>JAWZYU010000005.1:39700000-42200000 GCA_038380435.1 Ryuthela nishihirai | reverse complement strand
ACAGCGGCAGATTCTCCCTCAACAGAGTCCCACCAGTGCAGCAAGTCCAGGATCAATAATCAAGCTCAAATCCATAAACAAGTCCAGTCTAGTAGGTATAAATGGTCAGCACCAGGACCCTGTGAAGTTGACCACTCCTCAGCAGGGTTGAAAAAAAAAAAAAAAGTGGCCATAGATGACCAGATCAGTAGGCCATACTGAACTGGCAGCAATTCCCTTCCGTTCCCTTCCAAAAGAGAATATCTCTTTTGAAAGGTACTAACGGCCTGCACCACGAGAAGGTGGGGTCGGACATTAGGTGCTAGACCTGGCCGGTTCTGTGCATCATCACTAGGGATTGGTGCACAGCTCTCCTTCCAGTTTATGCCTAGCTACCATTTACAGGTCAAGTGGCAAACCACAAGATCATTAAAGCTGTTACTACTACCCTTAAGGCAGATCATGGATACTGTGTCTTTAAGTGTGCCTGTCTCCCCTTAAACTGTGGAAAGTCAGAAAGAACTGCCAAGATCCAATGGAATCACTATACAAAAAATATCTCAACTTTAATGGAACTTGCAATCAAAGACAAACTCTCAACGTCAAGCTGCAACAATATATCCCTGATAGGCCAATACCAATTGGGGATATAACACTGCATTACACTAATCAATATACAACTAGGATCCAAAAATGCTCCTAAATGTTATAAATGTGTTAAACTTATGAAAACCAACGTTTAAAATTTTAAGAATTCAAACGTTAATAGATTCTGAAAAAAAAATTCATCGCCAACATGGCCGGAATTGAACCCTCATCTGTACCATTGTACCATGCGTTGGACAATGAAATTTTTCAGAATAAGACCTTATAAATCTTCTTCACTGAGAAGTGGCTGAGACAGCACCATCTATACTCAAGGAGATGCAACTTTTTCAGTCGTTGCTATTGATTATCAGATGTTAATGAGAAGGTCGCTAATGCTAAAGTGTTAATATATAATTAAAAAACAATCCAAAATGAATGCACAATATTCCCTGTTAAGATAGACATCAAACATTAATTAATAGATTCTGAATTAATAGACTCAGATCTTAATTAATAGATTCAGAATCTATTAATTAATGTTTGATGTCTATCTTAACAGGGAATACTGTGCATTCACTTTGGATTGATTTTTAATTATATATTAACGCTTTAGCATTAGCGACCTTCTCATTAACATCTGATAATTAATAGTAAAGACTGAAAAAGTTGCATCTCCTTGAGTATAGATGGTGCTGTCTCAGCCACTTCTCAGTGAAGAAGATTTATAAGGTCTTATTCTGAAAAATTTCATTGTCCAACGCATGGTACAATGGTAGCGCGCTCTGGCATAAATCTGGAGAGATGAGGGTTCAATTCCCGCCATGTCGGCGATGAATTTTTTTCAGAATCTATTAATTAATGTTTGATGTCTATCTTAACAGGGAATACTGTGCATTCACTTTGGATTGATTTTCAGAATTCTCCCTTAAAATTACATTTTTTAAGAAAGCAGTGAAAAAAAAATAATGCATAGAAAAAGGGTTAAAATAAACTTGATCACTGGGATAAGTTAAACTTCAGGAACCTGACCACTTTAAAGATTAATCAGACACAAGGCAAATGTGAGCATCACACAAAAGTTTCCCAGAATTGAATGCAGGATATCCTTTTTGAAACCACTTGAGCTAAGACTGGTAATTCACATCCATTTAATTTAGGTTAAAAAATGTAAGCTCCAATAACCTATTTGGTTATTAGATCTATATTCCTGTCAGTTTAATAAGTGCAATAAACAGTACTCTAACGGAGCTTACAGCTTTTTATATTTAAACAAAAAGAGGGCTATCTAACACAAAAGACAAAGATAACTTTGAAATTTTTAGCTTGTACTGGTTTCTCATACAAAATTTATCTAGGAATATACACATTGGTTTAGTAGCAAGTTTACTAACCTTTACACCACTTGGGGCTAACTTACTTCGCCACCATCTCAACACAACTGGCATGTAAAACAAAAATCTTGCTATAAGATTTTTTGTGTCCAAATTTGTACATTCATTTTCACTTCAATGAGTTTTAAGTATTGCTCATATACACATGTCTAATTATGTTCCTCACTCAGTTTAAATGGCACAACAGGTGATATCCTTGCAAAAGACTACAGCTTAGAACTTTATTTAAGTAGTCTATCAACTGATAGAGCATCAAGAGTGTAATCAGGTAATAGCTGGATGAATTATTCAAACTTGCCTTTTAATCTGATTAAGCATTTGACTTAATTGAAGGATATTAAATTACTGAAAACATAAAAAACATTCATGTCAAAATGAACACAGCATTTCGGGAACATCGAATGCTATTACTACACAATACACAAAATCAGCCCAGCAACACTAAGTGACCAATAAATCAGTTATTTAACAATAAAATCAACCAAAACACTTATTTTAAATCATCAACACTTAGTTATCTACCAGGCACTAATCAAAAGCAAACACAAGAGTAAACATAAATTATGAGAAATCAGAAAAGATGATTGAAACAAATTCTGGTAGGATGGGATGGCTGGGCACTGTAGCGGACTTACCGCTATTTGAGCCTTGAGGGGAGGTGTGGTTAGCAAATACAGAAAGAGAAAATAAATCAGTGAGCATAGATTCCTAAAGCTCACTGAAATTGAACATAAAACAGTATATCCTTTTTACGGCTTACATACAAATAGTATGATATATTTAAATAACTTAAAGCCATCTTGATAAAATTAACATTAATTTATTACATATGCTGTAAAATTCCTGATACAACTATGCTACATAGGATTCACAATAATATATTTTAATACTCCGAAATGTACTTCTTTTTTAACTAACTGAAGATTTACAGTTCACTTTTCAAGTGAAATGCTTTTAATAACTATGAAACTTTATGTACAGAAAAAGTATACATTTCTCCATTCGTAGTTAAGGTTTATTTATTAATAATAAAAATATCTGCAAATCTGATTTTGTTTTAAAGTTAAAAGTAATTAATGCTAATATGCAATATTAATATTTTTAAAATTGATAAAAGAAAATTAATATACATGATATACAGTGTTATACACCAAAGAGCCAAAACATTATGACCAGCACATTTATGCAAATCAAAGCAAAGGCAGGTAAACGACAACACATGTGAAGGTCATAAAACAGTATAAATAAAACCTGATACTGAGCTCTATTATCAGTGTTATTCTTGTTCTTAAGATGGGAAAGGTAACAGACTTCAAAGATATTTTCAAAGGCCAAACTGTAATGATTGGAAGAAGGCCATCTGATCCGATGAATCTCGTTTTCTTGTTGCACCATGTGGATGGCGGATACATACGAGTCATTTACCTGAGGAAGTGTTGGCACCAGAATGCACCATGGGATGAAAACAAGCTAGTGGGGAAGTGTAATGCTTTGAGCAATGTTCTGCTGGGAAACCCTGAGTCCAGTCATTCATCTGCAGGAAACCATGATGTCTACCACATACCTAAACATCATTGCAGACCAGATACATCCTTTCAATGCAACGGTATTCCCCTTTAGTAGTGCCTTCTTTCAGTAGGATAATGCCCTCTATGCCACACTGCCCGAATTGTTCGAGAATGGTTCGCAGAACATGAGGAAGACTTCCAGGTACCGCCCTGGCCTCCAAATTCCCCAGACATCAATCCAATCAAACATCTGTGGTTTGTGTTGGAATAGCATTGGCTCAACCACGTAATTACAAGAGTTGAAGGATCTGCTGGTCATGTGTTGGTACCAAATACCACAAGACATTTTTAGAAATCTTGTAGCCTCCATGCCTTGCTGGGTAAGAGCTGTTTTGGCAGCATGTGGAGGACCAACATCATATTAGGCAGGTGGTCATAATTTTTTGGCTCTTCAGCGTAGATTCAGTATCTGTTTTTGTTGAAAAAAAAAACAATTTTGGGTAAATGGAACAATAATATAAAAATATGCATTTATATATAAAATGGAAGTATTGCAAATCATTATTTATTAACTGGATTAGAGAAAAGTCATCAGAGTTCTTCAAATGGGAGAGAGATTATTCTGAGGTCAGTGTTTGGCTTGGTATGACAAAACCAAAAAAAATTTAGCCCCTTTATCTTTGCATAGGCTATGGTGACAGGGCATGTGTATCTTGATATTCTGAAACAAAAATTTAGAGCAGTTCTTTCAAGATGGCATTCTCAATACTGTTCTTTAAACAAGATTGAGCACCTTGCCATTGTTCAATTTAAGGTGTGCAGAGATATCAATGGTGTGTGCTCATATGGAATCCAATACTTAAAGTTTTATATTTATACTACAAGAATTGCCTGGCATTGCTCAGGTCTTAATATACTGTAAATGACACCCAGGTGGCAACTTTCATTTTACATAAAACTAAATAAGATTTACTCCAAGATTCTCCTCTTTTCTGAATCAGAAAGTAGGGGATATAATTTAAGCTAGCCCATCTCCTTTGCCTTCAAATGAAGTATAAAGGGTTCCTTTAACCCCATTATTGGGTCACTTGAATATCAATACTATCAAATTTTAGTTCAAAAACCAAAAGACAATATTAATATTGACAAGGGTACCTAAGATCAATTCTATCGAAGCATAATGCAGCTAATATTTGCGTAGATTTAGAGCAAAAAGGAGTATCATATTCAAAATCTATTTTTCTTAAAAGTGCACGATTTTTTTCCTCGTTTAAAAGAAAATGACAATGTGTTAGTTTTGTCATCTGTCTGTCTGTCTGTAGACATCAAAAAATTTTGTTTTTAGAGATAAATTAAAAAATTTTTTTGGGTTAGTTAGGTATTGATAAAATTTTATAATTCGCACTTTTGGAATCCTCCAAAAGCTGTAATTGTGCCCTCAAATGGTGGAAAAAGTTGAAACTTCAAATGAATATTGCAAACGATGCATTTATGCTAGAAAATTAAATTTTGGCACTGGCACGTGAAGTTCATGAAATTTTCATTGGCAAAGATGAATAGACCCCTTACCCCAAAGGGATGATAAAATGCTACTTTTTTAGTTTTAGGAGATAACTGTTTTTAGCAATAAATAATTCTTTTTGAGTTATTGGTATTGGTGAAATGTGATTTACACTTTCAGAATCTACCAAAATCTATAATTGCACCCTCTAATGATAGAATATTTGAAAATTGCAAAATTTTAAATGAATATTATAAACTAGCATTTATTCAGTTTTCAAGTATGCATTTATGCTAGAAATTTTAAATTTTGATGGTGGAATTTGAAGATTAAGAAGTGTCCATGGCAACAATAATTTGACCCCTTACCCCAAAGGGTGGGTGGTGGTCTTTTTGAGTTGGTTATGTACTAATGAAATATTATTATTCCTACTTTTCAAGTCTCTCAAAAGCTATAATTGTGCCCTCTAATGGTGGAGAAAAAAATCGAAATTTCCAAAATTTTAAACAAATAGTGCAAATGATATATTTATTATAGAATTTTGAAATTATGGTGGTGGAATGTGATGGTTATGAAGATTCCACTGGCAACCCTTACACCTAGGGTGGGTGGACCTTACCCTTACACCTAGGGTGGACCCTTACACCTAGGGTGGGTGGAAAATGCAGCTATTTTATAAGATAATTGAAAAACTTTTTTTAGTTGGATTGGTATTAGTGAAATATTAATAATTGGCATTTTTTAAATCTTTAAGTAATTTTAATTTACATTGTTATAGGTCACTAAATATGGAAATGGCTAAACTTTTAATGATTGATGCAAGTGATTTGTTTACGGTAGACATTTGAAATATTGACAGTAGAGTCTAGATATTCCACTGACAGCAACAATCTGCCCCTTTTCACAGAGAGGTGTGAGAAAAGCATCACTTTAAATTGAAGGATAAAAGAAATACTTTTTATGTTGCATGAATACTAATAAAATACTACTGTTTGCATTTTCCCCCATCACCCATCAGTTTGAATTAAAACTTTTAAGGAGTGAAAAAGTAGGTAAATGAAAAATTTCATTCACGTTAAAAATTAGATTACCATTTGTGTCTTCCCATATGTGGCTAACACAACATGGTCAAGGGAGAAATCCTTACATGGAATTTAGGATCAAACATTTAAGTATTTAGGAAGTTACGAATAGTTCAAAAGTATCAAATTAAAAGTCAAAACATGAACTCTTACACAACAGTTAAAATGACATCTATCTCTTGATACATCACTAATACATGACTATCATGTGAACAGTGATTGGTCAATATGTACTGTTGCAACTTATTGCATATGATAACTATTATTAAGAACTCGTTATGCTTGTTTATCATCACACACTAATCTGATTTTTTTTGGGGGGAGGGGGGTTGTTGTACTAAGTTATGGTGAGATGAAACTGTATATTAACACTTTCACCTGAGGCTGCCACAGTGGGGCCATCTTGATTTTATCATAAAACTCATGGAGGCCATAGCAGTGACACGCTACTGTCAGTTTGGTGCTAACATCCGTAGCAGATGGTTGTGTGTCATATCTGTGCTCTGTATTACTATTCGTGATCATAATTTTTACCCATAAATATGACAGATAAAATAAATACCAGTGATAGAAGCTAGAACATGATTGAGAGCAGTGAAGACGAATTTGTTTTCAACAACTTTTGTGGTGGATGGATATGTCATACTAAACAATAAATTACATATCTCGCATAATAGGACCAAAAAAGACTAGTATGCTCCAATCAAAAAATGCCAGGTGATAGACATGAAACCCACTTTTTTGTGATACATGCATGCAAAAACCTCACATGCATGTTGGTGACTGTTTATAACAGTATCACACATTAAAAAATTATAAGTTGTAGATCTTTTGTATATGTATATTTTTTATTATTTTTTCATGATGTTTGTTTTGTATTTGTTTTTATTTTTTGTAAATCACTGTTTTTCTTTCCATAAATATGTATAAAGGTCATAAATAAAAAAAAAGTTTTGGTAGGCAAGTATTTTAATATTTATATTTCAAAAAATTTTAAGCTACAATACGAAAAAACTATTTTTTATCAAAATTGCTTTGAGTAACTGGTAACACCTATAAAAACAAACTTCGAGTACAAAGGGTTAAATTCGATGGTCCTAGCTCTTACCATTTAAAAGTTCTTGAACAAATAGATAAACTCTTTAAAATATGTAATAGATATACATATTATTTACATCATTTCTTTATTTATTCCAAATTGCACTTATTTCAACAAACAGATACCAACTTTATAAACATCCTGTACAAAACTTTTGCTTAAATGGAATACTGAGCATATAAAAACATCAAAGCACTTCACAAGGAAATCAATAACATATTATACTTCTATGTTCATTAACTTAAATATTATCTTTTGTTTAATATTTCTGCTTATCAATGGTGATTTTCATCATATATAATATACCCCATTTAGTGTGGGGTATATTATATAAATATATTTTTCCTGGAAATGGGAGTGCTAACTGAATCAGCTTTATATAGGGCCATTATAGTATAGTCCCTATGGAGATGCATTTCCAAAAGAGTAGTTTATTACCTACAATCAGCATATTAGAGGTTTATTAGGTACTTAAACAATTATTTTAAAAATTCTGTATTGTCAAATGAATAATAAGAAAAAAATTTAATAAAGTAAGCTAAATGGCACTATATTGTATTTGGCAGTGCATAGATCAACCCCAAACATGGTGAACTGGCAGTGTTGGGGGAACAAGATGGGAGTTACTGGCAAGAAGTGGGGCCAGTTGTGTCACATCCTCCTTCTTGAAGAAGTGCATCAAGGGTTGATTGCCTTGCCTAGAGCATTTCTTTGCAGCAGAAGATCACATGGCAATTCTCTTCATTGCAGTGCTGTGGTCAAAATCTATATCATTTTCAGTGAAAAGATTCGGATTCATGGGTCAAAGCTGTTCACCAGAACACAAAATAATGGCAGAGACCACGGTGGAGTAAACAAACAGATTGGTGAGTGCAACGTGAAAGCATAAAATGTTAACAGTTCATAAGTAAAATGGAAAAGAACTTACCCAGGCCATCCCCAGGTCACCATTTTCCTTGTGGCCACTCAGACAGACTGTGATGTGAAAAAGTCATGTGACCATATGCAGTGGTCACAAAGTCTCTGAGTCTGAGAGAAGTAATCATAGCAGTGAATTGGGTTTGGTTGCTTTACCTCTGAAGAGAACTTTTTTGTACACAATGGGCTACTCAAGGGCTGAGGAAAAATTGGGAATATTCTGGAAAATTGTTAGGACACAGATGAAAGTACCAGAGCCTTCTTCTTTTAGAACCATCCAGTGCACTCTATACGGGCACAGGGTATGGCTCACCTACATATTGTACCATGGTTTTATGTGCTATCTGACAAATGGCTGCCTTTCCAAGCCCATTGGTGTTCCCTTTATCACTGGATGGAAACTGCTACTGAATGTGTCAATATGTGCCCAAAACAATGACTAGTTATATGTTTACCTCAAGCTGTTTCTTTTTCCCTAATAGTTTCTTGGTAGTATGAATTGGAGATTTCAATATTTTCACTTCATTAATTTACATTTGAAAACTGATGTTCACTCTAATTTTTAGAATGTTCACGAAAGAAATTCTCATATATGCCAAAGAAAGTTATCATAGACAGTGAAGAAAGATCTCCTGTATGAGACTATCACTTTCAAAATGCTTAAGCACTGAGTAAAAGGGATTTTATGCACAGAGAATGGTGAATGTGCAAAGGTACATCTTAGTGGTTGTGTGCAGCTTAGAAGCAACATCTTTGAAAACTTATTAAAAATTGGAATCAGATGTAACCAAACACATCCCTCCAAAAGTTCCTGTTCATTGTGCTTATCTGATGAGTTATTTTTCTCCTTTATTAAGTTGATTCAATCTTTATGCCAGAAATATTATTTAGTTTCCACGTTACTATATAAAAAGTGTAGATATATATTTAGTTACATTTCATTTTTACTTCTTGCATTATTTTTCTACCACTTTAATTTGACTTTTAATGTCAAAAGCATTTTCCTGGCAAAAATATGGTGGTTAAAACTTACTGCTTTCAAACTAGATATGTCAACTACAACTTATGACACTAAAAAATCAGTCTTAACAGTTACAGATATAAGATTTATGTTGCTCATTTGCATATTATACTCATTGTCATTAGTAAATTGTCTCTTTTTTTCAATGACGACCTTTTTTTAAGTGCATCAGGTTATTTAGCAGATTTATGTTTCTAAAGAATTTTTCTCAAACTGCGTTTCAATATATTTTGGCAGAAAAAGAATCAGATGCATTTGACTTAAGCTTTCAAACACAAATAAAAAGACCTTTTTGCATAAAAAAAATATTTAACTTCAAATTATTTGCATGCAAATAGTCTGAAGTTATAACTACAAATATTTGAAGGATAAACTTCAAAATTTTATTGCTCAGTGGCAGAGAACTTTGAGTTATTTTAATTAGCTTTCAAATTTAAACATCATAAGATTCAAATGAGATGTACATGTGCACTAATTCTAGCCACGTTTTGCTTCATTACTTCATAAATACATCAAGTGTTAAATCACCATAATTATTTGTAGTTACAATATTACAAATATGTATATACTGAAAATAAAATTATTTCTTTAGTTTCTGTACTACTCAATAAGCTGTCTACACGAAAATAAATTAATGTGGTTCAAGTCAACTGAGAGGCAATACTCTGTATTTAAAAATACTGTTCCCAACAAGATTTTGACTCATTTTGAAAATATTACAGAATTAAAAATTAGTGCTCTACATAGAACTAAGTAGTGGTGTTGAATAAAAGAACCTGGCAATATAAAAGGAGTTGACGTCTAGAGATATGTAATGTGCAGCCCACGAAGCAGATTTTATTCAGTCCACTGAGCAAATGCAAGTAGGATTAATCTTTGTATGCAACTGGGAACTGATATTCAATTTAAAGCAGTTTATGTTTATTTTTACATGACTTGAAACTATTTTGTTGCAAAACCTCTAAAATGAATTCTGATGGGGTTTAATTCAGAAATTCAGAAATATTTTCTTCAAATTTGCTTCAAAAAGTATGGATATGATTATAACAGTATACTAGTTAATATATATTAGGAAAGATAATATTTAAAATTAGTTTCCAAACTCTGCAATCATATATTTATCTGTGAACAGACATATCAATCCCTAATTTCAGTTTTGTTTTTTAATGCAATATATTGTGCTTTTATAATAATCTCTTTCTTTAATAAACTGCCTATTCTTCTTCTCTGCCTATATCATCAAATGATTATAAATGCTCTTCTCTTATAGAAATAAAAGCTATTTTTGAACCCAAGTAAATTTCCAAATTCCCAGAGATGTTCTACCTATGAGCAGCACATTTTTGCACACAATGGGCAACAAAAAAATATACACAAATGGGTAACCAGGACTCAAAGGGATCAGAGAAGGTTGCAAAAGGGGACCATTGAAGAACAGGAGACAGATGGAAGCCATCCAGTGTGTTCTTTGACATGCAAACAGTATTACTTTCCTGCACACAGACCATGGCTTTAAATCCCATTAGATGGATGACAGCTTTTCCAAGCCCATCAGTGTTCCCTTTCTGACAGAGGGCAGATTGGGGGTTAAGCAGATATAAATCACAATGCTGGCCCAGATGGGACTCTAACCTGATAACTGCAGATTATGAGCCTCGCATGCTACTGACTGAGTAATTGCTGGTTCCCACATCAGTTACAATCACAAACACTTAATAATAATAGCTTTATTTATGCTTTAGTATGGCCTTATGGCTTGTCATTACATAAATACAGAAACATCAAAAAAGAGTATAAACATCATGTAAAAAACATCAGATGTATAGGAAAATAAAAGCAACCCAGGTATTAAAAGCCCAGGTGAAATATATAGTAAATAAAATAAAAAGGATACAGAATTCAACTCAATAGCCCATATAATGTAAAAAAAAGCAACAACAGGTGGTAAAAACAAATTATCATATAAAAGATGTCTGAAGGTAAGAAGTTCAGATGCAAAATCATGAAAAGTTAAATGTGAGTAACACAAGGTGAAAACCTGGACATTGAATTAAATCTTTCTTCACGGTTAAAATGGTGTCACAAAATATGAACTTAGATTCTTCCTCCGCCCTCAGAAGAATGAGTAATAAATGAATAACCTAAGCAGAGCAAGTACAACTTCCTCTATGTGATTCCTGCAAAAACATGACTGCCACAGCTTGACCATAGGTTTGATCTCAAAGAGCTAGTTTCAAGCAGTTCTGAACAAAACATCTGCCACTGTGCCCACAGTTCGATGGTAAAACACTGCCAAAAATCCAGATATGGAACCAGCAATGGAGAGCCACACAGGGGCATGGCCAACTAGGCAGAAGTATCTGCCAAGTCATTGCCCCTGATGCTTATATCATAGGGTACCCAACAGAAAAGGATGTTCAAGGTGGTTTAGCAGACATAAATCACAATGCTGGCCCAGATGGGACTCTAACCTGATAACTGCAGATTATGAGCCTGGCACACCACTGACTGAGTAATTGTTGGCTCCCACATCAGTTACAATCACAAACACTTAATAATAATAGCTTTATTTATGCTTTAGTATGGCCTTATGGCTTGTCATTACATAAATACAGAAACATCAAAAAAGGGTATAAACATCATGTAAAAAACATCAAATGTATAGGAAAATAAAAGCAACCCAGGTATTAAAAAAGCCCAGGTGAAATATATAATTAACACCTGGAATCCATAGTCCAGTTTCAACTGGATAAGTATACAACTAAACACCAAATGTGTGCTTCAATGAAGGACTTGTATGCAATGGAATTGTCATCAGCTTCTACAAAAGAGCACTATTCAACTGGAAGAAAAAGCCAGCTTGATATGAACTCCATTGCCACTGTACCAGCCATCATACTACTGGTAAAATACCTTTGAAATATTATATACTTTAGATTTCCTTTGAGGCTAATAGCGTAGGATAATTATAAAGGCTAATGATAAGTAAGGTAACATCAAGAGAAAGATGTAATTTGCAATTGAAAGTTGCCTAGGGCATTTCTGCAAGTTTATTCCCCCTTATTCTCATATTGCACTCCTCAACCCTTGAGATTTGAAAAGTTTTTGATAATTTACATAACAGCATTTATCGTGGATATTAAATAATACCTAAACAGCTGTGTATATCAATTATTTAATGTTTTAGCAGATTATTTTATGACAGTATGCAACCACGATGTTGTTTGAGGAACACTGCTCACTGACCAAAGGTGTCCACATCAAACTTTCTTGCTTGGTTGTCAATAGCGGTTCCCTTTAATCTTGAATAACAAGGTGATTTCACTAAATGGTAGATTTCAGTTTCCCAAAACTGGTTTCCTTGGTGGGGACATTTTCTCAACAGCTAGGGCAAATATAATGATGAGATTTTCAGTGACCTCATGGTTCATGGGAGGCTCTGGGGTGAATTGGAAGTGCTGCATCGGACTGTGGGATGTCATTAACCCATAAGACATGTGAAATAGGGTAGCAATATTTCAATTGTGATAGCTCTATTCCCCACATCTTGAAGTTAAATAGTCAACGTATATAGGAAAGATCATCTTACAACCAGACAATGAGAACTATAACGGCAGCTTATAGGTAAATATTTAGACTTTTCCAATTTTTTTTTCATTAATAATTTTTACACTCTTTTCCTTTTGCAAAAACAGGATGAATGTTTTCACAACATTGAAATTTACACTATGGTTATGGTGACCATTCATCCTATATATTAACCCTTCCAGTGTCCACATCATCTGTATATGTTCAGAGAATTTGAATCAAGAGGCCAAGGACGCATGTATCCATTTTTCAGTACAAAAAAAAATATCAATTTGTTAAAAATAAAAATTGCCATTGTAATTTTATATATATATCTTATAACAATATATAATTCAGGCTTGAAAAATAACATTTTGTTCTTTAATTTGATGCATATTTTATTAAACTACAATATAATTTTATAAAGCCATCTATCTGATTGTCATTTCTTTAAAGCACTAAATGGTATTGTTGATTTGCTAGTTAACATTCCTATTTGCTGAAGCAACCTTTTGATTTAAGCTCATAAGTTTGATTTGAACTATTATCAACAAATTTTTCCTTAAATTTACATAACTCTCCTAAAAATTAACAAAACCTGTTATTTTTAAAAACGACAGATTTTGGAAATAATTACAAAATACATACCACCTCCCCCCCCCCCCCCCCCTGTTTCACACTCTTTTCTGTCATAAACCTATTTCAATATTCCCAAGTTATTTTTATCATTTTCCCCCAGCATTCTATGCATCTTTCCCACTCTTAAAATCGAAACTGGAAGTAAAAACATTGTAGGGACTCAGCAGCTACGGCAGAAAGAGTGAGGGCCAGAATCACCATTTTGGTGGCAGGGTCTTTCCGCCAACCAACAGAGCACCGGCAGCGGATTCAGTTTGGGGAGCTGGGCAAAGAAAGGTGACACGAGTCGGCGTGGCACAGCAACCGTGTCCATATCCTATTGGCCAAGACACCCTAACGTCCCATGAAGAAACATCACGTGACCTCATCTGGCGGGGCTTTTCAAACTGAGACTAGTGTGCTGACAACAAGACCTTCCACATGTCAAGCAGATTGTCTGTGGCTCAACTAAGCCTTTTGTTCTTTATCTAGCAGTGGGACCACTGAGGCTCATAGCAGCCTGTCTGTATTCGGCGAGTGACTGTACTGGGTGGGCAGTCACTGTATATATTATAAAGTGTAAATAAATGTATATATGAGAAGACACCTGAGTATGTATACATCGGCCACCTAGGTAGATCATCCTGATAAGATGGGGACAGGTACCCTTCTGCACACAATCACACACACAGTCAGAAAAAATAACCCAGCCCAGACAGGAGGAGATGAATCCTGTCTACAGACATCCTTCTTAGAAATTCTGGTTGCAGCTGCATTTAATTATTTATGCTTCACTGAGGCAAACAATGCAGATGGCTGACACATGCTATCTCTATTGCATGTGCTATATAATGTTTTGGACCTGCATATTGGATACCCTTTGTAAAGTTAGTATTCACTTTTTACATTTAAACCTTAGTTTTCATTTCAGTAGATTTATTTTTGGAAATTAGCAATCTTTTGGCTGATTGATAAGTATTGATTTTTTCATAGTTATGTTATATCATATGGCCAGCCTACAACTTTTTAACATCGCATTAGGCTATATGTTAATTTTTATTTTATTATTTATTACTTTTACAGTAAAACTTTGACCTGGTATCATTTTCTGAAAATAAATGAGGTTTTGGATATGGAAGCAAATTCACTTCTGTAGATTTATTTCCGTTAGTTAGCGATCTTTCAATCGGCTGATTTATTGATCTTTCCAAGTTTCTGATACAGCAGAGGCTGGCTTAAAAGTTGTTGTGGATATTTTATTTCACATCCCATTAGGTTATATGTAATTTTTCTTTTATTATTTCTTGTTCTTTTAGCAAAAAACTTTGAGCTTGTTCCATTTTCTGAAAATTAATGTCTTGGATACAGGAGCAAAATAGACTTCCTTGCTATAATGTATTTTGAAATTACGAGTTTTTATGTTTATATTAATTTATTTTAAAGCCACCCCCAACCCCCCTGTACCACAGCTGTGCCACACAGACAATATATAATATTCCTGTTTTTCTTTTTTGCTTTGGTGCACAAACCTTTCTGCACTTAGGCAAGATCACCAAACTTCAACACCCAAAGAAAAAAAGTTCATATTGTTTAGCAAAAAAAAGCAGCCAAGGAAATTTTTTTTCTATTTCATAACCAGTTCAGAAAATCCGTGAATGTGAGAAGTCCAAGTCACGTTGTATAACACTGGCCATGTTTAAAATATACAATATTGAAAAGAATCATTAAAAGAAACAAAAATCATATTTCAGATTGAATATTATATTATTTGGGAGGAAATTTCCTTTCGAAAAATATGCAATTTAACTATTTTTATTTAGCAGGTTTTCCAAAATAAAGCTTTAAATGTATAGTGTGACCTTTTTTTTTACCATATCACATTAAAAAAGGCTTATTAAAATCAATATGCTTGCAAATTTGTTTATATTATTTTCATAAAATTCGTAATTATATTCTGTTTAATTTGGTATATAAACATGACCTATTTCCATTGATTAGTCATTTTTAAAAAAAATTCTAAAGTTTACTTGTTTATCTGATTCAGCACGGTTGGCTAAAAGCTGAGAATTTTCTCAAAGTATGGTACCAAGAAAAAATTTACAAAATGAGAAAAATATTTACCTAAAACCAAAAATGTAATTTTTTTGCTATTCAGAAATATATAGTCATTATATTCATGTGATTTGCAATCATTTCTGTCTATTAGTTTTTTTTTAAATAAATTTTTATTTTTGTTGCCAGGTGCATTTTTTTTTTACTACATGACTCTAAAAAAGTCCTATTAAAATAAAACATATTTTGTTAAATACTATAAGTTCAGAAAATCCAGAATGAAATGTCAATTAATTTGACATACAATATGCCATAATTCCTTTCATTAGTTATTTGGCAAAAAAGTTCTAAAGTTAAAGCTTTTTTGGCTGAGCATAGGCAGAAAATAGCTTGGCCCCTGGATAGAAACCTGTTTTTCAAGCTGGACACTGGAAGGGTTAAAAAAAGGTGGTTGTAGTACTTGTGATAATTATAGGGGAATTAGTTTACTTTCTGTTCCACAAAATGTTCTTTGAATGATTATATTTAATGGAATGTAAGAATTTGGTTGATGAACAATTGTGTGATGAACAGTGTGGATTCAGAAGTGGTAGCAGATGTATGGATAAAATATTTACACTTAGATTCTTGATAAATGTTTAGAATTTTGGAAACTGTCATTACTAGCTTTATAGATTTAAAAAAAAGGCTTTTAATTATGTTGATCGATATAATTTGTAGCTGATCGTTATATCATATGGAATAGCTGACAAGTTAGTTAGCATAATGGAAGCTCTCTATAATAATAGTGAATCATGTGTGAGAGTTGGTATAGCTTTCAGTAATTGGTTTAGCATTGCTGGTAGAAATCGATAAGGGTGCATTTTGTCTCCTTTTAGTTTGGTTATTGATTATGTTATGCAGAATTCTTTACAAGGGAAAGATTTTGCTTTAAACAGTCTAGAGTAGGGGTTCTCAACGTGGGGTATGTGGCAAAATATTTGGGGTAAGCCGTGAGAGCTCAAAAGTCACTAGATGTAAGTACAAAATTTAATGTGTGTGTATATATATATATGGTTTATTTTATTCCCATTGTTATACTATAACTATAGTTTTATCTATCTATACAAGGGGTATGCCAGTTACATACACATTTCCAGGGGGTACATGAAGCATAAAAGGTTGAGAACCATTGGTCTAGAGGTTTAAAAATTTCTGATTTAGACTTAGACAGTCTAGAGTAGGGGTTCTCAACGTGGGGTATGTGGCAAAATATTTGGGGTAAGCCGTGAGAGCTCAAAAGTCACTAGATGTAAGTACAAAATTTAATGTGTGTGTATATATATATGGTTTATTTTATTCCCATTGTTATACTATAACTATAGTTTTATCTATCTATACAAGGGGTATGCCAGTTACATACACATTTCCAGGGGGTACATGAAGCATAAAAGGTTGAGAACCATTGGTCTAGAGGTTTAAAAATTTCTGATTTAGACTTAGATGGTTAGACCTTGTTGATTAACTGATTAGATTAGATGGTTTGGCCTTGTTGATTAATGATGTTTATATATAATGAATTCTTTCATTAGGGCTGTTGATGAGACTGGTAACAGTAGGTTTGGTGATAGATAGAGAACTAAAGTGATGAAAATTGGTCAAGCAGATGGTGCATCAATCACTTTGAATGGCTGCACTTTTGAGCAAGTGTTTCAGTTTAATTATCTTGTGATGTGCAGCATGAGATAAAAAGAATAGAGATTGCTGCTTGGACTATTAAGAATCTTTGTAGAGTGTGGAGAAATAGGTGTATACACATAAAGACTAAAATTAGGCTGTATAATTATTTGGTTCTTTACTAGGGTTAGTTAAGGTAGTGAAACTTGGACCATTTGCACACAAGATAACAGATAACTTGATGTCTTTGATTATAGATGCTTAAGCAGTATCTAAGACATTAGGTGATTTCACTTTGTAAATAATTATGAGGTTAGACAAAAGAATGTGCAACTTCCTTTGAGCAGTTTATTGTGCAAAGAGACTGCATTGGTTTGGCCATGTTTCCCATTTGCATAACTTTAGATTGGTGAAACGAACAGCATGCATAAAGTCCTCAGGAAAAAGGTAAGACCTAGGATGCAATTGGCAATGTCAAACAGGACCATGCTAGAATTGGCCTACAGTGGTCAAAAGCAGAAGCTGTAGCTCAGGATAGCCATGTTTGAGAAACAAAATTTCTCAGCCTTGTTTTCCCTTCATAACCCCATGGCTGCATTAGAATTTTGTATGTATGTACAAAATAACTGGTAGTTTTAGGACAAGTGCATCAAGAATATATGAAAACTTAACAGAAGTAGTAGCAAAATAAAATTAATAAAGATCCTATTGACCCCAGGGTGTGCTTAAGGGGTTAAGGACTTATTGTGCAGTTTTTGGAAACGTGTTTAATGGCTATTATCTGCTATGACTAGTGTTATCTATATATATAGAGTGGGAGAGAGGGAGTTCTTTTTCAACAAAGACAGTATACACTTAATTTTCTTTATTGTGAATTTCCTCTTTATTTTAACACTTAAAACCTTGTCATTTAATAGTTGCTGAATAAATTCCCAACATCCCTACTACTAGAATTAAATTTCCCACTGGATTTAATGTCAGAGTAAAAAACATCATCTCCTTTTTTTTAGAACAAGATAAAAACAGTGTAGTTTATTAGAAGCTTTAAGTATGTATCCCCTATCAAAATACTGGAGAATTTCCAAGTTATATCAATGGGAATAACTTCAAAGCACTATAATTTCTAAAAAAAAAAGTACCCCCCCCCTTCCTCAAGCAGTTGCTTGCCACAAAGGTCTGACAAGAGCCTGTCAGTTTATATGCCAAAGTAGGTCTGTGAGGATGGTAGGGAATCGGCAGAAAACCATGCATTTAATGGGAAAATATTGCTGAAGATAAATAACATAATCAAATTTATTTAAATCTCTATTTTCCACAACATTCATATAGTATTTAAAGTTATGGCAGTGAGAATATTTTGCAACAGTAATACGTCTTATTTACCTAGTATTTAATTAACACTTAAAAACAAGTAATGTTTCAAACCAGAAAGTATACATTTTAGAAGTTTTTGTAATGATTATTTCAACATTAGACAATTATGAATGCTTTTTATAATACAAGATAATTTACTGTTAAATATTCCATCTTCTGCAACTCTTTAAATGTTGAATAAACATTGTTGAAAATAGAGATTTAAATATAAAATTTGAAAAAAAAAATGATTATGATCTTTATCTTCAGTCACATTTTTCCATTAAATGTATATTTTAGAACTCGTAGAGGTTTGAAGTTAGATTCCCATTGACAAAACTATGGAAATTCTCTAATATTATAGTAGGGAAGTGTATGATTGAAACAGCTATTCAAGCAACATAATAAGTGCCATACATTTGTAAGAAAGACGAGTGTCAGCACTGATCAAAATGCACATTTCTTCTAAATCCAAAGAAATAATTTTATCTCTGTACAAGTTTACTGAGACCTAACTTAGTATGCCATGCAATTCTGGGTCTTCTAACAGAAGTAGCTGAAAAAATTAAGCACACAAACACAAATATTATTTTGAGGATGCAAAGTTTGGAGAAAGCAGGTTAAGAATTTGGATTTATCATTGTTCGATTATAAGAGGAGAAATAAGAAACCTAATACAAGCTTTTGAGGTTATTAAAAGCACAGATATATAGAACTTTTTTTTTCTTTTTTTTTTGGGGGGGGGGGGTTGAAGCTTTTATCTAACTCATGGTCACCACTATAAATTAGCTAAGCAGAAGTGTGGGATATTAATGAGACATTTTCTCTATTAACCCTCTGACTGCTCATCCCGCGATTTCCACGGGCAACTCAATTGTAGCAAAATTTGCTCATCCCGCGATTTTCGCGGGCAGGTGTTTTTCTTCTTTTATTGAGGAGCGCATCCCGCCTTTTCACCGTTTAACCAGTGAAATAAATTACATATAGTGTTAGACGTTTAATTTAGGTTTTGACCAACAGATGTCGTTAGTCATCCACTAAATTACGGCATTTGAAGGTACTTGGTATTTACCGCTCTAACTTCACTATGTTGCCGCCTGGAAGACCAAGTTCTACTCCGAACCCTTTGAGATTGACAGCTCGTCATTTTGCAAGGCACATACCGCCTAACCCCATAAAAAGAGAGCCTCGAAGACAGTGTGCTGTTTGCTGTTCAAGAAAAGATGCAAATGGAAAAAAAATTCGCAAAGAAACACAAATCTGGTGCAAAGACTGTGAAGTTGGACTTTGCCTTGAACCCTGTTTCGAACTCTATCATACTAAACTACATTTCTAAGGTATTTTTTTCTCAGTGCATTATATTTTCTTAAGTTTTATACATTTTACTTTTTTATATTATGTAATAAATAGAAATTAACTGCAATTAAATTGAAATTTATTAAAAAAAAATTTTTTTGTGTGATAACATCTGAAATTGTTTTTTCTGACAGCTTAGTTTCTCATGATAAAAATCTATATAAAAAATCTTTTCTAGAAAGAAAAAAATGCATATTTCAATTCTCCAATATATATGGATTTTAAATATGCACAAAAAAAAAATACACAATTTTTGAAGCGATTTTGGTCCTCAAATTGAGCAGTCAGAGGGTTAAGGCTGCTGATACATGGAATAGTTTGCCTGAGTAAATATGTAGTATTGATACAGTTTACAAAAGAGATTCTCAATCTGGCGCTTGCCAAGTCACTTCCTGATTTTCACTTTCCAACATTGGCAACAGTGGACGAATTTTGATAATGTAAGTGCTCAGCAGAAACAAAAGATTGAGTACAAGTTTTCATTTTCAAGATAGACCTTAACAGATATGGGAAATTTGCTGCTAGGGTTCATATTTATTAAATGTTGCATCTTGGATTACATAAAGAAGCTAAAAGTAATGTAGCTGATAACAAGTAATTATTATTTTAAATATATCTGTATTAAAGTTATATATGTAATCATGGTCTCCAATGACTACTAAACTACTACTGACTATGTTCAAAGGCCACTATATCTGCTAATGCTACATTGCATGATTCACTGTGGTGGCACTACATCTCAATGATATTTCATCTCAATACTTCATCCAGATGGCATTTCATTTCAACAGTTCATCCAGGTAATGTGTTATCTCAACAGTTCACCCAGGTGACAATTCATTGCAACAATAGTTGGATTAGCAATGCTTCATCTCGGCAATATTTCAGACATTATGACCTACTAAACATTTAATGACAACATAAAAAAAAACTTCCATAGGTATCCATTAAGGATGGCTGCAATATATTTTTACTACTTTATGGACATCCACTCTCCTTCATATAACACTTAGTTTGAATTTGATCAGCCTAAGGTTAATGCATTGAAAAATCCATAAAAATCTACATTATTAGTAGCTTAAAAGTTGTATCTAGCTTGTTCTGATTTTACAAAGATATGACCACTGGTGTAGAAGTCAGGTTCTCTAATCACCATTACTATATACAGTATTTATCTATTGCAATTTTGCTTATATTTTACATTTTAATAAGAATTTATTGATTTATAGACATTTAAACATCTACATGTAATGCTGAGATTATAAACTATTATTTTACATTTTGAAAACTAAAATCAGTTTTCCTTAAAAACAGATGCTTGGGTTGGTGAGTAGCACTAATTGGAATCAACACAATATTGGAATTCACAGCTTGTGTTTTTAGGTATAACAAAAAATAATATAATAAAAAATTATATAATAACAAAAAAATTCTAATCACAAGGAGTGGGCCAGATGGCTTTTTTGTCCCCCCCCCCACAAAAAAATTTTTCATGCAATCACAGGTTGATTTCAAAGATTGGTTTTATATATTGTTATTACAGAGTCCCTTACATAAGAATATTATAATGAATATGACACAACACTATTAAAATAATATCAACTAAACTCTTACCTATGCAAATATAAACCTATATGGAAACAGTCTTACCTTGAATCGGACAACATCTTCCATTCTTGCCATTTTACCATCACTCACACATGACTGGAAAAAACTTGGGGCAACACTGACTCCTAATGCTTCTGACGACATGCCAGTTTGCATTCGTTCTGATGAGCTAGCAATTGCACGGAATGTTCCATATAAAAGCACCAACAGGTGTTGAGCAACAATAGGAAGTGATGTGATTAGCCTAAAAATGTTTTAAGACTAAATTATTTATATTTTACTTCATTTTTAATAGTTGATATTGGAATAATGGTTTTCAACATGTATCTGAAATAAATTACCACAGCCATCTATAATAAAAATACTCCCATTCACATTTCTAAACAAATTTTTTATACTTAGCTAGAAATACATGGACAAAAACAGTTCAAAAACTATATCTATATAAATTTTTTTCAAAAAAATTTTATGTATTATATTAAAAGATTAAAAGAAATTATATTACTTACATTAGCTACTATTAACTTAATAAAAAGCCCATTAAAATTTAATAGAATCCTTGGATACACACAAATTAAACCTCAGCATAAATACCATAACCCATAAACCCAAATTTAATATTTTCAGGGGCCCTACCCAAGCTTCAACTTAAGTAACATAATTCAATAATAATAATTTTAGCACAGTGTAGGAGGAGTACATAATCTGTGATGCAAAAAGCATTTCTCATCATGAAATCCATTAATCTGATAATTAATAAGATCACATTTATCCTTTGATCTAAACAAAAAATTACCTTCTACTTCTTTACAATAATTATGCATTTCATCTAATACAGGAAATACTTATGATTGATAGATGCCACTAATACATCATATACTTTCCAAAAGAATATTAATAACTTTATTTAATAAAGAGCAATTCTAATTTAATTTTCCATGATATTTAGCTGTACATTAAAATCCAAGTCAATAAGAATCTCCCCAGCCCGAAAATTACAGGTCACCTTTTACTCAATTCACAGAATTAAGATTAAAATTATAAAACTATAGGTGCTATACCAAATGTCGATAATCTATTTCTTGTCTGGGGAGAGACCCCATCCAAATTTAAACTGAATAACAAAAAACATGTCGTTCAAAATTAAAACAGGGACAATGAATTAAAAATGTTTTACAGTTAAAATGGTGTCCCAAAACATGCACTTAGGTTCATCGTCCGCCCAAAGAAGAAATGAATGTGTAAAATAGAAATGCCTAAGCAGAGGTGAGCAGATACAACTCCCTCCTTGCGATTACTGTGAAAACATGACTGCCATGGTTTGATAATGGATTTTGATCTCGAAAAGCTTGTTACCAACCTGTTCGGACCAAGATCTCTGCTATTGTACCCGGAGCTCAATGGTAAAACACTACTGGAAATCCAGTTAAGAAACTGACAGTGGAGAGCTGGACATAGGCATGGCCAAATTAGCAGCAGAGCCTGCCAAGTCATTGCCCCTTATTCTGATGTGAGCAGGCACCCAACAGAAAAGGATGGTGGAAGTGGCTGCCAGACAATGAAGCTGCTGGTGGATCTTAGAGAGAACAGAGTAAGGCTGATGCCTCATCAAGATCAAAGCCCGGAGCCAGCTAAGCAAGTTTGTGTAGAGGACACACCAACAATTATGCTTAGCTGCTCTATGGTCCAAAGCAAGACTGATAGTGTGCAACTCTGCAGGGAAGATGGAACATTGTTGTGGGATTTGGTCTACAATAATAACATCACAGCAGACTATGGCCAATCTCATGGATGGGCCAGACTTCAAGCTGTCTGTAAAAACAGGCAAGATGTTCGGGTGCTGAGCAAAATGGCTGGCACAGAGTTACTGCTACATACAGTTGGGTGTAAAGATCTTCCCTATCCTGCATAATGAAAAGACACAGGAAGGGAAACAGCAAGCCATGGTGGAAGTGGCTCGGATGTCTACTGGGCAACACTATCGAGACTGATATTGAGGTCTGTGAGATAGCCTTGGACCAACAAACAGAAAGGATGAATGGCAGTCTGCCAATTCTGGTATAACATTTCACACTGAGGACTGGAAATGAAGTCCCAAGTGGGATGGCATGGCAGGGATTGAAATTTCACTATTTACTGTAAGAACAAATGCCAATGGCAAATAGATAATGATGATGCATCGATCTCAACATAAATACTCTGGATTGGTGTGGTATGGAAGGCCCCCATGCAAACACAGAAAGCCTGATAGTGGAGGGGATCCAGCACCTTCACCACCGAACCCCAGATGGAGTCATATACCTGGGATCTGTAGTGCAGTTTCAACTGGACAAGTGCATGATAGAAGTGGAGTAAATAACATCAGTTCAACCCCCAGAAGAGAGAAAAGAGGATCTTGAGGATATTCAATGCCTGCATGCACTTGGACAGAGATGTTGAATGTGTGGTAAAAAGGTCAATTTCCAGTTGAAGATGAGACCGAGAAACTTGGTCTCTGCCACACCTGGAATGGTAGTATCCCCGAGCTGCAACTCAGGATCCAGGTGAAGATTATACTTGCGGCAAAAGTGCACACAAGCGGTCTTCTGTGGAGAGAACTGAAACCCACTGGCCATCGCCCAAACCAAGAGATTGTTCCGGGCAGTTGTCGTTTAATGACCCTCATGCTGGACAGTGAGCAAAAGAGCTAAAGCCGTCAACATAGAGGGCATTGTCTACGGTCGGAGGAAATTGTTGTGTAATGGAATTCATATTGACAATAAAAAGTGTAACACTCAATATGCAGCCTTGAGGCATCCCCTTCTTCAGCATCTACTTTGGGAAAAGGCCACAACAGAGTGGTGCCAACACAAACGCAAAAAGAAATAAAAAGTTTGCAATGAAGTTCAGCATGTGATCTCTCAAGTTGAACCTGTGGAGGTCACGAAAAATATAAAAACTCCACGCCACGTTATAAGCTTTTTCGATGCCAAGAAATTGACACCAGGTGCTCTCAACATAAAAACGAATTCTTGATGGTTGATTCAAGACAGATCAGGTAGTCTAAAGTAGACTGTTACCTGCAAAAGCCAATACCGAGTATTGGAAAGTAGGCCATTGCGTTCCAATTACAAGGCCAGCCTGGTATTTACCATTCTTCCCAACAACCTGCATACGCAGCTCGTCAATGCAATGGGACAATAACCTGAAGGTATCTCAAAATCCTTTCCTGGCTTCGGGAAGGCCAAAACAATAGCCTCCTACCAAGAGTCAGGAAACTGCTCTTCAATAAAAATACGGTTGAAGAGTCGGAGCAGCCAATCCTTACTCAATGGTGAGAGATGTTGGAGCATTGCATAATGGACATTGTCTGGCCTGACAGCAGATTCATGAGAAGTGTGCAGAGCAAGGTGAAGCTCCTCAGCTGTGAATGGCCTGTTGTAAGGCTCCAGGCCATTCAAATGGAAAGACAGCTGAGAGCATTCCACCCTACTCTTCAGGGCCAGAAACTCAGGGGAGTAGGAAGAAGTGATGGAGGAGAATGACTCCCCCAGAGTATCACCAATTGCTTAGGGATCAGCAATTGACTGTCCATTGTGCTCCAAGATCAATAATGAGTGGGATGTGTACTTCCCACTTATCTTTTGTACTTTATCCCACACAACCTTAGAACTGGTCATGTGGGTGATAGATGACATACATTTGATCCAAGATTCCTTCTGGTTCTGATGCTGGATGAAACAGACTTTTAACCTGGTGCATTTGAATGCTTCAAGGTTGGGGAACGTCAGATATCTCCAAAACACTCCCCAAGCCTTGTTCTGAGCCTTACGAGCTGTAGTGCAGTCAGGATTCCACTACAGTTTTGGAAACCAGGTCAAGTCTGAGGAATAGTTAAGGCAACTGCATGGATGATAATCTGTCCCCTCTGCCACTGCATCATTGCCTCCTGGCTGACTGAGTATTCAATGAACTCCCAAATGAGTTCAAAGTCAGCCCAATCAAACAGGTGGTGGGGGCAGTCAAATCAAGTTCGAAGTCCACTGTGAAACTTAAGAAAAGTGGCAAGACCATGGGAGATGGTATACATCACAGGGAGATGATCACTTCTATTCTACCCAGGTGGGTACTAATTTTCCATTCCAGTGGACCGAAACCCTGTGTACTGCAGTCACTCCTTGGGTAGATAACTCCAAGAGGATTTCCTCCTAAGAATCTTTGATAAGACCCTACTCGAAGATCACGCCATGAGGAATTCAGTGATTGCCATGCTGGAGCATGGCAATCACTGAATTCATGCATTCATTTTCATGCATTCAGCCACAAATTGTAGAAACTCACTCAAGTCCTAACAAAATAAGCAAAAAAATACAAAAGTGTGAGAACCAAACTGGACTCACAAAAGAAAGAAAAGTACAAAATTAGTAAATATGTGAGGAAATTCGCAAACCGTTGCCCAGACGTGGGAAAGACACTCACCTACTGCACATTTGGCCCTAGCAGGTCTAGCCCACTAGCCATTTGATCCTTGAGGGGCAACCCCAGGACTTCCGGATTACCTGAAGCAGAGGCCAAAGCAGTGTGTAGTAGTGGCCCTGGAATACGCTGCACAGCCCCATGATAAACAAGCTCCCCCAATGGCAAGATGTCAAAGGCAACCCAAGTCATGAGCTGAGAGCAGTTGAGGATCCCAAGCAACTATCAGGATCCTCCTTTCCAGGACATGGGCATCCATGCACAGCAAACACGTGGACGAGCATTCAGGACCCTGTGAAGGTACCTGAGCCAGTGGAACCTTCACAGAGTGGTCCCCTCACCACCTACAGGAGCTCGCGTCAAGTGCTGATGTCAAGTAGAGGAAGGATACTATCTGCTTCCATGACAAAATTCAAATATCCTGAAGCTGTTCATAAAACCTATCTTTCTCATCCTCATTGGGAGCAGATAACATTCAAGTCTTTAATGCTTGTTTCAAATTTAGCTGTATAAAACCTTTCAATAAAGCACTCATAACTTAAAAGAGCACCACTATGATGTCTTCTGAGAAGCAAGCTTATGCCTTGTAGATGCTTTCCATCTTCATTCTCTGAAAACAGAAATTTGAGATTATTTTAAAGTATCTGACTTTTATCTGTCCATCTGGTCTCTTGCAAGCTTAGAATATCTAAATTATAACAGTGGAACTCTTGTGCGAGTACATCAAGAGAATAATAATTGTGCAGAGTATGAAGGTCCATCTATTCACTTTATTTGATTTACATTATATCTATCATTTTGGGGATTATTTTCAGTTGGATTTATCACATTTCTCTCACCCAAGCCACTAAAGTAGTTGCACATGCACAACTCAGACTTTTGAAGTTCGTTGACAGACATTGCTAATGCACACATAAGGACACGCCCCCTCTTGCGTCATAGTCAGTGCGATCATAAGTTTATGCAAATGTTCTTCCCAGCATGCAACACACGTGTCAGTTGCACGCTGCATGCGTACTAAGCGACGTTATGTCACAGTGTCAGATAGCAGCAATGAGTCAGCAAGAGTCAGTAGAGAAAATGTTAGTGAGGAAGGTGTGGAGAGGACAATGTTGCTGAGAAGTTTGTCAGTTTTGGAGATGCTGTTTAAATGAGCTTTAGTTGATCAGAATATTGTATTCATCAGTTTAATTGGTGAGCGTGATTTTTTGGAAATAAACTTTGTTTTATGAATAATTTTGACTTTTCTAATTTTTTTTCACTTGAGTAATGATAATTGATTTTAAGATTTAACTTTAATAATTTGACAATATTTTTGAATTAAATTCTTTGTGATTACATGATGCAAATAATATACTCAGCGAACAGTCATTTAACTTTATTTGGCAAGATTAATTGCCTGGTGACCAATGCTATCTGGTAAATTAATTTAATTTGGATCAGTCAAAAGGTCCAAAGTGAAGAAGTTTAACATACTTTTGGAGTGTTACTAGAGTCCTCACATTCCAAGAACCTGTGGAGAAAAAAATGGTTACTTTGATGTTTAAAGAAACTTTATTGAGAGAGGAAGTACCAACAATATCAAACAGCCCCCTAATCGTAGGTATGGGGAAAAGACTTGTCCCCCCAACTACTAAAGGATGAATTATCTACACTAATAGGAATTGCTCCAATGTAGTTTTGATGATGCTCATAGAAGCAAGGGTTCAGGTACCTTCAATGGCCTCTAATCAGGATTATCTACCAGCCAATAAAATGTATCCTGTAAATCTATTCATTTGGGGCTGTAAACCCACAGACAGAAAACTCAGCAGATTTTTCCCTAAACAGTATCCTTACTACTGTTTAGAAGGCCACCAGTGCAGCAAATTCTGTTAAAATAACTTAAAATTTTATGTCATTGAGTAATAAAATTAGTAAGTTTATCTAAATACTATTTTCAGATTCAAAGTTTTTAGGAGCAACTTTTAATATGCAAACAGTTTGAAGGATGAACTTACTGATTTTATTGCTCAACAATAGATAATTAAGTTATTTTAATTATTTTCTGAGCAAGGAAGTTTTTTTAATGGCAGCAAATTCAGAATCCATAATCAATCTCAAAGTCAGTATACCATTCAGGTTGTTATATATGATCGGCACCAGAACCCTGTGTGATTGACCACTCCTTAGCAAGGCAGAAAAAAAAAGAAAAAATAACCATAGTTGTCCAGATCAATAGGTGACACCGATCTGGCAGCCCTTCCCTTCTCTTCCACATGACAGTATCTCTCTTGGAAGGTACTAACAGTCTGCACCACAAGAAGGGGAGGGGGGTCAGACTTTAGGTGCTAGATCTGGCCAGCACATCATCACAAGTATTGAGAGGTCATAAAATATCACTACTAAATATTACTTATATTTACCAAACAAATTATTTAGTGCTTTGCCAAATGAAATTGAAATTATAAACAATGAACAGCAGTTTCTTAAACAGGAAAAATTATGATTATTAAATTTTAACAATACTGAATCTTTGCCATTGGTCCAAAATTAAAATTAAATTTATATGCACTAACAGTTTGATGTATCTGGTGGTAGTGATTGTACTATTGGAAAAAGGTATATATATAAATAAGGTGTTAACAAAAAGATTTTTAGTGTAAACACTAATCTTTCGTACAACATGTGTTGTAAGTAAAATATTGTATCAAAAATTAATATGCATAATAGCAGCCAAATACAAATCATACTCAAGTGGGTTATTATTTCAGCATTGCTTTCTTATTTATAACGTACTTCAAAAATCATATAAGAAGTATTTTCTAATTTCATTTATATTTCTGTTCACATGTTTGTTGAAAAACAATTAATGTCTTTGTTCTTAAACACTGAAAATCTTGAAGGAAAAGTGAAGCTTGAATTTATGATTGTTACTCTATTTCCTATGTACAGTGAACCAAGTATATTTCACTGTTTTTGCAACAATATATCGTATAATTAGCAATATATTACTACAAAATTTAAGGCAATAATTAGTAGCAGTGATCTGATTATTTGGAATAGAAGTTTTCTTCAAAACTGTTCATGGGATAAATGTAATAGGTTACAGGTACTTAATTTAGAGATGACCAAGTAACTTCAGAATGTGATAAAGGACCAACATTAAAGCCAGTAATGCATCTATCATCAATACAATGAGAATAGAACTAACTACATTGTTTAGAACATCACTCAAATGCCTGTCCTGCCTAACCAGAACAGAATCCTCCCTTTCAATTACCTTACCTTTTTTATCCTTCATTCCCTGTGTACCCATCTGTTTCTTCCCACACAAAATATTAATATCTCGTACAATTCCCTGCTGTTCTGCTGTTTATCTGCTTTGCCAGCCAAGTTATCAAGCTAAAGTTTCTTATGAGCTGCAAATTGATCCTTTACACATTTATTAAGCTCTTTGTAATCATCATCATCCTCAAGCAGCTATGACCTAGGGAAGTCCAACCAGACAGTGCAATTTAGTTCTCCAAACATATCTGTCCTGAGCTATATCTACTGCATCTGGCCACTACACACCAATTCTAAAAAGGTCCTGTTTGACATTGTCTGCACACCACATCCTAGGTCTCCCCCTCTTTCTGAGGCCTTTAGGCACACTGTTTATAATCCTATTCACTAATCTACAATTATCCATAGGGCAACATGGCCAAATCAATAGTCTCTCTCTGTACATAATATGCTGCTTAAAGGAGGTTGTCGACTCCTTTGCCTAACCTCATCATTACGTACAAAGTTGAACAACCTAATGCCCAAGACATTGCATAAGCATATAGAATCAAAAAGCACCTAGTTTCCTGTTATTTTGTTTACAAAGAGTACAAGTTTCACTACCATAACTAATCCTAGAAAGAACCAAACTATTATACAGTCTAATTTTAGTCTTTAAGTGTATACACCTATTTCTCCACACTCTCCATCGATTCTTAAAAGTCCTGGTAACAATCCTTATTTGTGTGTTAATCTCATGCCGCACATCACCAGTATCTCTTATATGCGTAGTAAGGTCCAAAAGTTTCCGGCCCGAACATGTTAGAACAAGAATTGACAGGTCTAACTCCCCCACCCTATGTTTTGTTGCACTGCAGTTAAAATTTTTCAGCTTTAGCATCAGTAGCACTCCAGTTAGGGCGCTGATAGAAGTGCTGCTTTAGGAGACGTTGCCCATTGCCATTACAGCTACCAATACCAAAAGGGCATATCACTCCTCCCCAAAGGTCAGAGTCAGTACCAACTATGGCACTGAAGTCACCTAGAACAAAGGTAATATCTCCTTTCTTGACAGAATTCAAAATATCCTGAAGTTGTTCGCAAAACCTATCCTCATCGACATCCTCAGTGGGGGCATAACAGCAGATAACATTCAAGTCTTTAACGCTTGTCTGAAATTTTGCTGTAAGTAACCTTTCATTAATGCACATATCCTAGAAGAGCATCACTAGCGTGTCTGCTGAGAAGCAGACCCACACCTTGGTGATGTTTATTATCGTTCCTCCCTGAAAAGAGAAAGTTAAGATTATTTTTAAAAATCTGACCTTTATCTGTCCATCTGGTATCTTGCAAGCCGAGAATATCTAAAATATAATGGTGGAATTCTGGGGTGAGGACATCAAGAGAAAAAGCTCTGTGCAGAGTCCTCACATTCCAACTACCTACGGAGAGAAAATGGTTAGTGGGATGTTTAAAGAAACTATGTTCATTGAGAGAGGAAATGGCGACAATATCAAACAGCTCCCTAATCGCAGATATGGGCAAAGCCCCATTCCCCCATCACTAAAGGCTGAAGCCATCTACACTGGGAGACTTCCCCCAATGTAGAATTTGACAATGCCAGTAGAAGCAAAGAGTTCAGGTGCCTGAGATGACCTCTGCTCAGGATTATTCACCAGCTGATAAACATATATTGTGAATCTATTCACTTGGGGCTGTCAACCCACAAACAAACAGAAAACACAGCAGAAGATTTTCCCTCCACAGAAGCCCACCAGTGCAGCAAAATCATGATCCATAATCAAGCTCAGAGTCATAATTCAGTCCAGTTGGTTTATATGGTCAGCACCAGAACCCTGTGTGGTTGACCACTCCTCAGCAGGGTAGAAAAAAAAGAAAAGTAGCCAGAGTTGTCCAGATCAGTAGGCTACACTAATCTGGCAGCCCTCCCCTTCCATTCACTTCCACAAGAGAGTATCTCTTTTGAAAGGTATTAACGGTCTGCACCACGAGGTGGGGTCAGACATAGGTGCTAGGCCTGGCCAATTCTATGCATCATCACAGGGGATTGGTGCTTAGCTCTCCTTCCAGTAACTACCTAACTACCATTTACAGACTGAAAAGACATTACACAATTTAAATGAAAGAGAGGCAATAGGATGAAGTTTTTTGGAGAAAGCATACGTTTAGTAAGGTGAGGAAGAACAATATCTCCTGTTCAATTTGAGTATGAATTTCGATGGTGGTTGGGCCATACTGGACACTGTATATTGTTACTAATATTGCAACTACAAGCTTGTCTGAATGCATTATTCAGCTGTCACATGCAATTAAATGTTATTGTTAAACACATTTTAAGAAGTAATCTATCTTTGACACTAATTCCCATCAACAAATAGGAGTCTATATAAATATCTGGTAAGTGGAACTGTACTGACAAAATCAGCACCAAGGAATAATAAATAATTACTCTTTTGATTATCTTTGCATGTGTATTTTTTTAACATCAAATGGAATTCTGTGTATTGGACAATGTGTCCCTATAATTAATTTTAAAAATTTCTTAAAATGTCTATGAAGTATATATATATATAATGAAACATCTACCTGTGTATCCTGTCTCGTTTGTCATCAATATTATCAATATCTATAATTTCAAATAATAATTCTTCATTTTCTGCACCAAAAATTCCTCCAGGCAGTTTCCTTAAAAATTTCTGAAACATTATAGTTATTTATTAAATTTAAGGCAAATGATGCATAATGTTTAATAAAGTATTTAGCAACTATAAAAATTCGAAAATAATTATAACCTATCTGTGGGGTTATCCACAAATTTTAAAAAGCTACAAGTTATATGCAACAAAAAAGTTTTCAGCATGTATAGTTATGTCAAACACTGTAGTTTTCTCCATTCACTACACTTGAAATAAACTTTTCATAGAAATGAAATCATTTATAGTACTGATTATTGCTGTTGATGAGACTGGTAGTAGATTTGGTGATAAACAGAAACAAAACTAAAGTGATGAAAATTAATCAGGCAAGTTGTGCTTCAGTTATTCTGAATGGTTGCACCCTTGGGCAAGTATCTAAGTTTAATTATCTTTGGGACTATGTAACAGATACTGATATTGTCTGGCATGAGATAAACAGAAGAATAGGGATTGCTTTGGGGATTTTAAGATTCTATGGGGAGCATGGTTGGTTGGCCGGTTGTTTGGGATTTAATGGGGCATTGGCAGCTGAGGCCATAATGTGCCAAAGGAGACAAATAAAAGGGTAAAAGAAGCAGAAACCCACAACCAAAGTTAAAATTCAAGATAGTAAGGATAAAACCAATAAATAGGTACTTTGACATCGATTTCAATTTTAGAGGAAAAATTGTCTGAGCCAGGTGGGATACAAACCCACGACCTCCTGAAAACATGTCAGGTGCTCTGGACCACTGAGCTACTGGCCACTGATCAAGATCTCCTCTAATTAACGCTACGAACATTCCCTTTATGTCACATATAGGCGTTATTTTAAGCAATTTTTAGCTCTAGAGGCTTTTTATTTGCCAATAGATTATCATACTTGTAAGACATGCTTTCCATCTATTGGCAAATAAAAAGCTGCTAGGGCCAAAAATTGTCTAAAATAACACCTATATGTGACATAAAGGGAATGTTCATAGAGTTAATTAGAGGAGATCTTGATCAGCAGCCAGTAGCTCAGTGGTCCAGAGCACTTGACATGTTATCAGGAGGTCATGGGTTCGTATTCCACCCGGCTCAGACAATTTTTCCTCTAAAATTGAAATCGACGTCAAAGTGCCTATTTATTACTAGACATTGAACCATCGAGTTTATCTCAATATTTATTATCAATAAATAGGTGTAAAGACATAAATACAAATATATAAATGGTAAAACCAACCCAGGTGTAAAAGACTCAAGTTGTATAGGGTATAAAAGACAAATCCATAAAATTATAATCTGTTAAAATAACCAGTAAAACATAAAAATGCAAAGACAGGAGGTAAAAAGTAGTCATCAGATAAAAGATGTCCAAGTGCAAGGGGATTGGACATAAAACCATCAAAGTTAAAATATTGCTGGCATTCAAGGTTAAAACCAGTACAATAGATTAAAATGTGCTTAATGGTTAAAATGGTGTCACAAAACTTGCACTTAGGTTCGTCGTCCACATGAAGAAGAAAAGAATGTGTAATATACAAATGACCTAAGCAGAGTCGAGCAAGTACAACTTCCTCCTTGCAATTCCTGCAAAAACAAGACTGCCACGGTTCAACAATGGGCTTGATCTCAAAAAGCTCCCACTGTGCCTAGAGCTCGATGGTAAAATGCTGCCAGAAGTCTAAGTATGGAACCAGCAGCGAAGAGTCGGAGAGGGGCATGGCTGACCTGGCAGCAGCATCTGCCAAGTCATTGCCCCTGATCCTGATGTGCCCAGGCACCCAACAAAAGAGAATGGTAGTGGTGGCGGCTGTCAGATGGTGGAGCTGCTGGTGGATCTTGGAGAGAACAGGGTGAGGTCGATGCCTCACTGAGATCAAAGCCTGTAGTTAGCTAAGCGAGTCTGTATAAAGCACACACCGATGATGATGCTTAGCTGCTATGTAGCCAAGGCAATGCTGATAGCATGCAACTGCAGTGAAGATGGAACACTGCTGTAGGATCTGGTCTGCAATGATTACATCACAGCAGACCATGGCTGATCCCACATATGTACCAGACTTCGAGCCATCTGTGAAGACAGGCAAGAAGTCTGGGTGCACAGCACGATGGCTGGAAAAGAGTTGCCAATACACACAGTCGGGTGTAAAGGCCTTCCCCATCCTGCTTCTGTTGGGTTGTTTTATCTCTGAACGGCACTTTTTTGCACACAATGGGCTAAATGGCCAGGTCACAAGGACCCCAAAAGCTCAGAGAAGGTTGGGGGAGGGGACCCACTGGTAAACAGCTGTTGGGAGATAGATGGTAGCCTCCCATCAAGGCCATCCAGCATGTTCTTTAACGTGCACAGGGTGTGGCTCTCCCATACACGGAGCCATGGCTTAACGTCCCATTCAACAGACGGCGGCCATTCCAAGCCCATCGGGGTCTCCTACTGACCGTGGGCAGGGTGGGGAGTTTTGCAGAGATAAATCTCAACGCTGACCCAACTGGGATTCAAACCTGGGAGCTGCAGATAATGAGCCTGTTGTGCTACTGACTGAGTCACAACTGCCACCCCTGTCCTGCAAAGAGAGAAATCACCGGAAGGGAAACAGTGATCCAAGGTGGAAGTGACTCGGCTGTCGACTGTGAGATACTATCGAGACTGGTGTTAATGTCTCGCAGGAAACCTCAGACACATAAACCAAAAGAACAAATGGCAGTAGGTTGATTCTGGCATTAAATTTCCCACCGGGGACTGAAAATGCAGTCCCATGTGGGATGGCCAGGCTGGGATCATAATTTTGCAGCATACTGCAGGGACAAATGTTGATGGTGAATAGATAAGGAAGGTTGGTCGGTCTCAATGTAGAGACTCTGGACACGGAGGGCCTGATGATGGAGGGGATCCAGCACCTTCACAACCGAATCCCAAGCAGAGTCATAAACCTGGGATCCATAGTCCGGTTGAAACCAGACAAGTGCGGAGTAATGAACATTGATCTGTCTGCCCAGACAGGGAGGAGAGGAATTTGAGGATGTTCAATGCCTGCGCACTTGGACCTGAGATGTCGAATATAAGGTAAAAGGTCAATTTCCATTCGAAAATGAGACCGAGAAACTTGGTCTCCACCACAACTAGAATGATGTTACCCCCGAGCCACAGCTCGAGGTCCAGATGAAGATACGCTTGCGGGAAAAGTGCATGCAAATGGTCTTCTGTGGGGAGAACTGAAACTCATTGGCCATCGCCCAAACCAAGAGATTGTTCAGGGCAGTTTGCAGTTGTCATTCAATGACCCTTATGCTGGATGATGAGCAAAAGAAGCTAAAGTCGTCAACATAGAGGGCACTGCCTACAGTCGGAGGAAATTGCCATGCAATGGAATTTATCTTCACAGAGAAAAGCGTGACACTCAGGATGCAGCTTTGTAGCACCCCCTGTTCTCAGGGGAAAGGGTGTGACAGAGTGTTGGTGACATGAACTCCAAAAATACGAGAAGATAAAAAATTGTCGATGAAGATCATGAAGAATGTCGAATCTCCACGCCATGTCATACACTTTTTCAATGTCAAAGAAAATTGACACCAGATGCTCTCGACGTAAAAAAGAATTCCTGATCGCCAATTCGAGGTGGATCAGGTGGTCTAAAGTAGACCTGTGCCTACGAAAGCCATACTGGGTGTTGGAAAGAAGGTCATGATGTTCCAAATACCAGGTCAGCCTGGTATTTACCATACTTTTCAACACCTTGCAGATGCAGCTTGTCAATGCAATTGGATGATAATTTGAAGGAATCTTAGGATCTTTGCCTGGCTTAGGGAAGGTAAAAGAGGATGGCCTCCTGCCAGGAGTCCAGAAACTGCACCTTGATGAAAATGCAGTTGAAGAGTCGGAGCAGCCGATCCTTACTCGATGGTGAGAGATGTTGGAGCTATGCATAATGGAAGTTGTCTGGCCCAACGGCAGATGCACGAGAAGGCTGCAGAGCAGGGCGAAGCTCCTCTGCTGTGAATGGCCTGTTGTAAGACTCCAGGCCATTCAAATGGAAGGACAGTGGAGAGCATTCAGCTCTGCTCTTCTGGGCAAGAAATTTGGGGGAGTAGAAGGATAAAGAAGAGATGGAGAAGAATGACTCCCCCAGAGTGTTGGCAATTACTCAAGGATCAGCAATTGCCTGGATCGATAATGCCAGGATCGATAATGAGTGGGACATGTACTTCCCATCCATCTTCCGGACCTTATCCCACACGACCTCAGAACTGGTCGTGTAGAAGATGTATATAAGAAGAATAGAAGACATATATTTGATCCAAGATTCCTTCTGGCTCTGGAGCCGGATGAAACGGGCTTTCCCCCTGGCGCATTTGAATGCGTCAAGGTTGGGAGACATCAGATATCTACGAAACACCCCCCAAGCCTTGTTCTGACTCTTACGAGCTGTGGTGCAGTCAGGATTCCACCATGGTTTTGGGAACCATGGAAACATAGTCGAGATTACCACAAAAATTTCAAATTTTTATCATATACATATTATTTGTAAAACTCATTGACAGATCCACAGTTTCCATATTTAATGATATGTAAAGATATATTAAAACTACTTAAGTACTTGAAAAATGCGTATTATATTTCATTAGCACCAAACCAATTAAAATAGTTTTCTAATCATTTTCATTGTTTCCAATGGAAACTTAATGGCTTTCACATTCCACCACCAAAATTTCAAATTTCTATCATTAATACATTGTTACAACATTAGTTTGAAATTTTCAAAATATTTCACTGTTAGAGGGTGCAGTTATAGTGTTTGAAAGATTCTGCAAGTGTGAATCATAATATTTTATCAATTCCTATCTAACCCAAAAAGAATTTTTCATTTATCTCTATATACAAACAATTATCTGCTAAAACAAAAAAAATTGTGTTTTCCCAACCCCTTGGGTCTAAAGTGCCAACTCATTATTGGCAATGAAAATTCCGTAATCTTTACATTACACCACCAAAATCTCAAATTTCTAGCATAAATACAGCTTTTGCTGTATTCATTTAAAATTATAGAATTTTCAAAATTTTCAACCATTAGAGGGCACAATTATAGTTTTTGCAAGATTCCGAAAGAGCGAATCGCATTTCATCAATTCCTATCTAACTCGAAAACGAATTTTTCATTTATCTCTAAAAATAAACAATTGTCTGCTAAAACAAAAAGGTTTGTGTTTTTCCATCTCCCTGGGTCTAAAGTGCCAACTCATTGTTGACAATGGAAATTTCATCACTTTCACATTCCACCACCAAAATTTCTCACATAAATACATCATTATATGAAATACATTATTACATATACACAATTATATTATTACTAATACATTATATGAAATATTTTGACTTTGCTATTTTTTTAAGATTTAACTTCAATAATTTGATATTCTTTTGATTTCTTACTCACTAAGTAATGCCTATATACTTAGCAAACCCTCATTTAACTTCATTTGAAAATATTAACTGCCTGGCACCTGATACTATCCGGGAAGTTTAGTTTAATTTGGATCAGTCAAAAGGTCCAAAGAGAAGAAGTTTAAAACTTTTGGAATGTTACACTGTGTAAGCATCTAGAATCAAAGATGGCTCCAAATAAAACCACACACATTGGAAAGCTATGCATTTGATACTTTTATAATTTTATTTGAAGAAAAATCTTTACCTTTAATACAGATGCTATGGTGTAAACAGAAAAGTTGTCAATGTTGACCAGACGACCATGTTGCAAGAAATGAATTAATTTCTTCATATTCCCTTGGTGACCCGGAGCTCTAAACACATCTTTCTTGTAAGGTGCTTCTTTGTTCAACTTTAGAATTAGGATCTGTAAATCAAGTAATATATTTTATGCACAAAACTTCCTATTAATTCTTAAGATGACACACATCCATCTAATAAAAAGAGTTCTCACAACAAATATAACAGCGTAAGAGCTTCTCACTAATAGATATTTTTTTACAAAAAATTAGAATATTTAATTTAAAAAACCTTAAAAGCAGATTCTCTTGCAATTATTAGTTTTAAGAACCATAATGATTACAGCACAGAAATTAAACAGCTTCACAATGAAAACGATATTGCACTGTACCTTTTCACATGTAGATATGTGATTTGAAGTACACTTTGCTACTAGAGAGCTAATTAGATATTCTTAATAATGTTCTCAATGAACAAATATTGTTTCAATTAGGAATTGCCTTATGATACTATCTCCACAGTAAATAAAGTTGCAAGAGGCAAAAAAAATTAAACTTACTAAAAAGTCTCTTGATCACTAAGAGGAACTGTTAAAAAAAATGGCATGCTGTACCAATGGCTGAATATCAGTATGTGATTAATCACACATGGTATGGCAATTTAAAAAGCTGCAATAAAAAACTCTGCAACACTGTATAAATTTAAAACCATCAGAAAAAATAGCTCTATAATTACTAATTGATCAGGCCTATGTTTTAACTTAATATCATTATAGGAGTATAGCACACATTATGAAGGCAGGTATTACAGACTGGATAATCAGTCAGGTGCAGCTCCCAAATGTTGGCATCTATTATAAGTAAAGTTCATGGCATAGTTTCTACAAGTCACTTAAACTATTTAACCCTTCCGGTCCCCATCAATTATACACACATTGACAGAATTTAAAATGAGAGGCCCAAGACAGCTACATTTGTTTTTAGTGCAACACGTGAAACTTTTTTTTTGACAACCCAGAGTCAAAGCCATCCAATACGTTCTTTAATGTGCACAGAGTATGGCTCTTCTGCACATGGGGACATTGCTTAACATCACATCCGACAGACAGCAACCTTTCCAAGCCCATTGGTGTTCCCTACTGATCATGGGCAGGAAGTTTTGAGGAGATAATTCTCAATGCTGACCCAGCAAGGAATCAAACCTGGGAACTGCAGATTACGAGCCTGACACGCTACTGACTGAGCCACCCCCACCCCAAGAGGTATATGGCAGAGTGACAGGAGCTCAAAGAGTTAGTTCGCAAAGTGAAGTTGGAGAAGGTAGTTAGTTTGCAAGTTAGTATGAAGTTAATGTAAAGAAGATTGGAGTTAGTTTGTAAAGTGTTGCTTTTTGGTGCAAAATATTTTTGGCGAATCTAGATTTTAAATAAACATTTATTTAATGAAATTTGTATTTCTTTTTCTTTTTACCTTGAGCAGAGTTTTGGTTTAGAAGATTAATTTTACTAACTTTTATTTGATGACAATCACTTATTTAAGTTCTTTCTTCTAGCACATTTAATAAAAGAACACTTGTTTAATTTCTTGGCAAGTTTAATTGCCTGGCACTCAACATTTAAGCAATCTGGCAAAGTAAACATACTTTGAAGCATTACAAATACATATAATTTTGTTAAAAATAACTTTACTTAATCAAAATATGCACCAACTGATTCAATACACATCTGCCACCATGAAAGAAGTACATTCATGTCATTGGTGAAAACATATCAGTATCTGGAAGCAATGAATTCTTCAAAGGCATTTTTAACTGTTGTCTCATTGCTGAAAGTTTTCCCCACTAAGAAGTGGTGGAGATGCCTGAAGAAATGATAGTCAATTGGTGATAAGTCTGGTGAAAACACTGGGTGAGAGTCTCATAAGTTGATGTGAAGTATTGCTTTTTGGTCATCAGAAAAAAGGCTGGAGTCATAAATAAAATGAAACATTCATCCAACGATGGAGTTTTCCATTCATTTGTTAGACATGAGGTCGAGCATTATGATGGAACAGTAGGAAGTCATGTCTACTGATCAATGCAGGCTGCTTCTTGCATAATTTGTCATTATTATTTGGAATTCTGCACAATGTTTCTCTGCATTTATTTTTTCATCTGGTTTTAAGAATGAATAATGGGTAACACTGGCTGCAGACCACCAAATGGTAACCAAACCTTCTTTGGGTGAAGATTGGGCATCTGTTTAGGTGTTTCTGTGGCATCCAGCCATTGAGCAGAATGTTGATGAATGTCATATAGGATCCATTTTTCATCACATTACAACTCTCTGCAAAAACAGATCCCTTTGGTTTCGTGTGAGAAGGGAAGTGCACGCTTCAAATCAACTTGCCTTTTGAGTGTCTGTTAATTCACGTGGTGATTCATCTTGATCAGCAGCCAATAGCTTAGTGGTCCAGAGCACCTGACATGTTATTAGGAGGTCGTGGTTCATATCCCACCCAGCTCAAGACAATTTTTCCTCTATAATTTAAATCGACTTCAAAGTGGCAATTTATAGGTTAATACCAAGTATGTCTAGTTTATTCATTATTTATCATGTGGACTCCATTTATCCAACTTCTTCACTTTCCCAATGGCTTCCAGGTGCTGGGAAACTGTTGAATAACCATGACATATTGTTAAAAAAGTTATCATTCGTGGGAATTCGAGGTTCACTGAATAAATGGTTCAAAAATTACTTGTCTAATTACTTGTCTAATAGGACTATCATCACTAAAAATGAAAATTGTGGGAGTAGAGATCAAATTTTAAAATCAGGTGTACCACATGGTGCAGTTTTGGGGCCACTTTTATTTGCAATTTATATAAATGATTTAGCAGAAATAAATTTTCAGGGTAATCTGTTTATGTTTGCTGATGATACCATTCTGCTGAACGCAGGTATGCAGGTAGAAGAGGTAGTTAGATGTGCACAAAACGACTATAATGTAGAAAATACTTGGTTTCAGAAAAACAAACTCTTCTTAAATGAAGAAAAAACGAAATATATGATCATTCAGAGTAGGCACAAGTTAAATAACTTATGCATTAAAACACATAATTATAACTGTCAATATAAATTAAACATTTACCAAAATGCATGTCCCTGCCCAATTGTGGAAGAGGTAAATAAAATTCAATATTTGGGGATTTATATTGACCAAGATTTTATATGGAAATCGCACATAAAACATACTTGTGATAAACTAAGGTATATCTTACAAAGTGTTGAAGTTGAATACACTTATTCCATTGGATGTCATAACAATGATATATAAAGCTCTCTGTGAATCAATCATTAAATATGGTAATAGTATATATATGGATGCACATATAAATCTGTTTTAAATAAAATTAAATGAATACAAAAAAGTACTCTAAATAATATTGTTTAATTCAATAAACATATAATTAATGAAGATCACCTTGGTAATAGTTTTCATTATCCAAACATTTTAGCAAATGACCTTTTATATATTTATGTAATTATCATTAGAAATTATTTTAAAAATGAACACAAGGAGAAAATTTGCATGTGATCAATACACGAAAAGTGTCAATAGACAAAAGTGTGAAAATTATTTTGTTGAACCAGTTTTTCACAATAAATATGGTAAAGCATGGATATCTTATCAAATACCCAAAATTTTTAATTCTCCACTGAGATCTGTTATGCCTGGGTACTTATTCAGAAATTAAAACTAAAATTTCCAAATGATTATTAGATGTAAATATTTGAAAAGTAATATTTAAAAAGTCATATCCTGTATCTGGTATCATTTTAAGCAACTGCAATATTAATGTGAAATGATGACTTGTACAATAGGTGATATTTTTGTGCAATGTGTGCTATAATTCGTAATTTTATAGGTTTATTTTATAATAAATAATAAAATAAATAAATACCCCCTCAAGCAGCTGCTTTCCACAGAGGTCTGACAGGAGCCTGTCAGTTTATATGCCATAGTGGAAGGCCTGAGAGGATGGCAGGACCTCAGCAGAAAAACGACACATACATCCATGCCTTACCCAGGGCTCGAACCCAGGCCCCTTAGATTAGTAGCCAAGTGTGCTAACCACTTGGCCATATAAATGTGTTTAATATTTCATGTTTGTGTTTTAATAAGTGTTTTTCTTTTCGTTGTTAGTTTTATTTTCTGTTTTTAATTATGTGTTTATTTTCCGTTTTTAATTATGTTTATTTTCTGTTTTTAATTATGTGTTTATTTTCCATTATACATGTCTTATTCTTTAACCTGTCATGTGATTGAAAGGAATCCTGCTGACAAGCCATAAGGCTTAGCAGGGTAATCTATGTAATATAACCATACTAAGGCATAATAAAATTATTATTATTATTAAAATGCACACCTAATTTGCCTGCTATATCTCATACAGTTTGCCACATGTCTAATTCAATTAAAGCCTTTAGTTGATCATTATCAATCACTTCTTCGTGTCAAACTATGTGGTTTATTTTGAAGACTGATGTTGCCTGATTGAAATTTCTCAAATCACTATCGTGTTGCCCATTTACTAGCTGTGACTTCCGCAAATGCTGCATTGATGTTGCGAGTTGCCTCTGCATGGGCAGCCAAGCCGCCACGTTTTTGATCGTAGTAATATTTGTCACTCCCGCTCACAGCATTATATAAATTATTCAGTAATAAATTATCAGAGGAAAAGTCCTGTAGACAAGGAACACTTCAAAAATTGAGTTGAAAAAAAAACTGGTTCAAGATTCAAGGTGGTGTAAGTTCATGGTGAAATTAGCCTCCAATAAGGGGCTCCCTAAACCAGTCACAACAGAAAGGCGGGATAGTGGAGGCAGAAGAAATTGTCTCTCAGCTATCTCTCGAAGTTAATAAGAGTACTAATCTGGAGAAAGAAATAAAGAAAACATTAGAACTTGCAGAAGAGGCCAATGTTCTGAAAGAAATCAGAGATCAGTCGGAAGCGCATTTGCTGCAGCTTCACATTATGGTGATTACCAAGTAGGTAGTTGATGGAGTAGTCGGTGATTCCGATAGCATGAAGCTCCCAGAATAAAGCTTTTCTTTTGGCATTGTAGAGGGAGCAGTTGAGCAGAATGTGGGATATAGTCTCAGGTGTGCTGCAAGTGGCACAGTTAGGACTGTACACTCTACCACAAGTGTGAAGCCTCGAGTTGCTGTAGATGACACCAACTTGGAGATGAAGGAGGGTTTCCTCAGATCTGTGGAGGTTACTGAGGTTAGCAGCAGTGAGAGAAGGGTCAACCAGGTACCTGAATGAGGAACAACTGGTGTCCCTCTGCCACTGTGCAAGATAGTACTGGCTCATCGGTTGTGAGACAAAAGTCTTGCAATCACTGAGAGAGAGAGAGGGGGTAATTAGATACATACCTCTGATTCTCAAGCACCTCCTTCATGGTGCGATCAACAAGCTCATTGCCAGGTATCCCTACATGGGAGGGGATCCACTGGAAATGAACCATGATTCCAGCAGAAGTGACCTTGGAGCAAGTCTCCATGATCTTCTGGATGAGGAAGGGGTTGCAGCTCTTGCTGTCTCACTTCTGGAGAGCTTCCAAGACTTACTTCTAGTCACAGAGGATGACAAAATTGCCACTCTCGAGGCTGATGATGAAGAGAACAGCTTCAAGGATAGCATGAAGCTCTGCACAAGTGGAGGAAACGAGATGCAGAAGATGGAAACCTCTGGCAAAGCCCATATTGGAGATGGCAGAGAGCAGCACTTAGCTTTCCCCACAGATCCATCAGTATAGACCTCAGTACATCTCTCATATCATGCAGTGACGTAGGAAGTGGAGAGAAGACTGACAGCCATCTGGTTTTCCCAATTGGGATTCGAACCCAGGTCTCCCAGAAGCATGCCAGGCATCTTAAATGCTAGACCACTGAGGAACTAACCATCCCTTCAACTAAGTGATATACATGTGTAATGGTCACCAGTGGCATCATCTGTTATCAGGATTTTTCAGCCATTGCAGATTTAAAAGTTGGATAATAAATGCTTCCAACATAAAGTGGGGCTTTTACATCAAATAATTTCTTGGGGTTAGTGAGAAGGACTCTGGAACTTTGAAGATTCCCAGTAATAAGTAAACTTCTCTTTCCCTAATTTTACTTTAGAGAACTTAGCATTTACTTGATGTACAATAACACTGTATAAGGCTCTTAAGAATTTGAAAGTGTTCTTTTAAATCTTTCTTTTTGTCACTTACTGAAGACCTTGAAGGTGTATAATGTCTTCCAGCTTAAGATCAATTATTTCAAACCTTTTCTGCCTTCAATGTCATGTTTCCATTCTTCTGGACTAAATAATTATGCATATTTCCTCTGACTCAGGGACTAGGACTAAGACTAGGAACGTATGCTATTAAATTACTGAGAGCTCTTTCCATCAGCCATGATGCAATTAAGAAGTTTTTATTTTTCTTATGATACATATCATCAAAAAAAAAGGTTGGAGTCATAAAAGATCCAAAAATGCAGGTAATGGTAAGTAATGGCACTTTGTACAGGGAAAATAATTTCTAAAACTACCAATGATGTTAAGGAACTTACCAACAAAGGGCCTGGGATATCATGCTTGCACACTTGATCAAGTGAAACACCAAATTTTACCCTGAAAGTATAATTAAGTGTTTAAAAATTTTCTCCACATATTTTGCAATGAAAAACATCCACTCTTTCTACATGCTCATATTATTGCCATTTAAAAAGGTAGTTGCAAACTTTCCAGTGTTAAAATTTTGCATTCACAAATAAAAATAACTTCAAATATTTTTTGACAATGCTTTTTTTTTAATTTAAATAACCAAATTTTTAAGTCACAGCACATTAGAAAGATGAATTATTGGGTGTATTATTATGTTACATTATTATTAAATTAAAACTCCTGGTATTAAACCACTTGTCTTCGGCAATCATCAATAAAAGTTGCAAGGTTGATCAGATTACCATCTTGTCAGTAAAGTTATGGAAATAGGAAGTGAGAACAAGTTTAAATTATTGGGATTTTGGATTATCTCTGTGTGGCACTATTTTGCATACAATGATTTAAAAGACCAAATTGCAAGGGCTCAGAGAATGTTGCAGAAGAGGATGCACTGGGCAGTTCTTAGGAGAAAAATGGAAATCTGTCAAGATCAATCAGCATGTTCTTTAACATGCATAGAGTATGGCTCTCTTGCAACAGGACAACAGTTTAACATTCCATTCAACAGATGGCAGCCATTCCAAGCACAATGGTACAAAGCCATTTCTGATTTAGAATAAAGTAGAGATTTAACTGAGATAAATCTCAACACTGACATAGGTGGGACTCAAACCTGGGAACTGAAGATCATGAGACTGGAGTACTACCAAGTACACTGCCTCCACTCACTCCTCAATCACCTGGAAGTTAATGTTTCCTGTCTAGATTTTCTGTACAGTCAATGCTATACAATACTGGTTTCCACTGGATTCAGTGACATTTAATCTATTTTAATACTATATTAATTCTAGTATATTATATATTCTATTATGGCCTATATTTATAATATATTCTACTATGGCCTATATATATATACAAACATAATCCTCAAGCAGCCATGAACTAGAGATATTCAATAAGACTGTAATTTAGTCCTCCAAACACATCTACCCTAAATTTCAGTTTTTGGTCACTGAAATCCAATTCTAACAAGACCCTGTTTGATATTTTCTATCACATTCTAGGTATCACCCCCTCCCATGTGTTTGTTTTTACTTTGGGAACTCTGGCAGTTCATAACCATATTCACTAACCTGCAGTTATACAGAAGGCAACATGGCTAAACTAAAACTCACAGAATGTTGTTGAAAGGTGGTTGCTGATTCATCTAACTTCATTATTACTTACAGAGTAAAACATCTTAATGCCCAAGATATTACATTAGCATCTAAAATCAAAGGCATCAACTTTCCTGTATCTTGCTTACAGAAGGTTCAAGTTTCATTACTGCATTTTAGAAAGGATGTCAAACTGTTATACAGCCAAATTTTAGTCTTTAGGTGTAGGTAGTCTTTAGGCCAATTTTTCCACACTCTCCATAGATTCTTAAAAGTCCCAGCAGCAATTTCTATTCTTCTGTTTATATTATGCCACACATCACTAGTATCTGTAACATAGCTCACAAGAAAATTAACTGAGACATAATACTCAAGGGCTCAATCATTCAAAACAACTGAAGCACAACCTATCTGACACATTAGTTTTCAAGCTTAATTATGTATTTTTATAAGATATATGTGTGAAAATTTCCAAATGGTAATTTCAATTTTTTATTTAATCGAATTTGTTTGTTGTATTAAAAATTAAATAGATGTCTTGGGTCTCTTACTTTAGATTTTATCAATATCTACATTTGTCAGGAAACCTAAAGGAATCCTGTCAGGAAATGGTTAAAACTTTCATAAGATGCATTTTCTCACCCATCCCGGGGGTGAAAAGACAAATTGTTGCTGCCAATGTAAACCCCTTGATCATCACACTCCAGCACTAATATATCAAATTTCTAGCCCAAATAGATGGTTTTCAATATTCATTCAAAGTTTTCAAATTCTGAAATTTTTCCACTATCGGTGGGTTCATTACAACTTTTTTGGAGATACAAAAAGTTTGAATCATAATAGTTTACCAATACCTATCCAATCCAAAAAGAAATTTTAATTTATCTCTAAAAACAATTACCTCTTAAAACAAAAAATGTATTTTCCCACCACACTTGGAGGTAAGGGGAAAAAAAACATTGTTTTCAATGCAAAGTGGTTACTTTCACATTTCACCATCAAAACTTAAAATTTCTAACATTATTGCATTGATTACAATATTTATTTAAAATTTTGCCATTTTCAACTTTTTTCACCACTATAGGGCACAATTATACCTATTGGGAGGTTCTGAAAGTGTGAATCATAATGTTTCATCAATACCTAACCAACCCAAAAAGTATTTTTAATTTATCCCTAAAAACAAAGAAGTTGAATATCTACAGATGGACAGATACAAAGTGAAAACATTAGCTTGTTTTTCTAAAAATGAACTAAAAATAATATTAATATAAAACCATGTTTTATAGTAAACCACACTGTCATTAAGATATTAATATAAACATTTTTTCTAGTAAAATGTTTATATTCATATAAATCAGATATTATAAAACAATAAAAATATAATTGACATTAATTTGGCAAATTCAATTAGTGCTAAAATATGATCGCATCAACATATTTTATTGTTAAAAATTTAATATATCATGATTAAGCTGTTACATTTGGTAGCACAGTGTATCACAATCCTAGTATGCAAAGCGCATATTATTTCCTGCAAAAGCTGGGAGCATAATAATTAAGATAAATTGATATTTCAGTAACTTAAGAGCCATAATTGTAATCTTAAAGCTATGCAAAGATACATTAGACCTTAAATTAAACAAAGGATAGTTACCACTTTGTAGTAGCTGGTACAATTGCTTATCATAGGCATTCACAGATGAGATGATGTAATTCTCACAGCACCATTGTTTGTAAGCTACCAGTCCTAAGAAGATGAACTGGCTGTATAATGTTGATCACAGGAAAATAATGTGCCACTGATGACTTCCAGTGTGTTAAATATTACAGTCATCCTCTTGCCACTGCATTAGGATGCAAGTTTTAAATAGATGGACACATAAATCGATGTTATTCTGCTATTATTCAGCTGATATTCCATATAGGTCATTTACAAAACCTTGTGATCACCATTCGCCAAGTCTAAGACCCCTTTGGTCATGTGCGCATAAAAGCTTATACCTGCTAAATATGATATTAACTTCCGAAGCTCCTATGCTTCGAAATAACTATTGTTATACACATTCATATGTTAACTTTAACACTAGTTGTGAAGAAATCTTCATATCAGCGAAGCAGACACAGGCACATTTCCAAATGTTGTTAAAGCCATTATACAGTTCCAGTTAACAATCTTAAGTGGCTGATATCCAAGGCTAACCAAGTTTTGTATCTAACATACATTAGTAACTTATACTAACATTTAAAAGACTTTAAAAAATTGTCCAGCCTGCATCAAGGCACCCCTGAGCAACGTGTTTCACCATGTATACATCTACAGCATCTTCAGGCTCAGTGTGGTGTTACCTAAGGTTTGGCAATTTAAGTTTTTCTCGCTTCGACATCATTACTACGTGTGCATGATGTACTTGCGCACTGATGCAACAAGAGTCTCCATGCCACTGGTATCGTCGGGTCCATGTTGCATACGTAATCGCAGTGTGCATGAATAAGTAGTTTTTCAGCGTATTGTAATTGATATTTTGTTTGCGGGGCTGCTAAGGGTTTATAATTAATTTGATTAATTTGTAAGTTATTGTTTAAAACTGTTTGGGCCAATGCAGTATTATAATTATTTTTCTGAATATCATCCTGATGTTCATGCATCCTGTTGCTATATTGTCGGAAAGTTTTACCAATATAAACGTTTTTTCCCTTAAGAATATTTAGTGGGTCGGGTATTGTAATTTGATACACACACCCCATGGCCGGTTTCTTATCCCTATCGTTAACTGCCAGGTTTTTTTATTGAGTGCGTTATTGTTGTAGGTAATTTTAAATCATATTTTCTCAAAGTATGATCCAATACATCTGAAATATTTTTCGTAAATAGAAATGTATAAGCAAACTTATTTGGGGTGATTTGTTGATTGGGTCTGGGTTGGGAATCTTGGTTAACTATATATTTGGCATTGTTGCTCCATCGTTTTAATTGATTATGGGTATAACCCGCCTTAGATGCTGTTAAATTTATATACTTTAGTTCATTTTGCAGTGTTGCCTTTTTAGCACAGTATCGATATGCTCTGATGTAGTGAGGTATGACACTAGCTTTTTTATATTTTAAAGGGTGATATGAGTTCGCAGGGATATAGGTAGGTATACGAGTTGCTTTTCGGTACACAGTTGTTTCACAATGTTTTTTATGTCTTGTTATCATTATATCCAAATATGGTAATTGTTGTTTTGTTTCAGATTCTAAGGTAAACTTTATGCTGGGTGGGATTCCATTGATTATCTGTATAAATTCATGCAATTTATCCATATCACGAGGCCAAAAAATTAGCACATCATCGACATACCGCATGTAGAGGGACAGTTTGTAAGTGGCTTTCGTCAAGGCCTCAACATGCCGCATGACAACATTGGACATGAGCCCAGACAGAAGGGACACCCTCAGTCTGGAGCCATGTCCGAGCCCCAACTTGAAAAAAAGTTGGATGATGTAGCCAAATCCAAAGCCTCATGCACAGAAAAATATTGTGCAATATTAGGTTCTGCGGTTTTTAACCATTCGGCCTTTAGTCGCTTCGCTCCATCCAATATTGGTGTATTAGGATAGAGCAATATGACATCCAGGGAATGCATAGTGGTGCATTCATCAATTATGGCATTTTGTATGCATTTAATAATATCATGGCATGATGTTAATATATTAATTGGGGGGGGGGGGGGGGGAATATTCCTTAAAGAATTTATGTAACGTTATTTCCAAGTTGTAAGTTGGGGATTTTCTTTTACTAACCAGTGGTCTGAAGGGGTGATTCTCCTTATGCAATTTAACCCTAACAAAAAGTTGCAGTATGTCAGGGTAAATAGGGGGTACACATTTTCTACCAATATCCTCAGGTAAGAACGGATCATTTTTCAATATTTGAAGTTTACTAATTATTCTAGGTAATGGATTATAGTCAACGGGTTGACATTTTAATTGTTGTATTGTTTCTTCTATTTTTATATCATATTGTTCTTTATCTAATATAACAATTTGATTAGTTTTATCTGCCAGAACAATTTTGATCTCTTGATTAACTTTTAATTGCTTTAATATTTTGATATCTTGATCATTGTTAATGTTATTATTATTATATTGTTTGAATCTTATTGCTCTGTATAATTTAAAACGTTCCATATCTTTATATCAATATGGTATTTTATTCATAGATTGCTCTATTTGTGGTATTATTTGTACTATATTATTGGAGAATATTATCATATGCAAATTTAGGTCCTTGTTGTAATATACTTTGCTGTTTATTATTTAATGCAATTTCAGATAAGTTAATATATTGTTTCATTTGCAGTGATGGCACTCCTTTGTGAGGATCAGTCTGCTTGTTGACTAAATTATTCAATTTTTTATTATGCTTACATTGTATTTTGCTAGCCTCATAATCTAGTTTATAACTTAACTGCCCCATATATTGGGTTAGATTATTACATTTTAATCCCAGGTACTTTTGACATACTATTTTTTCTTTTATCCTAATTTCTTTTTACATATTTCTAATCGTTTGTTGTAACATAAGTTTTTCAGCTTTCTGTAAAATGTGTCGTAAATTATTATTAAACTTATTTTTATTTATAGATAGAGTTTGTGGTACTACTGCCAACTTCTTACATTTAGTTAAAAAGTTTAAGTATCATGCATTGAAGCGAGAGTAGCTGTTTAGCAAAAACCTGCGTAGTTGACCCCATCTGCACGTAACCATTCATGCACCATTTACTATATAATTTAAACACAGCTAACAAAGTTTCCAGTATTAAAATTTTGCATTCATTCATTCTAAGCTGCACAGTTATGCAGCTGCTAAGGTATGCCCACAAACATTTGCCATTCTCCATGTATGAAAGCCCCTTTTGCCATTTTGCAAATAATGTCCCTCCAAATAAGAATTTTTTTCTGCCCACAATCTGGCAAAATTAAAAACATTGCTCCCAAAGTAACATAAGATTATGTATTTAGAAACCAGATTCAATTGGTAAAAGGCAGGGCTTCTTTAAAATGCCATTTTTAATTAAACTGAAAGTAATCCCATAATCAACATTAAAAAATTGCAATTTCAAAATGAAATTTTTGCTGCTGTTTTGAAATTAAACTTTTCTATAGCATTATGCCAATAGATTTGGAAATGATTTGATATCAGTTTCAATATTTAAGTTTTATATGCATTGAAACTATTTATTTAATGTTTTTACATCTCTTTTCTCTTCTTAGTTATTATTTTCAGTTTTCATTCAAATTATATTGTTCTTAAAGCAAAATAAATTTTTTTATCGTACTACTCAGTGCTACTTGTTCATCATCATCATCATCCTCAAGCAGCCATGGGCTATGGAGGTCCAACCAGACCGTGCAATTTAGTTCTCCAAGAAAGTCTATCCTGAGCTACATCTACTGCATCTGGCCACTGCACACCAATTCTAACAAGGTCCTGTTTGACATTGTCTGCCCACCATATCCCAGGTCTCCCCTTCTTTCTGAGGCCTTTAGGCACACTGTTCATAACCATATTCAACAATCTATAATTATTCATACAGGCAACATGGCCAAACTAACGGAGTCTCTCTCTGCACAATATGCTGCTTATAGGAGGTTGCAAACTCCTTTGCCTAACCTCATCATTAGTTACAGAGTTGAACAACCTAATGCCCAAGATACTGCGTAAGCATCTGGAATCAAAAGCATCTAGTTTCCTGTTATCTTGTTTACAAAGTGTCCAAGTTTCACTACCATAACTAACCTTAGAAAGAACCAAACTATTATACAGCCTAATTTTAGTCTTTAGGTGTATATGCCTATTTCTCCACACCCTCCATAGATTCTTAAAAGTCCCGGCAGCAATCCCTATTTGTCTGTTAATCTCATGCAGCACATCACCATTATCTGTTACATAGCTCCCAAGATAATTAAACTGTGACAACTGCTCAAGACTGCAACCATTCAGATTAACTGAATCACAGCCTGCCTGACCAATTTTCATCACTTTAGTTTTCTCTATGTTTATAACCAAACCTACCTACTACCAGTCTCATCAACAGCTCGAATGAAAGAGTTCATCTCATCAACATCATTTGCCAAAAGGGCTAAATCATCAGCATAATATAAATCAGAAATTTTCGTATCTCCAGCCCATTTAAGGCCAAAATCTTTCCCTTGAAGTGAATTTTGCATAACATAATCAATAACCAAGCTAAAGAAAAAAGGAGACAAAATGCACCCTTGTCGAACACCAGAAGTAATGCTAAACCAATTGCTACAAGCCTTACCAACTCTCACACATGACTCAGTGTTATTATAGAGAGCTTTCATTAAGTTAACTAACTTGTCTGGTATACCATATGATTTCACAATCAACCACAAATTATGACGATCAACAGAGTCGAAAGCCTTTTTGAAATCAACAAAGCTAGCAACCAAAGGTTTCTGAAACTCTAAACATTTCTCAAGAATCTGCCTAAGTGAAAATATCTGATCCACACATCCCCTACCACTTCTGAATCCACATTTCTCATCACGCAATTGACTGTCAACCAGATTCTTAATTCTATTAAGCACAATCATGGAAAGAACTTTACCTGGAACAGAGAACAGGCTGATACCCCTATAGTTATCACAAGAAGTGTGATCACCTTTTTTGAAAATAGGGATAACAATAGCTCTGGTAAAATCCTTAGGAACCATGCCTTTATCATAAAAGATATTCAGAATTTCAGTCATCCAAGTGGTAACTGAAACATTCCCAGCTCTAAGCATTTCTGTAGTAATTTCATCTACCCCTGGGGATTTATGAAGTTTAAGTTTGGAAACAGCCAAAATAACTTCAGATTGTGTTATAGGGCCAACATTAAAGCCACCAATGCATCTATCGTCATTGCAAACAATGGGAATAGAACTAACCGCATTTTTTAGAATATCACTGAAATGCTCAGCCCACCTAGCCATGACAGAATCCTCACCTTCTATAACCTTACCTTGTTATCCTTCAATCCCTGTATACCTGTCCGTTTTCTACCACACAAAACATTAACTATCTGATACAGCTCTCTACTGTTGTGCTATCTAACTGCTTTCTCGGCATTGTCAGCCAAGCTATCAAGTCAAATATTCATATCAGCAGCTAACTGATCCTTTACACATTTATTAAGCTCTCTGTAATGCTTTCTATTAGGACAAGTTGATTATTGATTATTCAGGACTTTCCTGCAGTTTTTTCTTTCTGATATAAGCTCAAGTGCCTAATCACTCAGATAATTCTTCCTCTTCTGCTCCTTTTTTCCTAAAAGAGTACTGTTAGTGTCCAAAAAAGCCTGTTTAAAATGATCCCATTCTTCCTCAACTTCAGTAGTAAGCATACCATGACTGTCATAATGACTAAGTAACCTATCATGGTAAACTTTGGCTATAACTGGGTCTTTCAGAGCTTCAGTATTAAAAGCAAATTTTTTAACCCTAGCACAACACTTTTTAAGATTAAGTTGCAAGACACTTTTAACAAGGTAATGGTCAGATCCAATTTCAGCTCCCCTATATGACCTGGTATTCCTAACAGAACTAGCCCATTTGCTGTTAATTAATATATAATCAATCATATTCCTTTGCAGCCCATCAGGTGAAACCCATGTGTACTTATGTATGTCGCGGTGTTTGTAATATGTGTTAGTTATTCTGAAATCATTGAGTTTACTTACCTGTAAAAGACGTTGCCCATTGCCATTGCAGTTACCAATACCAAAAGGGCCAATCACCCCTCCCCAAAGGTCAGAGTCAGTACCAACTTTGGCATTGAAGTCACCAAGAACAAGGATAATATCTCCTTTCTTGACAGAATTCAAAATATCCTGAAGTTGTTCATAAAACCTATCCTTCTCATTCTCATCGGCATCCTCAGTTGGGGCATAACAGCAGATAACATTCAGGTCTTTAACGCTTGTCTGAAATTTTGCTGTAAGAAACCTTTCATTAATGCACTCATATCCTAGAAGAGCATCACTAGCGTGTCTGCTGAGAAGCAGACCCACGCCTTGGTGATGCTTATTGTCGTCCCTCCCTGAAAAGAGAAATTTAAGATTATTTTTAAGAATCTGACCTTTATCTGTCCATCTGGTCTCTTGCAAGCCGAGAATATATAAATTATAATGGTGGAATTCTTGTGTGAGGACATCAAGAGAAAAAGCTCTGTGCAGAGTCCTCACATTCCAACTACCTATGGAGAGAAAATGGTTAGTGGGATGTTTAAAGAAACTATGTTTATTGAGAAAGGGAATGCCGACAATATCAAACAGCCCCCTAATCGCAGAATTGGGGCAAAGACCCGTTCCCCCACCACTAAAGGCTGAAGCCATCTACACTGGAAGACTTCCTCCAATGTAGAATTTGACAATGCCAATAGAAGCAAAGAGTTCAGGTGCCTGCGATGACCTCTGCTCAGGATTATCCACCAGCTGATAAACATATCCTGTGAATCTATTCACTTGGGGCTGTCAACCCACAAACAAACAGAAAACACAGTGGAAGATTTTCCCTCCACAGAAGCCCACCAATGCAGCAAAATCAGGATCTATAATCAAGCTCAGAGCCATATATCTGTCCAGTCCAGTGGGTTTATATGGTCAGCATCAGGACCCTGTGTGGTTGACCACTCCTCAGCAGGGTAGAAAAAAAAGTAGCCATAGTTGTCCAAGATCAGTAGGCCACACTAATCTGGCACTGATTCCAGTTCCGTTCACTTCCACAAGAGAGTATCTCTTTTGAAAGGTACTAACGGTCTGCACCACGAGAATGCGGGGTCGGACATTAGGTGCTAGGCCCAGTCGGTTCTATGCATCATCACAGGGGATTGGTGCATAGCTCTCCTTCCAGTGACTACCTAGCTACCATTTACAGACCTTGTAGTACCACTTTAGTCTTGAGTTTATCACCAACAAATATCTAAGTATATGAATTATGCATTGTTTGCATAATTCAAAATTCAGAAAACACATAAATAAATGATTCATGCAATAAAATATTTTAAAAAAGTGGCCAAATCAAATTTTCCTCAAAACATTTTATTGAAATTAAAATGAAAACATATTGTAAAATTTAATAATTTTTTAACAAAAAGGATAAAGAGTTTAATTTCCTCATCATCCTCAAGCAGCTGTGGAGGTCCAATCAGATTGTGAATTTAGTTCTCTAAACACATCTCTCCTGAGCTAAATCTTCTGCATCTTGCCACAGTACACAATTTCTAACAAGGTCCTGTATGACACTGTCTGCCTGGGTCTCCCCCTCTTTCTGTGTCTTTAGGCACATTGTTCATAAATCTATTCGCTAATTTATAGTTATGCATATGGGCAATATGGCCAAACCAACAGTCTCTCTCTTCCACAATATGCTGTTCAAAGGAGGTTGCCCACTCCTCTGCCTAACCTCATTATTACTTACAAAGTTAAACCACTTAATGCCCAAGATACTGCACAAGCATCTAAAATCAAAAGCCTCAAATTTCCTGTTATCTTGTTTGCAAAGGATCCAAATTTCACTACCTCAACTAACTCTAGAAAGAACTAAACTATTATACAGTCTAATTTTAGCCTGTATATACACCTATTTCTCCACACCCTCCATAGATTCTTAAACGTCCCAGCAGCCATCCCTATTGATCTGTTAATCTCATGCCACACATCACCAATATTTGTTACATAGCTTTCAAGATAAACTGTGACACCTGCTCAAAACTGCAACCATTCAGATTAACTGAATCACAGCCAACCTGACCAATTTCAATCACTTTAGTTTTCTCTCTGCTTATAACCCAACCTACTTTACTACCAGTCTCATCAACAGCTCAAATGAAATAGTTCATCTCATCAACATCATTTGCCAAAATGGGTAAATCATCAGCATTATCTAAATCAGAAATTTTCGTATCTCCAGACCATTTATCGCCAAAATAATTTCCTTGCAGTGAATTTCACATAACATAATCAATAATCAAACTAAAGAGAAGGAAAAGGAGACAAAATGCACCCTTGTCAAACACCAGAAGCAATGCTAAACCAATTGCTACAAGCATTACCAACTCTCACACACAACTCAGTGTTATTATAGATAACTTGCATTATGTTAACTAACTTGTCTGGTATGCCATACAATCTCACACTGGAGTTTAATTTATCTTCCTTCAAAATTATTTAATCACAGTTCACTCTTAAATTTAACTTAAATGTTCATGTCTAAGCTTATGAGCTTAATTATGAGTCTTGATCACACTCACTTAATAGCTGCCGGTATGCATAGTTCTCATGGCATGCCACAAAGAGAACTTCTGTATATCACAGTGAGGTGCACGTCTTACATGCTTTGATACAACTGGATTTTGAGACCAAAAATTTCTGACGTACAACACAGTATAGCTTCATTTCATTTTAATTATCTTGAGATGATTATTCATTGTGAAGACTCTTTGTCATTTAGATGTTATTTTCTGGTTGGTACATACAAGTAATAGACTAAGGTCTCAGGACATCATTAGTGGAGAAACAGTCCTTGTTCCTTAGACATGAAGCTTTAAAGTATCGAGAAGATTAACATTTCTATAGCTGATGGTAAGTATCCAAGTAAGTTGTTACTTTTCTCAATTCAAATTACAATCTCATTCGTTTTTAATGAGCATTTCAACATATAAGAAACTGATGTTTTAACTCAATACATAAAAAAAGTTAAAATCTCCTTACTATGATCTCCTACATCTTTCATTAGATGATGTCATCAGGCAATGTGATGGTTAGCAATGCTTGCATTTATTAGGTTATCCCCTGAAAGTGCTTTATGGTATTAATGTGGCAATTTTGAAGTAGTAGGTAAATTGCAGGCAGCATGAAAGGGGTTAAGATGGAGTTAACATTGTGTTTAATTAATGATTAAGTTTTCCATTTAGTTCGGTTGGCATTTGGTGGGTGCTAATGCTATTAGTATTGTAATTTGGTAACAGTAACTGATATTGTAAAATTAACTGAGATAAAGCAGTATGGCCCTTTTCCTTCAAATATCTGATTCATGCTCAGTAATATGATCTTCTATTGTCCTCAATGTTCATTCTACATATCGTTTTTGGTATTTTCTTAAACAATTACACATAACTTTAGTGGGGTCATTTATTATTTAAAATATGCCATTCCTGTAGGATGTACTATATCTTTAACATTAATGTTTAATAATTTAGTAATACTGTACATAGGTTTTAATGTTAAATGGTTTCAACAGATTTAATGATTGTGAAAAAACCTGCTATGTATGTGAAACTTATGTAGAATTTTGCCTATGTGGTATTAATGTGTTGAACTGGAGTCATTTCTATTTTGCATTGTACTTAAATTTAGTATGCTTTTGAATCTTCTTTATAAACTGTTTCTCCTATCCCATATTTCTTCTGTTAACAGATATAGGGATGAACAATATATGTAAGCTATTAAGAAATATGTATTAAAAGTAGCTCTTTTATACATTACTGAATGTTCAAAAGTTGTGGAATTCAAATTTGGTATAGAAATGGGCTTTCTGTAAACTCTAGTTTGACATCTGATTTGCTGAGGGACATGAGTATGTCAAGCTATAGTAATTACCTGGACCTCTGCTTCATGAGTAAACTGGATAGAGGCATAATATCATTAACCCTTCCAGTGTTCATGTCATCTGTATACATATAATTCAGGCTTCAAAAATAATATTGTTTTTTAATTTGATGCATATTTTATTAAATTACAAAATAATCTGATAAAGCCATCTGATTGCCATTTCTTAGAAGCACTAAACAGTATTGCTGTTTTGCTTGTTAACATCCCTATTTGCTGAAGCAACCTTCTGATTTAAGCTCAAAAGTTTGATTTGAACTATTATCAACAAATTTTTCCTTAAATTTTCAAAAATCTCCTAAAAAATAACAAAAAAACTACTATTTTTAAAAACAATAGATTTTGGAAGTAATTACAAAATATGTACCACCATTTTTATTTCTGTTTCATACTGTTTTCTGTCATAAACCTATTTCAGTATTCGCAAGTTATTTTTATCATTTTTTACAGCATGCTATGCATCTTTCCCGCCTTCAAAATCAAAACTGGAAGTAAATCCTTCTTAGAAATTCTGGTTGCAGCTGCATTTAATTAGTTATGCTTCACTGAGGCAAACAAGACACAAATGGCTGACACATGCTATCTCCGTTCTGTGTGCTCTACAGTGTTTTTTAGTTTCGTTCCAGCATATTGGATACCCTTTGTAAAGTTCGTATTTACTTTTTTTATATTTAAACAATAGTTTTCATTACAGTAGATTTAGTTTCAGAAATTAGCCATCTTTTGACTCATCGATAAGTATTGATTTTTTTTCATAGTCATCATCAATGCTCATCACGCAATTGCCAGTCAACCAGATCCTTAATTCTATTAAGCACAATCATGGAAAGAACTTTCTCTGGAACAGAGAGTAGGCTGATACCCCTATAGTTATCACAAGAACTGCGATCACCTTTTTTGAAAATAGGGATAATAATAGCTCTGGTAAAATCCTTAGGAACATGACTTTATCATAAAAGATATTCAAAATTTCATTCATCCAAGTGGTAACAGAAACATTCCCAGCTCTAAGCATTTCGGTAGTAATTTCATCTACCCCTGGGGATTTATGAAGTTTAAGTTTAGAAATAGCAAAAGTAACTTCAGATTGTGTTATAGGGCCAACATTAAAGTCACCATGCATCTATCATCATTACAAGCAATGGGAGCAGAACTAACCACGTTGTTTAGAACATCACTGAAATGCGCAGCCCACCTAATCATGATGGAATCCTCACCTTATATAACCTTTGCTTGTTTATCCTTTAATCCCTGTATGCATGTCCATTTTCTACCACACAAAACATTAACTCTCTGCTACAGGTGTCTGCTGTTGTGCTGTGTAACTGCTTCCTCAGCTTTGTCAGCCAAGCCATTAAGCCAAAGATTCTTAGCAGCAGCTAACTTATCCTTTACACATTTATTGAGCTCTCTGTAATGATTTCTATTAGGACTAGTAAGGTATTGAGCAAGGACATTCCTGCAGTTCTTTCTTTCTGAAATAAGCTCAAGTGCCTTATCACTCAAATAATTCTGCCTCCTCTGCCCCTTTTTTCCTAAAAGAGTACTGTTAGTTTCCTAAAAAGCCTGTTTAAAATGGTCCCATTCTCCTCCAACTTCAGTAGTAAGCAAACCATGACTGTCATAATGACCAAGTAATCTATCATGGTAAGCTTTAGCTGTAACTGGGTCTTTCAGAGCTTAAGTATTAAAGGTAAATTTTTTAATGCTAGAATTCTTAAGTTTAATTTGCAAGGCAGTTTTAACAAGGAAATGGTCAGATACAATTTCAGCTCCCCTATATGACCTGGTATTCCTAACAGAACTAACCCATTTGTTGTTAATATATAATCAATCGTATTCTTATGCAGCCCATCAGGTGAAACCCATGTGTACTTATATATGTTGAGATGTTTGTAATAAGTGTTAGTTATTCTGAGACCACTGAGTTTACTTACCTGTAGGAGACGTTGCCCATTGCCATTACAGCTACCAATACCAAAAGGGCATATCACTCCTCCCCAAAGGTCAGAGTCAGTACCAACTTTGGCATTGAAGTCACCTAGAACAAGGGTAATATCTCCTTTCTTGACAGAATTCAAAATATCCTGAAGTTGTTCGCAAAATCTATCCTTCTCATCCTCATTGGCATCCTCAGTGGGGGCATAACAGCAGATAACATTCAAGTCTTTAACGCTTGTCTGAAATTTTGCTGTAACCTTTTATTAATGCACTCATATCCTAGAAGAGCATCACTAGCGTGTCTGTTGAGAAGCAGACCCACACCTTGGTGATGTTTATTATCGTTCTTCCCTGAAAAGAGAAATTTAAGATTATTTTTAAAAATCTAACCTTTATCTGTCCATCTGGAATCTTGCAAGCTGAGAATATCTAAATTATAATGGTGGAATTCTGGTGTGAGGACATCAAGAGAAAAAGCTCTGTGCAGAGTCCTCACATTCCAACTACCTATGGAGAGAAAATGGTTAGTGGGATGTTTAAAGAAACTACGTTTATTGAGAGAGAAAATGGTGACAATATCAAACAGCCCCCTAATCGCAGACATGGGGCAAAGACCCGTTTCCCCCCCCACACACACACACTAAAAGCTGAAGCGATCTACACTAGAAGACTTTTCCAATGTAGAATTTGACGATGCCCATGGAAGCAAGAGTTCAGATGCCTGCGATGACCTCTGCTCAGGATTATTCACCAGCTAATAAACATATCCTGTGAATCTAGTCACTTGGGGCTGTCAACCCACAAACAGAAAAAACAGTGGAAGATTATCCCTCCACAGAACCCCACCAGTGCAGCAAATTCAGGAGCCTCATTTTAGACCAGTAGGTTTATATGATCAGCACCAGGACTCTGTGTGGTTGACCACTCCTCAGCAGGGCAGAAATAAAAGAAAAGTAGGCATAGTTGTCCAAATCAGTAGGCCACACTAATCTGGCAGCCCTCCCCTTCCGTTCCCTTCCACAAGAGAGTACTCTTTTGAAAGGTACTAATGGTATGCACCAGTAGATGACGGAGTCGATCATTAGGTGCTAGGCCTGGCTGGTTCTATGCAAGGGAGGATGGAAAGCATCTCCAAATGTAGGTGTGCTTCTCGGCAGATATGACTGCATTAATGAAAAACTTCTTACAGCAAAATTTAAAACAAAAATTAAAGATTTGTATGTTATCTGTTATGTCCTCACAGAGGACTCTGATGAGAACGAGAATGATATATTTTACAGCCAGCTTCAGGATATTTTGTATTCTGTGAAGGAAGGAGATATTTCTCTTGTGTTAGGTGACTTCAGTGTTAAAGTTGGTACTGACTGACCTTTGGGCAGGAGCTTTAGGTCTCTTTGGCATTGGTAGTTCCAACGGCAATGGCAAATATTTCCTACAGGTACAGTACTGTGCAAATTAGTTGGGACAAGCGAAGGAATGCTAAGTCCCTTCCACTGCAGAGTCTAAACTGCTGAAAGTCTAAACTTGTTCATAACCTTCTGCTGGAAGTCTAAACTTGCGCATGTCCCTGCAATGGGCACGCGCAAGTTTAGACTTGCAGCAGAGCGATATCTGCATGTCTAGAATTGTCTGTTGTTTAGTCGGAATTGATATTTCATAGGCTGAGGATGTAATTATGTAAGTAGTTCACAATTTCCATTGAAAACATTTTTTATTAAATACATCATGGACATCATGCCTCGTAAACAAGCTAAAATAATCACTTTAGGCGAAAACACTTCACTTCTGCTAGGCAGATAGCAAAAGCAGTTGGCGTCGGGAAATCCAGCATTTCACGGATCATGAAGCCACATAAGGAGACAGGGTCCATGGACACGTCCCGTAAAGGACATTGTGGAAGAAAAAGGAAAACCACCGCTAGAGATGATAGTCTAATTCATAGAATTAGTATCATAGACCCGAAGAAGACCAGTGGAGGCATCAAAAGGGAGAATGCGTCTCATGGGGTTAATATAGATGCTTTCACCGTACGTTGTCGCCTTCTGGAATGTGGCCGCCGGGCTTGACACCCCTCCAAAAAGCAGCTTTTGACACCCGCTATGAAGCAAAAAAGGCTATCCTGGGCAAAGAAGCATCGAGACTGGACTGTGGAGAATTGGGAAAAAGTGATATTTTCCGACAAAACCCACTTTGAGGGGCATGGCTACAGGTCAAATTTCGTCCACCGCTCACCTGGAGAACCTCTTCGATCTGGCCACATCCAGCAATCACCCAAACACCCACCCAAGGTCATGTTTTGGGGATGCTTCACAGCTTCCAGACCACAAACGCTTCACCCCATTGAAGGAATGATGGATAGCAAAAAGTACATAGGTATTCTGGAGGCGAAAATGGTCCCAACACTGCAGAAGCTGTTTCCTAATGGCGATGGGGTATTTCAACAGAATCTGGCTTTATGCCACAATTCTAAGCTTGCTAAGAGCTAGCAGCATTTAAAGGTATTGGCGTGGCCAGGAAATTCATCCAATCTAAACCCCATTGAAAATTTGTGGGCCATTATTAAAGCGCACATATCTAAGATGGATTGCATGACGAAAACCAAAATGATAGAGTGTCATGTAAGTGTGGTACCACGACCCTGAAGTGAAGGAGATGTGTGGAAAGCTAATGGCATCAATGGTTGAGAGGTAAGCTAAGGTAATAATTAAAGCTCAGGGGGGTCACATTCACTATTAACTATGTACACTATTAAATAAATATTTTAGTTGTGTCTTTGTTTTCCTATTATCCCAACTAATTTGTACAGTACTGTAAGTAAACTTAATGGTTTATGAATAACTAACACATAGTACAAACATCGGGACATTTATAAATATACATGGGTTTCACCTGATGGGTTGCACAGGAATATAATAGATTTTATTTTAATTAACATCAAATGGGTTAGTTCAGTTAGGAATACCAGATCATACAGGGGAGCCGAAATTGGGTCTCTCAATTACCTGGTCAAAAGTGTTTTGCAGCTGAAGCTTAAGAAATGCTGTTTGAAGGTTAAGAAAATTACTTTCAACACTAAAGGTCTGAAAGATCCAGATATAACCAATGCATACCATGACATGATACTTAGTCATTATAACAATCATGGTTTGCTTACTGCTCAAGTTGAGAAAGAATGGGATCAGTTTAAACAGCCTTTTCTTGAAACCAAAAGTACTCTTTTGGGTAAAAGGGAACAGAGGAAACAAAATTATTTAAGTGATAAGGTTATGGAACTTATTTCTGAAAGAAGGAAGTGCAGGATTAATATGAATCAACACCCTACTAGTCCTAACAGAAGGCATTACAATGAGCTTAATAAACATGTAAAAGATCAGTTAACAGCTAAGAATCTTTGGCTTGATAGCTTGGCTGACAAAGCAGAGGAAGCAGTTAGACAGCACAACAGCTGGGTTGGATGGGCTGGAGTTAATTGTTAAATGGGCTGGAGTTCTACCAGATCGTTAATATTTTATGTAGGAAGAAACAGACAGGTACACAGGGAGTGAGGGATAAATATGGCAAGGTGGTGATGACTAGGTGGGCTGAGCATTTCAGAGATGTTCTAAATAATGTGATTATTTCTACTCCCATTGTCTGTAATGCAGATAGATGCATTACTGGCTTTTATGATGGCCCTATATCACATTCCGAAGTCGCATTGGCTATCTCTAAATTAAAACTGCATAAATCCCCAGGGGTGGAGGAAATCACCACTGAAATGCTTAGAGCTGGAAACATTTGTGTTATCACATGGCTGACTGAAATTTTGAATATCTTTTATGATAAAGGTGTTATTCCTAAGGATTTTACTAGAGCTATAATTGTTCCATTTTTAAAAAATGTGATTGCAGTTCTTGTGATAATTATAGGGTAATTAGTTAACTTTCTGTTCCAGGTAAAGTTCTTTGCATGATCATACTTAATAATATTAAGAATTTGGTTGATGGACAACTGCATGATGAACAGTGTGGATTTAGAAGTGGTAGGAAATGTACTGATCAAATATTTTCAATTAGGCAGATTCTTGAGAAATGTTCAGAGTTTCAGAAACCTGTGGTTGCTAGCTTTATAGATTTCAAAAAGGCTTTTGACTCTGTTGATTGACATAATTTGTGGTTGATTGTTAGATCATATGGAATACCTGATAAATTAGTGTAATGAAAGCTCTCTACAATAACACTGAGTCGTGTGAGAGTTGGTACGTCTTGCAGCGATTGGTTTAGCATTCTGGAAGTAACATGACCCTTTGTAAGTAAGGGTGCATTTTGTCTCCTTTTCTAATTAGTTTGGTTATTGATTATGTTATGCGAAATTCGCTTCAAGGGAAAGATTTTGGCCTTAAATGAGCTGGAAATACGAAAATTTCTGATGTAGATTACGCTGATGATTTAGCCCTTTTGACAAATGATGTTGATGAGATGAACTCTTTCATTCAAGCTGTTGATGAAACTGGTAGTAGAGTAGGTTTGGTTATAAACAACGAAAAAACTAAAGTGATGAAAATTGGTCAGGCAGATGATGCATCAGTTGCTTTGAATGGCTGCACTATTGAGCAAGTGTCTCAGTTTAATTATCTTGGGAGCTATGTAACAGATACTGGTGATGTGTGGCATGAATTAAATAGAAGAATAGGGATTGCCACTGGAACTTTTAAGAATCTATGGAGGATATGGAAAAGTAGGCATATACTTTTAAAGACTAAAATTAGGCTGTATAATAGTTTGGTTCTTTCTAAAGTTAGTTATGGTAGCGAAACATGGACCAATTTTAAGCAGAATAAGAAGAAACTTGATGCCTTTGATTCTAGATGCTTACACAGCATCTTGGGCTTTAGGTGGTTCGACTTTGTAAGTAATGATGAGGTTAGAAGAAGGAGTCATCAACCTCTGTTAAGCAACATATTGTGTGCAGGGAGAGACTGCGTTGTTTTGGCAATGTTGCCCGTATGCATAGCTGAAGATTGGCAAAGAGGATTATGAACAGTGTACCTAAGGATATCAGAAAAAGGGGAAGACTTAGGATGCAATGGGCAGACAATGTCAAACAGGACCTCACTAGAATTGGCCTCAAGTGGTCAGCTATAGCTCAAAAAAGACGTATCTGGAGAGGAAAATTAGTCTGGTTGGACCTCCATAAACCATGGCTGCATGAGGATTTTGTATGCATGTATCATAGAGTACACATGACATGGCCTTCAATCATCACTGCTACAAGCCACCAGTTCCCATGCAACATCTTCCAGTGGTAGATAAATGACTGTAGAAGAATGGTGGGCATTATGTCACATTTTAAATTCTCTCTATTACAGTTCCAGATGCATGAATTGGTTAAACATGAACTGGGTTTTATTAATTTCATAGTGATACTTTTATGACAACAATGTTCAAAATCACCAGCAGTTAAAAATGAAATCAGCGGAAATGAACATCAGCGGACATCTTTAAAGTCAATAGAAAACCATCAAGATCGTCAATCTTCAATCAATGAAACTAGGACTGGTAACTGCAGCTGTGATGACGAGAACATCATCAATTTAACAATGAAAACACTAAAAGAGCAAATAATGGGACTTGCATCCCCAGCTAACAGCCATCATCTGCACCAGCCAGTTACAAGCTCAAGGACTGGTAAATGCTCTATTTCATACTTGGCTGCCTTTCATAGGGTAAAGGTAATCATACAATATATAGGAGCAATATAATTGTAATAAGGAAATTGCACTTCAAGGCAATTTATCTATATTTAGCAATGAGCTGATATAGCCCTCCTGAAGAATACTCTTAATTGCAAAACAGCTAAAAATTGTGTATGATTAAATTTATAGAATCAGAGCTGTGGTTGTAATTATTTAAAAATTCCTACTTATCTGGCATCGAACCAACGTCCAGATAAGCACGCTACCCACTCAAGCCACCAGGAAGCTATGGAGGGGCCAATATTCCTTCCACAATAGTCAAGCCTTGCAAGGCAGGGTAAGGACCAGGAAGGTGCACAAAGCAAGTATGCAGCATGCTTATGTTTTAATATGATTGAAATTGTACTTCAAATAATGAATAATAATAATCAGTCAGTAGGCAAGAATCATCTCTTAATAATCATTTAATTGATATATTGCATAAATTATTAATAGCAAAAATAATCCACACCATCTGTGCTTTTTTCTTTGAGAAAGCGCTTGAACTGCGGCAGTTGTGGAATTCATCTTGCCACATCGGAAGCAGTGGTTTACAGCAGGCATAGGAGTCATATCATGAGTACTCTATGATATTAATGAAAATAAAAAAGGGCAAATATTCATAATGAATCAGCAAACAATTAAAATCAATCGATATAATGATCAAATTAGCCTGTCATGCTGCCCTTTCCTCCTGCACTTTTTGAAGTGTTTGGACTGGAGTAGTGGTGGCTTTCATCATGCCGCATGAGATGTGGCAGTTTGCAGCAGCTGAAGGCCACATCATGCATACTTTATATCAATGAAATTAAAATTAACCTCTCATAATTAATAACTAATTGAAATGTAGACAACATCAGTTGATTAATAAACAATTAATCAATATATCATATGAATTTTGCAATAATTTACACTGATATACAGGAAAAATTTTCCAAAAATTTCCATTGTGCCACAGCATGTCACCTCCCATCAAATGTCCACCAAAGCAGGAATCATCAAGTATTCAATAAACTTGCACAATATTTTCTCACTTACTTCTCCATTCTTGTAGGGTATGGTACTGTAGAATGACCACATGATGTGACAACATTGCTTATTGTAGCAGCTCCACGGTGCATCCTTCGAGCCCAAGCAGACATCATAGGGAAGGGGTGACCAATGAAGGCTGCTACAGCCACTCACCCACCCACACTAAAAAAAAGACAACATTTAAAAAAGTGAATAATGAAAAACTTTTTTTAATTTTTTTTTACACAATTCAAATGAAGAGAAATATTATAATGATACTCTAAATAAAAGAAAAGCATAAATTTTAACCATGCAAATCTCTCCTATCAAAATCACAGATATTTAAAATTTAATTATACTCTATGTTACTGTTAATATATATTAAAAGGCAAGAAACTGAATTCAAAGCAGTGAAAATCATGAATGTTAACAGCTATCATCCACTTGTAAACTGCCCACCACTGAAGAATGTGAAGGGAATGATACAATCTCTATAGTTATATCAACATATAATGTTGAATATTATCTACATTCTAGGTGGAGCATACACCGAAGAGCCAAAACATTATGGGGCTGCGTCTTTATGCAAATAGAAACAACTGCAGGTCTACTGTAGATTAAAAATATGGAACCATTTTAAACAGGTTTTGCTGGGAACAGTACTGTTTTGGGTACAATAGAGCACAGGAGACAGAGCTATTTGGGTAATAAGGATATGGAGTTTTTTTGTTTTTTTTTCTGAAAGAAGCAATTGCAAGAATTATGTGAATTAACATCTTACTAGTCCTACCAGCATTACAAAGAGCTTAATAAGCATCTAAAGGATCAGTTAAGCAAAATGAATAGCAATTAAATGAGATAAAATGGTGGTTATAATTACACTTATTTAGTTACACCCAAGCTTTTAACATAACTTGAAAAAATGTATTAATGAATGCAAAATACTTCTATTATTTGTCAAATATACATTATAATGGCAAAATAATGATTATAGAGAAGAAAACTACTTTTAAAGTTTGGAAAGAAAAAATGACCAGCAAAATGTTTCCGGGGATTGCACTTTTGGACTATGGTTAAATATGGAACTTTAATTTTAACATCTAATTAAATATTTTAACATCTAATTAAATTACTATCAAATGAAAATGATACTGCTTTGCATAAATATTACACAATAATACTGAGATGTTAGGTAAGGATTAACAAAGATGTGAGTATGTTTTACAACAGTTATGTAATCGTTTTGTAGTGATGTGCAGACTAAAAATTAATAATACAATAACATTTTACAAGGTATAGACAAAAATAATTAGTTTTACATGTTGCAAAGGCATACTTGCCTCTTGAACTGCATTTCTGTGGAACACTTGATTGAGCAGTAGATGAATTAACCCTTTCAAGGCCCAACTTGAAAAACTGGCTTACATCCAGAGGCCAAACTATTTTTTCACTATGTTCAGCCAAAAAAAATTAATTTTATAACTATTTGTCAAATAACTAATGAAAGAAATTACACCAAATTAATAAGCATTTGGTTCTGGATTTTCTGAAATTAAATATTTAACGAAATGACTACTAGTTTTTTAAGGAAGATATCACTCTGAATTTAATCTCTGAAGTTAATGTCAACTTCAGAGAGTCAACTTTCTTCCTTAATATTCATTAAATACGTCTAAAAATATATCTTCAATTTAAACAACTAGATTTATTTTAATAGGACATTTTTAGAGTCATGTAGTAAAAAAAATGCATCTGACAATCCAAATAAAAAATTATTTTAAATGAAACCAAATAGACAAATAATTATAATGCATAGGAATAGAAAAGCTATTTATTTCTGAATAACAGAAAAATAAATTTTTACTTGAAACAAGAAAATTGTGCTCTTTTTCTAACTTTTTTCTCAGTACTGTGAGAAAAGCCCAGGCTTTTTGCCAACTCTTGTGAGTCAAATAAACAATTCAGTAATAAATAACCACTGGAAAACATTTGAATTAATGAGCTGAAAAAAATTGGTTGTCCTGATTGGGATTCAAACTCAGGTTTTCCAGAAGCATAAGTTTCTTATCTATAGGATGTTTTCCTGTGATAATTTATTACTGAATTGTTTATACACTGCATGACATTGAAATTGCTCCACCCAGAAGGAGTGAGGGGATAGGGGTGAAATGTAGCACACACATAGCAATACATATTGGCATACCACGATTTAATTTGCAGCCTCTTACAGTGGTTAGAAGATGAGATAATGCAGCACAACACGACTGCCTCAGTAGGTGGTTGCACCGCCGTGAATAACAATACAGGCAGCAATGTGGTGTGATAATGAAGTCATACAGTCGACGGATATGGTCCTGAGGAATTGCACACCAAGCAGTGTTGACTTGCTCTTATTATTCATCGAGATTCTGCACCGGTTGGTGAGGGACCGGTGCAGAATCTCGATGAATAATAATTGATTGATTGATTGAATAATTGATTGTCCAATGTGATCCCACAGATTTCTATTGGGAATAAATCTGGAGATTGTGTTGGCCATGACAATACCTGAACATATTGCAAACACAGTCTGGAGACCCTAGCAATGTGTACACAGGCATTGTCATGCTGGAAATTGGTCTGCTGCATGCCTTCCAGGAACGGTAACAAAACAGACTGCAGAACAGCACTAACGATCGTGCAGCTGTCAGTGTTCCCATGGTGTGGACAAGAAGTGACCTGCAGTAATATCCAATAGCACCCCATACCATTATGCCTGGCTGACAGGCAGTGTGCTGGCTGTTAACAAAAGCTGGATCTGTCCTCTCACCAGGTTGTCACCATACATGGATCCGTCAATTGTCAGCACCCAGACAGAAACGGGATTCATCACTAAACACAAGTGTTCAATTCGTGACCTCAGTTTGCAGGACTTCGGCACCAAGCCAGACGTGCACTGCTGCAATAGTTCGCAGTCAATAACAGTCCACGTAATGGTTGCCTAGAGTGCATGTGTGCCTCATGCAACCTTCAGTTTACTATTCAGATCGTTATGGCATCTGAATAATAAGATCTAATGGCTGCTGACACAGCCCATCAAATATCACCTGCAGCTTCCATGGCTGCTGACACAGCCCATCAAATATCACCTGCAGCTCTGTGGTGACAAACAAGCATGTCGAACAATGCACCTATCGACCTGTGCTGATGTATGTCGGACACATACTAGAACCTTCATTTCGCCCCTCTGCACACATACTAGAACCCTCATTTCACCACTGTTGCCAACAGCGTCCAACACTTCGTGCATCACGATGAACATGGGCAGTGACACGATGTGTAGTCTATCCAGCTTCATATAGACCTAAAATTCTTTCTCTCTCGAAAGCATCCAAATGGCGATAAACCTGCCAACAGCATGTACCAGGCATTTTCGGTCTTTGCTGAACAATTTCCAGGCAGAACCATTTAATCTCAACCATTCGCATGACTTTCACCTGCATAAGCACAATACCATTCCTGTTCCTTCTTGCACCTTTTATCTCTTGAGCCACACACATCATTGACTCCGGATTATCTCATTTGCATATCTCAAGTGTGCACACCCACCCTTCTATTTGCATGTTTGTACATGTTCTTCTCAGTAAAGCACTTTCAATGTCAAGCAATGTATAACACTGTGAGTATGAATGACAAATATTACTACCATCAAAATGTGGTAGCTTGGCTGCCCAACTCCTGATAATAGATGGCGCCACAGGTGAATCAACAGGAATGCTTATGTGTAACTTTGCGGAAGAAATGGTGTTCGGTGCAGAAATTGTCATTACCTCGGTGGTCTAGTGGTTATGGTGCTCGACATGCTTCTGGGAGACCTGGGATCGAATACCAATCAGGATAAAACAATTTTATACAACTCATTAATTCAAATAAACAAGCCAAAATTTGACCTTTTCTTTTTAAATTGCCAATCAACCAAAATAGAAAAAACAAAAATAAATACCCCCTCAAACAGCTGCTTGCCACAGAGGTCTGACAAGAGCCTGTCAGTTTATATGCAATAGTAGAGGGTCTGTGAGGATAGCAAGACCTCAGCAGAAAAACAATACAAATGCCCATTCCTTATCCGGGCGCGAACCCAGGTCTCTTAGATCAGTAGCCACATGCGTTAACCACTCGGCCACGGAGGCCATGTTATATATTAAATTGAACAGAATTTTATTTTCAATTTGATGAAAATTAAAAATTTAAAAAAATTAACAAATATATTAATTTTAATAAGATTTTTTCATTGTGATATAGTGAAAAAATAGATCTGACTATGCAATTGAGGCTTAATTTTGGAAAATCTGATCAACAAAAAATAGTTAAATTTTATATATTAATTGAAAGATTATTTCTTTTTGAATAATACATTTATATGAAACGTGATTTTTGTTTTCGTAATTCTTTTCAGTATGATATATTTTAAAACAAGGTCCAGTGTTATACAAGGTGACTTTACTGATTATTTTCATGGAGTTTTCTGTGCTATTTATGAAGTGGAAGAACATTTCCTAGGCTTTATTTTTACTGAACATTATCTTTTCTTCTTTGGATGTTGCATTTTTGGAATTATGGCAAATTGCCAAAAAGTTAGCGCACCAAGGCAAAAAAAAAATCAAACATCTATATCATCAGAGTGGCTTTGTTTTACCTCTGAGCGGCACTTTTTTGCACACCATGGGCTAAATGACAAGGTCACAAGGACCCCGAAGGCTCAGAGAAGATTGGGGGAGGGGACCCACTGGAACAGCTGTTGGGAGACAGATGGTAGCCTCCCATCAAGGCCATCCAGTGTGTTCTTTAACGTGCACAGGGTATGGCTCTCCCGCACACGGGGCCACAGCTTAACGTCCCATCCGACAGACAGCGGCCTTTTCAAGCCCATCGGTGTCCCCTACTGACCTCGGGCAGGGCGGATCAGAGTGGCACAGAAAATATATTGATATGGGGGGGAGGTAAACTCTTTTAAAACCATTCAATATAAGTTTAAAAACTCAAATTTTTTAATTAAATTTTTGCCAAGAGGAGGAAAATGTCCTAGTATATGGGGGGGGGGGGGGGGTAAAAACACTTATCAAAATTGCCTTCTCGCAGGATGACTGATTTCTTTTTGCTTCTTAATCCAAGACCTCATTCATTTTCCAGGAATGATAAAAGATCAAAGATTTTTTACTTGAAAATGAAGAAATAATAACACATAATCTAATGCAATGTTTAAAAAAAAATCTGAAGCAACAAGTTGTAAGCCACTATTGTCATAGCCATCAATTTCGCACAATTCCAAAAGATCTGTAATTATCTGTAAAGCCATGGAAAAGCAAAATACATCTGCAGAAAGTATAAATAAAATACTAACTGAATGAATGGATATGCAATAGTGTAAATAATCCACAATGCTACAAGAGCATATGGGACACAAAACACACATAAGAAATTACTAGCATCTGCTCTTGGTGGGCCATGACAATGGTTGCGACCAACTTTTATGCCTTGGGGCTTCTAGAAGCTTCAATAAGATCTAATTATAGTTTCGATTAGAGTGGGAATGATGAATGGAATGCTGGTATAAACGATAAAAATAGTTCTAGGGATATTAAAATCAAAAAACAAAGTAAAACAAGAAAAAAAAAACAGAGGTACATACTTTGTGATTACTTTCAAAATCTTCTAATATTAAAAATAACACTTTTGTATTTTTCAAGAATCTGCGTAAATGAAAAAATCTAATCTACAAATCACCTATCACTGCTGAATCCAACTCTTCATCATGCAGTTGCCCATCAACCAGATTCTTAATTCTATTAAGCAAAATTATGCAAAAAACTTTATCTATAACAGAAAGTAGGCCAATATCCCAACAGTTATCACAAGAACTGTGATCACTTTTTTTTTTTACAAATAGGAATAATAATAGCTCTGGTAAAATCTTTAGGAATGACATTTTTATCATAGAAAACATTGAATAATTCAATCAGCCATGTGACAACAGAAGCATTACCAGTTCTAAGCATTTCAGTGGCAATTTCCTCTACCTCAGCAATTTAAATATTTTTAATTTAGAGAGAGAGCCAAAGTAGCATCTGTTTGTGATATAGGACCAACATTGAAATCAGTAATGCATTTATCATCATAAACAATGGGACTAGAACTAAACACATTGAACATCTCTCAAATGCTCATCCCACATAGCTGTAACAGAATACTCACCTTCAATAACCTTGCCATGTTCATCCATCCATCCCTGTGTGCTAGTCTGTTTCTTTCCACATAAAACATTAACTACATGATATAACTGTCTATTGTTGCCTAGCTGCTTCCTCAGCTTTGTCAGCCAAGCTATCATACCAATTTCCTATCAGCTGTTAACCAATCCTTTACATGTTTATTAAGCTCTTTGAAATGCTGTACATTGAGACTAGTAGAGTGCTGATTGAAATTATCACTGCATTTCCTTTTTTCAGAAATAAACTCTATAGCTTATCACTTTAACAGTTACTTCCTATGCTCCATTATACCATAGATGCATACTGTAGGGATAATGGTTGATGGTGAATAGATAAAGAAGTTTGTCAGTCTTAAAATAAAGGCTCTGGACTGGTGAAGTGAGGAAGATGGTGAGGTTATGGCAGTGAATGGCCACTGCTCGAGGACCCTACCCCTCCCATTGGTGTAACTGCCCTAAAGAGGATTGTGTCCAAAAGAAATCCCCCATGATAAGAATGGCAGCTACAAGGCAAGGTCATCAAGGTCTTCTCAGAAGATGTTACTTCCAGGCAAAAGTTAGAACAGTCAACGAATAGCCCAAAAAGAGGCAGATGGCTACTGCCTAGAGAGTGGTGGTGAAGGGTAAGACTTGGAATGGAGAATGATGGCTCACAAGGATGGCAACACTCCCAAGAGCTGGAGCATCTCCATTCCAGTCCTGGTGAATGAATGAAAAATGCCAGATCATGGAATCAGCAACTGTCTGCAAGTATGTCCTCCTACAGGTACAAGATGATGGGCACATGTACCCAAAGGAGAACTTTGATGTGAAGATTCCTTTGGAGTCCAGGACAATTCCACTGGAAGAGTGCAGCATCTCAGGTCTTAGAGGATTGGGTGGATGACATTTTTCTGTTCAATCATCATGGATGAGTTTATTTAAAAACAAAATGGTCTGTGCCCATTTCCTTGGAATCGCCATAAGGATAGGAATCAGAAACCACTATATGAAGCAGAGTCAGTCTTTTTCTTCAGCACTGGTAGTGGCCCCTTCAGTTTGGAAGGTCTATTGTCTGAGGATGAAAAGTTGCAGAAGCAGAAGGCATGGAAGCAGGAATGGAAACCAGAGTCAATGTCATGACAGACAATAACCATGGTTTTGCATGTCTGGGTTGTTTTACCCCTAAGTGGCACTTTTTTTGACACACAATGAGCTAAATGGCCAGATCACAAGGACCCCGAAGGCTCAAAAGGTTGGGGAAGGGAACCCACTGGAACAGCTGCTGGGAGACAGATGGTAGCCTCCTGTCAATGTCATCCAGCATGTTCTTTAGCATGCACAGGGTATGGCTCTTCCTGTCGATTAGCACTGCGACAGATGCTGTGGGAACAATGTGTTTCTTAGCAGCCACACTGACATAGGAAAGTTGCCAGGTGGAGGTGGCGGAGCAACCATCTTTCTTGCTTCCAGATATGAGATATTCTGTATCGTTTCCACACACTGGACCTCTTTCCATTTCTTAAAGTCATGGAAATGTGCTGGATGGGCACCAGTGCAGTTTATACAGCTTGCCATCTGATTTCATTTCATTTTGCAATACATAGGACAAAGAAGGCTCCTAGAAGCTACTCCTAGTTTTTACAAGGCCTTCTCATACAAGGTCATGTTTTACTAAGACTGAAGTCACTGTTGGATACTGCCTCAGTTACAGCTAAACACAATTGTGTGCCCTCAGCTGTGCAGCAATCTGGATTGAGGTGATTCTGACTGTCACAGTGAGCGTAGGTAGGCTTACCCTTGGCAAGCTGTGCAGGCATGATCATATCTCTAACATTAAAAACAGTCCAGTAAATTGGGGATATATGGTTGTACCTCACAATGTAAACAACCTACCTTGATGGAGTTAGGCAGACATGGTGAGTCGAAAGTCAGAATTAGTACCCAGCTGGGTCCAAATTTCCATCCCTGTGAACCGAAACCTGATGTACTGTGACCACACACTGTAGGGATAACTCCAAGAGGATCTCCTCAGAGCCTTTGGGGATGCCCCACTAGGAGATCACACCATGACACAAAGAGATACAGTGAAGCTACTCTTCCAATCACTGTTATCTTTAGGAGAAGCTTTAACCCTTCCAGGGCCCAGTCTGAAAAACAGGTTTCTATCCTAAATTAAAAAGGTATTGTATTTTTAACACCTCTAAAATATAAATAATGAATAATCGACTTCAAAGTGGTAATTTGAATATCTAAAATATAAGTTTTTTGGGCATATATATTAAAATTTTTATAATTCGATATTTCTGTTTTTAAAAAAATAAAGTTTGATGTGTTGTACTAAGACCGTATGCATAAAGTCATCGGCTCTCGCAATTCAGATTCTCCGAACATATATATATATACGGGTTGGGCCCTGGAAGGGTTAAGTATTTAGAGGATGCAGTTGCAATCAATAAGTCACAAGATCTGAGGACTTTAACTGATTTTAGTGTTCCCCCAAACCCTTACTGATAAAAAATGAAGTCATATTACCAAGTACCTTATCACCCATGAAATGAATAGACAATGACAAAGGAGATGGGGGGCTCGTGTCAAGCCCTCTTTGCAGCGAAGACTCACACTAAAGAAATTTGCAATATAGTGATTTTTGATTTGTGGTTCAGTGCCCATGGTCTCCACCCACCACAGAGCCCAACAGGGGACACCCAATCTAGTCCCAGTGTTGCATGGTCACTATACCCATCCTGCAAGTGAACCAAGTCCTCACAAATAATAAGAACAAAAATAAAAGTGCAAGGGACAGAGCTCAGTCCTCACAACATAAATAGAAGAGGAAAAATAAAAGTGAGGAAACTCATAAACCTGTACCCAGTCATGGATCACTCACTGTACTGCATAGTTGGACCAGCTAGGGCCAAATGTCCAGATGATTGATCCTGGGAAGTCAACCCAGGGCCTCCTGCTCACCTGAAGCAGAGGCCAAAACAATGTGTAACAGGAGCTTTCAAAAGCTTGGAGGTCCTCTTCTGTTCTCATCAGCTTATGACTGACCTTTTGGCCTGTATTGTCAATGGTGAGTCTCTTTGCACTCAGTCCTGTGGCAAACAGGCTTCCCAATGGCAATAGAGCTAAAGGGGACATGGTCAGTTATGAGCTGAGGATAGCAGAAGAGGGCACCATGTGTATGTATCCAAACCAAAACTTTCACAGGGTAGTCCCCTTACCTTCAACAGGAACCTGCAAATGGGGGAGAGGTAAACTGTAACCTTCAACAGGAACTTGCACATGGGGGAGAGGGAAATTGTATTTAATGATTTCTCCTTATTACAACACTTATATATATGTGTGTGTGTGTCTGAACTGTGCTAAGGGATGATACTAACAAAACCAATGTATATTAAGGTATCTAAAGGCCCCAGGCAGAAAAGGTTTGATATGCCCACAATTGTTCAGGAGAGTGGAACTAAATCTACAAAAAGTTTTCAAACTGAAGAGTGGAAAAAATGTATCACCATCATCTTCAAGCAGCAATGAGCTATGGAGGTCCAACCAGATTGTGCAATTTAGTTTCCCAAACATCTGTCCTGAGCTGCATCTGGCCATGGTACACCAATTCTAGCAAGGTCTTGTTTGACATCGTTTGCCCACCACATTCTAGTTACCTCTCTTTCTAGAGCCTTTAGGCACACTGTTCATAATCCTATTCACTAATCTACAATTATGCATATAGGCAAAACGGCCAAATGGCTCTCTCTGCGCAATATATATATACTACTTAAAGGAGGTTGCCGACTCCTTTGCCTAACCTCATCATTATTTACAAAGTTGAACCACCTAATGCCCAAGATATTATTTAAGTGTTTAGAATCAAAAGTACCAGTTTCTTGTTATCTTGTTTACAAAAGGTCCAAGTTCACTACCATAAATAACTCTACAAAGAACCAAACTTTATACAGTCTAATTTTAGTCTTTAGGTGTTTACGCCTATTTCTCTACACTCGATACTTATGATACGACATATACTTAAAAATCGTGGCAAAAATCCCTATTCATCTGTTAATCTCATGCCACACATCACCAGTATGTTATATAGCTCCCAGGATAATTAAACTGAGACACTTGCTCAAGCTACTAAGTTACCAGCTACTGCTGGTAACTTGCTGCATCATCCCACAGAACCAATTCCAGAGAAAGGATTCCTGCCATTCTTTCCCCAGAGAAAAAACCTTGCCATATGCACTCAAACTCAGTGTCTAGAGGCAAGACTCTTCCTAGGTGTATGCCACATCCAGGCACCTCAGGCACTCCTTCTGAGGTGCTGGTTCTTCTCACTGCTGCTTCAAAGAGCAGCAAGACCTCCTCCTTCACCATCACCCCAGGCACTTCCTCTGAGGTGCCAAGTCCCTCCACTGCTGCTTGTAAGAGTGGTGTGACCTCTCCCACTGTTACGACATTGCCCCACGTACCTCTTCTGCTACCCCAGCAATAACTCCCCCTGTGCCTCCACAGTGTCTAACACAGCCCCAGTGGCTGATGCTGCTGCAGCACCTTTAGCTGCTCTTGATAGCACTGCAGCTACATCTCCTTCTACCGGCCTTCCTCTGGCAGATACGCCCGAGGACAAGCAGCCACTGATCGACCTGTCCAGTGTCATGGATGTCAATCTACAGGTGCCCAAGATCCCTGATGACAGATTTGTGGTTGTCAGCCGCAAGAAGAGAGCAGACCGTATCTCTCTTATGTTCGGCCAAATCCCGGCCCTTAGGATTTACAATCTAAACCCGTCTCTGCAGAGACAGGTAAGATTCTCGGCGAGCAGATTGTAGAGTCCTCCTACATGGAGACAGGAAGCTTATTGACCAAGGTCAGCCATCCTGACCTTACCGATAAGCTTCTGGCCATTACCTCCATTCTGGGCATCCTCATAACTGTGGATTACTGTCTCATACTGTCAGCCACTGGGGCATCATTGAGAATATTGACACCTCCCTCTCTGACGAAGTGATCCTTGGTGCCCTCTCGGATCAGAGATTGAGAGTGGTAAGCCGAATGTACTGCTGTCTACCCTCTGATTCTGGGGTCAACAAGATTCCCCTTAGGAAGGTAATCCTTACCTTCAGTGAATTCCCCTTACTGAGAATGTAGTCCTAAACTTCTACAGGATCCCTGTGGAACCTTAGACCAAGGTGCCTCCTCAGTGCTCAAAGTGCCAACACTTCAGGCATATTGCTAAGAACTGCAGAGGAACAGTGTGGTGTAAGCACTGCAGTAGGTCTCACTCCCACCGGCAATGCAAGTACACTGGGCCCCCTATCTGTGCCAACTGTGGTGGGCCTCATACTGCCACCCTCTGTTGACCTGACTCTGTTCTTAAAGCATTGGTCAAAGCCTCAGCTGGTCAGTTGATACTGACACTCAGTGACACCACTTCCCAAGGGATGTGATCCCATAGGAGCTCCGAGAAGAACGGCGAAGCTTACCTACTGGCAGCTCTTTCAGCAGATCTCGTCTGAAGGACTTGCTGCCATCAAGGCTACTGATCTCAGTGCAGTGATAGAGGCCCTCAATGCTGCCTGCACTGTTATGATCTTGACATACAGGCATCTTCCCCCTCTGGATATCCACTATAAGTGGCTTCGCACCATTCACCATTAAAGCGAAAGGCGCACCCCGCCACTCTGGTAGATTTCCAGACATTCTCCATGCTAGAAGGCTACATGCTGCGATCAGTCTTGTGAAAGGTTCAGGTGGTGATCCTTCTGCTCCAATATCAATGTCTTCACCCCTTCTGGGAAAGTCAGGAAATATATCAGGAACCTGATGGGGAAGCCACAGCCTGTCCTCCCTTTCCATAACCTAGCTTTGTCCCGTGGGGAGGATTTAGCCGCCACTGCTAACGCCTTCTTGCAGCACATCACCTCTTCCCTTCCTGCCCCACCAGTGACTTATCAGAATATGGCTCAGCAGTCCTGCTCTGGGACTGAGCCTTGCTATAATGATCCTTTCACCTTGCAGGAATTCAGCACCTCTGCAACTGGAGCTTCAAAGCATTCATCAGCCCCACGCCCTGAAGGCTTCAGCTACACTCAGTTAGCTAACCTGTCATCTGAGGCTCTGCATGTGCTTCTTAAAGCTTTCAATCACTCTTAGACCACCTGCACAGCATCTGATTCATGGAAGGAAACACACATTGTGCCTCTCTTGAAGCAGAAAACCTGGCCATGGCAATGAACTTGCTGATGGCACCACAAAGGAGGCACCTGATAATCAGAGGTGTGTATCTAATTACCCTCTCTCTCTCAGCGATTGCAAGAATTTTGTCTCGCATCTGATGAGCCAGTACCATCTTGCCCAATGGCAGAGGGACTCCAGCTGTTCCTCATTCAGGTACCTGGTTGACCCTTCTCTCACTGCTCCTAACCTCGGTAACCTCTTGCAGATCTAAGGAGACTCTTCTTCATCGTCTCCAAGTTGGTGTCATTTACAGCAACTCTACGTTTCACTCTCTCAGAAGAGCGTACAGTCCCAACTGTGCCGCATGCAGCACACCTGAGACTGTATCTCACATTCTGCTCAACTGCTCCCACTACAATGCTGAAAGAGAAGCTTTGTTCCAGGAGCTTCATGTTATTGGAACCACTGACTACTCCATACCTCCTTAATTGGTAAACACCACAATCTGAAGCTGCAGCAAAAGCACTTCCAACTTGTCACTGATTTCTTTCAAAACATTGGCCTCTTCTACAAGGTCTAATGTTTTCTTCTTTTACGAGAGTAGTACTCTTAATTGTCCCAAGAGATAGCAGAGAGGCAGTCTCTTCTGCCCCTGCTTTCTCACCCTTCTCTTGCAACTGGTGTAGGGAGCCTCTCGTTAGAGGCTAATTTTACCATGAATTTACACCACCATGAACCTACTCAAGAGTGGAACTATTCAGATTAACTGAACCACAGCCTGTCTAATCAGCAGGTTAAAGAAATTACAGAAGTAAATAAATAAAAAATTTAATATTCTACAAATTTGAACACATAATGAAAAATAAACCAAAACTGAATTAAAAACAAAAACGTGTGTTCATTTTTAGTGAGTTTAACAAAAATCCCATGATATTTGGTATTACCTAAGTAAAAACATTACATAAGTACATATATAGTAGATTATACTGATTGTGAAATATTTCACTCAGAATAAAATGTTCAGTAAAAAAAATTGAGTTTTGATTGTTTTTAGATCCCACAAGAGGTCAATGCCTCAGGCAAGCACCTCCTATTCATTTGTGGTAATCCATCATTGCACAAAACTAACCTTTAGTGCAAATCAAAATATAAAGATTACATCTTAAAAGTGAGACCCAGGTACCACTGAGTACAGTTCAGCCAGTTTTCAATACAGTTTTATGTACAAGAGGTCCCCGTTATCTATGGTTAATTGATACAGGATAAAAACCATTTAAAGTGAATCCCCCCTTTAAGAAGGAATTTGTACCCATAAAAAAAATGTAAACAGAGATCAAGAAGGACCAAATTATCTACTTAAAAATTTGATTACATATTTCTTTAAGCATTTTGACTTATCATTTAAAGTTATAGATCTATTTACCTTAAAAAGAAGAGGCTGCCAAACAATCATCCTCTATTAGTGGCTTTAAGCATTATACCATAGAATTAGTGATTGGAAATGTAGTTGACTGTAATTGAAGACTAGTCCAGAAGACACTTTCGAGTTTAGTGCACACGGCCAGCCAACATCAAGTGTCAAACATCATGGCACTTTTATTTTTTAAGCCAACATGCCGTGAATCAAGCATAAGCATTATTGTTGAAATAATAGAATTTCTCAATTACACCTGGCAGTAATTTGTTAGATATAGAGGAAAAATTGTCATTAGCCGGGTGGGATCTGAATCCACGACCTCCTGATAACATGTCTGGTGCTCTGACCACTGAGCTATCAGCCACCGAACAATCATCCTCTATTAGTGGCATTAAGCATTATACCATAGAATTAGTCATTGGAAATGTAGTTGACTGTAATTCAAGACTCTGGTCTAGAAGGCACTTTCCAGTCTAGTGCACATGCTCAGCCCACATCAAGCGTCAAACGTCATTGTATTTTTATTTTTTAAAGCCAACATGCCGATAATCGAGCATAAGCATTGTTCTTGAAATAATAGAATTGCTCAGATATACCTGGTAGTAATTTGATAGATATCAGTCGGGAATATTTGTCGATTCTCGGTGTGTTGGCTTAAAAAATAAAAAATAGAGAATGATTGTTTGGCAGCCGGTAGCTCAGTGGCGAGAGCACCTGACATGTTATCAGGAGGTCTGGGTACATATCCCAACCCAGCTAATGACAATTTTTCCTCTATATCTAAGAAATTACTGCTAGGTGTATCTGAGCTGATAAACTACCTAGTTACCATTGGCTTGTAAATGATAGCTAAGTAGTCATTGGAAGGAGAGCTATGCACCAATCCCCTGTGATGATGCGTAGAACCAGCCAGGCTTAGTACCTAATGTCCGACCCAACCTTCTCGTGGTACAGGCTATTAGTGCCTTTAAAAAGAGATACTCTGTTATAGAAGGGAATGAAGGGGAGGGCTGCCAGATAAATGTGGCCTACTGATCTGAACAACTGTGGCTACTTTTTTTTACACTGCTGAGGAGTGGTCAACCACACATGGTCCTGGTGCTGACCACATAAACCTACTGGAATGGACTGAAATAAGGCTCTGGGCTTTATTATGGATCCTGAATTTGATGCACTGGTGGGCTCCTGTAGAGGGAAAAACTTCAGCTGTGTTTTCTGTTTGTGGGTTGACAGCCCCAAGTGAATAGATTCACAGGATATGTTTATCAGCTGGTGGATAATCCTGAGCAGAGGTCATCACAGGCACCTGAACTCTTTGCTTCTACTGGCATCATCAAATTCTACATTGGGGGAAGTCTTCCAGTGTAGATGGCTTCAGCCTTTAGTGGTGGGGGAAACGGCTCTTTGTCCCATGTCTGCGATTAGGGGACTGTCTGATATTGTCAGCATTCCCTCTCTCAATAAACATAGTTTCTTTAAACATCCCACTAACCATTTTCTCTCCATAGGTAGTTGAAATGTGAGGACTTTGCACAGAGCTTATTCTCTTGATGTCCTCACACAAGAATTCCAGTGTTATAATTTAGATGCACTTGTGTTATAATTTAGATTGGCTTGCAAGACACCAGATGAACAGATAAAGGTCAGATTCTTAAAAATAATCTTAAATTTCTCTTTTCAGGGAGGGAAGATAATGGCATGGGTCTGTTTCTAAAAAGACATGCTAGTGATGCTCTCCTAGGATATGAGTGCATTAATGAAAGGTTCCTTACTGCAAAATTTCAGACAAGCATTAAAGACTTTAATGTTATCTGCTGTTATGTCACCACTGAGGATTCTGATGAGGATGAGAAGGATAGGTTTTACAGACAACTTCAAGATACTTCGAATTCTGACAAAAAAGGGGATATTACCCTTATTCTAGGTGACTTCAATACCAAAGTTGGTACTGACTCTGACCTTTGAGGAGGGTGATAGGCCCTTTTGGCATTGGTAGTGGCAATGGACATCTCCTACAGATCAGTAAACTTAATGGTTTCAGAGTAACAAACACTTATTACAAACACTGCAACATACATAAGTACACATGGATTTCACCAGATGGGCTACATAAAAATAGGATAGATTATATATTAATTAACAGCATATGGGCTAGTTCTGTTAGGAATACCAGCTGATATAGAGGAGCAGAAACTGGATCTGACCATTACCTTGTTAAAAATGTCTTGCAACTGAAACTTAAATCTTCTAGTGTCCAGCCTGAAAAACAGGTTTCCATCCAGAGGCCAAGCTATTTTCTCCCTGTGCTCAGCCAAAAAAACTAACTTTAGAACTTTTTGCCAAATAACGAACGAAAGGAATTATGGCATGTTGTAAACCAAATTAATCAGCATTTAATTCTGAATTTTCTGAAAAATCACGTATTTAACAAAAAAGACAATATGTTTTATTTTAATAGGACTTTTTTAGAGTCATATAGTAAAAAAAAATGCATCTGGCAAAACAAATAAAAATATATTTAAAAAAACTAATAGACAGAAATGATTACAATTCACATGAATAGAATGACTATATATTTCTGAATAACAAAAAAAAATTTTTTGGTCTTAAGTAAATATTTTTCTTGTTTTGTAATTTTTTTTCTTGGTACCATACTTTGAGAAAATTCCAGACTTTTAGCCAACTGTGCTGAGTCAAATAAACAAGTCAATGTTAGAATTTTTTTTAAAACTACCTGTTCAACGGAAATAGGTCATGTTATATACCAAATTAAACAGAATTTAATTACAAATTTTATGAAAATAAATAATATAAACAAATTTACAAGCATATTGATTTTAATAAGCCTTTTTGAATGTGATATGGTGGAAAAAAAAGATTGCATTATACATTTAAGGCTTCATTTTGGAAACCATAAATAAATAAAATAAATACCCCCTCAAGCAGCTGCTTGCCACAGAGATCTGACAGGAGCCTGTCAGTTTATATGCCACAGTAGGAGATCTGAGGATGGCAGGACCTCAGCAGACACACGTCCATGCCTAATCCGGGGCTCGAACCTAGGTCCCATAGATCAGTAGCCAAGCGTGCTAACCACTTGGCCACGGGACCATACTGAATAAAAATAGTTAAATTATATATTTATCGAAAGGAAATTTCCTCCCGAATAATATTCAACCTGAAATATGATTTTTATTTCTTTTAATGATTCTTCTCAGTATCGGTATATATTTTAAACATGGCCAGTGTTATACAACATGACTTGGACTTCTCACATTCATGGGATTTTTTGAACTAATTACAAAATAGAAAAAAAATTCCTTGGCTGCTTTTTTGCTAAACATTATGAATGTTTTCTTTGGGTGTTGAAGTTTGGCAATCTTGGTTAGGTGCAGAAAGGTTTGTGCACCAAAGCAAAAAAAACAGCGTTATATCATCTGTGTGGTACAGCCAAGGTACTGAGAAGGGTGGGTTGCCTTTAAAATCATTCAATATAAACATAAAAACTCGTAATTTTAAAAAAAATTTATTTATCCAGAGGGGGGGGGGTGAAACTTTCTACGTGAGTTTAGCAGAGGGGACGCCTTCCTGAAATTACCCTCCCACATGACGACTGATTTCCATAGCATGGAAGTCTATTTTGCTTCCGTATCCAAGATATTCATTTTCAGAAAATGGTACAAGCTCTAAGATTTTTTTTATTAAAAAAAAAAGCAAGGAAAATTGCATATAGCCTAATGGGTTATTAAAAAAATATATCCGTAACAACTTTTATGCTGGCCTCCGATCTAGCATAACTCATATTGATAAATCATCCAATTGAAAGATCGCTAACTAACAGATATAAATCTACACAAATTAATTTGCTTCCACATCGAAGACCTAATTTATTTTCAGAAAATGATCCTAGATGAAAATTTTACTGAAAAAGTAATAAATAAGAAAATAAAAATTAATACATAGCCTAATGTGATGTTAAAATATCCACAGCAATAAGTTGTAGGCCGCCATACGATGTAGCATAACTATGGAAAAAAATCAATACTTATCAATCGGCCAAAACATCACTAATTTTCGAAAATAAACTACTGAAATGAAAACTATAGTTTAAATATAAAAAAATACTATCTTCACAAAGGGTATCCAATATGCTGAACTAAAACTGTAAAAAACACTTAAAGCACACACAACAGAGATTGCATGTGTCAGCCATCTGCATCTTGTTTGCCTCAGTGAAGCATAACTAATTAAATGCAGGTGCAGCCAGAATTTCTAAGAAGGATATGTTTACTTCCAGTTTCGATTTTAAGGTGGGAAAGATGCATAGAATGATGGGAAAAAATTATAAAAATAACTTGGGAATAATGAAATAGGTTTATGACAGAAAACATTATGAAACAGAAAAAAAAATGGCGGTACGTATTTTGTAATTACTTTCAAAATCTATAATTTTCAAAAATAGCAGTTTTTTCATTAATTTTAAGGAGATTTTCGAAAATTTATGGAAAAATTTGTTGATAATTGTTCAAATCAAACTTGTGAGCTTAAATCAGAAGGTTGTTTCAGCAAATAGAGACGTTAACAAGCAAATCAGCAATACAATTTAGTTCTTCTATGAAATGGCAATCAGATGATTTTATAAAATTATTTATATTTTAGTTTAGTAAAATATGCATCAAATTAAAAAACAAAATATTATTTTTGAAGCCCGAATTATATATTTTTATTTTATTATACAGGGTGAATCTGAAAAAGTGGGCAAAACTTTACGGGGTGGTAGAACGCAGCTATACGAGCAATATTCGTCAAAGAATGTATGGTCGGAAGGCAAGCGGTGAGAAGTTAAAAGGTAGTTTTCCACTGTCACATTTAAAGAATGAACACAAGAAGGAGAGGAGATACTCTGTGCCTCACTTGCATTCCCGTCTGCCGCACCGTACACAAAGTGCATATCCGCCATTTCGTGGTTAGTATAACCAGCCATCCTCTCGGCAATCCACGGTAGAAATGCCGTTGGGTGCGAGGACCGACCCTTTTATACCATTTCCAACGCCACCTAGCGGCTCGCCGTTTGCATTCAGCCCATACTTTCTATGACGAATATTGCTCGTATAGCTGCGTTCTACCACCCCGTAAAGTTTTGCCCACTTTTTCAGATTCACCCTGTATATAGAAAAATTACAACGGCAATTTTTACATTTAAAAAAAATCGATTTTTTTTTTGTTGTACTAAAAACGGACACAAACGTCCTTGGCCTATCAATTCAGATTCGCCGAATGTACACAGATGACATGGACACTGGAAGGATTAAAAGTGTTGTGCTAAAGTTAAAAAATTTACCTTTAATTCTGAAGCTCTGAAAGACCCAGTTACAGCTGAAGCTTACCATGATAGGTTACTTAGTCATTATAACAGTCGTGGTTTGCTTACTACTGAATTGGAGGAAGAATGAGATCATTTTAAAACAGGCTTTTTTGGACACTAACAGTACTCTTAGGAAAAAAGGAGCAGAACAGGCAGAATTATTTGACTGATAAGGCACTTGAGCTTATTTCAGAAAGAAAGAACTGCAGGGATGTCCTTAATACCCTACTAGTCCTAATAGAAAGCATTACAGAGGGCTTAATAAACATGTAAAGGATCAGTTAGCTGCTGATAAGAATCTTTGGCTTGATGGTTTGGCTGACAAAGCCAAGGAAGCAGTTAGACAGCACAACAGCAGAGAGCTGTAACAGATAGTTGATGTTTTGTGTGGTAGAAAACGGACAGGTATACAGGGATTGAAGGATAAACAAGGTAAAGTTATAGAAGGTGAGGATTCTGTCATGGCTAGATCGGCTTAGCATTTCAGTTATGTTCTAAACAATGTGGTTAGTTTTACTCCCATTGTTTGTAATGATGATGATGATGCATTTCTGGCTTTAATGTTGGCTCTATAACACAGTATGAAGTTATTTTGGCTGTTTCTAAACTTAAACTATTGAAATTACTACGGAAATGCTTAGAGCTGGGAATTTTCTGTTACCACTTGGATGACTGAAATTTTGAATATCTTTTATGATAAAGGCATGGTTCCTAAGGATTTTACCAGAGCTATTATTATCCCTATTTTCAAAAAAGGGTGATCGCAGTTCTTCTGATAACTGTAGGGGTATCAGCCTACTCTCTGTTCCAGGTAAAGTTCTTTGCATAATTGTGCTTAATAGAATTAAGAATCTGGTTGACAGGCAATTGCATGATGAGCAATGTGGATTCAGAAGTGGTAGGGGATGTGTAGATCAGATATTTTCACTTAGGCAGATTCTTGAAAAATGTTTAGAGTTTCAGAAACTTTTGGTTGCTAGCTTTGTTGATTTCAAAAAGGCTTTCAACTCTGTTGCTCGTCATAATTTGTGGTTGATTGTGAGATCGTATGGTATACCAGACAAGTTAGTTAACATAATGAAAGCTCTATATAATAACACTGAGTCACAAGGCCCCCACAAAGGGAGGGCTGACAGGGCTCTAGTCTGGGGGCCCGGGATTAGGGGGGGCCGGACTTGGCGGATCGGCCAGCTAAGTAAGATGAACAGAAGACAAAAAAAACTTTACTTTAAAAAATATTGACTTGTTTTGTCCATCCAACCAAAATTAATTATTTTATTAGGAACATTACATTTTCCTCTCATCATACCGAGTGGAATGCAACCTCAATTTCCCGAAAACCGAAAAACTTCTATAGAACTTGAACAAGATTTCAGAATTTCCATAGTTTACCCAGTATTGGATTTTATTATCAATGATTTAAAGACAATGGATGTTCATGTCGTTTTCTGCTGAGGTCCTGCCATCCTCTCAGACCTTCTACTCTGGCATATAAACTGACAGGCTCCTGTCAGACCTCTGTGGCAAGCAGCTGCTTGAGGGGATATTTATTTATTTTTATTTTATTTGAAACAGCAGATACCATATGTGAATTATTCTCACCCGCTATGAACTTCCAGAACTTAGACGATGGTCATCTTACCGTAAAAGCAGCAAAATGCACAAAATACCTTTCCTTAAAAGTATTCACAAGAGTTTTCGGCACTGAAAAAAGCCCGATTAGACTTCTGAATGCAATTTACAACAAAAAAAGCAAGGTATATTTGCCAATATCTGCCACGCCATTAAACTATTTTGTACAGTACCAGTTACTGTTTCTTCAGCTGAAAGATCGTTCAGCAGACTGGCAAATTCATTGAAAACATGGCTAAGAAGCACAACTAGTCAAGAGCGACTTAATCATCTAGCAATTTTGTGCATCAAAAATGATTTAGCTAAGCAAGTTGATTTTACTGAAGTTATTGAAAATTTTGAGACGACCAAAGCTAGAAAATATACTTTGAGATAATTTTTGATATTATTGTAAGTTTTTATTATGTAAATCCATATATATATTTTAATAAATATAAATATTACTTTTGTGTCATCATTTAAACTAACTTATTTTACCCTATATCCTGTAGAGCAGAAAGCTGCCCTTAACCTTAGTGGTAGGTAGGGGGGCTCCGCCAAAGTTCCTGGCCTGGGGACACGCTTCAGGATGTGGGGGCCCTGCTGAGTCATGTGTGAGAGTTGGTAAGGCTTGTAGCAATTGGTTTAGCATTACTTCTGATGTTCAACAAGGGGCACTTTGTTTCCTTTTTAGTTTGGTTATGTTATGCAAAATTCACTGCAGGGAAAGATTTCGGCCTTAAACGGTTTGGAGATACAAAAATTTCTGATTTAGATTATGCTCATGATTTAGCCCTTTTGGCAAATGATGTTGATGAGATGAACTCTTTCATTCGAGCTGTTGATGAGATTGGTAGTAGAGTAGGTGTAGTTATGTACCAGGGCAGGTAGGCTGTGATTCAGTTAATCTGAATGGTTGCAATCTTGAACAGGTGTCACAGTTTAATTACCTTGGGAGCTATGAAACAGATATTGGTGATGTGCGTCATGAGATTAACAGACGGATATAGATTGCTGCAGGACTTTTTAGAATCTAGGGAGAGTGTGGAGAAATAGGCGTGTACACCTAAAGACTAAAATTAGATTGTATAATAGTTTGGTTCTTTCTAGGGTTAGTTAAGGTAGTGAAACTTGTACTCTTTGTAAACAAGATATCAGGAAACTAGATGCTTTTGATTCTAGATGCTTATGCAGTATCTTGGGCATTAGGTAGTTCAACTTTGTAAGTAATGATGAGGTTAAGCAAATGAGTTGGCAACCCCCTTTGACCAGCATATTGTGCAGAGAGAGACTCCATTGGTTTCGCCATGTTGCCTGTAATGATAATTATAGATTAGCGAATAGGGTAATGAACAGTGTGCCTAAAGTCCTCAGAAAGAGGGGGAGAACTAATGATGAAGTGGGCAGACAATGTCAAACAGGATCTTGTTAGAATTGCTGTGCAGTGGCAACAGATGTAGCTCAGAACAGATATGGTTGGAGAATTAAATTGCACAGTCTGGTTGGACATCCATAGCCCATGGTTGCTTGAGGATGATGTATCTGAGAAATTCTATTATTTCAAGAGGAGGCTAATTTTACATTCTGAGTGTATTTGTATGCATGTGAATTAGGGTGAGTGAATATTTTCTTTTAAATAAACATTAATTATGAGTGAACAATTTGTTTAAAAATATTGGTAATTTTTATTACCTAAAAAAAATAGAGGTGCTGGGCTTGATTGGATGATTGGAGATTGATATTGGAAGAAAATTAGATGGTGACTGGAGATACAGGACCTTTTTTTATGGGGGGGTCATCAACTGTTGTCTCATGGTACTTTCCTCAGGAAGTCAGGTAAAAATTGGAAGGACCTTGAAATAAAATTACTACTCCTACATTCCTATGGTCCAGATTCCTCCATGATAGGTTTTTTTTACAAAGAATGAGTCTAAAGTTGTTTGGGTCCCATTTCGCATTTTAACTTGTAGAACTGCTTTGCAGCATGACAAAACATCTCATAGCTCACAATGAACTTTGGCAGAACAATTATAGAGAAGATTATGGTTCGTAAAATATTCCCCAGTTTCATAAAATTTCATGAAGACTTCTCTTAAATCTTTAATTGTTAAGCCCTTTCCTTCTAAAATAATGTTGTCATCTTTATTTGTGGTCCATGGATGTGATGCTCTGAAGTGCAGGGAATTTTTTCATTGAGTTCAATAATTTGTTTCCATATATTTGGAGAAATGGATAATGGAGACTCAAATAACAGGGACCTCCTGTATATTATTTCCTAAAGTATCTTACCTTGTGCTGTTACTTAGCTTAGAAAGGTAACTAAAGATGTTTAGGAATTCACAAGTTCTTGTCTTCTTACTTTTTCATGCTTTTGTTTTATGATGGCAAGCTAGTCATTTGTCCATAAGCTGTAATGATAAAATATTTGACTTAAAATACTAAACTTTCTTATTTATTATCAAAATTAAGAGCATCCTCAGAGCTTTAAATATAACCTTTTAATGTCCTAAAATATACAATGAACAATAATAAAGCACACAGGAAATGTCCCATAATCAAGTAACAACTGAAGTGTTAGCTGAAAAAAATTGAGTTTCACCATGAGTGGGATTCAAAGTCATGATCCCCTGAAAACATGTCAGGTGTTCCTACCTCTCTGATCTATCCCAAGGTTGGTTCTCTGCAGTCACTCATGGTACCACATATTGATCAAGAAAGGAACAGCTTAACTATCAACATGAAAGATGCTATAATTTTTTACAAACAGGTAGAAAAAACATTATTTAAAAAAGTGATCAGGTCTACCCATTTTCTGAGGACAGTCCCTGGATGAAAAACTGTCCCATGAAACAAGTTCCCACAATTCATTTTCAGATATGTTTTAAATAACAAATTGTACAGTATTATCATATCTTTTACTAATAGAATAATTTCAACAATGTTATAAAATTTACTAATAGAATAATAATGTCAACAATGTTATAAGACTGAAAAAAAATTATGAATTTTCTGATGAAAGTCAGCAATTGTGAGCTGTCAAATTTAGCTAACCAGACATCCCTAAAAAATGGGTAAGTCTGATCAATCACTCAAATTGAATTTTCAGAAGTTCCTAGATCTAATTTTGTGGAAAAAATTAGTTTCACTGATAAATGAGATCTCATTGGTGAAATTCATTTTCTTCACAAAATTATTTTTAATTATATGTCAACAGGTAATCTGAGAATTTATTATTGATTGGTCCCTGGATCTTTTTCTTTAAATCTCATCATTCTAGTTATCAGTGAAATATTCAATAATAGTATCTCACAGTAAATGTACTGTAACCAAGTAACATCATCTGATGTTTCAAGTCATAAGTTTGGATTCCACATCTACAAAATTGGTTGGTTGTTTGGGGATTTAATAGTACAAGAGGAACTAAGTCCTCATTGCACCAAACAAGATTAACAGTAAAAGAATAAAAATCATACAAACACCCAACCCAAAGTTAAATGCAAATTGAAAAAATGGTAAAAGACAATGGTCACACAAGGGTCTGGCCAACTTCGTAGCTGTATCTGCGAAGACACTGCCCCTGATGCCACCAGAAGCACCCAACAGAAGAGGATGGAAGACGTGGCTGTAAGATAATGTGACTTCAGACAGATCTTGGAAAGAACAGGGTGAGGTGGAAATATGGTTGAACGATGCTATCCAATGCTCCACTATACAGGATAGTACTACATCTAAAGGCACCACCTGTCACTCTCGTGTGCTGATTGATGCAAAAGGAAAACTGACATTATTGCTGCGAAGCAGCAGGATGAAACCTATCGAAAAGATCTGCGTTACACAATAGTTGTCTAATTCCGTCTGTATATTCAATTAAAAAAAAGGAAACTTTTGAATTTTGATCCGTGCCAAGGAATTATTGCCAATAGGATTTGGTAGTGATAAATTCAGAATATGTACTGTAAATCTCTAATAGAGTTGTGCTCAGAGATGACTATTTTCAAAGGGGGAGTTTCAAGCTTTTTTTTTATATTATATAAAAAAAGATTATCGCTACCAAAAGATCAAATAGTTGGGACTAATGTCCATGTTCAAAGCTCTTGTGAGTGTGAGGATGGTTGGGAGAGGGGACCCAATGGAAAGCTGTTGGGAAAAGGGTGTCGGTCTCCCGTCAAGACCATGCAGTGTGTTCTTTAACGTGCATTAATGCACGGGGTGTCTCTCTCCCATACATGGGATGTAGGCCTCAGGTCTGTAAATGGTAGCTAGATAGTCACTGGAAGGAGAGCTATGCACCAATCCTCTGTGATGATGTACAGAACCGGCCATGCCTATGACCTTAAGTCCGATCCTACCTTCTCGTGGTGCAGACCGTTAGTACCTTTCAAAAGAGGTATTCACTTGTGGAAGGGAACGAAGGGCTGCTGATCAGTGTCGCCTACTGATCTGGACTACTATGGCTTGCTTTTTATTCTACCCTGCTGAGGAGTGGTCAACAACACAGGGTTCTGGTGCTGACCATGTAAACCAACCTGATTGTTGTTGTTTAACATTACGTGGCATTGAGAGGTCCTTCTACAGGCTTTCTCAGAATGATAATTTTGGATGTATGTGGGTATTATGTTTTTTATTTTAAATTTAGGGTTCGCATATATATTAATATTTTGGTTATCAAAATTATGTTTAATATCATGCAAAGAAGTAAGAGATAGTCGCCCATTGAAAATGGATATTTTAGGATTTTATGAGTGTTTATGTCTGTATATGCTTTCACGGAAGCATTCAGAGTTTGTTTGGAGAATTAATTTTTTTTAGTTTTTTTTTTAAATGCTTTTTTTAGTTATTATTCTTTTAAATAGTTTTTTGTTTTATTTTTTTTTTGTAATTTTTTTTTATATTTTTTTAAATCAATTTTTAAAGATGTATTATATGATTTTTCTTTTTAATTTTTTTTTGTTAATTATGTATTATTTTATATATATATATTTATTATTATTTATTTATTTTTATTTTATTTCATTATTTATTATTTATTTTTTTAATTTATTTTTTTAATTATTATTATTGTGCATTTTTTTAATTATTATTCTTATATTTACTATTTAATAATTTTTCCCTGAGTGGTTTTAATTTATTCTTGGGTTATGGAGATAGTTAGGTTGAAGACTTGATCCAGACTGTTTTGTGGTTATTTGGGCCAGTGGGACCTGAGAAAGGGTTCGAGCCACTTTAGATATATATATATATTTTTTGTTCCCTTATTTCTATAGTCCCTCCATTATTTTTCTTTTTTTTTTTATTTATATTTTATGGAATTTTTGGTGTGAGTCTGGATAGAGAGCAGAATGAGGGTCCCTTCGGGAACATGTATACGAGAGGTAAGTTGAGAATTGAAGAAAAATCTTTATGGAGGACATGAAGAGAAGATAGGAGAAGGTAAAGGAAAGGTAGACTGAATTATGTTCCAAAGGGAGGTGGAAAGAAGGAAATTGAAGAGAGATTCATAAATTTGGGTTTTGTTTAGAGGGGGTGAGGGGTCCAGAATTACATTCGTTTGAATGTCCAAAATGTTTAGGTCAATGAGTGATTTGAAGAAAGTTTGTCTCTGTGAGGCAGTATTATCACAGTTAAGTAGGATGTGATGAACCGTCTCCGGAACATTACAATGTCTACAGTTAGGAGAATGTGTGAGCTTGAATTTATGTAGAGTAGGGTTAAGAATTGTGGAGTTGGTTCTTAATCTGTGTAGTAATTTGATGTGTTTTCTAGGGAAGGGGAGGTTATCAATTGTTGGTATATTATGGTTAAGATTATATTGAAAGTTGTTTTTGACAGAGGCCTGGACCTAAAAGTATTTATTGGTGAGATGTGCTTCAAGTTGTTTTATCTCCTGTGCAGTATTGATATGAAAGTGGTAGGTAGGTGATACTATGTGGAGGTTGTGTGCCAGTTTAGTGAGATTATCAACAGTTTCATTATGTTGAATTCCAACGTGGCTGGGAATCCATTGTAAAATAATTGTATTATTTTTGTATGGAGGTTATGTGTTGTAAGAGTGAGGATTTTATGTATGTAATAGTTATATGAGGTGTATAGAAATTCCTGTGAGAGGGTTTGTATGGCTCCTTTGGAATCTATAAAAATGGTAATGTTTTTGTTGTGTACATATTTAAGGGTCCATTCCAAGGCCTCAATAATGGCAAAAATTTCAGTATGTAGTATGGTGCAGATTGGGGATAATTTGAAAGATAATGAAGTATTGTATTGTGGGATATGGATAGCAGCACTGGCTGATGGTGGGTTTTGAATGACAGAGGAGCCATCAGTATAAATTTCAATATTTTCATTGTGTGTGTCAAAGTATGTTTCAGCGAGAGTTTTTACTACATCAGGTGGCAAGTTATGTTTATGTGTAACAGTGGGTATGTGGGTGGAGAATGTAGGACTAATAAAACTCCAGTCTGCTATAAGTGGGGGAATATCCCCAAAGTTTTTGATCTGTAGGTGTTTCTTCATTAAAGTGTGCAGGTCAGGAGTGGATTTAATGTGTTTGTAGTAGGGGCTTCTTATAAAATGGGTGTGGAAAGGGTGATTTGGAAGTTTGTAGTGTAGTCTAATATAATATTTAATTAGAAGGATTTTTTGTCTGATTTGGAGGGGGGGGGGGGTAGGGATGTCTCTGCAATGATAGAGAGAGTGGGTGTGAAAGAGGGGAGGCCAATTGCAATTTTGATGTATTTGTTTTGGATTATATTAAGTTTTTGTATTTTGGTATCTGATATGCCACATAAAAATTCCATACCATATTCTAGTTTTGTTCTAATGAGATTTGTATATAGTTTGATCATATGATATTGTGGTGTGCCATTATTAATAAATGTGAAGTATTTAAGTGTGTTTGTGAGTTTAACCACTTAACAGTTTTGCCCGAACACTGCTCGGGTGCTGCAAAAGGTCACTTTTCTGATTTGCCCATACGCCGCTTGGGCATCTTATTTTTCTATGCCAATCCAATGATTTGCCCGGCTTTTTAACTTTTTTTTCGTTTGCAATGTTTCTAATAGATGGCTTAGTAGTTTAGTAAAGATTGGAATGCAAAACATGCGTACACTGGTTTTAGTATCAGGTTTTACTGCTTTTCGTTTACACGGGAGAAGGAGTGAATTTTGTTTTCACTTGTGTAGTGTATCACACGTTGCGAATACTATTTCTTTTGAATTTTGTGATAAAATAAAAGGGGAATGAGTGACAGTGAGCGGCTCATAACAGAACATAATTCTGATATTGGATCAGAAAATGAATCGGAAATTTCTCTAAATGATTCTGGAAGTTGTGAAAGTTTGTTATCGGACTTCTCTAGTGATGAGGAAACGGAAAGTTCCGATGATCTAACTCAGGTGCGGAACTTTTGTGAAATTGATACTAGTAATCCTCCTCCAGCACCGCCGTGACTTCCTTTCACAGCGAATCCTGCTGTTCATTTGGATATTGATGTAAGTAATGGAACTTTACAGTTTCTTGATATTTTCTTTGATTGTAACCTCCTTGAAATAATAGTTTCTGAAGTTTCTTGTTCGAAAAAGCAAACTTTAAGTAAAAATGCCAATTTTTCGCTATAATTAAAAATTATCATAAATTATGCAATTCAATACTTGTAACAGTTTTGACTGCTGATTTGAATTTATATGATCGATTTGAATACAAAATTGTTTATCAAAAATGTGCTTATTTTTGGACACAATATGGCAGAAAAAAGAAACTTGTTAAGGGGTTAAGTCCCTGAGTGTGTAAATAATCCAGATGGGGGGTCCAGGTGAGTGTTGAGTCCAAGTTTATGCCTAGTATTTTGCATGTATTATGTTGTGGGATAATCTCATTATTAATAGTGAAATGCAGTGTGGGTTTAGGGTTTCTGTTATGGTGGAAAGGAATGCAAAATGTCTTCTGAGGATTAATTTGTAAGTGCCATTTTTGACAGTAGGTGTATAATTTACTTAGCTGTTTTTGCAATATGGAGATTGGGTATAGAGTTGTCAGTGGCCCAGAAGGTTATATCATCTGCATAACATGTGTAAGTAACCTTCCTATAGAAGATTTTGTGGATGTCATGAATGTAAATATTAAACAGGGTGGGAGATAGAATAGAGCCTTGTGATAGGCCTAAGTATGAAAGGAAGTTGATTAGAAGATGTATCGTTAATCCTGACTTGGCAGGTTCTGTGTAGGAGGAAGGAAATTGGAACAAGTCTTCCAGAGTAGATGGCTTCAGCCTTCAGTAGTGGGGGAATGGGTCTTTTCCCTATGCATGCAATTAAGAGGCTCTTTGATATTGTCAGCACTCCCTCTCTCAATAAACATATTTTCTTTAAACATCCCACTACCCAATTTCTTTCCATAGGTAGTTGGCATGTGAGGACTCTGCACAGAGCTAATATTCTCTTGATGTCCTCATATAAGAATTCCACTGAAATAATTTAGATATTCCCAGATTGCAAGAAACCATATGGACAGAGTAAGGTCAGATTCTCAAAAATTTTCCTAACTTTTTCTTTTTTAAGGGAGGAAAGATAATAAGCTTCTACCAAGGCATAGGTTTGCTTCTCATCGGACATGCTAGTGATGTTCTTCTAGGATATCAGGGCTTAACAAAAGATTTCTCACAGCTAAATTTAATTCAAGTAGTGAAGACTTAAATACTATCTGTTTTTATGCCCCTACTAAGGTTGGTTGTTTAGGGTTTTATGGTGCATTGGCAGCTAAGGTCATAATTCACATAAATGCACAATATGTGCACACACAATGCACAAATTATAATGATCAACAGAGTCAAAAGCATTTTTGAAATCTACAAAGCTAGTGACCATAGGTTAGTGTGGAACCCCACTAAGGATGCTGATGAGGATGAGAAAGAGGTTTCATGGACAACTTCGGGCTATTTTAAATTCTGTTAGAGTTACTACCCTTGTTCTAGGCAAATTTGATGCCAAAGTTGGTAATGAATCTGACATTTGGGAAGGGATAATAGGACCTTTTGGTACTGGTAGCTGCAATGGGCAATGCCTCCTACAGGTAAGTAAACTTAATGGTATGAGATTAACTAACACTTATTTGAAACACTGTGACATACCTACGTACACATGGGATTCACCAGATGGGTTGCATAAGAATATGACTGATTATATATATATTAACAGCAAATGGGCTAGTTCTGTTAGGAATACCAGGGCATATAGGGGAGCTGAAATTGGATCTGACCATTACCTTGTTAAAAGTGTCTTGCAGCTTAAACTTAAGAAGTGTTGTGCTAAGGTTAAAAACATTACCTTTAACACTGAAGCTCTGAAAGATTCTGTTATAGCTAAAGCATAGCAAGGTGGGTTATTTAGTCATTATGATAGTCATGGTTTGCTTACTACTGAAGTTGAGGGAGAATGGGGCCATTTTAAACATGATTTTCTTGTAACTAACAGTATTTAACAGTGTTTTAGGTAAAAAGGAACAGAGAAGACAAAATTATTTAAGTGATAAGCACTGCAGCTTATTTCAGAAAGGAAGAACTGAAGAATGTCCTTAATCAATACCCTACTAGTCTTAATAGAAAGCATTACAAAGAGCTTAATAAATGTATAAATGTTCAGTTAGCAGCTGAGAAGAATCATTAGCTTGATGGCTTGACTGACAAAGCAGAGGAGCAGTTGACAGCACAACAGAACCACAACTGTACCAGACAGTTAATGTTTTGAATGAGGGAAAAATGGACAGGCATACAAGGATTGAAGGATAAACAAGATACGGTTATAGAAGGTGAGGATTCTGTCATGACTAGCTGAGCATCAGAGATGTTCTAAACAATGTGGTTAGTTCTACTCACTTTATCAGTAATAATGATAGATGTATACTGGCTATAATGTTCGCCCTATATCACAGTCTGAAATTATTAGGGCTATTTCTACACTTAAATTACATAGATCCCCAGGGGTAGATGAAATTACTACTGAAATACTTAGAGCTGGGAATGTTTCAATTACCTCATGAATGACTGAAATTTTGAATATCGTTTAAGATAACAGATTCTACCAGAGCCATTATTATCCCTATTTTTAAAAAAGGTGATTGCAGTTCTTGTGACAACTATAAGGGTATCAGCCTATTTTCTGTTCCAGGTAAAGTTCTTTGCATGATTGTGCTCAAAAGAATTAAGAATCTGATTGACGGATAACTGCAGGATGAGCAATATGCAGAATTAGCAATATGCAATATGAATGAGATAACTGCATGATGAGCAATATCAATAAGCAATATGCAGAATTAGTAAAGGATGTGTAGATCAAATTTTTTCACTTATATAGATTTTTGAGAAATGTTTAGAGTTTCAGAAACCTATTGTTACTAGTTTTGTAGATTTCAAAAATGCTTTTGACTCTGTTGATCATCATAATTTGTGGTTGATTGCGAGATTGTATGGTATACCTGACAAGTTAGTTAATATAACGAAAGGTATCTAATAATACAAAGTCACATGTGATAGTTGGTAAAGTTTGTAGCAATTGGTGATAAACGGAGAGAAAACTAAAGTGATGAAAACAGGACAGGTAGGCTGTGGTTATGTTAATCTGAATGGTTGCAGTCTTGAGCAGGTGTCACAGTTTAATTACCTTGGGAGCTATGTAACAGATGCTGGTGATGTACGACATGAGATTAACAGACAAATAGGGATTGTTGCTGGGACTTTTAAGAATCTAGGGAGTGTGTGGAGAAATAGTCGTATACACCTAAAGACTAAAATTAGACTGTATAATAGTTTGGTTCTTTCTAGGGTTAGTTATGGTAGTGAAACTTGTACTCTTTGTAAACAAGATACAGGAAACTAGATGCTTTTGATTCTAGATGCTTATGCAGTATCTTGGGCATTAGGTAGTTCAACTTTGTAAGTAATCATCAGGTTGGACAAATGAGTTGGCAACCCCCTTTGAGCAGCATATTGTGCAGAGAGAGACTCCATTGGTTTTGCCATGTTGCCTGTAATGGATAATTATAGATTAGCAAATAGGGTAATGAACAGTGTGCCTAAAGGCCTCAGAAAGAGAGGGAGACCTAATGATGTGGTGGGCAGACAATGTCAAACAGGATCTTGTTAGAATTGCTGTGCAGTGGCCAGATGCAGCAGATGTAGCTCAGGACAGATAATGCTTGGGGAACTACATTGCATTGTCTGGTTGGAACTCCATAACCCATGGCTGCTTGAAGATTATGTTAAAGGTAGATTTGCAAGCAGTGGTACTGAATTGCTTCTGTGCTAGCTAGCTATTTCTGTGCACTTCCCCAAACCTATTCTCTGTCCTCAAGGTCCTTGTGACCTGGCCATTTAAGTTGTAGGCAAAAAAACTGCCACAAAGAAGTAACCCAACTCTAAATTTTGCATGGTATACTGTCCAATGGTTCAAACAGCTAACTCCAGGTGATCCTCAGTGATACCTGACTTTGTTCAATTTTTGTCTAGGATGGAGGTGGACAATTGGCCATTGAATATTTTACAGACCATCGAGAGCACTACCAAGTGAATAGTAACGCTAACAGAGAGATTGTCAAATGTGAGGAACACAACAGGCTCTCATATGAAACTTCACTGAAATCCTCACATTATTGTGGCAGTTTTACTGCACAACCAATCTTCTTTGACAAAGTCCATGCACGTGGTATCATAACATGTACTTTGATTGGTTCACAATACCATGAAATTCCAAGCTAGCATATTATCCCCAATCTTCAAGCTAGAGGCTGCTTAAAAAAGTTTTTATACAGGATGTGCCACCACTACATGTCAAAGCTGCTTTGTAGCACAATTCCTAATGAGCATGTAACTTCCAGTCAGTCCCCAAATGCTTCAACACCTTACTTACCCAACATCAGTCCATGGGGTTTTTGGTTATGGGGTTATCTGAAATTTGTGTATAGGGAGACTATTCAAACACAAGCATGCTGCAAACATCCCAAAGAGCATCTTAAGAGTAGCAATTGATAATATTTTTATGAGATTCCTGATATCTACTTCACCACCACTGCTAATCAGGTGCTGTCACCATTTTCTTCAACATTCAGAATACATTTGACTCCTTGTCCCACTCTGATATTCTTTGCAGGCTCCATGATCTTGGCCTCAGAGGTAATATCATCCACTGGATCTCAGTGTATCTTTCCAACAGGATGGTTCATGTGAAGCTGGAAATATACTCAGTGCCTCCAACACTATCAATCGTAGAGAACCTCAAGGGGGTGTCCTTAGTCCAATGTTACTGAAAATCTTGCTGTCAGGCCTACCCTCTTGACTCGAGAATAGAGTGAGTATTTACATCTACCTGCTACGCGGACAACATCTGCGTCTGGTTCCCTAGCCAGGACACCTATGTTCAGCTCAAGATGAAACAAGCTGTGGCACAGTCATCAGTTCTTTGACAACCTAAGCCTCACTCTTTTCACCGACAAGACTGTGGCCATGGTTCTCATGAAGAGATGCCTTCCGCCTGCCATCCTTGGCCTCATGCTTGGACCTAACCACATCTAGGTAGTCAAACAGTATAAGTTCCTTGGTTGTGATCCTGGATAACAGGCTAACCTGAGGACTGCAAGAGTTCTGTCTCACAACTGATGAGCCATTATCATCTTGCTCAACGGCAAAAGGACAGCAGCTGTTCCTCATTCAGGTATCTGGTTGACCCTTCTCTCACTGCTCCTAACTTTGGTAATCTCAGCAGATCCGAGGAGACCCGCCTTCCTCGTCTCTGATTTGGTGTCATCTACAGCAACTATGCTTCACACTCTTGGCAGAGTTTACAGTCAAAACTATGTCACTTGCAGCACACCTGAGACTGTATCCCACATTCTGTTCAATGCCGCTACAATTTTCTCGCTACAATGCTGAAAGAGAAGCTTTGTTCCAGGAATTTCATGCTATCAGAACCATCAACTACTCCATCACCTCACTTCTTGGTAATCACAATGTGAAGCTGCAGTGAATGCACTTCCGACTGGTCACTGATTTCTTTCAGAATATTGGCCTCTTCTGTAAGGTCTGTTTCTTTTATCTCTTTCTACAGATTATTACTCTTATTTGCTTCGAAAGATAGCTGAGAGGCAGTTTCTTCTGCCTCCACTATTTTGTCCTTCTTTTGTGACTAGTGTAGGGAGCCCCTTATTGGAGGTTAATTTCACCATGGCAATGATAAAATCACATTGATGAATTTGACATGCATTAACATCTGGCTTGGATACCATCACTAAACCACATTCTGCCTGGTGGCCCTAATTGTAACAATTTTTCTTCAGATCATTCCAAATTTTAATTCTGTGCAACCAATCCCCACACAATTATTTTTTGTTAAGTCTTCCAAATTGCCACAGTTCAATTATAACCATCCTTTATATACACAATATAAATAAAAGGCATGTACAGGCACTTGGGAATAAGTTAACTGTGTATGTTTTCCATGGCATTCAGATACAACTCTTAGAACTCTCCAGCACTTCGGTGTTGGAGAGAGTTAGATTACTATACCAACTCTTGCAAGAAATTAATCTCTTTTCTAACATATTTCAGTGACAGTATTTCTCCAAATGCTTGACCAACCAATCTTATAAATATTCCCCCTCCTCCATAATCCATTAAAATTTCAAGTCCCTAGCTATGACAGAACATGGTTTAGAATTTTGAATTGTTTTTACTCCCGTTTGAAAATATACTAAAAGTTAAATTATACTAAAAACATTTTTAGTATAATTTAACTAACTTTAGTATAATTATTTTAGCATAATTCAACATTTAAAATATACTAAAATAACTAAAAGATAGAAATTTTTGCATTTAACACTTTTAACATATTAATTCATTTAAATGAATAGAATATAAATAAAATTTCAATCCCCCCCCCCAACTTCCTTTCAAAAATAAAAACTGTCTAATTTTAGCTATAACTCCTTTATGATTTTCTAAATGTCGAATTAGTTTTCATAGTAAAAGGGGGTAGGCAACCCAGAATACGTCAGTATTCCAGATTCATATTTTCTGCAACCTAGATATTAACTTAAATGTCTTAAATTTGTCTTTCTGCAACTTCGCATTAATATATTTTACAATTAAAAAAGTCTTCTTGCTCGAAAAATAATTAAAATAACTTAAAAGTTATCTGTGACTGAGAAATGAAATTTCTGTTCGAAGTGGTATTCCAACCAGGGTACACAATTACCTATTGAAAGATATTTGAGGACAATATTTGCAATGAACACACTATTTATTCTTTTGCATTTTTCAGTGATAAAGTGCACAATTGTTATATATATATTGATACACTGAACTGCAAATTCTTCTCAAGTGGTAAGTGAAAAAAAAAGCCAAAACATACAATACATAAAAGATTTTTTTTGAAATCCAATAATAAAATTTATGATCTACATTTCTGAGTTTCCAACAAACATGGGCAGTTTTTCATTCTTAAGGGCAGTTTTTCATTCTTAACTCATTAATAGTAGGAATCACAAACACTTTAGTCACTAGAAGTAAGCACAAATGCTGGTTAGACAGTGGTTTATGGTACAAATGGAGTATATAAAGAAAATTATGGCTTCATGCGTTAAACTGCAGTCTACTCAGTTGTGATAAAACATGGTTGGTTGGTTGGTTGGGGTTTAATGGCACAAAGGCAACTAAGGCCATAAATCAATAAATATTTTGCGGAAAAATTTTTGCCATCACGCGGGATTTGAACCCACATCTCTCCAGAAACATGCCAGAGTATTCTTCCAGTTGAACTAATGCCAGCTCGTCTTTTTTCCACTAATTTTAAGACTAATACTCTAACTAAGACTAAGACTAAAAAGAATACTCTGGCATGTTTCTGGAGAGATGAAGGTTCAAATCCCACATGGCAGCGAAAATTTTTTCCACAAAATATTTACTGATTTATGAATGCCAAAAGAGCAGCATGTAATGTTGTGATTATCATCTATGTTTAAACTAAGGTCATGATGTGCCAAACGAGGTGTAAAGGATAAAAAGATCCAAAAGTCAAGTAAACCCACAACCAAAGTTAAAATTATAAGACACTAATATCACATTGAAAAATCACAAATTTTTTTAAATAACTTTGATATTTCTTTGTCTTTGTTGCATTAAAATTATTGCTTTTTAATTACTTAGTGCAAATTTTTCAACAATAACTATAGTTCTGTTTAAACTTCACAAAATGGGGTTTTATAATTAAAAGACCTTCAATGCTTAGAAATTAATTAAAATAACATTAAAATTCTCTGTGGTTGACCCACAAAATTTTTCAGTTTATCCTTCAAGCTATTTGCATATTAAACATTTTTAGGAAAAAACTCTGCTTTTCAGAGCAAGAACAGTGTTGTCATCAATGGAGTTTTTTCCTAAAAACTTTAATGTGCAAATAGCATGAAGTGTCGTTTCCCCTGTAAGCAGCACTTTTTTGCATGCAATGGGCTAAATGGTCAGGGCACAAGAACCCTGAAGGCTCACAGAAGGTTGGGGGAAGGGGACCCACTGGAACAGCTGTTGGGAGACAGATGGGTAGCCTCCCGTCAAGGCCATCCAGCAAGTTCTTTAAAGTGCACTGGGTATGGGCTCTCCCACACACATGATCACGGCTTAATGTCCTATCCGACAGATAGCGGCCTTTCTAATCCCATCAGTATCCCCTACTGAACGTGGGCAGGGCAGAGATAAATCTCAACACAGGCCCAGCTGGGACTCGAACCTGGGAACTGCAGATTATGAGTCTGGCGTATTACTGACTGGGCACCCCATGTTACTTCTAAATTCAGTAAAAACAGCAAATGTCCTATAAAACATGAAACAAGCGCTAGACAAAAACTTGTATTTAAATAGCCACAGGAATTTATAGGGAGTTAGTTTCATAAGAACACTGAATATGATATCAAAATGTTGTGGGTTCTGTTCCACTTTCTACCAGAAATTATTTTTTCAGCTGAATTTTGGGATTTCTACTTAAATTTTGTCTTTTAGAAATAAACTAGATTCTCATAAAATATCTTCTAATTAAGGGAGAACCACCACACCCACAGCATCTAATAGCTTCATCACAAAACAATGTTCTGTACTTTATGCAGGTCCCTTTGAAGACATCAGTGCTTCTAATCAGAAAAATATTACTATTTTGCAACAAAAACCAACTCCATATTTAGAAATCTATACATACATTTATAACCAGCAACAAACACCGTTTTCTATAACCTTTGATCAGGGTTTTGAGAAATCGTAATATGCAAAGAACCATTAATACACCAGCATTAAAGTCTAATGAGGCAACGGGAAACAGCAACTCTCATTCCTTCGTATAACAATATTTTAATTTATGAAGACTCTGAACTAGCTGGCAAAACTTTATTTTTATAAGCCATTTCCTTATTTTCTGTAAAACTTTACCTTCCTGTAAAATTCTCAAAGTTGCAAAACATTCGAATCTTAAAAACCTTTATTTTGAAATTGGAATTAAGGTATAAAAAAAAATGTTCTTAGTTAAAAATCAATCTACAAACTTCTACAACAAACTTTATTATATGTAAACACTAAAATGATTATACACACGCAAAAACAAATTCTTTACCTTCTAAATGCTTTTATCCCAAATTCTATCCACCCACCCCTCCTCTATTAAATGTCACAATCTCCCGAAGAATACTATCCTAATCTATGTTGCCACCCATATCAACTCCATATTGCCCGGCACATCAATGTTCTTGACAAACCGAGATATTTGATTTCGCTACTAAAAACAACACAGAAAAGGACCACTGCAATAATTGAGCTAGCAGTAGCCTAACGGTTACTTTGTACGATCTTCGGTATCTGCATCGTATTCATCGCTCTTACTGATTAATCATATTTCAAGAATTTCTACTCTGAAAAACAAGAAAAAATTAAATACCATTTCAAACATCAATGAGCTCGGTTTTTGATGAACTAAAAAGTAACTTCTTTACATAACTTCAAAATATTTAAGGTGTTTGAAAGAAATCAACATAATTCCAGTGAGCTTTTCAACCATAGATGGACGCATGGTAACACTTCATTGAATTTCACCAACGACTGAAGTAGGGGTGGCTCAGTCGGTGGCGCGCCATGTTCCTAATCTACTAGTTCCCAGGTTCGAGTCCCAGCTGGATCAGCTTTGAGATTTATCTCTGCATAACTCTCCACCCTTCCCACTGTGATGCCCCCTCATTCACTTTTACTTTACCTTAAACAGTTTTGCTTAATTTACATTATATTTATCATTTTGGTGATTTTTATTTCATTTTTGGCATCACAGCGCTCGTTTCCAAGAGTTAGGAGTTGCGCATGCGCAACTCCGAACTTTAGATTGTCACCCGCTAAAGCGCGTGTACAGGGACACGCCCTCTCTTGCGTCATAGTTTGCGCCGATCGTCGATTTATACAAATGTCCTTTCCGGTGTGCAACATGACACGTGCTGGCTTTGTAGCCTCTTGTTATAACCTGGTGACATATTAGACACAGTAGCATAAGCACAAGCAGTGTTTAGTCAGTGGAGTTGGTGTTGGAGTTTTGTTGAAGAGTTTGTAATGAGTTTGAAATGATGTAGTGTCTTCTTCATTGAAGTTTTGGTGAGTGATTTTTTGGAAATAAATTTGTTTTGTTACTTAAACCTTTTTGAGTCTTTACGAATTTTTTCTCTTGAGCAACATTAATTATTTTGATTAGAATTAATATTTAAATTTTGATAATCATTTAGCATTTTGATTTCTTACTCATTAACGCTCGATGGTATTTCGAACCCTAATTAAACTTTATTTTTTAGCAATTTGTTAATTATTGCCTGGCGCCCGACTCAGCTATCCGGAGCATGAAAATAATTGGATCAGACAAAGGATCCAAACTTTAAATGTATTAAATTCTTTAAAGCGTTACACCACGGTCAGTATAGGACACCGACGGGTTTAGAAAAACTGCCATCTGTCGGATGGGACGTTAAGCATAATCCCGTGTAAGGGAGAGCCAAACTCTGTACACATTAAAGAACATGCTGGATGGCCTTGGCGGAAAACTACCATCTATCTCCCAATAGCTGTTCTAATGGGAGAAGTCTAGTTGTGACGTAACACATGTAATGCTACTTCGTAGCAATATGTAGCTGTCTGTGCTCGCATATAGTATGTATTAAAATTACGTTGACAAACCTAAAAGAATTATATTACTCAAAGCTAAGTTACAGTTATTATTATTTTGAGTTTCTATATCGTAGTTTTTGTTAATAATGTAATTTATTGTAATAATTTAGCTCCATAAGAAAATTTCTACTGGTTGAATATGGAAAATGAGACTTCTGTTGGGTGCAATGCAGTAGTAATGAAGCGAGGTTCGTCATACATTCCTAGCTAAACTATCCTAGCAAATTGGTGCTTCTGTTAATCATACAGTATAACATAACAGGGATACTCCAAAAATATTATATAAATATAAAATTTATATTAGAATAAACTTATTAAAGTGAAAAAAATACTTTTACTTTATGTTAAAACGATTATATATATATTAAATTTATAATTTTTTTTGTTTATGATAATTTAAAGGAGCCATTGCTTCCATAGAAGCTTCGCCACAGGAAAAAAATAAAATAAAATTTAGCTATTTATTTCCGTTAAAAATGAATTAAACTGCTTACTTTGATTTAAATGTTTTCTGTCCAACATTTACAGGAAAACTTTATACGTTTAATAAAAATGCTGAAATTAATTATATTTAAACTAATTAAAGATATTATTCGAAATCAAGCCAGGATGTATAAAACAATACTGCAGTGATACGGAACACCATTACAGTGCAAAATGTTTCTATCTGACTTACTGGTTTTTGAAACATCCTCTTAAATATGAGAACTCTCTATGTCAATTTTTGTTTCTCCTCTCTGTTTACTGACATACTCAAGCAGTTTTTGGGAATAAATCATTTAAAAATGTAGAACTCTACTTTTAATTTATCATTAATTAAAATGTTATGAATAAAATTTTATTTTCTTTAATTATCCAGATTCGTGTTTTTATTCAACGAATAGCAAGTTCAACCTCAGTACTATTTTTAATCATTGTAGAAGAAAAATGTAAATAAATAAAAAATGAAAAAAAAAGACCGAATATGATTTAAATTTCAAAATATGTACAAATTACTCTCTACACTATATATATATGCATATTCAAACTGCCTAACTCTTACCAGAAACAAAAAGCTGTAAAAAAATCTACTTAAGTGAAGCTATATATGGTAGGTGGGAAGTGGGGAGAGTGGGGGGGAGATGATGATCATCTTCCTTTTGAACTATTTCAATAACTGAAATTGTGGTGAAAAAAAATATATTTTACCTATATATTACATGCAGATCAGGATCTAGAAAAAAAATTAGCGAATGGGATGGTGGCAGGCGATGGAATCGAGCAGAAAAAGGGTAAAAAATGGAGCTAAGAGACTGAATTTTCATTTGCAGTGTAACATTTTCTCTTTCGTTTCAGAAGTTTTAAAAAATGTCGTGAATAATGCCTGAAATATTCACAAGTTTAACAATTTTTGGCATCCGTTAACTTTACTAGTATTTTCGTAATGAAACATTGGGATATATGACAACTATGTCCAGCCGTGGCTTTCTGAATAGGAGCAATATGGCCACTGCTCTTTTCTGTGGCTACACTAACGACGTATCCTAAGTGATAGTAATGGCACATGCCCCATTCCCTACCTCCATAGTATGGACAAAGAAATGTATGGATGTACCATTGGATGCCATGGATCAGTAAGGAGGTAGTGTGACAGCCCCCACTACTAGAGCAAAACACTAGAATTGTAGTTTAAGTATGTGCATGAAGTTTGGTCTCTATGTGTGATGAAGCCATTATATGAATATACACTGAAGTGCCATTGAATTAGGGATAGATGTTATCGAAATTCAGTACCGCAAGTCCCACATTTGTGCACATGCATCTAAGGGACCTGGATACAAGCCCCGGATAAGGCATGGATGTGTGTGTTGTTTTTCTGCTGAGGTCCTGCCATCCTCACAGACCTTCTACTCTGGCATATAAACTGACAGGCTCCTGTCAGACCTCTGTAGCAAGCAGCTGCTTGAGGGGGTATTTATTTTCTTTTTTTTATTATGGCTGAAAATCTGGTCATATAGCTGTCAGCTTTAGCTTCCCCAAGCATTCGTCATGAGATGCGTAATGGGAAAGGTGCGGGATTTAGATGCATTTGACAGAGGGCAAATCGTAGGTGTCCGATAAATGGGACACCCGATCTTCGAAATTATCAACGAACTTGGATTTTCTCATATGACAGTTTAAAGAGTGTTACGGGAATATGAAAAGTCAAGCAAAAAAACAAGTACCCAGAAAACTGCAAAGGACAACCAGCCTTGAATGGCTGTGGGGTTCACTGTCTGACCTGCATTGTATGGACCGATAGGCACCAGACATTATCTGAAATCACCTCCAATCTCAACGTAAGTTCCAGCTGGGAAGTCAGTGCATGGACCGTGCAATGCTCTCTTCATCGTCTTCTCTTCGGTAGCACCGACCTACGAGAGTCCCACTTCTAATGGCACGACACCAGGCTCAATGCGTTGCTTGGGCTAAAGAACATCGAAATTGGACTATCGAATATTTGCAATGGATAGCCTGGAGTGATGAATCCCGATTTAAACTTCATCACGCAGATGGGAGACCGAGGGTATGGTGCCAACCCCATGAAGCCATGGATCCTGCATATCAGGTTGGAACAGTACAAGCTGGTGGTGGCTCAGTGATGGCGTGGGGTGTCTTCAGTTGGATGTCTGTGGAACCTTTGGTGCGTGTACCGATAACTCAATGCATCCCAGTATGTAGAATTCTTGGTTGACCCTTTACACCCAATTATGGCCATCGTGCATCCCAATGGAGACGGAATCTACCAGCAAGATAACTGTTCATCTCACATGTCCAATTGGCTACTGCATGGTGGCAGGAGCATTCTGCTGACTTTGAAATAATGACTGTCGAGCAGAGTCTTCTGACCCATGTCCAATCAGCGAAAGAAAATTGTGGACAGCTCTGAAGGATGCATGGGTTGCCATACCTGTGGAACATTTACCCATGCTTTATAGAATCCTTCCCTTTTTGTGTGGCGGCCGTTATCAGTGCCAGAGGGGATTCAACACGTTATTAGGTTGCTATTACCAATTTAATGGCATTTTAGTGTATATATTGTTTTTCTGTAAATAAACCTGTCAATATCACTTATGTACATAATCGAGATAACGTATGAGATATTCGAGTATGTACTAACGTTTTACACAGAAATATATTTTACAGCTGAAAGTTTTCTTTAAAAGAAATACATGTTCCCAGCACTTTCGCATGTTGTTTATCAAAGATGTTTCGATCAGCTCCCTAATCTAGGAATCGATCATAAAGGTTTTTCAATCAAATAACATTATATGAAGTGAGGAGTAATAGGTCATATAAATTTTTTCATATTCTCTTCCACCTACTTCCAAAACAAAATTGGATAAAATTTTATTCTTTTTTACATCTTTTATAAGTGGTTTCTGTGGTTGCTGATTGTAAACAGTTGTGTCTCAAATAAAAGTTTCTATTGTGCATATTGATATGATATGAAACATCATTATCCTCTGTTATCTCCCCAAGTTGCTCGCAGCTGCAGTCTCCCTTCCATATTATGATCATCATCATCATCCTCAAGCAGCCATGGGCTACGGAGGTCCAACCAGACCGTGTAGTTCTCCAAGCATATCTGTCAGCTGCAGCTGCTACATCTGGCCACTGCACACCAATTCTAAAAAGGTCCCGTTTGACTTTGTCTGACCTCCGCATCCTAGGTTTCCCTCTTACACTGCTCACCAATATATAATTATCCATACGGGAGACATGGCAAAACCAATGGAGTCTCTGCACAATATGCTGCTCAAAGAGGGTTGCCAACTCATTTGCCTAACCTCATCATTACTTACAAAGTTGAACTACCTAATGTCCAAGATACTGCATAAGCATTTAGAAACAAAAGCACCTAGTTTCCTGTTATATTGTTTACAAAGAGTACAAGTTTCACTACCATAACCCTAGAAAGAACCAAACTATCATACAGTATAATTTTAGTCTTTAGGTGTATACAGATATTTCTCCACTCTCTCCATAGATTCTAAAAAGTCCTGGCAGCAATCCGTATCCGTCTGTTAATCTCATGACGCACATCACCAGCATCTGTTGCATAGTTCCCAAGGTAATTAAACTGTGTCACCTGCTCAAGATTGCAGCCATTCAGATTAACTGAATCACAGCCTGCCTGACCAATTTTCATCACTTTAGTTTTCTCTCTGTTTATAACTAACCCTACTCTAGTAAAAGTTTCATCAACAGCTCGAATGAAAGAGTTCATCTCATCAACATCATCTGCCAAAAGGGCTATATATCATCAGCATATTCTAAATCAGAAATTTTCTTATCTCCAGCCCATTTAAGGCCAAAATCTTTCCCTTGAAGTGAATTTTGCATTACATAATCAATAACCAAACTAAAGAGAAAAGGACACAAAATGCACCCTTGTCGAACACCAGAAGTAATGCTAAACCAATTGCTACAAGCCTTACCAACTCTCACACACGACTCAGTGTTATTATAGAGAGCTTTCATTATGTTAACTAACTTGTCTGGTATACCATATGATCTCACAATCAATCACAAATTATGACGATCAACAGAGTCGAAAACCTTTTTGAAATCAACAAAGCTAGCAACCAAAGGTTTCTAAAACTCTAAACATTTCACTAGAATCTGCCTAAGTGAAAATGTCTGATCCACATATAATCCACCACTTCTTCTGAATCCACATTGCTCATTACACAATTGACTGTCAACCAGATTCTTAATTCTATTAAGCACAATCATGGAGAGAACTTCTGCACTGACTCCAACACTACTCCTCGAACAGAGAGTAGGCTGATACCCTTATAGTTATCACAAAAACTGTGAATACCTTTTTTGGAAATAGGGATAATAATAGCTCTGGTAAGATTCTTAGGAACCATGCCTTTATCATAAAAGATATTCAAAATTTCAGTCATCCATGTGGTAACTGCAACATTCCCAGCTCTAAGTAATTCCATAGTAATTCCATCCACCCCTGGATATTTATGTAAAGTTTAGAAATAGTGAAAATAACTTCAGATTGTGTTATAGGGCCAACATTAAAGTCACCATGCATCTGTCATCATTACAATTGGAGTAGAACTAACAACATTGTTTAGAACATTACTGAAATTCTCAGCACACCTAGCCGTGACAGAATCCTCACCTCCTATAACCTTACCTTGTTTATCCTTCAATCCCTATATACCTGTCCGTTTTCTACCACACAAAACTTTAACTATCTGGTACAGCTCTCTGCTGTTGTGCTGTCTTACTGCTTCTTCGGCTTTGTCAGCCAAACCATCAAGCCAAAGATTCTTATCAGCAGCTGATTCTTTACACGTTTATTAAGTTCTCGGTAATGTTTTCTATTACGGCTAGTAGGGTATTCATTGAGGACATTCCTGCAGTTCTTTCTTTCTGAAATAAGCTCAAGTGCCTTATCACTCAGATAATTCTGCTTCCTCTGCTCCTTTTTTCCTAAAACAGTACTGTTAGTTTCCGAAAAAGCTGTTTAAAACTGTCCTATTCTTCCTCAATTTCAGTAGCAAGCAAACCATGACTGATATAGTTGGCGTTAGCTATAACTGGTCTTTCAGAGCTTCAGTATTAAAAGTAAAATTTTTAACTTTACAACAACACTTAAATTTAAGTTGCAAGACAGTTTTAACAAGGTAGTGGTCAGACCCAATTTCAGCTACCCTATATGACCAGGTATTCCTAACAGAATTACTCCATTTGCTGTTAATTAATATATATAATCAATCATATTCTTAGGCAGGCCATCAGGTGAAACCCATGTGTACTTATGTATGTAGCAGTGTTTTTAATAAGTGTTAGTTATTCTGAATCCATTGAGTTTACTTACCTGTAAGGAGACGTTGCCAATTGCCATTGTAGCTACCAATACCAAAAAGGCTTATCACCCCTCCCCAAAGGTCAGAGTCAGTACCAACTTTGGCACTGAAGTCACCTAGAACAAGGGTAATATCTCCTTTCTTGACAGAATTCAAAATATCCTGAAGTTGTCCGTAAAACCTATCCTTCTCATCGGCATCCTCAGTGGGGGCATAACAGCAGATAACATTCAAGTCTTTAACGCTTGTCTGAAATTTTGCTGTAAGAAACCTTTCATTAATGCACTCATATCCTAGAAGAGCATCACTGGCCTGTCTGCTGAGAAGCAGACCGACGCCTTGGTGATGCTTGTTATCATTCCTCCCTGAGAAGAGAAATTTAAGATTATTTTTTTGAATCTGACCTATATCTGTTCATCTGGTGTCTTGCAAACCGAGAATATCTAAATTATAACAATGGAATTCTTGTGTGAGGACATCAAAGATTAAGCTCTTTGCAGGATCCTCACATTCCAACTACCTATGGAGAGAAAATGGTTAGTGGGACACTGATGTCAGCACCTACTTTCATTCCTCAACCCACAATTTCAGAGACATTGACCTCACTAACTGCTCCTCCTCGATCCATCCTCTATTTTACATGGGAGGTCGAGGACAACCCGTATTGAAGCGATCTCTTCCCTGTGGTGTGTTCCATGTCTGTGAGGGCCTTGCACCCCTTCATATATCTCATGGTGGAGACTTGATAAGGCTGACTGGAGTGACTTCGAGATCCTTTCTGAGTTCGATGAACACTCAGTCAGCCAGGAACCAATCAGTATTGCGCTTGCAGAAATGTAAGACTGTATCGTTCATGCAGCTGTCTAGACTATTCTTCGGACCTTAATTTGGTTTCTGTGGTTTCCGAAACCATGGTGGAATCCCGACTACACAGCAGCTTGAAAGGCTCAGAACGAAGATTCAGGGGTATTTTTAGATATATCTTACATCCCAAACCTTGAAGTATTCAAATATGCCAGGGCAAAAGTCCATTTCATCCGGCACCAGATCCAGAAGGAATCTTAGATCAAATATACATCATCATTTACCCATACAAACAGTTTTAAGGTCATGTGGATAAAGGACTGTGAGATGGACATGAACAAGGCTGTGCCTACACAGGGAAATTAGACATCTGCCTAGGGTCTTAATTCTGAGGGGCTCCCGAATGGACTCAGAGTGTCTCGAAGAAGAGTTATAGATTTTATTATTTTGTGGCAAATGAATTTTAACTGTGATACTTAAAAATGTACATGCGTGAATCAAATGAATCAGTTTCAGTCCCATTATCACATAATATACCTAATAGCTCTCTGTATTCTTTAAATACTCGACGTTTGAACTATAGGAGCTATACTGGAAACAAATAAAAATTTTTGCTGACACGGGCATGCTGCTTTGAGAAATGTCAATGGTAATTAATGATGCATTATTTTATCTTTCGTATCTATTGAAAAAAATTATAATCACGCTCTCTTTCATATCGCTTATCGACCCCAATATTTCATGACTTACAATCCCACTGTCATGCGGCAGAGTAACGTGGCTTTCTCAAAATAAATTTGAAATCAAATTTTCTCAACCGTCAACGACAGTTTTTTTCCTGTCTCGTTTCGTACAAATTATTTTTGAGTTTAAAATTATGTTTTTCACTTTGCTCTACTCGAGCTATCAAGTGAGTATCAGCTAAAACTATTCTGTGGATGTTCATTTACCTTTAGAAATTCTTTTACGAAATCTGATTTGCGAGATTGTAAATTAGTAGATGTAAAATGTTTTCATGAACCAGTAAATTTTACTATGTTCGAGTTAGATTTGTAAGCACTCAGTCAATCATGTGTCGGTGAATTCCACTCTTAGAAAAACCCTCTGGCACTAGAAATACTGTTCGTTAAGTTAAAACTATGACTTTCTAACGTTAGAGCTTCCTATATGACATTTCATTGGGATAGCAAGTAGCCAATCTAGGCTGCTAATTTTCCCTGACTCCCGTTATCCTGTTATTTTACATTTCAAAAATTCCATATAACGGTAAAGTATCGCATTTCCGATTTAAAATATTTTCAATTTCAGAGTAATTGAATATGTACCTACTTTTCATTTTAATAATTTTAATGATTAATGAATGATATTTCCATAACAAAAAATGAACAAAGTAGATATTTATGGAAGTAGTATCAGTTACCAACAGCAACTTATTTTATAACTACAGCAATTTTGTTCCCATTGGTAAGTTGGTTTGTTGTATGTTATACCTTATGAAAATGTGAATGTTCATCATTGTCTTGGCTTTCGGTACTCGCAATTCTTCTCTTTGTGAAAACGGGAATTGCAACGTTTCTTGAAAGGTCGACTAACACTGTTATTTTCACACTGTAGAACATCTCGCAAAACGTCTAACCTATAGAAACTTATAATTCTTTATTAATTATTTTTACTTCTCCAGCGTTCAGATTTAGATATGTGTTATTGAGTTGAGTTTCTATAAACGTTTTCATTCCTACTTTGATAGTAAATTGCATTTTTTTTAGAATTATAATTTTTATATACTATTTATTTGAACTCACGCTCAGTTTCTATCCATTTAATTCGTAACATTTGGCTTCAGGAGCGGGATGATTTATTAAATGCCATTGACTAGAAGTACGGATGAGTTAGTAAAATTTATAACTGACAAACTATAAAATTGGTGACCTTGCCTGTCAAAATAATGACATAAACAGCAAAATTGGTGAATCTACTACTCAAACGATGACTTGAAAGCTGAAATAGCCGGTTAAAATGAAGACTTCAAAGCCTAAATGGCTACACAAAGTATCGAATTGACAGCTGAGTTGAGAGCTGAAGTGGCTTATCAAATTAGTAAGATTACTGATCAGAATAATGATCTGAATAAAAAAATCAGTGAAATTACTGATCAGTGTAAGGACATTAAAACCGTACAATCATTTGTGACTTTAATACAAAACTTAATAGTGTTAAGGTAGATTATAAGCATCAAATTGAAAGTGTAAAAACTAATCGTGAACGTCAGTTTCAGATTTCAAGAAACAAAATGTTACCTTCTTTTGTGATAATGGTAATTTTAGTGATAATAATGTTTTTATACATATCGCTAGAAATGCAACTAATCCTTCTACATATTATGGTCAATCCTCTTGGACAGTATTTAAAACACAGTTTGAAGTTATCGCTAGAGCTAATGAGTGGAATGAATTCCAGAAGGGCAATTTTCTTGCAGCCTCCTTAAGAAATTTTGCTGTGGAAGTTTTGCAGTCTGTTCCAGAAGAAAAACGACTTGATTATCAAAGTTTGGTTTCTGCATTAAAACTCAGGTTTGACGATAGTTATTAAAACAATACTATATTACCGAATTCAAATATCGTATGCAGAAGAGTGGTGAAACTTTGCAAAAACTTGCCCTGATATTGAGCGTCTAGCTATATTGGCTTATAGTAACTCCACCAGAAATTCAAGATAACTTAACTCAATTACAATTTATTGATACTATTTGCTGACCCTGAGAATCAGCAATCTCTGAGGATGTTGGAAGGTGAAACTTTAAGATCAGCTATGATACATGCTATGAAGTACGAGTGCTCCAGGCTTTCCTCCCGAAAAAACAAATGCACAGTGAGATTTGTGATTGCAGAAGAAACTCTAGAAAAGGATAGTGAAATGCAAGAACTAATCAAACCATATTATCCGTTTTGAAAGAGATAAAAGGTTCCTCTCCAAGGACTTCTACAAACATAAAGTGTTGGAATTGTGGCAACACTGAATGGATATATTTGAGCAAACTGTAAAACATGATGGGCGCAAAGTTCAAACACGTCTAACAGGCAACAAAACTGGCGTAAGCAACGTGAAGGACAAAGATTGGCTGTTGATTGGTTGAACCCAGGGGAAGTCGCCCACGTTTCAGCACTGCATGGTGGAGATAACGGATTGGGAACTCATGGAACCTTGAATGGAGTGCCTTGACATATGATAGTAGACACTAGTGGAAATGTGACTTTACTCAGAACAGACATAATTAAGAAGATAATACCTCACCCATACTGGAATACTAGACAGTCTAATATAACCCTACGAACAGTCACTGGAGATCGTGCTAAAGTCCTTGGAAGGAAGGAACTCAACATCAGAGTTGGTAGCTGTCTTGTACACCATGCTGTTTATATCGCTGACATCTATGATGAATGCATATTAGGCATTGATTTCCTAAAAAACATGGATTCAATATTAGACACAATGACATCCTACTCATTTATAAGACAGAAGAAACACCTTCTGGTTAGCTGAATATCTGATTCTTTATCAAGTGTGACCACAGTATTAGAGACGGAAGACAGAAATCCCAGCACAAAGTGAAGTTATAGTCTGTGGAAATCGGGCAGAGATTTCTGGGGCCTTCCCATTGACGGTCGGTGATGCCCCTGGAAAAGGAGCTTTGGCTTAAGGTATCCTAGTTGCAAGGATTTTTGTCAAAGTAGATAAAAAACAGGTTCCTATCAGAGTGATGAACTGTAATAAATCCAATACATTATTAAAAAAGGGTGAAGAATTAGCAATATGTGAACCTGTTACCTGGATAACAAGTATAAACAAAAGTTACTGACTCATACCAAAACCATACAGACATCCCATCTCATCTTACTGACTTATGGAGAGAAAGAAGTAGAATATTAACTGAAGACAAGCACCTAAGGCAGAGAACTTACTGAAAGAGTTTTCCGACATTTGCGACATCAAATGATTATGGCTGTACTAACCTGACAGAACATAAGACTGGTGATTCTCCTCCAGTCCATCTACCAGCAAGAAGGCTTCCATTAGCAAAACGGGAGGAGACAGAACAACTCATAAGGGACATGGAAGCTCAAGATATTATAGAACCATCACAGAGTCCCTGGACCTCACCAGTGGTTCTTGTCAAGAAAAAGAATGGATCTACCCGATTTTGTGTGAATTACCGCAGATTGAATGATATAACAAAGAAATACTGCTTTCTTTTACCCCTGGATTGATGATACACTGGATACACTATCTGGTTCAGAATGGTTCTCGACATTAGACTTGATGATCGGCTATTGGCAAGTTGGTATACATCCTCAAGACCGTGAGAAAACAGCTTTCACTACAGGAAATGGATTTTGACAGTTTAAAATGATGCCATTTGGACTATGCAATCCACTTGCAACGTTTGAACAACGGACTCAGTGCTCGAAGGTTTCTCTTAGGAGGTCTGCCTAATTTTTTTGGACGAGATCATTATTCTTGGAAAGACTTTTGAGAAACATTTGAGAAATCTTCAAGTGTTTGAAAAACTTAGGGCAGCCAAGCTAAAATTCGGACCTACTAAGTGTAAACTGTTTCAGCAAGAAGTTCATTACCTTGGTCGTGTCATCACTACATCACGGATTGACTGATCCTAATAAGACAGAAGCCTCCACCACAAGATGTTTATCAACTTCGTAGTTTTATTGAACTTTGCGCCTACTATAGAAGATTTGTCAAGGGTTTCTCCAACATCGCAAAGTCATTACATCGTCTGACAGAGGAAGACTAGCAGTTCATGAGGACCATTGAATGTGAAGTGACCTTCCAACAGTTGAAGAAAGATCTTCCCACATCACCAATGTATTCATATCCACAAACTTGAAAACAGTTCATAATACGTCAGTATCTATCATAATAGATACTGACGCAAGTAATACAGGAGTTGGTGCTGTACTTTCACAACAGCAAGACGGACAAGAAAGATAATTGCATATTTTAGCAAAACTTTATACAAACCAGAACGGAATTATTGTGCCACACGTAAACAACTGTTAGCAATAGTAAAAGCAATAGAACATTTTCATCATTATCTCTATGGCGAGAAATTTCTTATCTCTATTGATCATGCTGCGCTCAGGTCACTACTAAACTTTGAAAACTCTGGACAAATTGCTAATTGGATACAGCGTTTCCAAGAGTACAATTACTCCATTGAGCATCGAAGTGGCAACCTGCATAGGAATGCAGATGCCCTTTCCAGACGTCCATGTATACTGTAAGCATTGTTATAATGCTGAGTTGAAATATGGTACTAAAGATGTAATGCTCATAAGACAAATAACATGGACACAAGAAAATAGTGTTCTGCAGCCCAATAGAAATTAGAAAGGCCCAACTAGACGATGAAGATATAAGGGCAAAAATGGATTTGATTAAAAAATCTGATATAAGATCTAATTGGGAACAAATCTCGAGGTATAGTCCAACTACCAAAAGTTATTGGGCACAGTGGGACTCCTTTAGAAATGAAAGACGGTATTATACGAAGATGGGAGAATCCCACTGGATGACTGATCCATTGGTAAATAATCCTTCCTGCTGAATGAATGATGAAATATGTGCATGATAGTACCACTGGAGGACACTTCGGTGTTAATAAGACATTAGCTAAAACCAGGGAACGATTTCATTGGCTGAAGAGTAGGGCAGACGTTGAAAAATGGTGTAGGCAATGTGAGGCCTGTGCAGCAAAGAAAGGCCATAAGACTAGGTCTTGGGGTTGGGTTATTTTACCTCTGAGCGGCACTTTTTTGCACACCATGGGCTAAATGGCCAGGTCACATGGACCCCGAAGGCTCAGAGAAGGTTGGGGAAGGGGACCCACTGGAACAGCTGTTGGGTGACAGATGGTAGCCTCCCATCAAGGCCATCCAGCATGTTCTTTAACGTGCACAGGGTATGGCTCTCCCGCACACGGGGCCACGGCTTAACGTCCCATCCGACGGACGGCGGCCTTTCCAAGCCCATCGGGGTCCCCTACTGACCGTGGGCAGGGCGGGGAATTTTGCGGAGATAAATCTCAACGCTGACCCAGCTGGGACTCGAACCTGGGAACTACAGATTACGAGCCTGGCGCGCTACCGACTGAGCCATCCCCACCCCAGGACTTGGGGTAAGCTGCAGAAGTATAACATTGGTGCCCCTTTTGAGAGAACAGCCAATGATGTAATGGGTCCGTTTCCTTGGACTGATGATGGAAATCGCTATTTATTAATGGTAACGGATTATTTCAAGAAATGGCCTGAAGTCTATCTCATTCAAGACCAAGAGACAACAAAAGTTGCAGAGATGATAGTAAATAACTTGATTAGTAGATATGGAGTACCTTTGCAACTTCACTCTGACCAAGGACGGAATTTTGAATCCAATGTGTTTAAAGGCATCTGTCAACTATTAGGCATTCAGAAAACAAGAACAACTCCCCTGCACCCTCAGTCAGATGGTATAGTTGAGAGGTTTAATAGGACATCTGCACAATATCTAGCATTGTTTATCGACGACCATCAACGTGACTGGGATCATCATATACCACTCTCTTTGATGGCATATCAAACAGTAGTGCATGAAACAACTGAACAGACACCTTCCATGATGCTCTTTGGAAGAGAATTATGTCTTCCCTGCGACCTTTTATATGGTCAGCTTGAAGAAATGCCTGTGTCCACTCCACAATACGTACAAGAATTACAACAATGACTAGAAGAATATAACATCAGTTTAACAAGCTAGAGAACCAAAACGAGATACAACAGTAACACAAATGTTTTCAATCAAGATCTTATCTGGCTGTACAATCCACATTTCAGAAAGAAGAGACTTTCTTCAAGACTTCAGAAACCTTGGGAACGGTAGTTAACAGGATTAAGGATGTGGTGTATCGCATTCATCAAAGTACAACTACAAAGTGCAAGGTGGTTTACATGGATCGTTTGGCCCTGTTTCATTGAAGAAGCTTTGGAATCGAGAATTGTTAGGGACGACCAAGACCTAAACAGGCAGCAGTGTTACAACAGATGAACGTACTACAATGAACCTGTGATGTAATGTTTCGTCTTGATTCTCACGTACTTCATACTTCGGTGTGTGAGTTATGTCACCAATGACGTCGAATGAACTTGACTGAAAAAATAAGGAACAAGTGTTATTAGAGAAATTTACGTGAAGTGAAACGTAGTTTTAGTCGATGCAATTTAGTCTAAAGAAATGTTTTGTGTGGTGTGTGGGAGGTAAAATAAGTTTATTAGTGTCAAGTTAGTAGTCCTGTTAGAAGTTTATTAGTGTTAGTTAGTAGTCCTGTTAGAAGACTCACAAGAAAAAAGAAGGATGTTTAGGTTACTGAAGATGTGGTTGAGGATATTTTAAGTTAGTCGAACAAGCAGATCTGATCTCAACTTTTCTGCAGGAAGAGCTCATCGTTGTATTTAGTGTTTAGGAAATGGCAAGGTTATTCGTTATATATTGCAAGTTTGTTCCCAAATATGATTGTGACACTTTCCGACTGTTACAAAAGCTTTATTTTCTTTTGCTTTGAGTAGATAGTAAAAAGGTGCTTTGTTCTCTGGAAAGTTTATTTTTATACTGAGTTAGATTTGTGTTATTGAGCTGAGTTTGTATAAACGTTTTAATTCATACTTTTATAATAAATTACATTTTTTTTAGAATTATAATTGCTACACACTATTTATTTGAACTCACACTCAGTTTCTGTCCATTTAATTCATAACAATAAATAAAAAATAACTACCCCTCAAGCAGCTGCTTGCCACAGAGGTCTGACAGGAGCCTGTCAGTTTATATGCCAGAGTAGGTCTGAGAGGATGGCAGGACCTCAGCAGAAAAACTACACATACATCCATGCCTTACCCGGAGCTCGAACCCAGATCCCTTACATCAGTAGCGAAGTGCGCTAACAACTTGCTATGTTATCAATTTAAACAGATGAAAACTGAGCATGAATTCTAAATTATATTTACCAAAGTATGATGAAGCAATTTATGACGAAGGCACAAAATCATACAAATAAAACAATTATCTAAACAGGTATATTTATCTTCGCATTATAAAGTGAAACCATAAAAAAGAAACATTTATTGTGCTTAACAAAATTTCAATGTTTAAACTACAGTGCTGGAAATATTCACCTCCTATGACAAACGAAAACCTATTCCCTTTTAACATTCAAAATACAAACCAATTTATGCTGAATTTCATTTGTGATACAAGACTACCTTAAACAATATTTTATACCTTATAGATGCGAAACATCTCACGTTGATCTCCCCTGATTAAGGGTCCAAAAACAAACTTTACTGTTGATTCCCTTTCAACATCGGAACCAGGCTTCATCCTGAATCAAATAAGAGCACTCTTCTTAGGTAACATCACACAACACTAATTTAAAACACTATATTCTTCTTTCTTTAGTACTCCACTATACCTTTCGTTTTTCCTCCACAATTATTATTATTCAAAGGGTCTCTCCGTTCTCATCAGTTGATAACGTATTTGTCACGCTGAAGCATACGCGAGCGTTCATGACACGTCAACCACAAGTTCATTGTAGCACGTTCATCTGTAATAACAACATACACTACATGGCTTAATTTTATATTATAGTTATATATTTATTCTATATTAGCTTTAGTTAAGCATAAAGAATAAGAATTTATTATTCTTTTCATTCATTTAATATCGAGTCTTGTAACGATAATAATTAATGTGCCTTCACAACAAAGATTTGTACAGTAACATTCGAAGCCAGTGGAGCTCACTTACTCTAGCTAGCGGCAGGTCAACAATCATTGTTTGCTCCACATCCGCCGGTGTTATGTTCAGGGAAAATCCTTATGGATGTGTTGACTCTTGTTTAAGAGGAGCACACGTAACAGGTCTATTTTATAAACAAGTTAGATGATATTGTTACAACAGATGAACGTGCTACAATGAACCCATGATACATGTGTCGTTAACGCTCGCATATGCTTCAGCGTGACAATTACGTCAACTCATTGGAACAAATACTTTGAATAATAAGAATTGAGAATAAGAAATAAGAATGAGCGGAAGCTCTAGTTCAGTAGTAAAAAGAAGGATGTATTGTGTGGAATGCGTTGTTTATTTCATTTATTATTGTGTTGAAGTTGCGTTACATGATTGTGAGTAAAAAGCTTGTTTTTATTTGGTTCAAGATGAAGCCTAGTTCCATTGGTGAAAAGACGTTAACAGTAAAAGTTTGCTTTGACGTCCTCTTTTAAGAGAGATCGTCAGATGCCTGCATTAATAAAATGTAAAGGATTATTGAGGTAACCATATATCACAAATGAATTTCACATAAATTTGTTTGTTTGTTAAATGTTATGAAAACAATAGTTTCTATTTTGTACTAGGAATAAATATTGACAACACTAGTACAAACATTGAAAATTAGTTAAGCATAATAAATCTTTTTTATGATTTAACTTTATACTGATGAAGAGAATAACTTGTGTTTAGATAAGACTATTTTATTTGTATGATTTTATACCTTTGTAATAAATTACTTCTTTCATTGTTATGTTTGGTAAGCATACTTTTGAACTCACGCTCAGTTTTCATCCATTAAATTTATAACAATATAAACTAGTTAGAAAGTTCAACAAATACTTAAAAACAACAAAAATTAAAACTTTTAATGGCCCGACTCAAGTTTTATCACCTCAGTAGTTGCTTTCCCAAGGAATGCCATTGCAGCAGGCACGAGGCAGAATTTATTGCATCCCACATACGCTATGGGATCGTTCACGAGAAGGAGGGGATTCGCTCTGTGGGCTGTTGGGCTATCGTCCATTTCATGTCGTCTTATTTTTCGTCCAGTACACAATGAGCAAACAATGATTGTTGACCCTGCTGCTGACTAGACCAAGTTATCTCCATTGGCTTTGAATGTTACTGTACAACTCTATATCATGAAGGCACAATAATTGTTCTTGTTACAAAACTCGATATAAAAAGAATAAAAATAGTAAATTCTTATTCTTTATTCTTAACAGCCAAATAATATATATAACACCAATAAAAATTATCATTTACCTACTTTTGCACTTCTTAAAAACTTTATGTGCAATAACGGATGATTGGAAAAAAATACACGTAGTAGTATTTTATTACCACTTTTACAACATATTGTTGCAATTTAAAATGGACGAGCACTGACCGCGAGTTCAAGTAAAAATTGGTCAATTAAAATTCCAATACAATGCAATTTATTACAAAAGAAAGGATGAAATTATTTATAAACAAAATCAATCGGCACGAAACTTATTATAAAGTTTCATTCCGCATAAACTTTCAGAAGAATAATTATCTCAATTCTACTCACATCCAAAACACAAAAGAAGGCTAAAATAATTCAATGAACAATAAAATCATGTTGGTAAATAAATATCAATCGAACGATATATCCTTACCAATTCCATTTAGTGTATAGTTATTTAGTTTGATAACTATACACTAAATGACTCCCTTCTTAGATTTAGTTTCAGATTTTTTTTAGTTTTTTTTAACTTGCCAATAGCCGCTCTTCAAGTCTAATGTTGAGAAACCAGATAGTGTCCAGTGTATCATCAATCCTGTGTAAAGGAAAGCAGTATTTCTTTGTTATATCATTCAATCTGCGGTAATCCACACAAAATTGGGTAGATCCATTCTTTTTCTTGACAAGAACCACTGGTGAGGTCCAGGGACTCTGTGATGGTTCTATAATATCTTGAGCTTCCATGTCCCTTATGAGTTGTTCTGTCTCCTCCCGTTTTGCTGGGGCGGGGGTGGCTCAGTCGGTAGCGCGCCAGGCTCGTAATCTGTAGTTCCCAGGTTCGAGTCCCAGCTGGGTCAGCGTTGAGATTTATCTCCGCAAAATTCCCCGCCCTGCCCACGGTCAGTAGAGGGACACCGATGGGCTTGGAAAGGCAGCCGTCCGTCGGATGGGACGTAAAGCCGTGGTCCCGTGTGTGGGAGAGCCATACCCTGTGCACGTTAAAGAACACACTGGATGGCCTTGACGGGAGGCTACCATCTGTCTCCCAACAGCTGTTCCAGTGGGTCCCCTCCCCCAACCTTCTCTGAGCCTTCGGGGTCTATGTGACCTGGCCATTTAGCCCATGGTGTGCAAAAAAGTGCCGCTCAGAGGTAAAACAATCCAATCCCGTTTTGCTAATGGAAGCCTTCTTGTTGGTAGATGGAGTGGAGGAGAATCACCAGTGTTTATCTTATGTTCTGTCAGGTTAGTAGAGCCATAATCATTTGATATCGCAGAAAAAATGTCGGAAAACTCTTTCAGTAAGTTCTCTGCCTTAGGTGCATGTCTTTAGTTAATATTCTACTTCTTTCTCTCCATAAGTCAGTAAGATGAGATGGGATGTCTGTATGGTTTTGGTATGAGTCAGTAACTTTTATTTTGTTTATACTTGTTATCCAGGTAACAGGTTCACATATTGCTAATTCTTCACCCTTTTTTAATAATCTATTGGATTTATTACAGTTCATCACTCTGATAGGAACCTGTTTTTTATCTACTTTGACAAAAATCCTTGCAACTAGGATACCTTGAGCCAAAGCTCCTTTTCCAGGGCCATTACCGACCGTCAATGGGAAGGCCCCAGAAATCTCTGCCCGATTTCCACAGACTATAACTTCACTTTGTGCAGGGATTTCTGTCTTCCGTCACTAATACTGTGGTCACACTTGATAAAGAATCAGATATTCAGCTAACCAGAGAGTGTTTCTTCTGTCTTATAGATGAGTAGGATGTCATTGGGTCTAATATTGAATCCATGTTTTTTAGGAAATCAAGGCCTAATATGCATTCATCATAGCTGTCAGCAATATAAACAGCATGGTGTACAAGACAGCTACCAATTCTGATGTTGAGTTCCTTCCTTCCAAGGACTTTAGCACGATCTCCAGTGACTGTTCGTAGGGTTATATTAGACTGTCTAGTATTCCAGTATGGGTGAGGTATTATCTTCTTAATTATGTCTGTTCTGAGTAAAGTCACATTTCCACTAGTGTCTACTATCATATGTCAAGGCACTCCATTCATGTTTCCATCAGCTCCCAATCCGTTATCTCCACCATGCAGTGCTGAAACGTGGGAGACTTCCCCTGGGGCCAAACAATCAACAGTCAACCTTTGTTTGTCAATTCGTTTCGGTAACAGTAAACAAATTAGGATTTTTGATCTCTCCCACTAGAACACATAGTAAAAGGGGAGGCGGTCAAGAATTGTCAATTTGCAACAAGCAGGTCCATGCTGCTGCCGCATGGGCCTGCATGTTGCTTCTTTTTTCTTAGCTTTCTACCCATCTGTTAGGGTACAAGAATCCTCCAGCATCAGGTATAGGGCACTGTGGAGACCAGAACAAGACCAGAATAAACAAAGTAACTCAACAGAGGAAGAGGAGACAACTAGAAGCAAAGAAAGGGAGAAGAGGGAGAACCATGGAGAATGGTTTTCCAATACATTCAAGTAGGTCACCAAGATGGTTTTCCAATGCATTCAAGTAAGTCACCAAGATGGTTTTCCAATACATTCAATATAAACTATACTGCTCACAAAAATTAGGGGATATTTCAAAATGAATATGAAGCGATAATATATCCCCTAATTTTTGTGAGCAGTGTAGTTAAATTCGAATCTCCTTTGGTCCATGCAAACGTTTGGTCCATTCAAATGGTCTCGTAGACCACATTTGGACTTCCAGAGAAGAGTCTCTGGACTCTTGGCAATATCGTTGTGGACGAAATCATTCCTGACTCCCCAAAGCTGGTACTTGAACTCGGACAGGAAGTAGTTTCTAACATAGTTCTTCCTGTCCGGTGAAAGTTGGGGGGACGTGATACAGGATGGGCAATGAAAGCGAGTCAGCAGCGAGCTCCAAAAACCGTTGGGCATAAGTACAAGTGCAGAATAGGTGCTCAGTGGTCTCAGGTTGACCACACCTTCTGCAGGCGTCGCTGCGTGAGAGGTGCTGGCAAGATAGACGTGTGTAGGTCAGGAGGATCCAATGTGCCACTCGCCAGTTAAGCTGGCGATAAAGGAATGGAAGATCCGTGGATGTCATGGCTGACCAGGCCACTTCCCACTGTTTACCCTTCACGTTGCTTTACGCTGGTTTTGTTGCCTGTTAGACGTGTTTGAACTTTGCACCCATCACGTTTTACAGTTGGCTCAAATATATTCATCCAGTCTTGCCACAATTCCAACACTGTAGTTTGTAGAAGTCCTTGGAGAGGAACCTTTTATCTCTTTCAAAACGGATAATATGGCTTTGATTAGTTCTTGCATTTCACTATCCTTTTCTACAGTTTCTTCTGCACTCACAAATCTCACTGTGCATTTGTTTGTTCGGGAGGAAAGCTTGGAGCACTCGATATTCATAGCATGTATCATAGCTGATCTTAAAGTTTCCTCTTCCAACATCCTCAGAAATTGCCGATTCTCAGGGTCAGCAATAAATAAATATAAAAAAAAATACCTCCTCAAGCAGCTGCTTGCCACAGAGGTCTGACAGGATCCTGTCAGTTGATATGCCATAGCATCAATAAATTGTAATTGAGTTAAGTTGTCTTGAATTTCTGGTGGACAGTTACTATAAGCCAATCTAGCTAGACTCTCAATATCAGGGCAAGTTCTTGCAAAGTTTCACCACTCTTCTGCATACGATATTTAAATTCAGTCATATAGTATTGTTTTAAATAACAATCGCCAAACCTGAGTTCTAATGCAGAAACCAAACTTTGAAAATCAAGTCGTTTTTCTTCTATATCAGACTGCAAATCTTCCTAGAATTTCTTATGGAGGCTGCAAGAAAACTGGCCTTCTGGAATTCATTCCACCCATTAGTTCTAGCTATAACTTCAAACTTTGATTTAAATACTGTCCAAGATGATTGACCATCATATGCAGTAGGTTTAGTTGCATTTCTAGCGATATGTTTAATAACATTATTATCACTAAAATTACCGTTATCACAAGGAGGAGGTAACATTTCATTTCTTAAAATCAGAAACTGACGTTCACAATGAGTTTTTACACTTTCAATTGATGTTTATAATCTAACTTAACAGTATCAAGTTTTGTGTTCAAATCACAAATGAGTTTTATTTACATTACATCTTACATCTTTGATTTCAACCTTTAGACTATCACATTTTCTGTTGAGTTCGGTCTTAATGTCGTTACATTGATAAGTGATTTCACTGATTTTTACATTAAGATCATTATTCTGATCAGTAATCTTACTAATTTGAGAAGCCACTTCAGCTCTCAACTCATTATTTTGTATATACAGTACTATGCGAATTAGTTGGGACGAGCGAAGGAACACTAAGTCCCTTCTGCTGCAGAATCTAAACTGCTGTAAGTCTAAACTTGTTCATAACCTTCTGCTGCAAGTCTAAACTTGTGCGTGTCCCTGCAATGGACACGCGCAAGTTTAGAATTGCAGCAGAGCGATATCTGCAAGTCTAGAATTGTCTGTTGTGCTACTCTGCTATTTTTTACACTTCCACTTTAGTCGGAATTGATATTTCATAGGCTGAGGACGTGATTATGTAAGTAGTTTACAATTTTCATTGGAAGCTTTTTTTTATTAAATACATCATGGATATCACGCCTCGTAAACGAGCTAAAATAATCGCTTTAGGCGAAAACACTTCACTTACTGCTAGGCAGATAGCAAAAGCAGTTGGCGTCGGGAAAAAATCCAGATCGTTTCCCGCAATAAAATCTGCAAAAACCATAGCTTGAATATTTATAAACACTAAATTAAAAAAAAATGCAATACACATAGCAAAGTATTGAATAAAATTCTAAAGTCAAACTGAAACAAAAATTGTTTAAAATATGTAACATATTGCATAAAATTTTAAAATTGAATTATTTGGAAATGAGATATAAAAAGTACTGCATAATGTATCCATAGAAAACGTAACTGTAGAAAAGTTCTCAAGTGCCACCAATAGAGCCAAGGGCCCTATGAGAGTTGTGCATCTGATCCATTCCTATCTGTGTGAGAAAATTCCTTTCACAATAGTTTGGGTGGTGCAGGCCTGGTCAATCAATGTCCACAATGCAAGTATCAGCAATAATAAAGGGGTCAAAGATGTGACAGGCAGATTCATGCAGGATGTCAAGCAGTTGAATTCTCTCTCTCTCAGCGATTGTTGATTCTTTCAATTGAGATCAAAGCAAGATCTGAAATGCAGGGCTCAAATGGATTTCAGTCCAAATTAATATTTGGTGTGACTACATGCACCTGAAGTCTGTGCGACTAAATAACTGTATCCAGATAGTCTCACTGATCATTGTTAGTAAAAAGGTTTGTGTGTGACCAATAAAGTTAATTTTGATAGTCTATGGACGAGTGGTTAGCACGCTTGACTATTGATCTAAGGGACTGGGTTCGAGCCCCGAGTAAGGTATGGATGTGTGTGTCGTTTTTCTGCTGAGGTCCTGCCATCCTCACAGATCTTCTACTATGGCATATAAACTGACAGGCTCCTGTCAGACCTCTGTGGCAAGCAGCTGCTTGAGGGGGTATTTATTTTTTATTTATTTAATCTACATGCTTGCATGAGCTGTAGAGCCAGCACTAAGGAGAGATACATTATATGATCAGAAGTATACGGACACTTGCTCTTCCACAATCTCATGGTAATAGGAAAGGAATTAATATTGTGTTGGTCCACCCTTTGCTGCTATCCCAACCTCCACTCTGCAGGGAAGGCTTTCCACTAGATTTTGGTATGCTGCTGTGGGAATTGCCTGCCATTCTACCACAAGAGCATTAGTGAGGATGGTGACTGATGCTAGATGATTTGGCCTGGGTCGCAGTCGGTGTTCCGAATCATCCCAAAGATGTTCCATGTGGTTGAGAACAGGTCTCTGTGGTGGCCAGTCAAGTTCTTCCACACCCATCTCATCAAACCATTCCTGCTGCGTCCTCACTTTGTGGATGGGGGCATTGTCGTGTTGGTATAGGAAAGGGTCTTCACCAAACTGCTGCCATAAAGTTGGGAGCACAGAGTTGGCAAGAATTCATTATAGGTAGCGGCATTCAGAGTCTCGTTCACTGGAACTAGGGGGCCCAGCCCGAACCATGAAAAACAGACCCAGAGCTCCACCAAATTTCGCAATTGGCACAACACAGTCAGGCAGGTAGGTAGGTGGAGTTCACCTGGCATCCTCCATACCGACTCATTGGTCAGACTGCCAGATGGTGAAGCACGATTCATCACTCCAGAGAACATGGTTCCACTTCTCAAGGGCCCACTGGCGATGTGGTTTACACCACTTCAAATGACACTTAGCATTGAACTTGTTGATGTTAGGCTTGTGTGTGGCTGCTGAGCCATGGAAACCCATTTCCTGCAGCTTGCTATGAACTGTTATGGTGCTGGCATTGCTCAAAGAGACATTTTGGAACTCGGTGGTGAATATTACAACCGAGGACAGGCGATTTTGTCACACCATCTGCTTGAGCACTCGGCAGTCCCTCTCTCTCATTTTACATGGCCTATCTGGTCCCGAATGCATCGTTGTTGCTCCTAGGTGTTTCCACTTCACATTAACATCACTTCCAGTTGATCGGGGCAGCTGCAGCAGGGCAGAAATATCCCAAACTGATTTGTTGGTAAGGTGTCATCCTATGACCGTGCCACGTTGAAAGTCACTGAGCTCTGCTATATGGCCCATTCTCCTGTTCATGCATGTCTATGAGATTTGTCAGGTCAAGTGCATCCTTTTATACCTGTTTGGGCCATGGTTGTGGTGTATATAGGTGAAATAACTACTCAGAAGTGATGTCTGGATACTTTGATCAGATAGTGTAGGTGACTACCTTCAATAGCATATCTCAGCAACAGATTAGAGAGCACTAAGTGGGAAGAATAAATTTCCTTATTAAGCTTTTTATGAACCCTCTCTGAATCATTCATCAGTTAAAGGAAACATTGTAATAACTTTGTTATTGTATTGATTCTTAGGAAGGTGGACTTTACAATCAGATATCATTAAGCATCAGCTAGCAATTGTTTTGATGCTCTCCAACACTGGCAATGAATTGAATAAGTTGTGAACCTGAGTTAAGCAGAAATGATAATTGTTTGAGACCCACTTTCATGAGGTGGGTTGTGAAAATATATGTAGTTCATAAGAATGGATCTTTGTAATTCAGGGAGCCCTGTACTTCAAGTTAAAGTGTATTATTAGTAAATTCCAATCTCATGAAGGATTCAAATATGATGTTAAGCTACTTTACTTGAAAGCAGAAAGGAATATACTTTTGTTATTCTTTTTTTTTCGAAATTTTTAGATTGTAGAAAAATTTTATAAAAATTTAATCTGTGTACATTAAAAAATACTGCTCATACATAATTACTAGATTAATATCAGATTTAAAAATAATAATTATAATGTTAGAGTGATTTTATTCACAAGGCTTTTAAATGTCAAAGAATTATTTCAAAAGCACGAATAAAAATTGATAATAATTTATCTCAAAAACAATTTTTGCAATTACAGTGTAAATAAAACTTTTTTTTCTCTGTCATTGCTACAAATATATTTTACATTGTCAATGCTGATAATATTATTTGTGCGAAAAGCTGCTTTAATTAGTCAGTCCTTTTTAGTCTTAAATTTTGTTTTTATGCACACATTTATTGAACAATGACGAAATTACTTGAATTAGTGACACATGAAAGAAAAAAAATTGTGATTCACATAAGAACAAGTTTCTCCTTTCGGCATCCTCAAAATGTCCAACTAATTTGTTTCAACCGTGTTTGTGCTGACAAAAAATCTTCAAAAGACTGCCTGCAACATTCTGAAAAAAAAAAGTTTTTTAAATAATTCTATGCATTATAATAAGGAAAATAATATTCGAAACAAAAATATTAAATAAGATTACAATATTTGTATGTTACATACAGGCTTAATGTGACTAGTGGTAGAAGATTAAGTGATTCAAGTGTCTAAAGCAGAACCACTGCAAGGTTTATGACTGGTGTGGAACACTAAAAGCACCCCCTTTTTAAAATGAGCCTGGGTATGTTTTCAAAAATAATACACATATTCTTTAATATATGTTGTTTAAATAAATATTATGCTTAATAATTATTATAAGAATCATCACTGACATGTAACAAATCACATGTATTCAATGCATTCATCATAAGCTATAGTCAATTATGGCATACTTTTTACTTTTTTTATTGCTTTTTGTTTGTCATTTGTTGGTTAGTCAGTGTATCTACACTGCTCACAAAAATTAGGGGATATTTCAAAATGAATATGAAGCGATAATATATCCCCTAATTTTTGTGAGCAGTATATTTCTGGATTTGTCAAAACAGTTCACCATATCTTTCAAACATGATGGACAAAATTATTTGTGTGTCAAATGAAAGCTAGTGAAGCATAGAGGGTGATAGGCTACATAAACTTTACCTCTATATGTTTTCTTCCCACCTAAAAAAGAGGAAGTATGAAAATGGATCATTCCACTGTATTTTTGGAATACGATGGCTGAAAGTAATGGGCTATGCGTCAACTGAAACAGTTGAAAGCTTGTGACATGGGGAGTGTCACAGGTTATAAAAATTTACTCTCCATGACATCTACTTCCTCCTTCCCCAAAAGGGAGGGAGAATATGAGAACTGTTTTACTATATCTTTCAAAAGGGAGAACCAAATGTAACAAGTTGCATGCTAAATGAAAGTTTGTGAACTGGGGAATGTTATGGGCAATAAAAAATATACTCTCCTTGCTTTCTTACCCCCTAAAAGAAAGCAAATTTCAAACTCATTCCTTTACTATATCTTCTGAATGCGAGGGCCTACAGTTACGAGTTAGGTGTCAAATGAAAGCTCATGTGAGGACAGTTATAGACTACTTTGAATTATACCCCCTCTCCCCTACTTCCAAAAAGGGGATGGAAGTTTTGGAGTGTTTGAACTTAATGAGTTATATCTCAAATTAAGGTTGTGATATCACCAATGTCATAAGCTACCTCAAACAAGACAACAAAAAAGTGGGGAACAAAAATGGCAATGTTGACGAGTCATATATCAAATTAAAGTTTCTGAACTAGGTGTTTTTAGTGACAAAGAAAAAATTATAAATAAATTCAAAAATATCTATCCTCCTTTATGTGCCGTAAAAAGTAGAAAATAAAACTAAAACGTATTGGTCGTGCAATCAATCACTGAATTCATATTCACTTAAAAGGATGGCAGAGTGCAGATTTAATTCTCAACAAGATTGCTAGTGGCCTATCTTCCTTTGAAGTAAATATGAAATCAATGACTGATTGCACCATTGATATGTTTTAGCTTTATTTTCTACTTTTTAGGGTGCATAGAGGAAGATAGGTATTTTATTTACATTATTTGATATATCATGCCTTCAGAGCACAATTTTTCTATATTCGATTTTTAATAAAAAGATTTTATCTGTTGTAAAGACCTCTATGGCTCATATACTGACAGGCTCCTGTCAGACTTCTGTTGCAAGCAACTACTTGAGGGAATATTTATTTATTTAATGTTTAATTGTTCATAATTTTTTAACTTCCAATTATTTTATTTTGTGGCTTGTACATAACTGTATCATAGTCTCAATCCACACTTTTGTCAAAGAGTATGATATAAAAATATAATATTTTACTTTCCCTTGATAAAAAAAAATTGCCAGTAGATCATAAGTTTACAATAATGAAAAAGTAGTTCATCTTACTAAAAAAGGTTGAATAACACTGAATTTTACTAACCAGTTATTTTGAGTACTAACTTATTCAATTTATACACAAAAAATATTACAGATCTTACAAAAACAAAAACACTGCTCATGCATACTATTCTTATTCAAGATAAATAATAGCACAATCCCAAAAATAGAAACACAAATAACCTTAAATGTTATTTGTACATATACAATATTAGAAATAATCGAAAGAAAATTAATATTCTTTAGTTGGTTGGTTGTTTTATGGCACAAGAGCAACTAAGACCTTCATGGAGGAACCATTGCCAGATCTATTTCCTATGTTCCTGTCCTGTGCAAATCAGTCTGCAAATTACTCAGAGCCCAAAATATCAGATTGCTTTTAGCCCAGTTCCAAATCTGACAAAAATTCTAAAAATGGATAGACACAAATTCAGCTTCAGAGAGCAAATCATTCAGTTGTTTCTGCAGCTCCAGCGTAAGGTTTGGGGCTATCTCCTGGCTGTTATGTAGCTTCTTTGTTCTTGGCTGATGGGACCTCATGAAGACCCCCAAATTCCTCATCACTTTCAAAAACAACAGTGGACACCTCAGCATTAATGGCTCTAATTCTATTTGCATGAACAAGACTGATGCTGCAATCTGGCAATTCCACCCAATAGCTAAATTCTGATACTTTTCCAGGATTCTGGCTGGCCCTGTTCACCGTGCATATAGCTTGTTGTGAGAGTCAGGTGTCGAAACAACAACCATATCAGCCTGAAGAGACAGGCCCAGCCACCCGGTTGTAATAATCAGCATACGCCTTCTGCTTGTCTGCCACAGTCAGTTTTGCACTTTCCTCTACCACCTCTAGTCTCTCTTTCAGACTTTGCAAATAATCTGCTGCTGGGGTGCTAACCCTGCAAATACCTTTCCAGTCTATGTTTCCTGCAAAATAGATAGTGGTCCCATGGGGGCTCTCCCATAAAGAATCTGAAAAGGGGCCACTCTAGTTGTGGCATTCGGAATCTCCCAGTAAGCCCACAACAAAAAGGGAATGTTGCATTCCCATTTATTTGTATGCTCCCTGAAAGCATGGTGCATCCATGCCCTTCAAGACCCCATTCTAGAGTTTCATAACACCATTTGCCTTGAGGACTGAAAAAGTAGAAAACCTAAAGGTCACTTCAGTTCACATGTGAAACTGTTGTGTCAGTAGTAACAGAAAACTCATGCTATGATCTTTCACTACAATCTGAACCACACCAATTCTTAAGAAAACTGGCAATAAAGCATCGCATGTGGCTCTGGCAGTCAAAGATTTAAGGCAAACTGCTTTTTGGCTGGACAATGGCCAGACAATGGCTGGACAATGGACAATGGCCATCTTGTGTACTATGCAAAGCACATACTTGTGCCTCTTGCCTGATGCATGCTCAATGCTGTGAGATTAGGAGAAACCACATCAAAAGGATTGCAGGTCTTGCGACTGGTGTTTATGGGCACCCTTTCACATCACTTCCAACACTTGCTCTTAACTGGCAACTTTTACTACTTTTGAAGAATATGCACACTTCCTTTGCCATTCCAGGCAAAAAAAAAAAGCAAACCATCTCATTCCTCTAAGCATTTCTTTATCTGGAGATGTCCTCACATACTGCCACCAGCACTGACCACATTGAGCAAGAAGCATAGAAATTCTCAAGTTAATATCTTCATTGTTTTTAACCCCTCTTTATAGATGGGCGTCCTTTGTCCCACCTGCCCTCGCTAATCGGCTCAGTCCAGTTCTGAATGTACAATCAGCATAGCAGAGCTAATTCCTCATCGAATGCTGGTAGGGCACAACTTTCCCTGCTCCTGTAGATACAAAAAGGAGGGGAGGGGGAGGGAACACATCCTGCCCCAACTGATCTGGTCGATCCTGACAACTAGTTTAAACCATAATAAAAATTCTACATACAAACTGAGAAAAAAAAGGACCAAAATATTGAGTGGTAGGAACCATCAAAGCAAGGCTATATTGTTTAATATTCAAAAATCATGTAACCCACCCCTAGATCTGTCCCTGGTTTCTGAGAGGGGCCCCAATTCATCTGAAATGCAATAGCTGAAACATGTGAAATTTTTCATATAAAACATATTTACGGCACCTATCACCCTCAATCAAGTTTAACTGAAATAATTCACAGAAATATCAGAAGGATGATTGCTGCTTATATTGAAAATCAACACAGAACTTGCAACAATTCACATTTGCTTTATGCACATCATTGCATGACACAACAAAATTTACTCTTTCAGAAATATTCCTAGGAAGAGAGCTAACTTTACCCTAGGATAGACTTATTGATCAACTAGCCTCTCCAGAGTCGATATAAATTTGTATTGAACATCATGTTCAAGCCATTACTAAGGCCAAAAATAATTCAATGATAGTGCAGCAACAACAAACAATTAAAATAATCGACGATGGCATGTGGAACTCAAAAAAGGTGACAAAGTTATAATAAAAACACACTACAAAAGCGACAAAGAGTGAAGTTTTGTAAAAATATTTGAACCTTCATATGCCGGACCATATACAGGAAAAAGGAAAATCTCCAGTCTACTATATGAATTGACCAATCCCCAGTCTACTATATGAATTGACCAATCCCCAGTCTACTATATAATTTCCAACTAGTGCATCAGTAGTTTAATATTGTGAGCATTACAACTTTCAGGAATTATGTACCTTTTTCCAGATCAGAAGTTATTGTTGATCTGGTTGCAACACCTATAGATTTGGTTGGTTGTTTTGGGTTTTATGGCGCATGGGCGACTAGGCCATAATGCATCAAACAAAAGACAATATAAAAGATAAAAGACGTGTAACCCACAACCACATTTAAAAGAAATTAGCAAAATTATAAAAAGGTAAAACAACAAAGAACAAGTGTAAAAATACAAAGTAAAACAATAGAATACCAGGTGTAAGTGACCTGGGATATACAAACAATGTATAAGGTGGTATAATCATATATATAAAAAGCTGAAGAGTAAAAACTATATGCGAGTAAAATATCCAGTAAATCGTAAAAATTGAAAGAGAGAGGTAAAAGTACAATGGTCAGATAAAAGATGTCCGAGTGTAAGGGGCTCGGACGTAAAATCATGAGAGTTAAAAAACATATGTCTTTCGAAGTTAAAACAACGACGTTCAATTAAAATATGTTTCATCGTTAAAAAGGTGTCACAAAACTCACACTTGGGTTCGTCGTCCACCCGTAAAAGAAACGAATGAGTAATAAACGAATGACCCAAGCCCACACCTATAGATATCATAAATGAGATACTAGAGGAAGAAAGCAATGGGAGAGCTCATGTTGGGCACCACTTGTGTTAAGCACTCACTGTCACCCAACATCACTTCCTTTTTCCATCTTTATCATCATCTCATTACTCAATTCATCATTATTTCATTCAAATTCTACAACTCTTCAAATCTCCTAATAATTCACTATCTGGCTTAACATGCTATAAATCCTCCATATATTTATGTAGCATGAATACTAGGCCTCTACTGGTCAAACAACTTCATATTTGTAGACACTTAATCTCAGGGCCTTCAAACTTCCTTCAAATCAAGGGCGAGGGCATGCTATACAACCATGAATTGGAAGGGAGCCACCAGAAGACTAACCATACTACTTTTTTTATTTCTGTTACATGCTTGTGACTACCAATCTCCTTCATCCCAATGGTGAGCAAATTACTGCTGCTGCCACAAGGCACAGAGCAGGGAACCCACATCTGAATTCGACTTTTATTTTTAATAAATACTGATGTATGAGAGAAATACATCCAAATCTCCAAACATCACTGCTTATCCAAATCAGATTTAGGCAGCTCACTCGGAGAGGAGAACGCATCATGCCGAATTGAGATTTCCACAAGCTGGGATCAAACTGACGACCACAAGGGAAGTCTGCAAGTGCTGCTGAGAGGCAATGACAATCTACAATGTCAATAGGGTGCTGTCATGATAGGGAATGCATATGTACTTAATTGTAATGACACCTCTTGGCATTGTGTATTAAGTAATTGCCTCTCAGCAGCAATTCCAGACTTTCCTCAGGGTCCTCAGTTTGATCCCAGCTTGGGGAAGCCTCATCTTGGCATGATGCATTGTCCTCTCCAAGCACAGCCTCTGTAGACCAATATAGGCCAATTCTAAGAAGATCCTGTTTGGCATTGTCTGCCTATTGCATCCTACTTCTACCCCTTTTCCTTAGAGCTTTAGGCACATTGCACAATCTTACTCACTAATATGCATTCAATGCCAATGTAGTCTCTTTCTGCACAATATGCTACTCAAAGGTGGTTGTCGGCTCAACTCCTTCACCTAACTTCATCATTACTTAGAAAATAAAACCACTTAATGTTCAAAATACTGCGTAAGCATCTACAATCAAAGGGATCAAGTTTCCTGTTATCTTGGCTACAAAGGGTCCAAGTTTCACTACAGTAATTAGATAAAGGACCAAATTATTACATAGCTAAAATATAGTTTTTAGGTGTATATGCCTATTTTTTCACACTCCCCACAGATTCCTAAAAGTTTCAGCAGCAATTTCTATTCTTCTGTGAATCTCATGCTGCACATCATCACTGAACACATATCACTGAAACATTTAGAGCAGGGTGGCTCCATTGGTACCACACCAGGCTGATAATCTGCAGTTCCTTGGTTCGAGTCCCAACTCTGTCAACACTGAGATTTATATCCATTAAACACCCACCCTGCCCTCAGTGAGAAAGGAAACACTGATGAGCTTGTAAAGGCCATTATCTGACAGATGGGACATTAAGCTATGTCAATGTGTGCAGGAGAGCATTGATAGTAGGCTTCGCTGTATCTCCTAACAGCTGTCGAATGGGTACTCTTCTTCATACTATCTCTGAGTCCTTGAGGTACAACCTAAACCTAATGTAATATAGAAATATTTGCTTAAAAAATATAGAATGATTGACGCTCAGTGATTTGGAAACATCAGTATTCAGAAAGGTGTTCTGGCTATATGATTTGGAAACCAATACTGGAACAGCATTTCAGTTCAATAATTTGAAAATGCAGGTACCGGTGTAAAGCTCCAAAAGATTATTAAACTTTACTTTAGACCTTTCGACTGATCCAAATTAAATTAATACCTCAGATAGCATATTGGGTGCCAGGCAATATTAACTTGCCAAATAAAGTTAAATGAGGGTTCGTTAGGTATATGGGCGCTATACTTATAAAGTAAGAAATCAAAAGATTGTCAAATTTTTTAAAATTTAAATCTTAATCAAAATCAATTATCATTACTCTAAAGAAAAAATAACAAAGTCAAAATATTAATATAACAAAGTTTATTTCCAAAAAATTCACGACTCACCATATAAACTGATGAATACAAAAGTAGCTGAGCAAATAAAAACTCATTTAAACATCTCCAAAACTGACAAACTTCTCAGTTAAAATCGTTCTCATTCTCCTCTCATTACTACCTTCCTACTAACTCAGTGACCTAATGTCACTTAGTATACATGCGGTGTACAACTAACATGTGTGTGTGTGTTGCACACTGGGAAAAACATTTGCATAATCTTATGATCATGCGCTAGCTATGGTGCAAGAGGGGGAGTGTCCTTAATGCACACATTAGCAGCTGTCAATCAAAAGTCCATTATTTATTCCCTACTGATACTCATTCTGATCCACTAAAGGAGTTGCACATGCGCAACTCCATTAGCAGATCGGAATGAGGAAAAATGATGGCCAACTAAAAATAATTTCCAAAAGTGAATGGGTGGATCATCACACCAGAATGGCATTCCAATTTAAGTATTGCTTATTAATTATTATTCATTTATTATTACAAAATTAATTGCTTCTGCTAAAAAAAGTTGTGCTCTGCCAGGGGATTTTTAAGATACATAAAATTTTAGAGTTGTATAATTAAATAAAACTGCAGTAAAATTAAGATGTCTTTTTGTTTTGCCAACTGATGATAACATGTGAAAAGTCATATCTACTTTGGTATAGCAAACTGAGTAGAATAATATCAGTAGGGAATAGTGAGCAATTGATCTGCAGAGTATGTGATAACCATAAGAAGAGGACACAAACCAAAGCAACTTCAGGCAATCCAACTGAAGGAACACAGGCAAAGCTGAGCCATGTAAGTAGATAAGCTGTAATGGATAATACAAGTGATATCCTTTTCACTATGTAATTTTATCTGACAATGAAAGAGTTGAAGCAAATAGTGTATTAAATAATGGATTGTCATATATTATAGACAGAACTGTGGCAAAATAATTTTAATATAAGTATACTACTTTTACATTTGAAAATAATACTATAAATCAGGAGAACCAGCTAACTATTTCACAAGTCCCCTGTCTACAGGACATCTTTTGTGATACTTTACTACTGAATAAAAAAATATTTTTATAGTTTCATAGATGTTTACTGTTTTTGGGGGTTTCATTACAGAAGTGGTCTGTAAATGGTGGCTAAGCATATACAAGTAGGAGAGATGTGTACCAATCCCCAGTGATGATGCACAAAACTGGCCAAGCCTTGCAACTAATATCCGACCCCGCCTTCAGTATCATTCAAAAGAAGCACTCTCTTGTGGAAGGTAATGTAAGGGCTGCCAGATCATTGTGGTCTATTGATCCGGACTACTATGGCTACTTTCCTTTTTTTCTACACTGCTGAGAAGTGGTCAACAACACAGGGTCCAGTGCTGTGTCCATTTATATCCACTGCACTCTAATGGTTTATGGCTTCTAATGGTTTATGACACAGGGTCCAGATGCTGTCCATTTATATCCACTGCACTCTAATGGTTATGGTTTTAACTTGATTATGGATCCTGGACTTGCTGCACTGATAGGCCTCTGTTGAGAGAAAATGTGCTGCTGTGCTTTCTGTTTGCCTATAACCCTGTAATAATGTATCTAAGGCAGGTCAGTTTCTATTTAGATTCTGATCCTTGAAAGAGTTCACTTGAAAGGTGGTATCTGAAGTTCCTACCAGCATGGGTAGCTTAAGCTTTTAGGATAGGGGAACAAGTCTTTTCCCCATGCCTGTGATTCAGGGGCTATTTGATATTGTTAACTCTCATTCTCTCAATGAACCTAGTTTCTTGAAAAATCCTACTAATCATTTTCTCTCTGTAGGAATGTGGAATCGGATGATGTTGCATATAGATTATTCTCCAGACATCCTCACAGAGGAATTCAAGTGTTATAACCTGGACATTCTGGGTTTGCAAGAGACCACGTGGACAGGTAAAGGTCAGATACTTAAAAAAAATAATTTCAAATTTCTCTTTTCAGGTAGGGAGTATTTTTTTTAATCTTTTTTTTTAATATTTAAGTATTTTTTTTTCTCTCTCATTGTGAGATCATATGGTATACCAGACAAGTTAGTTAACATAATGAAAGCTGTCTATAATAACACTGAGTCGTGTGTGAGAGTTGGTAAGTCTTGTAGCAATTGGTTTAACGTTACTTCTGGAGTTTGACAAGGGTGCATTTTGTCTCCTTTTCTCTTTGGTTATTGACTATGTTATGTGATATTCACTGCAAGGGAAAGATTTTGGCCTTAAATGGTCTGGAGATATGAAAATTTCTGATTTAGATTATGTTGATGATTTAGCCCAGGGTTCAGCAACATTTTAGTAGTGCTGTGCCGAAGTAATGTTTCAAATCACTCAGCATGCCAACCTAAGTCCACCATATTTTTATATACAACAACCATTGAAATAAATTAATTTGATCTTGTATTAACATATTTCCGATACGTTAAATAACTATTCTATTCTTTGTAGATTATTCAATACTTTAATATAAATAGGAACAAATACAAATATTATGTTTTGCAAAATTTAAGTTCTGAACACATATTTTAAATTTTAGTATAAAATTGTCATGTGTATATTTTGTTAAGACAGAAAGTCCAATAGTTTGAAGAACAAAACAATTAAATAATTCAAACATAAAACATGTTATTAAAATTTTAATATAAGTAATCATTGATTATTATTGATCTGAGTAATTAATCTATTAATGGGACCCTTGTCCTTGCTTCTCCGTGGTTAATTTTTCAATATCAGGTGTGTATTTGGTCACTTTCAGCTTCACACAGGCTTCTGAATGCACAGGTGTTAGGCGGCTTCTCTGTGGACTTAAAACAGCTTTCATGTGTGAGAAAATTTGTTCACATGTATAAGTTGACCCAAAAGCTGAAAGCAGAGCAAATGCAACTTTCTTCAAACAGGTGAACGCTTCAGGCAGCGATGTCCAGTAGTTGAAGATGGCAGCTGACTTTTCCAAACAGTTTCCTTCAAACGTTTTCCACAATTCTACAAATTGTATCATCCTTACTCTGATGCCTTGAATTCGATGTGTTGCATTTCAAAATTGTCAACATCCATCCACTCGAAAAGAGATAGGTCAAGTGGGATGGTAGTAAGATCAATTGAGTCATGATGAGGAAAGAAAATAAAAGCCCGTGAATTTGTAAGTCTTGACTTCATTTAGCAAACTCTCCTTTGAGCACTTCAACGTACTTCTTAAGCTCATCTCTGTTGACAATAAATCGATTTGAATGAGCCTTTATGTTTGGAAAGTACTTGTATGTGTTAGTGGTAATATCACGGCAAAATATGTCTAATTTTCACGCAAATCCTATCCAGTGCTCTAAAACACAGATTCCCAACAGGGGCGATACCGCCCCCAATGGGCGCTGGAGCCTTCCATGCGGGTGGTAGTGGATCCAGAGGCAAATGGGGGGCGTTGAGGCAGTCAAGAGGGGCGGTCAAATAAATAAATAAATTTAATGGAATTTTCTGTGACAACCTTTTTATCTCTTCTATTCTGTGGTGTCTTCCTGGTGATTCTGGTCATCCACTACCTCATCGGTCATGTACAGCTTTTCAACTGCAGCTTGGACAATAAGTTCCCTGCTACCGCCTAGTAGCGTACTGGTACATCTGAAGTCGACTGAGATGCTCTCAAAAGTTCTCTTCAAGATCACAGATTGGATATAAGCTTCAATATGTTTTCCCACTCCAAGTCGCTTTGAGTATGCTTTATGGTACGTAGTTACAATACCATCCCACGTCAGAACATAAGGTATAATATTAACATTACACTTGTGAATTAGGCTCAACTCATTAGCCAGCAGATCATACTTCCTCTTCTTTTCAACCTCTACTGTCTGCAGGTTATCCTGAGATGTTATTCCTACTTCAATAATTGTAATCTCATTCAATACCTTAACATGCACTACTATATCAGGCTTATTACGTTGGACATGTATGTCTGTCCTGATAGGCAAATCAACCTTGATGCAATAATAATATAATAATAATAAATTTATTATATTTAATATTTTTTTATAATTTTTTAAATATAATACTTTGAAAATACCTGTTTTCATGAATAAATATTTTATCTAGCTATGTAAATTATCTTATTGTTATCACGTTAATAAGCATTTTTAAATTAGCATTAGGTGTCCCGTGGCCGAGTGGTTAGCGCGCTTGGCCAGTGATCTAAGGGACCTGGGTTTGAGCCCCGGGTAAGGCATGGATGTATGTGTCATTTTTCTGCTGAGGGCCTGCCATCCTCTCAAATCTTCTACTATGGCATATAAACTGACAGGCTCCTGTCAGACCTCTGTGGCAAGCAGCTGCTTGAGGGGGTATTTATTATTTATTTATTTATTATACCTATACCTAATTTGTTTTAGTTTAAAATAGATTGACGGTGACAAGTTTTGCAAGTTGGTAGGCAAACACGCGGTTCATGCAATTTAACATGTTTCGACAAGAATATGGGAGCTTGAAATGACTTGTTTACGGAGCAAGTGCGCTGGCATCGCAAACATACAAGTTAATACGTGCACAAAATCAAATCTATAAAAGCAATGGCTCTAGGAATATTTTATTATTTTTATGTGCTTCGCCGTGATAAATAGTCGTGAGTGATAAGAGTTAGAAGTCATTATAAACATTATTTTTATAACTATCTATAAATCTGTTGAGAAGTTAATTTGTATTTGAAAATGTCTGAATCTACATCTAAAAAGAAATGACGACAGTACAGTATTGAGTATTTGAAAAATGGATTTACGTACTCTCCTACAAACCAATCATTACCTATGTGTTTAATTTGCTGAAAAGTTTTTTCAAATGAAGCTATGAAACCTTCTAGGCTACAAGAGCATTTAAATAAAATGCATGCTGATAAGAAGAACAAAGATTTATCCTATTTTCAAGAACTGGAAAAGCAATATTTAAAACAGCCAACTATGTCAAACCTTTTTGCATCGTCTTCTAAACAAGATGATGATGGACTATGAGCCTCATATAACGTTTCATTGTTAATCGCAAAAGCAGGAAAACCACACACAATTGGCGAGGAATTAATTTTGCCGGCAGTCAAAGAGATATTAAAAACTGTTCTTCATCATAAGACACCGTCAGATATCATCAAAAAATTCCTCAGTAATAATTCAGTGCAAAGAAGAATAGATGAAATGGCAAAAGACGTTGAAATATCATTATGTGATTACTTAAAGACTTGCAAATTTTCCATTCAACTTGATGAATCAACTCTACCAAATAACGAAGCTCTACTCTTATCATACGTACAATTTATAAAAGAAGAAAAAATTCATGAAGAGTTATTATTTGCTAAAAATTTGGAATCTGATACAAAGGGAGAATCTATATTTAATACCATGCAAAAGTTTTTTCAAGAGAAAAAAATTCCTATTTGCAATATTTTGTCTGCTGCTACTGATGGTGCTCCAGCAATGACAGGGCGTCATAAGGGTTTCATAGTGCATTTGAAACAAGCAGTACCAAATGTACTCGCTGTACATTGTATTATTCATCGTCAGCATTTGGTTGCAAAAAATTTGAATGAACATCTGCATACGTCGCTCCATTACGTTATTAAAGCAATCAATAAGATTAGAAGCAATTCATTGAATGACCGATTATTTGGTAAGCTTTGTAATGAAAATGATGAAGATTACAATCACTTGCTGCTGCACACAGAAGTACGTTGGCTCTCTAAAGGTGTTTGTCTGAATCGTTTTTTCAGTCTATTTGACTCAGTACTGGACTTTCTTGAAGACAGGGACGAAAAATTGCGCGAAAACCTGATTACGTCAAAAAATGACATCGCTTATTTGACAGACTGGTTTAAAATATTTAATCAAGTTAATTTACAATTGCAAGGTGATGAGTTGAATTTAATTAAAACAAAAACGTCAGCTGCTTTTGCGGGAAAACTTCTATTCAAACGAAATCTAGGTAGAGGTGAATACAACCACTTACCCACATTATCAGCAGTCTCTGCAAAACCGGAAGATTTACTTACTGTCAACACTTGGAAGTTCTTCATGTTGATTTTACGGAGCGTTTCCAAGATATTTTAAACATGATTATACCGAGTTGGGTTTTAGATCCTTTCGCAAACACAGATACTGAAGAATCATCAAATTTGGAAGAGGAACTCTTAGAACTCACGATTAACGAAGGACTCAAAGTAAAATTCAAACATCGATACCAAGAGTTCTGGCTTCAAAAATCAATACCAGTTCTCTACCCTGGATTGTGGGCAATAGTGCAGAAGTTTTTAATCGCATTTCCTTCGTCCTATATGGCTGAGCGTGGATTCAGTGCAGTAGCTAATTTATTGTCAAAGAAGAGGAACAGACAAAATTGGAACCTGACATTAACAAATTGTTACTCCACCAGCCTCAATCATCTCATTCTCCCTTTTAGTCTTTCTTCGAACTGTTCCCATTTCTTGGGAACAATTCCACACTCTGCTTATGATACTTTGTGACATTCAAAAGTCCTGTGAGATGGTCCACTGTGTCTGATCAGCTTCCGATCTTTTTATTGCCCTCCATACTATAGATTCTAGCAAAACATGTTGAGATGGCATCATTAATTTCCAACCACTGATAAACAACCAAATTTTGTCATTCACAATGAAATGTGGAGGAATGATTAAGTGCTGCACTAACACCCAGTTTTTCCTAACATAAGTCACATGCATAAAATTATCACTAACAATATTTTGCATATTTGCTGCTACAGTTTGCAGCATACATGTCTCAATGACACACTGATCATGACATTCACATTAACAGAAAACATTAATTGTATTTCAACACTTAGATGCAAATATATCTAAAAACTTTTATTGTCTGCATAGTTATTTAAATAACTTAAAATATGAAGAAGCTTCAGATACTACTAAATAAGTTAATAACAGCAAATGATCACTTTGTTTTTTAAAAAGGTCATTCAGACATCTAATAAAATGAACTACTATAACCACTCTAAAGATACAGTGGTTATAGAAACTAGGAGAATTGTGACCTTTTTGGCCACATTATTAGCTGTGATTGGTCTTTTAGCTGCCTCCCAACTTGCCATAGTGGTTATTTAATCTCTAAACTGATTTTTTTTCCTTTACATTTGAATAATATATATTAAATAAAAAAAACCTACAGAAATATTATATGCTTCATATTCAGGAGAAAATATAAAGAAAACAACTTTTGTGCTTTTTCATCTTATATCAACTACTTAATATGGCATTTCATCCATAATTCACCAATATTCACTTTGAATATTCACCTAAAAGATTTTTTTTTAATGGAACAATGTATATCAAATTTTGGTGATAAATATCTAGCATCATTAATTATACCTTGATCCTTTGGACTATCATGAATTTTCCATATCACCAAGGCAAAACATGCTATTCAAATGGCAATTCAAGAACATTCAAGGCCAACTAGACAAACAGAGATGCAGAAGCTGAAGAATTAATTTGTGACCACTAAAAAGGCATATAGAGTGATCAAAACACCAACATACAACTAGGGTGCCTACGATAGGAATGCCTGCCAATTTCTGCGAATCAATGTGTTAACAAGCACACATAGGAAGCACCATTCTGCGGTAAGCTAATCTACACTAATGGTAAATATATAGCGATCTGGTCGAAGTCACATGGTAAAGAATCAGACAGATAGTTAATGGAATACAATAAACTAGATTCTTTCTTACAGATATAATGGGAATAATGATTTAAACTCTCCATAACAAAAAATGTTTCAAAATAATCGTGTTACATTTGAAAATTATCCATTAAAATCCAAAATATTCAAGTGTTTACTCAATATTATTTAACAGTAATTCTTTAAAGAACAAAATTTAATTAATTAAGAACAAAATTTTAAAGAACCTATTTAGAACTTTGTTCCAGGACACCTATTTAGAATTTGGCTCCAGGTCTCCCAAATGCTTAATCCATCCTGGTTTATACATTTATTTATGCAATTCAAAATGCTGACAAACTGTTATAAACTTGAACATTCCATTAGTTATATATGACTGGTTTAAGAAGAGATGGGGGAGGGGACAAGAGTGTCCGGGTCCCAAGAAAATGCGCGACATTTTTTACTACTATACCTAGCACTATTTTTTATTTTTTTAAAGCACCATATTATTTTAATTAGTGAAATATTTTAAATTGGTAACAAAAATATGTTGGAAGAAAGCTATAGCATTATCTTTCTATGTTATGTCAACAGGAAACTAACTCTGAAGTTATATAACATCTAAAGGAAAAATGTGATGAAGATAAGGATTGTAGACTGCTACTTGTAGATCCATCAGGAATAGGTTCTTTTCGAACAGCTCGTGTGTGCAGAAGGGTACTTACAAAGTTCTTGGTGACTTCAATACCTTGTCAGGATATTGCTGCTATTTAGGTGGCCAATAAACACAAAATTAGATTTTACATAGATGCATTTAATGAAAAACTGTGACCGATGTTAAAGATGATAAAATTTATTTAAATCTCAATTTATCATCAATATTTGTTCAGTATTTAAAAAGTTATGAAGGCTGGAATATTTAATATTAAATTATCTTGTTTTATAAAAATCATAATTATCTGACATCAAAATAATCATTATGCAACTTTTAAAATTTACATTTTATTAAATAAGTAATTTTTCAAATCATTTAAGTTTTAATTGATATCTGAAATAAATTCTTCTGACCCATTACTGTTGTGAAATATTCTAGCTTCAATAATTCCTTAAATACTGGGCGAATGCTGTTGAAAAATTGAGATTTAAATAGATTAAATTATGATCTTTAATTTATTTTCAGTAACATTTATACATTAAATGAATATTTTAGAACTTACAGAGCTTCGAAGTTAGATTCTCATTCGTATAACACGGAAATTCTCCAATATTTTGTTACGACTCAGTTCCATATATTGTAAAGATATTCATCATTTTGACCTAATGGGAATAACTTTCCCTTGCTTACAATTCCAATTTGCTCGCAATTCCAAAATATTACTTATTCAAAAGCGATCTCTGAAATTTTTTCCAATTACTCATGTCAACGTTATGTTGTCGACATATTACTGTAGCCACCTGTCTCGCAGATCCAGTTTGGAAGAGTTGCGATAGTTTGATAGTTTGATTTGAAGAGATGCGATAGCAGATCCAGTTTGGAAGAGATGCTCTTCTTAAACCAGTCATATAGAAACTGAGTTTTGTTTCATAAGTTTTGCTTCTGCAAAATATCACAATACTGCATCATCATTCAGATTTCTACTTAAAGATGGCAGAAAGTAGACAGAACTGCAAATAAATTACATATGAACAAATCCGTATGAGAATTCAATTTTGAAGCAAATGGAGAACGACGTAATAATCTATACTTCTACAAAGCAAATAACAAGCAAAACAGCGGATCGCCAGTCCACAGCAGATGAAAACGTAACTAGCACTGCTCTCACTTCACATTGTGAAATCGGCATGCATTCCCATTATGTAGGCACCGCAACTAGTCCCCAGTTAAATAGCTGAATTATCATACACATCATGATATTTTTAACTATTTTAACTACATTTGGTAATTTCACAATGTGATGGATTTTTTCAAAAAAAAAACTAAAACAAACTTACCAGTTATTCGTGGACAACCATGAAATATTAAAATTGTCAGATTAGGACACTGATGGAGAAGAGCTTCAATTGCACAGTCAGTTAACAGCTGACAATTCTTAAGGCCTACTTCCTGAAAATAACAAGAATAAGAAGCATTTTAAATTTGTAATAGAACATGTCACCTTATTAAATCACTGATTTTAAACTGAGAAAAATGGGCAAAAAAATCACATTTTATAGCTATGCAACAATCCCCTGTGATGACGAAAAGAAACAGCCAGGCCTAGTAGCTAATGTCAGACCCCACCTTCTCTTCATGCAGACTATTAGTACCTTTCAAAAGAGATACTCACTAGTGGATGTGAACAGAAGCGGAGGGCTGCCAGATTAGTGTGGCCTACTGATCACGACAACTATGGCTACTTTTTTTTTTCTACCCTGCTGAGTGGTCAACTACACAGAGTCCTGGTGATGAACATGTAAACCTACTGCATTGAAATAAGGCTCTGAGCTTGATTATGGATCCTGAATTTGCTGCACTGGTGGGTTTCTGTGGAGGGATAATCTTGCGCTGTTTTTTCTGTTTGTTTGTGGGTTGACAGCCCAAAAGGAATAGATTCACAGGATATATTTATTAGCTGGTGGATAATCCTGAGCAGAGTTCATAGCAGACACCTGAACTCTTTGCTTCTACTGGCATCGTCAAATTCTAAAATGTAGAAACTCTTAAAGGGTAGATGGTTTCAGCCTATAGTGATGGGGAATCGCTCTTTCCACCATGCCTGCGATTATGGGGCTGTTTGGTATTATCGGCATTCCTTCTCTCAATAAACATAGTTTCTTTAAACATCCCACAAACCATTTTTTTCTCCAAAGGTAGTTGGAATGTGAGGACTGTGACAGAGCTTTTTCTCTTGATGTCCTCACACAAGACTTCCACTGTTATAATTTAGATATTCTCAGCTTGCAAGAGACCAGATGGACATATAATGGTCAGATTCTTAAAAATAATCTTAAATTTCTCTTTTCATGGAGGAACGATAATAAACATCATCAAGGCATGGGTCTGCTTCTCAGCAGACATGCTAGTGATGCTCTTCTAGGATATGAGTGCATTAATGAAAGGTTTCTTACAGCAAAATTTCAGACAAGCATTAAAGACTTGAATGTTATCTGCTGTTATGCCCCCACTGAGGATGCCGATGAGGATGAGAAGGATAGGTTTTATGAACAACTTCAGAATATTTTGAATTCTGTCAAGAAAGGAGATATTACCCTTGTTCTTGGTGACTTCAATGCCAAAGTTGGTACTGACTCTGACCTTTGGGGAGGAGTAATAGGCCCTTTTGGTATTGGTAGCTGCAATGGGCAACGTCTCCTACAGGTAAGTAAACTTAATGGATTCAGAATAACTAACACTTATTACAAATGTCCCAACATACATAAGTACACATGGGTTTCACCTGATGGGCTGCATAACAATATGATTGATTATATATTAATTAACAGCAAATGGGCTAGTTCTGTCAGGAATACCAGGGCATATAGGGGAGCTGAAATTGGATCTGACAATTAGCTTGTTAAAAGTGTCTTGCAATTTAAACTTAAAAAGTGTTGTGCTACAGTTAAAAAATTTACCTTTAATACTGAAGCTCTGAAAGACCCAGTTATAACTAAAGCTTACCATGATAGATTACTTAGTTATTATGACAGTCATGTTTTGCTTACTACTGAAGTTGAGGAAGAATGGGACCATTTTAAACAGACTTTTTTGTAAACTAACAGTACTCTTTTAGGAAAAAAGGTGCAGAGGAGGCAGAATTATTTGAGTGATAAGGCACTTAAGCTTATTTCAGAAAGAAAGAACTGCAGAAATGCTATTAATCAATACCCTACTAGTCCTAATAGAAAGCATAACAGAGAACTTAATAAACGTGTAAAGGATCAGTTAGCTGCTGATAAGAATCTTTGACTTGATGGCTTGGCTGACAAAGCCAAGGAAGCAGTTAGACAGCACAACAGCAGAGAGCTGTACCAGACAGTTAATGTTTTGTGTGGTAGAAAATGAACAGGTATACAGGAATTGAAGGATAAACAAGGTTAGGTTATAGAAGGTGAGGATTCTGTCATGGCTAGGTGGGCTGAGCATTTCAGTGATGTTCTAAACAATGTAGTTAGTTCTACTCCCATTGTTTGCAATGATGATAGATGCATTGGTGGCTTTAATGTTGGCCCTATAACACAATCTGAAGTTATTTTGGCTGTTTCTAACTTAAACTACATAAATCCCCAGGGGTAGATGAAATTACTACTGAAATGCTTAGAGCTGGAAATGTTTCGGTTACCACTTGGATGATTGAAATTCTGAATATCTTTTATGATAAAGGCATGGTTCCTAAGGATTTTACCAGAGCTATTATTATCCCTATTTTCAAAAAACGGTAATCACAGTTCTTGTAATAACTATAGGGGTATCAGCCTACTCTCTGTTCCAGGGAAAGTTCTTTGCATGATTGTGCTTAATAGAATTAAGAATCTGGTTGACAGTCAATTGTGTGATGAGCAATGTGGATTCAGAAGTGGTAGGGGATGTGTGGATCAGATATTTTCACTTAGGCAGATTCTTGAGAAACGTTTAGAGTTTCAGAAACCTTTGGTTGCTAGCTTTGTTGATTTCAAAAAGGCTTTCGATTCTGTTGATCGTCATAATTTGTGGTTGATTGTGCGATCATATGGTATACCAGAGAAGTCAGTTAACATAATGAAAGGTCTCTATAATAACAGAGTCGTGTGTGAGAGTTGGTAAGTCTTGTAGCAATTGGTTTAGCATTACTTCTGGTGTTCGACAAGGGTGCACTTGTCTCCTTTTCTCTTTAGTTTGGTTGTTGATTATGTTATGCGAAATTCACTTCAGGGGAAAGATTTTGGCCTTAATTGGGCTGGAGATACGAAAATTTCTGAATTAGATTATGCTGATGATTTAGCCCTTTTGGCAAATGATGTTGATGAGATGAACTCTTTCATTCAAGCTGTTGACGAGACTGGTAGTAGAGTAGGTTTGGTTATAAACAGAGAGAAAACTAAAGTGATGAAAATTGATCAGGCAGGTTGAGATTCAGTTAATCTGAATGGTTGCAGTCTTGAGCAGGTGTCACAGTTTAATTATCTTGGGAGCTATGTAACTGATACTGGTGATGTGCGGCATGAGATTAACAGACGAATAGGTATTGCTGCCGGGACTTTTAAGAATCTATGGAGATTGTGGAGAAATAGGCGAATACACCTAAAGACTAAAATTAGACTGTATAATAGTTTGGTTCTTTCTAAGGTTAGTTATGGTAGTGAAACTTGGACATTATGTAAACAAGATAACAGGAAACTATACGCTTTTGATTCTAGATGCTTACGCAGTATCTTGGGTATTAGGTGGTTTAACTTTGTAACTAATGATGAGGTTAGGCAAAGGAGTCTGCAACCTCCTTTAAGCAGCATATTGTGCAGAGAGAGACTCCGCTGGTTTGGCCATGTTGCCCATATGGATAATTATAGATTGGCAAATAGAGTTATGAACAGTGCGCCTAAAGGCTTCAGAAAGAGAGGGAGACCTAGGATGTGGTGGGAAAACAATATCAAACAGGATTTTGTTAGAATTGATGTGCACTGACCAGATGCAGTATATGTAGCTCAGGACATGCTTGGAGAACTAAATTGCACGGTCTGTTGGACCTCCGTAGCCCATGGCTGCTTGAGGATGATGCTGATGATGATTGATATAGAGTTTTTAGCAAAGGGAGAAGTTTCTCTTTAGTTATTTAATTTGGGTGTGTGAAAAAAATCATCAGAGGCAACCCTATGATTGAAGAAGAGGAGGGGTGATAAAGTACCGCAGAAGTGACTGCAGATACAGCAACAGTGGTGAGTTGTTAAAAAGAGTGTACTCACGATTGGCATCTCAAAACGAAAATAGACCACAACAACCATTAGTAATGTGTTCAAAAATGAGTCCATCAGCATGCGATATTCCAAACTTCAACATGAACTTGGATAACATAATATGAATCAACTCTCCAAGGACTTGACAATGACTTGGATAAAGTGGTAAAATATTCCTCCTCTCTTACCACTTTAATAACAATTGTAAAATGCATTCAACCATGAAAAAATTAACTGTCTCCTATCTCATGAGTGTGATAATTCAGGTTGGGAGTAATTTAAAGGGTTTATAGCCTAAGATTTAGGTATAATTACAATGATTATGTGTAACAATCAAATGTAACTCCATGGGAACTGAAAAATATTGTGAATATCCTCTTCCTTGAGCGAAAGTCTTGTCAGAGGATTTGGGAACACTGTTCATCTTTAGCAACCCAAACATAGTGTCAATATTTCTGGGAGTTGCATAGTAATAAAACCACATCTCATCATTTGTCGGACAGTAAAAAGGGGCTAGAGTCATCTCCTTGCATGAGTTGACCCTAGCCCCTTTTTACTGTTCTGTCAGTTTGTGGGGTATCAATTTAACAGATCTTTTGAACTTTAAATGTTTATGAATAATTGTTTCCACACTGCCAATCAATACATTGGCATCTAAACTTATTACCTGAACAGTGATGTTCGGTGAAAGTGTTTTCCTTAATGAGTTCATGAACAGCTAAATTCCTTTAGATTTAATTTCATAATTTGCAATGAATGTTTTTCAAACCAGCAAAATTCAGATATTCAGCTTTTAAAACATCAATTTAAAATGTTCTTCAAAGACATTGTAAATCAGTGTTATTTCTACCAAACTATTTAATTTTCCAATACTGCCAACATTTATTAACAAATTTTTATGCCAACATTAAGAGAACAAAAACTCTTTTACCTTCAACTTTCCTGCACACTGACTGCTGCTTAAACTTAAAATACCAAGGTCAGAAATCTACAAGACAAAAAAAAAATGCAGCTGTAAATATCAGTTTTAAAGCTGTAGTTCAAAATTTTCAGATATTGAAGAACAGATGAAAGAAAAAAAAATGTGCAGGATATACACCATTAGAAATTACACTTTCTGATAATCTGCTTCAGTATCAGATTTAAGATATTTACATTTATTTGCATTTTACAGCTCTTCAACATGGATTAATGTTTAATAACTAAAAGAAAAAGCCACATGTTTAGCATCAATACAAAAAACATAAATTTAAAATTTTAAAAATACCTATCTTCCTATAGTGCCCTAAAAAGTCCCAACTTTCTTTGAAGCGAATACAAACTCAGTGACTGTTACATCATCATTATGTTTTAGGATTATTTTCTACTTTTTAGGGCACTACAGGAAGATAGGCATTTTTTAAATTTTTTAATTTATATTTAAAAAACACCTACCTTTAAAAAATTTGATATATGACTCATAAACATTAATCACATTTACCACTGTGATGGATTCAGGCTTGAGGTAGACCATGATATTGGAGATGTCACAAGTTTAAATTTGAGATATGGCTCGTTAAAGTCAACCCCTGTGAAAATCTGCCCCCTCCCACATTTTATCAGGGGGAATAGTGTGGGCAAAATTCGAAATAGTGTACAACAGTCATTATATGAGCTTTCATTTGACAGCTAACTCATAACTGTAGGCCCTTGCATTCCAATGGTATGGCAGAATGACTATTTCCCTTTTTTTAGGGGGGAGGTAAACATAGGAAGTCATATTTTTACAGCCTGCAACACTCCCTGCATCACATAGCTCATTACTTTGTGCACTCGTGTTCAGGAGATATAGAGGAACAATCATTTTCACATTGTCCCCCTTTTTTAGGGGGAAAAAAGCATGGGGGTCAATTTTTCATAGCCTATGACATCCCCGTGTTACAAGCTTTCATTCGACGTATGTCTTGTTACTTTTGGCCTTTGCATTCTGGAGATATATAGTGGAACAACTGTTTCGCATTTCCCCTTTTTTAGGGGGAAGAAATCATAGGGGGTTAATTTTTTATAGTCTATGACACTCCCTACCTCACAAGCTTTCATTGAACACATAGCTTATTACTTTTCATACTCACATTCAGGAGATATAGGGAAACAATCATTTTCAAGTTGTCCCTCTTTTTTAGGGAAGAAAGCATGGGGGTCAATTTTTCATACCCTATGATATTCCCCACATCAGTAGATTTCATTTGACGTATAGCTTGTTACTTTAAGCCTTTGCGTTCTGGAGATATAGCTTAAGAACAATTTTCACATTTTCCCTTTTTTAGAGGGAAGAAAACATGGGATTCAATTTTTTTTATAGCCTATGACACTCCCCGTGTCACAAGCTTTCATTTCGTACAAAAATCATTTTCTCCATCGCGTTCAAAAGAATGGAACAACGTTTGTCAAATCGACAAACTGACCAACCGACAAATGTCAAAGTCAAACGCAATAGGAAGATAGGTAAAAAATAATGAAGTATGTATGCATACTTTATTACAATACATGCATAAGAACACACAGGGTTAAGGAGAATTGCAATTTTACCTAGATGTGCATTTACACAGTCATAACAGAATAATATGACCACCTACCATACATATACTATGGCAGGTAGTCATATTATTCTGATACAACATGTATATTCAGCAAGAAATGTAGCACAAGGCTACTGAAGACCAATTCTGTTAATAAATTTAACCCCAGAATAAACTAACTAAACTAATTATTTGCTAATATCTCTCACTGTGTGTAAACATAATGAGAGAGGGGGCATGCTCCCCCCCCTGCATAGGCAAGTAAGGGTAAAAGAGGGAAAAAAATTACCACACTTATTTACATTTCATGCATTTTTTCAAGAAATTAAAAAAAAAAACTCATAAAGCAGAGGGGAACTGTTATATACATTGGAAATCTAGTTTTGGAAACCTTTTTTGGGTCGATTGTGTTTTTGTCCACCCCCCCTCGATTTTTTTTTCTAGATCCAGGCCTGCATCATCATATTCAATTTTAGAAAGAATCAACTTTAGATCAGTGTTTCTTAACATTCTTGCCATTTTCATCCCTTGACTGCCCTCCCCATACACATACATCCCTCCCCTTTTAAATGACAAACATAGAAGGCAAAAAAAAACAAGGTTGTTTCTGTTTGAATTGTGCATCTAATACCATACTGCACCAAACAAAATAAAAAACTTTAATTCACAGAACATCATCATCATCCTCAAGCAGCCATGGGCTACGAAGGTCCAACCAGACCAAGCAATTTAGTTCTCCAAGCAAGTCTATCCTGATCTACATCTACTGCATCTGGCCACTGCACACCAATTCTAACAAGGTCCTGTTTGACATTGTCTCCCACCGCATCCTAGGTCTCCCCTTCTTTCTGAGGCCTTTAGGCACACTGTTCATAATCCTATTCGCCAATCTATAATTATTCATACAGGCAACATGGCCAAACCAACGGAGTCTCTCTCTGCACAATATGCTGCTTAAAGGAGGTTGCAAACTCCTTTGCCTAACCTCATCATTAGTTACAAAGTTGAACCACCTAATGCCCAAGATACTGCGTAAGCATCTAGAATCAAAAGCATCTAGTTTCCTGTTATCTTGTTTACAAAGAGTCCAAGTTTCACTACCATAACTAACCCTAGAAAGAACCAAACTATTTTACAGTCTAATTTTAGTCTTTAGGTGTATACGCCTATTTCTCCACACTCTCCACAGATTCTTAAAAGTCCCAGCAGCAATCCCTATTCGTCTGTTAATCTCATGCCGCACATCACCATTATCTGTTACATAGCTCCCAAGATAATTAAACTGTGACACCTGCTCAATACTGCAACCATTCAGATTAACTGAATCACAGCCTGCCTGACCAATTTTCATCACTTTAGTTTTCTCTCTGTTTATAACCAAACCTACTCTACTACCAGTCTCATCAACGGCTCGAATGAAAGAGTTCATCTCATCAACATCATTTGCCAAAAGGGCTAAATCATCAGCATAATCTAAATCAGAAATTTTCGTATCTCCAGTCCATTTAAGGCCAAAATCTTTCCCTTGAAGTGAATTTCGCATAACATAATCAATAACCAAGCTAAAGCGAAAAGGAGACAAAATGTACCCTTGTCGAACACCAGAAGTAATGCTACACCAATTGCTACAAGCCTTACCAACTCTCACACACGACTCAGTGTTATTATAGAGAGCTTTCATTATGTTAACTAACTTGTCTGGTATACCATATGATTTCACAATCAACCACAAATTATGATGATCAACAGAGTCGAAAGCCTTTTTGAAATCAACAAAGCTAGCAACCAGAGGTTTCTGAAACTCTCAACATTTCTCAAGAATCTGCCTAAGTGAAAATATCTGATCCACACATCCCCTACCACTTCTGAATCCACATTGCTCATCACGTAATTGACTGACAACCAGATTCTTAATTCTATTAAGCACAATCATGGAAAGAACTTTACCTGGAACAGAGAGTAGGCTGATACCCCTATAGTTATCACAACAACTGCGATCACGTTTTTTGAAAATAGGGATAACAATAGCTCTGGTAAAATCCTTAGGAACCATGCCTTTATCATAAAAGATATTCAGAATTTCAGTCATCCAAGTGGTAACCGAAACATTCCCAGCTCTAAGCATTTTGGTAGTAATTTCATCTACCACTGGGGATTTATGTAGTTTAAGTTTAGAAACAGCCAAAATAACTTCAGATTGTGCTATAGGGCCAACATTAAAGCCACCAATGCATCCATCATTACTGCAAACAATGGGAGCAGAACCAACTACATTGTTTAGAACATCACTGAAATGCTCAGCCCACCTAGCCATGACAGAATCCTCCCCTTCTATAACCTTACCTTGTTTATCCTTCAATCCCTGTATACCTGTCCATTTTCTACCACATAAAACATTAACTATCTGGTACAGCTCTCTGCTGTTGTGCTGTCTAACTGCTTCCTCGGCTTTGTCAGCCAAACCATCAAGCCAAAGATTCTTATCAGTAGCTAACTGATCTTTTACACGTTTATTAAGCTCTCTGTAATTCTTTCTATTAGGACTAGTAGGGTACTGATTAAGGACATTCCTGCAGTTCCTTCTTTCTGAAATAAGCTCAAGTGCCTTATCACTTAAATAATTCTGCCTCCTCTGCTCCTTTTTTCCTAAACGAGTACTGTTAGTGTCCAAAAAAGCTTGTTTAAAATGATCCCATTCTTCCTCAACTTCAGTAGTAAGCAAACCATGACTGTCATAATGACTAAGTAACCTATCATGGTAAGCTTTGGCTATAACTGGGTCTTTCAGAGCTTCAGTATTAAAAGTAAAATTTTTAACCCTAGCACCACACTTTTTAAGTTTAAGTTGCAACACACTTTTAACAAGGTAATGGTCAGATCCAATTTCAGCTCCCCTATATGCCCTGGTATTCCTAACAGAACTAGCCCATTTGCTGTTAATTAATATGTAATCAATCATATGCTTATGCAGCCCATCAGGTGAAACCCATGTGTACTTATGTATGTCGCGGTGTTTGTAATAAATGTTAGTTATTCTGAATCCATTGAGTTTACTTACCTGTAGGAGACGTTGCCCATTGCCATTGCAGCTACCAATACCAAAAGGGCCTATTACTCCTCCCCAAAGGTCAGAGTCAGTACCAACTTTGACATTGAAGTCAACAAGAACAAGGGTAATATCTCCTTTCTTGACAGAATTCAAAATATCCTGAAGTTGTTCATAAAACCTATCCTTCTCATCCTCATCGGCATCCTCAGTGGGGGCATAACAGCAGATAACATTCAAGTCTTTAATGCTTGTCTGAAATTTTGCTGTAAGAAACCTTTCATTAATGCACTCATATCCTAGAAGAGCATCGCTAGCGTGTCTGCTGAGAAGCAGACCCATGCCTTGGTGATGCTTATTGTCGTCCCTCCCTGAAAAGAGAAATTTAAGATTATTTTTAAGAATCTGACCTTTATCTGTCCATCTGGTCTCTTGCAAGCCAAGAATATCTAAATTATAATGGTGGAATTCTTGTGTGAGGACATCAAGAGAAAAAGCTCTGTGCAGAGTCCTCACATTCCAACTACCTATGGAGAGAAAATGGTTAGTGGGATGTTTAAAGAAACTATGTTTATTGAGAGAGGGAATGCCGACAATATCAAACAGCCCCCTAATCGCAGACATGGGGCCAAGACCCATTCCCCCACTACTAAAGGCTGAAGCCATCTACACTGGAAGATTTCCTCCAACGTAGAATTTGACGATGCCAATAGAAGCAAAGAGTTCAGGTGCCTGCGATGACTTCTGCTCAGGATTATCCACCAGCTGATAAACATATCCCGTGAATCTATTCACTTGGGGCTGTCAACCCACAAACAAACAGAAAACACAGCGGAAGATTTTCCCTCCACAGAAGCCCACCAGTGCAGCAAAATCAGGATCCATAATCAAGCTCAGAGCCATATATCTGTCCAGTCCAGTGGGTTTATATGGTCAGCACCAGGACCCTGTGTGGTTGACCACTCCTCAGCAGGGTAGAAAAAAAAGAAAAGTAGCCATAGTTGTCCAGATCAGTAGGCCACACTAATCTGGCAGCCCTCCCCTTCCGTTCACTTCCACAAAAGAGTATCTCTTTTCAAAGTTACTAACGGTCCGCACCACGAGAAGGTGGGGTTGGACATTAGGTGCTAGGCCTGGCCGGTTCTGTGCATCATCACAGGGGATTGGTGCATAGCTCTCCTTATGTAGAGGAAACTTGAAAGGAAAAATAGAAGCAAAACTAGATACAATTAACATAATTAACAGTAGTGGCTAGGACTAAAATTTTTTGTGGGGCACTTTGATTCATCATCATAATCCTCAAGCAGCCATGGGCTACAGAGGTCCAACCATACCGTGCAATTTAGTTCTCCAAGCAAGTCTGTCCTGAGCTACATCTGCTGCATCTGGCCACTGCACACAAATTCTAATAAGGTCCTGTTTGACATTGTCTGCCCACCACATCCTTGGTCTCCCCCTCTTTCTGAAGTATTTAGGCACATTGTTCATAACCCTATTTGCCAATCTATAATTATCCATACGGACAACATGGCCAAACCAATGGAATCTCTCTCTGCACAATATGCTGCTGAAAGGAGGTTGCCGACTCCTTTGCCTAACCTCATCGTTAGTTACAAAGTTGAACTACCTAATGCCCAAGATACTGCATAAGCATCTAGAATTAAAAGCATCTAGTTTCCTGTTATCTCATTTACAAAGTGTCCAAGTTTCACTACCATAACTAACCTAGAAAGAACCAAACTATTATACAGTCTAATTTTAGTCTTTAGGTGTATACGCCTATTTCTCCACACTCTCCATAGATTCTTAAAAGTCCCGGCACTGACATTGTTTAGAACATCACTGAAATGCTCAGCCCACCTAGCCATGACAGAATCCTCACCTTCTATAACCTTACCATGTTTATACTTCAATCCCTGTATACCCGTCTGTTTTCTACCACACAAAATATTAACTATCTGGTACAGCCGTCCCGTAGCCGAGTGGTTAGCACGCTTGGCTACTGATCTGAGGGACCTGGGTTCGAGCCCCGGAATTAGGCATGGATATGTGTGTCGTTTTTCTGCTGAGGTTCCTGCCATCCTCTCAGATCTCCTACTGTGGCATATAAACTGACAGGCTCCTGTCAGACCTCTGTGGCAAGCAGCTGCTTGAGGGGGTATTTTTTTTTTTACAGCTCTCTGCTGTTGTGTTGTCTAACTGCTTCCTCAGCTTTGTCAGCCAAGACATCAAGCCAAAGATTCTAATCAGCAGCTAACTGATCCTTTACATGTTTATTAAGCTCTCTGTAATGCTTTCTATTAGGACTAGTAGGGTATTGATTAAGGACATTCCTGCATTTCCTTTTTTCAGAAATGAACTCAAATGCCTTATCACTCAAATAATTCTGCCTCCTCTACTCCTTTTTTCCTAAAAGAATGATGCTAGTTTTCAAAAAAGCCTGTTTAAAATAGTCCCATTCTTCAACTTCAGTAGCAAGCAAACCATGACTGTCATAAAGACTAAGTAACCTATCATGGTAAGCTTTAGCTATAACTGGGTGTTTCAGAGCTTCCGTATTAAAGGTAAAATTTTTAACCCTAGAACAACACTTTTCAAGTTAAAGTTGCAACACACTTTTAACAAGGTAATGGTCAGATCCAATTTCAGCTCCCCTATATATCCTGGTATTCCTGACAGAACTAGCCCATTTGCTGTTAATTAATATATAATAAATCATATTCTTATGCAGCCCATCAGGTGAAACCCATGTGTACTTATGTATGTTGCGACATTTCTAATAAGTGTTAGTTATTCTGAAACCATTGAGTTTACTTACCTGTAGGAGATGCTGCCCATTGCCATTGCAGCTACCAATACCAAAAGGGCCTATCACCCCTCCCCAAAGGTCAGTCAGTACCAACTTTGGCATTGAAGTTAACAAGAACAAGGGTAATATCTCCTTTCTTGACAGAATTCAAAATATCCTGAAGTTGTTCATAAAACCTATCCTTCTCATCCTCAGTGGGGGCATAACAGCACATAACATTCTAGTCTTTAACACTTGCCTGAAATTTTGCTGTAAGAAACCTTTCATTAATGCACTCATATCCTAGAAGAGCATCACTAGCGTGTCTACTGAGAAGCAGACCCACACCTTGGTGATGCTTATTGTCGTCCCTCCCTGAAAAGAGAAATTTAAGATTATTATTAAGAATCTGATCATTATATGTCCATCTGGTCTCTTGCAAGCTGAGAATATCTGAATTATAACGGTGGAATTCTTGTGTGAGGACACCAAGAGAAAAAGCTCTGTGCAGAGTCCTCACATTCCAACTACCTATGGAGAGAAAATGGTTAGTGGGATAACCAATGTTTATTGAGAGAGGAAATGGCGACAATATCAAACAGCTCCCAAATCGCAGACATGGGCAAAGCCCCATTCCCCCATCACTAAAGGCTGAAGCCATCTACACTGGGAGACTTCCCCCAATGTAGAATTTGACAATGCCAGTAGAAGCAAAGAGTTCAGGTGCCTGCGATGACCTCTGCTCAGGATTATCCACCAGCTGATAAACATATATTGTGAATCTATTCACTGGGGCTGTCAACCCACAAACAAACAGAAAACACAGCGGAAGATTTTCCCTCCACAGAAGCCCACAAGTGCAGCAAAATCATGATCCATAATCAAGCTCAGAGTCATAATTCAGTCCATTTGGTTTATATGGTCAGCATAAGGACCCTGTGTGGTTGACTACTCCTCAGCAGGGTAGAAAAAAAAGAAAAGTAGCCAGAGTTGTCCAGATCAGTAGGCCAAATTAATCTGGCAGCCCTCCTCTTCCATTCACTTCCACAAGAGAGTATCTCTTTTGAAAGGTACTAACAGTCTGCACCACGAGAAGGTGGGGTCGGACATTAGGTGCTAGGCCTGGCCGGTGCTATGCATCATCACAGAGGATTGGTGCATAGCTCTCCTTCCAGTGACTACTACAGGAAAATCAAGGATGTAGCAAAAAAAAATTGGGGAGGTGCCCATTATTTAATTGAACCAAAACGATTTTCTGCAATGCATATAATGTGCTTTTCCAGCTATTCCCAAAATGCATTATTTAACAAAAAATTTCAGGATAAAAAAACTCCAAAACGTGTTCTTGTTCTTCCTATTTCAATTTAGTATTTTGTCCCTCCACTGTAATAATTACTCATAGTCATTTTTTCTCTCCTCTCTCCAGTGGTATTTAAAAAGAAAACTATTCGTGAAAATTATGATTAATATAAAATTAAAAAAAAATAAATATCCCCTCAAGCAGCTGCTTGCCACAGAGGTCTGGCAGGAGCCTGTCAGTTTATATGCCATAGTAGGAGGTCTGAGAGGATGGCAGGACCTCAGCAGAAAAACAACACATACATCCATGCCTTACCCGAGGCTCGAACCCAGGTCCCTTAGATTAGTAGCCAAGCGCGCTAACCACTCGGCCACAGGATGGCCTAGGTTTACCATTTTGTTTACTCCATTCTGATTATAAATTTATACTTCTTATTTGAAACTGAATTACTTGTTTCAAATTATCACTTGAAATGTTGTTTATTTTGGTTATATTTAATTTACAATATTAATTTATTATATGTATAATTCTACTTTACATATTAATTTATTTTACAATGAATTATAAAAAAGTGATATAATAATAAAATTAATTATTAAGAAAAACTTTAATGGCTGGGATTAAACTGGAGACCTATAAGTTCAAAGTCCAAAAGAGATTGCATTTACCAATGGAGCTATGCATCGCTCATGAGATATCATACTAAAATATTATATTAGCATTATTTTGTAGATCACACACTGAATGGACAAATTATTATGTACACCCCAATAACAATATGCAAAGCAGAAGTATTGTGTCCAGTTATGTGGGATGCTGAAACTGGCAATACCTATAAATAGAGCAGTTCTCTATGCATTGGAAACCAGTCACAGAAAAGTAATCATGGGCCAAAACAGCAACATAAGTGAGTTTGACTGTGGCGAGATAGTAGGTGCAAGAAAGGCCAGTTGTTCAATCACTGCAACTACTGAACTGTTGGGATTTCCACTTCTTAAGTTTAAGTTCCAATACATTTTTAACAAGGCAATAGATCCAATTTCAGCTCCCCTATAAGACCTGGTATTTCTCACAGAAATAGTCCATTTGCTGTTAATTAATATATAATCAATCATATTCTTTATGCAGCCCATCAGGTGGAACCCATGCGCAGAGGCATAGCAAAGGACTATGATTGGGGGGCGGGGAGAAATCGAAAATTTTCCAACTCGAAAATCAAATTTTGCCAACTGACAAAATTATGTCTCTGTCAGGTTCATACCTAGATTTTTGCTCTGTTGGGGGGTGGGTAGGTAGGCAATTTTCACAAATCTCCTGCATTTTGCCTTGTTTGCCAACTGTTCTAGATTTTGCAAACGCCAAAATTTTACAGAAAAAAATCCCAATTTTTACATCTCACCTGAATTTTCCCAACTCTTCATGATTTTTTTGCAAGTCACTCCAAATAATTTTGCTAACTCCTCACGATCTTGCCAAGCCACTCCGAATTTTGCCAACTACCCAAGATATTGTCAAGTCACTCCGAATTTTGTCAACCTGACCCTAGAATTTGCCAAGTTTCCTCAATTTTGCCAACTCGCCATAATTTTACAGAAAAAAATCCCAATTTTTACATGTCACCTGAATTTTTTCAACTCCCCATGATACTGCCAAGTCACTCCGAATTTTGCCAACTCCCCAAAATTTTACCAAGTCACTCCAAATTTTGCCAAGTTGTCCCGATTTTCCCAACTCACCTGTATTTTACTAAGTGGCTTCAAATTTTGCCAACTGCTCTAGATTTTGCCATCTCGATTTTCCCAACTGCCCTTGATTTGCCAAGTTGCCTTGATTTTGCCAACTCTCCTTAATTAGATTCTGCTAACTATCCTTAATTTTACAAAAAAAAAAGATTACAAATTTTCACAACTCACCTAGATTTTATGAAGTCGCTTTGGATTTTGCCACCTCTGAGTTACTTTGGGGGGGAAGCCTCCCCCCATAGCTACACCCCCTGCCCATGTGTACTTATGTATGTCATGGTGTTTGTAATAAGTGTTAGTTATTCTGAAACCATTAAGTTTATTTACCTGCAGGAGACTTTGCCTACTGCCATTGCAATTACCAATACCAAAAGGACCTACCATCCCTTTCCAAAGGTCAGAGTCCGTACCAACTTTGGCATTGAAGTCACCTACAACAAGGGTAATATCTCCTTTCTTGACAGAATTCAAAATATCCTGAAGTTGTTCATAAAACCTATCCTTCTCATCCTCATCGGCATCCTCAGTGGGGGCATAATAGCAGATAACATTCATCAAGTCTTTAACGCTTGTCAGAAATTTTGCTGTAAGAAACCTTTCATTAATGCACTCGTATCCTAGAAGAGCATCACTAGCGTGTCTGCTGAGAAGCAGACCCACGCCTTGGTGATGCTTATTGTCGTCCCTCCCTGAAAAGAGAAATTTAAGATTATTTTTAAGAATATGACCTTTATCTGTCCATCTGGTCTCTTGCAAGCCGAGAATATCTAAATTATAATGGTGGAATTCTTGTGTGAGGACATCAAGAGAAAAAGCTCTGTGCAGAGTCCTCACATTCCAACTACCTATGGAGAGAAAATGGTTAGTGGAATGTTTAAAGAAACTATGTTTATTGAGAGAGGGAATGCTGACAATATCAAACAGCCCCCTAATCGCAGACATGGGGCAAAGACCCGTTTCCTCACTACTAAAGGCTGAAGCCATCTACACTGGAAGACTTCCTCCAATGTAGAATTTGACGATGCCAATAGAAGCAAAGAGTTCAGGTGCCTGCGATGACCTCTGCTCAAGATTATCCATCAGCTCATAAACATATCCTGTTAATCTATTCACTTGGTGCTGTTTGTAGGTTACAAACAAACAGAAAACACAGTAGAAGATTTTCCCTCCACAAATGCCGACAAGTGCAGCAAAATCAGGATCCATAATCAAGCTCAGAGCCATATATCTGTCCAGTCCAGTGGGTTTATATGGTCAGCACCAGGAACCTGTGTGGTTGACCACTCCTCAGCAGGGTAGAAAAAAAAGAAAAGTAGCCATAGTTGTCCAGATCAGTAGGCCACACTAATCTGGCAGCCCTCCCCTTCCGTTCACTTCCACAAGAGAGCAACTCTTTTGAAAGGTACTAACAGTCTGCACCACGAGAAGGCGGGGTCGGACATTAGGTGCTAGGCCTGGCCGGTTCTATGCATCATCACAGGGGATTGGTGCATAGCTCTCCTTCCAGTGACTACCTAGCTACCATTTACAGGTTACTACATTTACAGGCTTATTTTTAGGCATGAGGAAAAGACCCATTTCCTCTACTAGTAAAAGCTGAAGCCATCTACGTTGGAAGACTTCTTCCAATGTAGATTTGACAATGCCCATAGAAGCAAAGAGTTCAGGTACCTGCGATGACCTTAGATCAGGATTATTTGCCAGTTGATAAAATGTATCCTGTGAATCTATTCACTTGGGTCTGTCAACCCACAACCAGAAAACACAGCGGAAGATTTTTCCTCAACAGAAGCAGCAAAGTCAGGATCCATAATTAAGCTCAGAGCCATTATTCCATTTCAGTTGGTATATATATGGTCAGCATCAGGGACCTGTGTGGTTGATCACTCCTCAGCAGAGTATGAAAAAAGAAGAAAAATAGCCATTTCAGATCAGTAGGCCACACTGATCTGGCAGCCCCTCCCCTTCTGTTCTCTTCCACAAGAGAGTATCTCTTTTGAAGGGTACTAATGGCCTGTACCATTAAGAAGCAAAGTCCAACATTAGGAGCTAGGCCTGGCCAGTTCTATGCATCATCACAGGGGATTGGTGCTTAGTTCTCCTTCCAGTGACCACCTAGCTACCATTTATAGACCACCAGTGCCAACCTAGCATAGCAAATAATAATTATAAAACAAATACAGAGCAAATAATGGGTTAGATTGTTTTACCTCTGAACAACACTTTTTTGCATACAATGGGTTAAATGCCAGGTCAGAAGGACCCCAAGGGCTTAAAGAAGGTTGGGGGAGGGGGTATATATATATATAAACATATATACTCACTTTATGATATATTAATTTTATTATTTAATTTTATTATATATTAACATTATTATATCAGAATTATTATATATATATACTCACTGGAGAGCTGTTGGGAGACTGATGATAACACACTGGATGACAGTGACAGGAGGCTATTAAACGTTCACAGGGTATGGCTCTCCCACACACATAACCATGGCTTAAAGTCCCATCTGACGGACAATGGCCTTTCCAAGCCCATCAGTGTCTTCTACTGACCAAGGACACGGTTTGCAGAGATAAATCTCAATTCTAGTTCAGGCAGGACTCAACCTGGGAACTACAGATCATTAGCCTGGCATCCTACCAACTCAGCCACCCCTGCTCCCAGCAAATAATGATTACAACAAAAGCAATATGTTGTTTTTAGATAAGGTAAATGGTGAACACTAAATTTCGAATTCAGTTATTACTTCTTGTAATTATTTTTGGCGGGGCAGTGCCCCAGGTGACCTCTAGGAAAAGCCACCTAATGCTTTCTATATTTCACTATGAGAAATAAATAGAGCAAAATTTACACAACTGCTAATACAATCCATTATCTAGTAAAAAGTTCCACAAATGGATGAAATAAAGTGCCCAGTTAACATTATTGCCCAGAAAGAAATATTTCTTAAACTGCAATAAATAAACATTAAACTGTAATAAATAGTCATAATTTGTTGGTGATCCTTAAGAATGGGTTGCAATTATTAGTTCCATTCATCAATTTTTTTGAAAAATAGTTAAGTTTATCAATTATTAATACAACGAAATGTAATGCATTCTGATAGATTGCATTCAATAATTATAAGTTGAAAACAAAATGCAATGAGTAATTTGAACTACACTAGTTTCGATAAATTAAGTTAAATCCCTATATGTTAAGTCAATGGGTAGCTAACATCAAAGCACTATAACTTCTAAAATAAGTTTTTTTTTCGTTTTGAAAAATGTGATTGCAGATAAAGATCTCAATCAAATGAATCAATGTCTCGATTTTCAACAATATTTGTTCAGTATTTAATGAGTTATGGAAGTTTTAATATTTAACAACAGCAATTCCATTCTTTAGAAACTTATAAAAAACTGAAGAATACTGAAAGAATTCTTTACACAAAGTTCTAAAATACAAACTTAGTTTATTAAACACTTTGATACAATACTTATAACTAAGTTTTAATAAATTTCTGAAGTCAATTTTTGTGCCTGGCATTATCACTAAATATCAAACATCCATAACTCATTAAATACTGAACGAATATTGTTGAAAATCGAGATACTGATTTATTTGATTGAGATCTTTATCTGCAATCACATTTTTCAAAACAAAAAAAAAAATACTTGTTTTAGAAGTTATACAGCTTTGACGTTAACTTCCCATTGACTTAAGATAGGGATTTTCCTTAATTTATGGAAACCAGTGTATATTGGGCATTTATATCTAGTGTATTTTCAATAAGATTCAGTTCACATTAGTCCTTACCTTTGTAAACGACAAGTCTAATCCTTCCAGCATTGGACAGTTTTCAGCTAAAGATTGCAAAGCCATATCACCCAGTAAATGGCAACCATTCACATTTAACAAACTCAGATATGGGCAGTTCTTGGCAAGAGCTAATATGGTATTATCGTCTACCTGAACACAATTCCTTAGGCTGACAAAAGTTAAATAATGACATGCTGGAAATACTTCAATGAGACCTGAAATAATTATACATTACTCTTTTTAATTTCACATAAAATGGTGTTAACAAAGAACTGAATATAACTTTGTGAAGTTGACATTGAGACATCAAAATCTTGATATCTCATATTAGATCAATACACATGGATTTCAAAGGAAGAAATTCAAATTAGACTCGGATCAAATTAAATTTTAAACCAGAAAACTTTTTAATAGAATTTAAAATTTTGTCATTTAACCCTTTCAGGGTTCTAATTGATTATACATGTTGACAGAATACAAAATGGGAGACATTATTGCACATTCATTTTTTTTTTAAAGTTTCAAAAAACCAAGGTCAGGGCAGGTAGTTTAGTGGAAATAAATTTCAATGATGGCTCAGCAGGACTCGAACCTGGGAAAGGCAGATTACAAGCCTGGTGCACTACCAACTGAGTGACTCTGCCCCATGTTCAGTTAGCATTTTATTTATACCTTTATAATTAAACCCTTGTTTTTATTTCTGTACCTTTATTTTTATTGCTGTAAGATTATCTGGTAATAAAAAAGTTACATCATTAATTATTCAAACAACCATGACAGATCATTATTTGGTAATGCTGCAACTAAAAAGACATGTAGTAGAAAAAGATACAGAGGAAGATAGAAAATATGTTATTAATTTATGCTGCAACTAAAAAGACATGTAGTAGAAAAAGATACAGAGGAAGATAGAAAATATGTTACTAATTTTAAAGAACTTGAATTAAAATTAAAGCATATAAAGTTGGATTATTAAATATAATATTATTAATGATATCAAAGATATCAGATAGTATTATAATGATCAAAGATATTGAGAGTCTGTTTTTGATCAAATTAATGTGTGTGTGTGTGTTAGAGAATGTACAAAGCTGAAGTACATTCTCTCAAGCACCAAAAAGAAAAATTACCATGGGTAACAGATGAAACACTTCAATTAATTACCAAAAAGAACAAATTATATAAAAGGATTAAAAGCTGTCCAGGTAATAATGAAATACAAGGAAATTAAGGATAGATTCACTCTTCTCCGTAACAGCTTAACTAATAAATTAAGAATTGCCAAAAATAACTATTACAAATGTAAGGTTCTTTCAGCAGGTAATGACTCTAAACAGCAGTAGAAAATTATTAACGAATTAACTGGTAAATATAATTATAAATATCTGTTAAAAGAAATCCAAATTGGTGAAAGAATACATGATACCTTTAATGATAAAAGGATAATTGCCAATGCCTTTAATGATGATTATTACATCAGTGTGGTAAATGATTTAATAAAAAATGTTACAGAGGAAGACACCTGTGCAAACACATCAGATGATGTGAAATATTACAGAGTAAATTCAATGGCCTTGCTACCCATTAGTGAAAGTGAATTAATTCAGACAGCCTTTAATTAAACAAATCTTCAAGTGATGAAAACTTCTCAGTCTACATGTTACAGAGAGTGATTAGTGTAATATCTGGGATTTTACTGAAGTGTGCATTTGTCACTTGCAGGTGCATTTTTTTCATATCTACTGAAGAATTCATTGGCTATCGCAATTTCTAAAAATGATGATAAAAAGCTTGTAAAGAATTACAGGTCTATTTTAAGACCTGTAAGCTTGTAGAGAATTACAGGTCTTCTCAAAATTATTTGAAAAGTTAATGAATTTAAGATTAACTAATTACCTCACTAAATGTACTATACTACACTGAAGTGCCACTGAATTAGGGATAGGAGATTTTATTCAAATTCAGTACTGCAAGTCCTGCATTTGCACACATGCATGGCTGAAACTCTGGTCAAATATAGCTGTCAACTTTGGCTTCCAAAAGCATTTATTGTGAGAAGTGTAATGGAAAAGGCACAGGATTTAGATGCATTTGACAGAGGGCAGATCGTAGGTGCCCGACAGATGGGACATTCGATCTCCGAAATTGTCAACGAACTTGAATTTTCTCGATAACAGTTTCAAGAGTGTTCTGGGAATATGAAAATTCTGGCAAAAAACAAGCACCTGGACAAACTGCAAAGGAAATGAGCCTTGAATAATCGTGGGCTTCGCTATCTGACCTGTGTCGTATGGACCGATAGGGACCAGACATTATCTGAAATCACCTCCCATCTGAACGTGGGTTCAGCTGGGAAGTCAGTGCACGGACTGTGCAATGCTCACTTCATCGTCTTGGCTTCGGTAGCACTGACCTACGAGAATCCAACTTCTAACAGCATGACACCTGGATTAATGCCTTGCTTGGGCTAAAGACATCAAAACTGGACCATCGAAAATTGGCAACGGATAGCCTGGAGTGATGAATCCCGATTCAAACTTCATCATGCTGATGGGAGACTGAGGGTATGACACCAACCCCATGAAGCCATGGATCCTGCATGTCAGGTCAGAACAGTACAAGCTGGTGATGGCCTGGGGTGTCTTCAGTTGGACGTTTGTGGGACCTATGGTGTGTGTACTGACAACTCTCAATGCATCCCAGTATGTAGAACTCTTGGCTGACTGTTTAAATCCATTTATGGCCATCATGCATCCCAATGGAGATAGCATCTACCAGCAAGACAACTGTTCATCTCACAGGTCCATGTTGGCTACTGCATGGTTGCAGGATCATTCTACTGACTTTGAAATAATAAAATGGTCACCTAGATGACCAGATTTAAATCCCATTGAAAATCTTTGGTATACTGTCGAGCAGAGTGTTCTGGCCCATGTCCAATCAGCAAGAGAATTGTGGACAGCTCTGGAGGATGCAACATTGCCATACCTGTGGAACATTTACGCAAGCTTGTGGAGTTCTTGCCTCATCGTGTGGTGGATGTTATCAGGGCCAGAGGGGGTCCAACATGTTACTGGTTGCTATCCCTAATTCAATGACACTTCATTGTATTAGAACACAAGTATGGGTTTAGGAAATATAGAAGTGCAGCTGAAGCTACAACTGAAGTAGTAAAATTAATTTATAATGGTATCAATAAAAATGAGAGTGGTGGTTTTCTTTCTGAATATGTCTACCAAAGCTTTGATTCCTTATCTATTGATATTTTACTAAATAAATTAGAGGTTATTGGCATTATTGTCACTGAGATGGTTGATTTGCATTTCAAGGGTAGAACATAGCAAGTCAAAATAGGAAGCATTTTGAGTGAAAAAAAAAAATCAATTCATTATAGTGTTCCACAGGGTTCTGTTTTGGGACCACAGTTATTCTCAATATATGTGAATGATCTATTACACACTAAATTCAAAAGTAGGATTATTTCGTTTGCAGATGACACCGTCTTGGTTTGCTGTGATAAAGCTGATGAACTATTAAGAAATATTGCTACAGATTTAAGAACACTTCAAATTTGGTTCTGAAAATATAAATTATTAATAAATGTAAATCAAATAAAATATATGCATTTTAATACTATTAGGAGATAGTAAAGAGGTCTTGGAGATTTTTTCTATCATATGAGTGATTGCAAGTTTTTCAAACAAGGAAAAATCAGGTCTCTAAATTGTGCTTGCCCAAGGATTAAAAGTACTAAACCTATAAAACATTTAGGAGTTAATTATGACTGTTATCTAACTTGGCATGATCATGTTCAAAAAGTAGTGTTAAAAATCAAATAAATAATTCACAACATGTATCTCTAAAGAGATATGATGAATATAATAATTCTAAAGAACATATCATCATTATCATCCTCAAGCAGCCATGGGCTACAGAGGTCCAACCAGACTGTGCAATTTAGTTCTCCAAGCAAGTCTGTCCTGAGCTACATCTGGCCACTGCACACCAATTCTAATAAGGTCCTGTCTGACATTGTCTGCACTCTGCATCCTAGGTCTCCCCCTCTTTCTGAGGCCTTTAAGCACACTGTTCATAACCCTATTTGCTAATCTATAATTATCCATACAGGTAACATGGCCACACCAACAGAGTCTCTCTCTGCACAATATGCTGCTTAAAGGAGGTTGCCAACTCCTTTGCCTAACCTCATAATTAGTTACAAAGTTGAAAAACCTAATGCCCAAGATACTGCATAAGTATCTAGAATCAATAGCATCTAGTGTCCTGCTCTCTCGTTTAGAAAACGTCCAAGTTTCACTACCATAACTAAACCTAGAAAGAATCAAAATATTATACAGTCTAATTTTAATCTTTAGGTTATACCCCTATTTCTCCACACTCTCCATAGATTCTTAAAAGTCCTAGCAGCAATACTTATTCGTTGGTTAATCTCATGCTGCACATCACTAGTATCTATTACATAGCTCCCAAGATAATTAAACTGCGAATCTGCTCAAGACTGCAACCATTCAGATTAACTGAATCACAGCCAGCCTGACCAATTTTCATCACTTTAGTTTTCTCTCTGTTTATAACCAAACCTACTCTACTACCAGTCTCATCAACAGCTCGAATGAAAGAGTTCATCTCATCAACATCATTTGCCAAAAGGGCTAAATCATCAGCATAATCTAAATCAGAAATTTTCGTATCCCCAGTCTATTTAAGGCCAAAATCTTTCCCTTGAAGTGAATTTCGCATAACATAATCAATAACCAAGCTAAAGAGAAAAAGAGACAAAATGCACCCTTGTCGAACACCAGAAGTAATGCTAAACCAATTGCTACAAACCTTACAAACTCTCACACATGACTCAGTGTTATTATAAGAGAGTTTTCATTATGTTAACTAACTTGTCAGGTATACCATATGATCGCACAATCAACCACAAATTATGACGATCAACAGAGTCGAAAGCCTTTTTGAAATCAACAAAGCTAGCAACCAAAGGTTTCTGAAACTCTCAACATTTCTCAAGAATTTGCCTAAGTGAAAATATCTGATCCACACATCCCCTACCACTTCTGAATCCACATTGCTCATCACGCAATTGACTGTCAACCAGATTCTTAATTCTATTAAGCACAATCATGCAAAGACCTTTACCTGGAATAGAGAGTAGGCTGATACCACTATAGTTATTACAAGAATTGCGATTACCTTTTTTTGCAAATAGGGATAATAACAGCTCTGGTAAAATCCTTAGGAACCATGACTTTATCATAAAAGATATTCAAAATTTCATTCATCCAAGTGGTAACAGAAACATTCCCAGCAATAAGCATTTTGGTAGTAATTTCATCTACCCCTGGGGATTTATGAAGTTTAAGTTTAGAAATAGCCAAAATAACTTCAGATTGTGTTATAGGGCCAACATTAAAGTCACCATGCATCTATCATCATTACAAACAATGGGAGTAGAACTAACCCCATTGTTTAGAACATCACTGAAATGCTCAGCCCACCTAGCCATGACAGAATCCTCGCCTTCTATAACCTTCCCTTTTTTATCCTTCAATCCTCATATACATGTCCATTTTCTACTATAAAAAACATTAATTATCTGGTACAGCTCTCTGCTGTTGTGCTGTTTAACTGCTTCCTCGGCTTTGTCAGCCAAACCATCAAGCCAAAGATTCTTATCTGCAGCTAACTGATCCTTTACACATTTATTAAGCTCTCTGTAATGCTTTCTGTTAAGACTAGTAGGGTATTGATTAAGGATATTCCTGCAGTTCTTTCTTTATGTAATAAGCTCAAGTGCCTTATCACTCAAATAATTCTGCATCCTCTGCTCCTTTTTTCCTAAAAGAGTACTGTTAGTGTCCAAAAAAGCCTGTTTAAAATAGTCCTATTCTTCTTCAACTTCAGTAGTAAGCAAACCATGACTGTCATAATAACTAAGTAGCCTATCATAGTAAGCTATAGCTATAATTGGGTCTTTCAGAGCTTCAGTATTCAAGGTAAAATTATTAATTCTAGCACAAGTGGTAAGACACTTTTAACAAGGTAATGGTCAGATCCAATTTCTGCTCCCCCTATATTACCTGGTATTCCTAACAGAACTAGCCCATTAGCTGTTAATTAATATATAATCAATCATATTCTTATGCAGCCCATCAGGTGAAACCCACGTGTACTTATGTAAGTCACAGTGTCTGTAATAAATACTGTGTACTGGAAGACTTGCTCCATTGTAGAATTTGATGATGCCAGTAGAAGCAAAGAGTTCAGGTGCCTGCAATGAACTCTGCTCAGGATTATCCACCAGCTGATAAACATATCCTGTGAATCTATTCCCTTGGGGCTGTCAACCCACAAACAAACAGAAAACATAGTGGAAGATTCCCCCCCCCCCCCCCACAGAAGACCCCCAATGCAGCAAATACAGGATCCATAATCAAGCTCAGAGCCATATATCAGTCCAGTCCAGTAGGTTTATATACATATGGGCAATCCCTGGCTTGCAGGCCGCATACATCCATCTACTTCTTTTGAACCGGCCCTAATCTATTTCAGCGAAGTTTATCTGATTCATGGTGGGAGAAAACATAGTGTGTTCTACTAACTCACATTAAGCTGATGTCATATGACTTGCACAAAACTCATCATGTTTTCTCCCACCACGGTCTCTTTCTCATTTTGACTAGTGGCATGTGTGAACGTGTTACATTTCAGTTCGGTACTTGCGTTGGTGTTGTGCTTTTTTCAGTGCCTGCACTGATGTTGTGTTCTGTTCAGTGCCTGCAGTGTAGAAGACAGTTTTGTTCGAAAGCTCTGAATATCGCTTATAAATTTGGGACAATGTCAGGGGTTATGCCAAAAAAAAGAAAAGTAGATGCAGAGAATCATCAATTTCAAGACAACTGGATGGACGATTATTATTTTATTCTGAATAAAGGTTTGCCTCTATGTTTGCTGTGCAAAAAATCTGTATCCGTCAACAAAGAATACAACTTGCAGAGACACTTTACTTCGAGACATGCGGATCACCAAAAATTGATGGACAACTACGAAAAGATGAAATACAGAAGTTGAAGAACTTGGATACCCAGCAGCAAATGTTCAACAAGCAAAGAATGCAGCACCACAGCATTGTCAAAGCCAGATTTGTGGTAAGGGAAAAAAATCGCTAAGCATTCCAAGTCATTTGGTGAAGGATAATTTATCAAAGAATGTCTGCTGGATGTTGCAAGTATAATATGTCCTGAAAAGAAAAAAAGACTTCAAGAATATTTGTTTGTCAAGACGTACTGTTGTCTGACGGATAGAAATTATGGCTGACGATATCAAAAAAAGTTTAAAAGAGAAGATTGCTAGATTGGAAGCATTTTCAATTGCTTTGGATGACAGCACTGATGCCTCCGATACAGCACAATTAGCAATATTTATTCGAGGAGTTGATGTGGATTTCAACATCACAGAAGAATTATTGGCGCTTCGGCCGTTAAAAGGAACAACTACCGGTGAAGATATATTTGAAACAGTCAACAGTCTTCGAGAGATTTGGGCTTAAATGGAGTTCACTATGTGGTATATGCACTGATGGAGCCCCTGCAATGGTTGGTGGCATGGGATTTATTGGAATAGTTCATGAAAGAAAGAGCAATAGAACTACAGATCCATCCGGAAAATTTAACAAATTTTCACTGAATTATCCACCAACAAAATCTGCGTGCAAAATCGATTAAATTCACAAATGTTATGGAGGTTGTAGTAGCCGGTATTAACTTTATTACGTCATGTGCACTTAATCACCGCCAATTTAAGGAGTATTTGGCAGACCTATTTTCGGATTATGAAGATGTGTCTTATTATTGTGAAGTGAGGTGGTTGAGTAAGGGTAAAATGTTAAAACGATTTTATGATCTGAGACAAGATATTGCAGATTTTATAGACATAAAAGGAAACACAATTAACCAAGTAAAAGATGATGAGTGGGTGTGTGATTTAGCATTCCTTGTAGATGTCACCAGATACCTAAACGAACTGAATCTTAAATTGCAAAAACAAGGGCAATTGGTATGGATGAACTGAAGGCACTAATAGAGCAATTTGATACAAGGTTTGCTGACTTCCAAAACAAAGACTCCACATTTGCTATATTTGCTCGTCCAATGGATGCTGATGTAAATAATGTGCCAGAAAACTTACAGATGGAACTTATTGAGCTTCAGGTGGATTTAGTGCTAAAATCACAATTTAACAACATTGCTTTGATGGATTTTTATAAATTTTATTTGATGGAAGAAAAATATACAAATTTATGCACCTTTTCAAGAAAAATCATTTGTCTTTTCGGCAGTACATATATGTGTGTGAACAGTTTTTTTCGAGGATGAAATACAATAAATCAAAAATTCAGACAAGAATAACGGACGAAAACCTCGAAAATTCTATGTGATTATTCTTAAGTAATATTAACCTCAATATTGATAATCTCATAGTTCAAGTACAAGGCCAATCATCAATTAAATTGCTATGTCGTTCATTATATTATAAAATTTATGTAGAACTTATACCAAAGTATTATATTATAAATAAATGAAATATGAAGTAGCAACTTGTTTTAATTTATTTTATTTAATAATTTGGTCCAGCCCTTGACTCGGAGACAGAATGATAATTTGGCCCCCGAGGGTGCTGAGCATATAAACCAGGTATGGGCAACCTTTCCTAGTTCGGGGGCCAAATTCTCATTCTGTCTCCAAGGCAAGGGCTGGACCAAATTATTAAAAAAAATAAATTAATATAAAATGAATTAAAACAAGTTGCTACTTCATATTTCATTTATTTATAATATAATACTTTGGTATGAAGTTCTACATAAATTTTATAATATAATGAACGACATAGCAATTTAATTGAAGATTGGCCTTGTACTTGAAATATGAGATTATCAATATTGAGGTTAATATTACTTAAGAATAATCACATAGAATTTTCGAGGTTTTCGTCCGTTATTCTTGTCTGAATTTTTGATTTATTGTATTTCATCCTCGAAAAAAACTGTTCACACATATATGTACTGCCAAAAAGACAAATGATTTTTCTTGAAAAGGCACATGGTGGGATCAGACAATAGGTATGTCCGATCCCACTATTATAATTTAGATATCCTCGCTTGCAAGAGGCCAGATGGGCAGATAAAGGTCAGATTCCTAAAAATAATCTTAAATTTCTTTTTTCAGGGAGGGAAGATAATAAGCATCACCAAGGTGTAGGTGTGCTTCTCAGCAGACATGCCAGCAATGCACTTCTAGGATATCAGTGCATTAATGAAAGGTTTCTTACAGCAAAATTTCAGAGAAGCATTAAAGACTTGAATGTCATTTGTTACTATGTCCCCACTGAGGATGTCAATGAGGATGAGAAGGATAGGTTTTACGGACAACTTCAGGATATTTTGAATTCTGTCAAAAAAGGAGATATTGTTCTATGTGACTTCAATGCCAAAGTTGATACTGACTCTGACCTTTGGAGAGGGGTGATAGGCCATTTGGTATTGGTAGCTGCAATGGCAATGGGCAATGTCTTCTACAGTAAACTCAATGGTTTGAAAATAACTAACACATATTACAAACACCATGACATACATAAGTACAATGGGTATCACCAGATGGGCTGCATGATTGATTAAATATTAATTAACAGCAAATGGGTTAGTTCTCTTAGGAATACCAGGGCTTACAGGGGAGCTGAAATTGGATCTGACCATTATCTTGTTAAAAGTGTCTTGCCACTTTTACTAGGATTAATAATTTTACCTTTAATTCTGAAGCTCTGAAAACCCAATTATAGTTAAAGCTTACCATGATAGGTTACTTAATTATTATGACAGTCATGATTTGCTTACTACTGAAGTTGAGGACAAATGGGACCATTTTAAAGAGGCCTTTTTGGAAACTAACAGTGCTCTTTCAGGAAAAAAGGAGCAGAGGAGACAGAATTATTTGAGTGATAAGGCACTTGAGCTTATTTCAGAAAGAAAGAACTGCAGGAATGTCCTTAATACCCTACTACTCCTAATAGAAAGCATTACAGAGAGCTTAATAAACGTGTAAAGGATCAGTTAGCTGCTGATAAGAATCCATGGCTTGATGGCATGGCTAACAAACGGGAGGAAGCAGTTAGACAGCACAACAGCCGAGTGCTGTATCAGATATTTAATATTTTGTGTGGTAGAAAATGGACATGCATACAGGGATTGAAAGATAAACAAGGTAAGGTTATAGAAGGTGAGGATTCCATCATGATTAGGTGGGCTGAGTATTTCAGTGATCTAACAATGTGAACATTCTAAACAATGTGGTTAGTTCTACTCCCATTGCTTGTAATGATGATAGATGCATTGGTCACTTTATTGTTGGCCCTATAACACAATCTAAAGTTATTTTGGCTATTTCTATACTTAAGTTACATAAATACCCAGGGGTAGATGAAATTACTATGGAAATGCTTAGAGCTGGAAATGTTTCAGTTACCACATGGATAATTGAACTTTTGAATATCTTTTATGATAAAAGAATGGTTCCTAAGGATTTTACCAGAACTATTATTATCCCTATTTTCGAAAAAGGTGATCGCAGTTCTTGTGATAACTATAGGGGTATCAGCCTACTCTCTGTTCCAGGTAAAGTTCTTTCCATGATTGTGCTTAATAGAATTAAGAATCTGGTTGACAGGCAATTGCGTGATGAGCAATGTGGATTCAGAAGTGATAGGGGATGTGTAGAACAGATATTTTCACTTAGACAGATTCTTGAGAAATGTTTAGAGTTTCAGAAACCTTTGGTTGCTAGCTTTGTTGATTTCAAAAAGGCTTTCGATTCTGTTGATCGTCATAATTTGTGGTTGATTGTGCGATCATATGGTATACCAGAGAAGTTAGTTAACATAATGAAAGGTCTCTATAATAACACTGAGTCGTGTGTGAGAGTTGGTAAGTCTTGTAGCAATTGGTTTAGCATTACTTCTGGTGTTCGACAAGGGTGCATTTTGTCTCCTTTTCTTTTTAGCTTGGTTATTGATTATGTTATGCGAAATTCACTTCAAGGGAAAGATTTTGGCCTTAAATGGACTGGAGATACGAAAATTTCTGATTTAGATTATGCTGATGATTTAGCCCTTTTGGCAAATGATGTTGATGAGATGAACTCTTTCATTCGAGCTGTTGATGAGACTGGTAGTAGAGTAGGTTTGGTTATAAACAGAGAGAAAACTAAAGTGATGAAAATTGGTCAGGCAGGCTGTGATTCAGTTAATCTGAATGGTTGCAGTCTTGAGCAGGTGTCACAGTTTAATTATCTTGGGAGCTATGTAACAGATAATGGTGATGTGCGGCATGAGATTAACAGACGAATAGGGATTGCTGCCGGGACTTTTAAGAATCTAGGGAGAGTGTGGAGAAATATGCGTATACACCTAAAGACTAAAATTAGACTGTATAATAGTTTGGTTCTTTCTAGGGTTAGTTATGGTAGTGAAATTTGGACACTTTGTAAACAACAGGACACTAGATGCTTTTGATTCTAGATGTTTACGTAGTATCTTGGGCATTAGGTGTTCAACTTTGTAACTAATGATGAGGTTAGGCAAAGGAGTCGGCAACCTCCTTTAAGCAGCATATTGTGCAGAGAGAGACTCAGTTGGTTTGGCCATATTCCCTGTTAGGATAATTAGAGATTGCCGAATAGGATTATGAACAGTGTGCTCATGGCTGCTTGAGGATGGTGATGGTGATTTTCCAAGGAAGGCATTTAAAATCAAAGATGTATGTACTTCAAGCATGCCCCTCCTTGCAGCGTCTAATTGAAAGATTTTGGATACAATAATGGTTTTGTAAATTACATTAAAATCTTAAGATTTAGCTTTCCCTTCCCAATATATATGGTTACCTTACTGCTTCTTAATACAGTGGACAAATATTCAGTGGTCATTTTATTTGGAATAGACCTGCCTCATTTTAAAGAAATTCTTCATTTGAATTAAAATATTGCAATTCTTCTTAAATCAGGTTTTTTTTAAACGAAAAATGAGGCTGAAGGAAATTGAAAATCTCAATATAGTCATCTTGAATATCAGCAATAGCCATTTGCTGTTTATAGATATTGAACTAGAATATTTATTCTCAGTGATGTCAGTTGAATTAATCTGAAAGTTGATACAAACATTAAAACACTAAATTATATTAAATTGCAGTGGACCATATAAGCATATTTTAAGAGAGTACAACATTTTAAATTTTAACCAATTTTAAATGTTTTTTTGCAATCTCAGCTATTTTTACCTAGTTTTTAAAAGTCGAGATAAAAAGTCCTTGTAACTCTGAACCAGACCCATAACTAGAGAAAAAAAAAAAAAAAATCGAGAAGGGAGCCAAAAAATACAATTAAGCAGGAAAAATGTAAAAAAAAAAAAAGGGGGGGGGGGGGGCAAAAACAATTTTCAGTGCATTATAACATTTCTCACTCCTTTTGAAAGTCTTTAAAATGTTTCTTTAAAAATGAATGAAATATAAATAAGTTCAATATTTTTTTTGCCTCTGTTATCATTATTAGTATTCTAAAAGGGTGGGGACTTGGCCTCCTTGCCCCCCCCCCCCACCCTCTATATCTGGACCTACATTGAACTATTCCTCTTGAGAACGTTTCCAAATGATAAATTTTATTTCAGAAATGGGCCCACCCATTGTTTCCTTATTTTTGCCTTTTATTTGGTCTCCACAGCCATCACCACAGGATCACTCATTTCAGACACCATTGAAAGAATGAAGTACATTTATTTACAATTTACCTACAGGGGGCAGCACTAGCGATGTCGAAGACAAATCGAATCGCACAAAATGTTTAAATGCTTCATTGTGCAGTGGGTCTGTAAGAAATTGGTTTGCAACGTGACAATTGCATAGTGATTTCTTTCGAATTGTAACCACATTGCTGTTACAAATTGCAGTGAGGTGTGCCCTCCCTCATGCTTAAGCAAGAGGGACCACCTCATTAACATCTAAAATCATTAGCAAAAATCGAAAATAAGTTGCCTCTCCTGAAGTATAGATGGCACAAGGTCTGCCACACCTCAGTGAAAGATTCATAGGTCATATCCAGGAATTATTTGTTGTCTGATGCATAGTTTAACTGGTCAGAACACTCTGGCATATATCTAGAGAGTTGCAAGTTCGAGTCCCACCACGTCAGTGATAATTTTTTTCAGATGAATAATGTTGCAGATATTTTATTTAACATAACATTAAGTTATACGTTAATTTTTCTTTTATGTCTTCATTTTCCAGTAAAACACTTTGATCTTATATTGTTTACTGAAAATGAATGGGGTCTTGGATACAAAAGCAAACAGGACACCCTTGGGACAGAAATCAATTCTCGCATGGGAGGGCAATTCAGCTAGTTTTTTACACTGTTAACACTGAGAGCTTTATACTCCCCCTTGGAAATTTTTTAAAAAAAATCACGTTTTTAAAGTTTATATTGAATGGTTTTATAAGAGTTTACTCTCCCTCCTCATTATTTTGGCTGTCACTCTGATGATATTGGCATTTTTTTTTGTCTTGATGGACTGACAAACGTCAGTGCATCAAATTCAACATCCAAAGAAAAAATTTTATAATGTTTAGTAAAAAAACCCAAGAAAGTGTTGTATTTCATAACCAGGACAGAAAATCCCATGAGTGTGAGCAATCCAAGTCAACTTTGTATAACACTGGTCTGTGTTTTGAAATATATCACACTGAACACAATCACTAAAAGAAATAAAAATCAAATTTCAGATAAAAATATTATTCAGGAAGAAATTTCCTTTCAATTAATATACACTGAGATGCCAGTTTAAGGTACACCTACCTAGTAGCATGTTGTGCCACCTTTGGCCTTCAGAATAACCTGAATTCTTTGGGGCATGGAACCTACAAGATACTGGATGCATTGTGCTGGAATGTTGTACCACACAGAAATTATTATGTGGTGCATCTCCATCCCAGTGAGGACACACTATAGCCATGAAGGGATGAACTTAGTCAGCAATAATGTTCAAATATGTCATGGCATTCAGTTGTCCTTTGGATGGGTATCAGGCCTAATGTGTGCCAGGAAAACATTCTCCATGCCATCACATAGTCACCACCAGCCTGTACTGTTGACACCAGACAAGCTGGCTCCATGGCCTCATGTTGCTTGCACCAAATTCTGATCCTTCCATTAGCATGATGAAAAAAAAGATCCTTGATTCGTTCGACCAAGCTACCTTTATCCGGTCATCAACGGTCCAGTGTTGATGCTTCTGCACCTACTGGAGATGCATCTTTGTGTTCTTCACTGACAACATCGGCACTCAACATGGTCATTGGCAACATGACCTTCTGCACACCAATATTTAATTCTGCTGCGATTTGCCTGGTTGTGACCCATCTATCTGTTTGCACATCTCTCACCATTCTCCTTTGACCCCTCCGATACAGAAGCTGTTTTTGTCCACAGGATCACCAATTACTGATAGATTTTTGCTTTTTGTACCATTCTTGGTAAATTCTTGAAACTGTTGTAACTACACGACTCTAAAAAAGCCTTATTAAAATAACACTAGTCATCTTTTGTTAAACATTTTATTTTCAGAAAATCTTGAATTAAATGCTGATTAATTTCCATATAACATGATATTTTCAGCTGATCATAGCGAAAAAATATCTGGGTCTCTGGATATAATCGGCTTTTCAGGCATGACCAAGGGTTTTATTTCAATAGAATTTGAAATTGCCATCACCCTAGGAAATTTGTACATTCATTTTGTAACACTGCCATGTGAACAGGTATGATCTCCATATACCTGTGATAAATTGGCATGAACCTTTTTTTTTGTATTGTCCCCAAGCTGCATCCTTGTGAAACTGGAAAATCTTTCCCACATCTTTAGTAGGCTCCATAGCAACAACACACAGAATTTGAAGACCAAAATTTATGTGCTGGCAGCAAAGAGAGAAATGATGATACCACCTTTATTTTTAACAAGTAATAACAAGTTTAAACAAGGTTTCAAACAAGTCTAGTTCGTTAACTTTGTAGGAACGAGGGAAAATCTACAGAGATATGTCAAGAACTTTTTGAATGCCCTCTGTAAATAAAAAAAAAAAGAGAAAAGGCAACATTTCTTCTATAAAAAAAAGAGTAAAGTAGATCTGAACTAAAAAACATGCACTTTTCTCTTTAAAAGAGACTTTTTGGCCACCCTACCTAAAATTAAATTTTCCATAAAATGGAAAATTTAATGATTAAGGTAAATTTATATCAGTCATGTAACATTGATGCTGCCTTCCACAAGGGGCTTATACTACATATACAAAATAAGTTATCACACAGCTATAGTTTATTAAAAAGAATTTAATCACAATAATGCTGTGGTATAAATTAAAACATTAAGAAACTTCCTGGGAGTAATTCTCAAACTAGGAGAGTGCTGTACATATTAATACATCTTATGGGTTCTACCTTATAATTACCCTTAACTTTATACACTATTTCAACATAACTCTTTCTTCAAGAGAGCCATTAGAATCGTAATATAAAGTGAAAACATGTGGTAAATATGTTTTCACTTTATATTACAATTAAAGAGAGCCATTAGAATCGTAATATAAAGTGAAAACATGTGGTAAATATGTTTTCACTTTATATTACAATTCTAATGGCTCTCTTGAAGAAAGAGTTATGTTGAAATAGTGTATAAAGTTAAGGGTAATTATAAGGTAGAACCCATAAGGGGTATTAATATGTACAACACTCTCCTAGTTCGAGAATTACTCCCAGGAAGTTTCTTAAGGCTTATACTACATAACTACTGTTTCCCATGGATGATGATGGTTTGGTTGTTTGGGGTTTAATAGCACATCAGCAACTAAGGCTGTAATGTACCAAAACAAGATAAATAAGGGGGTAAGAAAGATATAACCCATAACCAAAGTTAAAAAGCAAATATGAAAAGTATGTAAAAGACAAAAGAAAAAAAAAATACAAAAGATATAAATAACAATCAAAAAGTGTAGAACAATAAATATAAGCTCACCGGACAAAAAATTAGTCATCTCCTGCCGTAAGAGAGTTACATCCATTCGACAGCAACAGAGGGTGCACCAGTAATAAATGCATCCTACAAATAGCTGTGCCATGCGCTACGGGGTTCATACAGTGACAAGAAGTGGTTGTGTGCCACGTGTGTGTTAGTCAGGTTAACTTGTGTTAGTTGATTAAACATGGGTTGCGTCAAAGATGTGAATGAGTGGCAAAAAGGTGTGATTGTGTTTGGCCAAGCCAAAGGGCATAAGCTACAAGAAGTTACCGCCTTTGCATGTGTCAAAAACGTACTGTCCAAAGGTTCCAGCAGTGGCGGACATTGCAGTCCACCACTAATTGTCACCAGAACTGCAGCAGAAAGACTGCTCACCAATAGGGAATGCCACAGTGTGTCAAGCACTGTTAGAGCAAACTGCTTTGCAAAGAGGCAGAAATTGCTCCAGTCAGTCAATGCAGGCCTACAACAAGCTGTTTTCGAATGAACACTTCGAAGGGAACTGCATGCCATGGATATCTGGAGAAGAGTACCATGTTAACAGCTCTGCACAAGGCTGCACACCTACAGTGGGCGTGGTGCCACAAAGACTGGACTGTCGACTCTTGGAAGCGTGCGATATGGTCGGATGAGTCACGTTTTTGCTTGTACTTGAATGATGCGAGGCAACGGGTATATTGTAAGCCGCATGAAGTCTTCCATGCAGACTGTATGCAAGGTTCTGTTCAAACTGAAGGAGGCTCCGTGATGTTCTGGGGGTGTTTCATGTACAAGGAAATGGGTCCTTTGGTTGCGGTGACATCACACTTGAACCGGAAGGGTGGAACTACTATATGGAACTACTGGATGACCAGATGTTGCATTTTGTGTAGCATTTCCTCAGTGAACACCAGAAGGATACTCCAGTTTTCAAAGACAACAATTGTTGCGTGCACAGGGCTTGAAGTGTGTCAGATTGGCATGACGAGCATTCTGAAGCCTTCAAACATCTCGACTGGCTTGCCAAATCCCTGAATTTGAATCCCACAGAAAACTTGTGGGACTATTTGGAGTAATGAGTGAAGTGCTGTCCCAGCCAATCTGACCAAACTGTGGAATTTGCTGCTAGAAGAGTGGATGAATACTGATGTGCACTACATCCACACAATGGTGGCATCCATACCTGACAGGATTTTGGTTATTCTTCGGTCGCATGGAGGCATTACGCACTATTAGGTGACATTCAGCCAGGGGTGACTAATTTTTTGTCCGGTGAGCTTATATACAAACAAAAAGAAAACCAACCAAGGTGTAAAAAAACAGAGATCAACAAAGTCATAAAATTACATTCTGCTAAATTACCCAGTAAAATGCAAAAAGTCAGACAGGCACTAAAAAAAGAATGATCATGTAAAAGATGTAAAAGAGTGTCAGAAGCTTGGACAGTAAATTATGAGAATGAAAAAAAATTGTGTTTGGAATTAAAACCAGGGCATTGGATTAAAATGCTTCATAGTTCAAATAGTGTCACAAAACTCACACATATGCTTGTCATCCACCTAAAGAAGAAAACGAGTTAAAAATCCATTATCTATGCAGAGCCAAGCAAGTATACACAGTCGTATCAGAATAATATGACCACCTACCATAGTATATGTATGGTAGGTGGTCATATTCTTCTGATACAACTGTGTAATTTCCTCCTTGTGATTCCTGTGAAGAGATGACTATCACAGTTTGACCTCAAAGAGCTTGTTATCAAACATTAATTAATAGATTCTGAAAAAAAAATTCATCGCCAACACGGCAGGAATCGAACTCGCATCTCTCCATCCAGATTCATGCCAGAGCATGCCATAGTGTGCTCTGGCATGAATCTGGAGAGATGCGGGTTCGATTCCTGCCATGTCGGCGATGAATTGTTTTTTCAGAATCTATTAATTAATGTTTGATGTCTATCTTAACAGGGAATACTGTGCATTCACTTTTGGTTGATTCTTGTTATCAATCTGTTCTGACCAACCCATCATTGCCATTGTTCCTGTGGATGATGATGAACACCCATTATGTGGGAACCTCATCATTGTTACTCATCCTACCTAAGGAAAGTAAGCTGTACCTTTCAGCTATATGTGAAGTTGTTCAGTTGTAATATGTAGATCACCCATAAGATCAGAACAAAACATGTTATCAATAGTAGAGAATCACAGGATAAGTCCTGAGATATGGAACTCATGAAATAAGGAGCTGAAAAAAATTGGTTTTGCCATGAGTGGGATTCGAACCCATGTCTCCAGGAAACATGCCTGTTATGCTAACCACTGCACCATCAATGGCTAACCTTTTCTCAGCTTAAGAATCTTATAAACCCGGAAAGTTTATAACTTCACTAAGCTGAGAAAAGGTTAGCCATTGATGGTGAGTGGTTAGCATAACAGGCATGTTTCCTGGAGATGTGGGTTCGAATCCCACTCATGGCAAAACCAATTTTTTTCAGCTCCTTAAAACATGTTATGTTTGTGCTCAGCTATGACTTTCACACATCTATTAAAGCTGATATTTTAATTTTTTCTATCCTCAATTGGACAGTTTAACAGTTATCTATCATAAATTCATGTATTAAAAAATAAGCAGCTTATACTATATCTGTGCTTGTTTTCAAACTAGTTGTGAAAGTAGGCTGTACTCTGTACTGGCAAGAAATTTTTCAATAGTGGTGCAGTTAATGATTTCTTTTACATTTTAATGCTCTTTCAACTGAGCATTTAATTAACAAAAAGCAAATCCTTCCTTTTAAATAAAATTCCTTAATTTTTAATTACACTATGGTAGTTTAACCCTTTAGATACAAGCTGTTTGAAAACAGCATACTTTATGTTCCATTTCTGCCAACAGAGAAAAGTGGGAGTTAGTAGTTCTTTCTCTCTTTGAATGATTAGTAAGGATACTGGGTAAAGAGAGCAGAACTAGACAGCCAAAGGTGATTCCAACCAAAGCTGCCTTTTGGGGAGTTGTTAAATGTTCATGAAGAATGTACATTCACATCCGCAGTTGCTGTCTGGGTTGGGTCTTTGCAGTTTTCAAATTTTTATTTTAACTCTTACCCTGTTATGAAATACGATATGTTTATATTTATCTATATTCATGTTTATGCTTTTGTCTTCTATATATATATATTTGCAAGTAATTTCATATTATACTGAATTGAAAACTGACATTTCTGGGCATTATGGAAAGCAATTCAATGAGGTGATTTGGCACAGGCCATCACAAATTTAAATAATGAGTTTGAAGGTTGGGGGAGGGGAGAGAGAAGGTGTTAATGCAAATTCAGAAAATATTTTTTTTAAATCAATTTTACCACTCAATCACTTTACATTATGTACTGGAGTAGCATAATACAGAATCTAATATGCATTCCTTTTATTTTAATCGACCCACCAAAATTTCAAAGACTTGCACATACTGCTACATTACTTTTTGTGATAATGTATTTTATTTATGAGAGCACTAGAAGCTACTCCTATCTTGTACAAGCCCTCTCATTCAATGACAGCACCTAGGATTCGAACCCAGACCCAGCTACTGCAGTGTCACTGCAAGGCAATGCAATATCACCGTCCAGCAAAGTGGCTTGTAAATTGTTATAACACTACAAAATATTGATTCTACTGAATAGATTATTATAATAAATCATCATAGTAGAAAGAACAAGCAACAATATATTCATACTAGAATAGTGAGCATCGCTTACTTGAAAAAATTGGCTAAATAGGAGAACTAAAACAGCTTGAATGAACACATTTTGCAAGATATTGCACCCTCCAAAAAGGCTTCCCAGCAAGTTCCTTTTTAATTTTGAGAAACAACCAAAAATCATGTGGTGCAAGATCAGGTGAATTTGCAGAATGGGGTAGCTGTTTGATTTTTTCCTGCTCCAGATAGGCCATAGCTTGTCAGGCCTTGTGAGCACTGGCATTGTCATGAAGAAGGAGAACCCTTGACACACCTGTTGTTAGATGCTTCTCCTTAACCATTTTGGGTAAAACAATGTTGGTGTAGTATTGGCCATTTATAGTCAATTTTTCAGGTAAGGTGTCCACAGTTACCACTCCTTGGGAAGTGAAAACAAATTGTAAACATCCTCTTCCTTGAGCAACAGTCTTGTTGGAGCAATTGGGGTGTAACCCAGATATAGTTGCTGACCTAACCATTTGGGGAAACTAAGTTAAAACATTGACAACATTTCCTGACGCAAGTTGACTCTAGCTTTTTTTTGCAGTTCTATCAGTTTGTGGGATATCCATTTGGTACAGATCTTTCAGAATTTTAAATGTTGATGAATAATTGCTTCCATACTGCTAACTGATACACTGACATCTAAACTTATCACCTGAATGGTGATATATGGTCTACCTTAACGAGTTTATGAACAGCAGCGATGGTTATTTCATTCAAGTCCTTCTTCAGTCTACCTACACCATGGAGGTTTTTGAAGCTCTGTCGTCCTTTGAATTTGTGCATCCATCCCATAACAGTTCTGTATGAACAGGCATGATCCCCATATACTAGTGATAAATCAGCATGAATTTTTTTCCGCATTGTTCCCAAGCTGCATCCTTCTGAAAACGTAAAATCTTTCTTCATTTTTAGTAGGCTCCATAGCAACAATGCACAGATTTTGCAGAGCAAATTTTAAGTGCAACCAGGAAGGAAAGAAATGACAATACAGCCTTTGTTTTTAGCACAAAATGACAAGTTTAGACAAGCTTTCAAATAAGTTGTAGCTTGTTAACTTCAGAGGAAAAAGTGCAAATCTACAGACACATGTCAAGAATTTTTTTTTTAACACTGTCCATACAAAAACTAGAAGCTTACTTGCATGTTATGAAATGGCAATCATCCAACTTGAAATTTGAACCTGGACTTTTCACAAGCTGTGAAATATCACATATTTTTCACAGAATCATCATAGGATATAGTATGAACATTTCAGTTTTGCTTATCTGTACATAGTGATAACTGTGATGAACATAATAAGAATAAGCTGATGAACATAATATTTGAAGTAGATATCATAAATTCTCAAATGTCAAGATTTACGAGTCTCTTGAAAAAATAATTTTAACGACACCTTATAAATTGAAGTAGGGTTGGGTTGTTTTACCTCTGAGCGGCACTTTTTTGCACACCATGGGCTAAATGGCCAGGTCACATGGACCCCGAAGGCTCAGAGATGGTTGGGGGAGGGGACCCACTGGAACAGCTGTTGGGAGACAGATGGTAGCCTCCCGTCAAGGCCATCCAGAGTGTTCTTTAACGTGCACAGGGTATGGCTCTCCCGCACACGGGGCCACGGCTTAACGTCCCATCCGACGGACGGCGGCCTTTACCAAGCCCATCGGTGTCCCCTACTGACTGTGGGCAGGGCGGGGAATTTTGCGGAGATAAATCTCAACGCTGACCCAGCTGGGACTCGAACCTGGGAACTACAGATTACGAGCCTGGCGCGCTACCGACTGAGCCACCCCTGCCCCTAAATTGAAGTAGATTTCATATGTATACTGCCCTCCACTGAAATTGTCCCACCTAGAAGAAATGTTTGCATATGTGTGTGTGGTGGTAGCTATACACATAAAGAAACAATGATTACAGAGGCAGACAGTTCTACTAATATTTAATGACAAAGAGACAGGTACATCAGTAGGGAAGATGGCTGCCATGAGCCAAAATACACGAGGGTAAGACATCAGGGGAGTGAGTCAAACAGGTGGTGAATGCGATATATAGCCATTCTTCATGCACCAATGTTGTCGATACAGTGACAGCTACAGGTGGCTGAGAGCCAGATGTCACATACTGCCCAATCATATCTCATACGTTTAATGGGTGACAAATCTGGTGAATCTGTGGGCCAAGGAAATAGAACCATTTCATAGCAGCACTACAGGGAGACTGGCACAGTATGTGGCCATGCATTATCCTGCTGCAAAATGTTGCTGGGCATAGCACATAGATATGACAGCAGCATAAGTTGAAGCACAATTTCAACATATCGCATCACAGTCAAACTGCCATCAATAACAACCACAGGTGACTGGCTTTTGCAACTAATGGCTCCCCACATGATGTTGGATGTCAGTCCTGTATGGCATCTTGGTTACATGTTGTATTGCATTTGTCACCTGGCTCTCTCCACATGCACACAGCTGTCATCAAAACAAAAACATGATTCGTCACTGAAGATGCCACTCCAGTACCCAGGATATTCCATGCATCACTGCAGATGTGTACGATAACACAATGGAGTAAGAGGAAAAATTAGATTAGAGGTACACAATACAAATAAAATTAAAGCAATTTAATGCTCTATGCATTGGCGAATGAAATAACCATTTACACTTTGATAGCACAGAGTGCTTAAAAAGTTTGATGTCATCCTTATTTTAATCTCCACTGAGACGTCACTTGCCGGCAAGAATGCCGAATTTTAAATTTCTCACTGAAAGCATCCTAAGAAGTTTCTGTTACTACCCATCCTCTATGGCATGGTACGCAAATTTCTCCTTAATAATTATTGATAGCATAGTCCATGTGCTGAAGTGCTTAAAAATATTTAACAGTGTCATAGAGAATTAAATTGCTTAATTTTGGAGTAAGAGGAAGACAAGCCAAGGGATGGGTGCACTGGCCCATATCTCATAATCATTAGATTGTGCTGTGAGACACAAGAATGGTCAGGGATGGAATTATGGTGTTAGTAATTTGTCATACAATCACAGTTGGGTTGGTTGTTTTACCTCTGAGCAGCACTTTTTTTGCACACAGTGGACTAAATGACCAGGTCACATGGACCTCGAAGGCTCAGAGAAGGTTGGGGGAGGGGACCCACTGGAGCAGCTGTTGGGAAACAGAGGTAGCCTCCCGTCAAGGTCATCCAGCGTGTTCTTTAACATGCACAGGGTATGGCTCTCCCGCACACGGGGCTATGGCTTAACGTCCCATCCGACGGACGGCGGTCTTTCCAAGCCCACCGGTGTCCCCTACTGACCGTGGGCAGGGCGGGGAATTTTGTGGAGATAAATCTCAACGCTGACCCAGCTAGGACTCGAACCTGGGAACTACAGATTATGAGCCTGACGCGCTACCGACTGAGCCACCCCCGCCCCTACAATCACAGTTCTGTCACATAAAACTTGTTGCCAGATTCAACTTCTCATCAGCTCTGATGTTCTCTGAGGTGCACCTGAACCTTCTGCTATCCATTATCAACAGCATCCACAAGTTCGTGTATCACAATAAATACATGTCACAATTTATTGATTGGACAATCCAGTTCTGCCGTTCCTATCTGGTCACTTTCAAAATCTGAGGTGCACATAATGCCATCTTTGGTATCTTAAAGGCATGGGTAATTCACAGAAGTTTGCCCCACACACTGCTGCTCACTAGCAATCATTCACACAGCTTTATGTAGCTGCAAAGTGATACTTGCATCACGGGGACAACTGCCTAACTTCTGTGTGGTTTGTGCCTTACAGGTGTCATGCAAATCAGTGATACAGGTATATTTTGTTGTCATGCATGCAAATTTTCAGCATTCTCCAGCTATTCTTTCCTGGCAGGGCAATTACAGTCTTATTCATGTCTCTTCATTAGCTGCTTAGAGAGAATTTTTTAAACACACAACCTAGAAAAAAAAATACAGCAAATTTCCCACTAGTATTCAAAATTAATGTAACAAAAATCTTAACGTATTTCAACATCATCCTCCTCCTCCTCAAGCAGCCATGGGATACAGAGGTCCAACCAGACTGTGCAATTAAGTTCTCCAAGCATCTGTTCTGAGTTACATCTGCTTCATCTGGCCACTGCACACCAATTCTAACATGGTCCTGTTTGACATTGTCTGCCCACCACATCCTAGGTCTCCCCCTCCTTCTGAGGCATCTAGGCACACTGTTCATAACCTTATTCGCCAATCTATAATTATCCATACGGGCAACATGGCCAAACCAGCGGAGTCTCTCTCTGCACAATATGCTGCTTAAAGGAGGTTGCAGACTCCTTTTCCTAACCTCATCATTAGTTACAAAGTTAAACCATCTAATGCCCAAGATACTGCGTAAGCATCTAGAATCAAAAGCATCTAGTTTCCTGTTATCTTGTTTACACAGCTTCCAAGTTTCACTACCATAACTAACCCTAGAAAGAACCAAACTATTATACAGTCTAATTTTAGTCTTTAGGTGTATACGCCTATTTCTCCACAATCTCCATAGATTCTTAAAAGTCCCAGCAGCAATACTTATTCGTCTGTTAATCTCATGCCGTACATCACCAGTATCAGTTATATAGCTCCCAAGGTAATTACACTGTGACACCTGCTCAACACTGCAACCATTCAGATTAACTGAATCACAACCAGCCTGACCAATTTTCATCACTTTAGTTTTCTCTCTGTTTATAAGCAAACCTACTCTACTACCAGTCTCATCAACAGCTCGAATGAAATAGTTCATCTCATCAACATCATTTGCCAAAAGGGCTAAATCAGAAATTTTCATATCTCCAGTCCATTTAAGGCCAAAATCTTTCCCTTGAAGTGAATTTCACATAACATAATCAATAACCAAGCTAAAGAGAAAAGGAGACAAAATGCACCCTTGTCGAACACCAGAAGTAATGCTAAACCAATTGCTACAAGACTTACCAACTCTCACACATGACTCAGTGTTATTATTGAGAGCTTTCATTATGTTAACTAACTTGTCTGGTATACCATATGATCGCACAATCAACCACAAATTATGACGATCAACAGAGTCAAAAGCCTTTTTGAAATCAACAAAGCTCCAACCAAAGGTTTCTGAAACTCTAAACATTTCTCAAGAATCTGTCTAAGTGAAAATATCTGTTCTACACATCCCCCACCACTTCTGAATCCACATTGCTCATCATGCAATTGCCTGTCAACCAGATTCTTAATTCTATTAAGCACAATCATGGAAAGAACTTTACCTGGAACAGAGAGCAGGCTGATACCCTATAGTTATCACAAGAACTGCGATCACCTTTTTTGAAAATAGGGATAATAATAGCTCTGGTAAAATCTTTAGGAACCATGCCTTTATCATAAAAGTTATTCAAAATTTCAGTCATCCATGTGGTAACTGAAACATTCCCAGCTCTAAGCATTTCCGTAGTAATTCCATCCACCCTGGAGATTTATGTAAAGTTTAGAAATAGACAAAATAACTTCAGACTGTGTTATAGGGCCCACATTAAGGCCAGTAATGCATCTATCAGCATTACAAACAATGAGAAAGAACAAACCACATTGTTTAAAACATTACTGTAATGCTCAGCCCGTCTAGCCATGAGAGAATCCTCACCTGTATAACCTACCTTGTTTATCCTTCAATTCTGGTATATCTGTCTGTTTTCTATCACAAAAAACTTTAATTTTCTGGTATGCTCTCTGATGTTGTGCTGTCTAACTGCTTCCTCGGCTTTGTCAGCCAAGCCATCATGCTAAAGATTCTTATCAGCAGCTAACTGATCTTTTACATGTTTATTAAGTTCTCTCTAATGCTTTCTATTAGGACTAGTAGGATATTGATTAAGGGCATTCCTGCAGTTCTTTCTTTCCAAAATAAGCTCAAGTGCCTTATCACTCGAATAATTCTGCCTCTTCTGCTACATTTTCCCTGAAAGAGCACTGTTAGATTCCCAAAAAGCTGCTTTAAATGGTTCCATTCTTCCTCAACTTCAGTAGTCAGTGTCATGACTGTCATAATGACTAAGTAACCTATCATGGTAAGCTTTGGCTATAACTGGGTCTTTCAGAGCTTCGGTATTAAAGGTAAATTTTTTCACCCTAGCACAACACTTTTTAAGTTTAAGTTGCAAGACACTTTTAACAAGGTAATGGTCAGATCCAATTTCAGCTCCCCTATATGCCCTGGTATTTCTAACAGAACTAGCCCATTTGCTGTTAATTAATATATAATCAATCATATTCCTATGCAGCCCATCAGGTGAAACCCATGTGTATTTATGTATGTTGCAGTGTTTGTAATATGTGTTAGTTATTCTGAAACCATTGAGTTTACTTACCTGTAGGAAACGTTGCCCATTGCCATTGCAGCTACCAATACCAAAAGGGCCTATTACTCCTCCCCAAAGGTCAGAGTCAGTACCAACTTTGGCATTGAAATCACCTAGAACAAGGGTAATATCTCCTTTCTTGACAGAATTCAAAATATCCTGAAGTTGTCCGTAAAACCTATCCTTCTCATCCTCATCGGCATCCTCAGTGGGGGCATAACAGCAGATAACATTCAAGTCTTTAACGCTTGTCTGAAATTTTGCTGTAAGAAACCTTTCATTAATGCACTTGTATCCTAGAAGAGCATCACTAGCGTGTCTGCTGAGAAGCAGACCCACGCCTTGGTGATGCTTATTGTCATCCCTCCCTGAAAAGAGAAATTTAAAATTATTTTTAAGAATATGACCTTTATCTGTCCATCTGGTCTCTTGCAAGCCGAGAATATCTAAATTATAATGGTGGAATTCTTGTGTGAGGACATCAAGAGAAAAAGCTCTGTGCAGAGTCCTCACATTCCAACTACCTATGGAGAGAAAATGGTTAGTGGGATGTTTAAAGAAACTATGTTTATTGAGAGATAGAATGCCGACAATATCAAACAGCTCCCTAATCGCAGACATGGGGCAAAGACCCATTCCCCCACCACTAAAGGCTGAAGCCATCTACACTGGAAGACTTCCTCCAATGTAGAATTTGACGATGCCAATAGAAGCAAAGAGTTCAGGTGCCAGCGATGACCTCTGCTCAGGATTATCCATCAGCTGATAAACTTATCCTGTGAATCTATTCACAGCGGAAGATTTTCCCTCCACAGAAGCCCACCAGTGCAGCAAAATCAGGATCCATAATCAAGCTCAAAGCCAGATATCTGTCCAGTCCAGTGGGTTTATATGGTCAGCACCAGGACGTGTGTGGTTGAGCACTCCTCAGCAGGGTAGAAAAAAAAAAGTAGCCATAGGTTGTCCAGATCAGTAGGAAACACTAATCTGGCAGCCCTTCCCTTCCGTTCACTTCCACAAGAGAGTATCTCTTTTGAAAGGTACTAACGGTCTGCACCACGAGAAGGTGGGGTCAGACATTAGGTGCTTTGCCTGGCCGGTTCTATGCATCATCACAGGGGATTGGTGCATAGCTCTCCTTCCAGTGACTACCTAGTACCATTTACAGACCCAGAGCATCAATACGATTTAAAAAATTAACTAGGTAAAACTGCATTAACGCAGACTATTTTACAAGCATACTTGCATAATTACACATTAAAACCTAAAATAATCACATCCCCTGGAACAAAATCTCAATTAAACTACATGGAAAATCTAATCATGAATTTATATCAGAATGAATTATGTAATACCAATATTAAACCTTTACCATCAACCTGAAAATTGATTTTAAATAATTTAACGGGATATGCACTGGGTAACTGCTAGAGGGACTGTCTTATAAAGATCAGTAACAAGGATGAAAAGAGCACACTGGCTGAAGAAGCCCCATGTAAAATGCACATAATAGTGGTCCTCTGTTTTTATGTCTTTTTGATGTTTTTATGTTAAATATTTAAATATAAAGCTTTTATTAAGGGGGGAAATTTTTTCTTGTTATTTAATTTTGGTGTGTCAGAAAAATCATAAAAGGTAACTGCATGGTTGAAAGAAGAAAAAGGTGATAAAATACTGCAGAAGAAGTGACTGCACATATAATAACAGTGCTGAGTCACTTAAAAAAGAGTAATCAGGATTGGCATCTCAACAAATGGTAAACCACAAAAATCATTAGCAGCGTGTCCCAAAAACGAAGTGCAGCAGCCTGTAACTTCCAAGCCTTGTAACATCAACTTGGATAAATTAGTATAAATCATCTTTCCAATGGGACTCTGTCATCAACTTGGATAAAGCAGTAAAACATTCTTCCTCTCTTACCACTTTAACAATAACTGTAAAGTGTATTCAACTGTGATATAATTAACTCTCTCCTATCTCATGATTATGAGATTTCAGGTTGAGAGTAATTTGATTGGTTTATAGCCTTTGGCACAATTACAATGATTATGTGTTAAGAACTAAATGTAATAAATTTTATTATGCTTTTAATTTTTCAGAGTTGTGCAATTCTGATTGGCTTAAGTCCGGGTCTTTGAAAGAGTGGCTAATATCAACAGTGTGATAAGGCCTGCATGGTATTCCTGAAGCCATTGAATCATGTTGGGTTGCTTTAACTCTGAGCAGCACTTTGTTTTCATACTCACAAGGACCTGAAAGCTCAAAGAAAGTTTGAGGAAGGTGACCTACTGGGCAGTTGTTGGAAGACAGATGGCAGCACGTCTACCATCTGTCTCCTAATAACCATCCAGCATGTTCTTTACGATGCACAGGGTATGGCTCTCCCACACATGGGGTCATGGTTTAACATCCTATCCAACAGATGGCGGCCTTTCCAAGCTCAGCGGTGATCCCTACTGACCGCGGGCAGGACAGGGAGTTTTACCATTGAATCAAGAGCACTCTTTGAATTGACAACTATAGGTTGAATGGAAGAAAAAGACATCTATGGAACTGAAAGGTTTCATAATAGTGTGTAGAAAGGTATAGTGGCATTACCACCTCCACAATCTGGTATGGCTGGAAAGTGCCATAGCCAGTAAAAACATAAATTAGTGGCATATATTTTTCTTAAACTTTATAATAGGCACAATGTATTCATTGTTAGTTTTTGTTTCAAAAATAAGCTAACAGTATACATGCATAAAGCCGTCCCGTGCCGAGTGGTTAGCACGCTTGGCTACTGATCTAAGGGACCTGGGTTTGAGCCCCGGTATTAGGCATGGATGTGTGTGTCGTTTTTCTGCTGAGGTCCTGCCATCCTCTCAGATCTCCTACTATGGCATATAAACTGACAGGCTCCTGTCAGACCTCTGTGGCAAGCAGCTGCTTGAGGGGGTATTTATTATTATTATTATTATTATTATTATTATTCACAATACAATTTCAACATTTAAGCTTAAAGGAATTTAGATGGATCATTTATTTTTAAATGCAATACACTTGAAAATATTTTTATCTTACCAACATATGTAAAATTGACTTTTGCATGAGATGAGCCAAGATCCAATTTCTGCAAATTTCTGCAAACTGCTAGTTGCCTAATTCCCTCATCACTCATGTCACAATCACCAAATTCAACAGATAAGGTCATTTCATCAATTAGCTGCAGTGAAAAGAAATTGTGGCAGGAAATATACTTCATATCTGGTGATATGCAATACAACTTGGTTACAAAAGACAAAATGTAGATAAAACAGTGAAGTAGGAACAAAATTTCTCTAACATTTAAAAAAATATAGAAGTATAGTAGTTTAAATTAACTCTACTTAAAACTCAAAGAGTTAGTGAATTTTTCAGGCAGTAATACATACAATTCCAAGGAATATCAGAAAAACACTATGGGATATCACAACTTGCATTAGTGCAAGGCAAGTTGTGATATCACATTGAATTCCAATGCTTAAATTAAAGGTCCCGAGATATAACAAAAAGTCAATAGATAAGTCTCTGATACATAAATCAGTAGTTGATATCTTAGAAAGACACAATAGTAGGTAGCAATGAAGTTCTGTACGATGGAAAGTATTCAGCATTGAAACAACAGTTCACTAATATTGAAATACCAGCGATGACATATATGTGTCACTCACTCTTGGTTGTAAACATTGTGACCTTTTTTTTGAGATATATCAATTTGCAGCATAGAAGTTGTATGGTAATAATTGACATTCAAGAATAATTATTAAGTTAAAGTACACACCTATACAATATTAACAATGGAATTAAGTACATGCACAAAAGCTAATGGTAAGCTTCGTGCAGTAGTGCTTAATGTTAACTAATATAACTTTTCCACATGTTTTCCACATTAGGCTGATAATGATTTGCCTACCTCATGAAGCAGCCAAAGGATAGCCATGAAACATGTTGCAATGCAGTAATGATTACTGTTAAAGAGTTATTAAAGCTGGACTTTGATACCTCAACTTGCATTGCACTGTTTATGGCATATCAACAGAATGATATGTTTTTATTACTATCGGCAAAGTGCAATACTCTTAGGTAGTATGAATTACCACAAACTGCTGTGCTTTAGAAATTAACCCTTTGTGTGTCTAAGCTGGGTTTACTGTTTTCCATTTTTAGTGGCCTGAGGAATGTTTAACTCTTTTGTAGTACAAGGGGCTAAATTAAAAATTTTTTTTGAAACAGAAAATTTAACTGTTTCTAATCAAATGTTGAAAATAAACTTTTTTGCACACAATGGGTTAAATGACAAGGTCTTAAGGACCCAGATGGCTCAGAGAAGGTTGGGGCAAGAGGATCCACCAGACAGATGGTAGCCTCCTGTCAGAGCCATCAAGTGTGATCTTTAATATGCACAAGATATGGCCCTCCCACACAAGGGGCTACAACTTAATGTTCCATCCGATGGATGGTGGCCTTTTCAAACCCCTCAGTGTTTCCTATTAACCAAGGGCAGGGAAGGGAATTTTGAAGAGGTAAATCTCAAAGCTTGCCCAGGTGAGACTCAAACCTGGGAACTGCAGATTACAAGTCTTTTTTGACTGTTTACTCTGCTTGAAAAATTATGATAAGGTTAAAAAATAAACCTATTTCAGCCTGCAGTGATCGTATGCACATGTTGAATCACCATAAATAGTATCAAGTAGCAATGATTTAGTTTGTGCCTTTATTCTGCCATAGCATAGTAGCTAACTGATCAGTTTTTGATTTCTTGTATTCTGACCTACTTATGGCTCTAACAGAATTGTAATGCTTTCTAATGTAAAATATTGATTTTATTACTACCGGAAGCTGTGTTACTTGGGAACTTCGCATATAACTTTTGGCAAATATTTTAGCAAACTTTTGATTTTAAAACTTTTTTTTTTACTCTGGTGCATCTGGATTTATATTTTACTGCTTCTCAAATGTATACTGCAATAATAAAGAATTATTAATTTGAAATGATCCAAAATGAAACTGCTAGTGACTTCTACTGATGAATATCTGAAAAACAGTAGAATTAGCAATTAGACTAAAATGTCAATTTTTAAAGGGTAGTACTTATTTTAGCGATACTTTTAATGATATTTTAACCAAATACACTAAATAACATTAGGAAATTGTGATTCCTGAATGAAAATTTTGCTGCAATTTTAAAAATAAATTTCTTCATAGCAGTTATGCAGCTTCATGCTAAAACGATTCATTCTCAATTTCATTGCTTCGGTTATACTTTTTAATCATATGAAATATTTTCATTCATCATTTTTTACAGTTCTTTATCTTCTCCTAGACATTTTCCGATTTTTATTTAAATAATCATGTTTAAAAGCCAAAATGTATTTTTATAAATACAACTTTTGTTAGGCTTAGAGAAGCTCATAGCCAAAAATCTAAACATATGCATTATTTGCATAAATAACTAAAAACTATAAACACAAAACTAAATAAATCAAAGTTTACACATTAAGAGAAATATTAAGAACAATTTAAATTAAAATAATAAAAATTTTGGAAAAAACAGTTTTTAAAATATTTATTGAAGTTTAAAATGAAAAAATAAAGTAAGACAAGTTAGTTAACATAATGAAAGCTCTCTATAATAACACTGAGTCATGTGTGAGTTGGTAAGTCTTGTAGCAATTGGTTTAGCATTACGTCTGGTGTTCGACAAGGGTGCATTTTGTCTCCTTTTCTCTTTAGTTTGATTATTGATTATGTTATGCGAAATTCACTTCATGGGAAAGATTTTGGCCTTAAATGGGCTGGAGATAAGAAAATTCCAGATTTAGATTATGCTGATGATTTAGCCCTTTTGGCAAATGATGTTGATGAGATGAACTCTTTCATTCGAGCTGTTGATGAAACTGGTAGTAGAGTAGGTTTGGTTATAAACAGAAAGAAAACTAAAGTGATGAAAATTGGTCAGGCAGGCTGTGATTCAGTTCATCTGAATGGTTGCAGTCTTGAGCAGGTGTCACAGTTTAATTATCTTGGGAGCTATGTAACAGATAATGGTGATGTGTGTCATGAGATTAACAGATGAATAGGGATTGCTGCCGGAACTTTTAAGAATCTAGGAAGAGTGTGGAGAAATAGGCGTATACACCTAAACACTAAAATTAGACTGATAATAGTTTGGTTCTTTCTAGGGTTAGTTATGGTAGTGAAATTTGGACTCTTTGTAAACAAGATAACAGGAAACTAGATGCTTTTGATTCAAGATGCTTGCGCAGTATCTTGGGAATTTATTAGATGGTTTAACTTTGTAACTAATGATGAGGTTAGGCAAAGGAGTCTGCAACCTCCTTTAAGCAGCATATTGTGCAGAGAGAGACTCTGTTGGTTTGGCCATGTTGCCTGTATGGATAATTATAGATTGGTGAATAGGGTTATGAACAGTGTGCCTAGAGGCGTCAGAAGGAGGGGGAGACCTAGAATGCAGTGGGCTGACAATGTCAAACAGGACCTTGTTAGAATTGGTGTGCAGTGGCCGGATGCAGCAGATGTAGCTCAGGACAGATATGCTTGGAGAATTAAACTACGCAGTCTGGTTGGACCTCCGTAGCCCATGGCTGCTTGAGGTTGGTTGGTTGGTTGTTTGGGGTTTAATGGCGCATCAGCAACAAGGCCATAATGCGCCAAACAAAAGACAATATAAAAGATAAAAAACATAGAACCCCGTAACCAAAATGTAAAATACATTTTTAACATTGTACAGTGTTAAAACAACAGAAAACAAGTGTATATGAACAGAGTAAAACAAGTGTAGAAATATTAAATAAAATAATCCCAGGTGTAAGAGACCTGGGGTAAATAATGCATATATTAAGGTAAAATCAAATTCGGTTAAAATATCCACAATATTTCAAATAGCTAAAAACTGGAGATAAAATGCAATGATCAGATAAAAGATGTCCGAGTGTAAGAGGCTCGGACATTAAATTATGAAAGCTAAAATAACATTGACGTTCGAAATTAAAACACGGACATTCGATTAAAATATGTTTAATAGTTAAAATGGTGTCACAAAACTCGCACTTAGGTACGTCGTCCGCCCGTAAAAGAAACGAATGAGTAATAAACGAGTGACCTAAGCGGAGCCGAGCAAGTACAACTTCCTCCTTGTGATTCCTGCGGTAACAAGACTGCCATGGTTTGATGATAGGTTTGATCTCAAAGAGCTTGTTCGTAAGCTGTTCCGACTAAGATCTCTGCCACTGTGCCTGGAGCTCGGTGGTAAAACGCTGCCGGAAATCCAGATAGGGAACCGGCAACGGAGAGTCGGACAGGGGCGTGGCTGACCTGGCAGCAGAATCTGCCAGATCATTACCCCTGATTCCGACGTGACCGGGCACCCAACAGAAATGGATTGTGGTTGTGGCTGCCAGACGATGTAGCTGCTGGCGGATCTTAGTAAGAACTGGGTGAGGCCGATGCCTCACCGAGATCAAAGCCTGTAGCGAGCTAAGCGAGTCGGTGTAAAGCACACACCGACGATGATGCTTAGTCGCCACGTGGTCCAAGGCGAGGCTGATAGCGTGCAACTCTGCAGTGAAGATGGAACACTGCAGTGGGATCTGGTCTGCAATGATTACATCACAGCAGACCATGGCCGATCCCACCGATGTGCCGGACTTCGAGCCATCTGTGAAGACAGGCAAGAAGTCCGGGTACTCAGCACAATGGCTGGCAAAGAGTTGCCGGTACACACAGTCGGGTGTAAAGGCCTTCCCCGTCCTGCACAAGGAAAAATCACAGGAAGGGGAAACAGCGAGCCATGGTGGAAGTGGCTCAGCTGTCGACCGTGCAACGCTATCGAGACTGGTGTTGATGTCTCTGAGGAAGCCTCGGACACGCAAACCAAATGGACGAATGGCAGTCGGCCGATTAGTGTAAAGAATTTCCCACTTCGGACTGAAAACGCAGTCCCAAGTGGGATGGCCAGGCAGGGATCGCAATTTAGAAGCATATTGTAGGGACAACTGCTGACGGCGAACAGATAAAGATGGTTCGTCGGTCTCAACGTAAAGACTCTGGACCGGTGAGGTGCGGAAGGCTCCCATGCAAACACGGAGGGCCTGATGATGGAGGGGGGTCCAGCACCTTCACCACCAAATCCCGGGCCGAGTCGTACACCTGGGATCCGTAGTCCAGTTTCGATCGGACAAGTGCACGGTACAGGCGGAGCAAAGAACATCGGTCCGCCCCCCAAGAGAGGGAGGAGAGGACCTTCACGATGTTCAATGCCCGCGTGCACTTGGACCTGAGATGACGTATGTGTGGTAAAAAGGTCAATTTCCGATCGAATATGAGACCGAGAAACTTGGTCTCCGCCACAACTGGAATGATGTTACCCCCGAGCCTCAGCTTGGGATCCAGATGAAGATTACGCTTGTGGCAAAAGTGCACACAAGCGGTCTTCTGTGGGGAGAACCGAAACCCGTTTGCCGTCGCCCAAACCGAAAGATTGTTCAGGGCAATTTGCAGTTGTCTTTCAATGACCCTCATGCTGGACGAAGAGCAAAAGATACTAAAGTCATCAACATAGAGGGCATTGCCTACTGATGGAGGAAGTTGTCTAGTTATAGAATTAATCTTGACAGCGAAAAGCGTAACACTCAGAACGCAGCCTTGTGGCACCCCCTGTTCTTGGGGGTACGGCCGCGACAGAGTGTTACCGACACGGACACGAAAAGAGCGTGTCGATAAGAAGTTGGAGATGAAGATCGGCATGTGACCTCTCAAGCCGAAGCTGTGGAGGTCACGAAGAATGCCGAATCTCCAAGCCGTGTCGTACGCTTTTTCGATGTCGAAGAAAATTGACACCAGGTGCTCTCTACGTAAAAAAGAATTTCTGATAGCCGATTCGAGGCGTATCAGATGGTCAAGAGTTGACCGTTGCCTGCGAAAGCCACACTGGGTGTTGGAAAGAAGGTTGTGATGTTCTAAATACCAGATGAGTCTGGCATTTACCATTCTTTACAACACCTTGCACACGCAGCTCGTCAATGCAATTGGACAATAATTGGAAGGAATCTTGGGATCTTTGCCTGGCTTGGGGAAGGCCAAGACGATGGCCTCCCGCCAGGAGTCCGGAAACTGCTCCTCGAGAAAAATGCGATTGAAGAGATGGAGCAGCCGATCCTTACTCGATGGTGAAAGATGTTGGAGCATGGCATAATGGACATTGTCCGGCCCTACAGCAGAGGCACGAGAAGAGTGCAGAGCAAGGCGAAGCTCCTCCGCTGTGAATGGCCTGTTGTAAGGCTCCAGGCCATTTGAGTGGAAAGACAGCGGAGAGCGCTCCGCCCTGCCCTTCTGGGCCAGAAACTCGGGGGAGTAAGAGGAAGACGAAGAGATGGAGGAGAACGACTCCCCCAGAGTGTCGGCAATTGCTTTGGGATCAGCAATTGCCTGTCCATTGTGCTCCAGGATCGATAACGAGTGGGACGTGTAGTTCCCACTCATCTTCCGGACTTTATCCCACACGACCTTAGAACTAGTCGTGCGGGTGATGGATGACGTATACTTGATCCAAGATTCCTTCTGGCTCTGGCGTCGGATGAAACGTGCTTTCGCCCTGGCGCGTTTGAAATTTTCAAGGTTGGGGGACGTCGGATATCTCCGAAACACCCCCCAAGCCTTGTTCTGAGCCTTACGAGCTGCGGTGCATTCTGGATTCCACCACGGTTTCGGAAAGCGAGGAAACCGTGTAGAAGTTTGAGGAATCGTTGATGCAGCTGCATCTACGATACAGTCCGTTATCTCCGCTACTGCCACATTGATTGGCTCCTGGCTGACAGAGTGGTCGTCGAGCTCAGAGAGCAGCTCGAAACCACCCCAGTCAGCCCGATCGAGCCTCCACCGCGAGACGCGTGAAGGGCTGCAAGACCCCCCACGGGAGATGGTGCACACCACGGGGAGGTGATCGCTTCCGTACGGGTTGTCCTAGGATCGAGGAGGAGCAGATGGTGAGGTCAATGGCAGTGAAAGTGCGGGTTGGGGAGTGAAAGTAAGTACTGACACCGGTGTTCAACAGGGAGAGAGAAGGATCCACGAGCCACTGCTCCAGGACCCCGCCCCTCCCGTTGGTGTCAGCACTGCCCCAAAGTGGACTGTGTCCGTTGAGGTCCCCCATAATGAGGAAGGGGGACGGCAGCTGCGAGACGAGATCATCAAGGTCTTCCTGGAAGACGATGCTCCCAGGTGGAAGATATACAGAGCAGACAGTCAGTGAGAACCCCACGAATAGACGGATGGCTACCGCCTCTAAGTTGGTAGTGAGGGGTACGACCTGGAATGGAGAATGGTTGCTCACGAGGATGGCGACACCCCCGCGAGCTGGACCATCTCCATCCCGGTCCCGGCGAACTAGTGAAAAGTGCCGGATCGTGGGATCTGTGACTGGCTGCAAGTATGTCTCCTGCAGGCACACACAGATGGGCTGGTGTGCCTGAAGGAGGGCCTTGATGTCGTCAAGATTCCTCTGGAATCCACGACAATTCCATTGTAGGAGTGTGGCCATCTCAGGACTTAGAAGAGTGGGCGGACGACGAATTCCTATTCAACTTCACCGCCGCAGAGGACGGTTTAGTGAATAGGGGGCGGTCGGTATCCATGTCCTCGGAATCGTCCGAGGGACATGGATCGGTGACCGCTCTTTGTGGCGCTGTTATTTTCTTTTTCGGCCCCGGTGGGGGCCCCTTCGGTTTTGAAGGTCTTGCTGTCTGAGGACGGGGAGGAGGAGGCCTTCCGGTGGAGGTGGAAGGCTGTGTTGCAGGAATGGAAACCGGGGTTGATGTCGAAGTCGACACCACCCTCGGTCTCGCCTGCGTGAGGAGGTACTTCGCAGCTGGCGAGAAAGACTCAGTAGGTGGTACACTGATGTCGGTCTGCACCGCAACCGAAGTCATTGGAACGATGGACTTTCCAATGACTGCACTGGCATAGGAAACCTTGCCAGGTGGGGCGGGCGGTGCAGCAAGCTTTCTCGCTTCAGCATACGAGATGTTGTTGATTACTTTGAGGCGTTGTACCTCCTTTTCCTCCTTCCACTTCGGACAGTCGCGGGAGTACGCCGGATGTTCGCCACTGCAGTTCACACAGCATGCCTTTTCTGCTGTGCAATCAGGATCGAGATGATCCTTACTGCCACAGCGAGCACAGGTGGGCTTGCCCCTGCATGCTGTGCGGGCGTGACCGTATATCTGACACTGAAAACAGCGCAGAGGGTTTGGGATATACGGCCGAACCTCACAATGTAAGTATCCTGCCTTGATGTAAGAAGGCAGGCGTGGCGTGTTGAATGTAACGATTAACACCCGGGTGGGTGTTAATTTCCCATCACGGCGTGTCGAAACCCGGTGGACCGCTGTTACTCCTTGAGGTGTGAGCTCCGAGAGGATTTCCTCCTCAGTGACTTTGAGGAGGCCCCACTCGGTGATCACACCCCGAGAGGAATTCAAAGTTTTATGGGGAGTGACTTCGACAGCCACCCCACCAATTTCTTTGACTTTCAGGAGCAGTTCAGAGTGTTTAGAACAAGCGGTCTCAACCTGCAAGTCACCAGATCGTAAGCGCTTGACGGATTTCGGCTCTCCCGCAAGACCTTTTAAACCTTTATTTACAAAAAAAGGGGACATGTCCCCAAGTACCTGATCACCCGTGGAGTGGATGATCAGGAACTTTGGGAACGAAGCCACAGACACAGAAGAAGACGGCAGTGATAACGTAGACGAAGAAGACGGGGGTTCATGTTGAGCCCTCTTGTTTGCAATGATCGAATTTTCCTCACTCTCTCTCATGTTTATTTTAGTGTGGTTCAGTGCCCGCTGTCCCCACCCTCCACGGAGCCCAACAAGGGGACGCCCAGTCGGGCGCCAGGGCTACGCAGGCACTATACCCACACAGACAGTGAGCCAAGCCCTCACAAATAAATACAAAGAAAATAAAAAGAGAAATGTGCAGAACAAAAACGTTCTACACAAATGAAACAAAGCGTAAAATAAGAAAATCGTGAATGGCCAAACTGGCCTCACAAAGAAAAGATAACGACAAAATGAAAATAAGTTGTGAGGAAACTTGTAAACCTGTACCCGGAATGTGGGCAAGGTTACTCACCGCTCTGCACGGTTGACCCTAGCAGGACCTGCCCACCAGCCGATTGCTCCTGGGGGGGCCACCCCAGGAGCTCCTGTTTACCGGAAGCAGAGGCCAAAGCAGTGTATAGCAGAGGCCCCGGAATCCGCTGCCCAGCCCCGCGACAGACAGGCTCCCCAATGGCAAGACGGCCAATGGGGACCCCGCCAGTCATGAGCTGAGGAGAGAAGACGGGGACCCCCGAGCAACTACCAGGATCCTCCTTTCCCGGGACATGGGTCTCCGCGCACGGCAAACACGCGGGCGAGCGTTTAGGACCCTGCGAAGGTAACCGAGCCAGCGGGAACCTTCACAGGGTGGTCCCCCTCACCACGTACAGGCGCTCACACCGAGGGGGGGCTGCTTGAGGATGATGATGATGATGATGAAAGTAAAATTTTTCGATATTTTAAAACACTTAAAAATTTAAATTACTTTGCATTTTTCTTCGAATTTTTGCCATTTTATTAATCATAATTAAATGTTTTTTCTTTTGATATACAACATGAATATTTCCCTTTATCAGTTATTTCAGGATAAGGTCCTAACATTGCATATTTCATTTTCCAAAAACACTTTAAAATTAACTTGGTTGCTAGATTGAGACCGGTTTCAGAGACCTGACGACATTTTAAGGTAAGTGCTATGAAGATTTTATTAAATTCACATAAAAGAGCAAATAAATAAGCTGTATCATATTCCAAAAATGAACATATATTCTTTGGTTTAGTGTATGTTTCATTTCATACTAAAATAAATTTAAGTTCTACACACTCATAAAATTGTTATATACACTGAAGAGACAAAACATTATGACCACCTGCTTAATATGATATGGTTCATCCAGGTGGTGCCAGAACAGATCTTACCCAGCGAGGCATGTATGCTACATATTTGTAAAGGTGTCTTTTTGTATCTGGTACCAACACATTACCAGCAGATCCTTTATCTCTCAACCTGTTGAGTGATCTCGACAAGTCATACGCTAAATGAAAGGTTGTCACACGGAATTTTGGTTCTGCCCATATAACTTTGGAACATGAGGGCCCATAGGTATGAATTAGGTGTGAAATGAAAGTTAACTCTTGTAAGTTATGTGGTTGAGTCGCTGCAGATCGAATATGCTGTTCCAACGCAAACCATAGATACTCAATTGGATTGATATCTGGGGAATTTGGAGGTCAGGGCAATACCTGGAAGTCTTCCTCATGTTCTGCAAACCATTCTCGAACAATAAGTATGGCATTTATCCTGCTGAAAGAAGGCACTACTAGAAGGGAATACCATTGTCATGAAAGGATGTACCTGGTCTGCAATGATGTTAGTAGGTGGTAGATATCATAGTTTCCCGTACATGAATGGTTGGACCCAGGATTTCCCATCAGAACATTGCCCAAAGCATTACACTTTCTCCACGGGCTTTTGTTTTTGTCCCATAATGCATCCTGGTACCAACACTTCCCCAGGTAAATGACACACACATACCCAGCCATCCACATGATGCAACTGGAAATGAGATTTATTGGATCAGACGGTTGTCAGAAATGTCGTCAGGTCTCTGAAACCGGTCTCAATCTAGCAACCAAGTTAATTTTAAAGTGTTTTGGGTTTAATATCAGTTTTGGGTTTAATGGCGCATTAGCATCTAAGGCTATAATGATATGTCCAAATAAAAGATAAAAGTCATAGGACCCTCAACCAAGTATAAAAATAAACTACAAACTCATACACAAATTGTAAAACAATAAAAGGAAATATAGTCGACAAGAAACAAATGTTATAAATATAAAAGTAACTCAGATGTAAGTGACTTGGGTTAAACATACAGAAAAATAAACATTTGAGTAAAACTATAGCCGAGTAAAATATCCTGTAAATTGTAAAAATTGAAAGACAGCGTTAAAATAACAATGATCTGATATGAAATGTCTGAGTGTAAGGGGCTCGGACATTGGACCAGACAACGTTCTTCAAATCATTCTAGGTCCAGTTTCGATGCTTGCATGCCCATTGTAAGCATTTTCGACAATGAACCAAGGTTAGCATGGGCACTCTCAGTAGCCTGTGGCTACACAGCCCCATTTTCAGTAGAGTTTGATGTACTGTGTGTTGCGACACATCACCAGCATTCAAATTACGGGGGAGCTGCAACACAGTATCTCTTCTGTTGGCTCATACCATATGGGATAGACTTCACTCACCTCTAGCCTGGTTGATTGGTTGGTTGGTTGGTTGGTTGTTTGGGGTTAAATGGAGCATTGGCAGCTAAGGCCATAATGCACCAAATGAGATGAATAAAAGGGTAAAAGAAGCAGAAACACACAACCAAAGTTAAAAGTCAAAAGAGTAAAAGATAAAACCAACAAATGCAAAAAATACAAAAACAAGAAAGATGTATACAGCAATAAATATAAAGATATAAAAGGAAAACCAACCCAGGTGTAAAAGACCCAGGTTGGACAGTGTATAAATGACAAAGCCATAAAATTACAATCTAGTAAAATAACTGGTAAAAGGTAAAAAGGCAAAGACAGGAGATAAAAAGGAATCATCAGATAAAAGATGTCTGGGTGTAAGGGGCTCAGACGTAAAATCATGAAAGTTAAAATATAACCAACATTCGAGGTTAAAAGCAGTACAATAGATTAAAATATGTTTAACTGTTAAAATGGTGTCACAAAATGCACACTCAGGTTCATCATCTGTCCGAAGAAGAAAGGAGTGAATGATAAATGAATGACCTAAGAGAAGCCAAGCAAGCACAACTTCCTCCTTGCGATTCCTGTGTAAACAAGACTGCCAAAGCTTGACAATGGACTTGATCTCAAAAAGCTTGTTACCAACCTGTTCAGACCAAGATCTCTGCCGCCATACCTGGAGCTAGATGGAAAAACGCTGTCAGAAGTCCAGATATGGAACTGGAAGTGGAGATCTGCACAAGGTCGTGGCTGACTTGGCAGCAGCATCTGCTGCCAAGTCAGCCACGGCCTTGATCCAGACGTGACCAGGCACACAATAGAAGAGAATTGTGGTGGTGGCTGCCAGACGATGGAGCTGCTGGGAGATCTTAGAGACAGCAGGGCGAGGCTGATGCCTCACCGAGATCAAAGTCAAATTAAGCGAGTCAGTGTAGAGGACACACTGATGATGATGGTTTGCTGCTATGTGGTCCAAGGCAAGACTGATAGCATGCAACTCTGCAGTGAAGATGGAGCACTGCTGTGGGATCTGGTGTGCAATGATTATATCACAGCAGATCATGGCTGATCCCACCGATGTGCCAAACTTCGAAAGGCCTTCCACGTCCTGCAAAGAGAAAAATCGCAGGAAGGGGAAACAGTGAGCCAAAGTGAGAGTGGCCCAGCTGTTGGCTGTGAGATGTTATCAAGATTGGTGTTAATGTCTCGCAGGTAACCTTGGACACACAAACCGAAAGGACAAATAGCAGTCGGGCAATTTTGGTATAACATTTCCCACTGGGGACTGAAAACGCAATCTCAAATGGGATAGCCTGGCTGGAATTGCAATTTTACTGCATAATGTAGGGACAACTGCTGACGGCAAATAGATAAAGATGGTTCAACGGTCTCAAAGTAGAGACTCTGAGCTGGTGAAGTGCGGAAGGCCCTCATGCAAACACAGAGACCTGATGGTATAGAGGGTCCTACACCTTCACCACCGAATCCTAGGCAGAGTTGTACATCTGGGATCTGTTGTCCAGTTTCAACCAGACAAATGCATGGTAGAGGTGGAGCGAAGAACATCGGTCTGCCCCCCCCCCCCCCCCCCCCCCAAGAAAGGAGGGAGAGGACTGAGGATGTTCAATGCCTGTGTGCACTTAGACCTGAGATGTCGAATATGAGATGAGGAGGTCAATTTCCAGTCAAAGATGAGACCGAGAAACTTGGTCTCTGCCACAACTGGAATGATGTTACCCCTGAGCCACAGCTCGGGGTCCAGATAAAGATTACATTTGTGGCAAAAGTGCACAGCAGTGCTCTTCTGTGGAGAGAACCAAAACCTATTGGCAGTCGCCCAAACTGAGAGATTGTTCAGGACAGTTTGCAGTTGTCATTCAATGACCCTCATGCTGGATGACAAGCAAAAGATGCTAAAGTTGTCAACATAGAGGGCATTGCCTACAGTCAGAGAAAGTTGCCGTGTAATGGGATTTATCTTGACAGCGAAAAGTACGACACTCAGGATGCAGCCTTGTGGCACCCCCTGCTCTCAGGGGAAAGGGCGCGACAGAGTGTTGCCATCATGAACTCGAAAATTACGAGATGATAAAAAATTGGCGATGAAGATTGTCATGTGACCTTGCAAGCCGAAGCTATGAAGGTCACAAAGAATGCCGAATCTCCATGCTGTGTCAAACGCTTTTTCGATGTGGAAGAAAATGGACACCAGGTGCTCTTGAAGTAAAAATGAATTCCTGATCGCCAATTCGAGGTGGATCAGGTGGTCTAAAGTAGACATGCCTGTGAAAGCCACACTGGGTGTTGTAAATGATGTTCCAAATACCTGGTATTTACCATTCTTTCCAACACCTTGCAGACACAACTCGTCAATGCAATTGGACAATAATTCAAATGAATCTTGGGATCTTTGCCTGGCTTGCGGAAGGCCACAACGATGGCCTCCTGCCAGGAGTCCGGAAACTGCTCCTCGATGAAAATGCGGTTGAAGAGTCAGAGCAGTCGATCCTTACTCAGTTGTGAGAGATGTTGGAGCATAGCATAATGGACGTTATCTGTCCCGACAGCGGATGCATGAGAAGTGTGCAGAGCAAGGCAAAGCTCCTCCGCTGTGAATGGCCTGTTGTAAAACTCCAGGCCATTCAAATGGAAGGACAGTAGAGAGCATTCAGCCTTGCTCTTCTGGGCCAGAAACTTGGGGGAGTAGAAGGATAAAGAAGAGATGGAGGAGAATAACTCCTCCAAAGTGTCAGCAATTGCTCAAGGATCAGCAATTACCTGTTCATTGTGCTCAAGGATCGATAATGAGTGGGACATATACTTCCCACCCATCTTCCAAACCTTATTCCACGTGACCTTAGAAATGATAGTGCAGGTTATTGATGACAAATATTTGATCCAAAATTCCTTCTGGCTCTGGTGCCGGATAAAATGGGCTTTTGCCCTGGCGTGTTTGAATGCTTCAAGGTTGGGGCATGTCGGTTATCTCTGAAACCCCCCCCCCCCCAAGCCTTGTTCTGAGCCTTACAAGCTGTGGTGCAGTTTGGATTCCACTATGGTTTTGGGAACCGTGGAAACTGAGTCGAGGTTTGAGGAATAGTAGCAGCTGCATGGATGATGTAGTCAATCATCTTCCACACTGCAACACTGATTGGCTCCTGGCTGATAGAGTGATCATCAAGCTCAGACAGGAGCTTGATGACCAACCAGGAGCCAATCAATGGAGTTTATCAGCCAGGAGCCAATCAATGTTTGCAGTGGCGAAGATGACAGCCACTCCAGTCAGCCCAATCAAGTTTCCACCGGGATACACATGAAGGGCTGCAAGGCCCCCCATGGGAGATGGTGCACACCAGGGGAGGTGATTGTTTCCATATGGATTGTCCTTGACCTCTGATGTAAAGAGTGGATCAAGAATAGTGAGATCAATAGCAGTGAATGTGTGGGTTGAGGAGTGGAAGTATGTACTGACACCGGTGTTCAACAGGAAGAGCGATGGATCCAGGAGCCACTGCTCCAGAGTGAACTGTGTCCATTGAAGTCCATTCATGATGAACAAGGCGGATGGCAACTTAGAGACGAGGTCATCAAGGTCATTCTGGAAAACGATGCTTCCATTTGGTAGATAGAGAGAACAGACAGTCCAAAAAAATTCCACAAAGAGGTGGATGGCAACTGCCTCCAAGTTGGTGGAGAGGGGTACGACCTGTAATGGAGAATGGTTGCTCACGAGGATGGCAACACCCCCGTGAGCTGCAACATCTCCATTCTGGTCCTGGTGAATGAGAGAGAAGTGCCAGATAGTGGGATTGTTGGCTGTCTGCAAGTAAGTCTCCTGCAGGCACACGCAGATGGGTTCATGTGCCCTCAGGAGAAACTTGAAGTCGTCAATATTCCTCTGTAGTCCTCCGACAGTTCCATTGTAGGAGTGTGGCCATCTCAGGTCTTAGAATAATTTGGCGGACGATTTTCAGTTTATTTTAACTGTCACCAGTGGTTTGGGGAAAATGGGGAGGTCTGTGTCCATATCCTTGGAGTCGTCTGAGTGACATGGATTAGAGACCGCTGAACAATGAGGTGTTAAAATTTTCTTTTTTTGGCCCGGTGGGGGCCTCTTGGGCTTCGGAGGTCTTGCTGTCTGTGGGCGAGAAGGAAGGGACCTTCCAGAGGTGGAAATGGAAGGCACAGACACAGGAATAGAAACCAGAGTCAATGTTGAGATCAACATAGGTTTTGGCTTTGCCTGGTCAAGAGGTACTTGGCAGCAGGCAAGAAAGATTTAGCAGGTGGGATGCTGATGTTGGTCTGCACCGCTATGGAAGCCATCTTAATGACAGGCTTTCTGATGACCACACTGGCATAGGGGACCTTGCCAGGTGGGGCAGGCGGTGCAGCTAACTTCCTCACCTCTGGATAACTGATGTTATGGAGGTGCTGTGCAGCCACTTATGGACAGTTGTTTGTGCAGCAACTTTGGACAGTTGTGGGAGAACACCAGAAATTTGCCATGGCAGTTTACTCAGCATACCTTTTCTGCTGTGCAGTCAAGTTCAAGATAATCCTGACTGCCACAATCAGCACAGGTGGGCTTCCCCCAGCATGCTGTGTGAGGGCATGGCCAAACCTCTGGCATTGAAAACAACACAGAGGGTTGGGTATAAACAGCCTTACCTCGCAATATAAGTACCCTTGCCTTGATGGAAGTAGGCAGGTGTTGTGTGTTGAAAGTAATTATTAGTACCCAGGTGGGTATTAACTTTCCATCATGGCATGTTGAAACCTGGTGGACTGCTGTCACTCCCTGAGATGAAAGCTGCGAGAGGATTTCCTCCTCAGAAACCTAGAGAAGGCCCCACTTGGAGATCACACTCCGGGAGGAATTAAGCATCTTGCTTGGAGTGATTGTGACGGCCACTCCACCAATTGCTGTTACATTCAACAGAAGCTCTGAATATTTGGAGCAAGTAGTCTCCACCTGCAAGTAACCAGATCTTAGGTGCATGACAGATTTCAGTTCTCCCACAAGACCTTTCAAACCCTGGTTTATAAAAAAGGGGGACATATCCCCAAGAAGCTAATCACCCATAGAGTGGATGACCAGGAACCTTGGGAACGAAGGAAGACATGAAGATGACAGCGACAATGACAACGAAGATACAGAAGATGGGGGCTTGTGCCAAGCTCTTTTTTGCAGCATTCTCTGTTGAATTTTCTTTTTTGAGACTCGTGTTTGGATATTGAGTTTCAGTGCCAGTTGCCCCCACCGATCATGGAATCCAACAAAGGGATACCCAGTTGGACACCAGGGCTGCCCAGGCACCATACCCACACAGTCAGTGAGCCAAGCCCTCACAATGAAACAAAAGGAAAATTAAAAGAAAAATGTGAGAATCACACCTGAAGACTCACAAAAGAAAAAAAGTGGAAAAATAAGGAATGACTTGTTCTCACAAATGAAAGAAAACTACAAAATTAATAAATCTGTGGGGATAAATCCATTGCTTAGACATGGACAAGGTTACTCACTGTTTTGACCCTAACATGACCAGCCCACCAGCTGATTAATCCTGAGGGGGCTACCTCAGGACCTCCCGTTTACCTGAAGCAGAGGCCTCCAAATTTGCTGCCCAGCCCCATGACACACAGGCTCCCTAATGGCATAATGGCCAAAGGGGATCCTGCCTGTCATGAGCTGGGAAGAGAAGATGGGAGGCACCCCCGAGCAACTGCCAGGATCCTCCTTTCCAGGGACATGGGTCTCCATGCACAGCAAATACGCAGGTGAGCATTCAGGACCCTGTGAAGGTACCTGAGCCAGTGGAACCTTTACAGGATGGTCTCCTCACCAAAGACAGCAGCTCACACAGAGGGGCTCACCTTTAGCATTGATGAGCTGTGTTGACCCACATCTTGACAGAAGTTCTTGGTTTTTCCCTCCTTAGACCACTTTTTGAAGGTACTAATCATGTTTGACTGTGAGCACTCCACAAGCCTTGCCATCTCACAAATGCTCTGACCCAGTGTCTGGCCATTACAATTTGGCCTTTGTCAAACTCACTTAAGTCTGCTGCCTTTCCCATCTGAGAAAAAGAATAACACTGATTAACAGAGCTCAGTATCAGGTGCTATTTATATCATTTCATGACTTTCACATGTGCCGTCATTTACCTACAGTTGCTTGGATTTGCATATAGGCCTCCTGGTCATAATGTTTTGGTGCAGTTTTCATGTTTAAAATATATGACAATGTGATAGTTGTCAATTTCCAAATGGTAGTTAGAAAAATATCCAGCCTGCTTACTATATTTTTATATTAAACCAATCAGATTATTTGTAGGTAATGATTTTGAATAATGGATACTGGATTTGCTCATGTAGCACAGGGGGCAGTTTTGGAATCAACAATAAGGAAAATAAGGTTATTTGCCTTGAACTATAGCATTGTGTGAGGGGTCAGTTTTTCTGTTGACTCTGTGGTGCCCACATGCAATGAGAGGAAGAGAACTGAAAAAAAAAACCACATTATAGGAAAAAAGCATTGGGAATATTATCATATCTTTCACTACCTCCCACCTTGCATCTCTATCACTGGAAATGAGATCTTAAACAAAGTACTGCTAAAAGGTTAGTCAAATTACTAAACGCAAATTTTTAAATAATATGGTCAATGTTATTGCCTAATCTGGTTGTATCTCAATCACTTATTGCTATTTTAAAGAATTTCTGTCTGTATAAAACATGGTAATTAGATAAATATCACCATTGACACTGATACATATACGTGTTTTGCAAAAATTGAAAATTTGAGATGTTATAACAAATGCTGGAGCAATAAAGATGTTAACAGATGTGTGATAATATGTGCAAAGTCACTAAATCAGAGTGAATCAAAACTGTGAAATACATAAGTACACATGGGTTTCACCAGATGGGCTGCATAAAAAATGATTGATTACATATTAATTAACAGCAAATGGGCTAGTTTTGTTAGGAATACCAAGTCATATATGGAAGCTGAAATTGGATTTGACCAGACTTTCTAAAAGTGTCTTGCAACTTAAACTCAAAAGTGTTGTGCTAAGGTTAAAAAATCTACCTTTAATACTGAAGCTCTGAAAGACTCAATTACAGTTAAAGCTTACCATGATAGAACATCAAGTCATTATGACAGTCACGATACCATTTTAACCAGGTTGGGATGTTTTACCTCTGAGCGGCACTTTTTTGCACACCATGGACTAAATGGCCAGGTCACATGGACACCGAAGGCTCAGAGAAGGTTGGGGGAGGAGACCCACTGGAACAGCTGTTGGGAGACAGATGGTAGCCTCCCGTCAAGGCCATCCAGCGTGTTCTTTAACGTGCACAGGGTATGGCTCTCCCGCACACAGGGCCACGGCTTAACGTCCCACCCGACAGACGGCGGCCTTTCCAAGCCCATCGGTGTCCCCTACTGACCGTAGGCAGGGCAGGGAAATTTTGCGGAGATAAATCTCAACGCTGACCCAGCTGGGACTTGAACCTGGGAACTACAGATTACGAGCCTGGCGTGCTACCGACTGAGCCACCCCCGCCCCTGTTTTAACCAGGTTTTTTTGGAAACTAACAGTGCTCTTTTAGGAAAAAAGGGGTAAGAGGAGGCAGAATTATTTGAGTGATAAGGCACTTGATCTTATTTCAGAAAGAAAGAACTGCAGGAATGTCCTTAATCAATACCCTACTAGTCTTAATAAAAAGCATTACAGAGAGCTTAATAAATGTATAAAGGATCAGTTAGCTGCTGATAAGAATCTTTGGCTTGATGGCTTGGCTGACAAAGCCGAGGAAGCAGTTAGACAGCACAACAGCAGAGAGCTGTACCAAATAGTTAATGTTTTATGTGGTAGAAAATGGACTAGTATACAGGGATTGAAGGATAAACAAGGTAAGGTTATAGAAGATGAGGATTCTGTCATGGCTAGGTGGGTTCAGCATTTCAGCGATGTTCTAAACAATGTAATTAGTTCTATTCCCATTGTTTGAAATGATGATAGATGCATTGGTGGCTTTAATGTTGGTCCTATAACACAATCTGAAGTTATTTTGGCTATTTCTAAACTTAACTTCATAAATCCCCAGGGGTAGATGAAATTACTACAGAAATCCTTAGAGCTGGGAATATTTCGGTTACCACTTGGATGACTGAAATTTTGAATATTTTTTATGATAAAGGCATGGTTCCTAAGGATTTTACCAGAGCTATTATTATCCCTATTTTCAAAAAAGGTGATTGCAGTTCTTGTGATAACTATAGGGGTATCAGCCTACTCTCTGTTCCAGGGAAAGTTCTTTGCATGCTTGTGCTTAATAGAATTAAGAATCTGGTTGACAGGCAATTGCGTGATGAGCAATGTGGATTCAGAATTGGTAGGGGATATGTGGATCAGATATTTTCACTTAGGCAGATTCTTGAGAAATGTTTAGAGTTTCAGAAACCTTTGGTTGCTAGCTTTGTTGATTTCAAAAAGGCTTTCGACTCTGTTGATCATCATAATTTGTGGTTGATTGCCAGATCATATGGTTGGGTTGTTTTACCTCTGAGCGACACTTTTTTGCACACCATGGGCTAAATGCCCAGGTCACATGGACCCCGAAGGCTCAGAGAAGGTTGGGGGGAGGGGACCCACTGGAACAACTGTTGGGAGACCGATGGTAGCCCCCCCGTCAAATCCATCCAGCGTGTTTTTTAATGTGCACAGGGTATGTCTCTCCCGCACACGGGGCCACAGCTTAACGTCCCATCCGACGGACGGCGGCCTTTCTAAGCCCATCGGTGTCCCCTACTGACCGTGGGCAGGGCGGAGAATTTTGCAGAGATAAATCTCAATGCTGACCCAGCTGGGACTCGAACCTGGGAACTACAGATTACGTACAGAACTACAGTACGAGCCTGGCGCGCTACCGACTGAGCCACTCCCACCCCATGAGATCATATGGTATACCAGACAAGTTAGTTAACATAATGAAAGCTCTCTATAATAACACTGAGTCGTGTGTGAGAGTTGGTAAGGCTTGTAGCAATTGGTTTAGCATTACTTCTGGTCTTTGACAAGGGTGCATTTTGTCTCCTTCTCTCTTTAGTTTGGTCATTGATTATGTTATGCGAAATTCACTGCAAGGGAAACATTTTGGCCATAAATGGTCTGGATATATGAAAATTTCTGATTTAGATTATGCTGATGATTTAGCCCTTTTGGGAAATGATGTTGATGAGATAAACTTGAGATTGGTAGTAGAGTAGATTTGGTTATAAACAGAGAGAAAAATAAAGTGATAAAAATTGGTCAGGCAGGCTGTGATTCAGTTAATCTGAATGGTTGCTGTCTTGAGCAGGTGTCACAGTTTAATTATCTTGGGAGCTATGTAACAGATACTGGTGATGTGCGGCATGAGATTAACTGATGAATAGGGATTGCTGCTAGGACTTTTAAGAATCTAAGCAGAATGTGGAGAAATAAGCGTATACACCTAAAGAGTAATCTTAGACTGTATAATAGTTTGATTCTTTCTAGGGTTAATTATGTTACTGAAACTTGGACACTTTGTAAGCAAGATAACAAGAAACTAGATGCTTTTGATTCTAGACCTATCAAATTTCTAACCTCCTTTAAGCAGCATATTGTGCAGAGAGAGACTCCGTTGGTTTGGCCATGTTGCCCGTATGGATAGTTATGGATTGAATACGGTTATGAACAATGTGCCTAAAGGCCTCAGAAAGAGGGGGAGACCTAGGATGCAGTGGGCTGACAATATGAAACAGGACTTTGTTAGAATTGGTGTGCAATGCCAGATGCAGCAGTTGTAGCTCAGGACAGATATGCCTGGAGAACTAAATTGCACGGTCTGGTTGGACCTCTGTAGCCCATGGCTGCTTGAGGATGATGATAATGATATCAGCAAAGATGGTAATGTATTGAAAAAAAAAAAAAATCAACAGAAAGTTATATTTGATCAAAACATTATTTTAAAAGGCAATGCATGGTATGCAAAGCATGTATAGTTGAAATTTGATGTTCATAAGGATGAAGTTGAATCATCATATTTTTATTGTTGTAGCATGCTATGTTATATCTGGTGGTACTTTGTATTGTTGATAAATATATATTAATGTTTGAAAATTCATTTAATAGGATCCTCCAAGGTGGAGGTATACAGTGAAATGTCAGTATAATGAAATTGAGTGGATGACCAAAATATATTTGTTACATTGAAATGCAACAAAAAAAGTGCCATGACAGTTATATACCACAAAATAATCATTATGAAAACAATTTACCACATATTAGAGTTGACTTCTTAAAAAAGTTAGTAATTTGTTTAATTGTCTGTTCCCACAAGCATCTCTCTGTGAATTCTTAAAATCTGAAACACAGTGTCCGGAATAAGTTTCCACATCATTACAAAATGGCAAAAAGAATCCATGTAATATTGGCTGCTAATAATAAACTAATCAACAAACTTGGCAAAAACAATAATAATAATGAACAAATATAATGATAACTTAAACTCTTGAAGTGTTCAAAGAGGATTTACTTTTTTTAATTAGGCTTAAGTAGCCCACATTTCAACTTGAATTTCTGTTATCTTATTATTTAGAATGAAATGTTTTTCATTTGATATGTAACATAGCCTATATATATATATGTGTTAGTCAATGCAGGATAAAATTCTAAAGAACAGTTGTTGTTTTTTTTGCTGAAAAAAAAATTAAAATTATCTTGCAACAATTGCATGCAGCGTGAGAAACCTTACACTTGAAGGGCAATGAATGAGAATATAAAATACATAGATTGGACCTTCTTTTAAAGAATTTTCACTGATGATACCATTACTTGCAATGCAATACAGTCAGTATCATATAGATCTCCAATTTTGAAAATTCCTTTCTATGGTAGGAAAATCTGGCAACACAAATTTCACCCTTTAACACCTAGGAAAGTTCAGAAAAAGGGTAGAGGGTATTAAAGACAAAGGAATAGCACTATTTGGATGAGTCCATTTCAAAATTTCAGCCATTTTGGGCCATTATCGGCATTAAACGGTTAAAGCATTATGATGACACATATAAAGAACATCTATGCCATACAGTGAGATTGGCAAAAATACGTGCTGGGTAATATATGCTGATGTCCCTAAGTTAAGCATAGTTGACAAAATGGGATTTATTAAACAAACAATAAGCGAAAACTGAAACAAAAAGTAGGTGCAGAAATGGTAGGCACATGCAAATATGGAAGTAATGATCCAGTAGCATGTGACCACATAATTTGTATAAGAGACAAAAACTTCAAATCTGCAATGATATAAAAGATGGGATAGATGTGAAAAACCTCATTTTTTTCCACCAGTGCATTCTGTTTGTGTTTGAACCAGTTTGTTGATGTCACACAGACAGCATATGGATGTCCTTAGTGGTCAGGTTATTGGGATGTTGGAATCAAGTTGTACACACAGTGATGTTGCCAGGACAATAAGTGTGCACCAATGGTGTCAAGGCTATGGAGAAGGTACCAAAAGATAGGAAACATCAGTCGTCCACATGTGCAGGATCAACAATGACTTACAACAGCTCAGGATGGCCGCTTTGTGACACAACAATGAGATGTAACACACATATCAGTGAGAGAGCTTGCTGTAGAGCTGCCTGTGTCTCATGAATGAACAGTTTCAAGACAAACAGTATATAGATGGCTTCATGAACAAGGACTTTATGTGACATGGCCTACAGTTTGCATTCCACTCACTCCATCAGGAAGAAGAGGCAGTTGTTGTAGTGCAAACCAGTGGTCCAATGGCCCCAATGTTCTCTTCTGTGATGAATTCAGATTAAGTTGACAGTGATAATCTTCGCATTGTCATCTGGAGAGAACCTGTAATCCATTATCACCCCCTCAAACATTAGAGAAATGCACCATTAAAGAGGTGGTGGTTTACTACTGGTCTGGGGTGGTATTATGACAAGGCCACATGCTACTCCCATGTCTTTTCTGGAGGAACTTTCACAGGCCTTAAATATAGAGATGAAATACTCTAACCCTACCTATGCAAGGCATTTTCAGGATGCTGTTGGCCCACAATTCTTGTTTATGGATGATAATGCACATCCACATAGGGCTGTTTTAGTGGATAAGTTCCTTGAAAACGAAGACATCCAGCATATACCATCGCCAGCATATTCACCAGACCTCAACTTATAGGGCATGTGTGGAATGCATTGGGCAAATGTATTTCAGCTCACCAACTTCCTCTCAGAACTCTCCTGAAGCTCCAATCTGCTCATGTACAGGAGTTCAATTGAATGCTGCAGGACTTTCTTACAGCCTTCGTCAATAGCATAAAACATCCATGTGACACATGTATCGCTATAAGAGATCATCAGATACCTTATGAACTCTCATGCTTGAACAAATATCACTACCAGGTATCTATCTTCTGTAATTGCTTAAGATTCTGCACTTTGAAACTGCATAAATTAATACATTTCAAAAATCGAAACATGTTTAATAGTCTATAAAACTAACTGTGAATCGATCATAAACTATGGTATAACAATCTATGGTGCAACAAACTCAACACACTTTAAAAAGATTGAGGGAATTCAATCCTCAAATGGCAAAATCTTAATGCCTGTCAACTACTGCGCACAACTAACCACAGCTAAAGAAAGCCTTTATTATTTAGATATATTTTTGAAATTTATATAAATACAACCTAGCACTAAATAATTTCTTTGATGATAAACATAAAGTAAAAATTCAAATAAAAAAAAAAATACAAGACTGAAACAAAAAAAAAATTATTTTATAAAGAAGCAATTGCAAAAGACAACAACTTTTAACCTCTTACCAAGAGAAATATTTTCCATAAATCATCTACTTTATTAAAACCCAAACTTAAAGAAGTCCTAAAAAACAGATTCAAAGAAACAAACAAAAACATTCACTATAACCAACTATTCAGACCCAAAGCAATTACATATAATTGAAGTAAAAAGAAGAGAGATTTATTGTAATATTATATCAGGAAATGGTTTACTATAGCCAAAGTAGGTTCTTTTGAACAAGAAACACTGTAATGTGAAATATCCTATAAATATACCACCAAATTTGCATTATTTGCAAAGAATTAGAAATTTCATTGTTAAATATTATAAATACCACATTTCAATGTCAAAATTACATTCATCATATGTCAATGTCAAACAACATTAATGTCACATCACATGAAAGAAGGCTAATCATACTATTGTAACAAATTATAAATGTAATTATTTTACATCCTGCAGATAAGCTTTAAGCTTTGTGAGTCACCTGTAATGATAAAATCTACTTTAATATGATTAAAGTGCATTGCTCAAGTTTATCCTGTATTTTATATCAGTTAATATTGTGCATTTATTTCTTCTTTCCATACTCCATCGGCACTATATTGCCCATGTCATTCTATCATCTCGTGTTTTTCATTTTATCCATTTTGTCAACTATGCTTAACTTTGGATAGCAGTGTACAATAGCATGTGATTCATATGGCTGTGATTGGTTAGATCTTTCACAGTATTTAAATCATTGCAGCATTGCCAGATGCTAAAAACCCAAAAATATGCAAATATGGAAAAAATATACATTGTAGGTATTGTTGGAATAGGTACACATATATTCCCCCACCCTGGAAATCCTAACACCACCACAACCCACAACCCACCAACACATAATTTACGTACCTCACAGATCAACACCAACACCAAACACAAATTGATAATAAAAGATCCTAAAGACTATAACCACTATCCCACAACATAAAATAGAGGTCGGGGTAATAACCCAACTCCTAAACCTATTCCATTCTTGAACCTCTCATCCTTGCAACTAATGCAACAGCAAGAAAAGCTATTACAACAAGGGCTGAAGTTTGCATACCCAGTGCCCCTACCACCCCTGCACAAAATCATCCCACAGTTAGAACAAATAATAAACCGTATATCTGAACTACACAAAGACAAATTAAGATTTAAATTCTATCGTAGCATTCAGGTCATAGCATTCAGGAATACAACAATATCAAGACTAAACAAAATCAAAACACTCCAAAACCTGAAAAAAGATAATAGCATTAAAATAATACTTGCCAATAAAACTGATCAGTTAATATTATTAGACACAAATGACTGCATCAGTACATTAAAACTAACCCTTGATGAATTACAAGCATTGGAAATCACATACAACCAGCTCCCTACAAATTTAACTAAACTGGCACACTTGAAAACTGATCCTTGTTTACCAGCGAACTTAAGCAAAGCCTGCAAACCCCATTATACCCGAATATCCCCCAGTTATTTGCCAAAATTAAATTAGACAAACCTCTAAAACCCTTTAGACTGTTAGTTGCCAAACAAAATTCTCTCACATGTAACCTAGAGAAAGCACTCTCAGTTCTTTACCACATATTTCCCTCCATACCCAGTACCATACAGTCAGGGGCAGACCTAATCAACAAACTTAAAACCATAACTGTTACCCCCGACTGCACTCTACCCTCACACACCGGTACTTGATGCAACTATGCGACTTATGGCTTGAAGCGGCCAGACCCACAGCACTTGAATATTTAAGCACACAGGAGGCCCTTGACCTGGCCACTAAACGCAACTGGTTTGAAACCAATGGCAAAATCTTCATCCAAAACCTAGGTGTCCCAATGGGCTCCCCCGCCCCACTTTTCTGGATTGTTGGCGGAAGCGGTTCTACATCATGTAGAAACCACAGTTCTTCAAGTACGTCAAATCTGCCCACTACTTTATGCCCGATATATTAATCATCTGGCAACACTCCAAAGAAGAATTAAAGAAATTACTATCTAAATTTAATGCAGTCCTCCCAACTGTTAATTTACACACGAAGAAGAACAAAACGGACACCTACCATTCTTAGACATCAACTTACAACATACCTCCACTAAATTATATACATCTGTATACAGAAAACCTACATTCATACCTAACATAATAACTAGCACCTCCGCCCGCCCAAACAACTACAAATCATCAAATTTCTACTCGCACTTTACCAGAGCCTATAAATACTGCAATACGCAAGAAGCACTAAACAACAAAAAAAAATACATTTTTGAACTCACTGAACAGGATGGATATACCTCACACACCATCAACAAAATTCACAAATGAATTAAATGCAATCTCAAAACCCTCCAACACCTATAAATAAAGAAATGGAAAAATACACAATAGCCCTACCATACATCAATAATAATTTCACATACTGCTAAAAATAACCTAAAACCCACATAAAGTTCCAATTAAAATGTCACACACTATATCCAAACTCATTCTAAATGATCATGACCATATAACCAGCTCTGGAGGAGTTTATTACATCCAACTCGAAGACCTCGCAGATAAAATTTTCCCCAAAAACAAATACATAGGTAAAACCTCATGCCATTTAACAGGCAACTTAAAGAGCATAAATATGACATCTTAAATAAACTACAAAAAAAAAACACTATTTCAAGCAATCACCAAAAACAATCTGCCCACCGATTTTCACTCCGCTAAAATTATAATATCCCAACCTACCAAATTTCAACTAGCCGTCACAGAAAATATCATTAACGTAAAACTGACCGAACTCTGCAACACATTGTCCACCTCCCCCCAGCGTGACATCTGATCCTTAGGGGATATAACATACACCTCGGAAATACCACACACCCCTAAACACTCTCATCACCGATCCCCATCTGCCACCTGCCTAATGCACACCTACCAACTTCCATAATGCATCCTAAAAATCGGCGATTAATGTACCCCCCCCCCCCCCTCCACACACACACATACACACACACACAATTCCCAATATCAATACCAATATGAAAGCCATTATTCAGGCCCTCACTAACATAATTATCTTAACCCAAAAATTCAGTTTACAAAATTTATAAATTCATTAAAAGTACCCCTCATTATAATTACATTTCCAATCTATTCGCAAAAGTGAAGTTTCCCGCGACACTCGCTGATCTTGGCATTTCCCATAATCCCACACCTCCATAACATGCAGATCGCATTATGTCCACCCGCACATCCACCAACCACTCTGATCCTCAGAGTTGAGCCACTGTCAATTCAAATTATGGGACCCCACACCTCCGCCCATGCTTAACAACCAGCTGCCTCCCACCTGATGAAGTGCCCAAAGGGTGTGAAATGCACGTCATTAAATAACTTATTTAAGCACTCTACGCTATCAAAGATATAAATGGTTATTTCCTTCGCCAAGGCTTGGCGAAAAAATAATATCGGCATCCATTATAAATATCGGCATCCGATATAAATCGGATTCCGATATATAGATTTTAATATCGGCATCCAATATAAATATCAGCATCCGTTATCCTTCACTTAATCTCTACTGAGATGTCATTTGCGGCAACAATGTCGATTATTAAATTTGTCTCCAAAAGCATCCTGGAAGTTTCTGTTACTACCCATCCTCTGCAGTACAGTACGTAAATCTCTCCTTAATAACTTTTGATGCTTGATAGCATAGTCCATGTCCCATCCTGAAAATGAATGTGGTACTGGATATGGAAGCAAAAAGGACTTCCTTGACAAGGCAAGTTGTTTACATGGATGATTTAATACTTCCCCCCTCCTCACAGACCTATTATGGCATATTAAACTGACAGGCTCCTGTCAGACCTCTGTGGCAAGCAGCTGCTTGAGGGGAAATTTATTATTTATTATTATTTATGCTACATCAGGTAGCCAGCTTACAACTTGTTACTGTGAAAATTTTATTTAACATCGCATTAGGTTATCTGTACCTTTTATTACTTTTCCAGTAAAATAAACTTTGATCTGGTATCATTTTCTGAAAATGAATGAGGCCTTGGATACTGAAGCAAATTTATTTCCGTAAATTAGCGATCTTTCAGTTGGCTGATTTAATGATCTTTCTGAGTTATGCCACATCGGATAGCCAGTTTAAAAGTTGTTGCAGATATTTTATTTAATATCTCATTAGGTTATATGTATTTTTCTTTGTTTTTTTAATTAAAAAAAACTTCGAACTTGTACCGTTTTCTGAAAATGGATGAGGTCTTGGATATGGAAGTAAAATTGACTTCCTTGGCACAGAAATCAGTCCTCGTGTGGGAAGGCAATTTCGGGAAGAGTTTTAACCCCCCCCCCCCCCCCCCACTACCAACCACTAAACTCACTTTGAACTTTTCACTCCCTTCCCCTAGAAAAATTTCACTTGAAAAATTATGAGTTTTATGTTTATATTGAATGATTTTAAAAGCACCCCCTAGCATCTTGGCTGTGCCACTCTAACAATATAACGTTTTTTTTCTTGCTTTGGTGCACAAACCTTTCTGCACTTAGCCAAGATTGCCAAACTTCAACACCCAAAGAAAAAATTTCATAATGTTTAATAAAAAATGCAGCTAAGAAAGTTTTTTTTTCCCATTTCATAACTAGTTCAGAAAATGCCATGACTGCGAGAGGTTGGGTTGTTTTACCTCTGAGCGGCACTTTTTTGCGCACCATGGGCTAAATGGCCAGGTCACATGGACCCCGAAGGCTCAGAGAAGGTTGGGGGAGGGGACCCACTGGAACAGCTGTTGGGAGACAGATGGTAGCCTCCCGTCAAGGCCATCCAGCGTGTTCTTTAACGTACACAGGGTATGGCTCTCCCGCACATGGGGCCACGGCTTAACGTCCCATCCGACGGACGGCGGCCTTTCCAAGCCCATCGGTGTCCCCTACTGACCGTGGGCAGGGCGGGGAGTTTTGCGGAGATAAATCTCAACGCTGACCCAGCTGGGACTCGAACCTGGGAACTACAGATTACGAGCCTGGCGCGCTACCGACTGAGCCACCCCCGCCCCAAAGGTAAGTGGATAATATCAAACATGACCTTATTAGAAATAATGGGGTAGTAGTACAAAGAGTGGGGAAGTAGTCAAATGCAGTAATCGTTGCTTGGGAACAAAGAAGCTGTTGAGGAATATTTGAATGTGCCACTCCACTGGCACCAAATGTCTGACCCCGCATTCTCATGGTACAGGCCATTAGTACCTTTCAAAAGAGATACTCTCTTGTGGAAATGAATGGAAAGGGAGGGCTGCCAGATTAGAATGGCCTACTGATATGGGCAACTATGGCTACTTTTATTTTTTTTTTCTACCCTGCTGAGGCATGGTCAACTACACAGGGTTCTAGTGCTAACCATATAAACTTACTGGACTGAATTAAGGCTCTGAGCTTGATTATGGATCCTGAATTTTCTGCACTGGTGGGTTTCTATGGAGGGAAATTCTGCTGCTGTGTTTTTTGTTTCTTTGTGGGTTGACAACCCCAAGTGAATAGATTAACAGGATATGTTTTATCAGCTGGTGGATAATCCTGGAGCAGAGGTCATCACAGGCACCTGAACTCTTGTTTCTACGGGCATCATCAAATTCTACATTGGAGGAAGTCTTCTAGTGTAGATGGCTTCAGCCATTACTGGTGGAGGAACGGGTTTTTGCCTCATGCCTGCGATTAGGGGGCTGTTTGATATAATCAGCATTCCCTCTCTCAATAAACAGAGATTCTTTAAACATCCCACTAACCATTTTCTCTCCATAGATAGTTGAAATGTGAGGACTCTGCACAGAGTTTATTCTCTTGTTATCCTCACACAAGAATTCCATCGTTATAATTTAGATATTCTTGGCCTGCAAGAGACCAGATGGATAGATAAAGGTCAGATTTTTAAAAATAATCTTAAATTTGTCTTTTCAGGGAGGAACAATGATAAGCATCACCAAGGCATGGGTTTGCTTCTCAGCAGACATGCCAGTGATGGTCTTCTAGGATATGAGTGCATTAATGAAAGGTTTCTTTTAGCAAAATTTCAGACAATCATTAAAGACTTAATGTTATCTGCTGTTATGCTCCCACTGAGGATGCTGATGAGGGTGAGAATGATAGGTTTTACAGACAACTTCAGGATATTTTGAATTCTGTCAAGAAAGGAGATATTACCCTTGTTCTTGGTGACTTCAATGCCAAAGTTGGTACTGACTCTGACCTTTGTGGAGCGGTAATAGGACCTTTTGGTATTGGTAATGGCAATGGGCAACGTCTCCTACAGGTAAGTAAACTTAATGGTTTGAGAATAATACTTATTACAAACACTGCAATATACATAAGTACACCAGATGGGCTGCATAAGAATGTGACAGATTATATTTTAATTAACAGCAAATGGGGTAGTTCCGTTAGGAATAACAAGAAATATAGGGTAATTGAAATTAGATCTCACCATTCCCTTGTTAAAAAATGTCTTGCAACTTTAACTTAAGAAGTGTTGTGTTCCGGTTAAAAAATTTACCTTTAATTTGAAGATATGAAAGATCCAATTATAGATAAAGCTAACCATGATAGGTAACTTAATAATTATGACAGTCATGTTTTGCTTACTACTGAAGTTGAGGAAGAATGGGACCATTTTAAACAGGCTGCTTTGGAAACTAACAGTACTCTTTTAGGAAAAAAAGAGCAGAGGAGGCAGAATTATTTGAGTGATATTTGAGCTTATTTCACTTGAGCTTATTTCAGAAAGAAAGAACTGTAGGAATGTCCTTAATCAGTACCTTACTACTCCTAATAGAAAGTATTACAGAGAGCTAAATAAATGTGTAAAGGATCAGTTAGCTGCTGATAAGAACCTTTGTCTTGATGGCTTGGCTGATAAAGTGGAGGAAGCAGTTAGACAGCACAACAGCAGAGAGATGTATCAGATAGTTAATGTTTTGAGTGGTAGAAAACTGACAGGTTTTAAGGGATAAACAATATGGGAAAAACAGATTAAAGGATAAAACAAGGTGAGGATTCTGTCATGGCTAGGTGGGCTGAGCATTTCAGTGATGTTCTAAACCAGTGGTTCCCAACCTTCTATGCTTCACGTACCCACTGGAAATGTGTATGTAACTGGCGTACCCCTTGTATAGATAGATAAAACTACAGTTATAGTATAACAATGGGAATAAAATAAAACATATATATATACACACCTTAAATTTTGTATTCATAAATTACATATATCGATAAACACAAAAAATGACAAACAATTTAACAAATCTTATAAAATTAAAAACATTTCACTTGGTAATCGACTTTTAAGCTCTCACAGCATACCCCAAAAATTTTTACTGCATACCCTACATTGAGAACCCCTATTCTAAACCATGTGGTTAGTTCTACTACCATTGTTTGTAATGATGATAGTTGCATTATTGGCTTTAATGTTGGCCCTGTAACACAGTCTGCAGTAATTTTGGCTATTTCTAAACTTCAACTACATAAAACCCCAGGAGTAGATGAAATTATTATGGAAATGCTTAGAGCTGGAAATGTTTTGGTTACCACATGGATGACTGAAATTTTGAAAATCTTTTATGATAAAGGCATGGTTCCTAAGGATTTTACCAGAGCTATTATTATCCCTAATTTTAAAAAAGGTGATTGCAGTTCTTGTGATAACTATAGGGGTATCGGCCTACTTTCTGTTCCAGGTAGAGTTCTTTGCATAATTGTGCTTAATAGAATTAAGAATCTGGTTGACAGTCAATTGCATGATGAGCAATGTGGATTCAGAAGTGGTAGGAGATGTGTGGGTCAGATATTTTCACTTAGGAAGATTCTTGAGAAATGTTTAGAGTTTCAAACACCTTTGGTTGCTAGCTTTGTTGATTTGAAAAGAGCTTTCGACTCTGTTGTTCATCATAATTTATGGTTGATTGTGAGATCATATGGCATACCAGACAAGTTAGTTAACACAATGAAAGCTCTCTATAATAACACTGAGCTGTGTGTGAGAGTTGGTAAGGCTTGTAGCAATTGGTTTAGCATTGCTTCTGGTGTTCAACAAGGGTGCATATTGTCTCCTTTTCTCTTTACCTTGGTTATTGATTGTTATGCGAAATTCACTGCAAGTGAAAGATTTTGGCCTTAAATGGTCTGGAGATACAAAAATATCTGATTCAGATCATGTTGATGATTTAGCCTTTTGGCAAATGATGTTGATGAGATGAACTTTTTCATTCAAGCTGTTCATGAAACTGGTAGTAGAGTAGGTTTGGTTATAAACAGAGAGAAAACTAAAGTGATGAAAATTGGTCAGGCAGGCTGTGGTTCAGTTAATCTGATTGGCTGCAGTCTTGAGGTGTCTCAGTTTAATTAACTTGGGAGCTATGCAACAGATACTGGTGATGTGTGTCATGAGATTAACAGATGATTAGGGATTGTTGCCACGACTCTTAACCATGAAAAACAGGCTGGGTTGTTGTACTAAGACAGTATGCATATGTCATCGGCTCTCGCAATTCAAATTCTCCAAACGTGTATATATATATATACGGGTTGGGCCCTGGAAGGGTTAAGAATCTATGGAGAGTGTGGAGAAATAGGCGTATACACTTAAAGACAAAAATTAAACAGTATAATAGTTTGATTCTCCCTAGGGTTAGGTATGGTAGTGAAACTTGGACACTTTGTAAACAAGATAACAGGAAACTAGATGCTTTTGATTCTAGATACTTATGCAGTATCTTGGGCATTATGTGGTTAAACCTTGTAACTAATGGTGAGGTTAGGCAAAGGAGTTGGCAACCTCCTTTAAGTAGTATATTGTGCAGAGACAGACTCCGTTTGTTTGGCCATGTTTCGCGTATGAATAATTATAGATTTGCGAATATGGTTATGAACAGTGTGCCTAAAGGCCTCAGAAAGTGGGGGAGACCTAGTATGCATTGGGCAGACAATGTCAAACAGGGCCTTGTTAGAATTCACCAATTCTAACAAGGTCCTGTTTGACATTGTCTGCCCATCATATCCTAGGTCCTCCCCACTTTTCCAGTGCTGTGGCTGGATGCAGCAGATTTAACTCAGAACATAGATGCTTGGAGAACTAAATTACATGGTTTACTTGGATCTTCGTAGCTCATGGCTGCTTGAGGATGATGATGAGATAATAATGCTTTGATTGTACTCTAATTCACAGACAGTGAGTGATATTGCTGACATGGTAATGCATCCTGATAAATGACACTGATAATAATGATAATGCAGTATTAAATGAACTTTCAATTGATAAGTACATTAGCCTAACTGAACAACTATTCTGTGGACTAGTCCAAAAAATTTCATAACTGAGCAACATTTCATGAGTGTATGGAGAAGTGTTTACATGCTTGGTTATTGATTAAAGAGGACTGGATTCAAGCCCCGGGTAATGCAAGAATGTTTGTGTTATCTTTCTGCAGAGGATATGATAATCTGCTGATATCACAGTTTATATGTTTATGTTTATATTGAATGATGCTATCTCAGCAGAATATCATATCCTCTGCATTTTATGCAGAGGATATGATAATCTGCTGAGATAGGATTATTATAAATAAGATATATGATGTATTAAACTGAGAGACTCCTGTCAGACCTCTATGGCAAGCAGTTGCTTGAGAAGTATTTTAAAAAAAATAAAATATGAGAGGTTTTATAAGAAGAGAAGCCTAAATACAATAAACCCTCATTGAATGAATTGGGGAAAGGGGGAGAGGGGTACAGATTAGTAAAGCGAAAGATAGCCCTAAAAGACAAAATGCCCAGAACCTCATTAAGGGTCTTCAGGTTTTCACCTGAAGACTCTCAATGCTCAACATCTTATGACAGCACATATGCTCCCTGCCTTCAAGCAAGATGTAATCACATACAACAAGAAGAGGTCATACATTCTTTGAGTGCAAAAATGAGATTACATTGGTGAGTATATAAATATAACACCCTTTTTATTCTGTAAAATTTGGCAAATGAAGCATAACTTTTGCAAAAAAATTTGTTTTTAATATATTGGGAAGTGTTTGTAATGTAAAACATAAGGGTTAATGATAAAGAAATAGAGCTCTAACATCATATTTAAACTATATTTGATTGGTGGAGAAAGACTCATTTATGTGCATCACACAGATTAAGAAATAGCCCAACAAATAATAAACAGATAAAATGCATACACTTACATAAAGTAGATTTTCATCTGTTACTAATCCTCTTTTGGAAAGACACAATAAGAATCTGCTTTTTAAATGTGGTGGCATAATACGAACCATTTCCCAGTCAAAATTTTTATCCGTATTTTTCAGCAATGTGTCAAAGCAGCTAAAAATAAATTTACGCTCATAAGCATGTTGATTACATTTATTTCAAATAGATACTATTAACTCATCAAAGATATTTAAATACACTACATATATATATATGGTATTTTAAAATCAAATCTGTTTATAGTTTGATGATATGATAGAAGTTTCAAGAGCTATGAAATTTTGCCCTTCAGCCAAATCATTACCTTTTATTTGTGCACCTTGTTCTTAAACACACTGATTACGAGTCCCATATATTTCCATATTACTTATTTACTATTTTTATTATTACTATTATTTAATTATTATTGCTATTACAATTGCACATTTGTATATTTCATTAATCATTTAATTACTATTAGGATGTTTAAGTATCATGATGATAATGGGTGTAGAGGAAAAATTGTCTTGAGTGGGCAGGAAGTGAAAGCCCCAAATGAGTGGTGCCCCTCTGATTAGCATACATCAAGAGTTACATAGCACTAAGTCCACTTTTGCCTTTTAATGTCATCCTGATGAGAAAACTTTATAATTCATTTTCAGAGGCAAAAAGATGCAAGTAATCATTGTTTTGTACATGCTTTCTTCTTGGTGTCCCAAGGACTTGACTGCTCATTGTTGTTCTTCTACTGCTCCCAATTGTGATGTTCTTTTAAATGCAAGATAGCTTAGAATTCAGGTTCCAGGCAATAATCTGTTTGCCAAAATATGGTTCAAATTTTCTGACTGAGCATCACATTGTGATAAATTTTAAGTTAGTAAATGTCCAAAATAATATTAACCACAAAACTAAACTCTAGTTGTTAATCTGCTCAAGAAGAAAACATCTAATCAAATCTAATTCAATAAAACCGTTTATTGAAACCTGAACTCATCAAAAATACAGGTCTTGAGTCGAACAAACTCTACAAAATCAGCACTAGCCAGATAACAATAGACTTCTTATATTATTGCAGAGCTCCAACTGAGCCTCCTCTTCTCACAGAGCTCACAGCTTCCTCCTCCACCACTCTTTGACTGACTCTGCTTACTACTGACCGAGTTCCAATTAAACATGTATTTCAAGTGAAATACATCTGTATAACTGAATGCAACAGCATTAATGACATAAGCAGTTGTGACTTTGGTAATCATGGTACCAGCAGTGGTTACATAATCAGACAAAACGAGGCTGTGAGGAAACAGTTCTATTTAAAAAAAAAGGTAAGGCACTCAAAAAATAACTAACTTTAATAAAAATAAACTGTTAGGTAAATTAAAAATGAAGATGAACCATCACATTCTCTTGGCAGTATAAGCACATAGCTGTCAGCTGACACATTCCCCCAGACCACTGATGATGTCATCTGATGGAAACTGATATGTGTCACTATCAGTCCATCATTTTAGCTGATTTCAATGCTTAGATACTTCCCTATATATCTTGGGCACCAGACATCTTTAGTGTGGCACTATACTCACAGAGATATCAAACCTCAGTTTAAAAAACTTCACAAGTTACTTTATAATCCTAAAAGTCTAAAAAAAACTGGACTTCACTACATGCATTTCATTAACATAATCATTGTTAACGTTAATAATGTTAACACACAACCAGCCATGCTTCATATGAATCCCGACTGGATTTTTTTTTTTTCGAGAAAATCTCGACAAGCTTCACACTTTTGGTATAGTTACTAATACCTTGAAGTTAAATTAAATTTTTTCCTTTAAATTAATCCACAGCACAACACTGGTTTATTCAGTATTTAATCACTATTAGGATCTTTAAGCATCATGATCAAAATGGATGTAGAGGAAAAGTTGTTTTGATATCATGGTTTTTGTAATACTCCCAATGATCAAAGAATCTAATGCTGGATAGCTTAGAAAGTCAGGTAAAAGGCAATAATCAACTTGCCAAAAATTAGGGTTCCAATTTAAACTGAATCAAAATGTGATAAATTTCATTTTAGGTTAATGCCCAATAAAAATCTTAATACAAACTGAACTCTAGTTAACTTATTAATCTGCTCAAGAAGAAAAAAATGATATCAATAATATAAAACTGTTTATTTAAATCTGACTCACAAAAATGAAGCTCAAAGAAACACTGAAACAAACCAATCCTAGCAAAACTAGCTAATCTTAACTCTTAACATGCTGGGTTTATGAAGCAGAACTCACTGGGTGGCTGGGTTAATTTTGAAATGCTTTCAGTAGAAAAAAAAAGAACAACTTTAAAATCTTAAACTGAAATAACTAATAGACAGAAGTATGTCATGTCATACACACCAAAATAAAGAGAATTTCTGCATTTTTAAAAAATAAAATATTTGAAAAAAAAAAACACAAGTATATTAGTTTTAGTAGTGCTTATTTAAAACAATATAGTAAATAAAAAGAATAATTTTGTAAGATTTGAATCTCATTCTGAAATAACTAATAAACAGAATGTGACATATTATATCTTAAAAGAGTGAGGATTTAATTTTACATAAGATATAAACAAATTTATCTGAAATAAGATAATTATATAGTTCTGCATTTTTTTTTTGTACAGTACTGCTGTAAGTTTTATCATAGTTACTATATCATGTACTATTACTGTTGGTAGTTGGTATCTACATTTACTACTAGAACTCATTATACAAGTTACTTTTGTGGGGTTTTAAAATGATAAAGAAAAAGTTGAATGGCAAGAGTTGAAAGGACACTCTCTGTGAAAGTTCAGTTTGGGAACATTAAAAGAAGGAAGAAAACAACAAACATATTCAGGTGTGCCAAAAGTCAGTGTAATGGCTACCACAGCATTGTAATGATTTTTTTTTCTTTAGTTTTCGAAACTTCATTTAATATATAAATCATCAGATTTATATTAATTATCAAATTTATTTCATAAATGCTCAAGATTGATTTAAAAAACTGTTAAATATTAGCAATATCTATGGGGAAAAACAAACTCTTAGAGCATATCATCTTGGGAACTATCGTGGACCCAATGAATATGAGACTGCATTTGGCTCTGGAAACTACAGTGTCTTCCATCACTTTAAGGGCTAGTTGGTTGGTTGGTTGGGGTTTTATGGTGCAAGAGCAGCAAGGGCTGTATTACACCAAACAAAGACAAATAAAGAGCTAAAAGATGTTTGACCCACAACCAAAGTTAAAATAAACACAAAAATGTTAAAAGTGTAAAGCAATAAAGACAAAAGTACAAAAAGATAAAACAAACCTGGGTGTAAAAGACTCAGGATGATCAAAGGAAAAAGGATAAAGCCATAAAATCAAAGTCTGTTAAAATAACCAGTAAAATGTAAAAAAGCAAAGACAATAGGTAAAAAGGAGTCATCAGATAAAAGATGTCCGAGTGTAAGGGGCTCGAACATAAAATCATGAAAGGTAAAATAAAATGGCCATTCAAGATTAAAAGTTGAAAAAGAGATTAAAATAAGCTTAACGGTTAAAATGGTGTCACAAAACTCTCACTTAGGTTCGTCATCCGCCCGAAGAAGAAAGGAGTGAGTGATAAATGAATGACCTAAGTGGTGTCGAGCAAGTACAACTTCCTCCTTACAATTTCTGCAAAAACAAGACTACCACAGTTTGACAATGGACTTGATCTCAAAAAGCTTACCCCTGGCAGCAGCATCTGCCAAGTCGTTGCTCCTGATCCCAAGATGACTGGATACCCAACAGAAGAGAACAATGGTGGTGGTGGCTGCCAGACAATGGAGCTACTGGAGGATCTTGGAGAGAACAGGGTGAGGCTGATGCCACACCGAGATCAAAGCCTGTAGTGAGCTAAGCAAGTTGGTGTAAAGCACACACCAACGATGATACAAGGTCCAAGGCAAGGCTGATAGCATGCAACTCTCCAGGGAAGATGGAACACTGCTGTGGGATCTGGTGTGCAATGATTACATCACAGAAGACCATACTGATCCCACCAATGCGCCAGACTTCGAGCCATCTGTGATGCTCAGCACGATGGCTGGTAAAGAGTTGCTGATACATACAGTTGGGTGTAAAGGCCTTTCCCATCCTGCACAGGAAAAATCTCAGGAAGGGGAAAGAGCGAGCCAAAGTGGAAGTGGCCCAGCTGTTGACTGTGAGATGCTATCGAGACTGGTGTTAATGCCTTGCAGGTAACCTCAGACATGCAAACCAAAAGGACGAATGGCAGTCAGCCGATTCTGGTATAACATTTCCCACCAGGGACTGAAAATGCAGTCCCAAGTGGGATGGCCTGGCAGGGATTGCAATTTTACTGCATAATGTACGGACAACTGCTGACAGCGAATAGATAAAGATGGTTCATCGGTCTCAATGTAGAGACTCTGGGTTGGTGAAGTGCGGAAGGCCCCCGTGCAAACACGGAGGCCTGATGGTGTAGAGCAGAGGTTCCCAACTTATTTGTCCTACCGCACCCTTTTCAGAAAAAAAAAATTACTCAGCACCCCCCCTAGAAATCTACCTTCTTTAAGTGAACAAACAGAAAGATGCAATGACAAATTTGCATTCTTTTATGCATCTATATTTCTACCTACATTCTACAACATAGTAAAGAAAGATGTTGTTTTAAATAAGACATCTTGAAGCTTGAAATTATAAAATTACTTATTAAAATCAACCATAGTAACATTCACATTACATACAGAAAATTAAGATAACGAAGGATAATTTTATGTGTTTATTTGGAAAATAAAGTAATTACTATGACTTTAACTCTATGTTACACAAAAGATGAAACATGTACGAACAGTTTATAAAAATTTTCTTATCTTCCCTTTTTCTTTATGCTTCCACCGCCCCCCAATTGCACCTGAGGCTACTACCGGCCCCCTGGATCGTTCCAGTACCCTTCAGGAGGCGGTATCACCCACTTTGGGAAACATTGGTGTAGAGGGTCCAACACCTTCACCACTGAATCCTGGGCAGAGTCGTACATCTGGGATCTGTAGTCCAGTTTCAACCGGACAAATGCATGGTAGAGGTGGAGCAAAGAACATCGATCTGCCTACCAAGAAAGGAGGGAGAGGACTGAGGATGTTCAATGCCTGCGTGCACTTGGACCTGAGATATTGAATATGAGATCAGGAGGTCAATTTCCGGTCAAAGATGACACCGAGAAACTCTGTCTCCGCCACAACTGGAATGATGTTACCCCTAAGCCACAGCTTGGGGTCCAGATGATTACACTTGTGGCAAAAGTGCACAGCAGCACTCTTCTGTAGGGAGAACCAAAACCCACTGGCAGTCACCCAAACCAAGAGATTGTTCAGGACAGTTTGCAGTTGTCGTTCAATGACCCTCATGCTGGACGACGAGCAAAAGATACCACAGTTGTCAACATAGAGGGCACTGCCTACAGTCAGAATAAGTTGCCATGCAATAGAATTTATCTTGACAGAGAAAAACATAACACTCAGGACGCAGCTTTGTGGCACCCTCTGGTCTTGGGGGAAAGGCTGCAACAGAGTGTTGCCAACATGAACTCAAAAACTACGAGAAAATAAAAAGTTTGCAATGAAGATCGGCATGTGACCTCGCAAGCCAAAGCTATGGAGGTCACGAAGAATGCCGAATCTCCATGCCATGTCATATGCTTTTTTGATGTCGAACAAAATGGACACTAGGTGCTCTCAAAGTAAAAATGAATTCCTGATCACCGATTCAAGGCAGATCAGGTTGTCTAAAGTACACCTGTGCCTGCAAAAGCCACACTGGGTGTTGGAAAAAAGGCTGTGATGTTCCAAATACCAGGTCGGCCTGGTATCTACCATTCTCTCCCATACCTTGCAGACGCAACTGGTCAATACAATTGGATGATAACTTGAAGGAATCTTGGGATCTTTGCCTGGCTTAGGGAAGGCCAAGACGATGGCTTCCCTCCGGAAACTGCTCCTTGATGAAAATGCAGTTGAAGAGTCAGAGCAGCCAATCCTTACTTGGTTGTGAGATGTTGGAGCATAGCATAATAGACATTGTTTCACCCGACGGCAGAGCAAGGTGAAGCTCCTCCGCTGTGAATGGCCTGTTGAAAGACTCCAGGTCATTTGAATGGAAGGACAGCGGAGAGCTTTCAGAATTGTTCTTCTGGGCCAGAAACTCAGGGTAGTAGGAGTATAAAGAAGAGATGGAGGGGAATGACTCCCCTAGTGTCGGCAATTGCTCGAGGATCAGCAATTGCCTGTCCATTGTGCTCCAGGATCGATAATGAGTGGGATATGTACTTCCCACCCATCTTCCAGACCTTAGAACTTGTCACGCAGGTGATAGATGATGTATATTTGATTCAAGATTCCTTCTGGCTCTGGCACCAGACAAAAAGGGCTTTCGCCATGGCATGTTTGAATGCTTCAAGGTTGGGGGATGTCGGTTATCTCTGAAACACCTCCCAAGCTTTGTTCTGAGCCTTACAAGCTGCGGTGCAGTTGGGATTCCACTACGGTTTTGGGAACCGTGGAAACCGAGTTGAGGTCTGAGGAATAGTACAGGTAGCTGCATGGTCGATGCAATCCATCATCTCCGCCAGTGCAACATTGATTGGCTCCTGGCTGATAGAATGGTCATCGAGCTCAGACAGGAGTTTGAAACCACTCCAGTCAGCTCGATCAAGCCTCCAGTGGGATACAAGTGAAGGGCTGCAAGGCCCCCCATATGAGATGGTGCCATACCTCACAATGTAAATACTCTGCCTTGTTGGAAGTAGGCAGTTGTGGCATGTTGAAATTAATTATTAGCACCTGGGTGGGTACTAACTTTCCATCACAGTGTGTCGAAACCTGATGGACTGCTGTCACTCCCTAGGATGAAAGCTCCAAGAGGATTTCCTCTTCAGAAACCTTGAGGAGGCCCCACTCAGAGATCACGCTCTGGGAGCAATTAAGTATCTTATATGGAGTGACTGACGGCCACTCCACCAATCGCAGTTACATTCAACGGAAACTCCAAATGTTTGGAGCAAGCAGTCTCCACCTGCAAGTCACCAGATCTTTGGTGCTTGACAAATTTCGGTTCTCCCACAAGAGCTTTCAAACCCTTGTTTATAAAAAAGGGGGACATGTCCCCAAGAACCTGATCACCCATAGAGTGGATGCCCAGGAACTTCGGGAATGAAGGAAGATGTGAAGACAATGACAACAAAGACAGAAGCTTTGTGACGAGCTCTTTTTGCTGCGTGAATTTTCTTTTTTGGGACTCATGTTTGGGTATTGAGTTTGAGTGCCCGTTGTCACCACCCACCACAGAGTTCAACAAGGGGATGCCCAATAGACTGCCAAAACTGCCCAGGCACCATAGCCACACAGCCTGTGAGCCAACCCCTCACAACGAAACAAAAGGAAAATTAAAAGTGAAATGTGAGAATCTCACCTGAGGACTCGCAAAAATGTGAAAAAATAAGGAAAAGTGAGAAACAACTCATTCTCACAAATGAAAGAAACTACAAAATTAAGAAATCTGTGGGGAAACTTGTAAACCACTGCCCGAACGTGGACAAGGTTACTCACCATTCTGCATGGTTGACCCTAGCAGGACCTACCACCAGCCAATTGATCCTGAGGGGGCTGCCCCAGGACCTCCCATTTACCTGAAGCAGAGGCCAAAGCAGTGTACAGCAGCAACCCCCAAAAATCGCTGCCAAGCCCTGTGACAGACAGGCTCCCCAATGACAAAAGGGGACCCCACCAGTATTGAGATGGGGAGAGATGACGGGGAACACCAAGCAACTGCCAGGATCCTCCTTTCCAGGGGGACAGGTCTCCATTCATGGCAAACACATGGATGAGCTTCAGGACCCTGTGAAGGTACCCAAGCCAATGGAACCTTCACAGGGTGGTCCCCTCACCACAAACAGAAGCTTGCACCGAGGGACTTTAAGGCCCAATACATTGTCAAGTTCATACGCACACAGAACTGAGCCTCCAAGTTTACACTCTACTACAGCTACTTGAGCCCCCTACTAATTGCTTCTTAGAAGAAACACTGGCTAACATGAGCCTGCAATCATGTGTCAGTGAGCTACATTTGGATAACAGTTCATGACATTGTGGATGGGTTAAATTGTTTTATTTGTGAGTGGCACTTTTTTGCAACTAAATGGGCTAAATGGCCAGGCCACAAGGACCACAAGGACTGAGGTTGGGAAATGGGACCCACTGGAACAGCTGTTGGGAGACAGATGGTAGCCTCCTGTCAAAGTCATCCAGCGTGTTCTTTAATGTGCACAGGGTACGGTTCACCACACATGGGCCCACAGCTTAACATCCCATTCGATGGATGGCAACCTTTCCAAGCCCAATGGTGTCCACTACTGGGAGTTTTGCAGAGATAAAACTCAATGTTGGTCTAGACAGGACTCAAACCTGGGAGCTGCAGATTAAGAACCTGGCACACTACTAACTGAGCTACCTTATCCCTAACTGGAAATATCTTGGCTGAAATTAAACACTTCGAATCAACTTGGAAAGATGACAACAATATGAAATATTCCGATATTTATGGACTTAACTAAAACATTTTCACGAAAAAATAATAATGGCTAAAAATAGGCTCTAATTTTTTTGCTGCAATAAAATACAATCTATTAAATGTATAAATACAACAAATGAGAATTTAAAAAATTAAAATGCGAAAAATATGAATTTTGGGAATTTTTTACATCTTTAGTTACAACACACTTCTAAAAGTAACAAACCAAAAAGGAATTATATCCAGATTACATACCAGTTTAAAAGTGATGAAACTTTATACCCTCGATCATATTTATCAAAGATCTCCATTGCGTTTATTATCCTACGAACGATAACACATTACAGACATCAAATATTCTATCCTTCACAGTTGAACCATTCCATACCACTCACAACATTCAATTTAAACCATGATTTAAACAGATGACCGATGCCATTCGCTTGTAGTTTTTCCTGCCAAAAGAACACATTAACGATTTGTTTTAAATGGCCGAGAAATAGTAAAGGGGATTAATTCCCCTAGCCTTATATTAGTTTTGGCAGTCTATTGGGCACGATCTAAACTTACATTTCTAACATTTAACAACGTTGTAAATTGTAGAATAAAATCATGTTTAAATTTAAAAAAAATTCCAAACGCAGAGCGATATACTTATGTTTCTTGAACCCAATTTTACTCACCCTGCCGAATTTTAGGCTCAGATGTCCTTCGATCTCGGGTACATAAACATGCATACATTTTTCATTTCATAATCATCATCATCCTCAAGCAGCCATGGGCTAGGGAATCCAACCAGTCCATGCAATTTAGTTCTCCAAGCATATTTGTCCTGAGCTACATCGGCTGCATCTGGCGACTGCACACCAACTCTAACAATGTCCTGTTTGACATCATCTGCCCACCCATCCTGGATCTCCCCCTCTTTCTGAAGCCTTCAGTCACATTGTTAATAACCTTATTCGTTATCTATAACTATCCATACGGGCAACATGGCCAAACCAATGAAGTCTCTCACTGCATAATATGCCTAATAAAGGAGGTTGCTGACTCCTTTGCCTAACCTTATCATTAGTTACAAAGTTGAACCACCTAATGCCCAAGATACTGCGTGAGCATCTAATTCAAAAGCATCTAGTTTCCTGTTATCTTGTTTGCAAAGAGTGCAAGTTTTACTACCATAACTAAACCTAGAAAGAATCAAACTATTATACGTTCTAATTTCAGTCTTTAGGTTATACGCCTACTACCAGTCTCATCAACATTGAGCTATATACGGAACTGGAGAGACTATCTCTAATGCTTTGCAGGTGTAAAAGTGTGGTTTGGAATATCGCTTACTTTCTCGGAGCCTTGGTGGCAAAACAGGTCTGTTCTACCGGTTAACCTATTTTCACTCAGGCAGATTCTTGAGAAATGCTTAGAGTTTCAGAAGCCTTTGGTTGCCAGCTTTGTTGATTTCAGAAAGGCTTTGGACACTGTTGATCGTCATTATTTGCGGTTGATTGTGAGATTGTATGGCATACCAGTCAAGTTAGTTAACATAATGAAAGCTCTCTATAATAACACTGAGTCATGTGTGAAAGTTGGTAAGGTTTGTAGCAATTGGTTTGGCTTTGCTTCTTGTGTTTGACAAGGGTGCATTTTTGTCTCCTTTTCTCTTTAGTTTGATTACTGATTATGTTATTCACTGCGAGGGAAAGATTTTGACCATAAATGGACTGGAGATACGAAAATTTCTGATTTAGATTATGCTGATGATTTAGCTCTTTTAGCAAATGATATTGATGAGATGAACTCTTTCATTCGAGCTGTTGATGAAACTGGTAGTAGAGTAGGTTTGGTTATAAACAGAGGGAAAACTAAAGTGATGAAAATTGGTCAGGCAGGCTGCGATTCAGTTAATCTGAATGGTTGCAGTCTTTAGCAGGTGTCACAGTTTATTTATCTTGGGAGCTATATAACAGATATTGGTGATTTGCGGAATGCGATTAAGAGATGAATATGGATTGCCGCTGGGACTTTTAAGAATCTATGGAGAGTGTGGAGAAAGAGGTGTATATACTTAAAGACTAAAATTAGACTGTATAATAGTTTGGTTCTCACTAGGGTTAGTTATGGTAGTGAAACGTGGACACTTTGTAAACAAGATAACAGGAAACTTGATGCTTTTGATTCCAGATGCTTACGCAGTATCTTGCGCATTAGGTGTTCAACTTTGTAACTAATGATGATGTTAAGCAAAGGAGTTGGGAACCTCCTTTAAGCAGCATATTGTGCAGAGAGAGACTTCGTTGGTTTGGCCTTATTCCCTGTTAGGATAATTAGTGATTGGCGAATAGGATTATGAACAGTGTGCCTAAAGGCTTCAGAAAGAGGGGAAGACAAACGATGCGGTGGGCAGACAATGTCAAACAGGACCTTGTTAGAATTGGTGTTCAGTAACCGGACGCAGTACATGTAGCTCATGACAGGTATGCTTGGAGAATTGAACTTCACGGTCTGGTTGGGCCTCGGTAGCCCATGGCTGCTTGAGGATGATGATGATGATGATGAATAATTAAAAGAATTCAATAAAACGATTCAAGAAATTTGTTAATATGAAAGAAAAAAAAAGAGACGTCAGATGAAAAGACAGTATTAAAATGTCTAAAAATTGACCTTTGAAAAGGTATAAATAACTATATATATCAGAATTTATATATATCAGAATATATATCAGAATTTGATATTTTTGATTTTACACAAATAAAAAAAAAGCATATTTTACTGGTAATTCAAGAGGAAAACTTTGAACTCGTTTCTTCTATCTAGTGTTTATGACAGATCCCGGATCTGAAAACTTAGCGTTATTTGATTGCGTTTTTTTGATAATTGTTTTAAGTAAACTACCCTTGAAGGCTATCCTTTATAGTCTACTTTATTTATGCAGCCAGTGGGAACACAAAAAAGCCATTATGATTTATTATTTTGATGATTAAACCCTGAATTTCCCCACAAGTTATCATTAAGCTACATCTCTTTTACCACTTGGACTAGGAAAATGAAATCGATAAGCGTCCTCACTCATTCTCCTCAAAGCAGTTCTTCCAGTTATTATTTCCTTCCATTATTAGGGCCATATTGCTCAATGGCCCTAATGAAAGAATTCATCTCATCGTCTTTTACCAACAAAGCCAAATCTGCATAATCTAAATCAGAAATTGTGAGATCTCCAGACCGTTTAAGGTCAAAATCTTTTCCTTGCAGTGAATTTGGCCAAATATAATCAATAACCAAAGCAAAGATGAAAGGAGACAAAAACCATCCTTCTGTAACTCCACTTGCAATCCTAGACCAATTGCTACAAGCCTTACCAACTCTCACACATGACTCAGTGTTATTATAGAGAGCTTTCATTATGTTAACTAACTTGTCTGGTATACCATATGATCTCACAATCAACCACAAATTATGTCGATCAAAAGAATCGAAAGCCTTTTTGAAATCAACAAAGCTAGCAACCAAAGGTTTCTGAAACTCTCAACGTTTCTCAAGAATCTGCCTAAGTGAAAATATCCGATACACATCCCCTACCACTTCTCTCATCACGCAATTGCCCGTCAACCAGAATCTTAATTTTATTAAGCCCAATCAGGCAAAGAACTTTATCTGGAAGAGAAAGTTGGCTGATAACCTTATAGTTATCACAAGAATTTCGATCACCTTTTTTAAAAATAGGGATAATAATAGTTCTGTTACAGTCCTTAGAAACCATGCCTTTATCTTAAAAAAAGATATTCAAAATTTCAGTGATCCAAGTGATAACCGAAACATTTTCAGCTCTAAGCATGTCTGTAGTAATTTCATCTACCCCTCAGGATTTATGTAGTTTAAGTTTAGAAATAGGCAAAATAACTTCACACTGTGTTATAGGGCTAACATTAAAGCCTGTAATGCATCTATCATGATTACGAGCAATGGGAGTAGAACTAACCACATTGTTTAGAACATCACTGAAATGCTGAGCCCACTTAGCCATGCAGAATCCTAACTTTCTATCCTTACCTTGTTTATCCTTTAATCCCTGTATACCTGTCCGTTTTCTACCACACAAAACAACTATCTGGTACATCTCGCTGCTGTTGTGCTGTTTAACTGATTCCTCGGCTTTGTCAGCCAAACCATCAAGCCAAAGATTCTTATCAGTACCTAACTGATCCTTTATACGTTTATTAAGCTCTCTGTAATGCTTCCTATTAGGACACTACTAGGGTATTGATTAAGAACATTCCTGCAGTTCTTTCTTTCTGAAATAAGCTCAAGTTCCTTATCACCCAAATAATTTTGATCCCTATGTCGCAATCGACCGGAAATTGACACCTGTGTCGCAACTGTCCACGTTGTCTTCTCAGATTGGACTTTGACCCCTATGTCACAACCGACCATATTTTAAGTCCTCTTCATAGACCCCCTGGTTGACCTATTAAAATATAGGTCCCCTTCTCGAATTTTCTTGGTTTTCCCCTGTTTAACCCATATTTTAAGCCCTCCCCTCTTAACAGACCCCCCTGTTGATCCACCTATATTTTAAGCCCTCCCCTCTTTAAACCAAATCAGTTTTTGCGCATTTAATCGGTGTCATCCAACGTCCATACTATTTTTAGTACGTCTCCTGTATTAAAAAAGAAATTTGCTTTCGTCGCCGTATTTGAATTCGCTACCTCAGTGTCGATACTGAAGCGTCATTGCGCTCGTCTATGCCTTGTAGTTGACGATGTGGCTTAGATGTGTCTCAAACGGGGTATAGCCATATAAATTACGTATCTCTTTATTACAGTTTAAAGATTTATTTCAGATATTAAACTAGGTTTTTTATTACCCTACGTTTTTTCACAACCTTCGTATTCTTTATAACTAACTTTTTTCATCGTATTTCTTTTAACTCCATTACTGTTGGTTGTCGCATATTTACTAGAAGTAGTGTTCTACAGTTTTAAAAGTCTGTCCCACGGAAAATACCAATGGGTAAAAAATTAATAAAAGGAAAAAAAATCTTAAAAACTTATTCGTCATTATGTAAAAAGGGCCTATAACTTTAGTACGTCTTCTGTATTTAAAAGAAATTTGATTCCGATGCCGTATTTGAACTCGCTACCTCTGTGCCAATGCCGTATTTGAACTCGCTACCTCTGTGCCAATGCCGTATTTGAACTCGCTACCGATAGCAGGAGTGTAATTGCGCTCAGCTATGCCCTGTACCTGATGACGTGGCTTAGATGTGTCTCAAACGGGGTATAACCGTATAAATTACGTATCTCTTTATTACAGCTTGAGTTTTATATTTCAGATATTAAACTAGGTTTTTTATTTTCCTACGTTTTTTTTTTACAACCTTCGTATTCTTTATAACTAGCTTTTCCTACGTATTTCTTATAATGAACCTCGATAGTCTTTTCACATTAATATACGTATTTTTTTAACCATCGTATTTTAAGTCCGTTTCAGTAACACGTATTTCTTTTAACTCCGTTACTGTGGGTTGTCCAATTTTTAGTAGAAGGACTATTCTACAGTAAGACCGTACCTCAGTAAATGTCATTGGGTAAAAAAATTTAATAAAAAGGAAAACTTATTCCTCATTATGTGTGACATGGTGACCTGTTTGGGTGTCATAAAAGTCCCGCTTTAGAACAAGCGTTCCGTATCGGACCACGTTTTAATGGCAACGAGGGTGTTGCAATTCTTTTACCCGTATTTTGCAAGTTCGACCTTTCATCGTACATTTCGCAACAAGCAGGATGTGACAAGGTCACTTTCTTAACGGGTGATTGCAGACAGATCTGTTGTTATCCACTCGACAATATTTGCTACTGATAAAACGATTTCCTTCATTAAAAATAGAAACTAATTAAATAATGGGGTATCACTGGGAAAACACTGGGAAGAACACAAACTGATTTCGTGCTAAAACATCTCCAGATTTCAGCTTACTTGAAAAACTATTGTTAGAAATGAACCAGTGACTTGAATCACTCAACTTCCATAAGAATACACAATTATGGTACAGTGTCGGGAAGAAATATGTTTCAACGAAATTCAATTGCATGTATTACGATCAGAAAAATAATTTAGTGGACAACGTTTAAAATAGTTATTAAATAGACAGTGCAAGTAGGAGTACAGTGCAAGTAGGACAGTGCAAGTAGGGAGAATGCTGTTTTCCATATTATAGGGAATGCAATTAATACCGATTCCTTGCAGGTGGCTGTCCTTTAGGTTATGAAATAATCTTATTAGAACGCTTAAAATTGAGATGACACACATTAGCTCCTCGTAGAAGCGCTAGGGGGTTAGAAGACTATACCCGTGTAATGAAAATATTCATTCGACATAAAAACCTATGCCAATATCGCGTACACTGACGTACTCCTCTTAGCTGATGTGTTTGGTGGCAGATACTGATCCCTGTTATGTTTACACAGCTCCTGCCTTCATACCTGAAGATGACAAATACTAGAGTTGATAACCTACAATGTATCTTTTTGGAAGGCATACGAGGAGGAATTTCGGTGATATGCAGACAACAAGCATTTAGAATGAAAAACTGATTGCAAGTTTGCTTTACTGTCATACAAACCAAATCAAATTACATGCATAAACGAAAAATAGAAAAACAAGGAAATGGTTGGTAAATTCAATGAGAATCACTAAAATGTAAAGAGTGTTGGAATATCTGTAAATGCACACACATTTCACTGGATAGGTGAACATTTTCACAATTCTTTGGAAGTGTTTCTTTGGAAGTTTCAAAATAACTGTAAAACATACTGTGACGAGAGAGAAAGTATAGAAATGTAGTGGGATGGTTGTAAAAAATCGCTTCAAAACAGAAAATTACAACGCAAATACTGTAAGATAGAAAAAAACGACTATTCGACGGTTATTCCAAGCTGCTATCTCACGCTCTTTTCAGATTTCTGGGTTCTATAGTTCCCTGGTATGTAGCGCATAAGTGTGGGTGTAGTTGGCTATTTTTTGTTGCAAACACAAGTTGTTTTCACTATTAGTTATTTTTCCTGCATGAGAATACACATTTCTATACTACATTGCATACACACGGATGGACGAATATCACAAAATACTTTGCATATAGAAAACATCAGCAAAGAACCACAGAAATTTGGAAATTTAAAATCTGAAAACTCAGTGTTTATAAGAAAACAACAATATTTCAGTATTTCCATGAAAAGTTGGGCCCCAGAATCGATCCGCTAGACCTAACTTTGCACTCTCTGACTTCAACCACCGATAAAACGTAATGTAAGCTCTCTCGTCGGTTATCCCAAGCCGCTATCTCTTTTCAGAGTTTCTGGTCCCCTCGGTGCCTTTGAATAAGTGCATAAGTGTGGGTGAAGATGGCTATTTTTCGCTGCAAACACAAGTTTTTCGACAAAGATAGGGTGTTTCACTACAATCTAACACGGGATTTCATGTGTGTTTAGTTATTTTTCCTGCATGAGAATATCTCTAATCTACCTCATAGACAGCAGGTTAGTTACTTCGGATCTAACAAAGCCAAGGTTTGAGATCCATAGTAAGACATGAACGTTTGTGTTGTTTTCCTACCAAGAACCCGACATCCTCTCACCCCCTTCTACGGGGTCTTGTGAAAAAATCCTGTAACTGTTACGACAATTAGCTGCGTGAAGACGTATTTATTTTTAAAGCAAAGACACACTAATTTCGGACTCGGTAGCTAGAGAACGATATATTAACTTGCTAAAGTTTGATTTTAACGATCAGATAGTGTATACATCACCACTTTTTTGGTTCATACTAATAACTTCTAACCTTTAAAGGAAATATTGTCTCATTATAAGCGATTTCATACAAAGAGATACGCACTCTATGCTTCACATTTAAATCTATAGAGATAATGCTCATTACCCATGGAACACATCTGTGAAAAAACACGCTATGATTGGGTTTGAGAAAGATTTTTATCCCATGGGGGGTGCTGCACTGCAGGAAAGCACATTATCTTTGATATCAGAACCTACATGAATGTTTTACTGTTTGGGTTTGAGAAAGATTCTTTAGTTCACAGGGCACCGCATGAATAAGCGTATAAGTGTGGGTGAAGATGGCTATTTTTTGCTGCAAACACAAGTTTTTCGACAAAGATAGGGTGTTTCACTACAATCTAACAGGGGATTTCATATTTGTTTAGTTATTTTTCCCTGCATATTTCTATACTAGTGTGGAATTCTTAGAACAAGTGGTACTATGTTCGTGTGAAAGTGGTTCTGGCAAGCACACGTTTTTTGATAATGTCATGCACCCTGTTTGGAAAGAACACTGTCTATGGAACATTACTCCTGTAAATTCCATAAGCATAATGCTTCGCGATTCTGAGGCCCCCATAACTGATAGACAATACTTTGCGTTTACAGGACCTAACGCATAAAGTCTTTCACACTTCAAACTCAATCATCACATTTCAGAAAGAAAGACGATTGAAAATGAAAGGAGAAGCGTAAGAAAAGCGTTCTACCCAGCATTCTCACATTAAAGGAAAACGTAAGCATTCATCGCCTCAAAACAACTAAGACAGAGGGCGCCATGTGCCAGCTTGAAAGGCCGCAAGAAAGTTGAGAACAATGGTTTAACCATCCATTTTTAAGTATTAGGGCGTTCATGTTACAATTTCTTACAACAGCGTTCATATCTAATGAAGATGGAACACTCACTTTTTGTGTAAGCATGTGAATATTACATTTCAGCAACATTCACTTTTCGTGTAAGCATACGAATATTACATTTCAGCTGTATGTGAACCAAACATTCACTTGAGAAGAATATTTAAAAAACGTGTGAACTCATGGATACATAAAACGTGTCTCCTTCTTGTGTCTCTTCATTTCTATATACTATTCTTACGAACACAAAAGATATAACTTTCGAAGGAAGATGATCAGTGCAACAGTTAAAAAACTGATTTTCTGTGTTTTGGGGCTTATCACCAATGCCATCTAGTGGCAAATATGTTGACTGTCTGATTCGAGTAAAAACAAGATTATTACTTTTAAGCAGTCTGTTTATGAATATGTAGGAGAATGTTTCTCTGATCTTATGCAAAGTATATTCTTGTGTCGTGTATGGTATTATTCAACGGATATCTTTCTAAGTGTATGCATATATCCGTGCAATAGACTAAGTTTTTTCTCACACACTTGTTTCATCTCTGTAATTGTATGTTTGCGCGTGCGTATGCTTTCATGTTTGTGTGTGTGTATGTTTCTGTGTGGGGGGAGTGTGTGCGTGCGTGCGTATGTTTTCATGTGTGTGTGTATACGTCTTCATGTCTCTCTCTCTCTCGGTGTGTCTGTATGTGTATATGTTATCGTATGTGTACGTGTGCGTTTGTTCACATGCAAGAATAAACATGTTGTCTTACAGACACTTGCTTGCTACAGAAGAAGCTAACAATTTAAAACGCGACTAGTGGTTATGCAAAATATTTCATCACAGATCTTAATTTGAATACGCATATTTCAGGAGGTGTAAGAATTTTTCTTCAACACGTTCGAATATTTTTTTTTGAGAACGACTGCCTTACGTTACGATTCCTGACAGATGTCTCGTAACGATCAAAACGGGTGTGTTTTTTGCTAATAGAGAAGAGGACATACAACTGAGAATATTTCAAACTTAGAATAACACAACATCCTGATGCGTTAAGAACGAAACGGAGGGATACTAGCATCTGAACCATGACTTGAAACGATCGAATTCCTGTTGTTTCGCGCAAGGGGGCGAAGGGTGATAAAACGTAATACTCCTGAAAAAATCCTTGTACCATAAAAGGTCCTCTTTTTTTTGAAACAACTGGATTTCTAGCACTATTAGCATTTATTTAATACATATTCATATCTCTATTTTGTGAATAATAAAAAGTTTAGCGCGCCTTCAGGAGTATTACGTTGCTCTTATCCAGTGCCAAAGAAAACCAAACAAAATCTTTGCTCGCAGTCTTCAGCTGTTCTGTGAGTCCGTCACTAATTGAGTCAATGCACCGCACTACAGTATAGTCCTTCTTGACAATGAAATGCTTTCAAATTTGCTTCTAACATCAGGACACAATACGCTTGCACACTCTACCATACACTGCTTAATAAACTCGCCATCCGAAAAAGGCTTGTTGTGTTTAGCAAGGTTGTAGGCTACCATGAAACTTGCTTCTGTAGCGCTATTTTGAAGTGTTGATTGCTTTGTAAATAATGTTTGTTGCTTCCTTCAGCCTTTTCACACACTCCGCAGCTTTTATTTTGCGTTCTTCCTTGGAAAGTTTGCAGCCAAATTCGCTATGTTTTGTTTCGTAATGTCGTTTCAGATTGTACTCCTTAAATACGGTTATCGTTTCATGACACAATAAACACACTGCTTTATTCCCTGTATTACCAAAGAAATACTTGTTTGTCCATTCTTCATTAAACACACGACATTCATCACCGATTTTACGTTTTTTCGGAGGGTTCATGGTTTCACTAAAGTTGGAAATTTATATATTTACTGTTGCCAAGATCAACCGGAAAAGCACTGCTTATCGTATCTATACTGCGCATGCGTATTGATGTGGCCGTCCTAGTGGAAAATACGAGACGAAACTTCGGTCGCGCACGGGAAGGAAATCTCGGTTCAAGGCGGATTTTTCTGACTGTCTTGGCGGGCCACAAAAAACTCTTAGCGGGCCGCTATTTGCCCACCCCTGATCTAGAAAGTCAATGAGAACTACTTTAACGTCATCTCAGACAGTTTTCCAGCTCCATTGAACAAGCGGGATTTTATCATGTTTCTTTTTTGGTGTTGTATCCTTCCTGCTGATTTTCAGACACTCGTAGACTCTATGGAGCTACGAATACAGGCTGTACTGGAAACAAGTGTTAGTCCAACACGATGTTAATGATTTTACGTTGCCCTTTCGTTTTTCCCCCCATTACCTATAGATGTTAATAATCTAAAAAAAAAATCGAAAAACATCTGATAGTGCTGTTACTATTATTACTACCATTTTGTTGTAGTTATTATTATTACGTTGTTGTAGTAGTTGGGTCGCTTTACCTCTGAGCGGCACTTTTTTTGCACACAATAGAGAAAATGGCCAGGCCATAAGGCTCTCAAAGTCTCAGAGAAGGTGGGGGAAGGGGACCCACTGGAACAGCTGTTGGGAGACAGATGGTAGCTTCCCGTCAATGCCATCCAGCAATTTCGTTAACGTGTACAGGGTATGGCTTTCCCACACATGCGGACTACGGCTTAACGACCCATCCGGTGGACGGCGGCCTTTCCAAGTTCATCTGTGCCATGTAATAACTGAGGCAAGGAGATTTGCGTACATAACTCTTAATGTTGGCCCAGCTGGGACCCCAACCAGAGAACTGCAGATTACGAGCGTAGTGCGCGACCGACTGAGCCACCCTGTCCCCTACAGACAGAGACCTCCTATTGACTGAACCGTTACATGATTCCTTGAAAGAATTCCTCTTTTTACGAATCCACTAAACACATCGACAAAAGAGATAAATAAGCAGACAGCACTTCCTCAACATTTAGCGGAAAAAGTACATGAGAAAATGTTTATATTGGGTCTCACCAATTGTTCGTAAACTCTAGATCAGCTGACATTGACTTTCAGTGTATTATAATCTCGAAATGAGAAAGAACTTTTCATAACATTTGTTCAGCTTCTGAAAGAAATAGCCTGAAGTGCAAATCCTACGTATCATCGAATATGCATAAGCTAAAGTTGTGAAAAAATATATTTTCTGGTGTCGAGGTAGATATGGTCTACGTCCGTTTAGGTGTTCAAAACTTTAACAAAGTTCGTGATGCTAGAGTTTAGAGTTTATAATTTAGTCAGAATCCTGGTTATCAAATGTATCAGCAGGTAAAATGTTCTGACATTATGAAAGAGCTGTTTCAATTTTTACCCAACAAAGAACACTTTAAATTGTCCGTGAGGTGTATTAAACTGTGGGCTAAAAGGCGTGGTGTGTATTCCAATATACTTGGATACAAAAATGGCCTCTCATGGGGAATATTAGTCGCAAGAAAATGCCAATTTTATCCAAATGCGAGCTGTTCAAAATTAGTTAATAGGTTCTTTATGATGGACATGAAGTTCCATGCTTTCGAGGAAACGGGTTGGGTCATTCCACAACAGATTTTTTTTTTATCTTGTACTTGAATGGAGATATGCGTTATGAAGATAAGACGGTGTTACGATGGGTACTTAATGGTTAGCTAACCATTTAGTAACGATCGTAATATTTTCTTATCTTTATCAGTATTCTTTTGCTAATGAAAGTGAGTAATAAAAGATTAATTTGTGACAGGTTTTTCCTTAACAAATGATATAATGTGACGAATATTCAAATGGAATGAATTATTTGAACCAATTAACTTTTACCACTTATGGAAGCATTCTCTTGTTTTGATTGCAACCTCCTATTCGGAAGAGACATATTTGAAATTGTGCGGTTTGGTTGAATGAGGGATTGGTTTTATTTTCTTAAGCTTAGAATCTCATTGGAAATATTTATGAATGAAATACTAATTTTCTCTGTCAAAAAGGAAAACTTGAGTGTACTAGCCAATCGTTCTGATTAATTGGATTTGGTTTTAAAGTGAAGAATGTTAATCTAATCTTAGATATTAATAACTTTGTCCACATTATTACCAAGCATGCTGTTGCATATAAGAGGAAGTGAACTATCTAAGAAGAAACCAACTAGGAACTATTTATTTGGAAGTATTCTGCATGCAAGAAGAAACAATGATCAGTGAATATACCCGTTTCCAAGAAAATCTTTCAGGAATTAGACGTTTCTGATGCGTATTACGTCCGGCAAAATATTTTCCTTCGAAGGATATATATTTTCGTTTAATTTCATTCATTTTGAGAAACTGGAAACACGTTTTAATACAATGTTCACTGTTGTGGTGTATTGTCAATGTTTTTCAATTTAAAAGGGAAAACAACAACATTTTAGCTTTCTTATTTTCGTTGATATCAATTTTGAGTTATTGTACAATCGCTCAAAAAAGTATCCGAACACTATGGTTGATTACAGAATTCAGAAAAAATATCTGGCAACGATTTTGTTTTAGAAATTAGTGATCTGGCAACTTCGTGTCACGTGACACAAAGTTGACAGATCACTAATTTCTAAAAAAATCGTTGCCAGATATTTTTTCTGAATTCTGTAATCAACCATAGTGTTCGGATACTTTTTTGAGCGATTGTACTAGGAATTTATTTCAAATGTTGGAAAAACAGTTTTTTTCTACTTTGTTTTTGTAGAGTTTAGTAGATTTTGCAGAATAGTAATTAAGAGTTCTTGAAGAATATCATATACTTGAAACATTTCGAAATGAAAAAAATGTTTTCTCAGAAAGGAAAATTGACGAACGGTGTTGTATCCCTCCTGCTGATTTTCAGAAGCTGGTAAACTCTGTGAAACTACGTATACAGGCTGTACAGAAAACAAGTGTTAGTGCAACACGATGTTAATGATTTTACGTTGGTCCTCGGTATTTGTCCATTACCTGTAGATGTTAATCATTTAAAAAATATCGATAAATATCTGATTGGGCTACTACTACTCCATTTTGTTGTTGTTATTATTATTATTACTGTGTTGTTGTTATTATTGCTATTTTTACTGTGTTATTGTAGTAGCGTGTATGGTGGTTATTATACAAACACTTATCTTTCGTTGTGTTTCCAGAGTTATTGATCTACTGAAGGACGATAAATGGCGGAAGACGTTGGACAACACCCACAAGCGAATCATCTTGGTGTTACATCTTCCGTAGATGAGCATTATCCAACAAACAGAGACCATTTATTAACTGAAGATTTAAATGAGGCTTTGAAAGAATGCCTGTTTTATGAGTTCCCGAAAGAAGGTGTGCATCGAATGAAAGTCCTGTGAAAAATTCACAAACTGTAGAGTGTGTCTCACGGCCGATTGGTTAGCGCGCTTGGCTACTGATCTTAGAGATGGGTTCGATGACTGGGTAAGGCATGGATGGATGTGTCGTTTTTCTGCTGAGTTTCTGCCATCCTCTGACCTTTTACTCTGGCATATAAATTGACAGGCTCCTGTCAGACCTCTAAGGCAAGCAGCTGCTTTAGGGTGTATTTATTATTATTACAGATAACAGAAATAAGAAAACAGCCCTTCCCCAACATTTATAGGAAAAAGAACATTCGAAAATGTTTAAGTTTGGTCTCACGAAATGCGCGTAATCTCTAGAACAGCTGACATTGTCTTTCTGTGTATTACATCTCGAAATGTGTTGAGAAAGGACTTTTCACAACATTTGTTCAGTTTGTCCTGAAATGTAAAGTCTACGTGCCATCAGATATGCTTAAGTTCCAGTTGTGATTATTGTATTTCTGGTGTCGAGAAAGATATGGTCTACGTTCGTTTTGCTCTTCATAGCGTTAACAAACTTCGAGATCTCAGAAATCACAATCTACTCAGAAACCTGCATATCAAGTGTATCCGCAACTTAAACTGTTCTCGGATTACAGAAGGGCTATTCCTATTTTTAAACAACAAAGAAGGTTTTAAATTATCCATGAAGTGTATTAAACTGTGGGCTAAAATGCGTGGTGTGTATTGCAATATACTTGGAGGCAAAGGAGGCTTTTCCTGTGTAATATTAGTCGCAAGATTTTGTCAATTTTATCCAAATGGGGACGGTTCAAAAGTAGTTAATAGGTTCTTTATGGTGGTCAGAAATTCGTAGTCGAAGATACCAGAGCGTTTGAAAACTTTCTGCCTTCAACTACCGCACTGTTTTTTAAATCTCGGATCCTGTACTTGAATGGAGATATGCATTATGAAGATAAGACGGTGTTACGATGGGTATTAAATAGTCAGCTAACCATTTAGCACCTATCGTAACATCATCTTATCTTTATCACTATTAGTGTGTTAATGTAGCAATGTCAGCAATAACTGTAATAAAAGATGAATTTAAGAAAGGTTTTTCCTTAACAAATGACATAATGATAGGAAAATACAAATGACATGAATTATTGAACCGATTAACTTTTACCACTTGTACATCATCATCATCATCCTCAAGCAGCCATGGGTTACGGAGGTCCACCCAGACCGTGCAATTTAGTTCTCCAAGCAAGTCTATCCTGAGCTACATCTACTGCATCTGGCCACTGCACACCAATTCTAACAAGGTCCTGTTTGACATTGTCTGCCCACCGCATCCTAGGTCTCCCCTTCTTTCTGAGGCCTTTAGGCACACTGTTCATAACCCTATTCGCCAATCTATAATTATTCATACGGGCAACATGGCCAAACCAACGGAGTCTCTCTCTGCACAATATGCTGCTTAAAGGAGGTTGCAGACTCCTTTGCCTAACCTCATCATTAGTTACAAAGTTGAACCACCTAATGCCCAAGATACTGCGTAATCATCTGAAATCAAAGGCATCTAGTTTCCTGTTATCTTGTTTACAAAGTGTCCAAGTTTCACTACCATAACTAACCCTAGAAAGAACCAAACTCTTATACAGTCTAATTTTAGTCTTTAGGTGTATACGCCTATTTCTCCACACTCTCCATAGGTTCTTAAAAGTTCCGGCAGCAATCCCTGTTCGCCTGTTAATCTCATGCCGCACATCACTATTATCTGTTACATAGCTCCCAAGATAATTAAACTGTGACACCTGCTCAAGACTGCAACCTATCAGATTAACTGAATCACAGCCTGCCTGACCAATTTTCATCACTTTAGTTTTCTCTCTGTTTATAACCAAACCTACTCTACTACCAGTCTCATCAACAGCTCGAATGAAAGAGTTCATCTCATCAACATCATTTGCCAAAAGGGCTAAATCTTCAGCATAATCTAAATCAGAAATTTCCGCATCTCCAGCCCATTTAAGGCCAAAGTCTTTCCCTTGAAGTGATATTCGCATAACATAATCAATAACCAAGCTAAAGAGAAAAGGAGACAAAATGCACCCTTGTCGAACACCAGAAGTAATGCTAAACCAATTGCTACAAGCCTTACCAACTCTCACACACGACTCAGTGTTATTATAGAGAGCTTCCATTATGTTAACTAACTTGTCAGGTATACCATATGATCTCACAATCAACCACAAATTATGACGATCAACAGAGTCGAAAGCCTTTTTGAAATCAACAAAGCTAGCAACCAAAGGTTTCTGAAACTCTAAACATTTCTCGAGAATCTGCCTAAGTGAAAATATCTGATCCACACATCCCCTACCACTTCTAAATCCACATTGCTCATCACGCAATTGACTGTCAACCACATTCTTAATTCTATTAAGCACAATCATGGAAAGAACTTTACCTGGAACAGAGAGTAGGCTGATACCCCTATAGTTATCACAAGAACTGCGATCACCTTTTTTGAAAATAGGGATAACAATAGCTCTGGTAAAATCCTTAGGAACCATGCCTTTATCATAAAAGATATTCATAATTTCAGTCATCCAAGTGGTAACCAAAACATTCCTAGCTCTAAGCATTTCCGTAGTAATTTCATCTAACCCTGGGGATTTATGAAGTTTAAGTTTAGAAACAGCCAAAATAACTTCAGATTGTGTTATAGGGCCAACATTAAAGCCACCAATGCATCTATCATCATTGCAAACAATGGGAGTAGAACTAACTACATTGTTTAGAACATCACTGAAATGCTCAGCCCACCTAGCCATGACAGAATCCTCCCCTTCTATAACCTTACCTTGTTTATCCTTCAATCCTTGTATGTCTGTCCGTTTTCTACCACACAAAACATTAACTATCTGGTACAGCTCTCTGCTGTTGTGCTGTCTAACTGCTTCCTCGGCTTTGTCAGCCAAACCATCAAGCCAAAGATTCTTATCAGCAGCTAACTGATCCTTTACAAGTTTATTAAGGTCTCTGTAATGCTTTCTATTAGGACTAGTAGGGTATTGATTAAGGGCATTCCTGCCGTTCTTTCTTTCCGAAATAAGCTCAAGTGCCTTATCACTCAGATAATTTTGCCTCTTCTGCTCCTTTTTTCCTAAAAGAGTACTGTAAGTGTCCAAAAAAGCCTGTTTAAAATGATCCCATTCTTCCTCAACTTCAGTAGTAAGCAAACCATGACTGTCATAATGACTAAGTAACCTATCATGGTAAGCTTTGGCTATAACTGGATCTTTCAGAGCTTCAGTATTAAAAGTAAATTTTTTAACCCTAGCACAACACTTTTTAAGTTTAAGTTGCAACACACTTTTAACAAGGTAATGGTCAGATCCAATTTCAGCTCCCCTATATGCCCTGGTATTCCTAACAGAACTAGCCTATTTGCTGTTAATTAATATGTAATCAATCATATTCTTATGCAGCCCATCAGGTGAAACCCATGTGTACTTATGTATGTCGCGGTGTTTGTAATATGTGTTAGTTATTCTGAATCCATTGAGTTTACTTACCTGTAGGAGACGTTGCCCATTGCCATTGCAGCTACCAATACCAAAAGGGCCTATTACTCCTCCCCAAAGGTCAGAGTCAGTACCAACTTTGGCATTGAAGTCACCAAGAACAAGGGTAATATCTCCTTTCTTGACAGAGTTCAAAATATCCTGAAGTTGTTCATAAAACCTATCCTTCTCATCCTCATCGGCATCCTCAGTGGGTGCATAACAGCAGATAACATTCAAGTCTTTAACGCTTGTCTGAAATTTTGCTGTAAGAAACCTTTCATTAATGCACTCATATCCTAGAAGAGCATCGCTAGCGTGTCTGCTGAGAAGCAGACCCACGCCTTGGTGATGCTTATTGTCGTCCCTCCCTTTGAAAAGAGAAATTTAAGATTATTTTTAAGAATCTGACCTTTATCTGTCCATCTGGTCTCTTGCAAGCCAAGAATATCTAAATTATAATGGTGGAATTCTTGTGTGAGGACATCAAGAGAAAAAGCTCTGTGCAGAGTCCTCACATTCCAACTACCTATGGAGAGAAAATGGTTAGTGGGATGTTTAAAGAAACTATGTTTATTGAGAGAGGGAATGCCGACAATATCAAACAGCCCCCTAATCGCAGACATGGGGCAAAGACACGTTCCCCCACTACTAAAGGCTGAAGCCATCTACACTGGAAGATTTCCTCCAACGTAGAATTTGACGATGCCACTAGAAGCAAAGAGTTCAGGTGCCTGCGATGACTTCTGCTCAGGACTATCCACCAGCTGATAAACATATCCTGTGAATCTATTCACTTGGGGCTGTCAACCCACAAACAAACAGAAAGCACAGCGGAAAATTTTCCCTCCACAGAAGCCTACCAGTGCAGCAAAATCAGGATCCGTAATCAAGCTCAGAGCCATATATCTGTACAGTCCAGTAGGTTTATATGGTCAGCACCTGGACCCTGTGTGGTTGACCACTCCTCAGCAGGGTAGAAAAAAAAGAAAAGTAGCCATAGTTGTCCAGATCAGTAGGCCACACTAATCTGGCAGCCCTCCCCTTCCGTTCACTTCCACAAGAGAGTATCTCTTTTGAAAGTTACTAACGGTCCGCACCACGAGAAGGCGGGGTCGGACATTAGGTGCTAGGCCTGGCCGGTTCTATGCATCATCACAGGGGATTGGTGCATAGCTCTCCTTCCAGTGACTACCTAGCTACCATTTACAGACCAGGTTCAGCATCCCGCATCCCTCTCCATAAAAGAACTTAGGTTCAGCATCCCTCACCCATAAAAGAACTTAGGTTCAGCATCCCCCACCCATAAAAGAACTTAGGTTCAGAAACCCACTAAAAATTTTTGATTCAACACCCCACTAAAAAAATTTGGGTTCAGAAACCTCCTAAAAATAATCCTTCATGGGGCCATGCCAAACGTTACGATTATTGCTGATTGTACAACTGCTTTTGTTAATTTTTTTCTGTGCGTTTACAACTTCCAAGGGAAAATGACACTAATTCATTTAAATTAAATAGGAACCATAACTAAACTGTACTAGTTTAAGCTTTCTAATGTTTGGATATTTACTTAAATATCCTGGTTGATATTATTATGCTTAAATATCCTGGCTTTTATTACTTACTTAAATATCCTGGTTTTTATTAAGTGAAATCTGGACACCCTAGGTATAACAGAATATTAGTTACTCATGCTATAATAGATTAAGATATGCAGTATATTTCAGTGAACCATTATTATGTGATTTAGAAATTGCATTTTCGTAAAACACTTTCTCTCCATTTGCACCATCTTCAACAAATATGTAACAAACTGTAATCCTCATCATCCTCAATCAGCCATGGGGTACGAAGGTTCAACCAGAACGTGCAATTTAGTTCTCCAAGCATATCTGTTCTGAGCTACAGCTGTTGCATCTGGCCACAACACAATAATTCTAATAAGGTCCTGTTTGACATTGTCTGCCCACAGCATCCTAGCTCTCACCCTCTTTCTGAGGCCTTTAGTCACACTGTTCATAACCTTATTCACCAATCTATAATTATTCATACGGGCAACATGGACAAACCAACGGAGTCTCTCGCTGCACAATATGCTGCTTAAAGGAGGTTGCAAACTCCTTTGCCTAACCTCATCATTAGTTACAAAGTTGAACCACCTAATGCCCAAAATACTGCGAAAGCATCTAGTTCCTTGTGATTTTGTTTACAAAGCGTCCACGGTCACTACCATAATTAACCCTAGAAAGAACCAAACTATTATACAGTCTAATTTTAGTCTTTAGTGTATACGCCTATTTCTCCACACTCTCCATAGATTCTTAAAAGTCGCGACAACATTCCCTATTCGTCTGTTTATCTCATGCCGCACATGACCAATATCTGTTACATAGCTCCCAAGATAATTAAACTGTGATACCTGCTCAAGACTGCAACCATTCAGAATAACTAAATCACAGCCTACCTGACCAATTTTCATCACTTTAGTTTTACCTCTGTTTATAACCAAACCTACTCTACTACCAGTTTCATCAACAGCTCGAATGAAAGAGTTCATCTCATCAACATCATTTGCCAAAAGGGCTAAATCATCAGCATAATCTAAATCAGAAATTTTCATATCTCCAGTCCATTTAAGGCCAAAATCTTTCCCTTGAAGTGAATTTCGCATAACATAATCAATAACCAAGCTAAAGAGAAAAGGAGACAAAATGCACCCTTGTCGAACACCAGAAGTAATGCTAAACCAATTGCTGCAAGCCTTACCAACTCTCACACACGACTCAGTGTTATTATAGAGAGCTTTCATTATGTTAACTAACTTAGCATATGATCTCACAATCAACCACAAATTATCACGATCAACAGAGTCGAAAGCCTTTTTGAAGTCAACAAAGCTAGCAACCAAAGGTTTCTGAAACTCTAAGCATTTCTCAAGAATCTGCCTAAGTGAAAATATCTGACCTACACATCCCCTACCACTTCTGAATCCACATTGGTCTTTATGCAATTGCCTGTCAACCAGATTCTTCGTTCTATTAAATAGAATCATGCAGAGAACTTTACCTGGAACAGAGAGTAGGCTGATACCCCTATAGTTATCACAAGAACTACGATCACCTTTTTTGCAGATAGGGATAATGATAGCTCTGAAAAAATCCTAAGGAAACATGCCTTTATCATAAAAAACAAATAAATAAATATATAAATACCCCCTCAAGCAGCTGCTTGCCACAGAGATCTGACAGAAGCTTGTCAGTTTATATTGCATAGTAGATGGTCTGAGAGGATGGCAGGACCTCAGCAGAAACACAACACAAACAGCCATGCCTTACCCGGGGCTCGAACCCAGATCCCTTAGATCAGTAGCCAAGCACTGTTACCACTCGGCAGACTGTTATGGGTACCTATTCGTGGGGAGCGTGCTAAAGCATTTCCCCTAAAAAATCTTTGAAAGCTCAATTCATTTGAAAAGCTCAATTCATTGAAAGCTCAATTCATTGAAAAATGATAAAATTTTTTATAGGCACAGTTCATTGTTTTGGGAAAAACTCTATGTTATTTGAAAGTGCGTATGAAAGAAAACAAAGAAGTTACAGCTTGTCAGCTGGGGCGGCGTTGTTCCACGGGTTGCACTTTTTAGGGGCGGCAAATTTGCATGCAAATTAATGACCATAGCTGTAGTAAGATTAAACAGAATGAGTAAGACCTATTTTTTAGAGAAAATTTTCAGTCTGTTAAAAATCACATTAAAATTAATTAAATTAAACTTTCATGTCTAAGATGAGATCTGGAGAAAGGGGCAGCAGAATCCAAGCAAGAGAATTTATTTCCATTGCAATATAAAGTTTTCCCATCCCCATTTGATTAGAGGATTTGAAAAACTTTCTTGAAATACATGTGAAATATGCACGATTTTAATAATATTTTGCTTCCATCAGACTTACTACATTTTAAAGGGGGAGGCATGCCCCCTACACTCGACCCTGATTGATCACAATGTCAGTTGTTTTCCCCAAACCCTTCAGTTCAATATTTTACTACCACAAGGCAGGACATAACTCGATTTGGAATATCAAACAGATAAGCATTATACATGGAACTGATATTCGTAAGCAATGACCGAAACTGCTTTTATATATAAGCAATCAAATTTCCATTTTAGTCATAATTTTTAATATCTTCAAGACGTTGCAATCCAAATTATGTGTAAAAACAAATTGTTTGAGAAAGATGCACTTGAGTATTAAAAAGTTCAAAGTTTAAATACTGGAAATTCTACCTCAGTTGCATTTTAATTCGAAGTACCAAATTTATTACTTTTCCAGTAATATTTGCTCCTTATTAGTTTTTGTGGAAGGCATGGGGATTAGCAAGGGAACTGTTTCATAAGGCCATTCAAAGACGCAGGTCGCTTGTGTATTAAAATTTATTATTTGAAGTTTTGCAATTATCAGTAAGTAATTATCAGTATTTAGGAGTGCAGTGGCTAAGAAAGTTTAATAAACTTTCTTAGCCACTGCACTCCTAAATGCATTATCTGAGCAATAACTAACATTTTACCATTTAGTCCTTTGTGCATTATGCTTCATTCGGATCTATAAAAACTAATAATTTCGGAAACTGGCTTTAATGCTGTTTTTCGTAGCAAGTGCAAATGTACATTAAAAAAATCACGATGTATTTAAATGTAAAAGTGCTACTTTTTAAAAAGTACACGATTATTTACTTCTCATAAAGTTTAATCTAAACACTATTTTAGTTTAAAATATATTAAGGAGAAAGGTTAACCAAGCGAAGTACAAAGAAAGGAACGAAAGAACAGACGATAATGTAAATTCTTTAGCTCAGCTGTCCCCCGCTGGCCATGGGTAGCTCCGGGTGACGTTAAGGTATATATTATTTCCTCGTTCATGCCCAACAGTGCATGGTTTTCCCACATGGTGATGTAACTTTTCGAAGTTTTCCAACGTGCACTAGCTTCGAATATCATCAGTGAGAGGTCAATAACTATACAAACTGTCGAAATATATTTACCTTTTTTAAACAGAATTCGGCCCTTCCAATACCTAAAATACTTGATCTCTTGTCCGCAATTTTGCAATTATTTTTCCTTCTTCCACCCCGTGTTGAATTAATATTCTTTGTCTTTATCTGTAGCAGTATGCGATTTAGATTCAATAATACTTTTTTTTACCCCTTTTGTACATTTGTTTGATTAAACATTTTAATTCGCTCTTTTCCTAACTTTGTAGCTACACAGAGACTTGTCTGTGCCTCCCCCAAATTCCTTCTATGATATCCTCTCTGCCATCCCATATTGCATTATAACAATTGTGCTTCTATCATAAAACCCGAGTTCAAGACAGCTAATAGTTCTGCAATTCAAGAATGCGTTGTGCAGTCGCTGAAAAAAATATCCGAACACTATGGTTGATTACAGAATTCAGGAAAAATATGTAGCAACGAATTTTTTAGAAATTAGTGATCTAACAACCTTCGTGTATTGTACACGAAGGTTGCCAGATCACTAATTTCTAAATAAAATAGTTGCCAGATACTTTTCCTGAATTCTGTAATCAACTACAGTGTTCGGATATTTTTTGTGCGACTGTACTTCAACGGAAGAGATCCTAGTATGTATCCAACCCTGAGATACATTGAGGAAGTGAAAAGGCTACATTTTAATGAATGAAATATACATTTATTTCAAAATATCGTTTTGTACAACACTATTACACTTAATAAGTTGTCGGTGTCGGTTCGTTGAGGTATCCGCTTGCTTCAAATGTGGAAAATACAGAAGATTCACATGAAATTGAGTGTTGAAACAAATGTACGCAGGGTTAGGTCGAGAGATGGATTCAGAAATGTTGAATTATCTTTTTGGCATCAGGACACTAAAGGATCTCTTCAAAGATGTAGAAAAGGCTTCCTCTGCTTTATTTTCTAGCTTCATTGCGAATTCATTGTTGCCGATGGAATAAAGGTCCAAGTCACAAGACTCCAATGCTCAGAAAAGAATATGGAAATGGAAGAATTACATTGAAATTAATTATATGCTTATAATCTACTAAACTATGTTAGTTATTATTATGGTTATGAAAACAAAGGCTATTGAAATACTTTGCTTATTACAGTTTAAGCGTAAATCCCTGGATAGAAAAAATGAGAAAAGTTTTATGATAACAGTGGGAACGAAGAAAAGTCTATTATGTCGCGTATGCCTCAGCTTTGGAGTATGCTGAAGCACGTTAAGTGATTTGATGTGGAACGTAATAGACGTTATCAATAAAATTCAAAGCGAGGTTTATAGTTATAGAGAAAACTACAAACAAGGAAATTACCATTAAAAAACTTGCATAAAAGAATGAAAAGCGACCATGCATAGCTGTTATAGTACTTTTAGTGTAAAAAGAATATTTACTCTACGATTAACGACTTTTCATCGTGATATTTCATCGTGATATAATATTCTCCGAATCAATAATTTTGTTATCTCAAACAGCTGAATATATATTTTTATCACATTCACCTAAAAGGTATATAGACATTAAGAGTGTTAGTTCGAATTAACCTACCTATAGTCACATCATAGGGAAAAGGATACGATAATCACAGCATCTGATTTTGGCCATAATTTGACTACACTAACCTACTTAAATATTACACTCATATACTTTAGACAATGAGAGCCTTATCCTATCTAAGCAATGTTAATTGCAGTAGCAGTTACCCATAGACCCTCGCTAATACAGGTCCGAAACGAAACTTGTTAAACCAGATCTGTGCTACCTAACGATTAATTATCTTTTATTTCTAAAGTAACAGAACGACTCCGAATCAATTATTTGGTTTTCGCAAACAGCTGAATATATATTTTTATCAACTTCACCTAAAACGTATATAGATAGACATTAAGAGTGGTAATTCCAATTATCCTACCTATAGTCACATCATAGGAAAAAGGAAACGGTGGTCACGGCATCTGATTTTGGCCATCATTAGACTACACTAACCTACTTAAACCCTACACTCATTTATTTTAGACAATGAGTGCCTTATTCTATCTAAGCAATGTTAATTGCAATAGCAGTTACCCATAGAACCTCGCTAATACAGGTCCGAAACGAAACTTGTTAAACCAGATGCTGTGCTACCTAACGATTCATTATCTTTTATTTCTAAAGTGACATACACGGAGAACGACTCCGAATCAATTATTTTGTTATCGCAAACAGCTGAATATATATTTTTATCACCTTCACCTAAAATGTATATAGACATTAAGAGTGTTAGTTCGAATTACCCTACCTATAGTCACATCATAGGGAAAAGGAAACGGTGGTCACGGCATCTGATTTTGGCCGTCATTTGACTACACTAACCTACTTAAACCCTACACTCATTTATTTTAAACAATGAGTGCCTTATCCTATCTAAACAATGTTAATTGCAATAGCAGTTACCCATAGACCCTTGCTAATACAGGTCCGAAACGAAACTTGTTAAACCAGATGCTGTGCTACCTAACGATTCATTACCTTTTATTTCTATAGTGACAGAACGACTCCGAATCAATTATTTTGTTATCGCAAACAGCTGAATATACATTTTTATCACCTTCACCTAAAAAGTATATAGACATTAAGAGTGTTAGTTCGAATTAGATTACCTATAGTCACATCATAGGGAAAAGGAAACGGTCGTCACGGCATCTGATTTTGGCCATCATTTGACTACACTAACCTACTTAAACCCTGCACTCATTTATTTTAAACAATGAGTGACTTATCCTATCTAAACAATGTTAATTGCAATAGCAGTTACCCATAGACCCTTGCTAATACAGGTCCGAAACGAAACTTGTTAAACCAGATGCTGTGCTACCTAACGATTCATTACCTTTTATTTCTATAGTGACAGAACGACTCCGAATCAATAATTTTGTTATCGCAAACAGCTGAATATACATTTTTATCACCTTCACCTAAAAAGTATATAGATATTAAGAGTGTTAGTTCGAATTAGCATACCTATAGTCACATCATAGGAAAAAGGAAACGGTGGTCACGGCATCTGATTTTGGCCATCATTTGACTACACTAACCTACTTAAACCCTACACTCATTTATTTTAGACAATGAGTGCCTTATCCTATCTAAACAATGTTAATTGCAATAGCAGTTACCCATAGACCCTCGCTAATACAGGTCCGAAACGAAACTTGTTAAACCAGATGCTGTGCTACCTAACGATTCATTACCTTTTATTTCTATAGTAACAGAACGACTCCGAATCAATTATTTTGTTATCGAAAACAGCTGAATATACATTTTTATCACCTTCACCTAAAAAGTATATAGACATTAAGAGTGTTAGTTCGAATTAACCTACCTATATTCACATCATAGGGAAAAGGTCGTCACGGCATCTGATTTTGGCCATCATTTGACTACACTAACCTACTTAAATCCTACACTCATCTATTTTAGACAATGAGTGCCTTATCCTATCTAAACAATGTTAATTGCAATAGCAGTTACCCATAGACCTCGCTAATACAGGTCCGAAACGAAACTTGTTAAACCAGATGCTGTGCTACCTAACGATTCATTTTGTTTTATTTCTAAAGTGACATACACGGAGAACGACTCCGAATCAACTATTTTGTTATCGGAAACAGCTGAATATATATTTTTATCACCTTCCCCTAAAAGGTATATAGACATTAAGAGTGTTAGTTCGAATTAACCTACCTATAGTCACATCACAGGGAAAAGGAAACGGTCGTCACGGAATCTGATTTTGGCCATCATTTGACTAAATTAACCTACCTAAACCCTCCACTAATTTATTTTAGACAATGATTGTCTTATCTATATCTAAGCAATGTTGATTGCAATAGCAGTTACCCACAGACCCTAGCTAATACAGGTCCGAAACGAAACTTGTTAAACCAGATGCTGTGCTACCTAACGATTCATTACCTTTTATTTCTAAAGTGACAGAACGACTCGGAATCAATTATTTTGTTATCGCAAACAGCTGAATATATATTTTTATCAAATTCACCTAAAACGTATATAGACATTAAGAGTGGTAGTTCGAATTAACCTACCTATATTCACATCATAGGAAAAAGGAAACGGTGGTCACGGCATCTGATTTTGGCCATCATTTGACTACACTAACCTATTTAAACCCTTCACTCATTTATTTTAGACAATGAGTGCCTTATTCTATCTAAGCAATGTTAATTGCAATAGCAGTTACCCATATACCCTCGCTAATACAGGTCCGAAACGAAACTTGTTAAACCAGATGCTGTGCTACCTAACGATTCATTACCTTTTATTTCTAAAGTGACATACACGGAGAACGACCCCAAATTCAATTATTTTTTTATCGTAACAGCAGAATATATATTTTTATCACCTTCACCTAAAAGGTGTATAGACATTAAGAGTCTTAGTTCGAATTAACCTACCTATAATCATATCATAGGGAAAAGGAATCGGTCGTCACGGCATCTGATTTTGGCCATCATTTGACTACACTAACCTACCTAAACCCTCCACTCATTTATTTTAGTCAATGAATGCCTTATATATATTTAAGCAATGTTAATTGCAATAGCAGTTACCCATTACCCTCGCTAATACAGGTCCGAAACGAAACTTGTTAAACCAGATGCTGTGCTACCTAACGATTCATTATCTTTTATTTCTTAAGTGACAGAACGACTCCGAATCAATTATTTTCTTATCGCAAACAGCTGAATATATATTTTTATCACCTTCACCTAAAACGTATATAGACATTAAGAGTGTTAGTTCGAATTAACCTACCTATAGTCACATCATAGGAAAAAGGAAACAGTTGTCACGGCATCTGATTTTGGCCATCATTTGACTACACTAACCTACTTAAACCCTACACTCATTTATTTTAGACAATGAGTGGCTTATCCTATCTAAACATTGTTAATTGCAATAGCAGTTACCCATAGACCCTCGCTAACACAGGTCCGAAACGAAACTTCTTAAACCAGATGCTGTGCTACCTAACGATTCATTATCTTTTATTTCTATAGAGACAGAACGACTCCGAATCAATTATTTTGTTATCGCAAACAGCTGAATATATATTTTTATCACCTTCACCTAAAAAGTATATAGACATTAAGAGTGTTAGTTCGAATTAGCCTACCTATAGCCATCAATCATGGGAAAAAGGAAACGGTGGTCACGGCATCTGATTTTGGCCATCATTTGACTACACTAACCTACTTAAACCCTACACTCATTTATTTTAGACAATGAGTGCCATACCCTATCTAAGCAATGTTAATTGCAATAGCAGTTACCCATAGGCCTCGCTAGTACTGGTCCGAAACGAAACTTGTTAAACCAGATGCTGTGCTACCTAACGATTCATTATCTTTTATTTCTATAGTGACATACACGGAGAACGAGTCCCAATCAATTATTTTGTTATCGTAACAGCTGAATATATATTTTTATCACCTTCACCTAAAAGGTATTATGACATGAAGCGTCTTAGTTCGAATTAACCTACCTATAGTCACATCATAGGGAAAAGGAAACGGTCGTCACGGCATCTGATTTTGGCCATCATTTGACTACACTAACCTACTTAAACCCTACACTCATTTATTTTAGACAACGAGTGCCTTATCCTATCTAAACAATGTTAATTGCAATAGCAGTTACCCACAGACCCTAGCTAATACAGGTCCGAAACGAAACTTGTTAAACCAGATGCTGTGCTACCTAACGATTCATTACCTTTTATTTCTTAAGTGACAGAACGACTCCGAATCAATTATTTTCTTATCGCAAACAGCTGAAAATATATTTTTATCACCTTCACCTAAAACGTATATAGACATTAAGAGTGTTAGTTCGAATTACCCTGCCTATAGTCACATCATAGGAAAAAGGTAACAGTGGTCACGGCATCTGATTTTGGCCATCATTTGACTACACTAACCTACTTAAACCCTACACTCATTTATTTTAGACAATGAGTGCCTTATCTATATCTAAGCAATGTTAATTGCAATAGCAGTTACCCATAGACCCTCGCTAATACAGGTCCGAAACGAAACTTGTTAAACCAGATGCTGTGCTACCTAACGATTCATTATCTTTTATTTCTTAAGTGACAGAACGACTCCGAATCAATTATTTTGTTATCGCAAACAGCTGTATATATTTTTATCAACTTCACCTAAAAGGTATATAGACATTAAGAGTGTTAGTTCGAATTAACCTACCTATAGTCACATCACAGGGAAAAGGAAACGGTCGTCACGGAATCTGATTTTGGCCATCATTTGACTACACTAACATACCTAAACCCTCCACTAATTTATTTTAGACAATGATTGCCTTATCTATATCTAAGCAATGATGATTGCAATAGCAGTTACCCATAGACCCTAGCTAATACAGGTCCGAAACGAAACTTGTTAAACCAGATGCTGTGCTACCTAACGATTCATTATCTTTTATTTCTAAAGTGACAGAACGACTCCGAATCAATTATTTTGTTATCGCAAACAGCTGAATATATATTTTTATCAACTTCACCTCAAACGTATGTAGACATTAAGAGTGGTAGTTGGAATTAACCTGCCTATAGTCACATCATAGGAAAAAGGAAACGGTGATCACGGCATCTGATTTTGGCCATCATTTGACTACACTAACCTATTTAAACCCTACACTCATTTATTTTAGACAATGAGTGCCTTATTCTATCTAAGCATTGTTAATTACAATAGCAGTTACCCATAGACCCTCGCTAATACAGGTCCGAAACGAAACTTGTTAAACCAGATGCTGTGCTACCTAACGATTCATTATCTTTTATTTCTAAAGTGACAGAACGACTCCGAATCAATCATTTTGTTATCGCAAACAGCTGAAAATATATTTTTATCAACTTCACCTAAAACGTATATAGACATTAAGAGTGGTAATTCGAATTATATTACCTATAGTCACATCATAGGAAAAAGGAAACGGTGGTCACGGCATCTGATTTTGGCCATCATTTGACTACACTAACCTACTTAAACCCTACACTCTTTTATTTTAGACAATGAGTGGCTTATCCTATCTAAACAATGTTAATTGCAATAGCAGTTACCCATAGACCCTCGCTAATACAGGTCCGAAACGAAACTTGTTAAACCAGATGCTGTGCTACGTAACTATTCATTATCTTTTATTTCTAAAATGACAGAACGTCTCCGAATCAATTATTTTGTTATCGTAAACAGCTGAATTTTTTTTTTATCACCTTCACCTAAAACGTATATAGACATTAAGAGTGTTAGTTCGAATTAACCTACCTATAGTCACATCATAGGGAAAAGGAAACGGTCGTCACGGCATCTGATTTTGGCCATCATTTGACTACACTAACCTACTTAAACCCTACACTCATTTATTTTAGACAATGAGTGCCTTATCTATATCTAAGCAATGTTAATTTCAATAGCAGTTACCCATAGACCCTCGCTAATACAGGTCCGAAACGAAACTTGTTAAACCAGATGCTGTGCTACCTAACGAGTCATTATATTTTATTTCTAAAGTGACAGAACCACTCCGAATCAATTATTTTGTTATCGCAAACAGCTGAATATATATTTTTAGCAACTTCACCTAAAAGGTATATAGACATTAAGAGTGGTAGTTCGAATTAACCTACCTATAGTCACATCATAGGAAAAATTAAACGGTGGTCACGGCATCTGATTTTGGCCATCATTTGACTACACTAATCTATTTAAACCCTACACTCATTTGTTTTAGACAATGAGTGCCTTATTCTATCTAAGCAATATTAATTGCAATAGCAGTTACCCCTAGACCCTCGCTAATACAGGTCCGAAACGAAACTTGTTAAACCAGATGCTGTGCTACCTAACGATTCATTATCTTTTATTTCTAAAGTGACATACACGGAGAACGACTCCCAATCAATTATTTTGTTATCGTAACAGCTGAATATATATTTTTATCACCTTCACCTAAAAGGTATATAGATATTAAGAGTGTTAGTTCGAATTAACCTACCTATAGTCACATCATAGGGAAAAGGAAACGGTCGTCACGGAATCTGATTTTGGACATCATTTGACTACACTAACCTACGTAAACCCTCCACTCATTTATTTTAGACAATGAGTGCCTTATCTATATCTAAGCAATGTTAATTACAATAGCAGTTACCCATAGACCCTCGCTAATACAGGTCCGAAACGAAACTTGTTAAACCAGATGCTGTGCTACCTGACGATTCATTATTTTTTATTTCTAAAGTGATATACACGGAGAACGACTCCGAATCAAAGTGGGAAATCAGATTAATACGTATTTTAATCTGTTAACATATATCTGGGGAGTCACTGGTTGAATAAATGACTGCGTTTATCCCTTTCGACGAACACCAATCACCCTCAACAGAAGATATAGAACGCGTGCAGCCATTATAGCGCACAACGTAATAATTAATTTACTCTATTAATTGGCGATTTAATGTCTTGTTTTGTACGTAGTGGAGAAGGTTAAAACTGTTAATCAAAGTGTGAAATCAGACAAATACGTATTTTAATCTGTTAATATGTTCCTGGGGTTCACAGGTGGAAAAAGTGACTGCGTTCAACCCTTTGGACGAACAGCAATCACCCTCAACAGAAAATATAGAACGCGTGCAGCCATTACAGCGCACAGCGGAATAATTAATTTTTCCCTATTGATTGGCCTTTAAGTGTGTTGATGTGTACCTAATGGAAAAAGTTAAAGCTGATAATCATAGTGTGAAATCAGACAAATGCGTATTTTAATCTGTTAATATGTACCTGGGGGTCACCTGTTGAATAAGTGACTGCGTTCAGCCTTTTGGAAGAATAGCAATCACCTTCAGCAGAAGATATAGAACGCGTGCAGCCATTATAGCGCACAGCGGAATAATTAAATTATCCCAATTAATTGGCGTTTTAGTGTGTTGCTATGTACCTAGTGGAGAAGGTTAAAGCTCTTAATCAAAGTGTGAAATCAGACAAATACCTATTTTAATCTTTTAATATGTACCTGGGGGTCACTGTTTGAATAAGTGACTGCGTTCAGCCCTTTGGACGAACAGCAATCACCCTCAACAGAATATACAGAACGCGTGCAGCCATTATAGCGCACAGCGGAATAATTAAGTTACTCTATTAATTGGCGTTTTAGTGTGATGTTATGTACCTTTTGGAGAAGGTTAAAGCTGTTAATCAAAGTGTGAAATCAGACAAATACCTATTTTATTATGTTAATGTGTTCCTGTGTTATTGGTTGAATAAGTGACTGCGTTCAGCCTTTTGGACACACAGCAATCACCCTCAACAGAAGATATAGAACGCGTGCAGCCATTATATCGCACAGCAGAATAATTAATTTACTCTATTAATTGGCGTTTTAGTGTGTTGTTATGTACCTTGGGGACAAGGTTAAAGCTGTTAATCAAAATGAAATCAGACAAATACGTATTCTAATCTGTTAATATGTACCTGGGGGTCACTGGTTGAAAAGGTGACTGCGTTCAGCGCTTTGGACGAACAGCAGTCACCCACAACAGAAGATATAGAAAGCGTGCAGCCATTAGAGTGCACAGCGGAATAATTAAGTTATACCTATTAATTGGCGTTTTAGTGTGATATTATGTACCTAGTGGAGAAGGTTAAAGCTGTTAATCAAAGTGTGAAATCAGACAAATACGTATTTTATTCTGTTTATATGTACCTGGGGTTACTGGTTGAATAAGTGACTGCGTTCAGCCTTTTGGACGAACAGCAACCACCCTCAACAGAAGATATAGAACGCGTGCAGCCATTATATCGCACAGCGGAATAATTAAATTACTCTATTAATTGGCGTTTTAGTATGTTGTTATGTACCTAGTGGACAAGTTTAAAGTTGTTAATCAAAGTGCGAAATCCGACAAATAGTTATTTTAATCTTTAAATATGTACCTGGGGGTCACTGGTTGAATAAGTGACTGCGTTCAGCCCTTTAGACGAAGAGCAATCACGCTCAACAGAAGATATAGAACGCGTGCAGCAATTATAAAGCACAGGGGAATAATTAAGTTATCCCTATTAATTGGTGGTTTAGTGTATTGATATGTACCTACTGGAAAAGTTTAAAGCTGTTAATGAGAGTGTGAAATCAGACAAATATATATTTTAATCTGTAAACACATATCTGGGGGTTACTGGTTGAATAAGTGACTGCGTTCAGCCCTTTGGACGAACAGCAATCACCATCAACAGAAGATATAGAACGCGTGTAGCCATTATAACGCACAACGGAATGATTAAGTTATCCCTATTAATTGGCGATTTAGTGTGTTGTTGTGTAACTAATAGAAAAAGTTAAAGCTGTTAATCAAAATTTTAAATCAGACAAATACGTATTTTGTTCTGTTAATATATATCTGGGGGTCACTGGTTGAATAAATGACTGCGTTCAGCCTTTTGGACGAACAGCACTAACCTTCAAAAGAATATATAGAACGCGTGGAGCCATTATAGCGCACAGCGGAATAATTAAGTTATCCCTATTAATTGGCGGTTTAGTGTATTGTTGTGTCCCTAGTAGAAAAGGTTAAAGCTTTTAATCAAAGTGTGAAATCAGACAAATACGTATTTTATTCTGTTAACGTATATCTGGTGGTCACTGCTTGAATAAGTGACTGAGTTCAGCTCTTTTGGACGAACAGCAATCACCCTCAGCAGAAGATATAGAACGCGTGCAGCCATTATAACGCACAGCAGAATAATTAAGTTATCCCTATTAATTGGCGTTTAAGTGTGTTGTTGTGTACTTAATGCAAAAGGTTAAAGCTGATAATCAAAGTGTGAAATCAGACAAATACGTATTTTATTCTGTTAATATGTACCTGGGGGGTCACTGGTTGAATAAGTGACAGCGTTCAGCCCTTTGGACGAATAGCAATCACCCTCAACAGAAGATATAGAACGCGTGCAGCCATTAAAACGCACAGCGGAATAACCAAATTATCCCTATTAATTGTCGGTTTAGTGTGTTTTTATGTACCTATTGGAGAAGGTTAAAGCTGTTAATCAAAGTGTGAAATAAGACAAATACGAATTTTAATCTGTTAATATGTGTCTGAGGGTCACTGGTTGAATAAGTGACTGCATTCAGCCCTGTGGACGAACAGCAATCACCCTCAACAGAAGATATAGAACGCGTGCAGCCATTACGCGCACAGCGGAATAATTAAGTTTTCCCTATTCTTTGGCGTTTAAGTGTGTTGTTGTGTACCTAGTGGAAAGCGTTAAAGCAGTTAATCAAAATGTGAAATCAGACAAATACGTATTTTAATCTGTCAATGTGTATCTGAGGGTCTCTGGTTGAATAAGTGACTGCGTTCAGTCCTTTGGACGAACAGCAATCTCTCTCAACAGAAGATATAGAACGCATGCAGCCATTATAGCGCATAGCGGAATAATTACGTTATCCCTATTCATTGGCGTTTAACCGTGTTGTTGTGTATCTAGTGGAAAATGTTAGATCTGTTAATCAAAGGGTGAAAGCAGACAAATACATATTTTAAACTGTTAATATGTAGGTGAGGGTCACTGGTTGAATAGGTGACTGCGTTCAGCCCTTTGGGCGAACAGCAATCTCCTACCGCAAATCTTATAGAAAACGTGCAGTAATAAGAGCGCACAAAGGAGTAGTTATTTTGTCCGTTTGGATTAGCGTCGGAAGTGTGTTGTTTTGCATATAGTGCAAAGTGTGAGAGGTTATTAAGAGGAAAGTGAAATGAGTCAAATACCTATTTGAGTCTGTGAATGGATTTGTTATTCGAGAGACACTGGTTGAATAGTTGTCTGCATTCAGCCATTTCAGCAAATGGCAATCACTCTCATCAGAAGCAATTGATCACATTCAGTCATTAGATCACAGAGCTGATTAATTACTCTGCTTCTTTCGATTACGTCATCTATTGTGTTTAGTGTGTGCAGAGTGTAGAGTGTTAAAAGTTGTGTATTTAGAAAGCTGAAACAGTCGGAATATGTACTTGAATATATTCTCCCTCCACTTCTCTAGGTTGGACCCTCAGCCGTAGTGGTGCAGTGTGATATTTGTGTCAGTGCCGAATTATTGTGTGTTATCCGTTGTATTTGAGTGTGTTCTTGTCTCAGGGTGTAGAGCTACATCTTGGATCGCCCTATACGTCTTTTGGAGTTTTCCTGATATTTTACAATAAAATGTTGAAATTTTAATCAATCATGTTTTGAAACGTAGGCCTAAAAGGCAAAGGAATAGATTGAAATGTAAAATAGAATTAGAATTAATTGAAAATTTAGAACCAATAGATCCGCTGGACGTGTTTGTAAATACGCCTGGTTACGTAAATACATAATTAATTACTTTGAACTCACTATTTCGAATAATATTATCAAATATAAGTAGTAAATGTTTATTATTCTGATTTGTATAGAATTCAGAAAAAATATCTGACAACGAGTTTTTAGAAATTAGTATTCTGGCAACCTTCGTGAACTGTACACGAAGGTTGCCAGATCACTAATTTCTAAAAAAATCGCTGCCAGATATTTTTTCTGAATGCTGTAATCAACCATAGTGTTCGGATATTTTTTTTGAGCGACTGTACATGGTCACTTTTATTATTGGTGATGTTTTCAATTTAGAGTAAAAAACTAATGCGCAGACATTTCACTCCTATATTATGCATGGATCAAACCTATCAGTTCATCATACAATACAAATCAAATAGTACAAAATTTTAACGGTTCAAATATAAGGATACGGAACACTAAGTTTTAGGCTCGCCATTACACAAGTGAAAATGAAAATCCTTCCTACACACGCACAAACTCACATACTACTTTCAACTCTTGTGCTCAACGCATCGCTGACATTTCGATGCCTTTACTAGAATGAAGTGAATTTTTATAAGTCAAGCAAAAACAGAAACCTTAAATAAATTTTAAGTTCTACAGAAGTGCTTTAAAAGGAAATCAATGATCAACTAAACTAAAAGCTGCATCAAAAACAGACGTATTAAAGCTATCAGTTGATAGCTTTAAACAGACGTATTAAAGCTATCAGTTGATAGCTTTAATACGTCTGTTTTTGATGCAGCTTTTTGAGAAATGTGTAACCAGTTATTTGGCGAGATATTTTAAAACATATGGATGCACAATTCAAATTCGTAATGAATAAGTAACTAATTATAACAACCTAGTCGTCATCTTGCTACCAATGATTAATCCATAAACATATATTGAATTGCTGTGGTTATTGTTTCTAATTCTCTATACTAGCCTTATTCACTATTTCTCTTCACCTCTCAAGGGAGTGCCAACACAAATCATCGTGCATGTTACCTTTGGCACGCGTGTCATAAAATCGCCATCACTGCTATGAGGGGACACCAACCTGAGTTTTGTTGTTAAAGGTATTGGGTTGGTGGTGGCTCAGTCGGTGCAGTGCCAGGCTTATAATCTTATGGTCTCAGGTTCGAGTCCTACCTGGGTCAGTGTTGAGATTTTTCTCCCCAAAACTCCCTGCCCTGCCCTCTGTCAACAGGGCGACACCGATCGGCTTGGAAAGGCCGCCGTCCGTCAAATGACATAACAAATGTTATAGACCATGTTGGTGGCCTTGACGGGAGCTACCATCTGTATCCTAACAGCTACCCGGTGGTTTCCCTTCATACAACCTTCTCTGAACCTTTGTGGTCCTTATGATCTGATCACTAAGTACATTGTATGTGAAAAAGGTACATCTCCTAGGTAAAACAGTTTGTACTTATTTACATACCTGTAAAGGAACTTCAGGTCATGGTCGCACGTCAGAGGATACGTCAAGGCATGGTCGCACGTCAGAGGACACGTCAAGGCATGGTCGCACGTCAGAGGACACGTCAAGGCACGGTCGCACGTCAGAGGACACGTCAAGGCACGGTCGCACGTCAGAGGACACGTCAAGGTACGGTCGCACGTCAGAGGTCACGTCAAGGCACGGTCGCACGTCAGAGGATACGTCAAGGCACCGTCCCCCCAGATCCAGCCCTGGGTCTTCTGACCTGATCATTTAGCTCATTACGCGAACTAAAGTGCCGTTGACAGGTAAAACAACCAAAGTAGACCAACGGCTCGGGTCACGTTAGAGTGGGAGGGGGGGGGGGGGCGAAGATTGCTCAGTTAACGTCTTGAAAATTCTCATAGGTCATATAGGTCGGCACGATCGCTTTTCCTATTAGTGAACCAATGATCTACGAGGATTTTCGAAAGCGTCAACTCGCAGTCTCATCTTAGGCTGAATGATTGCCGCCACTCTGAAAACGGATATTCTGATTGTAATTCTTGCGTTACGACAGAGTGTGATCGCATTCTAATAATGGATCTGTTGGCTGTTACGTGACATTGTTCTACTCTGATATTGTTGGTCAATTGCGTGAATTAGAATATCCGTGTTTTTGAATTATTCGGGCTTCCGTATGATTTGAAGAAATCAATTGAAATATTTAGATTAACGTTGGAATAAAAATAATAAATAAAAAAACATTTTTTCGAAAATTTTTTCTAAAAGCTTTCAAAATGGAAACAAATTGTTAAATTATTATTATATCATTCATATCCTATTGATTTCAAAATGAAAGGTCTTAATTATTATTTTTTGGTTGGGTTGTATTAATTGTCAGCATGATTTTTTTTTACCTTCACTGACCAAATGAAGTCACTAGGACTTAATGGCTCAGATGTAGATACAGGAAAGGGTTGAATTGTTTTATCTCTGAGCGGCACTTTTTTTGCTCACAATGGTCCAAATGGTCAGGTCGCAAGGACTCCGAGGGTTCAGAGCAGGTTTGGAGGGAGGGGAATCATTGGACAGTTGTTACGAGACAGATGGTCGTTTCTCGTAAAGTTCACCTAACGTGCTCTTTAACGTGCACAGGTTATGGCTCTCAGGTTCACTTGGCTACGGCTTAACGTCCCATCCGACGGACAGTTGCCTTTCCAAGCCCATCAGTGTCCCCTCCTGACCGAGGGAAGTGTGGGAAGTTTTGCGGACATAAGTCTCAACATTCGCCCAGCTGGGACTCCAATTTGGGAACTGCAGATTACGATCCAGGCGGGATATCCACCATCAACACCACCTCCGAGTGGCACTATTTTTTTTGGCTCACAACTGAAATTCTTGGTCCCAAAAAACCAGTTTTTTAGAATTGAACAGTGGAAAAGTAGGCCCATGACGCTGTTTAGGGGACATTAAAACGGATTTTTCTTTTTGGTTTAATTAGGATCACAGGAATTTCTTTCCAAATAAGAAAAGGATCGCAGAAATTCGCTAGATTTTGGCTTATTTTCAGCGATCATTCTCGATCGGAATACTTTAATAGGATATGTTTTTTACCTATATATTTTCTTATAGACATCTATTTCGTGAATTTCAGTTGACAATTAAAAATTAGCTGATTGTGAGTTAGTGCGTGACAAAGGATGACGCTAATTACGACCATCATGCAGAAGTTGTAAAGCTCTGAAAATCTGCACTTAGAGGTAATTCAGATCGTAGTTCTCGGGAGAAACAATCCGAAATTCGATCTTCGACCTGTCCTTCAAAGTCAGAGAGAGGTGAAGCAGAGATCAAAGCTTGACGTAAAAGTGCTAGAAATGTGAATATTGGTATATAGGAGTACTTCGGATCACAGATCCCAGAAGCTTTAAAAATCTCGGATTCTTTGTGTGTTGGGGCTTCGAGATCAAAAATTAAATTTTAATTTACCACTTTTAGAGAGTTAATTTGATGCCTACGGGCAAGGACGTACCTAGAATTTAGTTCGGGGCGGTCTGAGAATAAGCCTCGAGTAGGGTTTCCCAGTTACTAAAACATTCCACCGAACAGGAAAGATTAAAATGATATTCTATATGAGATTTTATAATTGTTGTTTTAATATATTTTTAGTGTCAGAATAACATATGGGGCTAAGATAAAGTTGTATAAAACTTCCAACTGTTATTGTTCAATTTCTTTTTAATATTTTTAAACTGAACGAAATACAGACAATTGTTTTGGAGTTCAAAGCAGATAGACGAGTTCGATATTTAGTAGAAGACGACAGGGTTCTCAGCGGACTTATATTTATTGAGGGAGGGTGGGTTAATGAAAACCCAGAGATAATGAAAAAGGAAATTCTACACAATTCATTAATAATATTATTTCACAAATATTTTTGCAATTTTTTTTGTAGTTCGTTTTTCAAACGAACTAATGTCATCATTTTGTTGGTTTTATCTGTCTGTACACTTTCATCTTTTTAGTTTTAACAGATTAATTTAAAATTCCTGTTGAATTGGATGGGTATTGATGACACCCCGTAATCAGGGACGTACAGTCGCTCAAAAAAGTATCCGAACGCTATGGTTGATTACAGAATTCAGAAAAAATATCTGGCAACAATTATTTTTAGAAATTAGTGGTCTGGCAACTTTCGTGTACGTATACGAAGGTTGCCAGATTTTTAATTTCGAAAAAAATCGTTGCCAGATATTCTTTCTAAATTCTGTAATCAAACAGAGTGTTCGGATATTTTTTGAGTGACTGTACCTCCCCTGCCTACGAGGATATTTCTTGTCATAGATCTTAGAAAGCTTATGAAAAACTGGATCCGACGCCTCCATTTAGAGGTCATATTTCAGTCAAACTGTAATAATAATAATAACTACACCTAACAGAAACGTGGAACATCATGTACAAGGGTATTCGAGTCCTGCATCTCTGAAGAGTTGCGAAATTCTGGATACACCAATCCGTTGAAGTCGACCAGAGGTCGATTTTCGATCCACGTGGGAGTTTGAAATTCCAAATGATGTCTGCTGGTTTCTACATCTTGGAAACGGCACTGTATTTCTGATCCTTCGAATACCTCGAGTTTGTCTATGTATCTATCTGCTAGTAAGTGAATTGGTGTGTCGAGTTATTTATGGTCGTAGAACTCAGGACGGTTAAGAAATTTCCGTTACGGTTTTGTTTTCAAGGTCACATAAGGGTGAATTGGGTTGTTTTACCTATGATCGGAACTTTCGCGCGGCCTATTTAACGGCCTCTAACGATAGAAATTCAAACTACGAAAATTCAAAAACTTTTCACAGTTCGCGGCCACTATTAACACCTTTGGAAGTTTCTGAAAGGCGAATCGTATGATTTACCTATCCAATTCAAAAAGAATTTTAAATTTATCTCTTAAAACAAAAAAGTTCCCCCCCAATAGGGGACCACCTTGTCGTGGTGGGGGGGCCTAGGGCCCAGCAACCCGGCTGAAGGCTGTGCCGACCGGGTTGGGCGCCGGTTGGACATGGCCAAGGCCAACCGAGGTCGAAGACGCTGCTGGCCGGCTTGATTGCCGGTCGGGTGGTGACGGCGTCGGAGACCTCACCTCAGGGACCTTGGGTGGTCAGTTCGACGGCTCGGTCGAAAGGTCCCTCCTGCCTAGTAGGCACGAGCCGTCCAAAAAGTCTGGGTCCTACTAAGAGTCTCCACCCCGGGTGCCGATCGAGCTTGGATCTTTATATCCTTGCACATTTGCAAACCGGGGAATAGATTAAATTTAGGTTTCTTCCGGTGGTTAGCTTTCCTTCTATAGGACTGCTGCCATGTGAGGCCGGGGTTGAGGTGCGCCTATAGGGCGTATTCCTTGCCCCCGGCTCTAGATAGTCATGGCTTTTCTTTAACCAGGTAGTGCTGTCAGGCGGAACCGGGAATTGCCGTGGTTGCACAAGATCGCAACATAGAGATCAAAACAAAAAAGTTGAATGTCTACAGACGGAGAAAACAAACAACAAAACGATGACATGAGCTCGTTTTTTAAAAGAACTGCAAAACAATTGTGAAATATTTTTTTAAATAATATTTTTACTGAATTGTAGAATTTTCTATTTCATTTTCTCAGTTTTTATTAACCCACCCTCCCCCAACAAAAATAAGTTCCCATTCTTATTGTAATAATCTAGTCCCAATTTTCTCCTTATTTCTATTATAGATATATTAAAATAGTAAAATAATATTATATAAAACTGTATAAAAATATATTTTATTACATATATATATATATTATTTTGGCAGGGCAGTGTATATCAAAGAATTTCCAGGTTATGTCAATGGGAATCTAACTGCGAAGTTCTGTAACTTCTAAAATGTGTATTTAATGGAAAAAATGTGACTGAGAATAAAATAAAGAACATGATCAAATCTGCATATTTAAATCTCGATTTTCAACACTATTCGTTCATTACTTAAATAGAAGATGTAATATTTCAAAACAGTAATAAATAAAAACTAAACTAATAAATATTGTTCCAAACCAAGGAATAAAATAAATATTCATTTTTAAAAGTTTGCGTAATGATTTAATTAATATTTAATTCTTTTATAGGGCAGTATTATATCCTTATTAAACTGCACCGAATTGGTTGCTTCATTTTCTCTGGACTTCCCAAATAAAAACAAACCCCTTCTTATCCTAAGACCTAGTTCCCGTTTTACCCTTACACATGTTCGCTTTCAAAAATGCAGCACTTGTGCTGCAAATGCTTTTTTGGTTTATATATAATAAACCAAAAAACCGCAACCGTATCTTCCAACCCACTATCCTTTCAGAAGTAGATGACACCCAATAATAAGTTGGTCCTCTGGTTCACTTTCAGCCGTATTGCGTCTGGCCGTCTTCTCCATAGCTGGCCAAGTTCGGGCAGGGCAATCTCATTTCCTTTCTCGTAATAGAGACCTACGTTATTTCCGCTTCTGGCGCAGTCTATTTTTAAGTCAATTCTTACCGGGATTTTTCAGTGTTTCAATGACTTGCGGCTGCAAACAAGCAGTAGAAATGGTTTAATGTAATGTTACAATAAGAGCGCAAATAAGAATGCACAAGGAAAAAAATAGATGTGAGGATTGGAAAAGTAGCAGCTGGAAAAAAATATCCACAGGCGATATGTTATCCTTCTATAGTTTTCAAAGAGAAAGCTGTTCGTAGTTGTTCGATTTTAGTTTTCTTCAAAAGCGAATAGACATTCCAACTAATGTGAGGGAGGGATTGGCTCAGTGGGTAGAGAGCCGTAATCGTCAGTTCGCAGGTTCGACCCCCACCTGGGTCAGCGTTGATATTTATCTCCGCAAAATTCCCCCGCCCTGCCCAAGGTCAGTAGGGAACACCGATGGCCTTGGAAAGGAATTCAGCTATCCGTCGGGTAGGACGTTAAGCCGTGGCCCCATCTGCAGGAGATCTGTGGCTGGCCATGACGGGGGCTACCATCTGTGGCTGGGTCTACGGGGCCATCTGTGGCCATCACGGCTTAACGGCATTCACGGCATCTACCATCTGTGGCCATCACGGGGTCTACCCCATCTGTGGCTGGCCATGACGGGGGCTACCATCTGTCTCCCAAAACAGCTGTTCCAATGGGTCCCCCCATTTAGCCCATCGCGTGCAAAAAAAAAGTGGCGCTCAGTTGTAATAAGATCAAACCAACCGTTTCTTCCAACTAGTGAGAGCTTTTAACCTCTGGGTTTTACTAACTAATATCAGAAGGGCAATGCCTGTCGCTGGAATCACGGGACTCAACTCATATTATGGAGCACCCATTTCTGATCGACACTTTTTTGCACACAATGAGCTAAACAGCCAGGTCACAAGGACCCTAAAGGCTCAGGGAAAGGTTGGGGGAAGGGCGTGCACTAAACAGCTGTTAGGAGGCAAGTGGAGGCCTCCCGTCATGACCATCCAGTGTATTGTTTCACGTGCACAAGGTATGGATCTCCCGCATGCGATGCCATGGCTTAACGTCCCATCCGACGGCCGGCTGCCTTTCTTTGACTATCGGTGTCCGCTACTGACCAGGAAAGGGAGGAGAGTTTCGAGGCTGTAAATCTCAACGCTTGACCAAGGTAGAGCTCGAACCGGGAACTGACGATTGACGATTAGGAGCTTGGTGCGCTACCGACTCAGCACCCCCCCCCCCTGCCCTCGTAACTAAAATAAAAGTATTCTATGCTCCAAAACGTTTTCCTGACACTTCCATATTATTATGTGAATAGAAAGTAACATTCAGAGCTCCCTAAATTTGAAAATGATTTTTTTTACGGGAAAACGTCACTCGAGATAAAATGAAAATTCCCTCAAATCTTTCTAATTCTCGATTTTCAACAATTTTCCTCAAATTTTTACAGTTATTAAGTTGGATACGTTTAACATGCTCTTAAACGTGCTCTTTAAACATGCTCTTTAACGTGCTCTTAAATTCGTTCTAAAAATTTTCGTATGAAGGTAATCATACCCTCTGCACTGTAAAGAACACGCTGGATGGCCTTGACAGGAGACTACGTCCTATCTCCGAACTATCCAGTGGGTCTCCTCCTCTAACCTTCTCGGGGCAAGGGAAGGGGATCCGCTGAATATTAATTACTGGACTGATAATTAATTAACTGCAAGAATCATTACACCAACATCTAAATTTGCATTTATTTCAGTAAGCGGCTTGTTGTAACAAATATAATTTGTGTTTTAATGGGCTTTTGGAAGTAAATTGTTATGTTCGGTGACTCTGATTTTAAATGCTTTGGGCTCCAAAACTCTTTAAATATCAAAAGAATATCGCTGAAAATTGAGCTTTAGAGAGATTTGAATGAGATCCTTAATTTATACTCAGTGACATTTTCCAGAAAAAATATTATTTTTACATTTAGGGATCTCTGAATATGACTCTCCATTCGCATAACATGCAAATGTCGGAAAACGTTTTGTAATATCGCATATATCGATTGGGAGTTATTTTAATTTCTAGATATGCGTATGCATATACACTGCTCGACATTGAAAGTGCCCCACATAGAAGAACATGTACAAACATGCAAATAGAAGGGTGGGTGTGAGCAGTTGAGATGTGCAAATGGTGATAATCCAGAGCCAATGACGTGTGTGGCTCAAGAGAAAAGGTGCAAGAAGAAACAGGGATGGTATTGTGTTTATGCAGGTGGAAGTTGTGCGAAAGGTTGAGATTCGGTGCTGGAACGGTTGAGATTAGAATTCTGCTTAGAAATTGTTCAGCGAAGGCCGAAAATGCCTGGTACACGCCATCATCATGTTTATTAACATTTAGATGCGTTTGAGAGAGATGAATTATAAGCCTATGTGAAGCTGGATGGACTACAGGTTGTGTTGCTGTCCATGTTCATCGGGATGCACGAACTGTTGAATGCAGTTGGCAACAGTGGCGAAATGAAGGTTTTAGCATATGTCACAGAGGGAGTGGTACCATCCGACAGACGTCAGCCCTGCTTGATAGGCACATTGTTCGACATGCTCGTTCGTCACCCCAGAGCACTGCAGGCGATATTCGACGGACTGTGTCAGCAACCATGGATGTCCCCACAACCACCTGAATGGTAAACCGAAGGTTACATGAGGCACACCTGTGCTCTGGGCAACCATTATGTCCACTGCCATTGACTGTAAACCATCGCAGCGCTCGTCTGGCTTGGTGTCGAAGTCGTGCGAACTGGTCCATGAATTGAACACTGTTGTGTTTAGTGAAGAATCCCATTTTTGTCTGGGAGCTGACTATCGATGGGTCCATGTATGGCAAGAGGATGGATCCAGCTTTTGTTCGTGACTGGCACACCACCCGTCAGCCAGACATAATGGCATGGGATGCTGTTGGATATGACAGCAGGTCACCTCTTATCCGCATCACGGGAACACTGACAGCTGCACGATATGTTATCACGGTTCTGCAGGCCGTTTGTTATCGTTCCTGGGAGCATGCAGCAGCCCGTTTTGTTACCGTTCTTCGGAGGCAGGCAGCAGCCCATTTTCCAGCATGACAAAGCCTGTGTACACTGCTACGATCTCCAGACAATGTTTACAACATGTTCAAGTATTACCGTGGCCAACATGATCTCCAGATATATCCCCAAGTGAAAATCTGTGGGACCACATTGGACGACGTTTGCAAACCTCTCAGCGGCTGGCGCAAAATCTCGATGAATTATGGGAGCAAGTCAACGCTGCTTGGTGTGCAATTCCTCAGCCCATATCCGTCGACTGTATGACTCCATGCCACGCCGTATTGCTGCCTGTATTGCCGTTCACGGCGTGCAACTACCTACTGAGGCAGTCACATTGTGTTGCATGATCTCATCTTCTAACCACTGTAAGTGGTTGCAAATTAGATCATGGTATGCCAATATATATTGCTATGTGTGTGCTACATTTCACCCCTATTCCCTCACTCCTTCTGGTTAGGGCAATTTCAATATCGTGCAGTGTATATATGTATAAGTTCCTTACGCATTGTTTCTGTTAAATATTCCAGCATATGAAACTCCTTAAATAATAAGAGAATATTATTGAATTTTAAGAATTAGCTCCACTAAATGTAGATCTTCTTTTTGTTTTGTTGTAGCATTTTACCATAAAGTTTAATATTTCAAGTTAGAAAGCTTCAAAAGTTAGCATTCTGTTAATAAAATGTGGAAATTCTTTTATATTGTTGTCTAAACATTATATCTATACGTAGGTACTGAACAGAAAAAACGTTTCATGTTATTTGAATATGGAGTCATATTCAGATATCAGTAACATCTTAAGTAATATTAATATGGACAAAATATGACTATAGTTATACTTGAGGTCTCTATCAAATCTCTTTAAATGTAGAATTATTCACAAATAATTGTTCAGTATCCAAATAATTTTGTAAGCTGGAAAATGTACTCAAAACCTGAAAAATTATTGCAACATATTAAAATGAAAAAGAAACATTCTGTAAAAAATAATACCCCCTCAAGCAGCTGCTTGCCACAGAGGTCTGACAGGAGCCTGTCAGTTTATGTGCCACAGTAGAAGATCTAATGACTGAACAGTATATGAATTTTGAATGATTTTGGTTAACAAGGTAAGTAAATGTTAAATATTCCAGATTCTATAACTCATTAAATATTAAAAATATCAAAAGCAGGTATTTAGGCAGACCGCATTCAGATCTTCAAATATGATTGCCAATAATCACATTTTTCTATAAAAAGCGCTTTTAAGAAATTGTAGAGTTGTGAATTTGATTCCCTCTTGATCAAACATTTAATATTTCAACTGTTTCTACTTTCTGTTGAGAAACTATTAATACATGAATTTATTATTCAGTCCTAAGACTTTTTGATCTCCCCTTCAAATCCAAAAGAATTATTCCATGTTTCCTTTGCTTTTTTGCTGAAATACAAGTTTCAAAAAGGAAATAAACACACCACATTCTGCAGTCGACTCCTGTTGCCTGGTTGCCTTTAGAGTCCCCCTGTTGCCTGGTTGCCTTTAGAGTCCCCCTGTTGCCTGGAGGGATGCAGGCAGTTTGTCATTTAAACCCTCTGAGCGGGAGATGCACAAAGAGGGGAGGAAGAGTTCACCCGTTCAACCCACCTTCTCCCGGCCGACGGGCCGGTACGGTAGCGAAAGGGATTCGGCCGGTACGGCAGGAACGGTAGCGAAAGGGTTAAATGTGAAGCATAGAGTGCGTATCTCTTTGTATGAAATCGCTTATAATGAGATAATATTTCCTTTAAAAGTTAGAAGATATTGGTATGAACTAAAAAAGTGGTGACGTATACACTATCTGATCGTTAAAATCAAACTTTAGCAAGTTAATATATCGTTCTCTAGCTAGCGAGTCCGAAATTAGTGTGTCTTTGCTTTAAAAATAAATACGCCTTCACGCAGCTAATTGTCGTAACAGTTACAGGATTTTTTCATACGACCCCGTAGAAGGGGGTGAGAGGATGTCGGGATCTTGGTAGGAAAACAACACAAACGTTCATGTCTTACTGTGGATCTCAAACCTTGGCTTTGTTAGATCCGAAGTAACTAACCTGCTGTCTATGAGATAGATTAGAAATATTCTCATGCAGGAAAAATAACTAAACACACATGAAATCCCGTGTTAGATTGTAGTGAAACACCCTATCTTTGTCGAAAAACTTGTGTTTGCAGCGAAAAATAGCCATCTTCACCCACACTTATGCGCTTATTCAAACGTACCGAGGGGACTAGAAACTCTGAAAAGAGATAGCGGCTTGGGATAACCGACGAGAGAGCTTACATTACGTTTTATCTGTGGTTGAAGTCAGAGAATGCAAAGTTAGGTCTAGCGGATTGATTCTGGGGCCCAACTTTTCATGGAAATACTGAAAATATTGTTTTTTTCTTATAAACACTGAGTTTTCAGATTTTAAATTTCCAAACTTCTGTGGTTCTTTGGTGATGTTTTCTATATGCATGATATTTTGTGATATTCGTCATTCCGTGTGTATGCAATGTAGTATAGAAATGTCTATTCTCATGCAGGAAAAATAACTAAAAGTGAAAACAACTTGTGTTTGCAACGAAAAATAGCCAACTACACCCACACTTATGCGCTACGTACCAGGGAACTATAGAACCCGGAAATCTGAAAAGAGCGTGAGATAGCGGCTTGGAATAACCGTCGAATAGTCGTTTTTTCAATCTTACAGTATTTGCGTTGTAATTTTCTGTTTTGAAGCGATTTTTTACAACCATCCCACTACATTTTTATATTTTCTCTCTCGTCACAGTATGTTTTACAGTTATTGTGCCTTCCACTTCCAAAGAATTGTGAAAATATTCACCTATCCAGTGAAATGTGTGTGCATTTACAGATATTCCAACACTCTTTACATTTTAGTGATTCCCATTGAATTTACCAACCATTTCCTTGTTTTTCTAATTTTCGTTTATGCATGTAATTTGATTTAACGACCTAGTCACATGGTGTATCATGGGTAAAGTACTACCCATTTCATCTCTTTTCAGGTTTGTATGACAGTAAAGCAAACTTGCAATCAGTTTTTCATTCTAAATGCTTGTTGTCTGCATATCACCGAAATTCCTCCTCGTATGCCTTCCAAAAAGGTACATTGTAGGTTATCAACTCTAGTATTTGTCATCTTCAGGTATGAAGGCAGGAGCTGTGTAAACATAACAGGGATCAGTATCTGCCACCAAACACATCAGCTAAGAGGAGTACGTCAGTGTACGCGATATTGGCATAGGTTTTGATGTCGAATGAATATTTTCATTACACGGGTATATTCTTCTACCCCCCTAGCGCTTCTCCGAGAAGCTAATATGTGTCATCTCAATTTTAAGCGTTCTAATAAGATTATTTCATAACCTAAAGGACAGCCATCTGCAAGGAATCGGTATTAATTGCATTCCCTATAATATGGAAAACAGCATTCTCCCTACTTGCACTGTACTCCTACTTGCACTGTGTATTTAATAACTATTTGAAATTTTGTCCACTAAATTATTTTCTGATCGTAATACATGCAATTGAATTTCGTTGAAACATATTTTTTCCCGACACTGTACCATAATTGTGTATTCTTATGGAAGTTGAGTGATTCAAGTCACTGGTTCATTTCTAACAATAGTTTTTCAAGTAAGCTGAAATCTGGAGATGTTTTAGCACGAAATCAGTTGTGTTCTTCCCAGTGTTTTCCCAGTGATACCCCATTATTTAATTAGTTTCTATTTTTAATGAAGGAAATCGTTTTATCGGTAGCAAATATTGTCAAGCGGATAGCAACAGATCTGTCTGCAATAACACGTTAAGAAAGTGACCTTGTCACATCCTGCTTGTTGCGAAATGTACGATGAAAGGTCGAACTTGCAAAATACGGGTAAAAGAATTGCAACACCCTCGTTGCCATTAAAACGTGGTCCGATACGGAACGCTTGTTCTAAAGCGGGACTTTTATGACACCCAAACAGGTCACCATGTCACACATAATGAGGAATAAGTTTTTCCTTTTTATTAAATTTTTTTACCCAATGACATTTACTGAGGTACGGTCTTACTGTAGAATAGTCCTTCTACTAAAAATTGGACAACCCACAGTAACGGAGTTAAAAGAAATACGTGTTACTGAAACGGACTTAAAATACGATGGTTAAAAAAATACGTATATTAATATGAAAAGACTATCGAGGTTCATTATAAGAAATACGTAGGAAAAGCTAGTTATAAAGAATACGAAGGTTGTAAAAAAAAACGTAGGAAAATAAAAAACCTAGTTTAATATCTGAAATATAAAACTCAAGCTGTAATAAAGAGATACGTAATTTATACGGTTATACCCCGTTTGAGACACATCTAAGCCACGTCATCAGGTACAAGGCATAGCTGAGCGCAATTACACTCCTGCTATCGGCACAGAGGTAGCGAGTTCAAATACGGCATCGGAAGCAAATTTCTTTTAAATACAGAAGACGTACTAAAGTTATAGGCTCTCTTTGCATAACGACGAATAAGTTTTTAAGATTTTTTTTCCTTTTATTAATTTTTTACCCATTGGTATTTTCCTTGGGTTGGGTTGGGTTGTTTTACCTCTGAGCGGCACTTTTTTGCACACCATGGGCTAAATGGCCAGGTCACATGGACCCCGAAGGCTCAGAGAAGGTTGGGGGAGGGGACCCACTGGAACAGCTGTTGGGAGACAGATGGTAGCCTCCCGTCAAGGCCATCCAGCGTGTTCTTTAACGTGCACAGGGTATGGCTCTCCCGCACACGGAGCCACGGCTTAACGTCCCATCCGACGGACGGCGGCCTTTCCAAGCCCATCGGTGTCCCCTACTGACCGTGGGCAGGGCGGAGAATTTTGCGGAGATAAATCTCAACGCTGACCCAGCTGGGACTCGAACCTGGGAACTACAGATTACGAGCCTGGCGCGCTACCGACTGAGCCACCCCCGCCCCTTTTTCCTTGGGACAGACTTTTAAAACTGTAGAACACTACTTCTAGTAAATATGCGACAACCAACAGTAATGGAGTTAAAAGAAATACGATGAAAAAGGTTAGTTATAAAGAATACGAAGGTTGTGAAAAAACGTAGGGTAATAAAAAACCTAGTTTAATATCTGAAATAAATCTTTAAACTGTAATAAAGAGATACGTAATTTATATGGCTATACCCCGTTTGAGACACATCTAAGCCACATCATCAGGTACAAGGCATAGACGAGCGCAATGACGCTTCAGCTATCGACACTGAGGCAGCGAGTTCAAGTACGGCGACGAAAGCAAATTTCTTTTTTTAATACAGGAGACGTACTAAAAATAGTATGGACGTTGGATGACACCGATTAAATGCGCAAAAACTGATTTGGTTTAAAGAGGGGAGGGCTTAAAATATAGGTGGATCAACAGGGGGGTCTATTAAGAGGGGAGGGCTTAAAATATAGGTGGATCAACAGGGGGGTCTATTAAGAGGGGAGGGCTTAAAATATGGGTTAAACAGGGGGAAAACCAAGAAAATTCGAGAAGGGGACTTAAAATATAGGTCAACCAGGGGGTCTATGAAGAGAACTTAAAATATGGTCGGTTGCGACATAGGGGTCAAAGTCCATTCTGAGAAGACAACGTGGACATTTGACACAGGTGTCAATTTCCGGTCGATTGCGACATAGGGGTCAAAGTTCAATCTGAGAAGGAACGTGGACAGTTGCAACATAACACGGACCGGAAGCGGGCGTGGCTGGTGACGTCATAGGGGGGGGGGAAGCACTGTGGGTACCTCCGGTTGTGACTAAACTACTAATCTGGTTGACAGTCAATTGCGTGATGAGCAATGTGGATACAGAAGTGGTAGGGGATGTGTAGATCAGATATTTTCACTTTGGCAGATTCTTGAGAAATGTTTAGAATTTCAGAAACCTTTGGTTCTAACAAAGGTTTTCGACTCTGTTGGTCGACATAATTTGTGGTTGATTGTGCGATCATATGGTATACGAGACAAGTTAGTTAACATAATGAAAGCTCTCTATAATAGCACTGAGTCGTGTGTGAGAGTTGGTAAGGCTTGTAGCAATTGGTTTAGATTTGCTTCTGGTGTTCGACAAGGCTGTATTTTGTCTCCTTTGCTCTTTAGTTTGGCTATTGATTATATTATGCAAAATTCACTTCAAGGGAAGGATTTTGGCATTAAATGGACTGGAGATACGAAAATTTCTGATTTAGATTATGCTGATGATTTAGCCCTTTTGGCAAATGATGTTGATGAGATGAACTCTTTCATTCGAGCTGTTGATGAAACTGGTACTAGAGTAGGTTTGATTATAAACAGAGAGAAAACTAAAGTGATGAAAATTGATCAGGCAGGTTCTGATTCAGTTAATCTGAATGGTTGCAGTCGTGATTGTGATGATGTGCGGCATGAGATTAACAGACGTATAGGGATTGCTGCAGGGACTTTTAAGAATCTATGGAGAGTGTGGAGAAATAGGCGTATACATCTAAAGACTTAAATTAGATTTTATAATAGTTTGGTTCTTTCAGGGTTAGTTATGGTAGTGAAACTTGGACGTTTTGTAAACAAGATAACAGGAAACTAGATGCTTTTGATTCTAGATGCTTACGCAGTATCTTGGGCAGTAGATGGTTCAACTTTGTAAGTAACGATTAGGTTAGGCAAAGTAGTCGGCAGTCTCCTTTGAGTAGCATATTGTGCAGAGAGACACTCCGTTGATTAGGACATGTTACCCGTATAGATACTTATAGATTAGCCAATAAGGTTATGAACAGTGTGCCTTAAGGCCTTAGAAGGAGGGGGAGACCTATGATGCGGTGGGCAGACAATGTCAAACAGGACTTGTTGGAATTGGTGTGCAGTGGCCGGATGCAGGAGATGTTGCTCAGGACAGATATGCTTGGAGAACTAAATTACACATTCTGGTTGGACCTCTGTAGCCCATGGCTGCTTGAGGATGATGATGAAGTTCTACCGAAGTTAGGAAATAACTAACTATTATTTTAGATGCCATTAGGTATGAATTTATAATGTTCTAAAACGCTTTTAAATATCAGCCCTATTTTTGTGAAACCTGAAAGCAGTAAAGTTAATCGTGAGAATTTTTTGAAGAATCTAAATGAATGGTTAATTCGAAATAATTAACGATGAATTTCACCTTCTTTTCCGTCATATTCTATCTCCAATGTATTATCAGCCAATATTGCAACACGCGTGCACATATTAATTTCTAATTTAAATATGGTTTTTTTAGATTTTCAGTGTGTGTCGAATGTAACAGAATTTTTGAAACTTATTTATACATTAGTAGCTAAATATATACATAAAAATGATTACGAGATTAGTCACAGAGATCTGATAAGAGCCTTTCAGTTTAATACGTCATAGAGATCTTTGAGAAAGGCAAAACCTGAGCAGAAAGACAACACAAGCATCCAAGCCTTATCTCGGGGTTCGAACCCAGATTCCTTTTATCAATAACCAAGCGTGCTAACTGCTTCGCTACAGTGAGGTCATATTATATAAATTGCTTTTCTCACAGAGAGCAGAATTGGTTTAACGGAGAAAATCTCGACGTAGACGACGTAGTTTGGGGCGTAATTCCCTGAGCTATATCGTGCGCCTACCTGGTTGTTTTCACTGAATATATCTGATTTAGATTGTGTTACCTGTCTAGGAGCTCATGAACCGCCACCTGGTGTCAGTTGATCAATAAGGAAGTGATATTTTAATTTTGTGGTCGTGATTGTGTGCCACATACAACACGCTCTACTTCAGTCGACCCTGGATCAATATTTTGAGAGTGAAGCTCAAAGTGTGTGTGTGTGGCGTCCAGCCCATCGTCACTAATATGAGGGCAGCGACAAGAAAACGATTTTTCTGAATTATTTACATCAGTGTCGATGTTGTTAATATCATTCCTTAGTCACAAGGTTCGATTTTCTGTTCAAAATCGAAACGTAATCTGTTCTAAGAAAGGAGAAAACTAGAAGGACGCATATCGCCTCTGGTGCATATGAGGATCTCTTTTTCAATGAGAATGAAGTTTTTTCTTTACCTACTCTTTCACTACTTAAAAGTTTTAATTTGAGCTAGCTGATGATGGGGAAAAGGCAAATAGTATTCCATTAGTAATTATAGAACATAAAAGTATTCGTCTTTTAATTCTTAACTTTAAAAGCTGCCTTTCCCACAACACCTCTCTCAGAAAAATAGGTGGATTATTGCTATCAGTGGAATATCTCTTGAAAAGCTGCCACTGAAATTTGAAATTTCTATTAATAAATTTTCCTTCTTTTTTTTAAAAAAGTCGTTAACAGCTCTGCCGTTTCCACATTTACTGACCTGTTTATATATATACCCCCTCAAGCAGCTGCTTGCCACAGAGGTCTGACAGGAGCCTGTCAGTTTATATGCCAGAGTAGAAGGTCTGTGAGGATGGCAGGACCTCAGCAGAAAAACAACACAAACGTCCATGCCTTATCCGGGGCTTGAACTCAGGTCCCTTAGATCAGTAGCCAAGCGCGCTAACCACTCGGCCACGGGACGGCTAAATGTATATTAAAACTACCTAACTCTAAGTATTTGACTCTAAGTATTTGAAAAATGCGAATTATATTTCATTAGTACCAATCCAACAGAAATAGAATTTTTCTGATTATCATTTTCATTGTTTCCAAACTTTATGACGTTCACATTCCATCACCAAAATTTCATATTTCTACTATTAGTACATCGTTGTAATATTCGTTTGAAATTTTCAAATTTTTTCTCTGTTAGAGGACGCAATTAAAGTGTTCGAAAAATTCCGAAAGCGCGAATCATAATATTTTATCAATTCCTATGTAACCCTAAAAAAGAGTTTTTCATTTATCTCTAAATACAAACAATTATCTGCTAAAGCTAAAAAATGTGTTTTTCCCACCCACCCTGTGTCTAATATGCGAACTCATTGTTGGAAATGAAAATTCCGGGATCTTCACATTCCACCAGCAAAATTTCAAATTTCAACCGTCAATACATCGTTTGCAATATTCGTTTGAAATTTCCCAATTTTCAACTTTTTCCACTGTTAGAGTGCGTAATTATAGCTTTAGAGAGAATCGGAAAGTGCATATCAATATATTTCATCAATACATATCCAACGCAAAAATAATTTTTATTTTATCACTGTAAAAAAAAAGTTCGATGTCTACAGAAAGACAGACAGACGACAAAGCGAAACTATTACTTCGTTTCCTTTGAAAACGAGATAAAAAAAAATCACTCTGCCACAGATTAGATTGACAATTTTATTTTCGCCTTAAATATTCTAATTGGAGGTTGAGCACAGAGAGATCGTAGCTGATTGGTTGACTGATTCCATCAGGAAGAAGATGGAGGGAGTCACTGAGCAGCAGTTGCGGTGGATGCGGACTCGTCGGCACTTGGGGTCGACTCTTCTGCTCCAGGATTACCACATGACTAGAAGCAAAGGAAAAAAAGACGAAAGGTTATCACACGACTAGAAGCAAAGGGGAAAAAACGAAAGGTTATCACATGGCTAGAAGCAAAGGGAAAAAAAAACGAAAGGTTACCACATGACTAGAAGCAAAGGAAAAAAAACGAAAGGTTACTACATGACTAGAAGCAAAGGAAAAAAAGACGAAAGGTTACTACATGACTAGAAGCAAAGGAAAAAAAGACGAAAGGTTACTACATGACTAGAAGCAAAGGAAAAAAAGACGAAAGGCGCGAATCATAATATTTTATCAATTCCTATGTAACCCTAAAAAAGAGTTTTTCATTTATCTCTAAATACATACAATTATCTTCTAAAGCTAAAAAATGTGTTTTTCCCACCCACCCTGTGTCTAATATGCGAACTCATTGTTGGAAAAAGATGAAAGGTCACCAGACGAGTCAATTCAACCTTCTGATAATGATCTCTTCAACTTACTTATAGACACTAGCTGCAGTATTTACTAGATTAGTTAAAAAACTGTCATTGCTACTATAACAGAGTTGGGTTCTTTTACCTCAAAACGGCACTTTTCTTTACACACAATGGGCTAAATGGCCAGATCACAAGGATCCCCCCCTCCCCAAAGTATCAGAGTTGGTTGCGAGAAAGGACTTTACTGAAAGCTGTTGGGTGACAGACGGGAGCCCCCCAGTCAAAGTCATCCAGCGTGTTCTTTAACGTGCACAGGGTATTTCTCTCCTCCAGACAAACCGATGCCTTTCCGTGCCATCCGATGGACGGTGCCTTTCCAAGTCCATCCGAGTACACTTTCTCACCATTTCTCAGAAAAGTTTAAAATTTCAGATCTGGTGTCACTTCAAGGTCAAATAAGAGTAGGAGTGACGGTCTTGAAATCCAGAGGCGTCGACAGATTTCCAGTAGAGGCATACCCTGTTTAGCGCGGCGGGATGCGTTCCTGGAAATGGAGTGCTAAATGAATCAGCGCTGTACGGGGTCGTTAGAGCATATTTCCCAATGGAGACGCGTTCCCGGAATCGTCATTTATTACCTACGATCAACAAATCAGGGTTGGTTAACAATCAGGTTATTGAATCACTTAAACAGTAATACAGATGATAAACATGATTGATTAAATATATTCTCTCTTGTCAAATTATTGATAATTAAAGAATAATTTCATAAATTCCGTTGCCAGTGCATGGCGCAACCCTAAACACGGCGAACTTGGCAGTGTTGGGAAACAAGATGAGAGTTTCTGGCTGAAAGATGGGCTAAATTGTGGAATATCCTCCTTCTTGAAGAAGGCATCAAGAATTGATTGCCTTGCAGTAACAATTCTTTGTAGAAGAGATCGCATCGACAACAGTTCTCTTCACTGTAGCGCTGCGGTCAAAATCAGCGTCATTTTCAGTGAAGACATCCAGGCCATTCGAGATCTTATTTGATGCTCTCTGTCCAAATTCCTGTGGTGAGTCTTCTTTCGGCTGCATCTTCTAAACACGAAATAATGGCAGAAGGGGAGAGCATGACGGAGAAAAGATTGCCGAATGCCACTCAAATTGGAGAAAGTGCAGTATAGCGCGCTAGCTGTCATTAGCTGAGAGCGTAATAAGACAGCTCTCATTCTACTCTGCTGGCTGAGCGGCCATCAGAAAAATATATCTTAACTGTACTGTTCAGTACTCTATCGATTTATATATATATATCGATATTTTTTAAATGTAGAAAGATTTCTGAGACGAATCAGCGGTAAACGAGGTTTGCCTGTACCTATATACATACCATGGGCCTTCGCAGGAAGGGAGAGAGGGCCCTTCTCCTTTCCAGGGCTGGGGGGTGGATATGAGAAGTGCCCTCTCTGCCCCCTCCTAAGCTAGTTAAAGAGTTATGAGAAAAGGGAAGGATTGTTTGTTTTTCTAGCTTGTGTTCTGAGGGCTTTACACGATAAAATTTTTGTTGAAAATGTTGAAATGTGTTTGTTGAAATGAAATATTATATTTAAATAAAAAAATATTATTGGAAACATATAAATTATCACATTTTGGCAAAGGAAATATTTTTTGGTTTCAATGTTTCGTCGTGTAATAGACATTTCTAGGCAAAATCTCAGGACACTGTTAATTGTGTTTAAAGAATAATGAAATTATTCTTTAAACACAATTAACAGTGTCCTTTTTTTAAATTGTTGTGCTAACCGTTTTTATTTTAATCTCTCCAGAATTTTCACATTGGTTATAGAATATTCCAAAGAAGCAACTTTTTTTGAATTATTTAAAAATTAGCTTAACAATTAAAAATCTTGCCTAAAAATGCTATTTTTGTGACAAATATAGTTAATGAAAACGACACTATTTATGATTCAACATAAAGAAGCCACTACCATTATCTAAAAAAAAACCAATGGCGCTCTTTCAAAGATTGATTCAATGATTGATTCTATGCAAGTAATGATGGCTAACTTAGCATTATCCATCTAAGTATGTTGGTAGGAATTCAGATAATCAGAGTACAGATCGACGATGCAAGAACTAGTTTCAAGCCTTCAGGTAACTGCGATGTCTTCTGATCAGGATCATCTGCTAACTGACATAAGGTATTCTGTGTATCTGTTCATTTGGGTCTGGTACCTACAAACAAGCAAAACGCAGCGGTAGATTCTTTTACAACATAGGCACAGAGTAGTAGGTACAGAGGTAACACTCTCTTTTCATGGAGCGACATCAGCACGCCAGTGTTGAACTAAAGAACTATTCCACCGGTAATGACGTCAGGGAGGAATGCATCACCTAACATCACACGTGACATCTCGGAGGTTCCCGCCTTTTTCAGCACTGCGCGAGCTACACACGTCCATTCCTACACTGTGACAGCCCATACCGATTTCTAAACGGAGCTGTTGTGCTGAGTTCTTTATTCCAGTTTTTAAGTTTATAATAATATTCTGGATGAAGCAGTACCCTTTTTTAAAAATTACTATTAGAATTCCTTGATCTGCAGAGTTTTAGAATATCATAAAAGGTTTAGCTGCACTGACTAATTACAAGTCAAGCTTCCCATGGCCTCGATTTCAAACGGTATGACGTTATTTCCGCTCTCTGCGATATCTTGCGAACTGGTGTGTCGTCACTCTTGACTAGTTCCTTAGTTCAACACTGAGGGAGCTGTGTCCATAGATTTCAACAGGAGGCTGATATTGCCATTGGGCCTATGGGAGTGTTACCTCTGTACCTACTACTCTGTGAACATAGGCTCACCAGTACACAAATCCCATATTTTAAAATCAAAATCATAACCACTAGACAGTCATGTTAGTGTAATTGATCGAACTGAGACATGTGAAGCTGATCACTCTTCGATAAAGGTGAAAAATATTTCCGAATCATTAGGCCAAACTGATCCGGCAACCCTCCCCTTCAGGTGAGAGAATATCTCTCTAAAAGGTCCCTAACGGTCTGAATCACGAGAAGGCCAGGTCGGACTGAAAGTGCTATGCCTGGCAGGTTCTGTACATCACCACAGAGGAATAATGCACAGCTGTGCTCTAAGGTATGTGTGGCTATATTTACAGGCCAATATTTATAGAAAGCGACTGAGAGGAGAAAGATCACAGATAATATTCTACTATCTACTAGATTCACATTATGGCGAAAGAAAGTGCATTATATCTGGAACAGAAATTGTTATGTGAAAGAGAAGGTCTTTCTCTTATGCACTGACAACAAAGTAACAACATTTAGCGTGTGGTGTGTGTGTATGTGTGTGTGTGTGTGGGGGGGGGGGGGGCTGCTGCGGTATCTTATAGACTGAAGGAAGTTTAGCAGTTAAAACTTTGGCAGATGGCATATTTGTGAAATGCAAATATTTCGTAAAAGTGAATGTCACAGTTTGGAATGTGCTTTACTTTTTTCTTTAAACAACCTTGTCCTACTTGTTGCTAAAGATTTTTCTTTCCGAAAAGGTGTCTTTGAAGAGAAATGACTCACCTGCATGATGGGCATCCACTCGGTTGCATCTTGTGACGTTATCAGTCCGTCAACGCACGTGATGAGGACGTCGTGTACCTGCAGAAAGGAAAGGAAATGTGACTGTGAGAAAAATTCGTCTGCCATTTTTTTTTAACCAACTATTATAATATTCATAACTTTTTCAAATCTAGTTGCGCGTGGTACTGAGGATCCGGAAGTGAATTAGGGAGGAGAAGGTCACTTGGCAAAGGGAGCCCAATTAAAATGAAGATCGTCATGACCTTCATGAGGGAGCATTCTTCGGATGATCATGGTTCATTTAGGACCCACTTCTGTGGACACATTCCTTTAGAGATCCTATGGGAGATGCAGCATCTCTTCTGGTGGGATGGGAGATGAAGAAGAAGAGCACATTCTCCTTTTGAATGCTAGCGCTTTGTGCACGTTCTTCATTTTATCTTGTAGCAAAGTTAAGAATATCGACTGAGGAGTGCAACAAAATTTAAAAAATCGTAAAGCAAAGAATATCGACTGTGGAGTGCAAGATATTTGAAATGTGTTCCCGACTCGGACACAAAAGGAAAGATGAAAAGTTAGAAATGAAGATTGGCATGTGACCTCTGAAGCTGAAGGAATGAAGAAGGCCAAACTTCCATAGTTACTAGATAGTGTGGAGTAGACAGTTGCCTATATAAGCCATACTGGGTGTTGGAAAGTAGGTTGCTGGTCTCTAAATACCAGATGAGACCAGCATTTACCATTCTTTCCAACATTTTGCACGCAGCTGATTAGTGCTTTTGTTTGTGAAGCATTTTGCGTGCAACATTTTGCACGCAGCTGATTAGTGCTGATTGGAATGTAATTAAAAGGTTTCCTGGAATGCTTTTTCGGCTTGGGGAAAGCCAAGGAAATAGCCTCCCATCTGGAGTCTGAAAACTTCTTGAGAAAAGTATAATTGAAAGTTGGAACAGTTTAGAGTGAGTGACTTCCTTATTTACATCTATATACTGAGCAACATTGAGAGATTTCCTTTCCCGATCATAGATGGCGCCACGAGCGATAAAAAAACAGAAGATTTAAAAACTCACAATTAGTAGATAAAAGGCGAAACTGTTGATAGTTTAGTGGTTAGAACAGCTGTCTTGTAACAGAGAGACATGGGCTCACATCCCCCTCATCAGCAAAACTCATTGATTCCACAAAAGTATTTCTTCCAATGAGTTCCGTTCAGTGTCAATCCTTACTCGATGGCGAGATATTTTGGAGCACATTTTGAAGTATAATGAGCATTGCAAATGCACAGGAAGGGTGCAGATCAAGATGGAGCTTCTCAACTGCGAATGGCCTATTATGCAGCTCAAGGCCATTAGAGTGGAAAGACAGTGGATAGTGTCCAGCCTTGCTTTTCAGAGCAAGAAACTCGGGGAAATATGCTAAAGAAGAGATGGATGAAAACATTTCACCCAAGGTATTGGCAGTTGCTTGGGGATCAGCTATTACCTGTCCATTGTGCTCCAGGAGCGATAATGAGTGCAACGAGTAGTTCCCACCCATCCTCTGGCATTTATTCCATATGACCTTAGAATTTGTCACATGGGTGATGGGAGAAGCATATCATCAAAGATTCCCTCTGATTCTGGCACCAGAAGAAACGGGTTTTTCATCCTGGCATGTTTGAATGCTTCAAGGTTGCAGGAGGTAGAATATCTCTCAAAAACACTCCCCAAGCATTGTTCTGAGCCTTACAAGCTGCAGTGCAGTGGGATTCCTTCATGGTTTCAGGTAGTGAGTAAACCATATTGAAGAGTATGGGATGGTAGAGGCAGCTGCATGGACTATACAATCCATTATCTACCTCACCGCATCATTGATTGGTTCCTGGCTCAATTGGTATTGGTCGAATTCACAGAGTTGAAAGCCTTGCCAGTCAGTCCGGTCTATTCTCACTGCAACGCACGTGGGTGGTCTCGAGGCCTCCCACTGGGGAGTTTACAGACCAGGGGGAGATGATTGCTTCTATATGGGTTGTCTTTGACCTCCCATGTAAAGAGTAGCAGATGTAAAATCAATGTCACCAGATGCGAGCCATGTGCCCAAGTATGCCCCTCAGTAGGGGTCCACCCACGGGTGGTTTACTTTTAAGTCTTTACTTATGCCAACTGGGCATATTCTCAGATGGAGACGATAAGGGGTAATGTTTTCCCTGGAACATCGCATATCCATACACGATCTACAATTACTGCCGAAATCAGACAAACAAAGCACGCCTATTATGATAGTAGATTTCATTCTAGCAAAACTCTAAACGAAATGGAAATATCTCAACGATATTTTGGGTAGAAAAAAAATGTAATGAGGAAAAGATTTCTTCTGATGATACAGTTATTACTGATGACTATGCGAAATCCAATGCCTTCAATAATTATTTTCATGATACTATTAACGAAGTGATACTGAACCAAACTGAAAAATTTTATGGCAATATAAATATAATATTAAGCAGATAGATCAGACATTTTATGTCAAGCCAATTGTTATTCAAGAAATCTGTAACATAGTGAATGATCTAGGAGCTGAAAAGTCACCAGATGAGCAACCTGCAGCTAGCTACACAGTCCAATTTTCAGCAGGGTTCGATGTACTGTGTGTTTTAACACATCATTCAAAATACGGGCGAGTTGCGGCATTACATTAGCATTCAAATTACGGGCGAATTGCGGCACAGTATCCCTTCTGTTGGCTTGTACAATATCGGATAGCCTTCACTCACCTCTAGCATCGATTAGCCGTGGTCGGCTCACAATTGACAGCGGTGCGTGGTTTTTCCCTTCTTGGACCACCATGAACACCTCACAAGAAAATGCTCTGACCCTTCACCTGCAGGACCTTAAGATTAAATGCAGCAATGCGGCATATGGCTCGCGTCTCATGGGGCCTCTGTGGGGAGGTCCTTAAAGAAATTTATTTAAGGGGTACAGAGAGGATCCTGATGTATGGAGAGGGGACCGCGTAGCGCCCGACAGACCGCTCTATGAGTGCAGAAAGCTGTTCGCAGTCCAGAAACCAGCTTTACCACGCTTTACCACGAAGGGTCGGTCTATCCTTGATGTCCTCAGACCACTATCTCACGCAGGTATCAGGTCATGGGAGCTTCCCAGCGTATCTGGAGTGTTTTAAGATCTCTTCCCACAGTAACTGCAGCTTTGTGGCTTCAGATGCAGACGTCGGGCATTACATCCTCTGGTGCCCGATCACAGAAGGGTTCACTAACGAACGTAGAAGTTCCCAAGCGATCAGAGAGGTAGTAGGCAAGGCAGTAGAGCGCCCGAATTAGGGCGCACCTGAGAGACATGGGCTGGCTCGTCTGTTGGCTCTGGGACTCGCTCCTTTGAGAGCGAAGCTGCTTTCGCTCTTTCACTTATCTTCCATATTGTTCTAGTCGGGCTGCGCTCCTCACCCCCTTCAACGCCACCCATACTCCAAGTCCCTACTGGTCTCCTCTCGGACAAACCTTAGTCTTCTACTCCAGGCTTCTATCGCCTCTCGTGTAGTGTCTTGACGATGGAGCACGAGTTTTCTCCCGAATGGGGGGAGGGTCCTTAGGACCCCCCTATAAATGAGAGCCTCGGAAATACTCTGACCCAGTTATCTGGACATTACAATTTGGCCTTTGTCGAACTCACTTAAGTCCGCTGCCATTTGCATCTGAAGAACAAGAATAAAACTGATTAACAGAATTCAGTATCAGGTGTTATTTATACCGTTTCATGACTTCCACACGCGCCATTGTTTACTTCTAGCTGCTTCGATTTGCATAAAGACATGCTAGTCATAATGTTTCGGCTCTTCGGTGTATATCTTCAGAAAAGAATTGTTATATATATTGTTGGGAAAAAATATTATGATCCTGTGGCACATTTATTTTCTGAGGTTAAAATTCTAAAATTCTATAATAATTACCAACTGATATCAGGAAATTTTGTGTATTCGATTACAATGAGATTGATTAAATTGGATAGATTTAAAGACTATTTTTAGAGTCTTTCGAATTTTCATAATTATGAAACACGTCATAGACAGAATCTGAGTATACCCATATGTCGATTGTCAATTGGGCAGAGATTTGGTCTGAACTTCCAAATAATGTTAAAAATTCAAAATCTTTAAAATTATTTAAAATCAAATGTAGAACGCTTCTTCTTACAAAGCAATCAAACCTTCTTCTATGTCTCAGTGTAATATGTTTCATAACCATTTCATCTTTTACTATTGTATACATTACTGTTGTCATAACTTTAAAGGAAATAGGGAGCATTAACTAAAAATAAGCGTCGCTCTTACTATGCTCTCTTTTTTGGTTTCGCTCCAAGTTTTGCTCCAAGGGATGAATTAGAAAAAATAAAAAATGAAAGTAGCCTAATCTGTTTTAATATTAGTTTTCTTCCGTTGGAGTTTTTTGATCCTTATCGAGCAGAATTAAAAATAGCAAATAGAAGAAAATCCATACTTACAACTTTGAACTTTGGCATTAAGGACTTGCACGAGAGGTTGACCAATTGGTCCTTGCTAAGATCTTTTTTCGAGTTCATGCAAGTGTTCCATGGTGCCAGAGCCTAAATAAGAACAAAACAAAAATGAAGGGAATGATTATTAATCGCCAGTTAACAGAGGAATATCATATCAACATAGAAAAATTTTAAACTAATCCAAATGAGAAAAGATTCCAGGTGTTAAGATCACTACTAGAAGAATATCATTGCTGAAACCATTCCTATATTAACGAAGAGAGAAGAATCTTCAAAGGAATGTTTCCCATTGAATGATGAGACGAGTAATTTTTGGCCTCCGAAGAATGTGGGGCTATGATTTTTCCTGTTGCACCAATTTAAATTTGTACTTGAATTAAAAGTATGTTTTACGAGCTACCTTCCATTCCACGTCTGCTCTGATCTTTGCTACAACTCAATTAGGAAGGTTCTGTTAAGGACAAGTTACGACTTCTATCAATTATTGGAAGGAAAAAGTAGACATTGATTGGACATAGTAATGACAATAGCGTCACGTCATTTGGGATTCTAGGACTGAGTCTCCAGCATGAACTTGTAAAGTTTCCATTTTAATTGAGAAACAAAAACTCTATTTAAAATTATGATAGATAGCAAAAATTTAATGTCTGAGCTAATATTCTAAACAGAAAACAGAGCCGTGGCTACTCTCGATTCACGTTTCGCTCTTGATTGACAGTGTCAGCAGGAAAGGGAAGATCATTCAGGCCAAATTGCAACTAGCCGTTAAGACCAGGAAATCGTCGTTGAGGCCAATTTTCACCCGTGCCGGATAAAATCGTTAAAAGGACCTCTTCAAGTCTGATCTAGAGATTTGAAAATATCTACTTATGCTAACGACTTGGTTCTTTTGGCGAATGATGCTAATGAGATGAAATCTTTCACTAGACTTAAATGAGACTGATAATAGACGAGGTTTGGCGATAAACGGAGAAAAACTAAAACGCAAAAATGTGTTATGTAAGTGGAATTTCAAAACTTTTCGATATATCTGTTTTTGAGAAAATTTCTATATTTTAATATTTCAAGCGTTATGGGACAGATAGTGGTTAATGAGATCAATGGGAAAATAGGTTTGCTAATGGGAATTGTAAAAATCTATGGAGACTGTTGAAAAATGGGTAAATACAGGATGGTTATAAAATAAGTTTCCCTATTCCAGTGTGTCTGGAGTGGTGACAAAAGGAGATAGCTCTGCAATAATTGGTAACTAAATGAGAATGTGGGGAAGCGATTTAGCGAAGAAAAAATTAGTTCCAACTGTTGCCACCAGGGGAAAGCAGGTGCTTCAGGTATGTTAATCGCATTCGTTTGCATAATAAAACGTTTCCGATGCAAAAGACGTCATATGAGTTTGGGAATGCTCACATCGTAAGAAAAAGGCTACATGGCTCTCACAAAGAAGAAACACGCAGTGTTAATCGAATTATTCTACCAGAAGCAGAGCAGTGCAAATGCTGCACTGTGAGAAGATCCTCTGCAGAGAGGATCCTTGATGTCAGTGGTACAGATTTTTGAGGCAACCAGTGAATTAAGATGGCCGCCCATTGCTGAAGATGTGATGGATGTGACGGTTGCCATGACAGCCATGCCAGAAGTGACATGCAGTCAGTCAGCAGTGCCAGAGCAGTGTCATGACAGTTGGACATTTTGTGGGAAATGGTCTGCAAAGTGCTCCTGCGTGTTGTGCGATGGCACCCATACAGGATCCATAGGTTGCAAGGACTGCAGCCACGTGACATGCAATATGTCCCTGACTTGCTCTCAGTTGCTCCATCTGCTCTAGCTTCAGTGCAGACTTCATCATTGGGCCGTTCTTCTTTCAGGAAACTGCACCTAATGGTTCAGTGCGGTGTACTGTAACAGGTTATTGAGTTCTTCTCTAGCATCGTATGATTCCCTCCTCCCTAAACGGCCGTGTCTGGACACTACAGTGTTCATGAAAGGTGGTGCACCCCCTTCCCTCCCCCACATATTAGTCGGCAGGTAAAGCAGTTGCTGCATACAATGCTTGGCAACGAGAGCTTAGTTCCAAGAGACTTTCCTCAGGCTTGGCTACCACGCTTATTAGACCTGAATCCTTGTAATTTCTGGCTCTGGAGCTATCTCAAGAACCAAGGGTTTATCATGGTGGCATGCAGTCACTTGCTGATCTGAAGGGCCAGAATCAAAATGTAAGTGACCATCATCCACAGCGACTTGCTTCAAGCAACATATGGCTCAAGGCAGTCTGCTTCCAACACATCCTTTGCACTGATGGAGAGCATAGTGAGCCGTTTCTGTAATAGACAGGTGCGTGAAACCAAAAAACATCGTATTCTCGCCTATGACTTTCTTTATTGTGTTTGCAGCGCCAGTTTTCGACTGGTGGCGACAGTTGGAACTAATATTTTTTGTTCACTAAATCGCTTCTGCATGTTCTCTTAAGCTACCTCCAAATTTCCGCAGTGTTATTTCCGTTCGTCACCGCTCTAGATACCTCGGAATAGGAAAACTTATTTTATAACTACCCTGTACACCTGAACCTAAAATTAAGCTGCATAATAATATTTTCCTTTCTCAGATTTTTCTACGATGGAAGTCGAGGGCAGGAGAAGGGCAAGCCCTCTTCATTCAAAAAAATTAACGAGGACGGTGATGAAAAAGAATTATTGCGTGTCTACCACCTAATGGTGGAGTTTCGGGAAGCACTGCCCAAAATACACAAAAGGCATCACACTGAGTGTTGTATCTGTACATTCTCCCACTCAACAGTTTCATAGGCTCTTATCAGTATCTGACAAGACGGCGGACCACCACACTTCTCAAGAGATGTAAAGGAAGTTCTTAGTGCATCATTTCCCGACAAATGGATTGGTAAAGTAGGTCCAATTCTATGGTCACCAAGGAGCCCTGATTTGTCTCTCCTTGATTTTCTCTTATGACTTTTTTTTAAAGAATTATGTTTACACAAACAAAATCCATGATCTGAATCATTTTAAATCCAGAACAAGAGAAGCAATTGATCAATTACAATAGATATCCCACAGCGGATATGGCAAGAAGTGGAATACCGATTGGACGTATGCACGACCATATGTAGATCCACGTGTGGAAATTTACTAATCATGTTCAAGATAGTTTCAAGAACGCTTTCAATTGAAATATTACTTTCTGGAATAGGTCATTATTTTGCCATATGCTGATTCTTGAAACTCCACCATTATTTTTCGAACACTATGTACATATATTGAACATATTTTTCAAGAGAACCTTTTAAGACTATTAGACAAAGGAAAAGTTATTTACTGGGACAGCATTTCGGTCCGTTCTGGCTCGATCCACCAACTTTCTTCTTCTACTCCTCTTAACCTTATTCTAGATTGCAGTACGATTCTTCTTGGTTTCCAGTCCGCACTCAGAACTCGATTTTTTTTTTATATATTTATAGCGAATGAAGTTATGAACAGTGTTAGGTAAAGGCCTCAGAAAAAGAGAGGCCTAGAATTTGGTGGACAGACAATGTCAAACAGGACCTTGTTGGAATTTCATTGAAGTGGCCAAATAAAACTACTGTAGCTGAAGATACGTACGTAGAAGTATCTGAGGAGTCTAGATTACATTGCATGATTGGATAATTTATGAGTGAATGAATATGTGTATATCTTCTCTTGACAGTTGTCCTGCAAGTCCCCTTCACCGATCCATTTAGCACACTTGTGCATAAAAGTGCCTCTCAGAAGCAAAAATTATCTATATATCTATGGACGTATGAATACGTTTTTTTACGTGTTTTGCTTTTGAGCAGCATTCTTATGCACAAGTGCTAAATACACACTGTGCTAAATGCATAGCTGATGGGAACCAGCTGGTCAACTGATTGAGATGGAATCCTCAAGTCAGTGTCATGTAGCATGGTCTTTAAGAGGCACAGGGTCGCCTGTCCACGAGGCCATTATGCAAGTAGAAGTGTGCTGCCAATCAGTTCACAAGGGGTTGGCTCGCTCAGTGGTTGCAAATAAAAATGAACTCACGTAGAAGATATTTATTGGGTCGAATAAGGGTACATTGCTTATATTATAATTGAGTTCTTATCAAATAGTGCTATTATGTTTAACATTCAATAGGAATAAATAAATTAAAATAAATAAAATTATTTTTACTGAATGAATTTCAAAAATAAGTTCGCTGAACTAATATAATTCTTTCTTTTTAAGATATTTCATTCTTTCTATGATATGGGATAAGAGGATTCAATTTTACTTAATTTCTGCTGGCCATTCAAGCAAAGTCACAATAGTAATCGATCCAGTCTCTTCCCTCAAAGAATCTGAAAATACTTTCTCAACAATAACAGAGTTGGAAAAAATGCACAAGAATTCTAAATTCGCTTGTGGGTCAGAATGCAGAAATATTATGCGAAATATTATAATTTGCCACGAAACGATTTCAGTTGTTCACGCATGAGCGCAAATTCTCTTTCCCATTAACGTGCATTGAGAGACCCAAATAAATGATCCTATTTGCACGAAAGATTTTGATTTCTTTGGTATTTCCCTGTTGTCTCTCACACTACGCGTTGCCTGGCATAGCATGTTCGCTAAAACTTTTCAATTCTATTTAACCACCGTAATATAGTTTACTATTTTGAACAGAGGAGCTTTCACTGTCGATTCCCTATTCTTCCTCATCAATCAACATGACCCATTCTTTTGACTTTACCTCGAGCTGTATCAACCTTTTCACGAAGGATCTCCAAAGTCTTCGGCTACATGAATGAAGCCAAGACGATTGCCGATGCTGAGATCAGGATTTCTTGATGTCCCACCTTCGGATGAGAGCAGCGATTTCCATCTCGCGAACCCCTTTCCTCCCTCCGCCTCTCGCATTCCAGTGGCTAAGGGTGGAGTCGCTTCCTTTCTTCTTTCTCTCGCGCGAATGACGAGACATTTCACAACTGCTTGTTCACGCCGCGTCTTCTGTTTCGCCATAAATAAGTGCTGCCTCCTCTTCTCTCCCCCTCCCCCCCGTCCTTCGGAGCTCTTTTCAACCGATGTCGTATAAATATTTATGCCATAAACGTTTTCGCAACCGACAATAAAAATATCATTTGCATTTTGTTTCGATAAGGGACTTTTTATGCCGTTAACTGTAGTGGGTACTATTACGAAATTGCACTTGGTACTTAAGCACTTATTGCAACTCGTTTCATGTTTAAGCAAATTCACACTTAAATACAAAAAATTTAAACGCAAGCATGAAACTGTATGTGTATATGTATATATACACTATGTCGAAAAGTTAATCATAATTCACGAACTTCGAATATCTCACAAACGACTGAAATTATTAACATTTTATTTTGTGTGTGAATGAAATAGAATATATGCAAGGCGGTATGCCTCCCAAAATCTACCTGAACGGACAAAATTTGCTTACGTGACGCGAAAAGGAAATTTAGTGTGCTACAAAACGTGGCTCTGATTCTGCGCCATTCATTTCCTGATGAATTGATGCTGACATGGCAAGCGTTGCGTTTATGTTAGTAGAACGTTTCGTAACAACATTATGACAAGACATTACATGGATGCTTTTACACGTGGTAGAGATATCGGTATATTAGTGTCTTGCCGAAGCCAGACCGATGTGACTAAGACCGTAAATGTTCCCTAATCAGTACTTTCAAAACTTTGGAGACGGTTCCAACGGACAGATAACGTATCCTTTCTGTTAGAACTGTCTCCAAAGTTCTCTCCAAGCAAAAAAAAAAATCTCTCCCAGATCGTCTCCAAATGCAAGGTCGCCCAAGAGTTAACAACGCAGGGATGACCGCTACCTTGCGCTAACAGCCTGACGTCATAAGGCAGTGTCAGCCAGCCAATTCTCTTTGGAGCTTTCTGCAGCCGTTGGGAGGGCAGTTACGAGTCATATTGTTTACAGAAGACTTCATCAGAGACGGCTCAATGCCAGACAACCGACAGATGATATTCCCTTCAATCCCTTCCAGAGGAGAACCTGATTAACAGGGGCTTGATAATTTTGGCTTGATATTCTGGCTGATAGAGGTTATTGCTAGGGAACACAACAATGGAGAGTTGTATCATAGAGCAAATATTTTGAGTAGGAAAAATAGATGGTAAAGAGGGATTGAGGGATAAGAAAGGAAACATTATTGAAAGCGAGGTTTCTGCCATGGCTAGATGGCAAGAGCATTTCAAATATGTCATGGACAGTGCTATTAGTTTTACTCCCATTATTTCTAATGATCACAGCTACATTACTGGCTTTAATGTTGGCTTTCTTTCACGATCTGAAGTTACTTTGATTAGCACTAAATTAAAACTACACAAGTTATCAGGGATAGATGGAAATCACTTCTGAAATGTATAGAGCTGGGAATGTATTACTTTGTCAGATGTTTGACTCTACTGTTGAATATTTTCTATGAAAATGGGATTGTTCCCATTGATTTTACTAAAAGTATTATTATTATTATTTTAAAGGAAGACGATCTCAGTTTTTGCAATAATTACGAGTATAAAGGTATAGTGTCTACTGTCTGTTCCAGGTAAAGTGTTATCCATTATTGTGCTTAATAGAAGTGAGAATTTGGTTTATGGACAGTTTCAGGATGACCATAGTCGATTCAGGAGTGGTAGGGGTTGCATAAATCACAAATTTTCTTTTAGAGAGATTCTTGAGAAAATGTTTAGTTTCAGGGAACTTATGGTTATTTGAATGTAATCTTGATGCAACCATAAAGTTGATTATCAGTCAAACGTTAATTATTATTCAATTATTGGACAAATCGTTATTGTATTATACATTGCGAGGGAAACTGTCCTCAGTCTAGACACGGCTTGATAAGCTGGCAAATAAAAAGCAGGCTCGCCTTTCACGTTAACAAATGTTAGGTATTTTAAAATATTATTTAATATTTTTTACATCTTTTTCTCAACTGAACGTAATATTTTGCTTTAATATTTTCAATAAAATATATATATATATTCAATACCCCTGAAGCTGGCAATGCTACACCGGTCCCTGGCACACTGGAAAAACGTCCGACACATTAGACTGTTTGAGAAGCACTGATATAGACCCCAGATACACTAACTGGTCAAAAGTATCCAAACACACCTTCTGAGTAGCGTATTCGCCCACATACTCCACAGTCATGGCCCAAACAGGTATAAAAGGATGCACGTAGCCTGGCAAATCTCATATACACGCATGAACAGGAGAATGGGCCATACGGCAGAGATCAGTGACTTTCAACGTGGCATGGTCATAGGATGCACCTTATAGCAACATTCGGGACATTTCGGTCCAGCTGCAGCTGCCTCGATCAACTGTAAGCGATGTTATTGTGAAGTGGAAACTGCCTAGGAGCGACAACAGTGAAATCGAAACCAGGTAGGCCGTGTAAAACAACGGAGCGGGATCACAGAGTGCTGAAGCAGATGGTGCGGCAAAATCGCCTGTCCTCGGTTGCAATACTCACCATCGAGTTCCAAAATGCCTCTGGGAGCAACGTCAGTACGATAACAGTTCTTCGCGAGCTGCAGGAAATGGGTTTCCAAGGCCGAGCAGCCGCACACAAGCCTAACATCAACGCCAACCGTCGGTTGGAGTGGTGTAAAGCAGAACACCTGCCAGATGAACGTTACCTGCCTGACTATGCTGTGCCAACTGTGAAGTTCGTTAGAGGAGGCATCATGCTCTGGGGCTGTTTTACATGGTTCCATCGGGGCTCCCTAGTTCCAGTGAACGGGACTCTGAACGCCGCTGCCTATAATGACATTCTCGACAATTCTGTGCTCCCAACTTTACGGCAACAGTTCGATGAAGACCCTTTCCTCTACCAACACGACAGTGCCCCCGTCCACAAAGCGAGGACCGTGTAGGAATGTTTGATGAGATGGGTGTGGAAGAACTTGACTGGCTGCAGAAAGCCCTGATCTGAACCCCATGGGACACCTTTGGGATGATTTAGAACGCCGACTGTGAGCCAGGCCGAAACGCCTGACTTCAGCGACTGGCCTCACTAATGCTCTTGTAGCATAACGGCAAACAGTTCCCGCAGCAACGTATCAAAATCTAGTGGAAATCTAGTAGTGTGATAGAAGTAAAGGGTGGGCCAACGCGATATTAATTCCTTTCCTATTACCTCGAGATTATGGATGAGCGAGTGTCCGAATACTTTTTATCCTATAGTGTATCCTATAGACAAAGGAGTCTGCAACCTCTTTTAAGCAGCATATTTTTCAGAGAGAGACTCCGTTGGTTTGGCATGTTGCCTGTATGAATAATTATATTAGTGAATAGGGTTATGTACAATGTGCCTAAAGGCTTCAGAAAGAGGGGGAGACCCAGGATGCGGTGGGCAGATGATGTCAAACAGGACCTTGTTAGATTTGGTGTGCAGTGGCCGGATGCAGCTGATGTAGCTCAGGACAGATATGCTTGGAGAATTAAACTGCACGGTCTGGTTGGACCTCTGTAGCCCATGGCTGCTGAGGATGGTGATGATAATGAGTGTATGTTCGACACTAAGAATGGATTTAAAATATTTATAAATTTCGTTCTATATAGAATATCATTTTAACCTTTCCTGTCAAGTGGAACATTTTAGTAATTGGAAAATATTCATCATCGTCATCATCATCCTCAAGCAGCCATGGGCTACGGAGGTCCAACCAGACCGTGCAGTTTAATTCTCCAAGCATATCTGTCCTTAGCTACATCTACTGCATCCGCCCACTGAATACCAATTCTAACAAGATCCTGTTTGACATTGTCTGCCCACCGCAACCTAGGTCTCCCCTTCTTTCTGAGGCATTTAGGCACAATGTTCATAACCCTATTCACCAATCTATAATTATCCATACTGGCAACATGGCCAAACCAGCGGAATCTCTCTCTGCACAATATGCTGCTTAAAGGAGGTTGCAGACTCCTTTGCCTAACCTCATCATTAGTTACAAAGTTGAACTACCTAATGCCCAAGATACTGCGTAAGCATTTAGAATTAAAAGCATCTAGTTTCCTGTTATCTTGTAAACAAAGTGTCCAAGTTTCACTGCCATAACTAACCCTAGAAACAACCAAACTATTATACAGTCTAATTTTAGTCTTTAGGTGTATACGCCTATTTCTCCACACTCTCCATAGATTCTTAAAAGTCCCGGCAGCAATCCCTATACGTCTGTTATTCTCATGCTGCAAATCACCAGTATCTGTTACATAGCTCCCAAGATAATTAAACTGTAACACCTGCTCAAGACAGCAACCATTCAGATTAACTGAATCACAGCCTGCCTGTACAATTTTCATCACTTTAGCTTTCTCTCTGTTTATCACCAAACCTACTCTACTACCAGTTTCATCAACAGCTCGAATGAAAGAGTTCATCTCATCAACATCATTTGCCAAAAGGGCTAAATCATCAGCATAATCTAAATCAGAAATTTTAGTATCTCCAGACATTTAAGGCCAAAATCTTTCCCTTGCAATGAATTTCGCATGACGTAATCAATAACCAAAGCAAAGAGAAAAGGAGACAAAATGCACCCTTGTCGAACACCAGAAGTAATGCTAAACCAATTGCTACATGCCTTACCAACTCTCACACATGACTCAGTCTTATTATAGAGAGTTTCATTATGATAACTAACTTGTCTGGTATACCATATGATTTCACAATCAACCACAAATTATTTCGATCAACAGAGTCGAAAGCCTTTTTGAAATCAACAAAACTAGCAACCAAAGGTTTCTGGAACTCTAAACATTTCTCAAGAATCTGACTGAGTGAAAATATCTGATCCACACATCCCTATCACTTCTGAATCCACATTGCTGATCACGCAATTGCCTGTAAACCAGATTCTTAATTCTATTAAGCACAATCATGCAAAGAACTTTCCCTGTAACAGAGAATAGGATGATATCCCTATAGTTATCACAAGAACTGCGATCACCTTTTTTGAAAATAGGGATAATAATAGCTCTGGTAAAATCCTTAGGGACCATGCCTTTATCATAAAAGATATTCAAAATTTCAGTCACCCAAGTGGTAACTGAAACATTCTCAGCTTTAGACATTTCCGTAGTAATTTCATCTACCCCTGAGGGATTTATGAAGTTTAAATTTAGAAATAGCGAAAATAACTTCAGACTGTGTTATAGGTCCAATATTAAAGCCAACAATGCATCTATCATCATTACAAACAATGGGAGTAGAACTAACCACATTGTTTAGAACATAACTGAAATGCTAAGCCGATCTAGCCATGACAGAATCCTCACCTTCTATAACCTTACCTTGTTTATCCTTCAATCCTTGTATGCCTGTCCGTTTTCTACCACACAAAACATTAACTATCTGATACAGCTCTCTGCTGTTGTGCTGCCTAACTGCTTCCTCAGCTTTGTCGGCCAAGCCATCAAGCCAAAGATTCTTATCAGCAGCTAACTGATCCTTTATATGTTTATTAAGCTCTCTGTAATCCTTTGTATTAGGACTAGTAGGGTACTGATTAAGAACATTCCTGCAGTTCTTTCTTTCCGAAATAAACTCAAGTGCCTTATCACCCAGATAATTCTGTCTCTTCTGCTCCTTTTTTCCTAAAAGAGTACTGTTAGTGTCCAAAAAAGCTTGTTTAAAATGATCCCATTGTTCCTCAACTCCAGTAGTAAGCATACCATGACTGTCATAATGAATAAGTAACCTATCATGGTAAGCTTTGGCTATAACTGGGTCTTTCAGAGCTTCAGTATTAAAAGTAAATTTTTTCACCCTAGCACAACACTTTTTAAGTTTAAGTTGCAAGACACTTTTAACAAGGTAATGGTCAGATCCAATTTCAGCTCCCCTATTTGCCCTGGTATTCCTAACAGAACTAGCCCATTTGCTGTTAATTAATATACAATCAATCATATTTTTATGAAACCCATCAGGTGAAACCCATGTATGTCGCGGTGATTGTAATATGTGTTAGTTATTCTGAAACCATTGAGTTTACTTACCTCTAGGAGACATTGCCCATTGCCATTGCAGCTACCAATACCAAAAGGGCCTATCACCCCTCCCCAAAGATCAGAGTCATTACCAACTTTGGCATTGAAGTCACCTAGAACAAGGGTAATATCTCCTTTCTTGACAGGATTCAAAATATCCTGAAGTTGTTCATAAAACCTATCCTTCTCATCCTCATCGGCATCCTCAATGGGGGCATAACAGCAGATAACATTCAGGTTTTTAATGCTTGTCTGAAATTTTGCTGTAAGAAAACTTTCATTAATGCACTCATATCCTAGAAGAGCATCACTAGCATATCTGCTGAGCAGCAGACTCACGCCTTGGTGATGCTTTCCATCCTCCCTCCCTGTAAATATAAAATAAAAATAAATAAATATCCCCTCAAGCAGCTGCTTGCCACAGAGGTCTGACAGGAGGCTGTCAGTTTACATGCCATAGTAAAAGGTTTGAGAGGATGGGAGGCCCTCAGCAGAAAAACGACACAAACAGCCATAGCTTACCCGGGGCTCGAACCCAGGTCCTTTAGATCAGTAACAAAGCGCGCTAACCACCGGCCATGGGACGGTAAAGAGAAATTTAAATTTATTTTTAAGTATATCACCTTTACCTGTCCATCTGGTCTCTTGCAAGCCTAGAATATCTAGGTTATAGCGCTGGAATTCCTGCGTGAGGACATCAAGAGAATAATCTCTATATAATGTCATCACGTTCCACGTTCCTGCAGAGAGAAAATGATTAGTAGGATTTTTAAAGAAACTAGGTTTATTGAGATTGGTAGGGCCCACAATATCAAATAGCCCCCTGATCGCAGGCATGGGGCAAAGACCTGTTCCTCCTCAGCTAAAGGCTGAAGTCACCGATGCTGGTAGGAACTTCAGGCACCACCTTTTCAAGTGAACTTTTTTAAGAGCCATATGGCCTGCCTGAGACATTACTCCAGTTTAGGCTTGACGATGTCCAACTAGCTAAGTAAGGTTCAGGTACCTGCGATGGCCTCTGATTAGGATTATCCATCAGCTGATATAAGGTATCCCATGCCTCTGTTCACTTAGGGCTGGCAACCCAGAAGCAAACAGAAAACACAGCGATTCTTCAGTCGAAAAGACAGATTCTTCCTCAACAGAGGCCCACCAGTGCAGCAAGTCCAGGGTCCATAATCAAGCTCAAATCCATAAACAAGTCCAGTCTAGTACTCTAGTTTTATTCTCAGACACCCCCTCCCACCTGAAACTAAATATCGGCCTTCCCCCACCAAAACTAAATTATGGGTAAGTGCCTGCCAGCAGGTATGCTGGTGCTAGTGCTAGGATTTGTTGTGCTAGCTCTATGACTAGCTCTAACTGAGGCAGTTGCCAGTTAAACCTGATTATGATCCTTAGTAGATGATGTCCTTGTATGGGAAGGCGTGGGAAACTAGCAGTAGCTTCTAAGATTCTTCTTTGTCCTAAGTACTGCAAATGAAATGAAAGAATGCCTCATTGAAACTCAGAGAAAACGAATACGTACCTTTCCTTCAGTCCGCTTGTCCACACATTCCATCACTTTCACTTTATCTGATAGCTCTGAAAGGAAAAAAGAAAACCCATCTCAGATATCGCAGTTTTCGACAATTATGGCTGTGGCTGAAATGCTTTTCAACATGACACACTTTTAAACACAACTTTTAAAGTTATATGAAAATCGGCTTCGGAAAAAATTGCTCTATTAAACTTACAAGAGTCAAATGGGGCCAAAAAAACCATAATTAGAAAATTTACGATTCTCTCCATTTCCTTTCTAAGAAAGTGAAAGGGTTCGGCCTTTTTTAAATCATATTTTATAGATATTTTTAATTTATTAAATTATTTTTACAAAATTAAAAAGGGATCAATAGATCATCCTTGCCCTGAAGCCTCTACAATTCCATTGCAGAGAAACGAAGTTGTTGTGGGCGACATCCAATAACTCTCAGGAATTTTTTCTCCGTACAATTCGAAAGCAAACCAGTTTTGTGATTGGCGGAAGGTGTCCTTTCGAACAGTGGAAGCAATTGCCAAAAGAAGCGCTGAAATTGAGCACCAAAGACTTAGAGCAAATGTTCTTATGACAAGCTCAGGATGCAGAAAGGAAAATTCACGTGACTGGGTTGAAGTGGAAAGGACTGGAACGACGTCATTTCTCTTCCGTTCTTAAGGTCTTTTAAAACTTTCTCAAAATATGTGAAATATATGTGAATAATATCCTTTCGTCTCCATTCCGTTATTAAAATTTTTAAAGGGGTGAGGGGTCATGCCCTTTCTCCAAGATTCGACCTCCTTTTGATATTAAATGCTCTGATCCATCATTTTATAAATAGCATTTCCTAAATTTCCCTATTAGCTAGCTTGACACGTGAGAACAAAACTCTCATGTACGTCACTGCCTTGTATAATTGGAAACGTTACTTTCAAAAGTTATAATCTATGGTGGCAAATTGGTACATCCTACTAAATTTAGATTCTTTACGTGCCCGATTAGTGGAATGTTTTTTATAAATCAGTTTTTTACTTACTATAGAGCCTATATTTCTATATTTAAGTGTAATATTTCTCACTTAATTTCATTTGCTCCTTAGTGACAGTTCCGAAAAATAACTACAGATGGCGATCGCAGAAGAGAGGTTTATACCACAAAAAATAAATAATTGTTACATAATAACATACCCATAGATAATGGACCTGTCTTTCATTTATTACAACGAATGCGCATGGGACACACGACTAGAGAAATTAAAAGTAGAGCAGTGATCATGCCCCATAGTGAGGTTAGCATAGCTTTTCTACTTTATATACACGTGTAATGTAAATACGTTTTTCAGAGTAAAAATAAACTTTACAAAAGTATTTGTGATATGCGTCAGAGCTTCATCAGTGTGAAAAGAAGACCAACAGGAAAACGACTGCCTGGTGATATGTCGGCAGCCGTACAACGCTGGGAGAGCTACTCGAGTCATCAAGGTGTAGTATCGTGCAGACTCTACGCAAAAAAAAAAACGAAAGGTGGTAAAGTTCCGTTCTGTTTCTGTACAACAGAAATTGGAATGGTTTCCTTAAAACAACACTAGAGTGAAATATAGATTAATTAAACTTGATTTGGTTAAATACGGTTCATTCTCCTTTTCGCTTCAAGGTAAGATCCTTTTCACATCTTTGACAATTCAATGCCACCAATCTAAGAAAATATGAAGGGACTAGTGCTCTAAAAGAAGTTATAACTTTTATTGATGTCAAACTCTAGTAGTTAGCGAATAGGCCTAACTATAGACAAATGTGACAACATATATTCTGTTGGAATCCTACACTTACTGATCACTATATCAGTTTATTAAAAATAGTTTAATTTGATTTCCATAATACGAGGGTAAGTCAGAGAGTCAAGTTTCCAGTTTGTTCCCTCCAAACTAGCAAACAGCTGGGGCTTTACCACCAGCACATGCTAGTACCAAATAGTGTCACTAAGTGGCAGAAGGTGCTACATGTACATGGTGATCTGAGCAGTAATTCCGTTTCTACGGGCACAGGGCACCCAAAATGGTAGAAATCCATTGATATCTTGTGGCTGTGTCCTGTCAGTGCAACAGAGAGGAAATGGTCGTTTAACTGGAGTGGATGAAGAGCTATGAACCAGGCAATGGGGAATTCTTCATCATCGACCATAGAGTCCAAATGAAGGGCAGTCGGATTTTCAATTGTTTGGGAAGCTGAAGAAGCATCCCTGAGGAAGATGCTTTCTATCAGATGACGCCGATGAAAGAGGAAGTCCCGAAGTGACTTCGATTACCCATTACGATAACTGTCTCAACAAGCCTGCTGATTTCGTGGAGAAATAACACAGCTATGCGAGGAAATTTCATGTAAGTCAGCTCTCGTTTATGTGGATTTATTTGTCGCATTTTTGTAATAACACGTCCCTGTGTTTACAACTCTTTTTAAGTGGTGTTTTTTTGTATAACCCAGTTTGAACTTAGAAATTTTAAAAGAAAAAAAAGCGAAAGTATGTCACACATTGTTGCTTTCCTACCTTAAGAAAAACGGAGCCAGCCAGGCACAGTGAAAAGGCCACTATCTAATATCCAACTCCTATGATTTTGGTTTTGGCTAGGATTATGATTTTGGATCATGAACGTATTGCACTGGTGGGATTCTGTTGAAGGAGAATCTACCGCCTTTTTTTTTTCAATTCTTTGTGGTTATCGATCCTATTGAATAGATATACCGGATACTTTTTATCAGCTGGCAGATAGATGACCCTGATCAGAAACCATCGCAGGTAACTCAATCCTTGAAACCAGTTTATTACAATCCAGAGTAATGTGTCTCAGATGCTGGCGCTCGAAAGAGAACAATGGATTCTGATGGTAACGAATTCCACTGACTGACTTCCTTCCGGCGTGGCAGCTGAAATTTCTAGCGAATCATGAAAGAATCTTTACTCCACTCCACCGCTTATGGGACTAATTCATATTGCTGTCTCTATCAAAAAACCTAATTTTTTGAAATTTCCTAGACAGATATTATTTATTTGATATAGGTAGTTGTTCAGGAATTCCAGAGTTATAACCTGGATGTTCTGGGCTTAGAAATAAAGATCAGACACTAAAAATAATCTTAAATGCTTCTTTTCAAGATAAAAGAAAGGTTAAGAGCTGCAGGATGAAGATTCGCTTCTCAACAGGAATGCTTTTGATGTTCTTTTAGGAGAGTGATTCCCAATGGGCAGCGAGAACTGACGGCGAAAAGAAATGGAAAGTATTGTTTCATAGAAATCTGCTGGCCGAAAACCATTACCATTTCTGACTAAAGTAAAAACAATGCACAATTAAGGAGGAAGTTTCTTATTTCAAAATCTTTTACTTAAGCATATGTTAAGATAGAGGAAGGTGGTGGTGGTGGCGGCGGCAGAGGGGAAGGCAGCGAGATGACATCCTGGGAAACACGGTTCTAGGATATGACCCATTTGTCAGAGCTAATTTACAAGAATTAAAGACTTGATGTAAGAAGATGAAACTGAAACTCTATTTTAATTGATGACGTTTATTTAGGCAGCTCGGTATTAGGCAATTTATGGTCTGAGCACTTTCCTGCCGCTCTAATGCAGCTACACATCTTCAGAGACATATCTTAGGCTATTAAACACGTTAGCTAATATTTTGGTGGTTTTATACTAATAACAATAAATTTGCGGTCTATTATTCCGCAACCTATCGCAGGTATGTAACTCTTTTGAGTCTTAAAGCTTTTTCAATATGCGTAACAAATGGAGTTTCATTCGATATTGTCCACCTTGGACCACTGAGTGTAGGAGTAAGGCTTTGGGGATCAACGTGTCCATCCCGCGGCCCTCCATGGCTGCGGCTGCTGCTCGTTGTCGTTGAGTGGCGCTGCTGTCACCTCCTTCGGGCATCTGTTTCTTGTTAACTATGGTTACCTCATGGTGCCCCGCTTCAATGTTACCTGTTGCTGTACTCTAGTAAAATCCTTAGGAACAACGTTTTTAATAGAAAATATTTAATACTTCAGTCAGTCATATTGGCAACAGACAATTCCCAGTTGTTGATGATTTGTGCAATTTTAATTTACAAATGGCCAAAGTAACTTCAGATCGTGATACAGAGTCAACATTGAATAATCATCGTTGCAAACAATGGGAATAAAACTAACCATGTTGTTTGAAACATCTCTGAAATGCTCAGCCCACCTTGCCGAAATCTCCCCTTCGATTCCTTTTCGTCTTTATCCCCCACAACCCCGTTATTGTATTCTCTTACAGCTCTCCCTCTCTCTCATGTGCTAGTGTTGAGATTTATTTCCCCCCCCCCCCCTCCTCTCTGCTCTTGGTGAAAAAGCGATCCTGATTCACTTGGAAAGGCCGCCGTTCGCCGGATGGGACGTTAAGGCTCTGGCCCCCTGTGCAGGAGAGCATCATCCCCTTTGCATGTTAAAAAACATGCTGGATGTCTTTGACGGGAAGCTCCATGTGTTTCCTTACAGCTGTCCAGTGTGCCCTAACCTCCTCTGAGCCCTTAGGATTTTGTGACCTGGTTATTTAGCCCATAGAGTTAAAAAAAAATGCCCCTCAGAGGTAAAACAATGCAACTCAACTTTCTTCGCATCGTCAGTGAGGTTATTCAGCCAAAGATTCTTATCATCCTTTAAATGATCCTTTACACCAGGGGTTGGCAAATGTTTGATAACGTGGACCATGTGAGTACTGCGGAATTTGTAAGCACTAGAGGGAGTAGGAGGAGTAGGTATAATATGCACAAAAATAAACGCTTGATTTCTTATATGTCGATTTATTATTACAAAACATTTATATGTAATTCCTATCGTTGAGCTTATTTATATTTCAAATAAAAATAATATTTGAATAAATAATGGAAAAAACCCCAAAAACTCTTACGCACAAATAAAAAGAAAATCTTCTCTAATAATATCAATGAAAGGTACATTTTTTATTATTTTTGCCAAGTTCCCAGCATTACCTTGAAAGCCAGTGCTACCAGCCCTTAGTGTTGAATGCAAATGCTCATCTGCCATTTGCCATCGAAATTTGATTTTGATGAAATTTATTCGAGGAAAAGTTCTTCCCAATATAAGTGATAGCGAACCCATCTGTCATTCTGGCCGAGAATCGTTTGGGAAGAGGAAATGTAAAATTATAAAGTCCTACATAAAATGCACTGACTAGGCAGATTTAAATCACTTTTTCAACATCACGTTCATTTGCAAATCAAATTTGTTGGAAAATAAAATTATTTTACATTGCTGTTTAAAACTTTATTCCTTACTAATGTCTTTACGTAACGAATGCAGCCCAAATGATCCGCGAGTCACCTGAAAAGGCTGCACGAGGCTTGCCGAACACTGCTTTATATTTTTAAATAATCAAGCTCTCAGTAATTCTATCTGCTGAGAGCAGCAAAGTTCAGTTTATTGCCGCACTTCTTCTTTTCGAGCTTTATCGCCAGAAACGAAATCTTTCCTAAATATCTATCGATTTCGCACTTGATCGCAAATTAAAATAAGCTTTAAATTTATTACAAAAAATTTTGGATTTTAAAAAGTTAAAAAGCAAATCGCATTTGAACAATTTTGCTTTTATTTCTAAAACGAAAAAAAAAAAAAATCTTTACTTAATTAGCAGCTGCAACTTGATAAACTTCGTAATCACGTTTGTTTCAACAATTAGAGCTTTGAATTCATTAGGAACCCATTATTTCCCATCAGAGAGAAATTCACACAGTTTGTCTTATAGATTTTATATATTACCTTTTCCCAATAAGCCTAAATTCAGTTGCTCAGAAAATTGCCAATTGAACAGACCACTTAAGGTGGCGAGGTTGTTCGCAACTCGGAAATTTTCGAGAAAAACAGATTTCACTGGAGCAAGAAATTTTCGGCTAAGCACGACAAGGTAGCTTCCGAGATCGACAATTTCTACTTCTGACAAATTAGTAGCACCATTAGTAAAAAAATATTTTTGCCGTGCTTGATATTTTACAAAAAGAAAAAGCAAAGTCAAAATATGAAAGATTCCAAAATGAGCTCGTGTTGGTGGTGATGAAAAGAAGGGAAATTGCACTTACTGCAGAAAGCGACGAGCAGCGTGTGTGCGGTTATCGGTTCAGCAGAGGACTGGCCGTGCACCTCGATCGTGGCGAGCGTGACCACGAGCAAGCAGATGGCAATAGCGCACTTCATCGTTGTCCTGCAGATGAAAGATCGGAAGAGGAGAACCGAGGGCAACAGTCGAAGGGAAGATGAGGAGCAGGGTGGACGATCGCGACTTCTTAAGGAACGCGTCTCGCTTCGTTGAATCCATTCTCCTGCGTCATGAGGTTGGAGATGAACTTTCTCAACCGCGGGCCATGATGTCGGAGGTGGCGTTGCGAAACCTGTGACGTCGCCATCGATGTTGAGATCTTCCGAGGAAGAGGGTTTATGCAACGAGTGATCGTTTCATCCCATCTTCGTCCATGTATCATCCAGGGAAAGGCAATGACGAAGCAGAAGTTGGCTGACTCGCGCACATTTCTCTCCCGCCCTGTCGCAGCAGAAGTAGGCTAATAGACTCTTCGCCGCAGCAGAGAGTGGGCCAAGGTCCAAAAGACGAACAAAAGTTATGCTCTTATCATTTCTGAACAAAATGATGCAAATATTCCATCCCTGTTTCATCCCATGGGAGTTCTCTGCAAAACCCATCATGTGAAACAAAGAATCGAGGGATCCTAACTCTAAATATATTCTAAAAATGTATAGAAATGCGCAAGGAGAACGATTCCAGTAATGGATCATATCATAAAAGAAGATAAAGAATTAGATGATGGGAAGCAACCTAGACCTGACATGCTCAATACCAAAATATCGCTTCTCGTAGTATCAAATAAAATTAGGAATACTGACTCATCATTAGCGTTAATGTGCATTCGACAATCAAGAGAGCATTAAGGTTACACTTTTGACATTTTTCATTTTTTACCAGATATATGCTAAAGCCAATTTATGTAGAAGGCTGAAGATCATTTGACAGCACTTTAGCAATTTGCTCAATGCAGAAAATTTAATAACCACAAACTTTATTAATCATAAACCTTTTGTGGAAATTTGTACATATATTCAAAATCTGCCTTTGTATCGTATTTATCTTTTATACGATACCTGAATGAATTGTTCATGGCAACAGAGAAAAAAAATAAAAAATAGGAACGAGAAAAAAATTACGAATCAAAAAAGACAATATTTGTGTATAACCAACGGTTTATTAAGAATAAATGCAACGCAACATTAAGAAATTTAAAGAAGAAGAAAAAAAAGCCCGACGATCTACCTAAATATCGTAATTCTTTTATCAACAGTTCATAAAAATTCAATAATAAAAGACGCTTTGCATTAAGGCAGCTTCTTTTACAATTACTAAGAACAAATACACACTCATAATATTTTATTCAATAAACATTAAATACACACAGGGCTGGTATTCAGCCGATACGCACCGGTTGTTAAATAGTATAATAATAACTACGATACGCAGTAAAATTAATTAATAACATAAATTCTAAACTCATTAGTTTAGCTAATTGTTCTAGGATGTTGCGACGACATTTTATCAATGGCGACAGCCAGTTCCACTACACTAATTTATCCTCCAATATTCAGTTGGTCGTAGCCGTAATGGTTGTTAAATATTTTGAATATCACCCATGAGTATAATATTTTAAAATGTTAAAATGTTATACATTAGTATGTATAGCATAGCTAAAATAAATGGAAAGGAATGACCACTTTGCTTCAAGGAGAAAAAAATGTTTTCCAAACTTTGTTTGAATAAGAATTTCTTGAAATTTGAGAAAAAGCATTTCTCTGTCTAATTCAGAAATTTTCAAGAATAGGTAAAGATCAAAGAAGTAATATGCTACAGAGGTCAAATTACACTGTGTAATTTTCTCCTTCAAACACATCTATCCTCCTCTATAGCTGCTGCATTTGGCCATTGTACGCCAATTCTAACGAAGTCCTGTTTGATATCTCGTTTGGCACAACATAGCCATTCCTGTACTTCCTTCTTTCAGAAATATGTTCCATAGCTTTCTCATTCGAAGAACTTTGTTTCCTCTGTTCTTTTTTTACCGAAAAGAGTATTGTTAGTTACAAGAAGAGTCTGTCAACTGATCTCATTCTGCCTCAACTTCAGTAGTAAGCAAACAACGACATCACAATGACTAACCACTATGCCTTAACTGGCATAGTGGTTAGGCAGCTAGCGACTGTTCCAGCAAGGCAAACTTTGTGTGTTGTGTTAGCTCTAACTAAGGCAGTGGTCAGCAGTGACTTTGGTCTTAGTAGGGCATGTCCTTGTATGAGAAGGCCTGTATTAAGCTAGGAGTAGCTTCTAGGATTCTTCTCTGTCCTATATGTCGCAAATCAAAAAAAATATAACCTCTCATGGTAAGCTTTAGCTCTGAGTCTTTTACAACTTCAGTGTTAAAGGTAATTCTCTTAACCTTAGTACAACATTTCATAAGCTTCTGTTACAAAATACTTTTATCTGGGTAATGGTCAGACCCAATTTCGGAATTCCTATATGGTTGGTATTCCTAATCGAACTAACACATTTGCTGTTAACTTTGCGAACTAACACAATTGCTGTTTATATACGTATAATCAATCATATTCTTATGCAACTGATGAACCCATGTGTATTTTGTTGCGGTGTTTGTGGTAAGTGTTAGATATTCTCAAACCATTAAGTTTACACACCTGTAGGAGATATTCCCCATTGCCCTTGCAACTGCCAATGCGAAAAGGACCCCTGCCCAAAGATCAGAGTCAGAATCAATTTTATCCCTGAAGTCACTTAGCAGAACTTGCCTCTTTTGACAGAATTCAAAGTATCTTGAATATTGTTCATAAAAGCAATCTTTTTCGATCTTATCAGAGTAGTCGGTGGGGGTATAATAACAGACAACTTTCAGGATTTTTAACTCAACTTTTTCAACCCCAGAATATCTAGTGGAGAACGTCAAGAAGAATAATCCTGTGTGAGAATATCAAGAGAATAATCTCCAAGCAACGTCCTTACATTCCATGTACCTGTAGAAAGGAAATGATAAGTAAGATTTTTGATGAAACTGTTTCTATCGAGAGAGATAAGGCGAACAATTTTAAAACAACTCTCAAATCGCAGACAGGGGGGGGGGGAGACCTGTTGCCCTGACTATGAAGATCTTAAGCCACCTCCACTGGTATGACTTCTCCAGTGTAGGTTTGGCGAGGCTGATAGATAGGTTTAAGGCGGGGTTTCTCAAACTGTGGGTCGCGAGCAGTTTGGAAGGGGATCGCAAAACTCTAAATGAAAAAAAAAATTCCCTCAAAAAGCTGCTTACCACAGAGATCTGACAGGAGCTTGTCAGTTTATACGCTATAGCAGAAGGTCTGAAATGATGGCGGGACCTCAGCAGAAAAACAATAACAAACACCCATGCCTTACCCGGAGCTCGAACCCAGGTCCCTTTGATCAGTAGCCAAAAGTGCCAACCACATATTTTGTATTTGCTAGTATTTTTAGGCAATTTTTTTTTACAATATTATATGAGACTATGTGTTTATATATAAAAAAGTGTTTTATAACAAATGTATTGTTTCAAATACAAATGGACAATTTGTTTCATTTTATCCAATTAAATATAATGAAATAATTGTATTTAACGACACTGTAGGGAAGATGGAATGGGTCGCATAATTCTATCGGCCATTCTAGGGGGTCTCACTGTCAGAAAGTTTAAGAACCACTGAGTTAAGGTATCTGCGATGATCACTGATCAAGGTTATCCAGCAGATGATAAAGTCTCCTCTTCCCATCCGGACAAACATTATCAAAAGAAAGGAAATTAAATTTGCGTAAAAATTTAAATAGAAACTGTTTATTTTTAAATATCATTAAAAATAATTTATTTATTATGCCTTTATCAAAATGTTTATAAATATTTTAAATGAACTGCCAATTTCTTAAAAATAATAGCTACCAATTGGATTGTTAAGAGAGATATCTAAAATTAAAACATCAATGTATCTAAAACTTATATCTTGTGCTAGTGCATTGTGCACCTGGTATGATATGGGTGGCTCTACCCTAGGGGTGTGTGACGCATGCCACGGCACTCGGGTGGATGATTGAGAGAATTCACGGCATCTGGCATCTACATTTGAAAACTTTAATGCAAAAAATTAGGAAAACACCAACGGTTCGTGCTATAAAACTGATAAAATGCCCATATACATTTACATCAGTAGCTTAGGGTAACACATTTTCGGGTTTACCTTCGTTAAGGTTTCTTACTAATCGCCTGCTCTTGTGATTGAGGCTGCTGCAACCAGGGACGTACCAGGGAGGGGGGGGGGGGATATGGGACACCTCACACCAGAAAATCCGATCGTCTTGGATGAAATCTCAGACCTGTCTCATCATCATCCTCAAGTAGCCATGGGTTACGGAGGTCCAACCAGACTGCAAATTAGTTCTCCAAACAATCTCCTGAGCTGCACTTCACTACAGTAGACCAATTCTAACAAGATCCTGTTTGACATTGTCTGCCCACCGCATCCTAGGTCTCCACCTCTTTATGCAGCCATTTGGCACACTGTTCATAACCTTATTCGCCAATCTATAATTATCCATGGGGGCAACATGGTCGAACCAACGGAGTCTCTCTCTGCACAATATACTGCTCAGAGGAGGTTGCAGACCCTTTGCATAACCTCATCGCTACTAACAAAGTCGAACCACTTAATGCCCAAGATACTGCGTAAGCATCTATAATTAAAAGCATCAAGTTTCTTGTTATCTTGTTTACAAAAGCGTCCACGTTTCACTACAATAAAAATGTTACCCTAGAAAGAACGAAACTATTACAGAGTCTAATTTTAATGTTTTGGTGTATACATCTGTTTCTCAACACTCTCCATAGATTCTTAAAAGTCCAAGCAACAATCCCTATTCGTCTGTTAATCTCATGCCGCACATCACCAATATCTGTTACATAGCTCCCACGATAATTAAACTGTGACACATGCTCAAGACTGCAACCGTTCGGATTTACTAAATCACAACCTGACTGACCAATTTTCTTCAGTTTTCTGTTTATCAAAAAACGTACTCTACTGCCAGTCTCATCAACAACAGCGTTAATGAAAGAGTAAATCTCATCAACATCATTTGTCAAAAGTGCTAAATCATCAGCATAATCTAAATCAGAAATTTTGAAATCTCTAGACTAGTGGTTCTCAACCTTTTATGCTTCACGTACCCCCTGGAAATGTGTATGCAACAGCCGTACACCTTGTATAGATAGATAAAACTATAGTTATAGTATAGCAATGGGAATAAAATAAAACACACATATATAAACGCATATATCTAGCGACTTTTGAGCTCTCACGGCGTACCCCAAAAACTTTTACCGCAAGCACGTTGAGAACCCTACTCTAGATCATTGAAGGTCAAAATCTTTCCCTTGCAAAGAATTTCGCACCAAATTAAAGAGAAAAGGGGACAAAATGCACCCTTGTCGAACACCAGAAGCAATGCTAAACCAGTTGCTACAATCTTTACCAACTCTCACACACGACTCAGTGTTATTATAGAGGCTTTCATTATGTTAACTAACTTTTATGGTATGCCATACGATCAACCACAAATTATGACGATCAACAGAGTCAAAAGCCTTTTTGAAATCTACAAAGCTAGTAACCAAATATCCACCTGCTTTGAAATCCAAAATAGTTGTCTTTGTATAATTTTCTTTCAGCCCAATTGTATATGTCCGATTCTAAAAATAGATTTAAAAGTAAAAGTCTAAAATTTCGTTCCATGTACAACACCATTTTAACGTTTCTATTCGGTCGAATATTTGAGTCATTCAGTTCTAAATTCCCTACTTCAGTCTTATTCTCAGACAATCCCCTCCGGCACTCCCGAAAATAAATCCTGGGTACGTCCCCGGATGTAGCTTATTGCCAGAGCCACTCACTTCCTGCATACATACCTGAGAGACGCAATTTCCTGAGAGACGCATACCTGAGAGAACAATTCTTACTTGTTGATTTGTGGGTGTTAATTTTTTTATCAGAAGATGGAATTACAAGAATTCCATATGAACAAAATTTTTTTCCTCCTTTCGGAATCTTGTAATGTGTATAAAAAAGTTTCGTTTTCCATTCTTTAGATTGCTACCATGATATTATAGAATAGATTTTTATATTAAGATATTAATTGAGGTTATTCGATGCACTCAATGGCCACTTACGAACACTCTGTTCAACTGATGTGCTTGCGATACACCCAAGCCCCTTTAGTCCTGTGATATGTGGTCTGGAAACATCCGTGGCATTAAAAAAATTTCCCACTGGGGAGAATATTTCAGCGGGTTTATTAAATTCTGCAGATTATATATTTTTTTCATTTTATATAAAAGAAAAAAATCAATATAGCGAAAAGTAACACTGAAATACTGCAACAGCAAACTATATTTGAAATGAGGAATGATAAGAAAGGTACACAGTACGGTCGACAGGGTGCAGTGTAGAGGCAGCCTGCCTCACGGCGCCTCTGATCATTCACCCATTCATTTTTACTTTTCCTTAACCAGTTTTGCTTTATTTACGTTATATTTATTGTTCTGGGGATTATTATTCCATTTTGTGAAAATTTAGAAGAGCTCATAAACAGTTTTATTGTGCGAAATCCCCGTAGAGCATACATTTAATTAATATTATTATTTAATTGTTTTGCATTAATGTTTCTCTTGTAATAAAAACAAAATAGCAATTGGAGATTTTCTTATATTTTTGTCTTATAATCCAGCAGGGGCGATATTTAATTGTTTGCCTCCTGAAAGATACAAGTACTGTCCTAAAAGCTTTTTAATCACCTAACTAAGTAACTAGAAGAACAATATTGTTACGAATTATATGAATGAAAAATGAGAGTGAGTTCAAATAAATAGTATATAAAAATTATAATTCTAAAGCAATGTAATTTATTACAAAAGTATGTGTCGTTTTTCTGCTGAGGTCCTGCCATCCTCTCAGACCTTCTACTGTGGCATATAAACTGACAGGCTCCTGTCAGACCTCTGTGGCAAGCAGCTGCTTGAGGGGGTATTTATTTATGGATGAAATCATTTATATAAACTACAGTCAACCAACAGCATTTCTATATCAATATAAAAATAAATATTCAAAAGAACTTAGTATCTTATTACTATTTACACTCAAATCATAAAATAAGGCAGTCTATGAGAAGTACAATCAGGTTTGAAAACAAATCTGCAATCTATTGAGAATAACCTTAACAATTCTTGTAAACAAACTAAATGTAACTATACATCAATTGACTTCTTTCTAAGTTGTTAGATTTCAAGCACTCTAAAACTGAAGTAAAGTATACTTGTTTCTCAGGACCAATTCTTTTCAGACGCCGATCACTACGCTTCAAACGATGAATTCTTCTTTTCCTCTACCAGTTTACTAACACGATCACACTAAGTAATTTATTTAATCTCCCGCGCACCCCCCCCCCCCCATAAAACACTTCTTCTTTAGACCATCTTATCGTGCACAAACTGAGACTAACTACGTTTCCTTTCACACTCCAACTCATACAATTCTTTCTTCCTTATTTTTTCAGTTAGGTTCTTTGTTCGAAGTCGTTGGTGACGTAATTCTCACTTTGTAGTTCACGCGAGCATCAAGACGACACATTACATCATGGTTCGTTGTAGCACGTTTATCTGTTGTAACACTGCCCCCTCCTTAGGTCTTGTTCGTCCCGAACAATTCTAGATTCCGAAGCTTCTTCAGTTCTTCCATGAAACGGGAGCCAAACGATCCACATGAACCACTTTGCACTTTGTAGTTGGACGTCGACGAATGCGATACACCACGTCGTTAATGCTGTTAACTACTGTATACGGACCTTCCAAAGGTTTCTGAAGTTAAAGTCTTCTTTCTATGTGGATTGTCAGCCAGACAAGATCTCCTTCATTGAAAACAGTTCCATTTGTTTTACTCTCATATCACGTTTTGATTCTCTCGCTTGCTAAGCTGATGTTATGTGTAATGGAGTGGTGGATTTCTTCTAGTTGTTGCAATTCTTGCACGTATTGTGGAGTGGACACAGGCATTTCTTCGGGCCGACCATATAAAAGGTCACAGGGAAGACGTAACTCTCTTCCAAAAAGCCTCATGGGAGGTGTCTGTCCAGTTGTCTCATGTACTGCCGTTCTATATGCCAGCAAAAGGAGTGGTACATGGCGATCCCAGTCACGTTGGTGGTCGTTCACAAATAATGCTAAATGCTGAGCAATTGTTCTATTGAATCTTTCAACCATACCATCCGACTGAGGGTGTAAGGGAGTTGTTCTGGTTTTCTGAATGCCTAATAGTTGGCAGATGCCTTTAAACACATTGGATTCAAAATTCCGTCCTTGGTCAGAGTGGAGTTGTAAAGGTACTCCATACCTGGAGCGGGGGTGGCTCAGTCGGTAGCGCTCCAGACTCATAATCTGCAGTTACCAGGTTCGAGTCCCAGCTGGGTCAGCATTGAGATTTATCTCCGCAAAACTCCCCGCCCTGCCCTCGGTCAGTAGGAGATACAGATGGGCTTGGAAAGGCCGTCGTCCGTTGAATGGGACATTAAGGGAGAGCCACACTCTGTGCACATTAAAGAACACGCTGGATGGCCTTGATGGGAGGCTACCATCTGTCTCCCAACAGATGTTCCAGTGGGTCCCCTTCCCCAACATTCTCTAAGCCTTTGGGGTGATCTGTCCATTTAGCCCATGGTGTGCAAAAAAGTGCCGCTCAGAGGAAAAACAACCCAACCAACCTCCATACCTACTAATCAAATTAATTACTATCATCTCTGCAACTATTATTGCCTCCTGATCTTGGATCGGATAGACTTGAGGCCACTTCGTGAAATAATCCATTACCACTAATAAATATCGATTTCCATCATCAGTTCTAGGAAACGGACCCATTATATCAATGGCTATTCTTTTAAAACGGCACCAATGTTATACGTCTGCAGCTTACCCCGACTCCTAGTCTTGGGGCCTTTCTTTGCTGCACAGGCTTCGCATTGCCTACACCATCTTTCAACGTCTGCCCTACTTTTCAACCAATGAAATCGTTCCCTGGCTTTGGCGAATGTCTTATTAACACCGAAGTGTCCTCCAGTGGCACTATCATGCACATCGTTCATCACAAGTTCCACTCGGGAGCGAGGAAGAATTATCTGCAAACGGATCAGCCGTCCATTGGGATTCTCCCACTTCTGTATAATACACCGTCCTTCACTTCTAATGAGTCCCACTGTGCCCAGTAACGTTTGGTAGTTGGACTATAACTCGAGATGTGCTCCCAATTAGGTCTTACATCAGATTTTCACTTTCAGATCCAATATTGGTCTTACATCTTCATTGTCTAGTTGGGTCTTTCTAATTTCAATTGGACTCCAGATGTTAGGAGTATCACTGTTTGCTTGTGTCGATGTTATTTGTCTTATGGACATAACCTCTTTAGTTCTAAATTTCAACTCTGCATTATATCAATGTTTACAGTTGTCAATACATGGACGTCTGGAAAGGGTATCTGCATTCCTATGCATTTTACCCGTTCGATGCTCAATGGAGAAATTGTACTCTTGTAAACGCTGTATCCAATTAGCAATTTGTCCTTCAGGGTTTTTAAAATTTAGTAACCACCTGAGTATAGCATGATCAGTAGGATAAGAAATTTCTAGCCATAGAGATAATGATGAATATGTTCTATTGCTTTTGCTATTGCTAAGAGTTCTTTTCATCTTACACAATAATTTCGTTCTGGTTTCGATAGAGTTTTACTGAAGTATGCAATAACTTTCTTTTGTCAGTCTTGTTGTTGTGAAAGTACAGCACCAACTCCTGTGTTACTTGCGTCAGTATCTATTATGAATTGTTTTCCAGTTGGTGGGTTTGCTAACAGGTGCTGTGGAAAGAGCTTGCTTTAGCTGTTGGAAGGCTACGTCATATTCAGTGGTCCACATGAACCGCTGGCCCTCCTCTGTCAAACGATGTAATGGCCTTGCGATGTTAGAGAAACCATTGACAAATCTTCTATAGTATGTGCAAGGTCCAATAAAACTACGAAGCTGATGAACGTCTTGTGGTGGAGGCCAGTCTCTTACAGCATCTATCTTACTAGGATCAGTCTTAATTCCTGATATAGGTCCCAGAAGTCTCTGCCCGATGTCCATGGACTATCTGTGGTGTGATCTACTATATGTGACGTAATCCTCACGCTGTAGTTCACGCGAGCATCAAGACGCAGTTCATTGTAGCAGGTTTATCTGTCGTAACAATATGTTGGTTTTGGCTAATACGGAACTCTCGTTTTGAAAGAGAACGAAGTTTAATCATTTGAAACTTTTAGCAGCCTCTAAACATGGGAAGTAAAAGTAATGGATGAAGGGGAAAAATGCGCATCGTATTATTTAAGAGTTAATCAATCCAAAAAGAATTTATCATTTTATCTCTTATGGTCCTATGGTTGCGTTTACATGTTTTCCTGGGGGTAAGGCGCTGCTAGTAATGAGAACTGCTTGACCATTACACGAAATCAATTACGATATCCTTTTATAATTTTGCGTTTTCTAAATTAGTACCTTTTAACCATGGAATTTAAAATCTTTGAAAGATTCGTAGGATGCGAATCCTAATATTGCATTAACTGCTTTCCAATCCAAAATTTATTGCTCACTTTTTCTCCTTAAAATCACTAGAAGAATACAGAAAGCCTCTGAGGAATATGGGATGCTCATTTTCGAAGAAAGTTAAGTTTTTAAATTTCTGATTTTTACATTCTCTACAGTGGAATTCGAACTAATGAATGATTGGGAAGATGTAAATACTTTTATTTTATTATCGTACATAAACAGAAAAAGAAGTTTTCATTTATTTCTAAAATCTTCTGTTTTCATCTCTGGAGTTACAAGAGCCATTGTTGTTCTCAGTGTAAACCTCTTGACTGTAACACTCCAACATCAGAATTTCAAAATCTGTACATAAATAAATCGTCTGCAATATCCGTTTAAGATTTAGCCATTTACCAACATTCGCGACCTCTGGAGAGCGCAGTTAAAACCACTAGGCGATTCCAAAAGTGAGAATCCTCATATTTCATCAATATTTATCAAGCCAAAAACAAAGAATTTTTCTTTTACCTCTACTACAAAATAGTTGAATGCCTCTAGACAGACGACAAAGTAAAAACATTGGCTTTTTTTTTTTCAAAGAATGAGATAAATGATGAATTTTTGAAATATGATAGTGTACAATGTTTCTACTTATTAAAGAAAATGAAATTGAGAATCCATGGTTTGCCACAGCTTCTATACCAATGCTGCCGAACTATTATAAAAGATGCTGGAGTATATTAGTTGATAGGTAGTAAGTTCATATTTTTTTTTATGGAGAACATGGTTTAAGATTAAATATCTGAATCAAATCTATCTAATCTGAATTTTCAACAATATTCTTTCAAATTTTTAGAGTTTAGGGAAGCTGAAACAATTTAACAACTAGCTCGTTCTGACAAAAATTCCAAATTGGCAAATATTGGGATAATTATTACCCATACTGAAATTACTCTTCAATATTTCTATGAAGTAAAATACTGTAACGCTTATTGCTCTACTTTTAAAAAAATAAAAGGAAAATGGAATATTTTACATCAACTGGCATTGCTGCTGCAAAATATTCCAGAATCCGTTATCTTTATAAATGCTAAAAAATATTATTGAAATTCAAGATGTTGATTTAATTGAGATATTCAATTTATCCCCACTGGCATATTCCATAGATGGCTTCAGCCTTTAGTGGTGGGGGAACGGGTCTTTGCCCCATGCCAGCGATTAGGGGGCTGTTTGACATCGGCATTCCCTCTCTCAATAAACATAGTTTCTTTAAACATCCCACTAACCATTTTCTCTCCATAGGTAGTTGGAATGTGAGGACTCTGCACAGAGCTTTTTCTCTTGATGTCCTCACACAAGAATTCCACCATTATAATTTAAATATTCTCGGCTTGCAAGAGACCAGATGGACAGATAAAGGTCAGATTCTTAAAAATAATCTTAAATTTCTCTTTTCAGGAAGGGACGACAATAAGCATCACCAAGGCGTGGGTCTGCTTCTCAGCAGACACGCTAGTTATGCTCTTCTAGGATATGAGTGCATTAATGAAAGGTTTCTTACAGCAAAATTTCAGACAAGCGTTAAAGACCTGAATGTTATCTGCTGTTATGCCCCCACTGAGGATGCCAATGAGGATTAGAAGGATAGGTTCTAAGGACAACTTCAGGATATTTTGAATTCTAACAAGAAAGGAGATGTTATCCTTGTTCTAGGTGACTTCAATGCCAACTTGGTACTGACTCTGACCTTTGGGGAGGGGTGATAGGCCCTTTTAGTATTGGTAGCTGCAATGGGCAACGTCTCCTACAGGTAAGTAAACTCAAAGGTTTCAGAATAAGTAACACTTATTAGAAACACTGCGACATAAATAAGTACACATGGGTTCACCTGATGGGTTGCACAGAAATATGGTATATCATATTTTAATTAACAGCAAATGGGCTAGTTCGGTTAAGATGTCAGATCATACAGGGGAGCCGAAATTGGGTCTGACCATTACCTGGTCAAAAGTGTTTTGCAACTGAAACTTAAGAAATGTGCTAAAAATTACGAAGAAGAAGAGAATTACTTTTAACATTAAAGGTCTGAAAGAACCAGATATAGCCAAAGCTTACCGTGATAGGCTACTTCGTCATTATGGCAATTGTGGTTTGTTGAATGCTGAAGTCTGTTTAAACAATCTTTTCTTGAAACCAACAGTACTCTTTTGGGTAAAAAGGAACGGAGGAAACAAAATGATTTGATTGAATAAGTCTATGAAATTTATTTCTGAAAGAAGGAAGTGTGGCAATAATTTGAGTCAACACTCTACTCCTAACGGCATTACAATGAGCTTTAAATGACCTAACAGCATTGCAATAAGCTTAATAAATGTGTAAAGGATCAGTTAACAGCTGAGAAGAATCTTTGACTTGACAGCTTGGCTGACAATGCAGAGAGAGCAGTTAGACAGCACAACTTCAGAGGGTTGTATCAAATAGTTATTTTGAATATATTTTATGATAAAGGTGTTATTTTGAATATATTTTATGATAAAGGTGTTGTTCCTAAGGATTTTACTAGAGCTTTTGTTATCCCTATTTTTAAAAAAGGTGATCGTGGTTCTTGTAATATTTATAAATGAATGAGTTTACTTTCCGTTCCAGGTAAAGTTCTTTGCATAATTACACTTAATTGAATTAAGAATTTGGTCGCTGTACAACTGCGTGATAAACACTGCGTATTGAGAAGTGGTAGGGGATGCACATATTAAATATTTTTACTTGGGCAGATTCTCGAGAAATGTTTAGATTTTCTGAAACTTGTGGTTGTTAGCTTTCTACGTTTCAAAAGGGCTTTCAACTTGACTTTGTTGATCAACATAATTTATGGTTGATCGTTAGATCATATGGAGTACCTGAGAAGTTAGTTAGCATAATGAGAGCTTTCTCTAATAATACTGAGTCGTGTGTGAGAGTTGGTAAGGCTTGTAGCGATTGGTTTAGCATTACCGGTAGAGTTAGACAAAGGTGCATTTTGTCTCCTTTTCTCTTTAGCTTTGTTATTGATTATGTTATGTGGAATTCTTTGCAAGGGAAATATTATATGACCTTAATTTGTCTAGAGATTTCAAAATTTCTGATTTATATTTGCAGATGATTTGAACCTGTTGGCAAGTGCTGTTGATGAGATGAATTATTTCATTAGAGCTGTTGATGAGACGAATTATTTCATTAGGGCTGTTGATGAGACTGGTAATAGAGTAGATTTCGTGATAAACAGAGAAAAAATCTAGTGATTAAAATTGGTCTGGCAGATGGTGTTTTAGTTGCTTTGAATGGCTGCACTCTTGATCAAGTGTCTCAATTTAATTATCTTGCGAGCTATGTAAGAGATACTGGTGATGTGCGGCATGAGATAAATAGAAGAATAGGGATTGCTGCTGGGACGTTTAAGAATCTATGGAGAGTGTGGAAAAATAGGCGTATACACCTAAAATTTGGCGTATACACCTAAAATTTGGCTATACAATAGTTTGATTCTTTTTAATGTTAGTTATGGTATTGAAACATGGACCCTTTGTATGCAGGATAACTAGAAACTTGATACCTTTGATTCTAGATGCTTAGCGGTATCTTGGGCATTAGGTGGTTTGATTTTGTAAGTAATGATGAGGTTAGAAGGAGTCATCAACCACTTTTGAGCAGCATATTGTGCAGAGAGAGAGAGACTGCGTTGGTTTCGCCATGTTATCCGTATGCATAAATGAAGATTGGCAAACAGGACTTTTGAGCAGTGTGTCCAAAGTCTTCAAGGAAAGGGGGAGACCTAGAATGCCATGGGCAGACAATGTCAAACAGGACCTTGCTAGAATTGGCCTGCAGTGGCCAAATGCAGCAGCTGTAGCTCAGGACAGACAAGTCTGGAGAGCAAAAGTACACAGTCTGGTAGACCTCCATAGTAAAATGAAAGTACTTTTATGTGAACTTTCATTAAAATACCATTGTAACAACTTGGAAGTCATCAACATGTACCCTGAAAAAAATATAGGAAACTTTTTCGTCCGTCATATGAACGAGAATAAATATTTCCATTATGTAGCAAGTGGTTGGATGTGAACTGATATACGTCCTCTTCAGTGGTATCGTGCTGTCACACTGAATTGAGAATCCTTGTGGCCTCCCTTTTCTTCTGTTTGCACCTTGGCCTTCGTTGCCCTTGCGCAATCCATCCCGAAACAACGAAGCAAACTTATTCCTTTGAGAGGTCCACTTAACAATTCTCTGCATTGGACACATTGAAACGTTGACCGAAGAGCCATCCCATTACGATTTGAAAAGGGAACTTCGGATTGGACCCTCCATTTTCTTCTCTCACCATAAACCGTTTGACTTCGTTTAACGTCTGCTCATTCGAAGGAGTACTTGAGAACGTGCACCTCCTGAAATAATTAGCAAAACATTTCGACAATAACAGTATTGTTTCGCTTTTGAAATTCATTCATTCACTTATTTATTTATTTATTTATGTGACCGAAGAGCAATGAATTAGATTTTCTCAAAGCCGATGTGCAACCGATACGAACAGAATTTTCAGCTTCTCATTGGCACTACACATGTGCACTACACACAATGCATCACACAAAAGCTGTCCCGTTGACAAACAGCTGTTATACACTTTTGTAGTATGTACTGTACATTATATTGTTTACAGTATACAAGTTATTAGAGTTACGATATCCCTTTTATAATTAATCATATTTAAATAATTAATAATAGCACTTCTACAATTATTTTGGTATTTTAAAATGGGGTCAATATTTCATTCGTTCTATTTTTCTCGTTTGGTTTTGCTTGTGCAGCCCCTCCCCCCCCCCCCGCAAAATTCATGAGCCGCCACTCATTTCGTTCGGTCTTACAATATTTCTAAAACACAAATTCTTTTTTTGTGCCTCCCATTGATGGACAGATTGATTTCACTCTTCATAGGTGACCAACATGCCAGTTGAAAAGAGGTTCACTTTGTGGATAAGGCAGAAGGAATTTAAAATTTATTCTGCCTTATCCACAAAGTGAACCTCTTTTCAACTTATTATTATTAAACGTTCTGCTTTGACCTTCTGCTGACTTGATTCCCTTAAACTTTCAGAATAGCTAGATCTTTCGTCAAATCTATCGCTTGCCACGTTCACTGACGGAGAACCATTCCGATTTGTTAGTGCACTTGGAGTGTCTAATTAAACAACGACGTTGAAACCTTCGTTGGGAAGCGACTTAGCTATACAAATTCTAGAGACCGTATGAGCGTTTCTTATTCACTAACCTTGGCGGCGATTAGAACAAGTAGCAGACGTCATCGAAATCTCTTCAGTTTCAAGGCTCGCGATTTCTGCACATCACGGCGATAGACTCGGCTGCTGGGTCTTTCGTTCGCTGTCAAGATGCTGAGATAAGAGCAAAAGATGAAATGCAGATTTTGAGTTTCGAGGAAAATAAGATAATCTAAGAATGGATCTTTGAAACAATTTCCCTAGACTCGTGGGCAAAAGATAAGGTATAAACTACTGAAATGCAATAATATACAAATGAAATGTCAAGAAGCAAAAATTTGGATTGAAATACATTACAGGAAATAAAAAATGCAACACTTGCAGGAAGTTATGCAAATGCGACGAAATGTAGGGAAGTGGTAGTATATGGAAATGTGTGGAAATGATTAGGTTTTCAGGATGATCTAAACGATTGGACAGGCGCGAGCTGACGTCACAGGTGCGGAGCAGTCAAACACAGAAAAAGGCAACCAAAGCTTCCTGGTTGACAAAATGTTGTGGAAATTGCTCTAAACCGTTAAAGATGCCCTTACGCAGACATCGACAGCCGTTCCAACAGTTAACAAACTTTGAGCATGGAAGAATCATCGGCCTTAGAGAAGCTGGTTTGTCATACAGAGATGTGGCCAACCTTGTTGGCTGCAATCCCAGCACCATCGTATACATTCCTGATCCTAACAACAAGGATCAGGAAAACAACGTATGACCACAGAGCGACAGGATCGTCATTTGCATCTCATGGCATTGCGTGACAGATTCGCGACTACAACGCAACCGCAAAGGGACTGGCAACATGTAACATGTCGAATACCTAACAGGCGGACGGTAAACAGCAGGCTTTTAGTTTTCATTGCAAGCCTATCGTCCGGCACTGTGTTTGACCCTCACATATCTTCACATATGCGAGCATGTTTTCAGTGGTGTCGCCTCAGACAGAACTGGAATGAACAACAGTGGAGTATCGTGGTGTTTAATGACGAATCTCGTTTTGTCTTGGTCAGCACAACGGTTGACAATGTGTTCGCCGTCATCCAGGGGAAAGGAACGCCACCCAGTACGTGCTATCGCCACACAGCTTCAGCACCTGGTGTCTTGGTGTGATGTGCCATTAGTCAGACATCTCGGTCAGAACTGGTGATCATAATGGGATCTCTAACTGCCCAACGATATATTACCAACACTTTACAGCCGGTGGCTGTCCCATTTGTTCAACAGCACGAAACCTTTTACCAGCAAGATAATGCCTGTCCCCCACACAGCCTGCATTAGTCTGCAATATCTACACGAGCAAAATGTTCAGGTAATACCATGGCCTACACCCTCGCCGCACTTTTCACCTATTGAACACATCTAGGACATGATGGGCTGACAGCTCCAACAACACTCAAGAGGGGCGCCAACCACTGTCGCTGAAATGGAACAGCGACTTCGCGCTATTTGGTGTTCTTCCCTCAGGAGGACATTACAGAGCCGTACGATAGCCTTCCCCACCATGTTCATGAATGCATTGCTGCCACTTACCACTTTACCGGGTAAGTAAAATGGTAATTTTCCATATTTTTTTTTGATAATATAATCAATCGCACATCTCAGTGTATGCTAACAGCTGCTTGCGTTTCAATAAAATGGCATTAATCCTTCCAGGTGTTTTTTTTTTCCTGTAGTGTATATTAGAATACGGATCAACAATACAATGTGTAAAAATATAGGTAATGCATATCTGCCTTGAGATTAGCATATGCCTATCTGAAAATGAGGTTTAAGCCGAGAGGCTTGGAGACTTAAAAGAAAGTATGATACCCCCTGACAGATACACAACAGTCACAAGTGATCCTTATCCATTGAATCAGGGGTAGCAAAAGTCCTGGGGAAGGGGGAGAGTATTCTAGCCCACTCTTCCTGGAGAGCACTTCGTAAATCACATAAGGTCCAAGGAGGTGGTTGCGATTTAACACTTTTTCTCCAAAGCAGCGGTAGCCAAACCAAACTTAGTGAAGAACAACTACGAAAAGAACTGTATTGTTAAATAGCAGCAAGAAATTGCTCTGCTTAAAAATGAAAGCAGAGATTTCTAATGAGTAAAAGATTGGGAAAAAATATTTTTGAGGAATCAAGAAAACGTCTTGATCAAGTGTCAGTTTCAATGAGTATTATATGAATTGACAAAATCGTTTAATATTGCACCTAAAAATGGTTGGTGAAAAATATTGGAGGGAATGAGCCAGATTCAGGGTATTGATGATTTGTCTTATGATCCCAAGTTCTTTTGTAACGAGGGGGTGGGGGTTTCTACATCATTCCGTACATGCTCGATAGCATTCAAACCTCGCAATATTGGGGGCCACTCCCTTCTGCTCATATGCTCACCTTAAAGAAATTGCTCCAACACATGACACGAGAATCAGACTGAATGTCCTCTTGGACTTTCAATCATCAATGAACATCACATTAGTCATTGCTGCTGCATACGGTTCACAACACCTCAGTTGAAAGTTAGGGTATGGAGGACACAAATCACGAGTCAATTTGAATGCAGACCTCTCTTCTGCCTACAGAAATAGTGTCTGTCTTCTGGCGGCTGTAAGCTCAGGAGAGATTTGCAATCTTGTTAGTGCTTCTGGCATCTGATAGTGGTCCCTCAATTCCTGTATGGCAACTTTTCTTCCCACACAAAAGATTAACTACCTGCTATAACCTGCTGCTATTGTGCTCTTTAGCTGCGTCCTCTTCTTTGTCAGCCAAACTATCTTATCAAAGATTCTTATCAGCTGTTAACTGATCTTTTACACGTTTATTATGCTCTTTGCAATGCTATCCATTAGTGTATATTAGAAATAGTTCATTCATAATATTCCTGAAATTAGGTAGGAAGTTCATTCATAATATTCCTGAAATGAAAAGTTCATTCATAATATTCCTGAAATTCCACCTTTCAGAAATAAGCTCCAAAGCCTTATCCCTCAAATGGATTTATCTCTTGTGTTCCTTTTTACTCAAAAGAGTATTGTTAGTTTTAAGAAAAGTCCGTTTAAGCTGATCCCATTCTGTAATAAAGTTTCACAGGAAAATTTCCTGTAGACAAGAAACATTTGAAATAATTAGCGATAATTCGAACCCACGTCTCCCAAAAACATGCCAGATATGATAACCACTACGCCATCAAAATATGCGGAAATGCTTCTATGTGACATTGCTGAAAGAAATGGTGAGTCTCTTCTGACGGTATATTGCTTATCATATCTGGCATGCTTCTGGGAGACCTGGGTTCGAATTCACTCAGGGCAACCAATTTTTTTCACCTAATTATTTCAAGTGATCCCATTCTTCCTCAATTTCAGTAGTAAGCAAACTACGATTTTCATAATGACTAAGTAGCCAATCATGGGTATGCTTTGGCTATATGTGGATCTTTCATAGCTTGAATGTTAAGGGCAAATCTCTTACACTTAGCACAACATTTGTTAAGCCAGGCACGCATCTAGCATTTAGTTTCGGGGGTGGGGGGACCCAAAACTTCGAGAATAAGCTTCCCAAGAAAAACTCAATTGGACAGGAAATCCAAAATCAAATCTCCCTTCTGTATATATAAAAAGTAAACAAGTAAAAAAATTTATTCTTTATGCAATATCATCAAAATGATATTGCATAAGGAATAAAATTTTGTACTTGTTTACTTTTTATATACATATTTTTAGTGTTGGACATAAAATATAAGGCTAAAATAAAATATCCACAAACAAACAGAAAACACAGCCGCAGAGGTTGGCTCAAGAGAAGACTGATCTTGTTGAAGCAATTCAACAAGATCAGGATACATATCATGCTCACAGCTATTAGACAGTATGGCGGGTATAAGCAATCAAAACCAAATTATAAAAAGACACCTATTTTGGATTTCAAGCAGACAAACTGATATTTCGTACAAGACGGTGGGATTTCGGGGGATGGGAGTCCCTACCCCCTGGTCGCCTCCCCCCTCCCTCGAGTACATGCATCATTGCCTTAAGCTTCAGTTGTAAGACACTTTTAACCAGGTAATGGACAGACCCAATGATCTGGAATTCCTAACCGAATTAGTCTATTTGCTGTTAATTAAAATGTAATCGATCACATTCCTATGCAACCCATCAGGCAGAAGTTATGTGCATTTATGAATATTCTGTTGTTTGGAGCAAGTGCTAATTATTTTTAAACTATTCAATATACTTTCCCATAGATTTTCCCCATTGCCTTTGCAAACTGTCAATGCCAAATCAAACCTGCTCAAGGGTCAGAATCAGTACCAACTTTTGGAATTGTAACTACTCAACACAAGAGTAATATCCTTTCTCTGGGGAGGGGAGAGAGAAGTCCAAATATCATGAAGCTGTCCATAAAACCTACAGTTGTCCTCATCAGAGTCCTTAGCAGGGGACATTACTACACATAATATTCAAGTCATTAATCCTAGTTTTACTTTTAGCTGTAGGAAACCTCTCATTATCCATTATGACTGGTGTCTGCTGAGAAGCAAACCTAGAACATTCAAGTTTTCTGTCCTGTCACCGTGGAAATCGATTTCATATTATTTTTACTTATCTGAACTGTAGCTGTCCATCTGGTTCCTTGCACGCTAAGTGTTACTGTTATAATGTGGAATCCTTGTGCGAGGACATGAAGGGAATAATCTCTATGCCAGAGTGTTTACATTACACGCGCATTTGGAACGAAATGTATTATTAGGCATTTTAAAGAAACGGCGTTTATTGAGACATGTGAGGCCAACGATATGAAACAGACTCCACAATCGCAGGAATGTAGAAAAGACTTGTTTCACCAGGTAGCGAACGCAGAAAAACTCCAAGGGGGGGGGGGGCAAGAATCTGTTAAAGAGCTCCTTTGGTATTTTCTTAGATAACTGGCGTGGCTTCTTAGAATACGTTTAATCGTACATAGTCATTTTCACTAACTTTTATTTCTTACAAAACAGGCAATTATTTAGCAATATATAGCAACAGAAAAATATAACTTTAAAGAATCACATTTCCAAGGGGGAGGTAAGTGTCCCTGATGCCCTCTCCCCCGTGTATGCCTACGGTTCCACTCACAGCTAAAGGTTTAAGCCAAGAATAATGGCAGGTACTCCATGCACCTGTCTGAAATATATTATTACTCCATGGTATGGTCGGCAATGCCTGGAAGCAAGCTTTCCGAACCATGCGATTGGTTATAATCAGGATTATCCACCAACTGAAATATTATATTTTGATTAACAGTAAATGGGCTAGTTAAGTTAGGAATACCAGACCATACATGGGAGTCGAAATTGGGTCTGACCATTACCTGGTCAAAAGTGTCTTGCAGCTTAAGTTTAAGAAATGTTATGCTAAAGTTAAGAAAATTACTTTTAACAACACTGAATGTCTGAAAGATCCAGATATAGCTAAAGCTCACCACGATAGGTTACTTAGTCATTATGACAATCGTGGTTTATTTACTTCTGAAGTTGAGAAAGAATGAGATCAGTTTAAACAGGCTTTTCTTGAAACCAACAGTACTTTTTTGGGTAAAAAAGAACAGAGGAAGCAAAATTACTTGAGTGATAAGGCTATGGAACTTATTTCTGAAAGAAGGAAGTGCAGGATTAATATGAATCAACACCCTACTAGTCCTAACAGAAGACATTACAACGAGCTTAATAAACATGCAAAAGATCAGTTAACAGCTGATAAGAATCTTTGGCTTGATAGCTTGGCTGACAAAGCTGAGGAAGCAGTTAGACAGCACAACAGCAGGGGGTTGTACCAGACTGTTAATGGTTTATGTTGGAAGAAACAGACAGGTACAGAGGGATTGAAAGATAAATATGGCATGGTGGTTGAAGGTGAGGATTCGGCAAGGTGGGCTGAAATTTCAAAGATGTTCCAAATAATGTGATTATTCCTACCCCCATTGTTTGTAATGAGAATAGATGCATTACTCGCTCTGTACATAGTACTGAGAGCAAAAATGCCACCCATTAATTTGCTTCGACTAGCTTGCTACCAATCTTCTTATTGATTTTTTGCTCTTTTGTGTTTTGTGTGTGTTCCGTTCAGAGGTGTTCGTTGTTTTACCTCTGAACGGCACTTTTTTGCACACAATGGGCTAAATGGCCTGGTCACAAAGACTCCAAAAGTTCAGAGAAGGTTGGGGGAGGGGATCCACTGGAACAGGTGTTGGGAGACAGATGGTAGTCTCCCTTCAAAGCTATCCAGTGTGTTCTTTAACGTGCATAGGGTATGGCCCTCCTGCACACGGCTTAATGTCCCATCCGATGGACGGTCGCTTTTCCAAGCCCATCGGTGCTCCCTACCGATGGACAGGGCGGGGAGTTTTGGCGGAGATAAATTTCAGTTAATGTAATGAGAGCTCTCTATAATAACACTGAGTCGTGTGTGAGAGTTGGTAAGGCTTGTAGCGATTGGTTTAGCATTACCGGTGGAGTTAGACAGGGGTGCATTTCGTCTCCTTTTCTCTTTAGTTTGGTTATTGATTATGTTATGTGGAATTCTTTGCAAGGGAAAGATTATATGACCTTAAATTGTCTAGAGATTTCAAAATTTCTGATTTAGATTATGCAGATGATTTGACCCTGTTGGCAAATGCTGTTGATGAGATGAATTATTTCATTAGGGCTGTTGATGACACGAATTATTTCATTAGGGCTGTTGATGAGACTGGTAATAGAGTAGATTTCGTGATAAACAGAGAAAAAAATCTAGTGATTAAAATTGGTCTGGCAGATGGTGTTTTAGTTGCTTTGAATGGCTGCACTCTTGATCAAGTGTCTCAATTTAATTATCTTGCGAGCTACGTAACAGATACTGGTGATGTGCGGCATGAGATAAATAGAAGAATAGGGATTGCTGCTGGGACGTTTAAGAATCTATATGGAGAGTGTGGAAAAATAGGCGTATACACCTAAAGACTAAAATTTGGCTATACAATAGTTTGATTCTTTGTAATGTTAGTTATGGTATTGAAACATGGACCCTTTGTATGCAGGATAACAAGAAACTTGATACCTTTGATTCTAGATGCTTATGCAGTATCTTTGGCATTAGGTGGTTTGATTTTGTAAGTAATAAAGAGGTTAGAAGGAGTCATCAACCACTTTTGAACAGCATATTGTGCAGAGAGAGAGATTGCGTTGGTTTGGCCATGTTGTCCGTATGCATAGCTGCAGATTAGCAAACAGGATTATGAACAGTGTGCCTAAGGGTATCGGAAAAAAGGGGAGACATAGGAAGCGATGGGCATACAATATCAAATAGGGCCTTGCTAGAATTGGTCTAGAGCGGCCAAATGCAGCAGCTGTAGCTCAGAGCAGACATGTCTGGAGAGGAAAATTACACAGTCTGGTAGACCTCCATAACTCATGGCTGCATGAGGATTTTGTATGTTTCTATGTATGAAATATGTGTATTTGATTCACTTGGGAACAAAGAACAGCAAATAGAGCAGTAGAGGTTCCTCAAGAGAATCCCGCCAGTTCAACAAGGTCAGGACACGTAATCGTTCTGAAATCAATGGAGCAGGAGAAAAGTGAGAAGTGATGGGAGAGAGAGCAAGAGATTGGATTTCCACGTGCAGCATTTTCCTCTCCATTATAGAGCTCTTCAAAAATACGTGACATATCCACAAGTTGCATAATTCTTTGGCATTCTTTACATTTTCTAGCATTTTCGAAGGTGGGGGGGAGTGGTGCATGACCCCATTTGCGCCTGCGCCAGCGATGCTTGTCAGGGACACAAGATTGCAAGCGATATTATGTAAAAATTTTGTTAACGTCATGCGATACATCAAGCTAAGGAATCATCAGAAAATAAACAGGTCAAAGTTAAAGACTATTTTACATGAGATGGATTTTTACTGATGATATTTGGGATTCCACGTCAATTCATTGCGCTCAATTCATCGCAACGTTAATTCATCACAGTGTTAGACATGATTTTATTGATTTTCGACATCTTTGCACAAATGAATTCTCTAAAGACAATAATTTAGACTGTGAAATATTAAACATGTGTCGGAAGAATTTATCTCAGAAATTATTTAAAATTTAAATATCAAGTATTGTTTTGAACCATTTAATAAAATACACATTTTAAAAGTTTGCCTAATATTGAAATAATCATTACGCATCATTGATATTAATAAAAATAATTAATTTTTTAAATATTCCACTTCGGTGCCTCCTTAAATACTGAACGAGTATTGTTGAAAATCGAGATTTAAATAGAATTGATTATGATCTTTAATTTATCATGTCACATTTTTCCATTAAATGCATATATTAGAAATTAAGTTATATTCCCATTGACATAACATGGTAATTCTCTATTTTGGTAGGGCAATTGCAGTTGGTATTTTGGGGAGCTATTTTGTACGTTGATCTATTGTTACGTGAAGGAAAAAACTCATATATTTTATGCTCCACCTTAAAACAGAGGGTTAAGTTGTTTTACCTCTGAGCGACCCCCTGGACAGATGTTAGCAGACAGATTGAAGCCTCCCATCAATGTTATCTAGCATGTTCTTTAATATGCACTGGGAATGGCTTTCCTGCACACTAAGGCACGGCCTTCCCAGGCCCATTGGTGTCCCTTTTCTGACCGAAGCAGTTTATCAATACCTATCCAACCCAAAAAGAATTTTTATCTCTAAAAGCAGAAATCCCCTTTCCCACTCGAGGCGAAAACCTACTTAATTTAATATTTTGTACCCATGACCTGTTTGTCTACAACATTGAGCCTTATGTCATCTTCTCTACAAGTGACTCTATACCACATATCCTGATAGAACATCAATATTACAAAGATTCCACCTGCTAGAAGCAATTTTCAGGCAGGGACTACAAAACGCTTGCAATTGTCATCCATAACATGCTCACCAGTTGTTCATTACCCAACTTTGATGATATTATTAGTGAATACTACTCAATCATGTATTCTCATCTATTCGACTTCAAAAGAAAAGAGCAAAACACAAGCAAGAATTAAACTTAATGCATGGGGGAAATATCGCGATGATCCTAGTAGTACTAACGAAACAGACTAAGCATAGCCTCTAAAGTGAATAGCGAATCAATCAGACTTAACACTTTATGCGATGAACGAAATAGAAATTCCTTCTACAAAGATGCAAGATCCAGGCTACGAAGTACAATCCAGATCCCCCCCCCCCTATAAGGGGGAGCTAGGGAGAAGGGGGGGAAACGCTATTGAGACAGACCTCTTCGTCTAGCGAGAGCATCGGAGCTAGTTCCGTTGGGGCCATGGGATTAGAAATGTGCCTAAGAACTGCCGCGTTCTGGAAGTTTCGGCAGCGCGCTGAAGGTGTGGATTCTTGCGTGCCCAGTGGACATCACGTGACCGCACTTGGCGGGAGTTTCAAGGCAGAGAGAGAGAGTTGCGAGAGGGCTGTGGAGTATACGACGGTGGTTGCCGTTCATCGTGCCTCCTTTGAGTGGTTCCTTTGTGAACCTGAAGCCTTGTTTCAATAGAAACTCTGTGGTGTTTGGTGACTGGCCGGGTGGCAGTCACTGTTTCTGGTATTTAGTCGCTCTTTCAACTAGTTGATGAATAAAGTTGTATGTATGTGCATAGCACATGTGTAGCTGAGTGAGTTATCAGCCACTTGAATAGATTCTGACATATCTTGATATATACATATTGGGTTATTGAAACAAACTCTCACAAACACGGATGGGAAACGAAGCAAAAAACCCGCCGTTACACCCCTATTAAAAACTTCCGACGCATCATAATGCAATCTCTGATGCTGAAAAAGCTATTCTGTTGTCTAATACATTTGCCTCTACCTATGTTAGAGATCACGAATTCCAGTGTGCTCCGAATTCAGCATCTGATGACTTCTTCTCCGACGTGTTTCATCCTGCATTTGTTAATACAGTGATTGCAAATACGCCTGCAAGATCTTCAGGGCCTGATGGATTTTCAAGTTTCTCCTTTACCTTTCAAGTATTTTAATGGTAGCATCTCTACCAAACTCTCTTTTCTTCTTAATGCTTCTTATGAAGCTCGCTATTGAAGACTGGCGTCATGCCATTGTTTCTCCTGTCTTCAAAAGAAAAGGCGATCCCACTGATCCAAATAATTATCGACCCATCTCTCTTACCAGCATCTCACCTAAAAATATGGAGCGTTGCATTTTATCTAAGTTTCTTTCTTTTCTATTATGCAAAAACATAATTTCTGACGAGCAATTTGGATTTGTACTTGGTCGATCAAGAATAATGCAGATTTTACACCGCCTAAATACATGGACATCAGCACTTGAAGAAGACAAATCAACTGACATCATCTTCGCTTTGAAAAAACCTTTCACAAACTTAAAAGATGAATCTTGTTTGAAAAACTAGCAAATCACGGTATTCCCAGCAAAATCATTCAGTTATTGCACGCCTTATTTTCAACTGGAACTCAACAGATTAAAGTCGGCAACATATTGTCACCAATTAAATGAGTTGCTAGGCTCTGTTTTAGGTGCATTGCTTTTCGTTATTCTCACCAGCGAAATTCCCTCCATATTAAGGCCTGTTGCCAATTTTGTCTACGCCGATGACGTCAAATTCTACACTACTCTTTCCAACTCTGACGACTATCATTCACTTCAGGAAGCGTGAAATAAAATTGCACAGTGGAGCGCATTTAATGCTATTCCTATCTCAAAGGGTAAAACTACAATGTTTAACACATCATCTTCCTCAAGCAGCTATGGCCTATGGAGGTCCAACTGGACCGTGCAATTTTATTCTCCAAGCAAGTCTGTCCTCAGCTACATCTGCTGCATCTGGCCAATGAACACCAATTCTAACAAGGTCCTGTTTGACATTGTCTGCCCACCGCATCCTAGGTCTCCCCCTCTTTCTGAGGGCTTTAGGCACACTGTTCATAACCTTATTCGCTAATCTATAATTATGCATATGGGCAACATGGACGAACAAACGGAGTCTCTCTGCACAATACGCTGCTCAAAGGAAGTTGCCAACTCCTTTGCCTAACCTGATCATTAGTTCCAAAGTTGAACTACCTAATGCCCAAGATACTGCGTACGCATCTGGAATCAAACGCATCTAGTTTCCTGTTATCTTGTTTACAAAGTGTCCAAGTTTCACTACCATAACTAACCCTAGAAAGAACCAAACTATTATGCAGTCCAATTTTAGTCTTTAGGTGTATACGCCTATTTCTCTACACACTCCATAGATTCTTAAAAGTCCCGGCAGCAATCCCTATTCGTCTGTTAATCTCATGCCACACATCACCAGTATCTGTTACATAGCTTCCAAGATAATTAAACTGTGACACCTGCTCCAATTTTCATCACTTTAGTTTTCTCTCTGTTTATCACCAAACCTACTCTACTACCAGTCTCATCAACAGCTCGAATGAAAGAGTTCATCTCATCAACATCATTTGCCAAAAGGGCTAAATCATCAGCATAATCTAAATCAGAAATTTTCGTATCTCCAGGCCATTTAAGGCCAAAATCTTTCCCTTGAAGTGAATTTCGCATAACATAATCAATAACCAAGCTAAAGAGAAAAGGAGACAAAATGCACCCTTGTTGAACACCAGAAGTAATGCTAAACCAATTGCTACAAGCCTTACCAACTCTCACACACGACTCAGTGTTATTATAGAGAGCTTTCATTATGTTAACTAACTTGTCTGGTATACCATATGATTTCACAATCAACCACAAATTATGACGATCAACAGAGTTGAAAGCCTTTTTGAAATCAACAAAGCTAGCAACCAAAGGTTTCTGAAACTCTAAACATTTCTCAAGAATCTGCCTAAGTGAAAATATCTGATCTACACATCCCCTACCACTTCTGAATCCACATTGTTCATCACACAATTGCCTGTCAACCAGATTCTTAATTCTATTAAGCACAATCATGGAAAGAACTTTATCTGGAACAGAGAGTAGGCTGATACCCCTATAGTTATCAAAAGAACTGTGATCACCTTTTTTGAAAATAGGGATAAATATAGCTCTGTTAAAATCCTTAGGAACCATGCCTTTATCATAAAAGATATTCAGAATTTCAGTCATCCAAGTGGTAACCGAAACATTCCCAGCTCTAAGCATTTCTGTAGTAATTTCATCTACCCCTGGGGATTTATGAAGTTTAAGTTCAAATAGCCAAAATAACTTCAGATTATGTTATAGGGCCAACATTAAAGCTGCCAATGCATCTATCATCATTGCAAACAATGGGAGTAGAACTAATCACATTGTTTAGAACATCACTAAACTGCTCAGCCCACTTAGCCATGACAGAATCCTCACCTTCTATAACCTTACCTTGTTTATCCTTCAATCCCTCTTTACCTGTTCGTTTTCTACCACACAAAACATTAACTATCTGGTACAGCTCTCTGCTGGTGTGCTGTCTAACTGCTTCTTCGGCTTTGTCAGCCAAACCATCAAGCCAAAGATTCTTATCAGCAGCTAACTGATCTTTTACACGTTTATTAAGTTCTCTGTAATGCTTTCTATTAGGACTAGTAGGGTATTGATTAAGAACATTCCTGCAGTTCTTTCTTTCCGAAATAAGCTCAAATGCCTTATCACCCAGATAATTCTGGCTCTTCTGCTCCTTTTTTCCTAAAAGAGTACTGTTAGTGTCCAAAAAAGCCTGTTTAAAATGATCCCATTCTTCCTCAACTCCAGTAGCAAGCATACCATAACTGTCATAATGACTAAGTAACCTATCATGGTAAGCTTTGGCTATAACTGGGTCTTTCAGAGCTTCAATATTAAAAGCAAATTTTTTAACCCTAGCACAACACTTTTTAAGTTTAAGTTCCAAGACACTTTTAACAAGGTAATGGTCAGATCCAATTTCAGCTCCCCTATATGACCTGGTATTCCTAACAGAACTAGCCCATTTGCTGTTAATTAATATGTAATCAATCATATTCTTATGCAGCCCATCAGGTGAAACCCATGTGTACTTAGGTATGTTGCGGTGTTTGTAATAAGTGTTAGTTATTCTGAATCCATTGAGTTTACTTACCTGTAGGAGACGTTGCCCATTGCCATTGCAGCTACCAATACCAATACCTAGAACAAGGGTCATATCTCCTTTCTTGACAGAATTCAAAATATTCTGAAGTTGTTCATAAAACCTATCCTTCTCATCCTCATCGGCATCCTCAGTGGGGGCATAACAGCAGGTAACATTCAAGTCTTTAACGCTTGTCTGAAATTTTGCTGTAAGAAACCTTTCATTAATGCACTCATATCCTAAAAGAGCATCACTAGCGTGTCTGCTGAGAAGCAGACCTACGCCTTGGTGATGCTTATTGTCGTCCCTCCCTGAAAAGAGAAATTTAAGATTATTTTTGAGAATCTGACCTTTATCTGTCCATCTGGTCTCTTGCAAGCCGAGAATATCTAAATTATAATGGTGGAATTCTTGCGTGAGGACATCAAGAGAAAAAGCTCTGTGCAGAGTCCTCACATTCCAACTACCTATGGAGAGAAAATGGTTAGTGGGATGTTTAAAGAAACTATGTTTACTGAGAGATGGAATGCCGACAATATCAAAGCGCCCCCTAATCGCAGACATGGGGCAAAGACCCTTTCCCCCAGCACTAAAGGCTGAAGCCATCTACACTGGAAGACTTCCTCCAATGTAGAATTTGACGATGCCAATAGAAGCAAAGAATTCAGGTGCCTGCGATGACCTCTGCTCAGGATTACCCACCAGCTGATAAACATATCCTGTTAATCTATTCACTTGGGGCTGTCAACCCACAAACAAACAGAAAGCACAGCGGAAGATTTTCCCTCCACAGAAGCCCACCAGTGCAGCAAAATCAGGATCCATAATCAAGCTCAGAGCCATATATCTGTCCAGTCCAGTGGGTTTATATGGTCAGCACCAGGACCCTGTGTGGGTGACCACTCCTCAGCAGGGTAGAAAAAAAAAGAAAAGTAGCCATAGTTGTCCATATCAGTAGGCCACACTAATCTGGCAGCCCTCCCCTTCCGTTCACTTCCACAAGAGAGTATCTCTTTTGAAAGGTACTAACGGTCTGCACCACGAGTAGGCGGGGTCGGACATTAGGTGCTAGGCCTGGCTTTCTATGCATCATCATAGGGGATTGGTGCATAGCTCCCCTTCCAGTGACTACCTAGCTATCATTTACTGAGAGGTACTGTGGATTAATTTGTGTATGTTACTTTCACTTTGAGAAAAATTATATTCAGATTTTTATACAATTTGATATTGTGTTAAAGTCAAAATGCTGATTGTCTAATTTCACACCTTAAAAATTACTCTTATGAGATTTAACATAATTCAAAAATTTGTGTTTGGTAATCTCAATCATGTTACAAATTTGATATCAGTGGTTGATATTTTTAAGTAAATATTTTATTGAGTCCTGAATCCAATGTCTTAATTTCACCCAATGCAGATAATTTATTTTAAACTGTTAAATAAAGATAATTAAATAAAGAAATTATTAATCTTCATTTATCTTTAATATCTGGAAAACAATTTCCACAGGCTTTGAACCACTAATTGAACATTGATCTTCTATAAAGCATGCTTTTTGATTTTTCATATTTCACGAGTCTTTGGATTGTCCATCTGCTCGTGTACTTGGTTAGTCTGCAAGTACCTTAAAGTACCTAATGTTAAAAAGAAGGTTAAGAAATATCAAATTTGGAGGGAGGTAAAAATAGCTGGTTGTCATTTTCATCAGTTAACATGAAGCCTTTTGGAAAGTAATGATACACTGTAATGGGAAAGTCTCCACAACATCATAGACCCACCTTCAAATTATTATAGCCCAATAAGTGCAATGATGGAAAACCCTTTGGAATGGTGTGCTTTTGTTTTAACCATTGTTTTTTAGACATAAAAACTGGTTAACTTTATTGTCAAATATTTGCAATATTTTAGTGGAAATTTTATTGCATGCAAGCTGCAATAGCTATTTTCAGTTCCTTTAACTATATTCTGCTACTGTACAGGGTCTACTAGATTTATTTCATTTTTATTTTACTAATTTAACATGTCTTTTGTGGCTAAATCTATGATCAATGGGAATCTCTACCTGCACTTGTCAGTAGGTTTTTCCTTAATTTTGTGTTTAGTGTTACTTTTGAGTGATCTTTTGCCAATTCCACAACATTTTCACTTCCCACTATACTCTTATGGCTGGACCCCTGAAGATAGATTATATTTTTGGTTGTCTTTAAAATTTTTTATCAATATATCAAATACTTGGGGTGGATGCTTTTGTTTGGACAGCTATTCAGTACTGGATGCAGTATGTGACAGTATATGATTTTCTTTCCAATCCATTTCATTGCTTCTGTTATACATCTACTTAGTGGGAGTTTGAAATTTATAATTTTCTGTAGGAACATATACCACCAGTTTCTGGATGAAATGATCAACTGAAACTCATTAAACTGCAAATAAAATTTTCTGAATATTATTTTACCTTCATTACTTTAAATTGAGAACATTATAAGCAGAAAACTTAAGTGTCAATCTTTGGTTTTTGTAAAAGCCATGGTAGATTTAGGAAGTTAATTTATTCCTTGAATTTCTTTAATATATATGCATATCTTGTGGCTTCTGCTGCCTTGCAAATGTAGGATTTTTTAAATTTCTAATAGTGATTGCCAATGGGTGTTTGATATGCCTATGAACTAGCCTGGTCAATAAGGTTTTCTGTATCATTGGGGGATGTGTTTCTGCTTGGAGGGAGATGATTGACTATGTTATTAGAAACCTTGTACTGGTTCTGATACATATTTTCTTCTTCCAAGTTCTTTGTTAATAATTGGTTTTACACTGATAGTGAGTTCAAGTAATATTGAAATTTTACTGTAAGAATATCTGTTTATAACGGAAAAATACCCTGTTGCTCTTAGCATTTGAAAGTATCTTCACCAGATATGGCAGTTAAGATATGCATAATAGTTAATGACTTAAATTTAAAAAACTCTGCAGAAGGTCAAGATTAGAATAATGTTTTTTTAATATGTTTCCATACATGTTAAGTATATGCTCTTTGCAAAATATCAAAACATTATTTTTTGTTCTGTATATTTTGACACCATACAAATTTAAAGTTACTTTATCGACTTGCGTTTGGAAAGGAATCTTATTAAGAGCCTACTGGTGTAGTTTATTTTTGTGACTTCATCAACCTTTATGTAAATGACATCTAGATATTTTTTTAATACTTCAATTTGATTTGCACATTTGGAGTATGAAATACCTCTATAAAAATATAAGAAAATTTTAGATGCTAATTTTATCTATTCAATGTTAGTAAAATGTTCAATAGTTGATATATATTGCTTGTAGTACTTTATTTTTACTTAATTCAAGTTTTGCAATGTCATTTAATCTAAGTTCTGGTGATGCTACAATTCTATTAATTTTATATATAGATGCAAATTTTACAAGTTAAATCTTTTCTTATTACATGTATGTACAAATGTATTGTTTTCATTTCGCAATTCAAACTATGGTTATCATAAATATTTTAAATTCCGTGTTATAAAAGTCTGTGTTTGCTGCCATGAAACTACCCCATATAATAATAATAATAATAATAATAATAATAATAATAATAATAATAATAATAATAATAATAATAATAATAATAATAATAATAATAATAATAATAATAAATACCCCCTCAAGCAGCTGCTTGCCACAACATCATAGACCAATGGTCTATGACTCTGTGAATTTTGACCACCCAATCCCATGTTATGTCAATGGTAAGATAATTTCAAAGCTCTGTAATTTCTAAAATAAACATTTCATGGAAAAATATGACTGAATATATGTAAGTTAAAAATCTATCTTAATATTCTATATTCCTATAATATTCATTTAGTATTTAAAGAGGCTTTGCTTGGTTACTAACCTGGGTTCGAGCCCTAGATAAGGCATGGTTGTTCGTGTTGCTTCTCTGCCTGGTTTCCGCCATCCTCACAGACCTATTATGGCGTATAAACTTACAGGCTCATGTCAGACCTCTGTGGTAAGCAGCTGTTTGAAGGGGTATTTCATTATATATTAACATCTTAAACAGTAATGCGCATTCTGCAGAGTTGGTGAAAATTGAAAAAATTGTTACATATTCTGCTAAAACTATGCTAATAAAATTTAATATGGGGATACTGTTTTGAGATTAGCTTATTTCAACTACTTCCCAGATCAATATTTTAAACAGTTATTGTTCATATTAAATATCCCAGTTTCCATAATTATTTAATTTTTAATGAACATAGATTTAGATAAATTTAATTGAGATCTTTAATTAATCTTCATTTCATTTTTTTCCCATAAAAGCTCATTTTTAAAAGTTACATAGCTTTGAAATTAGCTTTCCATTGACATAACATTGAATTAGGTTTCATAATCACTGAGTGTATATGGATATTTCAATGTGACCTTTACATTGTATAATACTCATTGTATTTTATATTTCTGTTGTATTTTGAATCTGTTCAAACCTTTTGACCACATGTATTTAGATGTTGCTTTCATGTTTCTTCAGAATTTTTTTCTATTAAAGTTTATTATGATACCAAAAACGATAAAAAATTCTATGTTACGTGAAGAAATCAGTTTTAATATGTATTAGGGTGAAAAGGTTTTGGAAAGCAGTTTTTCTTTTCTTTTTATCTAAAAGAAAAGAATCTTCTCTAAATTTTTCTTTTCTTTTCATAGTTGTCCTAGAAACAGTTTTTATTAATGTGATGCATTTTTAAAACAGCTTTCATATTAAACTATTTAAAAAAATCAGCATTTGTTCAACTGGGATGAATGGAATATCTTAAAATTTTCCTTTTCAATTTAAATAGTATTGCACAATATTAAGTTCCTTCATATTGCTTAAAAATTCTCCCATATGATTGGTGAATTTTCCTGTTTTAATTGCACAGTTTTCTTAAAAATAAAGTAAACAATGATATGAAATATTTGTTTCATTGTAATGTGTATCCTATATGTATTTGTTTTCTCAAATTATAAATAAAAGTATTTTTTTAATGTGGATTTTGTTGGTTGTTTTTCTTAACATATGCAATATTGAAACATACTGCTTTCATTAAATAATGTTTTAGACCTCTTATATACATACATGCATATTTGTGAAAAAAATAGATATCTGTGGTATTTTGTAACAAGTAGTTTTTTTCAAATATATTTCGCACTTGTATAATCCTTTAAGAGTGAAAATTTAGTAGCTGTTCAATACATTAATCGATCGTTTGCAAAATTAGTTAAAAGTTTTGGAATTTCGAACGTTTAAAGAGTGTTATTATCTAAATAATAATTTAAAGCTATCTGTATAATCGGAAACGGTAATTAATAGTTTATCAATACTAATCAAAGCAAAAAAAATCGTTATCTCTAAAAACGAAATTAGAAAAAAAAGATGGGAAGCAATTTTTTTAATTATATGAAAACAAATTATTTTAATGATGATGATTTATTAGTGAATATTCAAAATGTAAATGGGAAGTTCTATTAACAAGGATAAACTATCTCTCAATCTATTCTGCCGACAGTGCGGTCCAGCAATGCTGACGTCACAAATGACTGCTACAGCCTTCTCCTGTAGGTGGTGTTGGAAAAGCCGTCATGCCGGAGCATTTCAGTTGAGCTTGCAAAGATCGACAGCCAAAAGGGTAGATCTCTCTCGCGAGAGAAGGAAAAGGAATCGGAGGAAATCACTCGACTCGAACGAAAGGAGTTAAATCAGTCGGAGAGCGATTCTTTGATGCATCATCGCTATTTCGCAGAACTTGTGGAGGTCGTACAAAAATGGGTTACTTTAGAACTCTGCCCGGAAACCACATATGGCAGTCCTTTGTGGCGACCTTCATATCGGTTAAGGTCGTCAGCCATTGTTCAAATGTCTGCTGTCATGCTTATCTGCAGACGACAAGGTCATTAAAAAGCTCCTCATTGCTGGCAGGAGACGAGGGCGTTCTTCGTGAGAATTAATTATCGCTCCGTTGTGATTGGTCGGAAGTATGTAAAGAGAGTCTCAGCTGTAGAAAGGGCTTCAACTAAACGAGATTTGTGTTGTAAATCATTTCCCTTATTTCTCTATTTCTTCATCGGTAAGCGAGTGTTATGATGCAAGAAGTACCATTTATATAGAAATGGGACACCTGTCAGAAATTTGTGTGGAAAGAGAGAAAGTGCTAAGATCGAATTTTGAGATCGAACTCCTCTCTAACTTTTCCAGACTTAAAGATGGCAGAAAACAAATTTTATCTGTAGGGAAGGAAGCGATAAATCTAGAAACGGTTTCACGTATAACAAAGGAAAACGCTTTATCTTGCTTGTTATTCATTGGTTGTTTTACCTCTGAGCGGCACTTTTTCCACAAAATGGGCTAAATGGCCAGGTCAAAAGGACCTTGAAGGGTCATAGAAGGTTAGGGGAAGGGGACCGACTGAACGGCTGATGGGAAACAGATGGTAGCCTCCCGTCAAGGCCATCCAGCGTATTCTTTAACGTGCACAGGGTATGGCTCTCCCGCACACGGAGCCACGGCTTAACGTCCCATCCGACGGACGACGGCCTTTCCAAGCCCATCGGTGTCCCCTACTGACCGTGGGCAGGGCGGGGAATTTTGCGGAGATAAATCTCAACTCTGATCCAGCTGGGACTAGAACCTGGGAACTACAGATTACGAGCCTGGTGCGCTACCGACTGGTTATTCAAGTGTGTTAATAAATCTAAGCGGCGAAATAAAGTATTTTCCTCTTTTAAACGTGATTTTTATCTGTTTCTTTTTTTCACTTATTTTCCAGTAGATTGTATTTTGATATGCTCGTTTACGTTGACAACGAGGAATTTCACTTCAGCAGTGGCGGCTAGTGAGTTTCTAAACAGGTGGCGCCAGTTGAAATTTATCCAGCGAAACGAACCGTGGAGGGGCAGTGATGCTCAGCTGGTAATGCGCGAGGTCCAACTGGGCCTCAACTGAAACTTGGTTAGAAAATGAACAGAGGTTGGCATAGAAACGTCGACATATGCAATATATCTCGTGGGTTCAGATCCCACCACTTTTCCTCTATACCCACGTTTACATGGAGCATAATACTGTTCAAAACTTCGTAACATCTATATGAGTAACAAATTTTTACTCATGTATTGTTGCGACAGATGAACGTGCTACAATGAACTCATGATAGATGTGTCACTAACGCTCGCGTATGCTTCAGAGTGACAATTGAGTTATCAACAGATTGGAATGGAGAGATACTTTGAATAATAAGAATTGGGGAGGAAAACGAGAGATTTAGAGGAGTAGTAAAAAAAAGGAGGACATATACGAGTTTATTTATAAATATTTATATTCAGAAGCAGAAAGGGATTCATACACCAACTTTTTTCACTTACTAAATATTTATATAATTATATTATTTACAATATTTATTATATAGCGTCTGATGCTTGTTGTATACAAATTTTTATATTAGGTGGAATTATCAAAATATTACATTCAAAGCAGTGTTGAGATATTTTTGCTTCAGTGATCTAAGATGGCAAATGGATATCCATTTGCGATCATAGATATCCTTCGAACATTTTTGCGATATTGTGGTTGACTGGGTATGAATAATAATAGCTTCATTAATATAGTACTTTAAACAATCCTTATTGGGAAACGATATCTTCGCACTCCGCTTTGCAATTAAAATAATTCCATACTTTTTATTACATAGTAATATTTTTACTAATGTCAACTGGTAATAAACTCATTACCGTAAAGTAATAAGATTATTATTTGGCAAAAATATATCTGAGCAAACAAACTATTACTTATCGAAAGGCACCGCAGCGAATGATGCATTCCCCATTGTGCAGTGACATTATCTGTAGGCAGGGCAGGTTTTACATATAAGCTAAGCTACAGCTTAGGGCCTCGCGATGTGAGGGGCCTAAAAATGTAGTTCAAGTTTTACTGCGTTGCAAAAACTTTTTTTAATATTTAATCTATTGTGCAAACACTATTGATCTTTGCTTACCAATGCTAGATTAAAGTTTTCACCATATCATTTTCGTGTTTATTTTTCAACTGAGCCGGTAATAAACTCATTACTGGCTCAGACCACTCAATAAAAATAACTATATATGTATTTCGACTTTTGTAATTTTGGGGCCTCTTAAATTTGAAGAGCTTAGGGCCTCAGAAGGTTAAAGTCCGGGCCAGTGTCTAGGTATTGTTGTGGTATGAATGGATTAACGAGATTCCCACTCTCCCTATCTACTATCTAGCGAAACCACAGCCAAGGGAACGGGCTTGGCAGAATCAGCGGGGAAAATGGCCAATGAATAACACTAGCAAGGCAAATGATGGAAATTGCCGTCAATGAAGAACACTAGCAAGGCAAATGATGGAAATTGCCGTCGATGAACAACACTAGCAAGGCAAATGATGGAAATTGCCGCCAATGAGAAACACTAGCGAGGCAAATGATGGAAATTGCCGCCAATGAAAAACACTAGCAAGGCAAATGATGGAAATTGCCTCCAATGAACAACACTAGAAAGGCAAATGATGGAAATTGCCTCCAATGAAGAACACTAGCAAGGCAAATGATGGAAATTGCCGCCAATGAAGAACACTAGAAAGGCAAATGATGGAAATTGCCGTCAATGAAGAACACTAGAAAGGCAAATGATGGAAATTGCCGTCGATGAACAACACTAGCAAGGCAAATGATGGAAATTGCCGCCAATGAAAAACACTAGCAAGGCAAATGATGGAAATTGCCGCCAATGAACAACACTAGCAAGGCAAATGATGGAAATTGCCGCCAATGAAGAACACTAGCAAGGCAAATGATGGAAATTGCCGCCAATGAAGAACACTAGCAAGGCAAATGATGGAAATTGCCGCCAATGAAGAACACTAGCAAGGCAAATGATGGAAATTGCCGCCAATGAAGAACACTAGAAAGGCAAATGATGGAAATTGCCGTCAATGAAGAACACTAGCAAGGCAAATGATGGAAATTGCCGCCAATGAAAAACACTAACAAGGCAAATGATGGAAATTGCCGTCAATGAAGAACACTAGCAAGGCAAATGATGGAAATTGCCGCCAATGAAGAACACTAGCAAGACAAATGATGGAAATTGCCGCCAATGAAAAACACTAGCAAGGCAAATGATGGAAATTGCCGCCAATGTATAACACTAGCAAGGCAAATGATGGAAATTGCCGTCAATGAACAACACTAACAAGGCAAATGATGGAAATTGCCGCCAATGAAGTACACTAGAAAGGCAAATGATGGAAATTGCCGTCAATGAGCAACACTAACAAGGCAAATGATGGAAATTGCCGTCAATGAAGAACACTAGCAAGGCAAATGATGGAAATTGCCGCCAATGAAAAACACTAGCAAGGCAAATGATGGAAATTGCCGCCAATGAATAACACTAGCAAGGCAAATGATGGAAATTGCGGTCAATGAAGAACACTAGCAAGGCAAATGATGGAAATTTGTTGGCTCACTTGACGCTTGCCCGCATAATATTGCAGAATTAAGGCGATGCGAGGCAGTTCTTAGTGTATACTAAATATGGAAGCACACAGCTGCAGCTTGTGAGCATCTTAACAGGTGAGGGCCAGTCAATGTCATATTAATGAATAGCCTCCCTAGGGCCTACTAAAATATTTTTGACTTTCTTCTTTTTTATAATAAAAATTGTAACCAAGATCTCTTCTTGAATAGATCGCGATCATCTCAGCTGTGAAGACCTCTTACATCCTTTTGCAATCAGAAAAGAGTTATCAAAGATAATTTTGCTCATCCATCGAAATAGACACAGCCATAAAAATGCGTCCATAAAAGGGACTGAGAAAGAGAAGTGCCTAGATATGCACGAGGACTTGAATCGTGCACTGGGGTGGTATATATTCAGCTAAAGCAACGATGATGCAGCGTGGCTCAGCTGGCATGTGCCACATGCAGTCTGATGATGTTCCCATGGTGAGGTCCCAACAGGGCCTGAATTGCAATTTTCCTCCGCTAGCCTGCCCTCTGACCTCGGTGAGAAAAATCCCATCGAATGACTTGGAAAGTTTAGCATACAGATATACACTGAAGTGCCATTGAATCAGGTATAGGAGACATTATCCAAATTCAGTCCCGCAAGTCCCGCATTTGCGCGCATCTGTGGCTGAAACTCGGGTCATATATAGCTGTCAGCTTTGGCTTGCCCAAGCATTCGTCGTGAGAAGCATAATGGGAAAGGCGCGGGATATAGATGCATTTGACAGAGGGCAGATCGTAGGTGCCCGATGGATTGGACACTCGATCTCCAAAATTGTCAACGAATTTAAATATTCTCGTACGACAGTTTCAAAAGTGTTCTGGGAATATGAAAATTCCGGCAAAGAAAACAAGCACCAGGACAACCAGCTTTGAATGATCGTGGGCTTCGCTGTCTGACCCACATCATATGGACCGATAGGGGCCAGACATTATCTGAAATCACCTCCTATCTGAATGCAGGTTCCAGCCGGGAAGTCAGTGCACAGACCGTGCAACCCTCACTTCATTGTTTCGGCTTCAGGAGCCGCCGACCTACGAGAATCCCACTTCTAACGGCACGACACCAGGTTCAATGTCTTGCTTGGGCTAAAGAACATTGAAACTGGACCATTGAAAATTGGAAACGGATAGCTTAGAGTGACGAATCCCGATTCAAATTTCATCACGCCAATGGGAGACTGAGGGTATGACACCAACCCCATGAAGCCGTGGATACTGCATGTCAGGTCGGAACAGTACAAGCTGGTGATGGCCTGGGGTGTCTTCAGTTGGACGTCTGTGGGACTTTGGTATGTGTACCGATGACTCTCAATGCATCCTGGTACGTAGAACTCATGGCTGACCATTTACACCCATTTATGGCCATCGTGCATCCCAATGGAAATGGCATCTACCAGCATGAAAACTGTTCATCTCACAGGTCCAGGATGGCTACTGCATGGTTGCAGGAGCTAATTTGAAATAATGAATTTGCCACCTAGAAGCCCAGATTTAAATACCATTAAAAATCTTTGGAATACCATCAAGCATAATGTTCGAGTCCGTGTCCCATCAGCGACGATCTTGAGAGAATTGTGTATAGCTCTGGAGTATCCATGTGTCGCCATACCTGTGGGACATTTACCCAGCTTGTGGAGTCCTTGTCTCGTCGTGTGGCGGCCGTTATCAGGACCAGAGGGGGTCCAACACGTTACAGGGTTGCTGTCCCTAATTCAATGTCGCTTCAGTGTATGCAGTGCAGCATGAAAGCATTTAGTAATAAGAGTGAAATAAAAATATGCAGTACGAGTATCATCCCACCACGGATTGTGAGTTCCGTTAACCATAATCTGTTGGGATTGTTGTTGTTTGGTATGAATCTTGTTTTATTCAATGTTATTGTTTACCATTCCCTATTCGGGATTAATGCAACAATCGCCAATTTGGCAAACTTGATGCCATTTGGAGACATCGTGATTGACATGGCAGTGCGGTAGAAACTAGCACTCTCTAAATCGATAGCTAAGAGTTAAATAATTCTTATTAATTGAAAATGTTGACTTCAAATGAAATTAAAAAGTCATCTTATGATGCCAGATGTTTATGTTATACTTGGGTAGGAGAGGCTTAATAGGATATCCTCCTTTCCGTGGGGAATATTCCAAATTCCAGGTTCTCTGTTCATTAAAATGGATGGTCTGTGGAGTGAAATCGTTAGCGAGATCAGGCTAATGAATCAGTGGCAATTCATCTTGACAGAACATTCGTTGGGACAACTCCTCTGTGAGTCAAGCTCAGTAACAGTTAATGCACGACTCTGCACTCCAATTTAAAATAGCAAAATAAAACCCAGAATTTCTTTAAAGTAGTACACCTTTGGTATCTTTTTTTACACAAAAGCATGGAATACAGCTTACAAAACAGATATTCAGGAAAATAACAATTTCACTAAATAGACAACGAACGATAATACAAAATACACTCCTAACCACTTATAAGCTTCGGCTTAGTGGGATATTTTTTATGTAAAATAATTATAGATAACACTTATTGAAAATAAATTTGAATTTGAAAGTAAAAAGAAGCGAGGTATTGAACGAAAGAGGTGTACCTCGGTTAGGGGAAACCCGTTGGCTCACCAAACATCGTCTTCGCCAATTTGGCAGCACTAACAGTTCTTGAGTCATCATGAGTGATTTTTTGCTCACCGGCACAAATCACAACCTGAAGTTCTTTTACGAAGTATAAAGGGCTCTAGTACCGAAGTTAATTATATTCATTCTGCACCGGATGGTGAAGTGGGCTGAAATTACATTTCTGCGTGGACAATGGTTTTGGGTGGGAGATTCTGCTGCTTCAGCAATGACTGATGATTGTGCTCATAATGATCACTAATGAGTGAAGGGGAAACCTTTCCTTCTCAAGCTGCATAGCAAGGATACGTCCCAAGGGAAACTGATATTTTAACTAATGAAAGTGGCAAACTGAAAGGATGAGTTTTTAATGCTATGAAGATATTCTACACTTTCGACTCACACTAAATTACTACTGACTTATGCCAATGGGTACTTCTGACAACTTTCAGGACTAAACCAGCATCACTTTATTTCACTAGACAATTAATTGGTTGCCAAGGTCGTTTGTCACTCAACTTATGTTACAACAGTGCAGATCCTCTCGCTCTGCACTTAAGTGTGCTATGCCCAATCACTTTCAAAGTAGACAGAATGGTCAAATGGGGTAAACAAAGAGAGTCAAGGATTTTTTTATGCTTTTGAGATCACTTGTTTGAAATTTACTTGTTGTCATTGCTCTGTTCTCTTTGTGGGGCAACGCTGCTTCTGCTTCCTTCTCGGCTGGGGTGGGAAGTGACGGGGTTCACAGGATCTGAGGGCAGTGCAGCTCAGTCGATAAGGAGCCAGTTTCGTAATCTGCAGTTATCAGGTTCGAGTCCTCCAGGTCCCCCAGGCACACCTACTCACCGAGGGCAGGGTAGGGATATGCCCTACCTTGGTGAGTAGGGGATTCCGATGGGCTTAGAAAGGCCACCGTCCGTCCAATGGAATGTAAAGTCATGGCCCCATGTGTGGGAGAGCCCACTCTCTGCATGCTCTACACTCTGCATGTTAAAGAACACCCTGGATGGCCTTGACTTGAGGCTACCTTATGTCTCCCAACAGGTGTGTGATGGATCCCCTGCCCCAAATCTTCTCTGAGCCCTTAGGGTCTTTGAGACCTGGTCATTTAGCCCATTGTGTGCAAAAAAGTGTTGCTCAGAGGTAAAACAATCCAACTCAGCTCTCAGGATCTGGGCTCACAGGTGCCATAAATTGTTAGCATCCACTTTAATTGTCAAAAAAAAAAAAGGCTGCTTCCATAAAGAGACGAATTTATTAGCTTAGAGTCCCAAATGAATGGATTCCTGGTGGTTTTGATGGTTCATATTTTGGCTCATATTTTGATGCTTGCTTATGTTGTATATGACTGGTCGATACTCTTGCATCTCTCTTCTTTGGTGGGTTCAGTTGTTGGAATCATAAACTGACCACTTTTCTGCCAAAAATAGGATGTTGGCAATGTGCTTCATGTATATTCTTGTCATGTGATGTTGTTGTTCCTGATGTTGTTGGCTGATTCAGTCTGTGCTTTTAAAAATATTCATCACTCCATTGTACTGAAATGAGAATCTAAGTGAAACATTATTGTAGATAGCTACCATAATGCTAACTTGTCAGGTATCCCATTAAATCTCACAATCAACCACAAATTTTGACAATCAACAGAGTCAAAAGCGTTTTTGAAATCTATGCAGCTATTAACAAGGTTTCTGAAACTCCAAATATTTATCAAGAACCTGTCCGAGAGTAAGAATTTGATTATACACCTCCTACCACTTCTGAATCTACACTGTTCTTCATTCAGGTGTCTATTTACTGGACATTGGATACTGACAGGTATCAGTGTAACCTTGAGATATAGAGAAGACAGCATTTGTTAGCCACAATGGCCTCTACGAATTTACTTTGGTTCCTTTTGGCTTAAAAAAAACGTTTCAGAGATGACTTGATAATGTTTTGATGGGTTTAAAGTCAGAAAAGGTGTTAGTCAAACCTAAATGATATCATTGTGGCCTCTCCTACCTTTGAGCAGCACTTGGAGTGCCTCTAAACTGCCTTTGCCCGAACCTTAGCAACATGTTAGTTCGGGATGTTTCGGCCCTGCTGCGTTGGGTTGGGTTGTTTTACCTCTGAGCGGCACTTTTTTGCACACCATGGGCTAAATGACCAGGTCACAAGGACTCCGAAGGCTCAGAGAAGGTTGGGGAAGGGGACCCACTGGAACAGCTGTTGGGAGACAGATGGTAGCCTCCCGTCAAGGCCATCCAGCGTATTCTTTAACGTGCACAGGGTATGGCTCTCCCACACACGGGGCCACGGCTTAACGTCCCATCCGACGGACGGCGGCCTTTTCAAGCCCATCGGTGTCCCCTACTGACCGTGGGCAGGGCGGGGAATTTTGCGGAGATAAATCTCAACGCTGACCCAGCTGGGACTCGAACCTGGGAACTACAGATAACGCGGCCCTGCTGCAGCTGCTCAGATCAACTGTAAGTGATGTCATTGTGCCTAGGAGCAACAACTGCACAATCGCGACCAGGTAGGCCGCGTAAAATGACAGAGCACGACAGCCGAGTGCTGAAGTGGGTGGCGCGACAAAACCGTCTATCCTCGGTTGCAACGCTCACCAGCAGGTTTCAAAATGTCTCTGGAAGCAATGTCAGCGGTATAACAGTTCGTCGTGAGCTGCAGGAAATGGATTTCCATGGCAGAATATTCATACACAAGCTTAACATCAACACCAAGCGTCGGTTGGAGTGGTGTAAATCACGACGCCAGTGGAGTCTTGAGCAGTGGAATGCTTCACCATCTGGCAGTCCGACGAACGAGTCAGAGTGTGGAGGATGCCAGGTGAACGCTACATGCCTGACTGTGTTGTGCCAACTGTGAAGTTTGGTGGAGGCATTATACTCTGGGGCTGTTTTACATGGTTCGGTCTGGGCTTTCTAGTTCCAGTGAACGGGAGTCTGAAACACTGCAGCCTATAATGACATTCTCGCCAACTCTGTGCTCCCAACTTTATGGCAACAGTTCGGTGAAGATCCTTTCCTCTACCAACATGACAATACCCCTGTCCACAGAGCGAGGACCGTGCAGGAATGGTTTGATGATATGGGTGGAAATATGGCAGAGTGATGCCATCCGATGCTCCACTATACAGGATAGTACTACATCTAATGGAAAGCATCACATGTCACTCTGGTGTGCTGATCAACGCAAAAGGAAAAACTGACATTAAAGCTGCGAAGCAGCGGAGAAGGAACCTATCGAAAAAATCTGCATTACACCATATTTGTCTAATTCCGTCTGTTCATTCAATTCAAGAAAATGGAAACTTTTTTAATTTTGACCCGTGCCAAGGAATTATTGCCAATAGGATTTGATAGCGATAAATTCGGAACATATACTGTAACTTTGTAATTGAATTGTGCCCAGAGTCGATCGTTTTAAAGGAGTTTCGAGCTTTGTTTTTTATTATATTATAAAATAAAAAAAAAGATGATTATCGTTACCATGAGATCAGATAGTTAGGACTAATATCCATGTTCCTAGTTCTCGTAGGTGCAGGGATGGTTGGGAGAGGGGACCCACTGAACAGCTGTTGGGAGCAGGGTGTCGGCCTTCCGTCAAGGCCATCCGGTGTGTTCTTTAACGTGCGTGGGGTGTTGCTCTCCCACATAGGGGGCCACAGCTTAACGTCCAATCCGACGGATGGAGGTCTTTTCAAGCCCAATCGTGATCCCTATTCACTTTGGGCAGGGCGGGGAGTTGTCAGAGAGAAATCTCTACACTTGCACAGCTGGAACCCGAAACTGAGAATTGCAGGTTACGAACCTGGCACGCTATCAACTGAGCCTCCCCTACCCCGTAATAAAAAATAAATAAAGAATACAGATAAGAAAATAAAATAAGTTAAGAATAAAAAAGAGAGCACGAGAAGAATGTAATGAAAAAAATAGGTAAAAATGAAGAAAAGAGACAGAATAGAATAACAAAATAATAAAAAGGAAAAAAAAGATGTTAGAGTTTAAAATACTTTACAGAATTTTACAAAGTAATTAACATGTACAGAATGAAGGAGTAAGAAAATGGATAAAATGAGGAAACTAATCCTGCCATCCTCTCAGACCTTCTACTGTGGCATATAAACTGACAGGCTCCTATCAGACCTCTGTGGCAAGCAGCTGCTTGAGGGGGTATTTATTTTTTTTATTACATATATCAATTTAAATTTTAAATTTAATTAGCATGTACAGAAAATAGTGTAAGGTAATATGTTGAAGGTGAAAAGAAGAGAAAAATTGAAGTGAACAAAAATTAAAAAAGAGAAAAATCTTATACAAAACACGTAGTACACATAGTTGATGAGATGGGTGTGGAAGAACTTGACGGGCGTGCACAGAGCCCTGATCTCAACCCGATGGAACACCTTTGGGATGAATTGGAACGCCGACTGCGAGCCAGGCCGAACAGCCCGACATCAATGACTGGCCTCACTAATGCTCTTGTGGCAGAACGGCAAACAATTCCCGCAGCAACATACCAAAATCTAGTGCAAAGCCTTCCCCGCAGAGTGGAGGCTGTGATAGCAGAAATGGTGGACCAATGCGATATTAATTCCTTTCCTATTACCGCGAGATTGTGGATGAGCGAGTCTCCGGATACTTTTCACCATATAGTGTACTTAGGTTAAGAGTAAGGTAGTGGAAGGCAGGCTAACAAGCAACTGCCTTTGCACCCTTGACGACCACCAGTGGAACGATTACTAATGAGTGTTCTGTTTTATTTTGTATTTCGAGAACTTCCATGACAGGACAGGACTGCAACATGACAGTGCTTCAAGGATTAGAAAGGCAAGTATCCCTTCCCACCCACTGTACCACATAAAATATATGGTTGTTCCTTCCTACACCATGAGGCGAGGCATCCCTTTGGTTTTCAAGATCGGAAGTGTGAGGCATTGGGAAGAGGCAGCCACAACGCATCAGGTGAGCGAATGATTAGAGAGCACTTACACATCTACCTGTACTTTTGTAGGAATGGCTACATCCACTTTTGTAGGATCCCCAAAGTGCGATCCATTGTGGCAGAGAAAGTATGTTGCGTACTGATTGGCATCATACTGCAACTGGTGTGCAGGTACGATTCCCAAGCCACGATCGTAGCCATTTTTAAATGTCATGTTTATCCGTCACCATTTCCATCGATGCTCGGGTCACATAGTCCTCCAAAAAGTCATTAATAAGTACAGCTGCAATATTAGTGGACGTCAACAGCCGAAAAATAAACTTGTCGTAGTCCAGTTTTAAACATAATGGGGAAAGTGAAAAGAAAATGCAGAAGAATTATATTGGCGGGAAAATAAAATGCATTGAGTGTGAAGACGATAGAGTAAGACGATACTGCTCCTCACAACGAGCTAAATTTAGATGAGCGTCATGAAGAAACAATAGCCATATGAACCTACTTGACAGCTGGAATGGCGTCAGTATTTTATGGCTTAAGGACATAAACCCTTGCAACATGGGTAATGGCACGGAGCGACATTGCTCTACACCCATCGTCTTTGAGAATTGGGCAAGAGAGTATGCAAACAGGTGCAGGTGCACAGGTTAACACATGACCTCCCTGTCTGATATCCAAATAAAAAACCCAGGCAGAAAGGAATAGAAACATCCGTCATTGGAGTGAGATCGTGTTGGTAATCGTCTGCAGTTAAAGTCCGGGATGGAACTGCCTTAGCTGTTGGGGAGCCCTTCATGGGCAATCAACCCTTAAAACAAAAATTCCCTCCCTACTTCAGGCAGGCCCTTTTCACGAAGTATTTGGCCACAGTCAATAAACAAAAAAAGCGAATTTGATCTGGAAAACAATTGAAAACAGAAAAACCGAACACCAGTGCGGAAACTGAAATCTTTAGTAACACAGTAGTTCCAGATATTTGTTGGAGAATCCTGAGCTCTGCAGAACTTTAATTAACCACAGAGTCTTCGTGGGACTTGGTGTCATGCTCTCCCAGGTGTACTATCACTTAGATGAGAATTCTCATCCAAGAATTTAGTTTCAGGGTGGATATGTGTGTGAAACGGGGGGGGGGGGGTGAGGAGACAGAAATTAGATTTAGTTTCAGGGGATCCGAGAATATATTTTCGGGCTGAGAATAAGACTTGAGTAATATTTCCCTGTACAGGAAAAGTTAAATGCAATAAAATTTCATATTGTGTTTAAAAATCTATTTTTTAGTGCCGGATATAGACTACGGGACTAACGTAAAATTTTACAAAGACAACTATTTTGGATTTCAAAGCAGGCCACAAGTCTGAGACTTCGTATATAACAATCAAAATACACTCAGTTCTGTTTTTACACGGATTTTTTTACACGATTTTAATTTAACACGTTTTAGAAAATAAAAAATGTCTGTAAATGGTAGATAGGTAGTCAGTGGAAGGAGAGCTATGCATCAATCCCCTGTGATGATGCATAGAACCGGCCAGGCTTAGCATCTAATGTCCAACCCCGCCTTCTCGTGGTGTAGCCCGTTAGTACATTTCAAAAGAGATACTCTCATGTGAAAGTGAACGGAAGGGGAGGGCTGCCAGATTAGTGTGGCCTACTGATCTGGACAACTGTGGTTCCTTTTCTTTTTTTTTCTACCCTGCTGAGGAGTGGTCAACCACACAGGGTCCTGGTGATGACCATATAAACCTACTGGATTGGATTGATATATGGCTCTGAGCTTGATAATGGATCCTGAATTTGCTGCACTGGTGGGCTTCTGTGGAGGGAAAATCTTCCGCTGTGTTTTCTCTTTGTTTGTGGGTTGACAGCCCCAAGGGAATAGATTCACAGGATATGTTTATCAGCAGGTGGATAATCCTGAGCAGAGGTCGTCGCAGGAACATGAACTCTTTGCTTCTATTGGCATCATCAAATTCTACATTGGAGGAAGTCTTCCAGTGTAGATGGCTTCAGCCTTTAGTGGTGGGGGAAAGGGTCTTTGACCCATGTCTGAGATTATCTGTTTGATATTATCGGCATTCCATCTCTCAATAAACATAGTTTCTTTATAAATCCCATTACCCATTTTCTCTCCATAGGTAGTTGGAATGTGAGGATTCTGCACAGAACTTTTTCTCTTGATGTCCTCACACAAGAATTCCACCGTTATAATTTAGATATTCTCGACTTGCAAGATACCAGATGGAGAGATAAAGGTCAGATTCTTAAAAATAATCTTAATTTTCTCTTTTCAGGGAGAGAAGATAATAAACATCATCAAGGCGTGGGTCTGCTTCTCAGCAGACACGCTAGTGATGCTCTTCTAGGATATGAGTGCATTAATGAAAGGTTTCTTACAGCAAAATTTCACACAAGCGTTAAAGACCTGAATGTTATCTGCTGTTATGCCCCCACTGAGGATGTCATTGAGGATTAGAAGGATAGGTTTTACAGACAACTTCAGGATATTTTGAATTCTGTGAAGAAAGGAGATATGACCCTTGTTCTAGGTGACTTCAATGCCAAAGTTGGTACTGACTCTGACCATTGGGAGGAGTAATAGGCCTTTTGGTATTGGTAGCTGCAATGGCAATGGGCAACGTCTCCTACAGGTAAGTAAACTCAATGGATTCAGAATAACTAACACTTATTACAAACACCGCGACATACATAAGTACACATGGGTTTCACCTGATGGGCTGCATAAGAATATGACTTATTATATATTAATTAACAGCAAATGGGATAGTTCTGTTAGGAATCCAGGTCATATAGGGAGCTGAAATTGGATCTGTCCATTACCTTGTTAAAAGTGTCTTGGAACTTAAACTTAAAAAGTGTTGTTCTAGGGTTAAAAAATTTGCTTTTAATACTGAAGCTCTGAAAGACCCAGTTATAGGCAAAGCTTACCATGATAGGTTACTTAGTCATTATGACAGTCATGGTTTCCTTGAGTAGGGTATTGATAAGTTGAGGAAGAATGGGATCATTTTAAACAGGCTTTTTTGGACACTAACAGTACTCTTTTAGGAAAAAAGGGAAAGAGGAGGCAGAATTATTTCAGTGATAAGGCACTTGAGCTTATTTCAGAAAGGAAGAACTGTAGGAATGTCCTTAATCAATACCCTACTAGTCCTAATAGAAAGCATTACAGAGAGCTTAATAAACTTGTAAAGGATCAGTTAGCTGCTTATAAGAATCTTTGGCTTGATGGCTTGACTGACTAAGCCGAGGAAACAGTTAGGCAGCACAACAGCAGAGAGCTGTAACAGATAGTTAATGTTTTGTGTGGTAGAAAACGGACAGGTATACAGGGATTGAAGGATAAACAAGGTAAGGTTATAGAAGGTGAGGATTCTGTCATGGCTAAGTGGGCTGAGCAGTTTAGTGATGTTCTAAACAATGTGATTTGTTCTACTCCCATTGTTTGCAATGATGATAGATGCATTGGTGGCTTTAATGTTGGCCCTATAACATAATATGTAGTTATTTTGGCTATTTCTAAACTTAAACTTCATAAATCCCCAGGAGTAGATGAAATTACTACAGAAATGCTTAGAGCTGGGAATATTTCGGTTACCACTTGGATGACTGAAATTTTGAATATCTTTTATGATAAAGGCATGGTCCCTAAGGATTTTACCAGAGCTATTATTATCCCTATTTTCAAAAAAGGTGATCGCAGTTCTTGTGATAACTATAGGGGTATCATCCTATTCTCTGTTACAGGGAAAGTTCTTTGCATGATTGTGCTTAATAGAATTAAGAATCTGATTGACAGTCAATTGCGTGATGAGCAACGTGGATTCAGAAGTGGTAGGGGATGTGTAGATCAGATATTTTCACTCAGTCAGATTCTTGAGAAATGTTTAGAGTTTCAGAAACCTTTGGTTGCTAGCTTTGTTGATTTCAAAAAGGCTTTCGACTCTGTTGATCGTCATAATTTGTGGTTGATTGTGAAATCATATGGTATACCAGACAAGTTAGTTAACACAATGAAAGCTCTCTATAATAACACTGAGCCATGTGTAAGAGTTGGTACGGCATGTAGCAATTGGTTTAGCATTACTTCTGGTGTTCAACAAGGGTGCATTTTGTCTCCTTTTCTCTTTAGCTTGGCTATTGATTACGTTATGCGAAATTCACTTCAAGGTGAAGAATTTGGCCTTAAATGGGCTGGAGATATGAAAATTTCTGATTTAGATTATGCTGATGATTTAGCCCTTTTGGCAAATGATGTTGATGAGATGAACTCTTTCATTCTAGCTGTTGATGAAACTGGTAGTAGAGTAGGTTTGGTAATAAATAGAGAGAAAACTAAAGTGATGAAAATTGGTCAGGCAGGCTGTGATTCAATTAATCTAAATGGTTGCAGTCTTGAGCTGGTGTCACAGTTTAATTTTCTTGGGAGCTATGTAACAGATACTGGTGATGTGCGGCATTAGATTAACAGAAGAATAGGGATTGCTGCTGGAACTTTTAAGAATCTAAGGAGAGTGTGGATAAATAGGCATATACAAAAAACTAAGAAACTAAAACTAAACTACTAAAGACTAAAATTAGACTGTAATATAGTTTGATTCTTTCTAGGGTTAGTTATGGCAGTGGAACTTGGACGCTGTGTAAACAAGATAACAGGAAACTAGATGCTTTTGATTCTAGAAACTTATGCAGTATCTTGGGAATTAGGTGGTTCAACTTTGTAACTAATGATGAGGTTAGGCAAAATAGTCAGCAACCTCCTTTAAGCAGCATATTGTGCAGAGAGAGACTCCGTTGGTTTGGCCATGTTGCCCTTATGGATAATTATAGATTGGTGAATAGGGTTATGAGCAGTGTGCCTAAATGCCTCAGAAAGAGGGGGAGACCTAGGATGCGGTGGGCAGACAATATCAAACAGGACCTTGTTATAATTGGTGTGCAGTGGCCGGATGCAGCAAATGTAGCTCAGGACAGACTTGCTTGGAGAATTAAATTGCATGGTCTGGTTGGACCTCCGTAGCCCATGGCTGCTGGAGGATGATGATGATGATTAGAAAAAAATTTCAATTCTCTTTTTACACGAATTATTTTTATCTAATACGATTCGAACCTCGCCTTTTAAAAAAATCTCCATTTGAATTTAATTCTGAAAAAATATTCCTATTGAGGAAAAAATTCCTAGAATTTACATTTATAGCAAAGATGCCGCTTTTTTATGGGCACATTTTTCGAAGTAGTTTTAGTTTTGAAAATGTACTATAGATACATATTTTGTGCACTAAAATCCTCAAAATGAAAACTACAGTATCATAACTGCACAACATGTTTTTTCTATTTGATGGAAAAATTGTACAAAACCTACTTTATTCGGAATAAAGTGGCAACATTGAGTTCCGGGAATTCTCCTCAATTTTATCTTCAATACATACCTTAGTCTTAGTCTCTCATTTCGTGTTTAAATTTAAAACTGTTTAGATGTTTAATATAAGAAATCGAAAAAAAAAATTTGTTTTGTTTTTTGAAGTTTTGTGTGCATAACATAAATTTATTTAATTTTGCTGATAGTTAATTTTCAATTTTTTACCATCTGATTTATAAACTACGATTCAAATATTTTTCTTAAGCCTTACGACGATGTCGGATAACTCAACTATACAAAAGCATGAAAGGAAAGTTATCTCTTTGGATATTAAGATACAAATTTTAGATCATCTTACAGCTGGAGAAGGTTCAACATCCATAGGTAAATATTTCGGTTTGAACGAAGTTACCGTAAGAACCATCAAGAAAAATAAAGATGCTATTAGAAAATCTGTGCTTTCTGGAACAAAACTGAGCGCTAAGTCGTCATCGTACACGAGAGATATTGTAAAAGTGAAAGAAAAGGCACTAGTAATGTGGATAGAAGATAACTCGCAAAAAAGAATACCTCTAGACGGAAATACCATCAAACAGATGGCATTACGAATATATAAACAGATACAAGAAATGGAACCACCCACATCAGCTCAAAATTCATTAAAAATTTATAAACAAAAATTACGAATTTTCTGCGAGTACAGGTTGGCCTGCAGGATTTCTTCAAAGACACGCGTTTCATAACGTAAAGATAAAAGGTCAAGTTGCATCTGCAGATGATCCGGCTGCTAAAGAATTTTGTCCAAAATTGGCCCAAATCATTGAAGATGGTGGAATGCAGGATGGTGGAATGCAGATGAAATTGGTCTTTTTTGGAAAAACATTCCGAGTAGAACCTACGTAGCAAAATCACAAAAAAAGTTGGTGGCTTTAAAGCAGCTAAGGATCGTGTAACCTTTCCATTTTGCAGCAACGCTTCAGAAGATCGTATGTAAAAACCGCTGCTCATCAATCGACCCCTAAGACCACGGTCAATGAAAGGTGTAGATTTGAATAAATTGCCAGTGTATTGGATGGCAAACAAAAAAGCCTAGGCTACAAAAGAAATTTTTAATGAATGGTTCCATAAATGTTTTGTTCCAGAAGTTAAACGCTATTTGAAAGAAAAAAAATCTCGAATTTAAATTTCTATTGATTATAGACAATGCACCTGGCCATCCTGTTTTGGGACACCCAAATGTGCAATCTTGTTTTCTGCCGCCTAATACGACACCTTAATACAATTACTACACCAGGGTATAATTGCCACATTTAAAACTTACTACGTAAAACGAATATTCCAATACATTTTGGATAAGCTAGATAAGTATAAAACACTAGCAGTTATTGATGTGTGGAAGAAATTTTCTATTTTGGATTGTATCAGACATGCTGGATTGACGTTATCAGAATTAAAACCATCAACTTTAAACGCATGCTGGAAAGCTATTTGGCCAGAATGTGTAAAAAGAAAAGATTCTGTACAACCAAATACGACTGAATATCCTAATATCATCACTTTTAGCACATACAGTTGGTGGAGAAGGATTCGATGATTTATCGTTTGTAGATATTGATGAATTGCTGGTTGACAAAGCACTTAGCGAAGATGAACAGAAGTTGTCCTTGAGACTCCTGATGAAAAAGAAAAAAGTGATGGTGATGAAGAAGTTCCACTCAATGCAGGTTTAATTAAAGAAGGGCTTCAAATGGCTAGTAAATTGGAAAGTCATTTTCTTACACATGATCCCATTGTCGAACGAGCTGAGCAGTTTAAACGTGAACTGAAGTCATGTATGGCGCGTTATCAAGAATTATACAAAAATCTAGTCAAAGCAGGATCTCCTTTAAGCAGCATATTACCTTAAAATTACCTTTAAGCATTTCAACGATTGATTACAGAGTTCGTTGACAAACTAATCAAACTTCAGAATCACTGGAAACAAGTGATAATTTGTCCCCCATGCCACAGAGAGCATTTCACCATTGGAGTATGACACGACGGCCAAAATGTTTCAAGCGATGAAAGTCTTACACAAACGAAGGTGTCTATTGTCAGAAAGTGACAACGAATAAAATCTAGTTAATAAGCATATGTAAGTCATATTTTTTTGCACTTTTGTATTCTTGAATTAATGACATATTATTTTCTTTATGAAGGATAATTTACTTTATATATGCAAATATAATTATCTATAAAAAATGTGTTTAAATGAATAAAAATCAAATAAAGATTTTGATATGATTTGTTTGAAAACAACTTATTATTTGTACTGGGTTTTCACGCCTGGAACCAATCTTCTATTTTTTCACATGCACTGTATTTTTTTTTAGACGGTTTTTTCGGGAACCTATCTACCGTGTAAAAACAGAATTGGGTTTATATCGTGATCGAAACGATTTTTCTCAGTCTTTAATATTCGAGCTCTAACTCATCTCTAGGATATTGAGTTTTTGTACTCGAATTACGAGAATTTTATTTATGCGTAAAATAATGAATATAAATTATATATCATAAGTTTCTTATTCAATGACTGGTCGCATTAATTGAAAACGATGTGTTCAAACCAATTAATTTTCAATTAATTGCAACACAGTTCACGGGAAAAGAGGGCTATTGCTTAATTAGGTATTTAAATTTTTCTTTCATAAAATTATAATTCGAGTATTTAATGTAAGTAGTAATTTATATTTTATTTCAGTGTTTTTTGTTTGTTCAAATGAACATCTTCCAAGAATATTATGAAGCTATATAATATACATAAAATGCCCAAATAACTTTTTGATGAAGGAGCCTAGCGGTGCAAATGGTCTGTCTATAGCAGGCGTGTCCAACCTTTTGACTTCCCTGGGCCACATTGAGTGAAGATGAATTATTTTGGGCCGCACATAAAATATATAATATAGTTAATGTATATGATTTATAAAACTTCATTTATTTTCTTATGTTTTTTATTAAAAATTAAAAAAAGGGCAACATAAAACTAGTGGGATATCAAAAACTCGCTGAAAATCACATAATCATGTTGAAAGCTTATGTCGTAAACTTTACGATTTTGTGGGCCGCGGGTTGGATACCCTTGGTCTATAGGAAAGTGACCATGTCCGAATGAATGACAGCGACTGTAGCGCCTACAGCAGCAAATTTAGGAAGTTCACAAACATAACTCAGTAAGAAAGATGAGATTTATTGCAATAATCAAAGTTGTAGAGCATCATCAAATTAGTAGGAAACGATATGCATGAAATGAGTGGATGCAACGCTATAAATACCGACACTCGGCAAATTGGATGCCTGACACTTAGACACCAAAAAATGTCAGTTCAACGTGAAGGCCATGGAGAGTAGGACACACACCACAGAATGAGAAAGAGAGAATAGTGATGAAACTATTTATTACACATATTAATGATTATATTTCATTTCACAAATGTTAGAAAGAAACTCACAGGCGCATGGGTCTAACATAGAGCTGTTGGAAAGCGCGCAACGTCTGCTGCATTGCGCATCTGAATGTGAAATAGAACAGCTTGTTTGTAATCAGCATTGCAGGTGCCGCACTATCACAGTCATCGTCGATCTCATGTAGATCGTTTGCAGGTTCTGTGGTATACGTTTGTGCTTTCAGGTAACTCCAGAGGAAGAAATCCATACGAGTCAAGCCCAGTGACCATGGAGGCCACTCCAAAAGACCACCCTACCCGATGATCTGCTGTCCAAACGTGTCAGACAGTAAAGAATGTAAGTTTTCTGGCAGATGTGGTGGTGCATCACTATGTTGGTACCACATGCATTGTGCATCCCTGAGGGGAAGGTCAACCAATTAGTCAAGCATTGTGTTTCGTAACAGTTGGTAGTACCTCATGCTTGTTAATCTTCCTTTGTAAAATACTGATGCAATGAGTGTATTGTTCAAATAGTACACCGGACATTAGAAATTGACCAGCATACTTGATGCCTCGCCTCTCGTCCAAGGAATGGGTTGACAACAGCCCAGTAATGGGCATCCTGCCTGTTAATGATTCCAGTCCATGTGAATTGTGCCTCATCTGTCTAAAGCAGGCGTGTCCAACCTTTTGACTTCCCTGGGCCACATTGAGTGAAGATTTTACTTTCCTGGGCCACATTGAGTGAAGATGAATTGTTTTGGGCCGCACATAAAATATATAATAATGTATATGAATAATAAAACTTCATTTATTTTCTTATGTTTTTATTATGAAATTAAAAAACGGGCAACATAAAACTAGTGGAATATCAAAAACTCGCTGAAAATCACATAATCATGTTGAAAGCTTATGTCATAAACATATAAACTTTACGATTTTGTGGGCCGCATTACTAGCTTCCAGGGCCGTAGGTTGGACACGCTTGGTCTAAAGGATCTTGGAGAAAAGGGATGAATTATTCTCTAAGGTATTTAGTACCAAATTGCAGTCTTTTATGTCACCTGGTTTATACTCCAATGTAACGTACACCATCAATTGGTCAACTAATGTCTGGTGCAGTATTTGTTCAAAGTTCAGATAATGATAAGATCCAGATGAGCAACCCACCATCTGGATCTTTATCCAATAGACCTTCTCGCCTACAAGCACTATAGGACCTACTGCCATATCTAATTTTTATCTGACTGGGCAAGTGCTACATCATCATCATGTGCATAAGTTTGTGAATCTTTCTCTGGTATTGCACAGTATTTTCAAAGAATATGTAAGGAGAAGAATGAAAACTTCAATAGGCGTAATGTAAGACACTTTTGATTGCAGCGCCATAAGGCTGCAGATACACGTGCTATGCTGCAGGAAAGCTGTTATTCGTGATCGCAGGGGTTAAGGTACTTGCATATTTGTTTCCGTAAGAACTTTTAAATACGGCGGCTATTGTTTTTAGTATCGCAACGTTTATAATTTTTTTAAAATATGTATTATAAGCAGTTGGTGTATTATAAGCAGGGAACGTTTTCACATCGAATGAACTGTTTTTTCCCCTTCAGCACTTTTACGTTATGTTCCTGAAAGGAAATAATGTATGCACATGATGATGGTGATGTAGCACTTGCCTAGTGAGATTTCATATATTACTTACTATACGCCAAAAGGATTACTTACTATACGCCAAAAGGATTACTTACTATACACTGGATGGCCTTGACGGGTGTGCAAAAAAGTGCCGCTCAGAGGTAAAACAACCCAACCCAACCCAGTTCCCTCACTCCTCTTTTTTTTGCTGCGTTCAAAAAATTTATCTGAAAAAAAAAAGGTTTTTGACATGATGATTGTTTAATTTTGTTGTTGTCTCATACAATCTTCCAGAATTCGTTTTATAATTATTTAGTAAATCTTCATTCCATATAAGAAGCTAAACACTGTAATATGTCTACGTAAATCTTTCTCCTTTTTAGAATTTTAAAATCATTGAGTTATTATAAATTGTTCACATATGCAATGAATGTAATTAAAGTAAGAAAAGCACAGAAATTTTAAGAAGTGAACTAAGAAATTAATTTAATATCATATATTCAGTTCAACGGAGGTCACAGCATGAGAAATTGGCTAAAACAGATTATGCTAATGGGTATAAATTATATTTGCAACGTTTGCAAAATATAAAACCTCCCAAATTTTGTAATTATAAAGAAATGATAAGATAGTAAAATCATGCACTTTTCATGTGAATTGCGAATACACTGAAAATATAATCCATAATTCCTTGTTGCTTTGCGATTTTGGCGAGGATGACTCCTTGGAATCACAGCATGCAGGCGCTTACTGTGCTGCACGGCTTTGGGTTGGTTTGTTTTACCTCTGAGCGGCACTTTTTTGCACACCATGGGCTAAATGGCCAGGTCACATGGATCCCGAAAGCTCAGAGAAGGTTGGGGGAGGGGACCTACTGGAACAGCTGTTGGGAGACAGATGGTAGCCTCCTGTCAAGGCTATTCAGCATGTTCTTTATTGTGCACAGGGTTCTCCCTCACACGGAGCCACGGTTTAACGTCATATCCGACGGATGGCGGCCTTTCCAAGCCCATCGATGTCCCCTACTGACCGTGAGCAGGGAGGGGAATTTTGCGGAGATAAATCTCACGCTGACCCAGCTGGGACTCGAACCTGGGAACTACAGATTACGAGCCTGGCTGCCTCTAGGACCCTTCGTTAGAAAGCTATATGGGTGTTTTAGGATTATTTAAAAGTCTGCATATAGCACAAACATACTCATAAATAAATAAACAGTTAGTTATTTTAAGGCAATAAACTAACCTAAAAATAGATTACCATATTTCAACTTAAACCTCGAAGAATGAACATTGCCTCTGGCGAATATGTGATGCTCGTTTTCAAAGGAAAGGAAATTAACTATTTTCTAACTTTAGAACCTTTAACGATGGAAATTTAAAATTTAGAAAAAGTGAATACTGTTATTTCATTAGTACCTATCCAACTCAAAAAGAATTTTTCATTTATCACTTTAAGCAAAAAGTTATGTTTTCCCTTCCAGCTCCTATAAGTTACTCATACATATAAATTGTTCAAGAACGAATTTTATTTTTACTCTCTATATTGCCCAAATTTCAAAATATTAGCAGGAATAGGTCGTTGGCAATAGTGATTAAAAGTTTTTCCATTTCACAAATTTAGTTCCCTCTAACGGTTGAAATTAAAATTATGCGGAAATCCTTAAATTCAAATCCTGCTGTTATATTCAAGACAAAAACCATTTTTCATTTATCTATAATAACAAAAAAAGTTGAACGTCTACAGAAGGATGACAAAAGTGAAAATAAAAGTAAGTCTTCTACGTAACTTCAAAATGCTGATGATCACTTTAGGGAAATCCCCATCATTTCAATGAACTTTTCTATAGCTACAAAAATGATAATAACGTTAGAAACTCTAGTTCGAGAAATAATACAGATATTCATGATGAGAGTTTTACCCACGAGTCGAACACGAATTTCTTATAAGAAATAAGGCAAATACGGTTTTAGAATTTGAACCAAATTGACATAATTTAATATTTTTTATCTTTATCATCATCCTCAAGCAGCCATGAGCTACGGAGGTCCAACCAGACCGTGCAGTTTAATTCTCCAAGCATATCTGTCCTGAGCTACATCTGCTGCATCCGGCCACTGCACACCAATTCTAACAAGGTCCTGTTTGACATTGTCTGCGCACCGCATCCTAGATCTTCCCCTCTTTCTGAGGCCTTTAGGCACACTGCTCATAACCCTATTCACCAATCTATAATTATCCATAAGGGCAACATGGCCAAAACGGAGTCTCTCTCTGCACAATATGATGCATAAAGGAGGTTGCCGACTCCTTTGCCTAACCTCATCATTAGTTACAAAGTTGAACCACCTAATGCCCAAGATATTGCATTAGCATCTAGAATCAAAAGCATCTAGTTTCCTGTTATCTTGTTTACTCAGCGTCCAAGTTTCACTACCATAACTAACCATATCATTAGTTTTCATTAGTTTACTTAATTCTAGAAGTTTTTTCTCCCTTCAAACCACGGGGAGATTGCAATATCTTTCGTTTAAGTTGGTATGAAGCAAGTTAAATAGAGATACCAAATTTGTATATTCTTCATTTTCATTATTTAATAGTCTAGAATTCATACAGTCGTTTACGCTGTGGATTAGTTGGCATCTTGGTAAGCGCACACGTTCATTGTTAGATACAAATATAATATTTTTATAAGGTTCGGATTTAATTATAGAAGAAAGATGTTTTTCATATTTTCCTTCATGTTCTTTTATAAAATAAAGAGCTCTTACGCATCTGTGGATTAATCTATCTGCCTTTACAAGAATAATGTCTTGATTTTGTGCAGTAAGTGACAGAAGATATAATTCTTCAAGAATATCTATCATCAGGGCCAAGTCCTCAATAAAATATTTATTTTTCATTCCCTGCTTCATGACACTCATATTATTTTTACAAAAATGTTCGTGCAATGCTGGATACGCTCGCCACACAACTTTAGTTGCTCTAACACTGCAAGCTGTCCATCGGGGTCCCGAAAATCTGCCAATTATTATAACTTCTAAGTCTTGAGCAATTTTTTTTAGCTCTGCTTGGTTTTTATGAGATGTATGGTATAGACAATATATTTTGTCAAGAAACGCCTTGGAACGATTAATTTGAGAAATAGATTTAATCGCATCGTCCAATGCCAACTGTATCCTATGACTTAAGCAATGCCAGATTATTAAGTTTAAAGTGATGCCATTTGGACTTTGCAACGCACCTGCAACGTTTGAACGACTGATGGAGTCGGTGCTCAAAGGTTTGTCTTGGGAGGTCTGCCTGGTTTACTTGGACGACATCATCGTTCTTGGAAGAACTTTCGAAAAACATTTGAGAAATCTTCGTCAAATGTTTGAAAAACTTAGGGCAGCCAAGCCAAAATTGGGAGCGACAAAGAGTAAACTGTTCCAGCAAGACCTTGGTCATGTGATCATTACATCAGGGATTAAGACTGATCCTAGTAAGATAGAAACTGTAAGAGACTGGCCTCCACTACAGGTTATTTATCAACTTCTCAGTTCTATTGGACTTTGCACATATCATACAAGAATTCTTTTCAATCAAGGAATATCATACATATCATACATGGAATTCTTTTCAATCAAGGAGATCTTGTCTGGCTGTACAATCCACATAGAAAGAACAGACTTTCTCCAAGATTTGTCAAGGTTTTCTCTAACATCACAAGGCAATTACATCGTCTGACAGAGGAAGGCCAGCGGTTCATGTGGACTACTGAATATGATGTAGCCTTCCAACAGCTAAAGTAAGCTCTTTCCACAGTACCAGTGTTAGCATACCCACAAACTGGAAAACAATTCATAATAGATACTGACCGTTCCGTGGCCGAGTGGTTAGCGTGCTTGACTACTGATTAAGGGACCTGGGTTCGAGCCCCGGGTAAGGCATGGATGTATGTGTCGTTTTTCTGGTGAGGTCCTGCCATCCTCTCAGACCTTCTACTCTGGCATATAAACTGACAGGCTCCTGTCAGACCTCTGTGGCAAGCAGCTATTTGAGGGGGTATTTATTTTTTATTTTCCGACGCAAGTAACACAGGTGATGGTGCTGTACTTTCACAACAAAAGACGGACAAAAGTTATTGCATACTTCAGTAAAACTCTATTGAAACGAGAACGAAGTTATTGTGTAACACGAAAAGAACTGTTAGCAATAGTAAAAGCAATAGAACATTTTCATCATTATCTCTATGGCCAGAAATTCCTTATACGCACTGATCATGTTCCACTTAGATGGTTATTAAACTTTAAAAACCCTGAAGGACAATTTGCTAGTTGGATACAGCGTTTACAAGAGTACAATTTCTCCATTGAGCATCGAACGAATAAAATGCATAAGAATGCAGATGACCTTTACAGACGTCCATGTATTGAGAACTGTAAACATTGATATAATGCAGAGTTGAAATTTGGAACTAGAGGTTATGCCCATAAGACAAATAACATCGACACAAGCAAACAGTGATACTCCTAACATCTGGAGTCCAATTGAAATTAGAAAGACCCAACTAGACAATGAAGATGTAAGACCAATATTGGATCTGATTGAAAAATCTGATGTAAGACCTAATTGGGAGCACATCTCGAGGTATAGTCCAACTACCAAAAGTTACTGGGCACAGTGGGACTCATTAGAAGTGAAGGACGGTGTATTATACAGAAGTGGGGAGAATCCCAATGGACGGCTGATCCGTTTGCAGATAATCCTTCCTCGCTCCCGAGTGGAACTAGTGATGAAAGATGTACATGATAGTGCCACTGGAGGACACTTCGGTGTTAATAAGACATTCGCCAAAGCCAGGGAACGATTTCATTGGTTGAAAAGTAGGGCAGACGTTGAAAGATGGTATAGGCAATGCGAAGCCTGTGGAGTAAAGAAAGGCCCCAAGACTAGGAGTCGGGGTAAGCTGCAGACGTATAACGTTGGTGCCCGTTTTAAAAGAATAACCATTGATATAATGGGTCCGTTTCCTAGAACTGATGATGGAAATCGATATTTATTAGTGGTAATGGATTATTTCACAAAGTGGCCTGAGATCTCTCCCATCCAAGACGAGGAAGCAACAACAGTGGCAGAGATGATAGTAAATAACTTGATTAGTAGGTATGGACTACCTTTGCAACTCCACTCTGACCAAGGAAGGAATTTCGAATCCAATGTGTTTAAAGGCATCTGCCAATTATTAGGCATTCAGAAAACCTGAACAACTCCCCTACAACCTCAGTCGGATGGTATGGTTGAAAGATTTAATAGGACAATTGCACAGCATCTAGCATTGTTTGTGAACGACCGTCAACGTGACTTGGATCGCCATATATACCACTCCTTTTGTTGGCATATAGAACAGCAGTGCATGAGACAACTGGACATACACCTTCCATGATGCCATTTGGAAGAGAGTTACGTCTCCCTTGTATCCTTTTATATGGTCGACCTGAAACGATGCCTGTATCCACAGCACAATATGTGCAAGAATTACAACAATGACTAGAAGAAATCCATTACTCCGTCAGACATAACATCAACTTATCAAGCGAGAACCAAAACGAGATACGGTAGTAAAACAAATGGAATTCTTTTCAATCAAGGAGATCTTGTCTGGCTGTACAATCCACATAGAAAGAAGAGACTTTCTCCAAAACTTCACAAACCTTGAGAAGGTCCATATACGGTAGTTAACAATATTAACGACGTGGTGTATCGCATTCGTCGACGTCCAATTACAAAGTGCAAGGTGGTTCACGTGAATCGTTTGGCCCCTTTTCATCGAAGAACTGAAGAAGTTTCGGAATCCAGAATTGTTCGGGACGAACAAGATCTAAGGACGCAGTGTTACAACAGGATGAACGTGCGACAATAGCTTGCGACATGTGTATCATGAACGCTCGTCTATGCTTAACGTGACGATTTACGTTATTAACTGTTTAGAACGAGAATGCTTTGAAATAGTACGAATTGTGAAAGAAAAAAAAAGATATAGTGGAGTAATAATAGGAAGAAGGAGATAGTGTATTAAATTAGTGTTGTGTAATGCTATGTAAAAGGACTATTCTTATTTGATTTAAGACGAAGCATGGTTCCGGTGGATATGGTAAAAAAAAAAGATATAGTGGAGTAATAATAGGAAGAAGGAGATAGTGTATTAAATTAGTGTTGTGTAATGCTATGTAAAAGGACTATTCTTATTTGATTTAAGACGAAGCATGGTTCCGGTGGAGATGGTAAGTTTGTTATTGGGTGCTCTATCAGGGGAGATCAAGGTTAAACGTTTCACATGTATAAGGTATAAAGTTTTGTTAAGGTTATTTAGCGTCACAAATGAGATTCAATACTAAGAGGTTTGTCTTTATATGCTAAGAGAAATAGAAATACTTGTTTAGCTAAAATCGATTAATTTGTAATAATATTGTCATTGTAATAAATTACATCATTCATACTATAGTGGCATACATATGTGCTATTTATGAACTCACACTAAGCTTTCATCTCTTTGAATACATAACAATATGGTGAGCATCAGGCCCCTGTGTGGTTGACCACTCCTCAGTATGGTATTTTTAATCACTTTATTACAAATATACTTTGGTTAATGCTTTGTGTTCTTTATTTACATTTCATATATGTAAGTCATTTGTACATAAAAGAAACAATGAGGAAGGTAAAAATTAACAAAGGGCTAAATGCAGTTTTATTTCAATACATAGTATTTATAGATGATTGTCAAGTAATGAAGATAACTATAATTGTACATTTAAAAGTCTTTCTACTCTACATGTCACAAATTGTAAACTTTAACCAATCAGGGTGAATCTGTATATGCTTACATTGCAATCGGTCGGCAACCATTAAAATATTTTTTATTCTCTTCAATTATATTGCATGTTACAGCTGTTTTAATGCATTGATTTACACGTTATATGAAAATGTTAAAAACCGTTTTTGAACTAGATTATGAACAACGATGTATCAGAGAGGTAATATAAGGATAGCATCCAAGATATCTTTTTATATGCTAAATACAATAACGATAAATATAATGATCGCAGAAGACTACTGGATAGCTCATGTGAAATCGAATAAACAATTAAATCACTCCAAATTCAGCCCTATTTTTAAAATCGAGCTATTCGAATTCGTATTAGTTGCGGACTGGTTCCCCAATTAATACTTAATCGTAATTGATATTATCTGTAATCATTTTCGAAACATAAGTATTTTTTTTAATTTTTGTACGTTTATGCTTATTTAATTTGTCTATAAAATGGTCTGTAAATGGTAGCTATGTATTCACTGGAAGGAGAACTATGTACCAATCCCATGTGATGATGCATAGAACCGGCCAGGCCTAGTACCAAAAGTCGGAGCCCGCCTTCTCATGGTGCAGACAGTACTTTTCAAAGCTTGATTATGGATCCCAAATTTGCTGCATTGGTGGGCTTCTGTGGAGGGAAAAGTCTTCTGCTGTGTTTTCTTTTTGTTTGTGGGTGGACAGCACGAAGTGAATAGATTCACAAGATATGTTTTATGAGCTGGTGGATAATCCTGAAGAGGCCATCGCAGGTACCTGAACCCTTGCTTCTACAGACATAAACCTACATTGGAGTAAGTCCTACCAATATAGATAGCATCAGACTTTAATAGTGGGGAAAACACGTGTTTGCTCCATGCCTGCAATTAGGGAGCTGTTTGATATTGTCGGCACTTCCTCTCTCAATAAACGTAGTTTCTTTAAACATCCCTCTAACCGTTTTCTCTCCCCAGGTTGTCAGAATATGAGGACTCTGCACAACGATTAATCTCTTGATGTCAGCACACAAGAATTCCACCGTTATAATTTAGATATTCTCGGTTTGTAAGAGACCAGATGGGCAAATAAAAGTCAGATACTTAAAAATATTTTCCAACTTCTCTTTTCAGCTAGGGAAGATGGAAAACATCTTGAAGGCGTAGGTTTGCATCTCAGCAGACACGTTATTGAGGCTCTTCTAGGATATGAGTGCATTAATGAAAGGTTTATCACAGTTAAATTTAAAACAATTATTAAAAACTTGAATGTTATCTCTCGTTATGCCACCACTGAGGATACCGATGAGGATGAGAAGGATAGGTTTTACGGACAACTTCAGGATATTTTGAATTCTACCATGAAAGGAGATATGACCCTTGCTCTAGGTGACTTCAATGCCAAAGTTGGGACTGGCTCTGACCTTTGAGGAGGGGTAATAGGCCCTTTTGGCATTCGTAGCTGCAATGGCAATTGGCAACGTCTCCTACAGGTAAGTAAACTTAATGGTTTCAGAATAACTAACACCTATTACAAACACCGCATAATACATAAGTACACATGGGTTTCGCCAGATGGGCTGCATAAGAATATGATTGATTTTATATTAATTAACTGCAAATGGGCTAGTTCTGTTAGGAACACCATGGTATATAGGGGACCAGATATAATAACACCACTATAATAGAAATGTGTGAGTTGAGTAAAGCTTCTAGCAATTGGTTTAACATTACTTCTGGTGTTCGACAAGGGTGCATTTTCTCTCCATTCCTCTTTAGTTTGGTTATTGATTACGTTATGCAAAATTCATTGCAAGGGAAAGATTTTGGGCTTGAATGGTCTAGATCTCTGAAAATGTCTGATTTGTATTATGCTGACGATTTGGCACTTTTGGCAAATAATGTTGATGAGATGAATTATTTTATTAGAGCTGATGAAGAGACTGGTATTACAGTAGGTTTGATGATAAACAGAGAGAAAACTAAAGTGATGAAAATTAGTCAGATAGGCTGTGACTGAGTTAATCTGAATGGTTGCACTCTTGAGCAGGTGTCTCAGTTTATTTATCTTGGGTGGTATGTAACAGATACTGGTGATGTATGACATGAGATTAACAGATGAATAGAGATTGCTGCCGGGACTTTTAAGAATCTATGGAGAGTGTGGAGAAATAGGTGTATACACCTAAAGACTGTATAATAGTTTTTCTTTCTAGGGTTAAGTATGGTAGTGAAACTTGGACGCTTTATGAACAAGATAACAGGAAAGTAGATGCTTTTGATTCTAGATGCTAACGCAATATCTTGGGCATTAGGTGGTTCAACTTTGTAAGTAATGATGAGGTTAGGCAAATGAGTCGGCAACCTCCCTTAAGCAGCATATTGCGTAGAGAGAGACTCCGCTGGTTTGGCCATGTTGCCCGTATGGATAATTATAGATTGGCGAATAATGTTATGAATAGTGTGACGAAAAGCCTCAGAAAGAGGGGAAGACCAAGGATATTTTGGGCAGACAATGTGAAAGAGGACCTCGTTACAATTAGTCCACAGTGGTCAAATGCAGCAGCTGTAGGTCAGAACATTTGTGTTTGGAGAACTAAATTACACTGTCTGGTTGGACAATTGTAGTAAATTGAATGGCAAAACTCGATGCTCCTCTATGCAGAGATAGCACTACAACGTATGGGTGAGGTCACGTTTCCCCTATCTCTATTCAGAGAATTCATTCTGAAAGTTTTCATTGCAGTTGGGCAGCAAAGAAAGGACCTGTTATTAAGAGCAAGACCGTTATTGATAAATCAGGATACGTTTGGGTGTTTAATCATCAAGGTGAATGGGAGGTCTTTTCGAATTTTGAGTGGTGCCTAAACATAATAGCCAAACATATTATAGAAATTTCAGTCTAATAAAAATTGCCAAACATAAAGAGAAACAGAACTGTTGATGGTGAATTTTGAATTTAGCATGCCAAACTTGAAAGGACTACTTTCTTTGAATAATTACTTAGAAGAATGGGGAAAAGGAGTTAGAGAAGGAGAAAAAAAGCAGCTGGCTAAGGCCCAGTATAGATGAGAGGGACACTCCAATCAGACATGGAGCCAGTCAGTCTAAAGGAGTAGGGAATGGCTCTCGGATGGCCCAACTGAGTCCAGGCAACACCCGCACCCCACGAGCAACCAAAGAGCAGGAGAGAGAAAATTAACCCTGGTGAGGGACAGTAGTGGTAGAGACTTTCACTCCCACACACGCCCTCCTGCCATGGCTGACGAGCGAACCAGCTGGAAACAAATCAGAGAAGGCAAAGGCATCTCTCGACCCTCAAAGGAAGCAGATGAGTGGCAAGAGGCTAGATCAGAATGAAAAAGAATTAATAGGGTGGGGGGTCAAAGTGAAGGAAAGGATCTCAGCCCTAAAGGAGAGAGGAAGGAGGAAAAAAAATAAAAATAAATAAATAAAATTAATGGATACAGTGTACTTTTGTTTAGGTACGTTTTCATGGTACTTGATATTTAGATTTAACTTTATATAGTGAGAAAGGAGAGGAAGAGGGAAAAAAAACAGATAGTGTAAATATAATGATAATAACCGTGTAGAATCAATCAGGTGTCTGATGGAACAATGTGTAATAATGTGTGGCAATCCCGGTATTCCACAATAGAGACTGCACTACACCTTGAGGGAGTTGCCATGAAACCACAATTCACTGGCCAGGGTACTTTATATCTTAGATCTGCCTTGCTGCGGGAGAAAACCTGTGGAACAGAGAGGCCTTACTTTTGGAAACAAGTCTGTCTGATGAAATAATCATTGAGGTGCAGTGAGTGGATACAAATCACTCACTGATTTTTGTCCAAATTCAATAGCCAAAATATAACAAATGGTATTTTTAAATTTTGAAAGCCCACTGCGCATGGCTCAAAAAGAGCCATCCGCAGTGGAGACACCTAAGCTGTCCAGTCGACAGACGCCTAATCGGACTGATCAATACCTTTCGGCATGACCCTCAACTTCGTCCTCTCCATAGAGCCAACTAGCGACCCCCAGCGAACATTCAGCAATCCACTACGGGGCAGGCAACCAGGCCCTTCGCAGATGCCAAAATGAGTCTTAGTTGGGAGCTCCTGTGCCTTTCGACAGACACTATCTTACAGCATCTCCAGGGGGATGTCAATATGGCTGCATGCCATGGACCACCAGTCCACCCTACTTCACTGAGGCACCTAAGCCCCTCCACCACGTTGTTCTGCCTAAAGAGCTCTGTGGGACTCTTAGTTTGGACTTTCCATCGATACGCCCGTCAACCGGGTAAGCCACTCCCAGTCACGAGCCTCCAACTTTTACCTCACCATTGTGAGCGGGCCGAAGCCCCCCTCCCCCCAGTGAAAAGTCATCCGACCCACATGTCTGATTGGACAGCCATAGCCCGTGGCTACTTGAGTATGATAATCAGGATGATTTCACTGCTTTATGCTTTCTTGTATGACAAGGAAGTCTCGCCACAGCACACCGTGTGAAATGTCTTAGTCTAATTCGCATTTTTTGTGCAACTTGTTTGCAAGATGCCGATCCCCAACCATAATCACCTCCACCTTCCCCCCCCCCCCCCACATTCTTCCCAATCGCCATTCTCAATTCCAGGCATCTCATGGGATCTCAGTTCAACAACGATGTCAGAAGACGTTCCCTGAGACGTCAGAAGGTGAAAGGTATATTTGAACACCACAGCACAGAACATAGACCTCCACTATACCATAGCAGTTAAGCCAGTGCCCAAATGACTAATTGAAGAGGAGGAAAAATCCCTGCGTCGTCACAAGTTGAAAGCTATATTTAAATTAGACCCCCACCACCACCACCACCACACCCCCAGCAGTTCAGTCATTGTCCAAGTAATTGAGCAGGAGGCAGTCCCTGAGACATGACAAATTGAAAGCTTCATTTGAATAACACCCCAACACAGACCCCCACCACACCCACAGAAGTTCAGACAGTGCCCTAACAAGTAATTTGGAAGTAGGCAGATTCCCTGAGAGGTCACAAGTTGAAATCTCTCTTTGAATAACACCCCAGCACAGAACATAGACCCCCACCACACACCTAGCTGTTCAGCCAGTGCCAAAACAACTAATTGCACAGGAGGCAGGGTCCCTGAGACGTCACAAGTTGAAATCTCTCTTTGAATAACATCCCATCACAGAACATAGACCCTCACCACACCCCAGCAGTTCAGCCAGTGCCCAAACAACTAATTGCACAGGAGGCAGAGTCCCTGAGATGTCACAAATTGAATGCTCTATTTCAATAACCACCTACCACACCCCCCAGCAGTTCAGCCAGTGTTCAAACAACTGAGCAGGAAGCAGAGTCCCTGAGACGTCACAAGTTGAAAGCTCTCTTTGAATAACACCCCAGCACAGAACATAGACCCCCCCCCCCCACCACACACACACACCCAGAAATTCAGCCAATGTGCAAACAACTAATTGAGCAGGAGGCAGAGTCCATGTGGCATCACAAGTTGAAAGCTCTATTTGAATAAGAACTCAGCACATAACATAGACCACCACCACACCCCTAGCAGTTGAGCCAGGGCCCAAACAACTAATTGAGCAGAAGGCAGAGTCTCCATTACATCACAGGTTTAGAACTGTTGTTAAAAAAGTCGAGTATGTGGTGAAGTGAAAGCCATATTTGAACAACACCCCAGCATAGACCCTCACCACACACCCAGCAGTTCAGCCACTGTACAAACTACTAATTGAGCAGGAGGCAGGGTCTCTGAGATGTCAGAAGATGAAAGCACTATTTGAATAACACCCCAGAACACAGACTTCACCACACACCCAGCAGTTCAGCCAGTGTGTAAAGAACTAACTGAGCAAAAGGCAGAGTCCCTGAGACATCAGAAGTTCAGAGCTCCATTTGAATAACACCCCAGCACAGAACATAGACTCCCACCACACACCCAGCAGTTCAGCCAGTGTCGAAACAACTAATTGAGCATGAGGCAGAGTCCCTTTGACGTCACAATGTGAAAGTTATATTTGAACAACACCCCAGCACAACACCCCACCACAATCATCAACAACTTTCACTGAAGAAAGGTGATCGTGTGTAGTGACCAATCATTGTAGCAGCCTTGGGGCGCCGTAAAACCATTCGAGACTTAATCAATTATATTCTGCAGTGTGGATAATTGTGAATATAAAAAGAGGCCCACTTCATTCCCGCTAGAAAAAGATTGATATTATATTATCGTTTTTTGCTACTTAGAGTAGCATCTGTATGAAGGATTGTGAATCCATTTCAGTGAGCGTCATGGGCCTTGGCTTCTCACTCCCTACATCTGCTAACTGTCTACTGTAACTACCCTTCCTATGGTATCAAAACTTCCAGGCTCTCGCCACTCATGTAGTGTCGTGTAGACAGAGCACGATATTTTCCCCCAGGTTGGCGGGTCCTTTGGGACTGGCTCCCACCCCACAACACAGGACTTGTAGCCTCATTGCCCCGTGATATGCTGTTAACAATGAATCTCTTTTGTTGCGATCTTATGCAACCACGGCAATTCCCGGTTCCGCTTGTACAGCACTACCTGGTTATGAAGAGCCATGCTTATCTAGAGCCAGGGGCAAGGAATACGCCCTATAGGCGCACCTGAACCCCAGCCTCACATGGCAGCAGTCCTATAAAAGGAAAGCTGACCACCGGAAGAAACCTTACTTTAATCTATTCAACGGTTAGCCATGAACAAGGATATATAGATCCAAGTTCGATCGGCGTCCGGGGTGGAGACTCTTAGTAGGACCCAGACTTTTGTGAGGGCTCTGGCTTACTAGGAGCCAATCCCGTTCTGCCAAGCCCTCGAACAGCTCAACCAGAGCTCCTGATAGGTGAGGTCTCAGACGCTGTCACCGACCAACCGGCACGGAACCAGTTGGTAGCATCGTTGACCTCAGTTGGCTTTGGCAATGCTCCACCAAACCAATCGGATCGGGGACCCAATCCGGCCGGCAAAGCCTTCAGCCAGTTTGCTGGGCCCTAGGCCCCCCACCACGACAAGGTGGTCCCCTATCGGGGGGGACATGCTGTTAACAAGAGGATTCGATGTGGGTGTCAGTTGCAGGAGAGCCATACTCTGTGCATACCCTGTAGCCCATGGAGGTAGGAAGATAAGGAGACGCCCTAACGCACTTTCCCTGTGGAAGGAAAATGATGCTTACGCAGCATTGTGGTAGCCATGTTGTTGCATTCAAAACAAACCGTCTGCCGCTGCAATCAAGCCTACTTACACTCAGTTTTACTGTGCGATTCGTGCAGCCATAAGCTGAACAGGCTGCCAAAATACAAATGTCTACAAAAAATAGTATAGGTGAGTAACTACTGATCAATGTTTTGAATAGAACAACATGGCTGCCGTAGCATCATTTTCAAGTGCTTAGGGCTCCTCCTCTTATCTTCCTACCTCCATGCTGTAGCCCAATGGCGCCATCATGCATCGAATGTCTTTGCACAAACCTTCATTGCCACTCTGTCATTGGTTGCTATTTTGATGTTAAGGAAGAGATGACAATCACCTTGAGCATCTATGTCCTGGTTACAGCCTGATTTTTCCCAGCAGCTGCAGGTTTTGCCAGTTTTGATTTAGTCCTGGGTTGAGTTGTTTACCTCTGAGTAACACTTTTTTGCACACAATGGGCTAAATGGCCAGGTCACAAAGTCTCCAAAGGCTCAGAGGTTGGTGAGGAGGGGACCCACTGGAACAGCTGTTGGGAGACAGATGGTAGCCTCCCATCAAGGCCATCCAGTGTGTTCTTTAACATGCACAGGGTATGGCTCTCCTACACACAGGCCACGGCTTAACGTCAAATCCAACGGACAGCAGCCTATCCAAGCCCATCTGTGCCCTGACTGATCGTGGGCAGGGTGGAGAGTTTTGCAGAGATAAATCTCAACACTGACCCAGCAAGCAGGGAGTCGAACCTGGCAATTACAGATTACATGTTTGGCATGTTACCGACTGAGCTACCCCCGCCCCACAAGGGGCAGGTTGTTTTACCTCCGAGCGGAACTTTTTTTGCACACCATGGGCTAAATGGCCAGGTCACATGGACCCCGAAGGCTCAGAGAAGGTTGGGGGAAGGGGACCGACTGGAACGGCTGATGGGAGACAGATGGTAGCTTCCCATCAAGGCCATCCAGCGTATTCTTTAACGTGCACAGGGTATGGCTCTCCCGCACACGGGGCCACGGCTTAACGTCCCATCCGACGGACGGCGGCCTTCCCAAGCCCATCGGTGTCCCCTACTGACCGTGCGCAGGGCAGAGAATTTTGCGGAGATAAATCTCAACGCTGACATAGCTGGGACTCGAACCTGGGAACCACAGATTACAAGCCTGGCGCGCTATCGACTGAGCCACTCCCGCCTATAAGGGGCAGGAAATCGAGTGTAATGATATTTATGCCAAGTGAAAGCGTACAACCTGGGGAATGCCATATATATGTACTCTACATTTTAGAAAATTTCGGACCCGAGCCACGCCAAGAAAATCTGCTAGTAATTAATAAATGCTTTACAAAAATAACTGAAAATTTAATAAGAGTTATTCCCAATTAAAATAATGATACATATGACCAATTGCATACATCATTAAATATATAACAGAAGAGGAAACTATTAAGGTAAATGATTAAAAACTTTACAACTGAATAAGACTAATAAAGGTGATGGTATTTCCACAAAATTGTAAGGATACTATGTCATCTTTTTACTTTTCATTACGTACAGATTCATATGTAGTATTTAAAAAAAGTCAACTGTTATTCCTATATACAGGGTATCTCAAAAATATAGGTAGAAACTTTTAAGGGAAGTAGATAACATCTAAAAGAATGAGAATTGCATAGGAACCCATAACCGGAAACGTCATGGGAAAGTGGTAGCAGAGGTACAAGATCTGAAAGGACACAAGACAGTGATTAATGGGAAAACATTTATTGGACATAATTATCACAAATGGCGTACTAGATGATACATTTCATAATGTTACAGCTCTTAATGACCCATAATCGCACAAATTTTGATGCGCACACGCAAACAAACAGTGGCCTGGTACATATCTGTGTGGGAAGCGTTCTTGATACATTCGTTGAACGGTTCGTCCGTTGCCCTCAGCTATTCCATACACTAAGTGCATGTCTGCCAGCTCCCTGTTCGAATACCTTTGCATGCTCTTCGTCAGCCGACTACCGCTCGAATGAGGAAATCCGAAATTTCCCCTCTAGCGCACTGATGAACAGCGCCGCCTATTGACTTACAGTGACGTTTCCGGTTATGGGTTCCTATGCAATTCTCATTCCTTTAGATGTTATCTACCTCCCCTAAAAGTTTGCACCTATATTTTTGAGACACCCTGTATATATAAAGGATGCATACATTCTGATATAGGCAACTATAAACTACAAACTTTATTATTATTTTTTAAAAATCTTTAAAAAAATTACTAAAAATAAAATTCTAAATTTTTTAAAAATAACTTTTTTCCAAAAATCAGTTCAGTCACAGAAAAGGGTTGGGTTGTTTTACCTCTTAATGGCACTTTATGCACACAATGGGCTAAATGGCCAGGCTACATGGACCCCAAAGGTTCAGGGAAGATTGGGGAGGGGACTCACTGGAACAGCTGTTGGGAGACAGGTGGTAGCCTCCCATAAAAGCCATCCAGTGTGTTCTTTAACGTGCACAAGGTATGACTCTCTCCCACACACAGAGTCACAGCTTAAAGTCCCATCCGACAGACGGCAGCCTTTCCAAGCCCATCGGTTTCACCTACCGTATTTCGCCGAAAAGAAGACCGGGTCTTATATTAATTTTTGCTCCAAAATACGCATTAGGGCTTATTTTCAGAGGATGTATTATTTTTTCATGTACAAAAATCTACATTAATTCAAATAGTCATGGCATCTTCTTCTGGAACATCATCATAACTCTCCAAACCCCGAATCCGGCCTGAATTTCTTGCGACTTACGTTTCCTGTAGAACCATTGGCCTCAATCTCTCATGTCCAGCAATAGATTATAATTAAGTATTTACAAATACTTAAAATAAATGATAATATAAATTATAATTAAGTATTAATGTCAATAATATTATTTAATTTATATTTAATTATATATTAATATTATTTTATAATTCAATACGTCCGTCATGTGTTGCAATGGATGTACTAAATACGTCCGTCTGGCTGATGATCTTAACTGGGGCTTATTTTTGGAGTAGGACTTTATATTACGAGCATCCTGAAAAATCATGCTAGGGCTTATTTTCCGGGTAGGGCTTATTTTCGGGGGGAAACGGTACTTACCAAGAGCAGGGTGGGAAGTTTTGCAGAGATAAATATCAATGCTAGCCCAGCTGGTACTTGAACCTGGAAACTGCAGATTATGAGCCTGGGGTGCTACCGACTGAGCCGCCCCCTTTGGATAAGGAATAGAGACTGACTATACTAAGATGCTATACTAAGACTAACATCATTTGTTTATAATGCTATCAACAATAACTACTGTTATAATATTTTTATATATAAGAAAAGTATTTGATTCGGTATCACACAATTTATTACTAATTAAAGTAAAGAATGCTAGAAATAGAGACAATAAGTTAAAACGGTAACAAACTTATTTATAAATGGAACTCAGAAAGTAAAAATAAGCTCTCTATAATAACACCGAGTGTGAGAGTTGGTAAGGCTTGTAGCAATTGTTAGCATTACTTCTGGTGTTCGACAAGGGTGCATTTTGTCTCCTTTTCTCTTTAGTTTGGTTATTGATTATGTTATGCGAAATTCACTTCAAGGGAAAGATTTTCGCCTTAAATGGGCTGGAGATACGAAAATTTCTGATTTAGATTATGCTGATGATTTAGCCCTTTTGGCAAATGATGTTGATGAGATGAACTCTTTCATTCGAGCTGTTGATGAGACTGGTAGTAGAGTAGGTTTGATTATAAACAGAGAGAAAACTAAAGTGATGAAAATTGGTGAGGCAGGCTGTGATTCAGTTAATTTGAATGGTTGCAGTCTTGAGCAGGTGTCACAGATTAATTACCTTGGGAGCTATGTAACGGATACTAGTGATGTGCGGCATGAGATTAACAGACGAATAGGGATTGCTGCCGGGACTTTTAAGAATCTATGGTGTGTAGAGGAATAGGCATATACAATAAAATAGACTAAATTAGACTGTATAATAGTTTGCTTCTTTCTAGAGTTAGTTATGGTAGTGAAATTTCGACGCTGTGTAAATAACAGGAAACTAGATGCTTACGCAGTGTCTTTGGGCATTAGATGGTTTAACTTTGTAACCAATGATGAGGTTAGGCAAAGAAGTCTGCAACCACCTTTAAGCAACATATTGTGCAGAGAGAGACTCCGCTGGTTCGGCCATGTTGCCAGTATGGATAATTATAGATTGGCGAATAGGGTTATGAACAGTGTGCCTAAAGGCCTCAGAAAGAGGAGGAGACCTAGGATGTGGTGGGCAGACAATGTCAAACAGGACCTTGTTAGAATTGGTGTGCAGTGGCCGGATGCAGCTGATGTAGCTCAGGACAGATATGCTTGGAGAATTAAACTGCACGGTCTGGTTGGACCTCCGTAGCCCATGATTGCTTGAGGATGATGATGATGTGCAAAAAAGATGCAGCTCAGAAATAGAACGACCCAAACCATCAGGTGGAGCAATTGTTTTGATGAATGTATTTCTATAGACTATTTCATCCCCAACACTCTTAGACATTCGTCTTTAGTCCACGATTTCAGTTGGTGACATCCGACCTCGTTGTCACCTATTTCAATGAGCCGAGTAACAGACTCGGGAACTTAGTAAAAATAGGAGTTTTAATAAGTAGTTGTAGATATATTTATTACACTGTTTTCTTGTAATCTGTCATGCATTAAGGGCTAAAAAAAGTACTGTTGTTTCAATATACAACGGAGAGACAAATATTGTTCTAAGTTCATTTTGTCATCAAGAGGTTTACACACCAGCAATACAACGTTATTTGCCAGTCGATGTTGTGGGGAGAGGGTTCCAGCAAGCTGTTTACAAAACAGCTGGCTGATGGGCGTGACCCAATAAATTCCTCACGGACCAGTAGTTCTGACAGTTTCACAACACCAAGGGAACGGGTAACGGTTTCAATTTCCATTTGTTTTCTGTTGATGCTCCCAGGTTTTTCCTTGTGACGTACGCACGTTCTCTTTTGTACAGTAATGCAATAGGTATTGTGACGTCATCTGTGTATTGTTGTCATCGTATTTCTTGTAGAGAAGCTGCAGCTATTAGAGACGATGATCTAGCGAAGTTTAGGTTGTACGTCAACAGTCTGCTCGCTGTTGTCATCCACTATTACTTTTCCCGCTCACTTGAATCTCATTTCGCACCTAGCAGACTGAGACGATGCACTTGATATCGCAGAAAAACAAATGGTACCGAAACATTTCTCGAAAGCGAGGAGAAATATTCGAAAGCTCATTTTTCGATGTCAGTTGTAGACTGCAGAGCAGGAATGCCGCTTTGTAGCCAGAAATATTCCCGACACATTTTCAGAATCGTCGAAGATTTCAGGACATCTTCCAAATAGCCTTTTATGGCCTCTAAAAATGCGTAAAATTTATCGAATGATCTTTGTTCAGTCAGTTTCTATAGTGTACCACATATTTTGGACGATACAGTGTAGGTATTTGTTGTGACATTAGTAGTTTTGTGGAAGTTCCTACCAACAGGGACGTACTCAGGGAATGAACCTCCCCTCCCCTGAAAATCCGGTCATCTTATACAAAACCTCAAACTTATCTCTACTTTGATATTCAAAACAGTTGTCTTTGTATAATTTTATTTTAGCCCCATAGTATATATCTAACATTTCAAAGTAGATTTAAGTACTGTAAATTTTATTCCATATAGAATATCATTTTAACCCTTGTTGTCCGATGGAACATTTGAGTAATTGGGAAATCCAACTCAAGTCTTAGTCTCAGACCTCCCCGACACTAAATCCTGGGTACATGCCTGTCTATCAGTAATAAGTGACTTGTTTTTAGCGGTGGGGAAACAAATCTTTGTTCCCTTCTCCATGCCTGCGATTAGATTTCTTATTGTTGGCCCTACCTATCTCAATAAACATAGTTTCTTTAAAAATCCCACTAACCATTTTCCTTTATAGGCACGTGAGGACTTTACATAGAGAATATTTTCTTTATGTTCTCGCACAAAAAATCCAGCATTATAACAGATATTATGGTCTTGCAAGAGACCAGATGGACAAAAAAAGATCGGACACTTAAATTTAAGATTAATTTCAGATATATCTTTTTCAGGGAGGGGTGGAAGGAAAGAGTCTGCAAACAGCAGATATGCTTCAGAGCCGGATTTCCCATTTGGCACTTTAAGTCTAAGGGTGTCATCATAATCGGGACGCCATTGATTTAAATGCTACAATTTGTTTAGGTAACAATAAAATTATATCTTTTTTAATTTTAAGTAGTTGCAAGTATCAATGAAGAGCGATTACTCTCTTTTCAAAACACTCTCTCTTGAAAATCGAAAAGAAACTTCTAAAGGAATATGGATATGAGGCAATGCACTACTATACTACCAAATGTATTGGGATACTTCAATGGTGTGTGAAAGGAAAACACATTCAACGCTCTCCAACTTCGAAAATCAGCTTTTTAACAGAAAAATGCTGCAAAAGATAAATTGTACATCTTAATTATATTTATTCACATTTCGATTCTAGAAAATAGACTTATCCCTCGATTTCTACGGCCAAGAAAATGCAACCAGTTTCATTTTACACAATTAGAGACTCGGTTTTTTTTTATGTATATAGATATAATACATATTATGAGGTAGCACTGGTATAGCGTCAAGGGACATTATTAGACTGCCATCCCAAAGAAAAAATCAAGTAAATGGTTTTGATGCAACTTATTTTCAAGAATAGAAAGATAATATTACTGAAATTCGAGATAAATATGTATTAGTAAAACTTTCAATGTATGTTTTATTAATAACAAGGATTTTTTCAGAACCTATCCCTCTTTTTTCCATAAGCTGTTGTTTTGATTTACACGGTGATTTTCTGGAAACTATCTACCGTGTAAATCGAGGGATGAGTATATTCGTTTAATTTTATTTCCTAGACATTTTGAGGATATCAGTGGTTTTATGGGCTGCGACCAAATCAATTTGTTTGCTGAAAGGAAGATGACACATCATGCTTTTAGCTTAAATTTCAAACTTTCAAGAAAGTTTTGAATGCTATTAATTTAAGAATACGTAATTTTTAATCTTTCTTCTTATAATAAATAGATAATTTTAAAATAATAAAATCTCAGGGGAAGTAATATGCTTAGAGCCTAAGGGTGAAAAAAAATAAAAACAATTCACTAATTGAAAGATATTTGGAAAAGAGAAACATTGCTTTTTTTTTTAGAATATAATTTTTTATTCATAAGAGTAAAGAATACAAATACATTTACACTTTGACCCGCAAAGCTAAATAGCTTATCTGCAGGAAAACGAATAAATTATATTAAACATAGATCATTCAGCCACCAAAATGGTGTACATCAAATAAATCCACAAAACACAACACATTAAAATCGGCTAACTAGAAAATACAAAATAATTTTTTAATTCCATTTTAAGACTTCTAAAAGAATCTATATTTAGTAATTCTTTTGGAATAGCATTAAATATACGTGGTACTTGATAATCGGAGGTATGTTTCCCGTAATTATTTCGAAAATTTGGCAATTTGTAATAACCTTGGTTTTGAAGTCTTGTATTTTTATTATGTTGAATTTTTAGTTTGTACGTTGCGTCAAAAAATTTTTTATTATTACATTATATTTATATAAATTGCTGTAGGATAAAAGATTTAAACATTTTAATCTATCGGTAGAAGTTTTATAAATTTTTTGCAAATGAAACGGAATAATATTTTTAGCTATTATAGACTGCAGTTTTTCTATTTTATTTATGTTAGTTAAGTTAGTTGTTCCATGCACAATTATTCCATAATTTAAAAGAGATTCGCATATTGCTTTATAAAATATTACACAGGGTTCCATATTTAATACGTATTTCAATTTTTGAATTTTTATCGCCGATATTCTCAAGCTTTCACATATGTGGGATATATGGGCATTCCACCTAAAATATTCATCAAAAATGATTCCTAAGCAATTTATTTTATTTACTTCTCAACAAGTGGGCAACTACATAATGATTCATAATTTGAAGCATCCTTTTTTCTGCAATTTATGAGTTTTGATAAAGAGGTTTTGATGAATAATCATCAGTTTTGTTTTTTCTCATTTAAATAGATTTTATTATGATTTAACCATCTAATAATATTATTGTAATCAGTTTGAACCTCTGAAATGCTATCATTTAAATATTTCTGACTGTTTATTAACACAATGTCGTCAGCATATAGATAAATAGCACTATTTAATTTTGCATTGAACAAATCATTTATTATACTAGGAACAATAAAGGACCTAAAATTGAGCCTTGGGGAATTCCATATCGTGTAATTACTTTTCTGCTGTAGCATTTTTTATTTTAGTAATTGTGTATCTGCCTGATAATTTCTAAACCAATCTAACAATATACCGCGAATACCGTAATTTTCCAATTTATTTAGTAAAATGCTATGATATATTGTATCGAAGGCTTTCTTTAAATCTAAGAACATAGTTACAATTTTTTCCCTATTATTCAATGATTTATTAATATTATTTGCAAATTTTGGAAATTAGCTTGCTTGCTTGCTGAAAGCAAAAGTTAAATTGTCCATCTACCGAATTAGTTCAGTGTATGTTTGTAGAGGAAAAAAATCCATGAACCAGATTCTTAATTCTATTAAGCACAATCATGCAAATAATTTTACCTGAAACAGAAAGTAGGCTGATACCCCTATAGTTATCACAAGAACTGCGATCAACGTTGGGGTGGGGGTGGCTCAGTTGGTAGCGTGCCAGGCTTGTAATATGTAGTTCCCAGGTTCGAGTTCCAGCTGGGTCAACATTGAGATTTATCTCCGCAAAACTTCCCTCCCTGCCCACGGTCAATAAGGGACACTGATGGGCTTGGAAATGCCGCCGTCCGTGGGATGGGACGTTAAGTCGTGGCCCCGTGTGCGGGAGAGCCATACCCTGTGCACGTTAAAGAACACACTGGATGGCTTTGACGGGAGGCTACCACCTGTCTCCCAAAAGCTGTTCCAGTGGGTCCCCTCCATCAACCTTCTCCGAGCCTTTGGGGTCCTTGTGACCTGGCCATTTTAGCCCACGGTGTGCAAAAAAGTGCCGCTCAGAGGTAAAACAATCCAACAAAATTCAAAATTTCAGTCATCCTTGTGGTAATCGAAACATTCTCAGCTATAACATTTCCGTCGTGGTAATTTCATATACTCCTGGGGATTTATGTAAAGTTTATAAACAACTAAAATAACTTCAGACTGTGTTGTAGGGCCAACATTAAAGCCAGTAATGTATCGATCATCATTTCAAACAATGGGAGTAGAACTAATCACATTATTTAGAACATCACTGAAATTCTCAGCCCACCTAGCCATGAAAGAATCGACCTTTTATGACCTTATTTATCTTTCAATCCCCGTATACCTGTCAAATTTTTACTACACAAAATACCAATTATATCCTACAGCTCTCTACTATTGTGCTGTCTGCTTCCTCGGCTTTGTCGACCAAGAAATCTAGCCAAGGATCTTATCAGCTACTAACTGATCTTTTACATGTTAAGTTTTTTTGTAATGTTTTCTGCTAGTACTCAGGGTATTAGGAAGATTCCTGCAGTTCTTTCTTTCCGAAATAAGGTCAAGTGCTTTGTCACTCAAAACATTCTGCCACCCTTTTTACTAAAAGAGTACTGTTAGTTTCTTTCAAGAAAAGCCTGTTTAAAACGGTCCCATTCTTCCTCAACTTCAGTATTAAGCAAACTTTTTTTAACCTTAGCACAACCTTTTTAACTTTAAGTTGCAAGACACTTTAACAAGGTAATGGTCAGATCCAATTTCAGCTCCCCTAAATGGCCTGGTATTCCTAACAGAACAAGCCCATTTGCTGTTAATATATAATTAACCATATTCTTATGCAGCCCATCTGGTGAATCCCACGTATGCTTATGTATGTCGCAATGTTTGTAATAAGTGTCAGCTATTCTGAAATCATTTATTTTACTTACTTGTAGGATATATTTGTAGCCCGTTGCCATTGCAGCTACTAATGTCACAAGGGCCTATTATATCCCTCCCCAAAGATCAGAGTCAGTACCAACTTTGGCATTTAAGTCACCTAGAACAAGGGTAATATTTCATTTCTTGACAGAATTCAAAATATCCTGAAGTTGTCTGTAAAACCTACCCTTCTCATCCTCATCGGCATCCTCAGTGGGGGCATAACAGTAGATAACATTCAAGTCTTTAATATTCGTTTGAAATTTTGCTGTAAGAAACCTTTCACTAATGCACTCATATACTAGACCAGGCATGGCCAACATACGGCCCGCGTAATGAATTTATGTGGCCCGCGAACAATTTTTCAATATTAGCATTTAGCTTCTAGTAATTAATCGAATGAATTCTCGATACTTCTATATTGTTTAAAAAACATTCCGTTATAAAGAAAATCTTATTATTATCAAAAATTATTATCAAGATTGAATGATTTACATTTGGAGGCTGTGTTAAGAATAGCTACTACAAGTATAGAACCAGATATTAAAAAAATAATAAGCGATGCAAACCGCCTCACAGGTCGCATTAGTTATTATGTTAATTTGTTGTATTGATTTACTTAAAATTATTCATAAACAAATTTCATAATAAAATTTTGTTTACTTAAAGAAATAAGTGTTTTGTTTAACATTTTTCAATTTTAATATTTCGTCCGGCCCGTGAAAATATTTTTTTTTTCCAATCCGGCCCACGGGCAAAAACAGTTGGCCATGCCTGTACTAGACCATCAATAGCAAATCTGAAGAAAAGCACACCTACGTAGAGATTCAATTTTAATGCTTCATATCTTCCCTCCCTGAAAAGATAAAGATTATCTCTAAGTATCTGACCATATCTGTTTATCTGGTCTCTTGCAAGCCACGAATACGTAAGTTATAATGGTGGAATTCTTTTGCGAGGACATCAAGAGAATAATCTCTGTGCAGAGTCCTCACATTCCAACTGCTTATGGTTAGAAAATGGATAGTGGGATGTTTAAAGAAACAATGTTTATTGAGAAACGGAATGCCGACATCAAACAGCCCCCTAATCGCAGACATGGATTTAAGACCTATTCTCTCACTATTCAAATCTGAAGACATCTACACTGGATTGGTTTGTTTTACCTCTGAGCGGCATTTTTTTGCACACCATGGGCTAAATGGCCAGGTCATATGGACCACGAACACTCAGAGAAGGTTGGGGGAGGGTTCCCACTGAAACAGCTGTTGGGGGACAGATGGTAGCCTCCTGTCGTCCATCCAGTGTTCTTTAATGTGCACAGGTATGGCTCTCACACATGGGACCACGGCTTAACATCCCATCCAACGGACAGTGGCCTTTCCAAGCCCATCGGTGTCCCCTACTGACTGTCTTCAGGGCGGGGAGTTTTGCGAAGATAAAATATCAGCTCTGACCCATCTGGGACTCGAACCTGGTGCACTACCGACTACGAAAGAGGCTCCACACGACTTCCTCCAATGCAGAATTTGACGTTGCCTGTAGAATAGAGTTCAGGAACCTGCAATGGCCTCCGATCAGGATTATCCATCAGCTGATGATATGTACCGGTGAATCTGTCTCCTCTTCCGTTCCTTTCCACGAAAAAGTATATCTTTTGAAAGGTACTAACGGCCTGTACCACGAGAAGACGGGGTCGGACATTAGTTGCTACGTCTGGGCGGTTCTGTGCATCATCACAGCGGATTGGTCCATAGCACTCCTCCCAGTGCTTACTTAGCTATCACTTGTATCAGCGAAAAGTTTTTTCAAAGCAGTTCCAATCTACCTGCTTTATCATTTGTTAAATTTTAATTATTGCATAGGAGTGTTTACGGTACACCATTATGTTTGAGAAAAAAAAAGTCACTTTGCGTTTTAATATAATCGCATTATTCGTCAGTACAATGAATACAGTACAATGAATACATTTTGGTCACCCGCTCAATTTCATTATATTGACATTTCACTATATAAAGAATTTAAAGATCCGGAAAAGCTATAAAACGAAACCAATTTCATTGTCGTAACGTAATTATATACGAGGGCGATAATTTAATTCCTGGACTGACGTCATAAGTATTCATATGAAGAGCGCTTTTTCCAAACTAACAATAGATGGCACTGTGTGACCGCTACGAAGTGCCAAGGTCAATTGGTGTCGACTGCTGTTGTGTTGACTGTGATTCGAATTGCGTGTCATAGACGTTCGTTCAGAATGTCGGAAATTCTGACGGAACAGCGGTATGTCTTTTGGGTTCGCTAACGAACTTAGAAGCTCCCAAGCGTTTAGAGACGTAGCAGGCGAGATAGTGTCCATCAGGAGCGTTCGAGTTAGGGCGCACCTGAGGGACATGGGCTGGCTCGTCTACCAGCTCCGGGACTCACTCCTTTGAGGCCGAAGCTGCTTTCGCTCTTTCACTTCCATATTTTTCTAGCCAAGTTGTGCTCCACACCCCCTTTAATGCCACCCATACTCCAAGTCTTGACTGGTCTCCTCTGAGACAAACCTTAAGTCTTCTACTTCCAGGCTTCTCATCGCCACTCGTGTAGTGTCTTAACGACAGAGTACGAGTTTTCTCCCCATGGGGGGCGGGTCCTACGGGACCCCTATAAATGAGGTATGTCTTTCGTTATTGTATTAGGCGAGGCCTAAGTTATGCTGTGACTGTTGAAGAAATGAGTGAAGCCTATGGTAATGACTGTCTTCGTAGGTCTGCCATTTTTAAGTGGCATAAGCGATTCAAAGGATGCGAATCTGTTGTCGATGACCCAAAACCTGGCCAACCTTCTTCCTCAATAACTCCTGAGCAAATCGAAAAAGCCCTGGCAATCCTGAATGAAGACAGACGAGTAACACTTCGTGAAGTGGCTGTGAAAATGTCAGTTTCATACAGAAGCGCTCACGTGAGTGTGAAAAACCTATCTGAAAATGTCACGAATCTGTGCTCAATGGATTCTGCGCAGTTTGACTCCAGAACAAAAAAGGGTACAGCTGTGCAAGGAGAAATCGCTTTGAAAGCCAGGGTCGAACCTTCACGAGTCGAATTGTAACTTGCGATGAAACTTGGATCTTTCACTGCGATCCCAAAACAACAGTCGAATCAATGGAGGCATCCCGATTCACAGAGACCCAAGAAAATTCGGGTTTCTCGTTCAGCTGGGAAACAAAGGATTCGAGTTTTTTGACATCAGAAGTGTTCTCGTTACTCATTTTGTCTCTCGTGGGACAACCATGAATAAGGAAGCCTACTCGAAGATTCTCAAAACCAAACTTCGGCGTACCATTCGTGAAAAACGCCCGGTACTTTCTGGTATGGCATGGCTTCATCTCCACAACGCCAGGCCCCATATGGCTAATATTGTGCAGCCAGTGATCACTGCCGTAGGTGCTGATGTTCTGCCACATCCTCCATATTCCACGGACCTAGCACCCGGAGATTTTTTCCTCTTTCCCTTTGAAAGGGAAACATTTCGCCTCCGACGACGAAGCTTGCAGAGCCACAACGACATTTCGCAAGCTTTCGAAAAATGGCTTCAAAAACGCTTTTAATGCATGGGTACAACGATGGCAAAAATGTGTGGAAGTGCAAGGGAGAGTATTTTGAGAAAAACAAATGCTAGGAAGATTCAGAGGATGATATTTAATGTAACTTTTTGCTTCTGTCCACGAATTAAATGATCACGCCATGTAGTAGATTTATAGAGAAATCAAGATATACCGATTTTTAAATAATGGTTAAAGAATTTTGACGTTTTTTTTTCGTTGAATTGAAATTTTCAGTCGACGATTCTATTTTTGCCCTAAAAAACTGAAAAAAATAATTCAAAACCAAAATTTCATTATCATTGTAAATGTCACGTGCAATTAATTAATAATTGGCTGAATGATTAATGAATAAGGGGAGGGCTTTTTTAAAAAAAGAGGCTGAATGGTATTTACTTTTAATTATTAAAGGCTGATTAAAAGGTTGAAATTAGAAAAGTTCTTAATTTTACTGATTTTTGTTTGCAATTACAAGAAAAATTTGGAAGTTAAAATAAGACTGTTTATGCTATAGATGAGTTCGGCCTTAACTAAGATGTTGTTGCTGCTGATCTATGAAATTTTTTTGGCTATCTCATATCTGTTCATGTCTGCGTTTCAAGTTTTAGCACAAATATTGCTCGGAACTCAACTTGAACATTGTCATTACTTCACTTTATTATTTCTACGATTACATATAAAAGGAAATGAAATTAAATTTGATACTCTACGACAAATGTCCATTGACAATGACAAGGAACGTAATATTAACAGATATAGATATTTTTTTACATGAAATACACAAGTATAATAGTTCTGTCAACTAACATCGTTGCATTGTTATATTGTGGTCCAATATGGTGCCATTAAATACTGCTTTACAGCTGTCAAACTAGCCGTATCCTATACTTGCCAACTGAGCGCTTTTTCTACAAAATATGAGGTGTGACAAAAAAAACAAGACTACATCAATAAAATATTTATTGTTAAAAACAAAGACTAAATTACAGAAATCAAAGTTTGTCGCCGTCAAAGTATTCTTTTGGCCTTAATTCCCTTCTCCATTTCCGTCTTCCGAGCTTCGAAACATTTTTGGATTTCTTTGGGAATGCTTTTAGATGCTCTTTCGTATGCCTCGTCATGTGCTTCACGTCGTCAATATGGGTTCCTTTCATAAAACTTTAAAAGGTTGGTTTCTCCATCTTTGTGATTTGGCACTGGGCCAAAAGTGCTTCACTGATAATGCTCAATGAGAGCCTTGTTGTGATGAACACATTGTTTCCAGCAAGGGCGATATGTCTTATAAAAATGGGCTTAACACGGACACTATTCACCATAAGCGAGCTGTTGTTAAAACCAGGAAAAAAAATTTAAACAGATGTTGAATCCGTTTGATTTGTAAAGTGGTATTACTATACATCCAGTCTCATTTCATTTTTGCCACATCTCGTATACCACACACAAACAAGTAATCGTACATGTATTTTCAATCTTGCCACAGCACGTTCTCTCCCTGGTAGACTTGGATGGACCCTACTGCGGAGAAGAGAGAAGGTGGGGTTGTGTTCTTTAACGTGTACCGGGTATGGCTCTCCTGCACATGGTTCCACGGCTCAACATCCCATCTAGCAGACTTCCAAATCTATCGGTGTCCCCTTTCTCAACGAGAGCCCGTCTTCTGTCACACGTCAATCTGTTTTGTTGTCGTTCTCAACGAGGGCAGGTAGTGGAGATAAATTTTAATGGTGCCATAGTTGGAACTAGAACCTGGGGATATCAGATTACGAGCCTGGCGCATTATCGACTGAGCCAACCTCTGCCTCAAATAATGATGGAGAGGCAGTGAAATTACGGCAGATTCGCTTCGTGGGGGAGGGGGTCTCTGTTTTCCTTTCAGTCTGAAACACTGCTTTCTTAACATATTTTTACCTATTACGTTTCTCTCTATCATTATATCCTTCGATGCCATTTTAGGCCTTCAAGCCACACAAATGTTTTATGCATACAGAAACAGATAAACAAATAAAAAATACCGTTGAAATGTCAAACGACCACTATAAATAACATTAGTATTTATATACTTTACTGAAAACAAATTAACAAAATCACTTAATTATAAATGGCAAATGTTATTGGAAGTAAATTTAACACACAGTGCCTAGGTAAAATCTTCACGTTTTGTCAATGGAAGGTCAATTGGAAATTCGTTGTACTGATGAATAAAGTATTTCACGGACTGCGTAAATTAAATACAGAAATCAAGTTTATCTAAACCTTGAATTTCAACATTATTCGTTCAGCAATTAAAAATTATGGCAACTAGAATTTTTAACGATAGCTTTACTTCTCCTTAAAAAGTTTCGTAAAAAAAACAGATATTGTTGAAATATCAGATTTAGACCTGATTTAGATCTTTGATTTACCTTTAGTCTCATTCTCCAAGAGAACGAGTTTCTACTTTGGCTTTCCACTGACGTAGCAGAAAATTTCCCATTGTCTTGGCATTGTAACTAATAATCGTCCCCTTAGGCAGCCCACTTGTCATTGAAAACTGAAATGTGGTTATTTCATTGAGAAGATCTATGAGGAACACAAGACATAAGCCATGAACGTATTCTCTCTGACGTATTAGAAATTCGGTCCTTCTGCTCCTCAGTTGAAGTAACTAATATAAGGTACGGGCAGCTTTGTACTAACTTAGTCTATAAGCAAATAAACTCTTTTTCAAGGGTAAACATTAATAATGCAACCACTGAACGGATAGAGGGGGTGGGGAGGAAGGAGATCAGGCTAAAGCTCTTTTTGGCTACGGCGAAATGAGAAATCCCATTTTCAATATTCAACCAGCAATTTCTTGCATGAAAGCTGCTTAACTGACTACTTCATAGCATTGCCTTATGTTTCATACTTTCTAACTAATCGATAGAGGCAGACTGTTCTATGACTGATTGCCACCATTTATCAATAGTTGTCACTGAAGATACAAGCGGCATCAACGATTCGTCGAAGGTAGATGTAATCTTTTGAGCAAATTTTTGGAAAACGGGGAGGAAATCCTTCTTTTTCCTTTACTTTCTTATATACAGCTTTCATATTCTAAACTATACATGTATATTTTATGTGGTATTGTTCGACCAGTTAACATAATCATGCCCTTTCGCATTCAGATACTACCAAACCTAATTGACCTGATGCACATTTCTTGAACTGATTCACATCTTCTTGACTGTTTTACTGTTCTCATCATTACCGTAATAACTAGAGATAATTTTATTACTATTATAGGCATAATAGAAAACACACATAACAATTAAAACCATATTCTGCGGACAAGTAGGTTAAACTATTAATACAATTCGTGAAGGGTATCCCCAGTCAGTATACTATGAAAAATATATTTGTAATACATTTCACTTTCAGGGTTTAAAGAACGAATTTAGGACTTAAGCGGGCATCAACTGTATTGAGCTACATTCAAATACATGTCAATAGATGCATTGAATAGTTCTTAGAGTGTAATAGAAGCATACGAAAAGTTTGGAAATTTTAAACTTGAAAGCTATGTATTAAGAGTTAATATATTTGAAAATGAACTACAGGCAGTGCTCCGATTTAAATTTATTAACAACCGGGTCTGCACAAATGCAATTTCTTTTATTATACCATTAAAGTAAAAATACACGAAATGCATCTTGGAAATCTTTTCGTGTATAATAATCAGCTTTCAACTATGTCAACACAGTTCTTGTAAATGAAATGTGTCAGGCACTGGCCAACATCGTAAGTGATTGCCAGTTATTAAGTTTGTGACGAAACTTTTGCTCTTAATGGAACAAATTAGTAACGCAGAATTGTGCACGTTTCATTTTCTCCCATATTCATGAATTACTATTGAGTGAACATAATTAAATCACTATCGCGACAAGCATTATCAATATTTTTTAAATGCACTGACATTACAAGACTGTAGTATCCCGCTTTTCCTATTCAAACATTACCTATAATAGAATACAGGTTCGAACTTGAAATGAGTTGTTTAAACTCATTTCAAACGATACAAATTCCAAATACGAATCGAGAAAAGCCAGTCATATGAGCTTTTTTACCAGCACTTTTGACTTTTACGTAGCGATGTAGAATACTTAAGTAGTAAGTAAGTTTGCATAATTTGGCATATTTCATGGCACTTTGTGCACGATGCAGTAATGTTTTGGCCAGGCAGTATATATTACTAGAAACAGCAATTCCATTTTTTATATATCCAATTACTGAAGAAGAGATTTATTATCTTTAATGTGATTAATGATTTCATGAGAGTTCAGGAATTGATGAGTTAACTAAAGCAATTACGAAAAAGGTGTTTGTTAATGGTGTAACTTTATAACTATCAAAAGGCTTAGCATTCCAGCGTCTCAGATTAAAGAAGAAAAAAATTATTGCTTACAATTGGTGTATTTCCTGACATATTAAAAAATGTAGTAGTGGTTCCAATATACAAAAATACTCTTTGAAATTACAGACCTATATATTATTATACTCCTCTATGGAAACATTCCGAAAAAAAAAAAACTTTTAGAAAAATGACTAATCTAGTAAATAATACTTTTTTTTCTTGGAAGCGCAATTTGGTTTCAGAGAGAAAAACAACACAGAAGATGCTACATAAGTTATACGAAGCATATTTATGAGCGTATTTTATAACCTTTTTTTAGATAACAAAAAACAGTTTCCCCAACAGATTTTATTACATAAATTGAAATATACTGGAATAAGGGAAAAATGCTCTCAAATGGCATGAAAGTTATTTACCAAAGAGAACACAAATTGTGAAGATTAATGTAACTTTTACTTTTGAGTTGGTAATAAAACGGGGAGTCACTCAGGGGTCTCTTTGCAGTTTTATGAACGATTTTTACTCTTTAAGAATTAATGATAAGTTTTGCAGATAATACAGCTATTATATTTAGAGCAAAAACTCTTGCTGACTTAAAATGATTTAACAGATATTGTAAAACCGTTTAAAATAAGCTAACTTTAAATCTATCTAAAACAAAATACATATTGTATACTCCAAAAAGATAAGCGAGATATTGCTGATAATTTAATTATTAAAAAAAATACCCCCTCAAGCAGCTGCTTGCCACAGAGGTCTGACAGGAGCTTGTCAGTTTATACGCCATAGTAGGAGGTCTGAGGTGTACTACCTCAGTAGGAAAACAACACAAACACCCATGCCTTACTCGGGACTTGAACCCAGGTCGCTTAGATCAGTAGCCAAGCACGCTAACCACTCGGCCACGGGACGACAGTAAAAACCCATAAAATTGTGATATTAATGATAGCTATTGCTGTCTATCTCTTGATAGAGTGGAATAAATAATGAATTTAGGAAAAATGACTGATCAAAAACCTTAGTTGGAAGCGCATTTCCAAAAATTAATTAACAAGCTCAGAGCAATGCTGTATGTTCTGTTTGTGGATTGACAGCACCAAGTGAACAGATTCACAGGATACATGTTATCACCTTATGGACAATCCTGATCAGAGGCCATCGCAGATACCTGAGATAATATTAAAAAGTCTTTACAGGGAGGAAAGATATAAAGAATCAGCAAACTCGCTATTGATGCTCTTCTAGTACATGAGTGGATTAATTAGTTTCTTACAGTTAAATTTCAGACAAGCATTAAAGACTGGAATATTTTCTGTTGCTACTGTGCCAAGCAGCTGCTTAAGGGGGTATTTTATTTTTATGCTCCTACTGAGGATGCGAAAGATAGGTTTTACGGACAACTTCAGGATACTTTGAATTCTGTTAGGAAAGAAGATATTACCCTTGTTCTAGGTGACTGTAATGCCAAAGTTGGTACTGACTCTGACCTTTGGGGAGGGGTAATGTGCCCTTTTGGTATAATTAGCTGCAATGTCAATGGGCAACGTCTCCTACAGGTACGTAAAATTAATGGCTTCAGAATAACTGTTCTGCAAACACTGCGATATACATAAGTACACTTGGGATTCACCAGGTGGGCTGCATAAGAATATAATTTATTATTATTAACAGCAAATGGGCTAGTTATGTAAGGAATACAAGGCCATATAGGGGAGCTGAAATTGGATCTGACCATTACCTTGTTAAAAGTCTCTTGCAACTTAAACTTAAAAAGTGTTGTGCTAAGGTTAAAAAAGTTACCTTTAACACTGAAGCTCTGAAACACCCAGTTATAGCTAAAGCTTACCATGATAGGTTACTTAGAGCACAACAGCAAAGAGCTGTACCAGATAGTTCATCTTTTGTGTGGTAGAAAACGGATACGTAAAGTTATAGAAGGTGAAGATTCTGTCATGGCTAGGTCGGCTGAACATTTCAGTGATGTTCTAAACAATGTGGTTAGTTCTACTCCCATTATTTGTAATGATGATAGATGTATTACTGGCCTTAATGTTGGCCCTATAGCACAGTTCGAAGTTATTTTGGTTATTCCTAAACTTAAACTAAATAAATCCCCAGAGATAGATAAAACTACTATTGCAATGCTTAGAGCTGGGAATGTTTCGTTTACCACATGGATGACTGAAATTTTGAATATCTTTTATGATAAAGGCATTGTTCCTAAAAATTTTACCTGAGCTATTATTATCCCTATTTCCTACAAAGTTGATCGTAGTTCTTGTGATAAGTACAGGGGGTATCAGTCTACTTTCTGCTCCAGGTAAAGTTCTTTGTATGATTCTGCTTAGTAGAAGTAAGAATATGGCTGATGAAGAATTGCATGATGAGCAGTGTGGATTTAGAAGTGGTAGAGGATGTGTAGATCAGAATTTTTTTCACTTAAGCAGATTCTTGAGAAATGTTTAGAGTTTCAGAAACCTGTGGCGACTAGCTTTACAGATTTTAAAAAAGCTTTTGACTCCGTTAATGATCATAATTTGTGGTTGATCGTTAGATTGTATAGCATACCTGAGAAGTTAGTTAACATAATGAAAGTTCTCTATAATAACACTGCATTTTTTTAGAGTTGATAAGGCATGTAATGATAGGTTTAGCATTACTAGTGGAATAAGACAAGGGTGCACTTTGTCTCCTGTTTTCTTTAGTTTGGTTATTGTGTTACGTGAAATTCACTGGAAAGTTTTTGGCCTTAAATGGTCTGGATATTTTAAAAATACTCTATTTAGACTATGCTGATGATTTAGCCTTTTTTGGCAAAAGCAAGTGTCTCAATTTAATTATTTTAGGAGCTATGTATCAGACACTGATGATGTGCGACATGAGATTAACAAACGAATAGGGATTGCTGATGGGACTTTTCAGAATCAATGGAGAGAGTGTAGAAATAGGCATATACATCTAAAGATTAATATTAGGCTGTATAATAGTTTAATTCTTTCTAGGGTTAGTTATGGACGTGAAACTTGGGCAATTTGTAAACTCAATGCTTTTGATTCTAGATGCTTCCGCAATATCTTGGACATTAGGTGGTTCAACTTTTTAAGTAATGATGAGGTTAGGCAAAGTAGTCAGCAACCTAATTTGAGCAGAGAGAAACTCCATTAGTTTGGTCATGTTGCCCTTATGGATAATTATAGATTAGCGAATATGGTTATGAAGAGTGTGCCTAAAGGCCTCAGAAAGAGGGGAAGACCTAGAATGCAGTGGGCAGACAATGTCAAACAGGACCTTGTTAGAATTGGTGTGCAGTGGCCAGATGCAGTAGATGTAGCTCAGGACATAATATGCTTGGAGAACTAAATTGCATAGTCTGGTTGGACCTCAATAGCCCATGGCTGCTTGAGGTGATGATATTGATGAAAAATTTAACCCATTATCAGCCAATGTCCCATTTTTGAGACAACTTCTATATGAATAAAATTATTCTACAGAGAATAATTTTTTTGGTGGCAGCATCTAATTGATAAACCTATTAAATTATACAATTACAAAGACCTTCTTGCTCTATAAAACTATCTATATAACTATCAAACTATCTTTTGAAAATAATCATATATTATTTATATTTTGGACAGTGGGTAGCCAGGAGATAAGAACAAAGATAACATAAGTAAAAATCTTTATGATATAATTATGGCCTTTAATGGTTAAAATTACTGACCATCAGTCACCTGTTTGTTTATAAATTGATGATTTTGAAACTCCTATGTTGCATATATACATTATGTACTATATTGTATGAACTGTTTTCTTTCATATTGTATTTAAATGTAAATTTATATTTTGTATTTCTTTCAAAAATGTGGGAATCTTTATATTTTGTCACAATTACTGTTGCTTGTATCCAAGGATCTAAGGGGAGGGAGGTATTTGGATCTTGTTCTCCCTCCCTCAAGGATGCAATTAGGGAAAAGGGGGCAAAAAAAATTATTAAACATTTATATATTTCATCAATGCATCTAGTTTCCTGTTATCTTGTTTACACAGCATCCAAGTTTCACTACCGTAACTAACCCTAGAAAGAACCAAACTATTATACAATCTAATTTTAGTCTTTAGGTGTATACGCCTATTTCTCCACAATCTCCATAGATTCTTAAAAGTCCTGGCAGCAATCCCTATCCGTCTGTTAATCTCATGCCGCACATCACCAGTATCTGTTACATAGCTCCCAAGGTAATTAAACTGTGACACCTGCTCAAGGCTGCAACCATTCAGATGAACTGAATCACAACCTGCCTGACCAATTTTCATCACTTTAGTTTTCTCTCTGTTTATAATCAAACCTACTCTACTAACAGTCTCATCAACAGCTCAAATGAAAGAGTTCATCTCATCAACATCATTTGTCAAAAGGGCTAAATCATCAGCATAATCTAAATCAGAAATTTTCATATCTCCAGCCCATTTAAGGCCAAAAACTTTCTCTTGAAGTGAATTTCGCATAACATAATCAATAACCAAACTAAACAGAAGAGGAGACAAAATGCACCCTTGTCGAACACCAGAAGTAATGCTAAACCAATTGCTACAAGACTTACCAACTCTCACACACGACTCAGTGTTATTATAAAGAGCTTTCATTATGTTAACTAACTTGTCTGGTATACCATATGATCTCGCAATCAACCACAAATTATGTCGATCAACAGAGTCGAAACCCTTTTTGAAATCAACAAAGCTAGCAACCAAAGGTTTCTGAAACTTTAAACATTTCTCAAGAATCTGCCTAAGTGAAAATATCTGATCTACACATCCCCTACCACTTCTGAATCCACATTGCTCATCACGCAATTGACTGTCGACCAGATTCTTAATTCTATTAAGCACAATCATGGAAAGGACTTCACCTGGAACAGAGAGTAGGCTGATACCCCTATAGTTATCACAAGAACTGCGATCACCTTTTTTGAAAATAGGAATAATAATAGCTCTGGTAAAATCCTTAGGGCCATGCCTTTATCATAAAAGTTATTCAAAATTTCAGTCATCCAAGTGGTAACCGAAACATTCCCAACTCTGAGCATTTCTGTAGTAATTTCATCTACCCCTGGGGATTTATGTAGCTTAAGTTTAGAAACAGCCAAAATAACTTCAGTGTTATAAGGCCAACATTAAAGCCAGTAATGCATCTATCATCATTACAAACAATGGGAGTAAAACTAACCACATTGTTTAGAACATCACTGAAATGCTCAGCCCACCTAGCCATGACAGAATCCTCACCTTCTATAACCTTACCTTGTTTATCCATCAATCCCTGTATGCCTGTCCATTTTCTACCACACAAAACATTAACTATCTGATACAGCTCTGTGCTGTTGTGCTGCCTAACTGCTACCTCGGCTTTGTCAGCCAAACCATCAAGCCAAAGATTCTTATAAGCAGCTAACTGATCCTTTACACGTTTATTAAGCTCTCTGTAATGCTATTAGGCCTAATAGGGTACTGATTAAGGACATTCCTGCAGTTCCTTCTTTCTGAAATACGCTCAAGTACCTTATCACTTAAATAATTCTGCCTCCTCTGCTCCTTTTTTCCTAAAAGAGTACTGTTAGTTTCCAAAAAAGCCTGTTTAAAATGGCCCCATTCTTCCTCAACTTCAGTATTAAGCAAACCATGAAAGTCATAATGACTAAGTAACCTATCATGGTAAGCTTTAGGTATAACTGGGTCTTTCAGAGCTTCAGTATTAAAGGTAAATTTTTTAACCCTAGCACAACACTTTTTAAGTTTAAGTTGCAAGACACTTTTAACAAGGTAATGGTCAGATCCAATTTCAGCTCCCCTATGTGCCCTGGTATTTCTAACAGAACTAGCCCATTTGCTGTTAATTAATATATAATCAATCATATTCCTATGGAGACCATCAGGTGAAACCCATGTGTACCTATGTATGTCACGGTGTTTGTAATAAGTGTTAGTTATTCTGAAACCATTGAGTTCACTTACCTGTAGGAGACGTTGCCCATTGCCATTGCTGCTACCAAAAGGGCCTATCACGCCTCCCCAAAGGTCAAAGTCAGTACCAACTTTGGCATTGAAATCACCTAGAACAAGGGTAATATCTCCTTTCTGGAGAGAATTCAAAATATCGTGAAGTTGTCTGTAAAACCTATCCTTCTCATCCTCATCAGAATCCTCAGTGGGGGCATAACAGCAGATAACATTCAAGTCTGTAATGCTTGTCTGAAATTTTGCTGTAAGAAACCTTTCATTAATGCACTCATATCCTAGAAGAGAATCACTAGCATGTCTGCTGAGCAGCAGACCCACACCTTGGTGATGCTTTCCATCCTCTCTCTCTGTAAAGAGAAATTTAAAGTTATTTTTAAGTATCTCACCTTTACCTGTCCATCTGGCCTCTTGCAAGCCTAGAATATCTAGGTTATAGCGCTGGAATTCCTGCGTGAGGACATCAAGAGAATAATCTCTATGTCCTCTCGTTCAACGTTCCTGCAGAGAGAAAATGATTAGTAGGATTTTTAAAGAAATTAGGTTTATTGAGATAGGTAGGGCCAACAATATCAAACAGCACCCTGATCGCAGGCATGGGGCAAAGACCTGTTCCTCCTCCACTAAAAGCTGAAGTCACTGATGCTGGTAGGAACTTCAGGCACCACCCTTTCAAGTGGACTTTTTCAAGAGCCATATGGCCTGCCCGAGACATTACTCCAGTTTAGGCTTGACGATGCCCAACTAGCTAAGTAAGGTTCAGGTACTTACGATGGCCTCTGATTAGGATTATCCACCAGCTGATATAAGGTATCCAATGCCTCTGTTCAATTATGGCTGGCAACCCAGAAGCAAACAGAAAACACAGCGGCAGATTCTTCCTCAACAGAAGCCCACCAGTGCAGTAAGTCCAGGATCCATAATCAAGCTCAAATCCATAAACAAGTCCAGTCTAGTAGGTATAAATGGTCAGCACCAGGACCCTGTGAAGTTGACCACTTAATGCTTACGTAGTATCTTGGGTCTGCAACCTCCTTTAAGCAGCATATTGTGCAGAGAGAGACCGGTGGGTTGGCCATTTTGCCCATATGGATAATTATAGGTTGGCGAATAGGGTTATGAACAGTGTGCCTAGAGGCCTCAGAAGGAGGGGAAGACCTAGGATGTGGTGGGCAGACAATGTCAAACAGGACCTTGTTAGAATTGGTGTGCAGTGGCTGGATGCAGCAGATGTAGCTCAGGATAGATATGCTTGGAGAATTAAACTGTGCGGTCTGGTTGGACCTCCGTAGCCCTTGGCTGCTTGAGGATGATGATGATATTTCATGCATTTTTAAAGTCCTCGAAACCGGAGGGGAAATGTTATACTGCAGTCATTCCCCTCTTATTTTTTTTCTAGATCTGGGCCTGCTTGGATCTCTGTATCCATGTATTCTGAAATTAACTGTGATAAATAAAATAAATAAATGAAAATTCAACTTATGTATTAACTATAACGACCTAGATATGCAAATGGGTTTGGGTTATAAAAACTATACTAAATGATAGTTTAATGTATTGAGAATAAATAAATTTGATTGATTGATCGATAGTATTTTAACATCAATTTGGGCCTTGCTTCTTAAATGGAACAGGAAATTTTTTCTGCAAAAAGAGCACAAAAAAAACAACACATAGATTGAAACTCAGCACAATGAAAAAGACATTAAACCCATATACATCACACAGATTTTCCAAGTAAGATTTTGAAGACCAGAAATTTGGAGAAAATTTTATACCAGAAAAACATTCTAGGCATCCCATTACTGAGTGGTTAGTGGCTTGGCTGCTGAGCAAAGGGACCTGGGTTCGAGTTGGGTTGGTTGTTTTACCTCTGAGCGGCACTTTTTTGCACACCATGAGCTAAATGGCCAGGTCACAAGGACCCCAAAGGCTCAGAGAAGGTTGGGGAAGGGGACCTACTGGAACAGCTCCAGGGAGACAGATGGTAGCCTCCCGTCAAGGCCATCCATCTTACTGTGTGCACAGGGTATGGCTCTCCCACAAACGGGCCACGGCTTAACGTCCCATCCAATGGACGGCGGCCTTTCCAATCACATCAGTGTCCCCTACTGACTGTGGGCAGGGTGGGGAGTTTTGCAGAGATAAGTCTCATTGCTGACTCAGCTGAGACTTGAACCTGGGAATTTCAGATTATGAGTCTGGTGCGCTACCGACTGAGCCATCCCTGCCCCACCTGGGTTCGAGTCTTGGGTCAAGTCATGGACATTTGTGTTGTCTTTCTGCTGAGATCCCACCATCCTCACAGATTTTCTACTATGGCATATTACACTGTAAATCTTTTGTCAGACCTCTGTGGCACGCAGCTGCTTGAGGGAATATTTATTTATAACATTCTAGCTAGATCTTGCCCCATTTAATTTTTTTCAAGATCTGGGCCTGAGTGAAAGCAATTCATATCAGTAAAAAAATGAGAGCAGTTGCACCAATAATATGAAAACAAGGAAAAATTACTTTTAAATTATATCAATAATTTCAGTTTTTGGAAATGTTTCTTGAAAACCAACCATAAATGATTAATTCATAATCCTTTAAAAATTTTCCTTCCAAAAAATCAGTTTGGAGTTAAAAAGGATATGAATTCTGAGAATGCATTTTGGAATTTTACAACACTTATACACATTATATTGCAAAAAGTGTCCGAACACTTTTATGTTAAGTGAACGAATAGCCACATTGAAATCTACCTAACTTTGAAAATAATCTTTTTACAGAAGAAAGTCATTAGATATAAACTTAAGATCTCGGTCAGAGCTCTATAAATCTCTATTTTCTATAATATTAATCTAATATTTAAAGAGTTATGGAGGCTATAATATTTAAAAACAGATGTTATCACACACCACACTTCCAAAACATTTCCCCCAAAATTGGTGAAAACTTCAAAAATCCTTGCACAAAAGTCAAATATCGCATTTATATTGTGAACAACTTGTTATAACAGTTGTGATTTAACTTTTTGAAGTAAATTTTCAAAACTAGCAAAAGTTTCACTTAAATGTTTCAGCTCCCATAACTCTTTAAATATTAGATTATTATTATATAAAATAGAGATTTAGAGAGCTCTGACCGAGATCTTCAATTTATGTCTAGTGATTTTTTTCCATAAAAAGTCTATTTTCAAAGTTAGATAGATTTGAATGTGGCTATTTGTTTATTTAACATGAAAGTGTCTGGACATTTTTTGCAATATAGTGTATATATGAAAAATTTTTTTCTAAAAACATATACTGTCTTTCTGGGTAGATAAACATTCAACTGTAGCTCAGGACAGATATGCTTGGAGAACTAAACTGCACAGTCTGGTTGAATCTCCATAGCTGCTTGAGAATGATGACTGTGTCACATAGGATTTTGATAAGTAAATTGGAACAAGCTGGAATTATAGGTACTGATTCGTGATTCGTTCATTCATAAGACATATAAATGGTTTTGTGGAAAAAAAAGTTTGGCTGATGTGCAAGATTTTTTCCACGAAACCATTTATTGATTTATTGACGTTAAAGTCAACAGGTAACTCTGTGGATATTATTTGCTGATTTAAATCATTCATATGATGTTTCAAAATCATTCAAAAATTATTTTTTATAACAGAACAAAGTTACAAAAATACAGGATCAACTTTAGTTTTAAATTTATTTCTTGCACTTACTAATGATTTTTGTTTGTTCAATGTAATTGGGATTACATGTCTTTTGATGATACTACAGTAACATTTTCATATTATAAATAAATATAACACATGTTAACGATATTTTAATTTAATAATGACGTGAAAAATAAGCTTTTGCTTTAATACATTTTATCACATTTTCTCAGACATACTTCTACCACTATCATATTTGTGTTTTTTTTTTAACTATGACAACTGCAATTTCAATCCCAATCACAGCTCTCAAAAGGTTTAGTTTATTATTCTTAGTTTGTTATACCTATAGTTCACTTTTATATATGAAATTTTGAAAAAAAATCATATTTGACAATTACACACTTCCACCCAAATATACAAAGTCATTTAATTTTTCCAGGATATGTTCATTCACCACAATCAGAAATATCACATTTACATTAAACTCTGTAAAACTTTATCAGTTACAGATTCTAGATTCAAAATCTTATTTCTGAAGAAAATTAATGAATTTTATGTTAAAATACTTGAAATTATTTATAACTCTGGCAGTTGGCAAGTATATTCAGTACTGATGCCAGACATGAATGAACTAGGCTTGTATGGAAATCTAAAACATATTTGTATAACATATTTAATAGGTATTGTCTTTTTAGCAGTTTGTTCAATGATATAAATCATAAGACTGGGATCAGTACTGAGTAAATTATAGCACCATCAACTGTCACAAATCTCATCAGGATAATGATGCTTGTTGACTGAATAGTAGCAAAATATTGCATTGATCAAAATAGCCTTTTCCCAAAGGAAATTAAAGCTTGAACCTATTGTTCTACGCTTGCTCACATGTAGGAGCTTCTCATCGCCTCTAAATATGGCATTTTTAAAGACTATTACACTTAATCCCATAATGAAAAAAATTAACAAAAACCTAAAAAAAATTAATATGACAAATATGCAAATATATATATATACGTATATATATATAGTACAATATAAAAATTTCTTTCAAGTTGGATATTAAAAATTTTCTCTGTTTAGCAGCCAAGTTCTTTTAGAAAGGAAGTGGGAGCTTCCTAACACAAAGGACAAAGATAACCTAGAAACATCTATCGCTTATCCTGGTCTCGTAAAACACATACAGGGCTTATTTACATGAGGACAAGCCCACTAGCTTAGAAATCAGGTACTCTAGGTAACTGTATTATTGTTACTACAAAGCAGTGCTATAATGCTTTCTATGCCATATCCTTCAATACCACTGCAAAATCAATTTATTGTATATATGCTACTTAATGCCTAAGCTATAACAGTTTAATAAATTGTCATCTGCACTAAGTGAAAGTTATATCAGTATTCTACCTATTTCACATGCATTTAGAACAAAGAGTGCGTCTGCTTTTTTGATAATATCAATACATTAAAACTTATGAAATCACATTAAAACTTATGAAAATTAGTGCTAAAAGGCACTAATAATTCTTCTACATAACACTGCAAAAACAGTAACTTTAACTCTAAGACAGGTCATCATGACACACATTGAATAATTGTTTTTTTCAGTTGAGTGCTTTGAAAATATCAGTTTAATGCATTAGTGCCTATTCTACTACATAGCAGTGCTGTAATGCTTTCTATGCCATATCCAATTTAAGTGGTGGGCAAGAATTAAAATTGGTGACAAGAGCATTGGGCCATACTGTGATATACAGCATTGATGGTAAACCTGTGTCAAGCATATAGCATACTGACACATGAATAGGGTTACCATGTCCTCCAAAAGGAGGACATTCATCTTTTTTTTTTTATCTCAAAATTTATATCCTACTGCCATTTTTTAAAAAATATAAAAATGCCTTCCTTTTGTATAAACTCATAAGAATATGTTTTTAAAAAAAATTATAGTATGCATTATTTATCATTGCTCTTTTTTAAATTTCAATGTTTTCAACAATTTTCAATATAAAAATCATTTACTCTTTTTTAAATTACTTGTACCTGTAACAGTGAAATAATATACTGTAAATGCAAATCGTGAATTCTAGAGTCATTCTGTTAATAAGAACAGAGAATAATACAACTCTATTTTCACTCCATTCCAATGATAAACGAGGCTGCATATGGAAAAAAAAGTAAATTTCTGCATATTTTCATTTTATAAAAATTATGCACCTTCTGATCAAGATCACAGCAGGCTGGATAATATCTTTTCATGGGTCAGAGCAGACAGTAGGCCATTGGTTGCTAACCTTACCTTAAGCCTTGATGAAATCGATCCTTTCTAGGTGCCCCTTCCAAAATTCAAGTATCAGAATTAATTCAAAGAGGTATGTTTCAAGTGAAGAACTGTCTTTTAAAACTTTTTCTAAATTAGAGCAAAATGGTAGATTTTAACTTACTCCCAGAAATTTATTAGAGAGATAAGAATTTTTTTGAATCAAAAATTTGCTAATACATTTAGAAATATATTGTATGCCTGTAGCTAATGCATACAATAATGTTGAGACCCAAAAATTACGATATTTTATCGAGCAACAAATACATTACAATATACACAGATATAAGCATAAACATTTGAATAGCACTAAATCTAGAATTATTTCTCAGCAGTGGCCACATGAATTGTTCTGCAATATGTGCTGAAGCTTGTCCCCTACTTATACAGGCTGAAAGTATGTCACAAAAATTCAAATTTCAGATAGTAAGAGTTCAAATGCCTAAAACAAATACATTTTCTTTAAAAAAAAAACGGATGCAATTTTCAGGACCACAGTGATCCAGCACCTGGAATTTTCAAGCCCTTTTTTATCTGCTTATTACTACAACAAGGGTCAAGTTTGAAAGAGATGAATTGCTATTCTGATATATATATATGCTCTTGCCCAAGGCCAGATCTAAGGGGTGGGGGAGAGAACAGAGGGGCCATGCCCCCTTTCAGAATATGGTAGTAAGGGTGACAACAGAGGCAAAAAATTATATTACTAGTACACATTTCATGCATTTTTCAAAAAATTTAATAAAGATCTCTAAAACAGAGGGTAAAACAGAGGTGTTCTATGAAATCTCTACTACTGAGATACTGATATATTAATGATATATACCACTGTTTGATATAGTTATCCTCTCTTCTTACCTTTCAATCCCATTACTTAAGATAATTTTAGATTTAATACTGAACTGTTTCACTTTATTAATGTCAATTCCCAACATTAGCAACTACTGTTTGCAACAGCCTCCTGGTCTATACCATCACAATTACTTGAAAACATTGTAATTTCTTGTAGTATTATATAAAATTATTAGTGCCTTTCAATATCATAAAATAAGTCATTACTTTCTTTATTAATACCTCATGATACATTTTATAAAAATATTAGATTAATTTTACTGCTATAAACCAATGCAAAAAGTATAAAATTATTTTTAAAACACCTGCAAATTTTAAAAATACATTATAAAAATTTGAAGATTATATTTTAATATACAATTTACATATGGGTCTTTTTCCATGCCAAAACACAATTTCTAAAATAAAATTGTTGATACATTGCAGATTCTAATTTTTTTTTGTTTAATGCAGATATTTTATTTTTTCTCTTAATGAATATTACTGCATTTCTTCAATTCTAAGACGCCATCGATTGTAAGACGCACCTTAATTTCAGTGCCACCAACAGAGAAAAAGTTTTGGTTCTAAGAAGGAAAAAAATGCTAAAATATATCTAACAAATATTTTTATTCTAATATAATTCAATGTACTAACAACAATATTACCTATTTATCATAGGTATGCTATTAATCACTTCCTTCTGAATCAATATTAGGGTCTGATTCTTCTGAGCCATCTTTATCTTCATTATCCCATAATATATCGTCTTCTGAGCCATTGAGGTCATTGGTGATGCAACATTTTTAAATGAGTGCTGCACTATTCTTTCTGGGATTAACTTCCAAGCTGTTGATACCCATTCTGCCAATTTTGATGTCGGTGCTTTCTTAATTTTTCCGGAAGGTGTCAGTAGAAGGTTTGTCAGTCAACAGACAGTTCCAAGCTCACTATAATTCCCTCACAGAGCTCCACTATAGTGAAATAACGGTGGCTTCACATTTGGAAAGCGCGGGAAAATACCCACATTTGGAGAATGCGATAATGGTCAAACTTGGAGGTGGGGTTTCTGCTTAAAAACAATACGTATGGTGCTGTGTGCAAAGCGTGGAGGAAAAAAATCTGCGATTCTAAGATGCACCCCGTTTTTAGAGACGTTAATATGGGGGAAAAAAAGTGTGTCTTAGAATAGAAGAAATACGGTATTATTTCTCTTTAATGGAGATATTTTGGAAAAATTAGTATGTATGCTAATATTATGTTATACCTACTACCACTAACTTCTACTTGAACTGCTGACAATAAAAGCTTAAAACATTTCATCACTAAGTTTCAGTCATATAAGAAGGTCATGCTGATCACAGGAGGATGGGGGGGGGGGGGTCAATGCATTCAAATGCAGGACTATCCTCCTAAATGAATGGTAATTGGCAACCCTATTCTCCACTCACACACAATAGCAGTATGTACCAAAAATTAACAGATACATAACAGTGTATTTTAGGCAGTAATTAGTATACACTACACAACATGAAATAAGCAGATATTAGAACTTATGACACAATACATTAAGTTTTTAAAAAAAATTTAAACATAAAAGGAAGCAATTTTTAGTCTCAAAATTTTTGAATTAGATTATATTTTCCTTATTAAACTGTACACACCCAAAGTTTTTGTGAGAAGGACCTCTATCTTTCTAAGGAAGTAAAATGCTGGGTGAATATTACTTAAATTAAAAATATTGCAAGCAATTAGTCTATCACCAAGATGGGTTTTCGGAATCAAATACATTTCCAGAAATTTCATAGGCAGTGGTAAGGAAATACCTGGTCTGTGTACTGAAAACCTTCCCCCTCTAATTAGCATTGCCTTTATAAGTTGCAAAGTTATGCAATAAACACAAGAGGGAGAAACAGAAAACTATAGCATATACACAAACAGCTGGCAAAAAAAGGGTACGGAGCTATTTATTGTTTTATGCCAGAAAATGGCTTACAATTTTGTATGTATGTAAGCTATATGTTACCTATAGGCTAAAGTAGATGTATAGTCTACGTACAAAGTATGTGCAAACATGCAGGCTCTTTCAGAACTGCAAGGATTCTGAATCTGTCTCTCTCGTATTTGAGGATACTTAAAGACCCCAAATTTGCAACCTACAGCAAACTTTCTTATAATCAGGGCCTCCTGAGTTGCAGCATATGCCAAATGGTCCAGGGACTCTCCTCTGATAGAGCCTGTAGACATACATAAGCTATTCCAAAATTATTTTTGCATGTAGATTATTAATGATAAGATTCACCTGCAAATTAAATATATAACAAGACATATTTTCAGACATAAAATGCATTGAAACTTCTCCATTTGATGCAAAAAAAAAAAAAATTCAAAATAAAATCATTGTAAAAATCTTCAAATATCTGTAAAATTTGACTGATGTCCTGTACTTGTTTTGTGCCTAAATAAAAAAGGCAACTGTGGTCCAAAATACAAATTTTCACATGCTTGGTGTAATTGTTAGTAAATTGAATAAAAATAATATTACAGAGTATCATATTTCTTATTTTGAATGAATTTTAACCATTCTTACAAATAAGTTGAAAAAAAAAACTTCACTAATTTCCATAAATATTCATATCACTAAAAATATATTATTTTTGTAAGTTATTATTTTAGTAAGTTTGTATATTATGTTTGTAAGTTGAATACATGCAGCAAAACCAGCTAAACGTCTCAGTTTTTTTAAAAAATGCTACAGTGTTATTCAGCAATTTTTTTTTACTTTTAAAATTTTTAGCAAAAAAAATTGGACTTGAAACTAGGAGAACCAAATCTTAGGTGTGCACACCTACACAAAATATTATAATTTGAGATGACGTGGCAACTGTCACTTATTTATTTTACATAGAATGACATGTATGAGAAAATACAGTAAATTGTAAGTATCCTATCAATGACTTTTAGAGTACCCAGATACAGACCTATGGTGGGGTGTATTGTTATGTATCACTTAAAGACACAAACTATAGAGGGGAAGCATTATATCACAGTATAGTTAAATACACTGGTTTCCATAAATTAAGGGAAAATAAGAAAAATTACAATAATTCGCCAAAAAAATCATGTGATCCTCACCAAACTTGTTCATGTAACCATTAAAGTAATGCTGAATGAGCATATCATATGCAAATTAGTGTAGATTGCACCAATTTGCGTAATCAGATAGCAGCATAAAAACGGGTGTTTTGGAGTGGATTATTATTTATTGTAAATGTGACTATAGAAATTCAAAATGACCATTTTGTAGGAATGACTTCGAGACATCATTTGCCAAATGAACTGCAGTGGAGAGCTATTGACCGGCTCAAAGCAGGCCAAAGTCAGTCAGAAAGTCAGTCAGACATGGCATGATGGCTGAATGCGAGTCCTTCTGTGGCCCATAGACTGGATTCAATTTCTTAGCAAGGATTTCGTGTCTCGAAGGTTTAGTGGAGGAAGGGATAGAGTTACAACTGTAATACAAGACCAATATCTGCGATTAATAGCATGAAGGAGCAGGGCATCTACTCCCTCTCAGCTACAATCCTCTCTTGCAACAGCCACTGGGAGGGTTGTATCAGCTTCTGCTGTGCATAGAAGGCTTCATGAGGGAGGTCTGCACGCTAGAAGGCCAGTAATTTGTATACCCCTCATGTGACGTCACAGGAGAGAGTGGTTGAATTGGGCATGCACACGTTAACTGAACAGAAGAACAATGGAAGTCCGTACTCTTCACATACGAGTTTAGATATTGTTTGCAGAGTGATTCTGTACATTGTTTGATATGGAGAGAACGAGGTACCCTCTATCATCCCAGTAACATCCATCAAAGAGACAGTTATAACAGAGGGAGCATATGTGTTTGGGATGGCATTTCCTTAGGTGTATGCACAGACCTCTGTGTTGACGAGTGGGAACCTCAATGCTCAGAGGAGAAAAGATGACATCCTGAACCCTTATGTACGTCCTTATGCTAGTGCAAAAGGGGAAACATTCATTTTACAAGATGTTAATGTTTGTCCACACAGACCTCAACTAGTGGAACAATACCTTCAAGAGGAGACCATTATGTGCATGGAGTGGCCAGCTCGATCTCCCGACCTAAATCCAATTGAGCATGCGATGGATGCTCTAGGGAGACGTGTTGCTGACCTCAACCTACCACCTGAAACAAAGGGGGAGCTTATTACTGCTTTAAAGGAACAATGGTCGTTACTCCCTATTGAGCCGATTCACAACATCATAAACAGCATTGAACATCACTGTCATGCCTGCATTGCCGTAAAGGTGACCACACTCCTTATTAAAGAACTTTGCCCATTACATTCTGACACCTCATTTTTGGACAAGTTCCTGTGTTTTTTTTTTGATGGAAAATATTTCTAGTATAAAATAATATTTTATGCCATTCTGAAACTAGCATTGTAATTCATGTTTTCATCAAAATCATTCATAAAGTTTTATAAATAAAAATAAATAAAATAAATACCCCCTCAAGCAGCTGCTTGCCACAGAGGTCTGACAGGAGCCTGTCAGTTTATATGCCACAGTAGAAGATCTGAGAGGATGGCAGGACCTCGGCAGAAAACAACACGAACATCCATGCCTTACCCGGGGCTCGAACCCAGGTCCCTTAGATCAGTAGCCAAGCGTGCTAACCACTCGGCCACGGGATGGCTAAAGTTTTATGTTTATCATAATTTTTCTGAGTTTTCCTTAATTTATGGAAACCAATGTATATATGACTTATATCATTTAAAATGCCTCATCATTTTTGTTTAGGGTCGAAATCATAGTTATGCTATAAAAGTAGTTTAATAAAAAGAATATGTAAAATTGGTTGTATTTATAAGCCAAATACACAAAAAAACTTTTTTTTTTTGGTTTCAAATTTACACAAAGGACGTCAATGTTTTTCAAGATGAAAGGAATATCATTTAGAATACAGCTACTTAATTGGCACACCCTAATTAAATGTAGGCAATGAAACCATTAAATCCATATTATATGGCACAAAAATATGGCTGAAATTTTGACACTTAAAATACCTAGACACCAGATTTTTGAATTTGCTATCAAGCCCATTTAACAACATAAATACAGATCACTTTCATCACTGCTGTAAGTTGAATACCTACAGCAAATCCCTCCTCCCATCTACCAACACATCATCCTTCTTCATTTTCCTTTAGCCTTGCTCTGGATTTTATAAACTTTATGAAAGCTGAAGAACTTATTAAAAGACTTTAGTGACTTTTATGGAAAAAAAAACTAAGTTTTTAATTCTTAAATTTAAAATAAAAATTTAATATACAATTTTTTAATGTGTGTGTGTCTATATTAACCCTTGTGACATGTGGTTGCATTTTGCTGTTCTAGTGGCCAAACAGTAAGCAAAGTTATCTGCAGAGTGAAGATAACAAGGTTCAAATCCTGGATAAGATATTGTTTATGTTATTTCTCTCCTTGAAGCCTTATCTCCATAGCAGTTTCCTCTATTAGGATATTATATTGCCGTTATATTAACATCTTCCTGTCAGGCAACTATAGCAATGTCTGCTTAAATTTTTAAGTAATATATGGATTTTTACATACCATGGAGTTCAAGGAGCATTTGTCACAATTAATGACACAGACTGATTACCATAATATTGATTGAAAACTTCTATCACCTGACCATTATTACAAGGATGCATTAAGAAATATGCTCAGTTATGCTAATTCAATCTCTGGAAATGATGAATAAACAAATTGAAAGATCAAAAATTCTTTCAGCGACCTTATCTTTAAGTGGGTACCATTAAATTTCAATAGCAGTAGTCCAAGTGGAACACCAAATTTTCATTTCTGAATTGAATTCAAGTAATAACTAATATAAATATTTAACATTGTGAGTGAACAGATCAATGGGGGAATAAATGGGAGGGCACACATGCTAGTCAAGAATATTTCTTCTACAGCAAGATGATACCAGCTGTTCTCCAGCATGCAATCATTGTTGCAACAGATTAATGTTGAGTTTTATCTCTGTTTTAACAGATTTTTGTGCCGTGGTTACTCAGATACTTGACCAATAGGTCCCGAATGCTATGCACAGATTCCTCCTGACCCTTCTGTTGTTCAGCTGTGTGTTAACAATGTGCTCCTACTTTATATGCTGTGTTAACAATTAAAGTTCCTACTTTATAACAAATGTTACTTAGAACCTCAAATAACTCCATGACTGTGGAGAATCTGGCACCCATTGAGTTGTTTTACCTCTCAGTAGTATACTTTTTTGCAAATAATGGGCTAAATGGCCAGGTCACAAGGACTTTGATGGCTCAGAGAAAGTTGGGAGAATACCTACTGGAAAGCTGTTAGGAGACAAATGGAAGTCTCCCATCAAGGCAATCCAGCATGTTCTTTAATGTTCACAGGGTATGGCTCTCTCACACATGGGGCCAGTTTTATGTCCCATCCAACAGATAGTGGCCTTTTGAAGCTCTTCAGTGTCCCATACTGACTGAGGGCAGGGAAGAGAGTTTTGCAGAGATTAATCTCAACACTGGCCCAGGTGGGTTGGGTTCTTTAACCTATGAGTGGCACTTTTTTGCACAATGGGCTAAATGGCCAGGTCACAAGCACCCTGAAGGCTCAGAGAAGGTTGGGGGAGGGGACTCACTAGAACAGCTGTTGGGAGACAGATGGTAGCCTCATGTCAAGTCCATCCAGTGTGTTCTTTAATGTGAATAGGGTATGTCTCTCCTGCACGTGGGGCCATGGCTTAACATCCCATCCAACATTAAATTTTCACCAGCCAGTCGGAATTTTCACCAGTCAGTAGGGGATACCAATGAGCTTTCCATACTCACTGGTATCCCTTACTGACTGTGAGTAGGACGGGGAGTTTTCTGGAGATAAATTTCAATGCTGGCCAAGCTGGGACTTGAACCTGGTAACTGCAGATTACAAGCCAGGTACACTACCAACTGAACCCCTTCCTGCCCCCAGATGAACAGGAAAAGATCAGATACTTAAAAGCAATTTTAAATTTCTCTTTTCAGGGATGGAGGATGGAAGACATCTTCAAGGCATTGGTTTGCTTCTTAGCAAATATGCTAGTGATGCTTTTATAGGATATGAATGCATTAATGAGAGGTTTATTACCGCTAAATATAAAATTAGGATTAAAGACTTGAATTCTATCTGTTGTTATGCCCCCACTGAGGATGAGGAAGATAGGTCTTTTGGACAACTTCAAGATATTTTAAATTCTGGAAAGATAGGAGTATTACCTATGTTCTATGCAACTTCAATGCCAAAGTTGGTACTTACTTGGATTTTTTGGAGGGGTGAGAGCTCATTTTGGTATTGTAGTTGCAATGGCGATACAAGGAATGTCATTTACAACTAAGTTAATGGTTTAGGAATAACTAACACTTATTCAAACACATAAACAAGTCATCAAATAGGTTTTACTTGATGGGTTGCATAAGAATACAATTGATTATATATTAACAGCAAATAGGCCAGTCATATTAGGTGTACTAGTAGGTCATATAGTACAGCTGAAACTGGAAACACAGTAAGATCATTGAAGGTGAGATGAGTTCAGAGATATTCTAAACAATGGGATTAGTTCTTCTCCCATTGTTTGTAATGACGATAGATGTATTACTGGCTTTAATGTTGGCCAAATTACAGCAAAATTTCAGACAAGCATTATAGACAAATGTTATCTGCTGTTATGCCTCCACTGAGGATGCTGATGAGGGATGAGGATAGATTTTACAGACCACTTCAGAATATTTTGAATTCTGTGAAGAAAGGAGATATTACCTTGTTCTAAGTGACTTCAATGTCAATTGGTAGCTGCAATGGCAAGTCTCCTACAGGTAAGTAAACTCAATGGTTTCAGAATAACTAACACTTATTACAAACACCACGACATACATAAGGACACATAAGCTTCACCTGATATGCTGCATAAGAATATGATTGATTACATATTAAGAGCAAATGGGCTAGTTCTGTTAGGAATACCAGGTCATATAGGGGAGCTGAAATTGGATCTGATCATTACCTTGTTAAAAGTATCTTGCAACTTAAACTTAAAAAGTGTTGTGCTAGGGTTAATAATTTTACCTTTAATTCTGAAGCTCTGAAAGACCCAGTTATAGCTAAAGCTTACCATGATAGGTTAATTAGTCATTATGACAGTCATGGTTTGCTTACTACAGAAGTTGAGGAAGAATGGGACCATTTTAAACAGGCTTTTTTGGAAACTAACAGTATTCTTTTAGGGAAAAAGGAGCAGAGGAGGCAGAATTATTTGAGTGATAAGGCACTTGAGCTTATTTCATAAAGATAAAACTGCAGGAATGTGCTTAATCAATACCCTACTGGTCCTAATAGAAAGCATTACAGAGAGCTTAATAAACGTGTAAAGGATCAGTTAGCTGCTGATAAGAATCATTGGCTTGATGGCTTGGCTGACAAAGACGAGGAAGCAGTTAGACAGCACAACTGCAGAGAGCTGTACCAGACAGTTAATGTTTTGTGTGGTAGAAAACAGACAGGTATACAGGGATTGAAAGATAAACAAGGTAAGGTTATAGAAGGTGAGGATTCTGTCATGGTTAGATTGGCTGAGCATTTCAGTGATGTTCTAAACGATGTAGTTAGTTCTATTCCCATTGTTTGTAATGATGATAGATGCATTAGTGACTTTAATGTTGGCCCTATAACACAATCTGAAGTTACTTTGGCTATTTCTAAATATTAAACTTCATAAATCCTCAGAGGTAGATGAAATTACTACGAAAATGCTTAGAGTTGGGAATGTTTCGGTTACCACATGGATGACTAAAATTTTGAGTATCTTTTATGATAAAAGCATGGTTCCTAAGGATTTTATCAGAGATATTATTATCCTTATTTTTAAAAAATAAGATCACAGTTCTTGTGATAACTATAGAGATATAAGCCTACTTTCTGTTACAGGTAAGGTTCTTTGCATGATTGTGCTCAATAGAATTAAGAATCTGGTTGATGGGCAATTGCATATGAGCAATGTGGATTCAGAAGTGGTAGGGGATGTGTAGAAAATATTTTTTTCACATGCAGATTCTTGAGAAATGCTTAGAGTTTCAGAAATAGTTACTAGATTTCAAAAAGGCTTTTGACTCTGTTGATCGCCATGATTTGTTGTGGTTGATTGTGAGATCGTATGGCATACAAAATAAGTTAGTTAACATAATGAAAGCTCTCTATAATAACACTAATCGTATGTGACAATTAGTAAGGCTCATAGCAATTGGTTTAGCATTGCTTCTGGTTGTTCAACATGGGTGCATTTTGTCTCTTTAGTTTGGTTATTGATTATGTTATGGGAAATTCACTACAAGGGAAGGATTTTGGCCTTAAATTGTCTGGAGATCTAAAATATTTCCGATTTATATTATGCTGATGATTTGGCCCTTTCAGCAAATAATGTTGATGAGATGAACTCTTTCATTAGTGCTGTTGATAAGAGTAAAGTTAGTTTGGAGTATAGTGGGTAGTAGTAGTGGGTGGAGTATGGTAGTAGAGTATGTTTGGTAATAAACAGAGAGAAAACTAAAGCAATGAAAATTGGTCAGGCAGGCTGTGGTTCAGTTAACCTGAATTGTTACACTCTGGAGCAGATGTCTCAGTTTAATTACCTGGGAGCTATGTAACAGATACTGGTGATGTGTGGCACAGATGAATAAGGATTGCTGCTGGCACTTTCAAGAATCTATTAAAATGTGGAAAAATAGGCTATGTACGTGAATACTAAAATTAGGCTGAAAAACAATTTGGTTCTTTATAGGGATAGTATGGGTGAAATATGGACCCTTTGTAAACAAGATAACAGGAAACTTGATGACTTTGTAAGTAATTATGTTGTTAGGCAAAGGAGTCAGCAACCAATTCTGAGTAGCATATTATACAGAGAGAGACTGTGTTGGTTTGTTCATGTTGCCCATATGCAAGCAGCAGATTGGCAAATAGGGTTATGAAAAATCTGTCTAACGGCCTCAGGAAAAGAGGGAGACCTAAGATACAATACGCAAATAATGTTAAACACAGCCTTGCTAGAATTGGCCTACAGTGGTCAAATGCAGCAGTTATAGTTCAGGACAGATGTATTTGGAGAACAAAACTGCATGGTCTGGTTGATCATATGTAGCCCATGGCTGCTTGAAGATTCTGTATGTACTTATATACATACTTCCATGAGAACACGTTCTCTTTCTTTATGAGGTGTTGTGCTTTTGTGAACCAATAAATTTCTTTATATCCAATTACACAGAAAAGATAACCTTAATTAACATTTAATTAACCGATAATTTTAATTATAATCTTTAGACAGGATACCTATATTATTTAAAAAAAGAATTACTCCTCAAGCACTGCTTGCCTCAAAGATATGAAAGGAGCCAGTCAGTTGAATATGACAGAGAGAAAATCTGTCAGGAAGAGAAGACCTTAGCAGAAAGACAACATAAAAGAAAACATTCATATATTATCCAGGGCTCAAACCCAGGTCCCTTTGATCAGTAGCTACGTGCACTATTTTGCCACACTAGCTTGTCAACCCATGGCTCAACTAAACCTGAAATAGTACATTTTTGATTTAAGGTGAATAGCCTAGTGTTCTTCAAGCTTTTAGTAGCCCACTTCTTCACCTCATTCAAACTTTCTTCCTCTGCAGTTTAGAAAATTACATTTTATTACTTTTAGTAAAACTAAAATATACTCAGCCTTCCTTAACTATATGTTTCTATGAGATAATTTTTTTAATACAACTTTCCCACAGAAGGAATAAAAATCACTGCTAATCAAAGCTTATCTAATCTTTTATATCAAATGCATGTTAAGATGAATACTTTTATATTAAATGTATGTTAAGATGAATACTTTTAATATTTCATTCCTCTTTAGGATTTTCTGAAAGGTTCATTTTAAGCAAAATATTTATAGTTTTACAAATATAAATAAATTATGTTTTACAATTATACAGGTGTCTTACTACTCTTTAACTGCTTTACTACTTTATTACAGCACTAAAATATAGTTTTTCTTCTGTACTTATTTTTGGTATGATTATGTAAGAATTACATTACCAAAAAAAGTTTGGGCATAAGACAGCAAATAAATAGTAACAACTGTCTAAACAAACAAATAATAATGATATACTTTGTATTATTATACTTACAAAAACAATAAATTAAATGTGAAGAAATACAGGTCATTTATACAGCTTTTAATTCCTAAATATTTAATGTTGCCACATATAATATGAAATGTTATTGCTCCATGTGATTTACTCAAAACAAAACCTAATGTAATGCAACACAATACTTTTTATCAAATCAAAAAAAAAAAATTTTTTTTTCTTGGAAAAGTGTTCAGATTTTAGGTATAACAACATTTCCTACAATGATATTAATTTTCACAAGTGGTTCAGGAATAAACATTACCTTAGAAACACACACCTTTCTGGACAACATTAAAATTTGTCCATTTATTTTAATTCCACTTTAATCAATTTTTTTTCTGAAACAAATTTCTTATGTCGAAAAGGGCATGCTCAATGTGCCTGCTGAAACGCTGGGAATCCTAAAATACAAAACAAAAAAATTACTACACTAATATAAATTTTTAATTATATATGCCAGTATTTTTCTACCTTTTATGGAGGGCATTCAAAAAGTTCTTGACATGTGTTTGTAGATTTGTATTGTTCCTCCAAAGTCAACGAGCTTTGACTTGTTTGAAATTTGCCATTACATGTTAAAAACAAAAGCAATATCATCATTTCTATCTTCTCTGGCAGTGAATAAAGTTCGGTCTACAGAATCTGTGTGTTGTTGCTATGGAGCCTACTGAAGTTGGGGAAAGTTTTACATTTTCACAAGAATGCAGCTTAGGGAAGACACAAAAAAAATTCATGCCAATTTATCACAAATAATGGGGATCATGGATGTTCATAAAACACTGTTACTGGATAGAAGAATAGTAAAAGTTTTTGTTCTGCAGATGCATGTCAAGAACTTTTTGAACACCCCTCATATTAGAATACTTCCTCTTCTGAGAAGATTATGCCCACAGTTTGAGAAAACTAATAAAGGCTATATTTTAGGACACTTTTTAATCAAATTAAAACTATAAAGGCTATATTTTAAGACACTTTTTAATCAAATTAAAACTATCATTCTGCTTGATATTTGGTATAATAATTAGATAAAGTGCAATTTCTGTACTCTAATTCATCATCCTGTAAACCATAAATTTCCCCGCTGGGTTTGCAATGAGAAAGAAACAGACATATGCATAATTGTGATGTGAAATTGCAAATGCTACCTGGCATTGATCAGGTGTAAGTGCTTATGGTAAACTGATAAATCCTGTTAGCCAGCACCTGTCAGATTGTTCACATTGCAGAACAGTGGAATTGTATATTCATTCTCAACTTGATATTGATAGTATTGACACTGGTGTTCAGTAGTGAGAGCGAGGGATCCCACCCCTCCTATTTGCATCAGTACTGTCCCAAAGAGGACTGTGTCCATTGAAGTCCACCATGAAAAGGGGAAGGCAGCTGTGAGACAAGGTCTGTGTAGAAGATATTTTCAGGTGGGGCATACATAGAGCAGACAGTCAAAGAGAATCCCACAAAGAGGCATATGGTTACTGCCTCTAGAGTTCTGGTGTGGGGTATGACCTAGAATGGAGAATGATGGCTCATGAGGATGACAACATCCCTGCAAGCTGAACCATCTCTATCCCAGTCATGGAGAATGAGTGTAAAATGCTGGATTATGGAACCAGTGACTGTCTGCAAGCATCTCCTGTAGACATATGCAGATGGGCTTGTATGCTCAATGTAGGACCAAGATGTCATCTAGATTTTTGTGGAATCCATAACCATTCCATTGTAAGAGTGTGGCCATCTCAGGTATTTGTATTTGGGACAGACAATGCTTACTTTTTTTAAATTCAACTTTAGCAATGATGTTTTATTAAAAAGTGTGCAGTATATATTCCCATTCTCAGAATCATCTGAGGGAAAAATCCAAAACTAGTGGTGTATTCTATTGCTTCTTCCCTTGGGGTTTGGAAGATCTGATCATCTGGGGTTGAGAAGGCCTCCCAAAGGTGGAGGTCCGATGTCAAAGTGAAGGCCAACCCTGACTTGGGTTTTGTTTTTCCCAATTTGCTGCAGGTGAGAAAGACTTAGAAGATGGTACACTTATAATGGTTTGCACCCCCACTGAAGTCATTGGAATAATGGCCCTTCCAATGACAACATTGGCATAAGAAACTTTGTCAGGTGGGGCAGGCAGTGAGCTTTCATCCCTCAGGGTAAGATATGCTATTCACCACATTGAAGCATTGCACCTCTCTCCTTCAATTTAGGACACTCATACAAGAATGATGATAGCTGCCACTCCAACTCGCACAGCTTTCCTGCCTAGCTATGCAATCTGGATCAGGCATGATCTACACTATCACAGCAAGCCATGTGGGCACCTCTTATATTTTGGAATCAATGTAGAAGGTTGAGAATGTATTGCCCTATCTCCCAATGCAGGTAACCTGCCTTGATGGCAGCAGGAATGTCATGTTAAATTTGACAATTACTGTCTGAGTGAGCACTAATTCCCCATCACACATGCTGAAATCTGTCTCACTGCAATTACTGTCTGTGGAGCTAACTGAATGCAAAGCTTTTCCTCAAATACATTCAGACCACCCTACAAGAGGAATTCAGCAGCTGATGAGGCAACACTGAAATGTGCATTCCAAAATTGCTGTAATCTTCAGCAGTAATTCTGAGTGTATAATGCAATCTGTCTTGACAAATAAATCACCAAATCTTAATAGATTTCACTGAACCTCTGAGATCTTAAAAAGTTTTCCGAATGAAGAATGGAGACATCACCAATTACCTGGTCATATGTTGAATGGATGACTAGAAATTGGGCCAAGCAAAGAAACAGATAATGAAGACTAAAGAGGATGAAGAAGATGTAGACAGGCCATAATGACATGCCCTTTTAGTTCTTGAGCAGATACTTTTTTGTAGGAGAATCATCATTAAATAATTTAAGAGACAGTACCTGTGATCCTCACTCATTACGGAGCTCAACAAGGGATGCCCAATTGGATGCTAGAGCTGCAGGGGAACCACATCCATACACCCAGTGAGTGTGAGTCCAGCTGGTTGGTTGGCATTTAATGGTGCAATGGCAACTAAGGCCATATTGCACCAAATATATGGTAAAAAGTAAAAACAGATAAATGTCACAGAACCATCAACCAAAGTTGAATACCAATACAGTAAAAGGTAAAGGAGAAAACCAACAGATAGGAAACACACAAATATCTAGGTGTTATCATTGATATGAAACTTAATGGCAAAGAGCAAATAAAAAAGTTAACTAAAGAAGGAAGAAATATTATTAATTTACTATGATGTGTGGGGGACCCAATGGGGGCCTCCCCAGCATAAAATGATAGGTCTTTATAACAGTTTACTGAGATCACGGCTAGATTATGGCAGCTACATATTACACTTGGTCCCCTCTCAAAAACTACAACCACTGAAAGTGTTGCAAAATCAGGCTCTAGGAATATATCTAGCACAGCTAAATACCACACCTACCATTTCAGTCCTAGCTATAGCTGGAATTGAAAAATTGAAATGATAAATATCAAAAGCTATTACATACTTATGCAAAATATCAGCCAACTAGCAATTAAGCATCATCTACATCTGTTAATAGGATGAATACTTAAAAGCTCATCAAAAGTGCCACTCATAAAAAAAATCAGGTCACATCCTACTTATAAAATTATTAAGAAACTTTATGAAGAAAATAAACTCAAAGAGGTGACTGCTACTCCAACACTCCATCACATGGACTTGGTGTAGCCAACAATAGAAAATGGAAATAAACTTTCCTTCCATAAACAAAAAGCAGGCAAAAAAACTCAACCTCAATATTATAATGAACATCATAACAAATGCTGAAAAAAATTAATTATGCTTTTGCACAGATGGCTCAAAATATACATAACTTGAAATTACAAGGAGCACTATTTATTGTCCTCTCACCAAGGAAGAAATAATGATTAAACTACATGAAAATTCAAGACATCATGAACACAGAAAGTGCAGCAATTTTCGAATGCTTAAAACTGTGCCAAAAATGTATGTGCACAGATATCATAATTTTCTCTGATAGCAAATCAGCACTTGAAAGAATTCAAAGTCAAATATGCACTAAACATTCGACAACACTCACTGCGAAAATTCTAGAGAAATTCATAAATTAATTAGTGATAGAAAAAATAACATAACTTTACATTGGACTTCTGCACACATAGGAGTTCCAGGCAATGTGAGAGCAGATGAGAGAGAATAGGAGTTCCAGGCAATGAGAGAACAAAGCCATAGGCAACTGATCATGGAAAATCATATTGGATACAACCAAAGACCAGAACAAAATTACAAGACTGATAAATGGGCATTTTCTATCAAATAAAATTTTATTTCTCTTAACAATTAGGAGAGGTATTTTTTTTTTAAGACTGTCAGGAGATTGAAACCATTGAGCATATTCTGCTAAAATGTCCCAAATATACTAACCAAAGACAGGCACTAAAAATACGAATTAATATTATCACCCTAAAATCACTACTCAACCAGAGCAAATAATCACAAAGAATTAAACACTGGCATTCAGTACTATAATTCTTTAAAGACTTGAATCAATATCAAAAGAATTTAAATGTTGGAAAAGAAAAAGAATTCTTATTATGAAACATTGCAGCATTTTGAAAAATATAATATAAAGTTTGTATCAAAATAGCACATGATCTGTGCAAAATAGGAAAACATAATAGCTAAATACACTTTAACACTGATGTTGATAAGAATTCTTTCCTAAAATTTTATTTTTGTATTTCTAATCAGTTAGCTCAATTTCAAAGACAAACTTGTTCAACCCCACATATAGTTCTCAATATTGAATACACAGTAGCTAAATAGCCCAGATGCAGCCACAAAGGCAACACAGGAAATGTAAGAAATATGGCATTAAACTGCCTAACAAAGAGGGAATTAGCAACTAGCTACTGCAGCAAAGGTCATGAACACATGGGTCTCTAGGAAGAAGAATGACTTTGCACTATATCTGACTATAGCAGAGGTAAGAAAGCCTGAGCACCACAAAGGAACTTATAATTAGGAAATAACAGATGACATTATGGAATGTCTACAATAATCTCAGACAATGAAGAGTCTATTTGGCTACACTAAAAAAGCTAAGATAATACAGATATTGGATGAACCTTCTGCACTTCAAATTTGATATAAAATGAAAGTAAAAATTACAACTGGAAAAAGATTTATTGCACCTCTTACTCAATAATCTCTCACACAAAAAAAAATAATTAAAATTATAAAAGAAAATTCATAAAAGTAAACACAAAAAGATCCAATTTTAAAAAAGTAATGCAAAAATTGGAGTGAAGAAAATAAATGCACACAAATGGCAGTAAACAAAATAGAACCTCGTAATATATAAGTCTTCAAGACAGAAAGAAAGAAAGAAAGAGAGCACATAACAACAAATTAATTATTAATTTCAAGCTAAATTAATAATTAGAAAACCCCACCAAATCAAATTATTGTGGCAAGAACAGCACTCCCAGCAACAAGAACACAGTTCTCCCAAGGAAAAAAAAAACAGAAGAAATTGTAAGCTCCTAAAAATCATGTAGCAACAAAAAAAGAAGCCTCCAAAAAGAAAATTATTCTAGGACAACAATTTGCCCCCCATCTTAGAAATTTTTTTTTGAAAAGTAGTTTTGGGAACATAATGAAATACTTCAGAAATATGGGAAAATTAATTTTTTGAATTTAAAAATTAAAAAATACCTTGCAATTTTCTTAGAAAATGTCTATTCAATTTTTATTTATCTCTCTTTTTCAAAAATTTTGCCATTTTCTCAACCCCAATTAAATGTTCTTTCAGTATATCCTCCTCCTCCTCCTCAAGCAGCCATGGGCTATGGAGACTTAGCATGCATGGGCTTGTTAGTCTCCATATATATTCTAACAAGGTCCTGTTTGACATTGTCTGCCTACCACATGCTAAGTCTCCCCCTACTTCTGAGACCTTCAGGCACACTGTTCATAATCCTATTCGCTAATCTATACTTATGCATACAGGCAACATGGCCAAACCAACAGAGTCTCTCTCTGCCCAATATGCTGCTTAAAGGAGGTTGCAAACTCCTTTGCCTAACCTCATCATTACTTACAAAGTTGAACCACCTAATGCCCAAGATACTGCATAAGCATCTGGAATCAAAACCATCTAGTTTCCTGTTATCATGTTTACAAAGTGTCCAAGTTTCACTACTATTCATAACTAACCCTAGAAAGAACCAAACTATTATACAGTCAAATTTTAGTCTTTAGGTGTATACACCTATTTCTCCACACTCTCCCTAGATTCTTAAAAGTCCCAGCAGCAATCCCTCCCTATTCATCTGTTAATCTCATGCCACACATCACCATTATCTGTTACATAGTTCCCAAGATAATTAAACTGTGACACCTGCTCAAGACTGCAGCCATTCAGATTAACTGAATCACAGCATGCCTGACCAATTTTCATCACTATAGTTTTCTCTGTTTATAATCAAACCTACTCTACTCCCAGTCTCATCAACAACTCGAATGAAAGAGTTCATCTCATCAACATCATTTGCCAAAAGGGCTAAATCATCAGCATAATCTAAATCAGAAATTTTCGTATCTCCAGCCCATTTAATGCCAAAATCCTTCCCTTGAAGTGAATTTCCCAATAACATAATCAATAACCAAACTACAGAGAAAAGGATATAAAATGCACCTTTGTCAAAGACCAGAAGTAATGCTAAAATGGTTTCTACAAACTCTCATACACAACTAAGTGTTATTATAGAGAGCTTTCATTATGTTAACTAACTTGTCTGGTATAACATATGATCTCACAATCAACCACAAATTATGATGATCAACACCGTAAAAAGCCTTTTTGAAATCAACATAGCTAGCACCAAGGTTTCTGAAACTCTAAACATTTCTCAAGAATCTGCCTAAGTGAAAATATCTGATCTACACATCCTCTACCACTTCTAAATCCACACTGACCATCACACAATTGCCTGTCAACCAGATTTTTAATTCTATTAAGCACAATCATGCAAAGAGCTCTACCTGGAATAAAAAGTATGCTGATATCCCTATAGTTATCACAAGAACTGATAACTATTTTTTTTTAAATAGGGATAATAACAGCTCTGGTAATATACTTAGGAACAATGGCATTATTATAAAAGATATTCAAAATTTCAGTCAGCCATGTGGTAGCAGAAACATTCCCAGCTCTAAGCATCTAAGAAATAATTTCATCTATTCCAGGGGATTTATATAGCTTAAGTTTAGAAATAGGCAAAGTAACTTCAGACTGTGATATAGGGACAACATTAAAGCCAGTAATGCATCTATCATCATTACAAACAATGGGAATAGAACTAACCACATTGTTTAGAACATCACTGAAATGCTCAGCCCACCTAGCCACGACAGAATCCTCACCTTCTATAACCTTACCTTGTTTATCCTTCAATCCCTGTATATCTGTCCATTTTCTACCACACAAAACATTAACTATCTGGTACTGCTCTCTGCTGTTGTGCTGTCTAACTGCTTCCTCAGCTTTGTCAGCCAAGTCATCAAGCCAAAGATTCTTAGCAGCAGCTAACTGATCCTTTACACGTTTACTAAGTTCTCTGTAATGCTTTCTATTAGGACTAGTAGGGTATTGATTAAGGACATTCCTGCAGTTCTTTCTTTTTGAAATAAGCTCAAGTGCCTTATCACTCAAATAATTCTGACTCCTCTGCTCCTTTTTTCCTAAAAGAGTACAGTTAGTTTTCAAAAACACTCTGTTTAAAATAGTCCCATTCTTCTTCAACTTCAGTAAGCAAACCATGATTGTCATAATGACTAAGTAACCTATCCTGGTAAGCTTTAGCTATGACTGGGTCTTTCAGATCTTCAGAATTAAAGGTAAATATTTTAACCTTAGCACAATGCTTCTTAAGTTTAAGTTGCAAGACACTTTTTACCCTTCCAGTGTCCATATTGTCTGTATATGTTTGCAGAATCTGAAATGAGAGGTCAAGGACTTATGTATACATTTTTTACTACAACAACAAAAAAAAAAATCTTTTTTAAAAATAAAAATTGCAGTTGTAATTTATATATATATCTTATAAAAATATATAATTCAGGCTTGCAAAATAATATTTTGTTTTTTTAAAAATTGATGCATATTTTATTAAACTACAATATAAATAATTTGATAAAGCCATCTGATTGACATTTCTTAGAAGCACTAAACAGTATTGCATTAAACGGCTTAGAAGCACTATATGGTATTGCTTGTTAACATTCCTATTTCCTGAAGCAAATTTCTGATTTAAGGTCACAAATTTGATTTAAACTATTATCAGTAAATTTTTCCTTAAATTTTCGAAAATCTCCTAAAAATAAAAATAAAAACTATTTTTAAAAACGGTAGATTTTGGAAGTAATTGCAAAGTACATACCACAATCCCCCCCCCCCCCCCCCCCCCCCCCCCCCCCCCCGTTTCACACCCTTTTCTGTCATAAACCTATTTCAGTATTCCCGAATTATTTTTTATCATCTTTCCCAGCATTCTATGCATCTTTCCCACTCTTAAAATCGAAACTGGAAGTAAATACATCCTTCTTAGAAATTCAGGTTGCAGTTGCACTCAATTATGCTCTGGCTCACTGAGGCAAACAAGAGGCAGATGTCTGACATATGCTATCTCCATTCTGTGTGCTATAAAGTGGCTTCCATATGGTTTTGGTCCAGCATATAGGATACCTTTTGCAAAGTTAGGTTTAAATATAAAAAAAAAAATACTTAGTGTTCATTTCAGTAGATTTATTTTCCAAAATTTGTGATCTTTTGGCCGATTGCTAAGTATTTATTTTTCGTAGTTACGCTACATCGGATGGCTGGCCTGCAACTTGTTGCTGTGGATATTTTAACATCACATTAAGCTATATGTTAATTTTTATTTTATTATTTATTACTTTCCCAGTAAAACTTTGATCTGGTGTCATTTTCTGAAAATAAATGAAGTCTTGGATATGGAAGCAAATTCAGTTCCATGTCTACAGGATAAGTCCTGTGATTATTTACTATTCATTTCTGTAGATTTACTTCAGTTAGTTAGCAATCATCAGTCGACTGATTTATTTATCTTTCCGAGTAATGCTAGATCAGAGGTTGACTTAAAAGTTGTTGTGGATATTTTATTTAACTCCCTTAGATTATATGCAATTTTTCTTTTATTATTTCTTGTTTCTTTTAGTAAAATAACTGAGTTTGTACCATTTTCTGAAAATGAATGTCTTGGATATGGAAGCAAAATACACTTCTTTGCTATGGAAATCAGCCATCATGTGGGACAGCAATTTCAGGAAGGTGTCCCCTCTGCTAACTCATTGTGAAAGTTAACTCCCCCCCGCCTAGAAAAACCTTTTTTTTTTTTAGAATTATGAGACAGCCCCCTAATCGCAGACATGGGGCAAAGACCCGTTCCTAAACCACTGAAGGCTGAAGCTGTCTACACTGGAAGACTTCCTTCAATGTAGAATTTGACGATGCCAGTAGAAGCAAAGAGTTCAGGTGCATGCGATGACCTCTGCTCAGGATTATTCACCAGCTGATAAACATATCCTGTGAATCTATTCACTTGGGGCTGTCAACCCACAAAGAGACAACCCACAAAAGAGTCTTGTTTTTAAAGCAATATGAATAAGAAAATTACTTTTTTTTTCTAATTTTTTCACTGTACTATAGTTTGAGAAAAGTCCAGGCTCTTCACCAGTTGTGAGTAATCAAACAAGTCAACTTTATAATTAAAAAAAATAACCAACCAATAGAAATTCGTCTTGCTATATATATATATACCAAAAGAAAGAACGTTTAATTGGGGTTAAGAAAATGATGAAATTTGAAAAAAGAGGTAAGTAATATTTAATATGTGTTTTGTAAAGAAAATGCAAGGTTTTACTTTTTTTGTATTTTAAATCTGGTAAAAAAGTTCTTGAAAAACTAATTTTGCTATGTTTTCTGAAGTATTTTACTACCTTAATATATAAATAATACCAAATAATTAATACACTTAAGAAAAACATGAAAGAGATGAATGAAGAGTCTAAAAATGAAATATTAGGAGAATTAGCTGAGTATAAAAAAATGCACCTTATATTGCTCAGAAAAACAAAAAAAAAAAGGTGGCAACAGTGCTAATAACGTATAGGTATATTATTTTGAATGGTCTTCAAATTTTGTTAATTTTCTTTGTGAATTGTGTAATCTATTCTTCCAAAATCGTTTGAGCTTTGCATGTTTGATTGCTGACTGTAATGAGTAAGTTATCTGTTTTAATGTGAAGTAAAAGATCTAATTTCAACTTTAATTGAAGGTTAGCAGTTGATAAAAAGAACAAAGACTATCTGGTACAGTTCTCTGCTGTTGTGCTGTCTAACTGTTTCCTCAGCTTTGTCAGCCAAGCCATCAAGCCAAAGATTCTTATCAGCAGCTAACTGATCTTTTACACGTTTATTAAGTTCTCTGTAATGCTTTCTATTAAGACTAGTAGGGTATTGATTAAGAACATTCCTGCAGTTCTTTCTTTCCGAAATAAGCTCAAATGCCTTATCACCCAGATAATTCTGGCTCTTCTGCTCATTTTTTCCTAAAAGAGTACTGTTAAGTGTCCAAAAAAGCCTGTTTAAAATGATCCCATTCTTCCTCAACTCCAGTAGTAAGCATACCATGACTGTCATAATGACTAAGTAACCTACCATGGTAAACTTTAAACCAAGGGCTTGGCAGCCCAAGGTTTATATAGAATTGATCAGATAACCATGAATTTTATTAAGCCTTTTCAGTTTAAACAAAATTGCCCATAATCTACATCTGTTTTATGATTAAAGCACATTTTTATGCTTTGCCTTTAAACAGGGTTGGGTTGTTTTACCTCTGAGTGGCACTTTTTTGCACACCATGGGCTAAATGACCAAGCCATATGGACCCCAAAGGCTCAGAGAAAGTTGGGGGAGGGGACTCGCTGGAACAGCTATTGGGAGACATATGGTAGCCTCCCATCAAGGCAATCCAGTGTGTTCTTTAACATGCACAGGGTATGGCTCTCCCACACATGGGGCCACGGCTTAACGTCCCATCCGATAGATGGTGGCCTTTCCAAGCCCATCGGTGTCCCCTACTGACCATGGGCAGGGCGGGGAGTTCTGTGGAGATAAGTCGCAATGCTGACCCAGCTGGGACTCAAACCTGGGAACTGTAGATTACAAGCCTGGCGTGCTACTGACTGAGCCATCCCTGCCCCCTTGCCTTTAAAAAAGAGTGATCAATATTTACCTATTTATTATATTCTGTTCTTAAATTCCTTTATATTCTATTACTATTTTAGCCACCAGTGTATGCATATTATAGAAATATTTCAATAGCAACTGCACTGGTGCTCAAAAGTTAAACAAAAAATGTAAAAATTGGCATATCTTGTGCAATAATTGACAATAAATAACATAAGCCATATTTTTGAGGTAAAAAATGATGCAAAGTTAAAATCTGCACACAAAATTTGCATTGAACATGTCACACATGCAAAACAAGTCTGTATAAAAAGCACTTCATTTGTAAATGCGCATCAGTTCATGTTACAATCTCGACATATGTCATATGAGACAAATAATGACCAGAAGAAATCTTTCAAGTGAAGAAATGAGGTGGAAAGCAATTGGGAGGCTCAATTGGAGGCTCAACTGATGGCTCAGACATCAGTCTGAGGTAGCCAGAAGGCTAAATGTGAATCGTAGCATTGTAAGCCACTTTTGAAATAGATTTCAAACAAGCCAAACCATCACTAGAAGACCTGTTCCTGGATGTCCAAGGGCCACATCAGCTAAGGACACCTGTATATGCAAGATAACCAGTTGTTTGTCTCTTTTATGTCTAGCCAGCACAGAGCCCAACTGAATTGGTCTCGACAACATCACAACTCAATGTCTTCTGTTCACTGACAAATCCTGATTTAGTCTGCAAAACCAATTCCCTATGACTATTGGTCTGAGAACAGCCTGGAACCAGATATCATTCCATTAACATCCAGAAAAGAGACAGTTATGGAGCCAGTGGGTGTTGGTGTGGGCAATCATTACTCTAAATGGATGCAAAGACCTTCATTGGCTTCCCAGGAAGGACTGTAAGATATTGCAATGAGTTCCACAAACCTTGACAATGAGAAACAAGCTCCATGACCTAAATACAATAGAACACATTTGGGATGCTCTAGGATGATGCATAACCAGTTGCAATTCATCTTCCGGGACCCTCCAGGAGCTCCAATCTGCACCCATGCATGAATGGCAATTACTCCCTCAAACATTCATTGACACCTTGATTTGCAGAATGATGAGTCAATGTGCAGCCTGTATCACTGTCTAAGGTGATCACACACCATATTAAAGATATGTTATCATTGAACTTTTACATGCAATTTTGAGGTAATGATTTTCTAATTTGAATATCTCATTAAATATTCATGGTAATTTGCTTGTTTTTCAGATATTAGTGGGATATATGATCATGGACTTCACTTGTATCTTTCATTGAAATACAATGAAGGGCTTGTTTATAATTGGTGTTTTTGTTGCTTAACATTTGGGCACTGGTGTATTATGATAGTGAAAACAAAATAAAAAAAAAATACCAACCGTTTCGGGAGATGATACTTTACTGGAAACATGAAAAAAGACAATATCTTCTCCTGCAATAATATATGACACACCATAGCCATCATCTGCAACCTGAAGGTTATTATGACATATGAGGTAAGAATAAATTTTAATGGTTACATTTTTCATTGAAATATTACTACATAGACAGAGGAGGAACAATAAATTCATTTGGTACAATGTTCATTAACATTCAAATGTTCTGCAAATGAATAACTATATATACATATTAATTTTATCTTCAAAATCACAAAACTTTTGGCTATCAAAATAAATCATAAATATCTTTTCATTACTCTTTATATACTTCTTTTAATTTTCATTCTAAAGGTATTAAATATGAAATACTCTGCTGTAATTTGCAGAGTTGTGACCCATCTGTTCACTTGCACAAATTCTGGCCATATCCTTTGATTCCTCTGATACACAAGCTGTTTTTGTCCACAGGATCGCTGATCACTAGTTTTATTTGGCTTTTCGTCCATTCTTGGTTAACTCTTGAAATAATTGTGCATGAAAAGCCCAGGAGGACAGCCATTTGGGAAATGCTAGAACCAGCATACCTAGTACCAACTATCATGCCACATTCAAGTCGCTCATTTTGCCCATTGTGATGCTCAATCAAACTAACATCTCTTCAAGGAGATGGTCTGCTTGATTTATCCACACACCAAAGTCATGTGATGTATTACGTGTTGGAATGTACCATTTATGTGATGAGGGGTGGTGTACATAATAAACTGGCATGTCAGTGTATTATATCCTATATTGTCTAATAAAGATATGATCACTGCAACTTTATTATAAATTCTTGGATGAAAGATTTAACCCTTTCAAGTTCCCCAATGATTATAGACATTGACTTAATTCAAAATTAGAGACTGAAGACTAATATAGACATCTTTTGTATAAAAATAAAATTTGTATTAAAATATAGACATCTTTTGTATAAAAATGAACATGAAACTTCGATTTTTTAAAAATAAAATTACCATTTAAAAATTTTCTTAGATATATCTTTTTAAAATATGCAATTAAAGTTTGAAAAATAATATTTTATTTTTCATTTGATGCATATTTTATTAAACTATAATATAAATTATTTATTAAAGCCATCTAAATGCCATTTCTTAGAAGCGCTAAACAGTATTGCCGATTTGTTTGTTAATGTTCCTCTTTGCAGAAGCAAACTTCTGATTTAAGCTCACAAGTTTGAACTATTACCAGAAAAATTTTCCTTGAAGTTTCAAAAATCTCCTAAGAATAAAAAAAAAACTGCTATTTTTAAAAACAGCAGATTTTGGAAGTAATTACAAAAAATACTTACCACAATTTTTTTTTCTGTTTTACACTCTTTTCTGCCATAAACCCATTTCAATATTCCTAGAATTATTTTTATCATTTATATCATTTATCCCAGCATTCTGTGTGTCTATCCCTCTCTTAAAATTGAAACCGTACGTAGCATAAGCCTTCTTAGAAAGAGGAAACAAACACAGTTGTTGTAGTGAAGCTTCTGCAGTGTAAGTATGTCATGGCAGACTAGGTACAGTTGAGTGTAGTGACCTAGTTATTGCTCAAATGTGCAGTAAAGTAGCTCTATAGTGGATGTTTACAGAAAGAGTTCTCAGATAGAGGATAATGTGACCATGCATCTAGTCAGTATTTACACTTTTAAAATTAAACCTTCATTTGCATATCTGAAGATTTATTTCCATAAATTATTGATTTTTCCGTTGGCTGATCTATCGATCTTTTGTAGTTATGCTATGTTGGATGGTCGGCTTACAAGTTGTTGTGGATATTATTTAACATCACATTACGTTATATGATAATTTTTTTTTATTATTTCTTAGTTTTCTTGTAAAAAAATTGATCTTTTATCATTTTCTGAAAATGAATAATACAGAAACAAAAAGGCCTTCCTTGACACAAAAATCAGTCCTCCTGTGGGAATGAATTTCGGCCAGGTTTTTTACTCCCCCTCCACAGAAGAATTTTTTAAGTTTTAAGTGTATATTCAATGGCTTTTAAAATTTTTACCCCCCCCCCCCCCTCAATATATTTGCTGTGCCACTCTGATGATATAGGCAATTTTTTTTCCGCTTTGGTGGACTAACTTTATAGCACTGAGCAAAGATTACTAAAAATTTTACGCCCAAAGAAAAAAAAAAATCGAAGTTCAGTAAAAAAAAACACCCGTGAAACTGTTCCTCCGTTTCAAAAGCCAGATAGAAAATCCTATTAAGTGAGCAATCTAAGTAAACTTGCATAGTGCTGGCCAATGTACGAAAATATACCACACTGAAAAAAAATTATTAAAAGAAATAAAAAACATGTTTGATGTAAATATTTCATTATTCAGGAAGATATTTACTTTCAATGAATATAAAATTTAACTATTTTTATTCATTAAGTTTTCCAAAATTAAGCCTTAATTGCATAATCTAATTTTTTTATTTTACTTTATCACTGTAAAAAAAAAGTCATTAAAATTAATATCCTTTGAAATTTGCGTAAATATTTTATTTTCATAAAATTTGTAATTAATTTATGTTTTAATTTGGTATATAATATGATGTATTCAGTGGATCGATTGTTTAAAAAAAATCCAAAAGTGACTAGTTGTTATAACTTGCACAGTTGGCAAAAAGCTGGACTTTTCTCAAAGTATGGTACTGAGAAAAAAATTATGAAATGGGAGTAATATTCATGCTTGGAGCAAATATTCATTTTCTTTCTTTGTTATTCAGAAAAAAATAGCCTTTCTATTCATGTGCATTGTAACATTTCTGTCTATTAGTTTTTTAAAATTAATTTTTATTTGCATTATCAGATGCCCCTATAAAAGTCCTATATAAAAAAAACTAGTCAGATAGGTAGTCACTGGAAGGAGAAGTATGCACCAATCCCCTGTGATGATATATAGAACTGGCCAGGCCTAGCACCTAATGTCCAATCCTGCCTTCTCATGGTGCAGGCCATTAGTACCTTTTGAAAGAGATACTCCCTTGTGGGAGTGAATGGAAGGGGAGGGCTGGGCAGATTCATGTGGCCTACTGATCTGGACAACTATGCCTACATTTCTCTTTTTTTTTTTCTACCTTGCTGAGAGTGGTCAACCACACAGGCTCCTGGTGCTTACCATATAAACCTATTGGACTGAATTAAGGCTCTAAGCTTGATTATGGATCCTGAATTTGTTGCACAGGTGGGCTTCTGTGGATGGATAATCTTCCACTGTTTTTTCTGTTTCTTTGTGGGTTGACAGCCCCAAGTGAATAGATTCACAGGATATGTTTATCAGCTGATGAATAATCCTGAGCAGAGGTCATCGCAGGCATCTGTACTCTTGCTTCCATGGGCATTGTAAAATTCTACATTGGAGAAAGTCTGGCAATGTAGATGGTGTCAGCCTTTAGTGGTAGGAGAACGGGTCTTTGCCCCATGCCAGCGATAAGCGGCTGTTTGATACTGTCAGCATTTGCTCTCTCAACAAACATAGTTTCTTTAAACATCCCACTAACCATTTTCTCTCCATAGGTAGTTGGAATGTTACGACTCTACACAGAGTTTATTCTTTTGATGTCCTCGCACAAGAATTCCACCATTATAATTTAGATATTCTCGGCTTGCAAGGACCAGATGGACAGATAAAGGTCAGATTCTTAAAAATAATCTAAAATTTCTCTTTTCAGGAAGGGAAGACAATAAACCTCACCAAGGTGTGGGTCTGCTTCTCAGCCGACATGCTAAAGATGCTCTTCTAGGATATGAGTACATTAATGAAAGGTTTCTTACAGCAAAATTTCAGACAAGCACTAAAAAGTTGAATATCATCTGCTGTTATGCCCCCACTGAGGATGAGGATGAGGATAGGTTTTACGGACAACTTCAAGATATTTTGAATTCTATCAAGAAAGGAGATATTACCCTTGTTCTTGGTGACTTCAATGTCAAAGTTGGTACTGACTCTGACCTTTGGGCAGGAGTAATAGGTCCTTTTGGTATTGGTAGCTGCAATGGAAATGGGCAACGTCTCCTACAGGTAAGTAAACTCAATGGTTTCAGAATAACTAACACTTATTACAAACACTGCGACATACATAAGGACACATAAGCTTCACCTGATGTGCTGCATAAGAATATGATTGATTACATATTAAGAGCAAATGGGCTAGTTCTGTTAGGAATAACAGGTCATATAGGGGAGCTGAAATTGGATCTGATCATTACCTTGTTAAAAGTGTCTTGCAACTTAAACTTAAAAAGTGTTGTGCTAGGGTTAATAATTTTACCTTTAATTCTGAAGCTCTGAAAGACCCAGTTATAGCTAAAGATTACCATGATTGGTTAATTAGTCATTATGACAGTAATGGTTTGCTTACTACAGAAGTTGAGGAAGAATGGGACCATTTTAAACAGGCTTTTTTGGAAACTAACAATACCCTTTTAGGGAAAAAGGAGCAGAGGAGGCAGAATTATTTGAGTGATAAGGCACTTGAGCTTATTTCAGAAAGATAAAACTGCAGGAATGTGCTTAATCAATACCCAACTGGTCCTAATAGAAAGCATTACCGAGAGCTTAATAAACGTGTAAAGGATCAGTTAGCAGCTGATAAGAATCTTTGGCTTGATGGCTTGGCTGACAAAGACGAGGAAGCTGTTAGACAGCACAACTGCAGAGAGCTGTACCAGATAGTTAATGTTTTGTGTGGTAGAAAACGGACAGGTATACAGGGATTGAAAGATAAACAAGGTAAGGTTATAGAAGGTGAGGATTCTGTCATGGTTAGATTGGCTCAGCATTTCAGTGATGTTCTAAACAATGTAGTTAGTTCTATTCCCATTGTTTGTAATGATGATAGATGCATTAGTGACTTTAATGTTGGCCCTATAACACAATCTGAAGTTACTTTGGCTATTTCTAAATATTAAACTTCATAAATCCTCAGAGGTAGATGAAATTACTACGAAAATGCTTAGAGTTGGGAATGTTTCAGGAACCACTTGGATGACTAAAATTTTGAATATCTTTTATGATAAAGGAATGGTTCCTAAGGATTTTACCAGAGCTATTATTATACCTATTTTCAAAAAAGGTGATCGCAGTTCTTGTGATAACTATAGGGGTATCAGCCTACTCTCTGTTCCAGGTAAGTCCTTTCCATGATTGTGCTTAATAGAATTAAGAATCTGGTCGACAGTCAATTGCGTGATGAGCAATATGGATTCAGAAGTGGTAGGGGATGTGTATATCAGATATTTTCACTTAGGCAGATTCTTGAAAAATGTTTAGAGTTTCAGAAACCTTTGGTTGCTAGCTTTGTTGATTTCAAAAAAGGCTTTTGACTCTGTTGATCATCACAATTTGTGGTTGATTGTGAGATCATATGGTATACCAGACAAGTTAGTTAACATAATGAAAGCTCTTTATAATAACACTGAGTCATGTGTGAGAGTTGGTAAGGCTTTTAGCAATTGGTTTAGCATTACTTCTGGTGTTTGACAAGGGTGCATTTTGTCTCCTTTTCTCTATAGTTTGGTTATTGATTATGTTATGCGAAGTTCACTGCAAGGGAAAGATTTTGGCCTCAAATGGGCTGGTGATACGAAAATTTCTGATTTAGATTTTGCTCATGATTTAGCCCTTTTGGCAAATGATGTTCATGAGATGAACTCTTTCATTCGAGCTGTTGATGAGACTGGTAACAGAGTAGGTTTGGTTATAGACAGGGAGAAAACTAAAAGGCTGAAAATTAGTCAGGCAGGCGTCACAGTTTACGTATCTTGGGAGCTATGTAACAGATACTGGTGATGTGCGGCATGAGATTAACAGATGAATAGGGATTGCTGCCAGGACTTTGAAGAATCTATGGAGAATGTGGAGAAACAGGTGTATACACCTAAAGACTAAAATTAGACTTTATAATAGCTTGGTCCTGTCTAGGGTTAGTTATGGTAGTGAAAGTTGGACACTTTGTAAACAAGACAACGGGAAACTAGATGCTTTTGATTCTAGATGCTTACGCAGTATCTTGGGCATTAGGTGGTTCAACTTTGTAACTAATGGTGAGGTTAGGCAAAGAAATCTGCAACCTACTTCAAGCAATATTGCGCAGAGAGAGACTCCGTTGGTTTGCCCATGTTGCCCATATGGATAATTATAGATTGGCAAATAGGGTTTTGAACAGTGTGCCTAAAGACTTCAGAAAGAGGAAGAGACCTAGGATGTTGTGGACAGACAATGTCAAACAAGACCTTGTTAGAATTGGTGTGCAGTGGTCAGATGCAGCAGATGTAGCTCAGGACAGACTTGCTTGGAGAACTAAATTGCACAGTCTGGTTGGACCTCTGTAGCCCATGGCTGCTTGAGGTGATGATGATGATCTTTTTTTTATATATTTTATTTTTAGAAAATCAAATATTAAATATGATTAATTTGGCATGTAACATGACATAATTCCTTTCATTAGTTGTTTGGCAAAAAAGTTGAAAAGTTATTTTTTTTTTTGCCGATAATGTAAAAGTAGCTAGGCCTCTGGATGTAAAGTACAGGAGTTTATCAAAATAATGGAAACACCGATAGTGACTGGGGTACACACAATGTGCCAAATGCATATCACAGGGACAATGTCACCCATTATGTGAGGCATATAAAGGGGAGAACTAAATTACGGCTATCACATAGCAGTGCCACAGGTGCTAGTGAAACAGCTGTTGTGGTGTAATTGTCCACAATGTCAGATCTCAGTGACCTCCAAAAAGGCATCATTGGTGCATGCCTTGCAGGAACTTCAGTAACCAGAACGGCAGAAATAGTAAGTGTAATATGAGGAACTGTATCAAAGATTATGACTACTTATCAAAAAGGACAAGGCATTGCCTTCAAACATACAAATTGTGGACCCCATACAAAGTTGTCAGATAGGGATAGGTGAACATTGGTACAGATTGTACAATGAAAGCACAAGACAATGACATCACAAACAGCAGCAGAGTTGGACACCAGTTGGAATGATCCCATTTCTGTCGTAACAGTTTGTCAGGAACTTCATTGTGTAGTATTTATGGCTGTGCTACAATCCAGAAACCTCTGATTACCAACATCAATGCAACAAAATGTGTAAGGTGTGAAAAGCACGTAAAAACTGGGATGCTAAAGACCAGCAATATGTCATCTGGTCTGATGAATCATGCTACACATTGTTTTCCATCACTAGTAGGGTGTACGTCTGGTGCAAACCTGCAGAAGCATACCACCCCAATTGTTTGGTTCTGACTGTGAAGCATGGAGGTGGATTCTTAATGCTGTGGGGTGCCATCATGGCATTCCTTAGAGCCATTAGTTATTCTGCAGGGTCGTGTCACATCCGCAACATACAAATCCATTCTCGGGGACCACCTGCACCCAATGTTGCAGACATTTTCCCCTAATGACTGTCCCTGGTTTCAAGCGGATAATGCACCCATGCATGGTGCAAAATGTGTCAAGTTGTGGTTTGCAGAGCATGAGGATGAAGGTACAGCAGCTACCCTTGCCATCTCAATCTCCAAACATCAATATTATTGAATATTTGAGGAAATATCTGGAGCACTAGGTCAGATCACACTTTCCACCTCCAGCATCACTGGCACAGTTGGGCCATATTTTAGAGGAAGAATGGTGCCATATTCCATTACCACACGTGCATCACTTGTATAAGTCTATTCCACATCGAATTGCATCTATTCTGAATGCCCAAGGTGGGCCCTACAGCTTATTAATAAAATGTTCTCCAGAAGCGGTATGTGTTTTCATTATTTTTATAAGTCCCTATAGTTCTTCAAGTGGGACCCTGGAAGAGTTAAATCCATTTTCAGAAAATATAAAATTGCCATTAGTATTATTACTATCATTACTTATTTCAGTATTGATCTCTCCAATAAATATATTTTTATGTTTTATAGTATTCAAAATTGAATTAGTTTTCCCACATATTCATGAATTGAATAATTGATTCTTGTATAATGCCATGATATAAAGATCATTTACTTTATCATATGTATTTAAGCTCAATGGGCAAAAAATTAGTCATCTCCCACCATAAGAGGATTACATCCACTTGACAGCAACAGAGGGTGCACCAGTAATAACAAACACGTCCTACAAATAGCTGTGCCGTGCGCTACAGGGTTCATACAGGACAAGAAATGGTTGTGTGCTATGTGTCTGTTAGTTGCTCCATAAGACATGGCTCGGGCCAAAGATGTGAATGAGTGGCAAAAAGGTGTTATTGTGTTTGGCCGAGCCAAAGGGCATAGTGTACAAGAAGTTGCTGCCTTTGCAGGTATGTCTAAATGTACTGTCCAAAGGGTCTTCCAGCAGTGGTGTACATCACAGTCCACCACTAATTGTTACCAGAACTGCGACAGAAAGACTGTGCTCACCAAAAGGACCATTGCAGTGTGTCATGCACTGTTAGGGCAAACCACTTTGCAATGAGGCAGGAATTGCTACAATCGGTCAATGCAGGCCTACAACAAGCTGTTTCAGAATGAACATTCCGAAGGGAACTGGATGCCATGGATATCTGGAGCAGAGTACCGAGGAAGAGATCCACGTTAAAAACTCTGAAACAAGGCTGCATGGCTACAGTGGGTGCAGCACCACAAAGACTAGACTGTTGACTCTTGGAAGCATGTGATCTGGTCGGATGAGTCACATTTTTGTTGTACTCAAATGATAAGAGGTGATGGGTACGTCGTAAGCCACATGAAGCCTTCCATGTGGACTGTGTGCAAGGTTCTGTTCAAGCTGGAGGAGGCTCTGTGATGTTCTGGGAATGTTTCACATATGAGGAAATGGGTCCTTTGGTTGCAGTGATGTCACACTTGAACCAGAAGGGCTATATAGAACTACTGGACAACCAAATGTTGCCTTTTGTGCAGCATCTCCACAGCAGACACCAGAAGATACCCCAGTCTTCCAAGACAATAACTGTTGTGTGCACAGGGCTCAAAGTGAGTCAGATTGGCACAATGAGCATTCTGAAGCTTTCGAACATCTCAACTGGTCTGCCAAATCCCCAAATTTGAATCCCATAGAAAACTTGTGGGACTATTTGGGCAACAAGTGAAGCATGTCCCAACCATCTGGCCAAACTGCAGCATTTGCTGCTGGAAGAGTGGATGAATATTTATGTGCACTACATCCGCACACTGCATCCATGCCAGACAGGATTTTGGCTGTTCTTCATTCGTATAGAGGCATAATGTGCTATTAAGTGACATTCAGCCAGGGGTGACTAATTTTTTGTCCAGTGAGCTTATATCAACAAAATTCATTTCAATGTTAATGTTTTTGAATTCAAATAATTCCTTTTTAAAATAAAAGATTATACTACCATATTTATTGCAGTCCTTATATTTAAAAAGCATTTCAAAACCTTTTATATTAACAAACTTATTTCATCATCCTTCACCCATATTTCAATATTATTATATCATAGTTCTAAAATTAAAGTTATTTAATTCTCTATGACACTGTTAAATGTTTTTAAGCACCTCAACACATGGACTATGCTATCAAGTATTAATAATTATTAAGGAAAGATTTACGTACCATGTCATAGAGGATGGGTAGTAACAGGAACTTCTTGGGATGCTTTCGGTGAGAAATTTAAAATTCAACCTTCTTGCTGGCAAGTGATGTCTCAGTTAAGATTAAAATAAGGATGACAGCTGCCAATGGTCTACCTGCATTGGCGAATGAAATAACCATTTATACTTTTGATAGCACAGAGTGCTTAAAAAAGTTACTGATCCACAATGCATGTTTCACACCCTTCCTATTGGCGCTTGATCGGGTGGGAAGTGAGGAGCTTAATGAAGGAGAGGTTGTTGGTTGTTGAGTGGAGGGATGGGGTGCCATAAATTTACATGTCAGTGGCTCAGCTCTGAGGATTGGAGGGTCGGTCGATGTGTGGGTGGCCATAATGCGATTACAACCACCCGCACTATGAATACATTACAATCACCCGCACATCTGCCGACCACTCCGATCCTCGGAGCTGAGCCACTGACATGTCAATTTATGGCACCCCACCCCTCCCCTGCACTTAACAACCAACTGCCTCTCTTGCATTAAGCTGCTCACTTCCCACCTGATGAAGTGCCAATAGGAAGGGCTTGAAATGAATGTCGTTTTTAAGCACTCTATGCTATCAAAAGTATAAATGGTTATTTCATTCACCAATGGGGGTAGGACAATTGGCAGCCGTCATCCTTATTTTAATCTCCACTGAGATGTCACTTGCCAGCAAGAACGTTGAATTTTAAATTTCTCACTGAAAGCATCCCAAGAAGTTCCTGTTACTATCCATCCTCTATGACATAGTACGTAAATCTCTCCTTAACAATTATTAATACTTGATAGCATAGTCCATGTGTTGAAGTGCTTAAAAACATAACAGTGTCATAGAGAATTAAATAACTTTAATTTTAATTACCACACTGTGTACCTCTATTCTAATTTTTATCTTAGTTCTAATTAATAGTAGAATATAAAATTAATAATCCATCAAAATGCAATCTTAAACTATGAATATTTAGGTGAATTATATTAACCCTTCAAGGGTCTAAGACAAACAATAGAGGTTGACAGAATCCAAAATGAGAGGCACAAGATGTCTATGATTTTTAGTACAATAAAGAAATTTTCAAATTTTTGATTTAAAAAAAATAGAAACTGGTGTTTGAAAATTTTCTTACATATATCTTAGAAGCGCTATACAATATTGCAGATTTGTTGTAAACATCACTCTTTGCTGAAACAATCTTCTGATTTAAGCTCACAAGTTTGATTTAAACTTTTATCAACAAACTTTTCCTTAAAGTTTAGAAAAATCTCCTAAAGATTAACAAAAACCCTGCTATTTTTAAAAAAGTAAAATTTTGGAATTACAAAGTACATATCTTCCCCCCCCCCCACCTCCCCTGTTTTACACTCTTTTCCACCTTAAACCTATTTCACTAGTCCAGGGATTATATTTTATTTTTTATATAATTTTTCCCAGCATTCTATGCATTTTTCCTGCTCTTCAAATCGAAACTGTAACTAAAAAAAATTTTCATAGCCACAGCTTCTTCAAGACTGGCTGCAGTGCATGGTGTTATGGGAGAGGAAGTTGCAGGTGATCTAATTGCTCACTCACATATGCAAGAGTCAACAGAGCTGTCTGATAAGTGGCTGCATTTGAGTTATTTACATGGATGATTTAAGTCCAAATAATTCCTCCTCCCCACTTTTCAGATATAACCACCTTTTATAAAATTAGTATTTTATTTCCTTATTTTTATAAGTAAACCTTAGTTTTCAGTTCTGTAGTGGATATTTTATTTAAGAAAGCATTAGATTCTACTTCCTGGGGGCAGTGACCTCATGATCTGTCTGGTATTTGTGGTTTCAAGCACTAGGTCCAAAACTGGCACTGATTATACACTGCTTCTGGGAGCGAGTATCAAGTTGCACACCTGACTAAAAAAATGTTGAAACTCAGATATGTTAATTTTTCTTTTATTATTTCTTCATTTTCCAGTAAAAAAACTTTGATCTTGTATCGTTTGCTGAAAATGAATGAGACCTAGATTATGGAAGCAAAAAAGACTTTCTTAATACTGAAATCAGTTATCATGTAGCAGAGCAATTACAGCAAGTGTTTTTAATCCCCTTCCCCATCACTGAAGGTGTTTCATCCCCCCTTTTGGAAGAATTTTATTTTTAAAATTATGAGTTTTTAAGTTTATATAAACATTTTAAAATATTTATCTCCCCTTCCCTCTGCCTTCAATATCTTGGCTGTGTCACTCTGACGATATAGACGATTTTTTTTAGAGTATTTAGTCAAGATCTCCAAAATCAACATTCAATGAAAAAATTTCACAATGTTTGGTAAAAAAGAAAGCAGCTAAGAAAGTGTTCCTCCATTTTATAAATAGTACAGAAATTCTATTAATGTGAATAGCCCAAATCACTTTGTATAACATTGTCCCGTATTTTATAATATACCATACTGAAAAGAATCATTAAAAGAAATAAAAATTGTGTTTCAGGTAATTATTATAGTATTTGGAAAGAAATTTCATTTTGATTAAAATATAATTTACCTGTATTTTCATCGACTATTTAACCTAAACTTCACTGCTCTATGATCATCAATTACCACATTAGTGTCAATGAGCCGATTGTTTGTTGCGATAACATGGGATTACTCCAACACCTACAGTGTTTATAGAGTTAACTTAATCTATCTTTAATTCAGCACACTTTGTTTTACCCTTTATATCTAAGTCTTATTAAAATCAACATGTTTATAAATTTGTTAAAAAATTTCATTTTCATAAAATTTGGAATTAAATTCTGTTTATTTTTGTATATAACATGACCTATTTCAGTCGATTGATTATTTTTTTAAAATATTCTAAAGTTGACTTGTTTATATGACTCAGCACAGTTGGCAAAAAGCCTGGACTTTTCTTAAAGTATGGTACCGAGAAAAAAATTATGAAACAGGAGTAATTTTCTTGCTTCAGTTATTCTGTTATTCAAAAATAAATAGCCCTCTACTCATGTGCATTATAATTATTTTTGTCCATTTTTTTAAAAATAAATTTACCTTAAGATGTTTGCCATACCAGTGCCTACATAATGGGAATGCCTGTCGATTTCCACGAATCTCTGTGTTAGGAAGCACACATAGGAAGCTTCAGAACTTGCCACATGAGAGCAGCACCATTCTGTGGTAAGCTAACCTACGCTAATGATAAGTATATAACGATCCGGTCAAAGTCATATAGTAAAGAATCAGACAAATGGCTAATCAAATATAATAAAATACAATACACTAGAATCTTTCTAAGAGATACAATGAGAATGATGATTTAAATTCTCCATAACAAAAAATATGTTTAAAAATAATCGTGTTACAATAGAAAATTATTATCCATTAAAATCTGAAATTTTCAAGTGTTTACCCAATAATATTATTTAACAGTAATTCTTTAAAGAACAAAATTTAAATTTTTTCCAAAGCAATTCTTTATCTAATTTAATAATTTTAATTACTATTACAATAGAGCTAATTTATTGTTAAGGGAAATTCATAAGCAATAGATTTAGGCAAGATTATTTTGATATTAATACTCTATCTTTTTTAATTAAGCATAAAATGGAAAATTTGCTAAAAAATTAAAGATTAAAAGCAATAGTTTTTAAATGAAATAGGCGCAAAGTTTATGCTGCAGTACAGAATTGACTCTTGATATGTTAGTCTATTTTATTTCAATTACTTCTCCCGCCCTACAGGGCCCTCCTTTTTTTTTTTAAAGTAATGTTATTTTTTATGAAGTCAATTGACAATATTATACAAAGTAGTTCAATTTTCATTATTTTTCAATTTAGAAGGATAAAGGGGCTCCATTTAGAATATAGCTCTAAGGCTCCTATTTAGAACTTTGTTCCAGGGCACCCATTTGGAACTTGGCTCCAGGTCTCCCAATTGCTTAATGTGCTCTGGTTCATACAAATATTTGTGCAGTTCAAAACGCTGACAAACTGTTATTAACTTCAACATCCCATTAGTCATATATGACTGCTTTAAGAAGAGATGAGGGGTGGGGGAATTCATGTGTCCAGTTTCAAAGAAAATGAGCGACATTTTCACTACTATACCTAGCACTATTTTTTTTAAAGTAACACATTATGTGAATTAGTGAAAATTTTTAAATTGGTAATAACAATATTATGCAGAAAGAAAGCTCTAGCATTATCTTTCCATGTTATTTCAATGGTAATCTAACTACGAAGCTCTACAACAGGGAGGGCCAAACTTTTGGACTCTGTAATTGACTTTTAAGACAAAATCTTTTGCGATTGACCATAGTATATACATAATAATGATTTAACACTGCTTGATCAGCGAAGCATAATATAACAATTTAGCATCAAACATATTAATGTGACATTGTTACATTGATTAAAATCTTTTCCACCTAAAATTGGCAGCTACGAGATCTACTGTTTGGTCATTTCTGCTTTATAACATCTAAAATATGCATTTAATAGAGATAAAGATAAAGATTGAAGACTGGTAATCATAGACCCGTAAGGGCTAGATTCTTTTCGAGCTCATGTGTGCAGAAGGGCACTTGCCTCTATCATGTCATAATGCAATTTAATGAAAAACTGACTGAAGTTAAAGATAATCAAATTTATTTAAATCTCGATTTATCATCAATTATTCATTCAGTATTTAAAGAGTTATGGAAATTGGAATATTTAATAATAAATTATTTTGTTTTATAAAAAATCATTCATAATTATCTAACATCAAAATAACCATTATGCAACTTTTAAAAATTATATTTCATTAAATTATTTGAAAAAATACTTAAGTTTCAATTAATATCTGAAATAAATTCTTATGACCCATTACTGTTGTGAAATATTCTAGCTTCCATAATTCCTTAAATACTAAATGAATGCAGTTGAAAATCGAGATTTAAATAGATAAGATTATGATCTTTCATTTATCATTCAGTAACATTTTTCCATTAAATGAACATTTTAGAAGTTACAGAGCTTCGAAGTTAGATTCCCTTCACATAACATGGAAATTCTCTTAATATTTTGTTAGGGCAGTGCAACTCAGTTCTGTATATTGTAAAGATTTCTGCAATTCCAAAATATTATTTATTCAAAAGTGATCTCAGAAATTTTTTCCAATTACTCATGTCAACATTATGTTGCCGACGTATTGCTGCAGCCATCTGTTTTGCAGATCTAGTTTGGAAGATATTGGATAGAAAAACCAAGTTTTGTTTCATAAGTTTCGTTTCTGCAAAACATCACACAATACTGCATCATCATTCAGACTTCTAATTAAAGACAGCAGAAAGTAGAAAGAACAGTAAATAAATCACATGAACAAATCCGTATCAGAATCCAATTCTGTAGCAAGTGGTACACAGCATAATAACCTATACTGCAACGAAGCAAGTAGCAATCAAAACAGCGGATCGCCAGTGCCACAGCGGATGAAAATGTAACTAGCGCTGCTGTTGCCTCACATCTTGAAATTGGCAAGCATTCTCATTACATAGGCACTGGCCACACATTATACTACCAAAAGTATTTAGGCCCTTTTATAGTAATAAATGATGGTTCACATTCAAAACTCACATTGAAGCTTTTAACAGAAAACTTGAACCTGAAATAAACTAAATATCTGAATATGGACATTTTAATCATATCTGAATATAAACATGAATGATAAAACATTTAAAAATAAATATTCATAATATAGTTAATTCATAACATTACATTTATGAATTGACATTCATAAATGTTTCATCTTCCATAACTTAAAATGTATGTGAATTGTGGAAAAAATGATTTAAAGTTTTTCAATTTATCTATGGTGACAGTTTTCTGTTAAAAGCTTCAAATTGAGCTTTCAATATCAATCAACAGCTATGTAATATGAAATCATCTGAAATACATTTTCGTAGTGTAATATGTTAACGTATGTGGTAGACATCTTAAGGACAACATTGAAATTTTACCCTCTACTTGTAATTTTTTTCATATCCAGGTAAATGCCTGTTATTTTACCACCTCCCAAAAGATTAAAACTGAAATATTCAAGAGTATATTTCACTACTACTTCAAAAACTTCGTAAGAAAAATTACTGCCTAGCTTTGGAAAAAAAATAGTATCGCATAATACTTAAAAGCAAACTTACAGGTCCAAAGCCTCCACCAGCAGATATATGATGAGGATTTTTTCTCAAGTCCATTAAACTTGTTTGTCCATGTGGTGTCTAAGTAATTAAATAATTATCATATTTATTATTTCTTAAAAACAGTTAGAGATAATTATCAGCAAATCGCAGTTTTTGTTCAAACAAACAAGATTCAAAATGCTAGTTGGAAGTCTGCAAAGAAACTAATGCAAGGGTTTCAAGTACATGACAGAAACTGTGGGGATTGCATGCAAAATTATTCCTTACAAAAATATAAGTCTAATTTTTAGCTACTTTCATAAATTAAATAAAAAAACTTCATATAAAAAATGCTCATCCAATACAAATGTGAAAATAGTAGTGTACTTGAATTGCTTTCATATCGTTATTAGAAAAAAATTTCAATTTGGGATGTGAAGAAATTAAAAAAGTAGAAGTTTTATTGAAAGTGTACAAGGCAAACAAATATAAGTGTTCAATAGCATGGACAAAAATAGTTTTATACATGGAGCGAAATATTTTAAGCTTATAGCAGAATTCAGGATTATGAAAAATAAAATATAAATTATATTCACAATGTATGAATTCAATAATTAATATTCTCTACAGTTTACATTGTATAGTTATCAGGGGAAGTATCTCCTTGTATGAAGAGTGGACTCTTCAGACAAAAGCCTACTGCATTACGATCATACTGGCATATCAGCAATAATGTATATTTCAGTTACCTTTATACTACGCATAATATTGAAATCACATTAACTGTAGGCTAGAGAAAGTTATTATACAGACTTAATAGAAAATATATGGCATACCTTTCTATGCTGAACAAGTTTCTGCATATATATCTATCTGTTAATTTACATCTATCTTAAGTTCACTGTTTACCTTATTTTTTATATAAAGGATGAAGTTTGTATTTAAGTTCATATGTCCAATCATGATGTACTTGTCACAAAAACTTTATTAGTAGCCCATCCGTTCATGTTGGCAAGCGATATCCAGATGAAGGTTAATATCCTATAGAAGCTGTCTTTAGGCTTAATAGTTAAGACTCTTTTGACTTAATAGTCTGGAGCCATGTTTGACGATGGCAATACATAGTTCCAGACTGAGGGGGTGCCAATAGACTCACCCCTCTCTGGACTCATGCCCATAGAGGGATGACAATCAAATATTAACAAAATTTTCTTCAGTATAGTGTTCTGTAAAACCAGTATTTATACCAACAGTATATATATGGCATTCTTTTAATTTGGCCAGGCTCCCAAATGGAATTTCAGAATTTACTCCAGCAATTCAAAAATGTAATGCCATCAATTAAATTTACACATCCTCCTCCTCCTCAAGCAGCCATGGGCTACGGAGGTCCAACCAGACTGTGCAATTTAGTTCTCCAAGCATGTCTGTCCTGAGCTACATCTGCTGCACCCGGCCACTGCACAACAATTCTAACAAGATACTGTTTGACATTGTCTGCCCACCACATCCTAGGTCTCCCCCTCTTTCTGAAGCCTTTACACACTGGGAAGAAAATAATAATATACTCCCCCTTTTAGATATCCAGATTAAAAGTTACGCTAACCATGTAACTACAGCAGTATATGGGAAACCTACCTAAATAAAATAATAAAATACTCCCTCAAGCAGCTGCTTGCCACAGAGGTCTGATAGGAGTCTGTCAGTTTATAATGCCATAGTAGAAGGTCTGTGAGGATGGTGGGACCTCAGCAGAAAAACACAAGCATTCATGCCTTATCTGGAGCTCGGACCCAGGTCTCTTTGATCAGTAATCAAGTGCACTAACCACTCGGACCATGTATTATACCTGCTGATTCAGCATATCACCAATGATATAAACAATCAGCTTTAAAAACCCATTTCTTTTGAGCTTATAAGTACTCAACACAATATCTGCTCCATAAAAAGAACTTAAATATATAAATATATATATATTTAAGTTCTTTATGGAGCAGATATTGTGTGAATGAATATTCTATAAAGAATAGGTTACAATGTGGGATATAATTAATATCAAATATATAAGATTGTTAAATATCGATATAGGGCAGACATTTAACCAGTAGCAACCCAACCCATGATAGAACAAACCCCAACATATACCATAGTATGCCCATTATACAGAGATCTCAAGTACATGATTGTTAAAATATTGCATGAATTTGGAATAAAAGTTCCATTAACCATGACTCATACTGCATATAAACTTATCGTAAATGATAGAGATAAAGTATTAACAACAGGTAAAATATATTTAGTCACTCAGGATGACCCACAACATAAAGTATATCCCAAATACCGAAACATAGGGCATACCTATAGAATATTTTCACTTAAACATCAAAATATTAAAAATAAAGATCCACAAACCACTTTAGCAGAAGTAACTATAAACAATGAATTAATGTAAATGATACAAGAATTTTAATGGCACCTTCCACAAAATTTCAGCTTAATTACACTGAAAACATTCTTATAAATTTATATGAAAATGGAACATGCAACACTGACACAACACCTCACCCTTCAGCATGGAATCTGCTGCTGTGGGGCACTAATCTCATTTTCATATACTCTTCTGCTATATTGATAACACCATTTAAACAGACAGCTCCCTTAGTTTGGTATGCTTGAAAAAGTCAACAAGCAGTCAGCAAACCACATCATGCAACTTTTTAAACTTTCAGTTGATTTTTTAGATTCAGACTTATGAGTTTTTAATGTACATCTCTTTAATTTCAGTGTTTCAAAAGCAGTTGGGAGATTGGGCTGGATTAAGCCTAGGTGCTTTACACAATGTCAGATTGCAGTAAATTAAAAAAACTGTCAAAAGTTTGGTTGTTTAGGATTATATGGCACAAGAGCGATGAGGGCTTTATTGCGCCAAACATAGACAAATAAAAAGCTAAAAGATGTTTGACCCAAACCAAAAGTTAAAATAAACACAAAAACAGTAAAAGTGTAAAGCAATAAAAACAAAAAGATAAAACGAACCTGGGTGTAAAAGACAAAGGATGATCAAAGGAAAAAGGATAAAGCCATAAAATCACAGTCTGTTAAAATAACCAGTAAAACATAAAAAAGCAAAGACAGTAGGTAAAAAGGAGTCATCAGATAAAAGATGTCTGAGTGTAAGGGGCTCAGACGTAAAATCATGAAAGGTAAAATAAAATTGCCATTCAAGATTAAAAGCTGGACAAGAGATTAAAATATGCTTAAAGGTTAAAATAGTGTCACAAAACTCGCACTTAGATTCGTCGTCTGCCCGAAGAAGAAAGGAATATGTGATAAACAAATGACCAATGAGTTTCATATATGAAAATAGTTGTTGTTGCTAAACGGAGCCTAGCAACTACAACTTCCTCCTTGCAATTCCTGCAAAAACAAGACTGCCAAGGTTCGACAACGGGCTTGATTTCAAAAAGCTTGTTACCAACCTGTTCAGACCAAGATCTCTGCCACTGTGCCCAGAGCTTAATGGAAAAACGTTGCTGGAAGTCCAAGTATGGAACCAGCAGCAGAGAGTCAGATAGGAGTGAGGCAGACCTGGCAGCAGCATCTGCCAAGTCACTGCCCTTAATACCGAAATGACCAGGCACCCAACAGAAGAGAATGGTGGTGGTGGCTGCCAGATCTTGGAGAGAATAGGTTGAGGCTCATGCCACGTCGAGATCAAATCCTGTAGTGAGCTAAGCGAGTTGGTGTAAAGCACACACCAATGATGACACTTAGCTGCTATGTGGTCCAAGGCAAGGCTGATAGCATGCAACTCTGCAGTGAAATGGAACACTGCAGTGGGATCTGGTCTGCAATGATTACATCACAGCAGACCATGGCCGATCCCAATAATGTGCCAAACTTTGAGCCAATCGTAAAGACAGGCAAGAAGTCTGGATGCTCAGCACAATGGCTGGCAAAGAGTTGCCAATACACAGAGTCGGGTGTAAAGGCCTTCCCTGATCTGCACAGAGAAAAATCACAGGAAGGGGAAACAGTGAACCACAGTGGGAGTGACTAGGCTGTCGACTGCGAGATGCTATCGAGACTGGTGTTGATGTCTCTTAGGTAGCCTCTGACACGCAAACCAAAAGGATGAAAGGCAGTCGGCAGATTAGTGTAAAGCATTTCCCACTTTGGACTGAAAACGCAGTCCCAAGTGGGATGGCCAGGCAGGATTCACAATTTAGATGCATATTGTAGGGATAACTGCTGATGGCGAAGAGATAAAGATGGTTCATCAGTCTGGTTCGTCGATCTCAATGTAAAGACTCTGTACTGGTGAAGTGCAGAAGACTCCCATGCAAACATGGAGGGCCTGATGATGGAGGGGGTCCAGCACCTTCACCACTGAATCCCGGGCGGAGTCGTACACCTGGGATCCATAGTCCAGTTTCAACCAGACAAGTGCATGATACAGGCAAAGAAGAGAACATTGGTCAGCTCCCCAGGAGAGAGAGGACCTTCACAATGTTTAATGCCCACGTGCACTTGGACCTGAGATGATGTATGTGTGGTAAAAATGTCAATTTCCAATCGAATATGAGACCGAGAAACTTTGTCTCTGCCACAATTGGAATGATGTTGCCTCCGAGCTGCAGCTTGGGATCCAGAAGAAGATTACGCTTGTGGAAAAAGTGCACACATGCAATCTTCTGTGGGGAGAACCAAAACCTGTTTGCCATCACCCAAACAGAAAGATTGTTCAGGGCAATTTGCAGCTGTCTTTCAATGACCCTCATGCTGGACGAAGAGCAAAAGATGCTAAAATCGTCAACATAGAGGACATTGCCTACAGATGGAGGAAGTTGTCTAGTAATAGAATTAATCTCGACAGCGAAAAGTGTAACACTCAGAATGCAGCCTTGTGGCACTCCCTGTTCTTGGGGGTACGGCCATGACAGAGTGTTGCTGACACAGACATGAAAAGAATGTGTTAATAAGAAGTTGAAAATGAAAATCAGCATGTTGTGACCTCTCAAGCCGAAGCTATGGAGATCACAAAGAATGCCGAATCTCCAAGTCGTGTCCTACGCTTTTTTGATGTCGAAGAAAATTGACACCAGGTGCTCTCTATGTAAAAAAGAATTTCTGATAGCCAATTCGAGGCGTATCAGATGGCCAAGAGTTGACCATTGCCTGCAAAAGCCACACTGGGTGTTAGAAAAAAGGTTGTGGTGTTCTAAATATCAGATGAGTCTGGCATTTACCATTCTTTCCAACACCTTGCACACACAGTTCATCAATGCAATGGGATGATAGTCGAAGGAATCCTTTCCTGGCATCAGGAAGGCCAAGACTATGGCCACCTGCCATGAATCCACAAACTGCTCCTCGAGAAAAATGCGATTGCACAGATGGAGCAGCCATTCCTTACTCGATGGTGAGAGATGTTGGAGCATGGCATAATGGACATTGTCCAGGCCAACACCAGATGCACGAGAAGTGTGCAGAGCAAGACGAAGCTCCTCCACTGTGAATGGCCTGTTGTAAGGCTCCAGGCCATTCGAGTGGAAGGACAACGGAGAGCATTCCGCCCTGCTCTTCTGGGCCAGGAACTCGGGGGAGTAAGAAGAAGAAGAAGAGGTGGAGGAGAATGACTCCCCCAGAGTGTCAGCAATTGCTTTGGTATCAGCAATTGCCTGTCCATTGTGCTCCAGGATCGATAACGAGTGGGACATGTAGTTCCCACCAATCTTTGGAATTTATCCCACATGACCTTAGAACTGCTTGTGCGAGTGATAGAAGACGTATATTTGATCCAATATTCCTTCTGGCATCAGACAAAACGAGCTTTCACTCTGACACGTTTAAATGCTTCAAGTTTGGGTGACATTGGATATCTCTGAAACACCCCCCAAGTCTTGTTCTGAGCCTTACAAAGCTGCTGTGCAATCTGGATTCCACCAAGGTTTCGGAAAATGAGGAAACCGTGTCGAAGTTTGAAGAATTGTTGATGCAGCTGCATCTACGATACAGTCCATTATCTTTGCTACTGCCACATTGATGTGCTCCTAGCTGACAGAGTGGTCATTGAGATCAGAGAGCAGCTTGAAGCCACTCCAGTCAGCTTGATCAAGCCTCCACCGTGAGACTCATGAAGGGCTGCAAGCCCCCCCCCCCCCATGGGAGATGGTGCACACCACAGGGAGGTGATCATTACCATAAGGTTGTCCTCGACCTCCCATGTAAAGTGCGGAAGTATCAAGGAGGAGCAGATGGTGAGGTGAATGGGGGTGAAATTGCTTGTTGGAGAGTGAAAGTAAGCATTGATACTGGTGTTCAACAGGGAGAGAAAAAGATCCAGGAGCCACCCAGCCCCTCCTGTTGGTGTCGGCACTGCCCCATAGTGGACTATGTCCTTTGAAGTTCCCCATGATGAGGAAGGGGGATGGCAGCTGTGAGACGAGGTCATCAAGGTCCTCCTGGAAGATGATGCTCCCAGGTGGAAGATATACAGAGCAGACAGTCAGCAAGAACCCCACGAAGAGGCGGATGGTTACCGCCTCTAAGCTGATGGTGAGGGGTATGACCTGGAATGGGGAATGGTTGCTCATGAGGATGGCGAAACCCCTGCGAGCTGGACCATCTCCATCCCGGTCCTGGCAAACTAGTGAAAAGTTCCAGATTTTGGGATCTGTGACTGGCTGTATGTCTCCTGCAGGCACACACATGGACTGGTGTGCCTGAAGGAGGGCCTTGATGTCGTCAATATTCCTCTGGAATCCACGACAATTCCATTGTAGAGTGTGGCCATCTCAGGACTTAGAAGAGTGGGTGGATGACGAATTCCTATTCAACTTAACCGTTGCAGAGGACGGTTTAGTGAATAGGGGGCGGTCTGTATCCCTGTCCTCGAAATCGTCCAAGGGACACAGATTGGTGACTGCCCTTTGCAGAGGAGTTATAATTTTCTTTTTTGGCCCCAGTGGGGGCCCCTTCGGTTCAGAAGGTCTAGCTGTCTGTGGACGGGAAGGAGGAGGCCGAGTTGGTGTCGAAGTTGACACCAACCTCGGTTTTGCCTGTGTCAGGAGGTATCTTGCTGCAGGTGAGAGATTCATTAGTAGTACAATGATGTCAGTCTACACCACCACCAAGGTCATTGGAACGATGGGCTTTCCAATTACTGCACTGGCATAGGATACCTTGTCAGGTGGGGTGGGAGTGCAATGAGCTTTATGGCCTCAGCGTAAGAGATGTTCATTACTTTCAAGTGTTGAACCTCCTTTTCCTCCTTCCACTTGGGACAGTTGCAGGAATACACTGGATGCTCACCACTACAGTTCACACAGCTTGCCTTTTCTGCTGTGCAGTCAGGATCAAGGTGATCCTTACTCCACAGCAAGCACAGGTGGGTTTGCCCTGGCAAGCTGTACAGGCATGACTGTATATCTGGCACTGAAAGAAGCAGAGGGTTCGGAATATACGGTCATACCTCACAATGCAAATAACCTGCCTTGATGGAAGAAGGCAGGCGTTGCATGTTAAATGTCAAAATCAATACCTGGGTGGGTACCAATTTCCCATCATGGAGTGTCAAAACTTGATGGACCACTGTTACTCCTTGAGGCGTGAGCTCTGAGAGGATTTCCTCCTTGGTGACTTTGAGGAGGTCACACTCAGTGATCACACCCCGAGAGGAATTCAAAGTTTTCTGGGGAGTGACCTCAACAGCCACCCCACCAATCTTTGACTTTCAGGAACAGTTCTGATTGTTTGGAAGAAGCAGTCTCAACCTGCAAATCGCCAGATCATAAATACTTGATGGATTTCGGCTCTCCCAGAAGACCTTTCAAACCTTTGTTGACATAAAATGGGGACATGTCCCCAAGTACCTGATCACTCATGGAGTGGATGATCAGAAATCTGAGGAACGAAGAGACAAAGACGACGACGGAAGAGATAACAGAGATGAGGAAGATGGGGCTCATGTTGAGACCTCTTGTTGGCATTGATCATATCAGTTTCTTCATCAACTCTAATATTTGGTTTTTTGTGTGGTTCAGTGCCTGCTGTCTCTACTCTCCTCTTTGGAAGAGGAGAGTAGGGACAATGGACACCTCTCCTCCTTGTTGGGCTCCATGGAGCCCAACAAGGGGATGTCCAGTCGGGTGCCAGGGCTACGCAGGCATTATACCCAAACAGACAGTGAACCATGCCCTCACAAATATATAAAAGGAAAATGAAAAGGAAAATGTGCTAAATAAAACTTTTCTTCACAAAAGGAACTAAGTGAAAAACAACAAAATTATGAACAGCTAAACTGGCTACACAAAGAAAAGATAACTACAAAAGGAAAATAAGTTGTGAAGAAACTCACAAACCTGTACCCAGACGTGGGCAAAGTTACTTACCACTCTGCATGGTTGATCCTAGCAGTACCTACCCACTAGCCAATTGCTCCTGGGGAGGCCACCCCAGGAGCTCCCATTTACTGGAAGCAGAGGCCAAAGCAGTGTGTAGCAGAGGCCTCGGAATCCACTGCCCAGCCCTGCAATGACAGACTCCCCAATGGCAAGGCAGTCAAAAGGCACCATGCCAGTCATGAGCTGAGGAGAGAAGACTGGGACCCCAGAGCAACTACAAGTATCCACCTTTCCCGTGTCACAGGTCTCTGCGCATGACAAACACACGGGCGAGCACTCAGGACCCTGTGAAGGTACCCAAGCCAGTGGAATCTTCAAAAGGTGGTCCTCTCACCATATACAGGAGCTCACATCAAGGAGCTGGTAAAAGTTTCACTAATGAGTAAGTGCATAGGACTACCTGTGATTATGCAGTCAACCTGTTAGCAGACTGAAAAGAACCTGCCAAATGGCACATAGAGTATAAAAATTCAAAAAAATTGCGAATCTGCAAATTATACCAACTGTCATCATAAAGTATATCAACAGGATGTACCTTCAGTAAGGCAAATGACAGCTTCTACAGGATATTCACCTTCATCTGAATATCATTTACCAGCAAGGACAGACTACTAACAAAGTTTTTGCGACAAGTACATTGTGATTGGGCATATGGGCTTAAATACGAAGTTTTTGCTTTATATAAAAATAAAGTAAAAGTAAACTTAAGAATAAAAATAAAAAAATTTTAATAAAAAAAACTTTAAATAAAAAGTAAACTTAAATTAAAGATAGATCTATATGCAGAAACTTGTTGTTAGCATAGAAAGATAATGTCATATATTTACTATTAAGTCTGTATAATAACTTGTTCAAGCCTACTGTTAATGTGATTTCATATTATACATAGCATAAAGGTAACTGAAATATACGTTGTTGCAGATATGCCAGTATAATGTTAATGCAGCTTACTTTTGTCTGAAGGGTCCACCCCTCATACGAGAAGGTACTTCTGCTGATAACTATACAATGTAAACTGTAAAAAATATTAATTATATAAAATAAAGTCAAACAATTATTAATTATATCCACAGCTCATAATTTTTACTGGGTAATTTAAACTATTATGTTGTATTTATTCATATGATGACAAAGCATAGAGTAGAAACTTTTCACGACCTCCTACAAGCATGTCAGGTGCTCTGACTGCTGAGCTACTGGCCTCCAAATAATTATCCCCTATTGTTGATCAAGCCTTACACCATAGGTTCAATCTCAAGAAGCAGTCTCTGACTGCATTTGTGATAGCTAACTAGTGATGAGTCAAAACATTGAATTTGAGATTTGCTTGAAAAAAATATGTCAAAAAAAAAATAAGAAAAAAATATGCCAGTTCCTGAGCATGCCTGTCATGTGAACTTGCCTGGATGGCTCTTAAGGATAGAGTCTCCAAATTCAGTTAAAGATGGCTTCTTAGGACTGAACTTATGGTATAAGGCTTAAGATCAACAATAGAGGATAATTGTTTGGCAGCTGGTAGCTCAGCAGTCAGAGCACCAGACATGTTATCAGGAGTTCGTGGGTTCAGATCTCACCTGGCTATAGATAATTGCTACTCTATACCTTTTGTCTATACCTTTGTCATATAAATAAATAGAGCATAATAGGGTAAATTACCCAATAAAAAAGTCAAACAAATATACATAATGTAAAAAAATTCACAAGATAAACAAAAACTTTAACAGAAAAAAATTGAACTTCCAAAGTTGTATTTTTATATGAAATATTACTTACAGACTACACAAAACTTAGTTTCCTGAAAGTACAGGCCATTGACATGTTTTCTGTATTATTAATAATTCAATGTTTTGAATAATAAACTAATATTAGGAGTAATTTAGGAGCAATTTAATATAAACAAAGAATTTTTTAAAGAAAACAAGAATTAACAGTTGCAAAACATAAAAGTAAAACAATGGATGTAAAAGACAAAAAATTATAAAATACAAAAGAAGTAACTAAAAGATCAGATCTGGTTAAAACAAAAAAAAATGCAAAAAAGTGATATTAAAAATAAATGATCAAATAAAAGATGTCCAAGTATAAGGAGCTCAGATAAAAAGTCATGAAAAACTAAAATAAATATTTAAAATTATATAAAATATTAAAATTATAATTATATAATTATTCATGGTTAAAACAAGATATTCAATTAATGTATGTTTCACAGGTTAAATGGTGCCACAAAACTTACACACAGGTCAGCTGTCTGCCAAAAAAAAGAATATGTTAAAAATTCATGACCTAATCCAATTTCAGGTACAACTTCCTCCATGCAATTCCTAAAAAAATATGACTGCCATGGTTTGACAAGACGTTTTATCTGAAAAAGCTTGTCACTATTTGTTTCCAAATGCTGCCAGAAATACAAATATGGAATTGGAAGCAAGGAACAGAACTTGGGCATGTTGATTTGATAGCAACATCAGCAAGTCATTGCTCCTGATACCAGCATGTCCAGGCAGTCAACAAAAGAGGATGGATGATATAGTGGCCAAATGATGGAGATGCTGGTGGATCTTACAGAAAATAGGATGAGACCAAGGCTGAGATCAAAGCCTATAGTAAGCTACATGAGTCAGTATAAAATGCACACTAATGATGTTTAGTCTCTATGTGATCCAAGACAAAATAGTGTGCAACTCTGAGGTGATGATGTAGTTTTGCAGTAACCATATCTACTATAATGGCATCACAACAGACTATGGAAAATCACATCAAAATGTTTCACCTTGAGCAATCAGTGAAGATAGGCATGTAGTCTAGTAAAGAGTGAAATGGCTGCTGATACACAATCAGACCTAGAAACTTTCCTCGACTTGTAAATAAAAAAAAAACGCAAGAAGGAGAAAGAGTGAGCCATGATGAAAGAGGCTGAACTATCAACTAAGCATTGCTTTTGTGAGAGATATTTATGTTTCTGACATAGTCTCAGATCTGCAATCTGAAAGGACAAATGGCAGTCAGGCAATTGTTGTAAAGCATTTTTATACTTCAGTCAAAACACATGGATTGCAATTTACAAGCATAAAAATGCTAATCAGCCTCAACATAAAGACTCTGCACAAGTGGGGTGTGAACCGACCCTGTGCATACATGCACATGTGCACACAGGTGCACATGTGCATGTTACACACCTTACATACACCTTACATATTTGAGACACATTTTACACACACCTTACATATTTACACACACCTTACATATTTGAGAGGGTCCAGCACCCTCACCACCAAATACTGGGCAGAAACATATACCTGTAATACATAGTCAAGCTTCAAACAGACAAGTGCGTGGAGCAAAGAACATTGTCTAACTGATGTGAGAGAGGAGAGAACCTTGATAATGTTCAGTGACAGGGTGTGATTGAATCTGTGATGAAATATATGAGGTAAAAAGTCAATTTCCAGTTGCAGATGAGCCCAAGAAACAAATCTGCATGAAATAGTATATATAATATAAATAATGTAATAAGAACAATCTATTATACCCAAGAAACTTGATATCTGTTAAGACTTTAAGGAAATCATAGGCTGTAGTTCATAATAATGGTGGAAAAACTGCATATGAATGGTCTTCTATAGGGAGAACCAAAACTCATTTGCCATTACCCAAACATTGAGATGGTTTAAGGCAGTTTGCATTGTCATACAATGGCACTTGCAATGAAAGATGAACAAAAATAATATATAATAGCTATAATTCTGGGCAGGTAAACAAACAAAAGGGGGGGAAATGCATTTCTTATACATCTGTGGTGTGACATCATTAGTTGCAGAAATTTTCAGTTCTCTGTAGTTCTGTGGGTACTTGATCGATTAGTCTCAAATTTCATGTGGTATTCTCACTCAGGTATAACTGTGCTGGGTTGAGATAGAATTCCTAGTTGTCGTGGGCTGGGAGTAATCCCTCTGCAAATGTCTGAAATTTTTGGGGTGCTGCAGTCACCTACCTTTCAAATGGCATATATATATTTTTTTTTCAAATGGAGTATACTATTGAATAAATAGTGTCGATTTTCCAATCAACAAGGTATACTCCATTTGAATGGAATATACCAATTAAGAAAGGTATACTCCATTCAAATGGAGTATACCTCGTTGATTGAAAAAACTGTGTGTTTATGCAGCTTGTAAGATATATAAATTGCAACTTCTTATGTCTTTCGTATCATCTTTTCAGCAGATCAGTACTGATAAACCATGCATATGAAGATAAGACAAAGGGTTGCCATCGAGTTCCTAATGAAGAAGGGTTGCAGCACTTCCAACATTCATGCCAGGCTAACAAAGATGTATGGTGAGCAGACAACTGATGTCAGCAATGTATGAAAATGGGTGAAGAAATTTACCAGAGACACAACCACCAAGAACAAACCAGGAAATGGGAGGCCTTCAACTGTGGCTACTGATGACAATGGATGGATGAGGTAACGAATTGCATTGTGGTAACATTGGATTGTTTTACCTCTGAGCGGCACTTTTTTGCACACCATGGGCTAAATGGCCAGGTCACATGGACCCCGAAGGCTCAGAGAAGGTTGGGGGAGGGGACCCACTGGAACAGCTGTTGCGAGACAGATGGTAGCCTCCCGTCAAGGCCATCCAGCGTGTTCTGTAACGTGCACAGGGTATGGCTCTCCCGCACACGGGGGGCTCTCCAGCACACCGCAACGTCCCATCCGATGGACGGCGACCTTTCCAAGCCCATCGGTGTCCCCTACTGACCGTGGGCAGGGCGGAGAATTTTGCGGAGATAAATCTCAACGCTGACCCAGCTGGGACTCGAACCTGGGAACTACAGATTACGAGCCTGGCGCGCTACCGACTAAGCCATCCCCGCCCCGCATTGTGGTTAACAAAGCCAAGGAAACAATCATTAGAAACTTTGGCTACCAGAAAGTGCGTGCCATATGGGTTCTGCATCATTTAACATCTGATTTGAAAACCAAGAGGATGGTGGTGGGCATTGAGTTGATGATGGTGTCTGAAGACCAAGAGAATAGCTTTTTTTTTTTTCAAATGTTCTGATAAGAGATTAAATTTGGGTACATTTGTATGATCCAGAGATTAAGAATCAGCCAATGTAGTGGTGGCACAGTACCTCACCCAAACATACACACACAGTATTACCTGTTGACTTTTTAACATCTCTAAATAAATAAATATTTTGTGCAAAAAAATTTGCTGACATTCAGGACTTGAACTTGCATCTCTCCAGAAACATGCCAGAGTATTCTACCATTGAACTATGCCAGCTCTGTCATTTTTCTACTATGTATGACTTTAAACTCTTACTGAGATTTCAGCGCCTACAGTTTGTGCCATCTACGATTTCAAGTGTCAACTCAGTACAATATAAAAGAAACAGTTGCCAACCAAGATCATAGATGGTACCAACTGCAGGAGCCGAAATCTCAGTAATAGTTTAAAGTCATACATAGTAGAAAAAAGACAGAGCTGGGATAGTTCAATGGTAGAATACTCTGGCATGTTTCTGGAGAGATGCAGGTTCAAGTCCCATATGTCAGCAAACTTTTCCCCCAAAGCATTTACCTCACCCAAGCCTAAGAAGTTCAAACCTCAATTATCAACATAGGTTAGGTTACAGTCTTCTCGGATGCCAAGGGTGTCATCCTTATGGATTTTGTGGAGTATGGTGCAACAGTGCCTACTGTATTGTGACATTCATACAGCTTCAGAAAGATATGCAGCTTCAGAAAAACATCAGAAAGAAAAACCACAAAAAGATCTCAAATTCAGCCAGCTATACCCTGACAATGGCCACCCTCATTCATCTTTCACTGCAAATCTGGCAATTGCAAACATGGTCTGTGATGCCACTTCTCTCTTACAGCCTGGATTTTGCATGCAGATTTTCCTTTATTCAGCCAAATGAGACACAGTGTCCAGGGACAGATATTTGATAAAGTGGAGGGTATCAGTTGCCTTGATGACATGGATCCAGAGACTGCTCACCACAATTTTTCCAAACAGGATTCCAGTTGGTTTGGTTGTTTTACCTCTGAGCGGCACTTTTTTGCACACCGTGGGCTAAATGGCCAGGTCACATGGACCCCGAAGGCTCAGGGAAGGTTGGGAGAGGGGACCCACTGGAACAGCTGTTGGGAGACAGATGGTAGCTTCCCGTCAAGGCCATCCAGCGTGTACAGGATTCCAGTCTTGAGTCAAGTGGTGGCACAAATGCATCATGTGTGCCAGAGATTAAGCTGAAGGGTACTTCTGAAAAGTGCAAACAATGGATGCTGCATACATATCTAATTGGAACCTTCTATTCATTATAATAAAAACATTATCTAAGAGGCATTTTTTTTGGTACACCCTATGTAAAATTATCTTTATCATTTTCGTTATATATATTTTTAAAAAATCCAAAATCAAATGCTAATTAATTTGGTATATAACATGATATGTTTCTGTTTAATAGTTATTCGACAAAAAAGTTTGAAAGTTAATATTTTTTGGCTGAACACAGTAAAAGAATAACTTGGTCTGTGGTTTCATTCTGGTATTTCAAGCTAGGGCATTGGAAGACTTAATGTTCTTTATTTTGTTACATAATTTATATTTTTAATTAAGATAAAATTTCAAAATTTACTTTCTTTATACAATTAAGAAATAGTTGGTCCTCCAAAGTTACTCCATTTTTAAAGGCTAGATAACATTAATGATTAAAATTTATGGTGCCACAATTGTGAAAATGTAGTTCACAAAGCCTGCATATATGACCATGAGTTACAACAAAAGAAATTAAAATTTTTTAAAAATATAAAATTTTGGGCTTTCCTTGAGCATAGATGGCACTGTCTCAGACACGTCTCAGTGAAGAAGATTTATAAGGTCTTATTCTGAAAAATTTCATTGTCCAACGTGTGGTACAATGGTAGCACGCTCTGGCATGAATCTGGAGAGATGCGGGCTCGATTCCCACTGTGTCAGCAATGAATATTTTTCAGAATCTATTAATTAATGTTTGATGCTTCAGAAAGTAAAAAGCTTTATATATAGATAAATAGTTACAAACACAGCTACCTCTATCAAGTTTAATTGTCACAATTTCTAGCTATTATTACACTTTAAAAACTAAAATATTCCTAGGGTGGTTGCAATGTCAACCATTGCTTCCTATCCAAGGTATATTGACTCCGGTACAATATTCCCGATTTACACTTAAGGTTGATTTAGAGTAGAAGAGAGGCTTAACTTACAAAGGTGATGAAGTACAAAAAAGAGCAAAAAAAATGTTATTACTAGTTCTATGTATAGTAGAGAGCTGGCACAGACTCTTGATGCCTTCAGCTCTTAATCCTCTTTTGAGGTTGACATTCTGTTGGACATCCTAACATTAGGTTTACCATTCCTTATACATTATGTTTGTTATATTTCATGAATGTTAATTGTCATGAGACATGTGGAGCAAACTGACTTACAACAAGCATGATTAAAACCTTCACTATACATCTGTTACATCGATGACCTGTTAATTTTTTAGGACCATCCCATAAGTTAATTCCAAATATTAATAGATATATTTAACAGTATACTACCCACAATAAAATTCACACGTGAAACTGAAAATAACTGAGAAATACCATATCTAGACATTAAGATTAAAAAGAAAATCCCTAAATGTTAGCTGGAAGTATATCGAAAACCAATGTTTAATCCCTTATACATCTGCCCACCCTATCACTTACAAAAATATCTACTAATAAATCAGCACTTTGACATCGATTCACATTTTAGAGGAAAAATTGTCTTGAGCCGGGTGGGATACGAACCCATGACCTCCTGATAACATGTCAGGTGCTCTGGACCACTGAGCTACCGGCCGCCGATCAAGATCTCCTCTAATTAACACTATGAACATTTCTATTATGTCACATATAGGCACTATTCAGGCAATTTTAGCCACAAGTGGCTTTCTATTTGCCATATAGATGGAAAGCATGTCTTACAAGTATGCTAATGATAAATGAAATAAACTCAACTATTCAATATCTACTAATAAATCAGCACTTTGACGTCAATTCAAATTTAGAGGAAAAATTGTTTTGAGTCGGGTGGGATACGAATTTTCCCAAAATTATCTGACTTTGTCGAATTCTCCGATTTACATGGCTTTTGCAACCGAATAATCCAGTAAGTGTACGATAACTCAACAAACCACATCATTTTTTATCTCGTATACATACACCTCATTTCAAACTAATCCATTTAAACTAATTCACAAATTAGTTTAAACCTCATCTTCCCCCCCCTCCCCAAAAAAAACACCCCCGTTTTTCCTAATTTGCACACATATTTTCTCAAAAAACCACAAGAAAAATACTTTTTACCTCATCCCCCATAACTTTTTCCATGGATTTTTCACAGAATTCTTTGGACCCATTTACTGGCCCAGAACTCTCATTTATGCTACTACTTAAACTCTTTGGAGTAACTTGTAACTTTTAAACTTTAAATGTTCCTGGATGGAAACAGAAAGTCATTAAAGCTATACTGTTCTGAATCGGACTGAGATTTCAGCATATGCATAATCCCAAATGTTGACGAACATCAGGTCCAGCAAATCATTAGCTGACGACCAAAGCATAAAGTACAAGGACTGGTAAACTTAATGCTAGGACATCAAGCAGAACGTCCACCTCATAGGTGAAAAGTATCACCACATCAGCAGGATAAAACATCAGAAAGCATTAAGTGACTGTGCCAGCTGTCTACCATATTCAGAATTGGTGCGAATAAAAGTCACCAAAGCTTAACTGTTCTGAACAGGACTATCTATTAATTGGGTGCACAATTTAACCATCTACGCCTAGCAAGTTCAGTAAACCATCAGCTGAAGAACAAACATAATGTATAAGGACTGGTAAACCTAATGCCGGGACATCAAACAGAATGTCAACCTCAGCAAAGGATTAACAGCTGAAGGCATCAAGAATCTGTGGCAGCCCTCTACTATACACAGAACTGGTAATGAATTTTTTTGCTCTTTTGTGTACTTCATCACCTTTTTAAGTAAAGGTAGATTTAGAGTAGAAGAGAAGTATAAAGTGTAAATCGGGGATATTGCACTGGAGGCAATATACCTTGGAGGAGGAAGCAATGGTTGATATTGGCAACCACCCTAGGAATATTTTAGTTTTTAAAAGTGTAATCAAAAAGTGTAAGCTAGAAATTGTGACAATTAAACTTGGTAAAAATCTTTGCAATTCTTAAAAGTGCATTAGCAAATTCAGAATAAAAGATCTCGGTAGCTGTTGTTCTATATTTAGAACAGTCCCCCACTAGCTGGCTGACACCTGGTAAGTTAACCAACTTGTTTACTTCAAGTTTCTTCATCTGCTTTTTTGATCAAATGAAGTCAAATGCCGAGGGAATTTTTTTAACTTCTGATTTCAGTGATTTGCATGAAAGTACACCTGCATACACCACAGCGCCAAAACATTATGACCAGTGTGTCTTTATGCAAATCGAAGCAACTGCAGGTAAACAGTGGCAAGTGTGAAGGTCATGAAATGGTATAAATAACACCTGATACTGAGCTCTGTTATTCAGTGTTATTCTTTTTCTTGAGATGGAAAAGGCAGCAGACTTAAGTGAGTTTGACAAAGGAAAAATTGTAATGGCCAGATGACAGGGTCAGAGCATTTCCGTGACGGCAAGACTTGTGGGGTGCTCATAGTTAGTACCTTCAAAAAGTGGTGTGGGGTTGGGTGTTTTACCTTTGGCAATTTTTTGCACACCATGGGATAAATGGTCAGGTCACATGGACCTTGAAGACTCAGAGAAAGTTGGGGGAGGGAACCCACTGGAACAGCTGTTGGGAAACGGATGGTACCCTCCCATCAAGGCCATCGAGCGTGTTCTTTAACGTGCACGGGTTGGCTCTCCCACATGCGGGGCCACGGCTTAATGTCCCATCCAACAAACGGCAGCCTTTCCAAGCCCATCAGTGTCCCCTACTGACTGTAGGTAGGGTAGGGAGTTTTTCAGAGATAAATCTCAATGCTGACCCAGTTGTGGATTTGAACCTGGGAAATATAGATTATGAGCCTGGCACGCTACTGATTGAGCCACCTTCATCCCCCTAAAAAGAGGGTGAGGAAATTTTATATGGGGGTGGGGGGGGTGGGGGGGGGAGAGATCGTTTGCAATGGCTTTCATACCAAATGAAAGCTCCTGATGTGGGGAGTATTATCTATCACATATTTCACAGAGTTTTAGACCCCAGCAATTCCAGGTACATCAGCTACTTAGATACGTTTTACGAAACGAACACAAATGAAAAAAAAATGTTTTTTTTTGTCATATGATCATCAATGTGATAGGAGTATATAGGCAAGTAGCAACATCTGGTTTTGGTTTGGAACTGTTAGTCTGTGTATCAGCCCACATGGATCGCATTGGTATTGAACTCTTTTTTTTCTCTAATTTTTGTTAAGCCATAATTTTTGGAAGTTAGCTGAAGTATTTTGTTTATTCTAACAGATGGAGTCTTAGGCTTAACTGATTCATTAGTGGAATATCAATTCCAACTGAGTATAATATTAGTGAGGTAAATATTTTTAACTTTTTTACTTCTAGAATTATCTATATTGCTTCTCAAATATATATATACTGTAATTAGAAAGAATCACTTTCTGAAACTTGATTAAACACAAAATCATTAGGTATAGACGACCTCAAGAAGTACCTACCTTAGGATACATCTGATTAGGACATAAAAAAAATTTCAAATTTTTATATATGATAGAATGTATTTTAGTGCCATTTTTAATTAAATTGAAGTAATTTCATAAGCAGTATCCAAAATTTTAAAATTTTCAATGAAGATTTTACTTCTGTTGTGAAGTTCAACTTTTCCCATAGCAGTATCTAATTCAAATTGATTTGAAATCATTCAACTCAATTTCAGTGGTTAAAATAAACTTTATTTGCTTTGGAATATTATTATTTAATTTTTCCATAGCTCTTTATCCCTTTTTACTTGAATTCCATTCTTTTTATTTAAATTACTACCTTAGAGTTTGGCAATCAGTAAAAAATCCAAGTTTATGAATTGTTTGCACAAATGACCAAAATTTTAGCAAATTTTAAATAAATAAAAGATTGAAGAATTAATTATAAAAATATTATGAACTATTTATATTAAAGAAATAAAATACTTTAGAAAATATGACAAAGATCATTTTTGATATTTTTTTCACTGAAGTTAAAATGGAAACAAAAAATATTACACAGTATAATTTTGTATTTTTTGAAAAAACTCGTAAAATTTTACCTGCTGTTTTCTACGAATTTTCCCGATTTTCTTAACCACAATTAAATGCTCTTTCATTTTGTATTTACCATCACCAATTTCTGTTGATTAATTATTTTGCAAATAAAGTTTACTCATTTATTTGAAAAAAAAAGAAGACATTTTTCAAAGTGTATAAAACAGAAAAAAAAAAATTACAAATCAGAATAAATTTGTTCCTTGAAGTAAAAAATTTATCTTTCTCTTACTCAAAAATAAGCCTTTCTATTCATATGCATTATAATTATTTTTTCTTATGGGCTCCTTTTAAAATATATATTTATTTGTATTGCTGGACATTTTCTTTTAATACAGAATCCTTAAGCAGTCATAGGCTATGGAGGGTCAACCACATTCTGCAATTTAATTTTCCATACTCGTCTGTCCTAAGCTACAACTGCTGCATTTGTCTGCTGTAGGCTAATTATAATGAAGTCCTGTTTAACATTGTCTGACCATCTAATCCTAGGCCTCCCCTTCTTTGAGGCATTTATTTAAACACACACTGTTTAAGACCCTATTTGTTAATCCATAGTTATGCATACAGGCAAAATGGCCAAACTAACAGAGTCTCTCTCTGCACAATATGCTGCTCAAAGACAGTTGCTAACTCCTTTGTCTAATCTCAACATTACTTACAAGGTTAAACCATCTAATACCCAATATAATGCATAAACATCTAGAATGAACGGAATCAAATTTCCTGTTATCTTGTTTACAAAGGGTCCTTGTTTTACCACCTTAACAAAGTTTGAATAGGGCCAAACTATTGTATAACCTAATTTTAGACTTTAGGTGTATATGTCTGTATTGCCCCACACTCCATCGATTCTTAAAAGCCCCCATAGCAATCCCCATTCTTCTATTTATTTCACACTACACATCACCAATATATATAACATAACTCCCAAGATAAACAGAGACACGTGCTCAAAATCAGAATCTTCAAAGCAACTGAAGCACTATCTGTTGACCATTTTCATCACTTCAGTCTTCTCTCTATTTATCACTAAATCTACTACTGACTCATCAACAGTCTTAAAGAAATAATTCATGTCATCAACTTCATTAGCCAAAAGGGCCAAATCATCAGCATAATCTAAATCAGAATTTTAAAATCTCCAGATCACATAAGGCCCAAATTCTAGTCTTTTGCAAGTCTAGAATATCTAGGTTATAACAATGGAATTATTGTGTGAGGATATCAAGAGAATAATCTCTGTGCATATTCCTCACATTCCAAGTGTGATGGTTCAACATTCACTTTTGTGTTCCCTAACCAGTTATTTACATTATAATTATTATTTTGAGCCTTATTTTTATCTGAACTATCTACTGTTTCCCTTCCTTCGAGTTGACACCCAACAACTCATTTTGATTGTTTGATGTTAACTGCCATCAGAACCACAAGTACCAAGGTCACAATTGCTTGCATTTCAGTACACCCGATCAGTTATGCAAATGTGGCTTGCTGGCATGTGATTCCAGGAACATGTCAGCCAGTAGTCTTAAGAGTAGTTTAGTAGAAAGCAAGTAAGAGGAGAGCAAGTAGGAGTGGAGGTGAGTGAGTCTAAGCTCTGAGAGCTCAGCATGTGAGTTTGAGAATATTTCTAAATTCAACTGATTTGCTAAGCTTGATTAGAGTCAACATTTTCATGAGATGTATTTTGGCAAGTTTGATTTCAATAACGGTTTTATTTTATGGATTTGATACCATTTTTTTTCTTCTTGAGCAGTTTAGAGAACTACATACACTGGCCACTGAATTAGAAACCTTTATTCAGATGTATGTAAATGTCCCTTGCACAGTGTATATGCAAAATACGTGGTCACGTGCATCATCACATGATCTGGGCAATTATTTAAGACTGCTGCTCATCAGTAATCATCACTAGTGTTGATCACAATGGGAAAAACAAAGGATCTTTCGAGGTTCGATAAAGGACTTATTGTGAATGCCCATCTGGCTGGAGTGATGATTTCAAAAATAACAGAGCTGGCTGGTTTCTTAAAAGGTGAGACACCTCAGGTTTTCAATCAGTGGAAAAATAACCACATTGCTTGTCTAAGAGGCATAAGTGTGGCATGATGACAATCTGTCAGGAATGAGATCACCATCATCTGAGAAGGCTTGTACGGAGAAACAGGACTTCCTGCATGCAGCAATTGATGGAAGCATTCAATGAAGGCTGTTCCTGCCACATATCTCAGCAAACTATGCACAGAGAATTAAAGAGATCTGTGAAGAACCATAAAGTTTGTCTACAGTGGTGTCAAGAATACCGTTAATAGACACCAGAAGACTGGAATAAAGTCATGTAGGCTGTCGGTTTGCAAGAGACCAGATGGACAGATAAAGGTCAGATTCTTAAAAATAATCTTAAATTTCTATTTTCAGGGAGGGAAGACAATAAACATCACCAAGGCATGGGTCTGCCTAGGCATGGGTCTGTAAGTAAACTCAATGGTTTCAGAATAACTAACACTTATTACAAACACTGTGACATACATAAGTATACATGGGTTTCACCTGATGGGCTGCATAAGAATATGATTGATTATATATTAATTAACAGCAAATGGGCTAGCTCTGTTAGGAGTACCAGGGCATGTAGGGGAGCTGAAATTGGATCTGACTATTACCTTCTTAAAAGTGTCTTGCAACTTAAACTTAAAAAGTGTTGTGTTAGGGTTAAAAATTTATCTTTAATACTGAAGCTCTGAAAGACTCAGTTATAGCTAAAGCTTACCATGGTATGTTATTTAGTCATTATGACAGTCATGGTTTGCTTACTACTGAAGTTGAGGAAGAATGGGACCATTTTAAACAGGCTTTTTTGGAAACTAACAGTACTCTTTTAGGAAAAAAGGAGCAGAGGAGGCAGAATTATTTGACTGATAAGGCACTTGTGCTTATTTCAGAAAGAAAGAACTGCAGGAATGCCCTTAATCAATACCCTACTAGTCCTAATAGAAAATATTGCAGAGAGCTTAGTAAACATGTAAAGCATCAGTTAGCTGCTGATAAGAATATTTGGCTTGATGGCTTGGCTGACAAAGACGAGGAAGCTGTTAGACAGCACAACTGCAGAGAGCTGTACCAGATAGTTAATGTTTTGTGTGGTAGAAAACGGACAGGTATACAGGGATTGAAAGATAAACAAGGTAAGGTTATAGAAGGTGAGGATTCTGTCATGGTTAGATTGGCTGAGCATTTCACTGATGTTCTAAACGATGTAGTTAGTTCTATTCCCATTGTTTGTAATGATGATAGATGAATTACTGGCTTTACTGTTGGACCTATAACATAATCTGAAGTTATGTTAGCTATTTCTAAACTTAAATTTCCAGGGGTTGATGAAATTACTACGGAAATGCTTAGAGCTGGGAATGTTTCGGTTACCACTTGATGACTGAAATGTTGAATATCTTTTATGATAAAGGCATGGTTCCTAAGAATTTTACCAGAGCTATTATTATCCCTATTTTCAAAAAAGGTGATCACAGTTCTTGTGATAACTATAGAGGTATCAGCCTACTCTCTATTCCAAGTAAAGTTTTTTCCATGATTGTGCTTAATAGGATTAAGAATCTGGTTGACAGGCAATTGAATGATGACCAATGTGGATTCAGAAGTGGTAGAGGATGTGTAGATCAGATATTTTCACTTAGGCAGATTCTTGAGAAATGTTTAGAGTTTCAGAAATCTTGTTGCTAGCTATGTTGATTTCAAAAAGGCTTTTTACTGTGTTGATCGTCATAATTTATGGTTGATTGTGAGATCATATGTTATACCAGGCAAGTTAGTTAACATAATGAAAGCTCTCTATAATAATACTGAGTTGTGTATGAGAGTTTGTAGAAACCATTTTAGCATTACTTCTGGTGTTCGACAAGAGTGCATTTTGTCTCCTTTTCTATTTAATTTGGTTATCGATTATGTTATGTGAAATTAACTTCAAGGGAAAGATTTTGGCCTTAAATGGGCATACGAAAATTTCGGTTTAGATTATTCTGATGATTTAGTCCTTTTGGCAAATGATGTTGATGAGATAAACTCTTTCATTAGAACTGTTGATGAGACTGGTAGTAGTAGGTTTGGTGATAAACAGAGAAAAAACTAAAGTAATGAAAATTGGTCAGGCAGGCTTTAGTTCAGTTAATCTTAAAAGTTTCACTCTTGAGCAGATGTCTTAGTTTATTTATCTTGGGAGCTATGTAACAGATTTGGGTTGTTTTACCTCTGAGTGGGACTTTTTTGCACACCATGGGCTAAATGGCCTGGTCACATGGACCCCGAAGGCTCAGAGAAGGTTGGGGGAGGGGACCCACTGGAACAGCTGTTGGGAGACAGATGGTAGTCTCCCGTCAAGGCCATCCAGCGTGTTCTTTAACGTGCACAGGGTATGGCTCTCCCGCACACAGGGCCACGGCTTAACGTCCTATCCGACGGACGGCGGCCTTTCCAAGCCCATCGGTGTCCCCTACTGACCATGGGAAAGGCGGGGAATTTTGTGGAGATAAATCTCAACGCTGACCCAGCTGGGACTCGAACCTGGGAACTACAAATTACAAGCCTGGACCGCTACCGACTGAGCCACCCCCGCCCCAAATATGTAACAGATACTAGTGATGTGCAGCATCAGATTAACAAATGAATAGGGATTTCTGCCAAGACTTTTAAGAATCTATGGAGAGTGTGGAGAAATAGGCATATACATCTAAAGACTAAAATTAGATTTTATAATAGTTTGGTTCTTTCTAGGGTTAGTTATGGTAGTGAAACTTGGACACTGTGTAAACATGATAAAGGACACTAGATGCTTTTGATTCTAGATGTTTACGCAGTGTCTTGGGCATTAGGTGGTTTAACTTTGTAACTAATGATGAAGTTAGGCAAAGGAGTCAGCAACCTCCTTTAAGCAGAATATTGTGCAGAGAGAGACTCCGTTGGTTTGGCCATGTTGCCCGTATGGATAATTATAGATTGGTGAATAGGGTTATGAACAGTGTGCCTAAAGGCCTCAGAAAGAAGGGGAGACCTAGGATGTGGTGAGCAGACAATGTCAAACAGGACCTAGTTAGATTTGGTGTGCAGTGGCCAGATGCAGCAGATGTAGCTCAGGACAGACCTGCTTGGAGAACTAAATTGCACAGTCTGGTTAGACCTCCGTAGCCCATGGCTGTTTGATGATGATGATGATGAGTCTGACAAGTCACAGTACACCTTGTTCTGTATTGATGGGAGTCAGAGAGTCTGGTAGGAGCCCCATGAAGCAATGGACTCAGCTTGCCTTGTAAACACAACTCAAGGTTCTGAAGGTAGTGTCATGGTATGGGGCACATTATGTTGGTACGGAATGGGTCCCCTAATATTGCTGGAAGGTCGGGTGTTGTCCAAGGAATATCTGAACCTTCCAAATTGCATTATGGAATACCAAGGAAGTCCATCATGCAATGCTGACGTTTTATCCAGCAGGTGACGACTGCTTCATTGACGACAATGCTACTGTCCATTGCGCAAGATGTGTTCAACAGTGGTTCAGAGAGAATGACAGCGATTGGTCACCACAAAGCCCGTATCTGAACCCCATTGAGAATGTATGGGACATGTTAGAAAAACAGATCCAGGAGCAAAGTCCTCTTCCATCATATCTGAGCCACTTAAAGGACTGTCTGGTGAACCCCTGATATGCTGGAGATGTAAAGGCACTCCAACACCTGGTATGCTGGAGATGTAAAGGCACACCAAATCTATGCCAAACCACATACTTGCTGTAATTTATGCAAAAGGAGGTCCAATTCCTTATTGAATAAATGTTTCTAATTCAGTGGCTTGTGTGTATATGTTGTGTTTAGTATTGGTATTGCAGCAGACAGATTAAGGAAGTACCACTCTTATGTCGATCCAATTTTTTTAGAGGAAAAATTGTCTTGAGCTGGGTGGGCTATGAACCCATGGCCACCTGAAAACATGTCAGGTGCTCTGGACCACTGAGCTACCAGCTGCCAATCAAGAACTCCTTTAATTGATGATATGAACATAACTTATACTTTCCATCTTCATGGCATTTTTCTTGTTTGCCGCTTGAGGTTTGGATTGTTGGAACAGTGCATGGAATGTGTACTGTATGTAGAAATGTTCATATCATCAATTAGAGATCTTGGTTGGTGACTGGTAGCTCTGTGGTCCAGAGCACCTGACATGTTATCAGGAAGTCGTGGGTTCGTATCCCACCCAGCTCAAAATTTTTCCTCTAAAATAATTGGATCATTGTAAGAGTGGTATTTCCTTAATCTGTGAAACAGATAAGTCAAATTTATTCAAATTTAATCAATTGTATACTTGTGGACAGGGATGTAGCTATGGGGTGGGGGTGGGGGAGGCTCCCCCCAAAGTAAATCGGAGGTGGCAAAATTCGAAGCCACTTAGTAAAATCCAGGTGAGTTGTGAAAATTTCAATTTTTTTTTGTAAAATTTAGAGAAATTAGCAAAATCAAGGAAACTTGGCAAATTCTAGAGCAGTTGGCAAAATTCGAAGCTACTTAGTCAAGTACTGGCGAGTTGAAAAAATCGAGACAACTTGGCAAAATTTGGAGTGATTTAACAAAATCTTGGGGAGTTGGCAAAATTCAGGTGAAATGTAAAAATTGAGATTTTTTTGTGTAAAATTATAATTCGTTGGCAAAATCTAGGGCAATTGATAAAATCTAGAGCAATTGGCAAAATCTAGGGAAGTTGGCAAAATTGGAAATCACTTGGTAAAATACAGGCGAGTTGTGAAAATCCAAAACTCTTGGCAAAATTGGAAACCACTTGGTAAAATACAGGTGAGTTGGGAAAATTGGGATTTTTTTCTGTAAGATTACAGCAAGTTGGCAAAATTCGAAGCTACCCAGTAAAACGCAGACGAGTTGTGAAAATTGGGATTGGTTTTGTGAAATTAAGCAGTCAACAAAATTGAGGCAACTTGACAAAACTTAGGGATGTTGGCAAAATTCAAATGACTTGGTAAAATTCAGGTGAGATGTAAAATTAAGATTTTTCTGTAAAATTATGGCAAGTTGGCAAAATCTACGTAGTTGGTAAAATTCGAAGCCATTTGGTAAAATGCAGGCTAGTTGTGAAAAATTGGGCTAGTTTTTGTGCAATTAAAAATATATTGTTGATAAAATTCGAAGTGACTTGTCAGATTCAGGGGCAAATGTAAAATTTCGGATTTTTTCAGTAAAATTACAGCAAGTTGGCAAAATTTGAAGCCACTTGCTAAAATGCAGTTGAGTTGTGAAAATTGGGTTCAGTTTTATAAAATAAATGAGAATTTGCGAAATCGTGGGGAGTTGGAAAAATCTATGATAATTTGCAAAATTCAAAATGACTTGTAAAATGCAGGTGAAAAGTAATAATTGGGATTTTTTCTGCAAAATTATGGTTTCCCCCCCCCCTCCCCATGGAGCGAATTTTTGGGTCCACTAACCTTAGCACACGAGGTTAATGGTCCTCATGTGTCTCTATCAGGGACACATTATGTCCCTGACAGACATAATGTATTTAAAAGTATTACTTTCTAAGTTGGAAAAATTAAATTTCTGAGTTTAGAAAATTTTCGTTCTCTCCCTCCCAACCAAAGTCCTTTGCTACCCCCTACTCATGAATATACTTTCCATCTTCATGGCATTCTTCTTGTCTTCCACTTGAGGTTTGATTGCTGGAACATAGCCTTACATGTGGCATAATGGAATGTGCACTATACGTAGAAATGTTCATATCATCAATTAGAAGAGATCTTGATTGGTGGCTGGTAGTTAAATGGTCCAGAGCACCTGACGTTATCTGGAGGTTGTGAGTTTGTATCCTACCCACTGAAGACAATTTTTCCTCTAAAAAAATTGGATCGATGTAAGAGTGATACTTCTTTAATCTATGAACAAGTTATTCAAATTTAATTGTAGCGGACATTCACTTTTAAGGCAAATAATTTTTATCATATTTAATTACATCAAAATATTTTTGTATGCTTTATTATATGTACATATGCTCAAGCATATACAGGCTATGAGTTCCAGATTGTATAATTCATTATTCTAAACATGTCTATCCTGAGCTACAGCTGTTGCATTTATCCACTGCTGACTATTCTAACAATGTTCTATTTGATACTATCTGCACACTGTATATTACATGATGCATATAAATGAAATAAACGTTATTAAAAACTATTAAATAAAACATTGTAGCAATGAAATTCTGTTAACTTACTTGGCTTGTTGAAAGACGCCATGGTTCACTCAGTACTTCTTTCAGAAAAGGTGAATCAACTTCCAAGTATTTAGAGACAACATAAAGACAGAAAAGATGCCTATCAATCCCTTTACCACACATTGCATCTTGGTAACTTTTCTGGTGTGTGTCACATGCTTTACGCAACAATTCTTTCTTTAATTCAACCTTCAAATTTGAAGAAAAAATTAATTTTAAAACATTCACATTTAAGAATGATAATTGATGGAAATTTTCATTCAGAACTCTTACTCAATTATATTCAAAGAAGTTATAATATGCAAGTGATAATTACTTTTTAAGAAACATAGTCCAATATCCTATTAGTACATTAAAAATATATATTATTATACTGCTGTTTATCATTTAAGGAAGTTGAATAAACCTCAAATATCTAAAGGAATATTTTTTTTGGAATCTAATAACGAAAGTTTTAGAGGATATTTAGCATGAAATAACTAAATTTATTGGCTATAAAATCTGTATTTGTTGATGAGAAAAACTCCACAAAATGCAAATTAAGCTGGCGATAAACACAGCTTCAGGAACTGGAGCTTCTCATTTTGGATTAAGAATGGCTTTATCGAGCATTTTGGATTACAGTTTTGTACAAATGCAAAGGAGAACCATTTGGATGGCAGTCAGAGATGGAGAGCCATTCGGCAGATGGAAGCACAACAGTCACATATAGAGGCTGCCAAATTCATGAATGTGTCAGAATCTGTAATTTCTGGAGGTGTTTTAAACATATCAGAACATGCTTTAGAAAAATGAACTAGGGTAGGCCCAGTGCAACAACAGTTCAGTGCTCTAACTTACACTGGAGCTGCCACAAGAGGGCAGCATCTACATACAGTTGGGTTGTTTTACCTCTGAGCCACACTTTTTTGCCCACCGTGGGCTAAATGGCCAGGTCACAAGGACCCCGAAGGCTCAGAGAAGGTTGGGGGAGGGGACCCACTGGAACAGCTGTTGAGAGACAGATGGTAGCCTCCCGTCAAGGCCATCCAGCATGTTCTTTAACATGCACAGGGTATGGCTCTCTCCCACATACGGGGCCACGGCTTAATGTCCCATCTGACGGACGGTGGCCTTTTCAAGCTCATCGGTGTCCCCTACTGACCGTGGGCAGGGCGGGGAATTTTGCGGAGATAAATCTCAACGCTGACCCAGCTGGGACTCGAACCTGGGAACTACAGATTACAAGCCTGGCGCGCTACCGACTGAGCCACCCCCGCCCCATCTACATACAGTAAATGTGTCCCTATGATTTCATGAGTTATATGCTAGAAGACCTGTAGTGTGCATACCACTAACCTCAGCACACAAGATTAATGTATATTGTGTAGGGGGAAAAGTATGGTCTGAAGAAATTGAATAGTGATCTATTATAAGTGGGGGATTTATGTTTACTATTAACTGGTCTAAACATGTGGAAGGAGTGCTGTGTATTATCCCCAGTGATGATGCACAGAACCGGTCAGGCATAGCACTTAATGTCCAACCCCAAGGTTCTCGTGGTGCAGGCTGTTAGTACCTTTCAAGAAAGATATTCTATTTTGGAAAGAAACAGAAGGGAAAGGCTGCCAGATCAGTTTCAACTACTGATCTGGTCATCTATCACCACTTTTTTTTATTTTTTTTCTGTCCTGCTGAAACGTGGTCTACTTCCCAAGCTCCTGGTGCTGACCATTTATACCCAGCACACTGGACTGATTTATGGCTTTGTGCTTGATTATGGATTCTGTAGTTGCTGCACTGCTGGGCCTCTGAGGGAAAATCTGCCACTATTTCTATTTGCCTGTGGGTTGCCAGCCCAAAGTGAAGAGATATTATATCAGCTGGTGGATATTCTTGATCAGAGACCATTGCAGGTATCTGAACTCTCACTTAGCTATTTGGGCATTTCTAAACCTACACTGGAGTAATGTGTCTCAGGCAGGAAAGTTTCTATCTAGATTCTGTTTCTTGAAAAGGTTCACTTGAAAAGGTGGTGCCTGAAGTTCTTACCAACAAGAGGGACTTCAGCTGTTAGCAGTGGGGGAAGAGGTATTTGTCCCATGCCTGCGATTAGGGAAAGGTCCACTTGAACAGGTGGTGCCTGAAGTTCCTACATGAAAAGTAGGAACTTCAGACACCACAATAACTTCAGGCACCACCTTTTTTGGTGGCAGAGAACAACATAACGTCAATTCTTTTCAATTGAAATTTTGAATTGTTTAAATTGAAAGAACTTCAGGCACCACCTTTTCAATGCTGATATGAGGTATCCTGTTCCTCTGTTCACTTTGGGCTGGAAACCCACAGGCAAACAGAAATAGTGGCAGATTTTCCCTCAACAAAGGCCCAGCAGTGCAGCAACTACAGGATCCATAATTTCAAGTGTTTGATATTGTCAGCCATGTCCCGTGGCCGAGTGGTTAGTGCACTTGGTTACTGATCTAAGGAACCTGGGTTTGAGCCCCGGATAAGACATGGATGTTTGTGTTGCTTTTCTGCTGAGGTCCTGCCCTCCTCACAGACCTTCTACTGTGGCATATAAACTGACAGGCTCCTGTCAGACATCTGTAGCAAGCAGCTGCTTGAGGGGGTATTTATTTTATTTTTTATAGTTTAGATATTCCCGGCTTGCAAGAGACCAGATGGACAGATAAAGGTCAGTTTTTATAAGGCAGTCCTTCTAATAGGATCTATTGCATAACCTGTTAAATGATTTGTAATTAATTTCCAGGTGGCAGTCAAGGTTTTATATTGGTCATGGCCGAGTGGTTAGCACGCTTGCCTACTGATCTAAGGGACCTGGGTTCGAGCCCCGGGTAAGGCATGGATGTACGTGTCGTTTTTCTGCTGAGGTCCTGCCATCCTCTCAGACCTTCTACTATGGCATATAACTGACAGGCTCCTGTCAGACCTCTGTGGCAAGCAGCTGCTTGAGGGGGTATTTATTTTATTTATTTATTACATTATCTTGGTTCAGATTCATAATTAAATTTTCCATGCAATTTAGTTGAGTTTTTGTTTGTAGATATTAGTGTACAATTATGCAAATCTGTTTGCATCAGTGCTGTTTTACCTAATCGGTTTTCTAAGTCACAGTGATGTTCTGCCATTTGTGCTGCCATCCATTGGTATGTTTTTCGCTGCAGTGTGCCTAAATGAACATTTGACCCCTGCAATGAAGGAACTGCTGTATAAAGCTAAATTGGAGGGCAGAAAACCTGGGTTTAAATATACATGGGATAAAGATAGTAAAATATTTATAAGATGTAAATAAACAGTGAAAATATGGAGAGTTAGAAATGAGGATGATATAAATATTACTGTTCAATGTGGCTAGAATATAAACAAGCATATTTTTATTGAATATATATTTTCATAGCGCTACTTATGATGTCTTAAAGGTGTTTTTATCTTGATTCCAACAGTGAATCATTATATATCCTTAATACACTACGTTGAAAAAAAAATGTCTGGACACTTCCATGTTATGTGAATGGAAAGCCACTTTCATAGCTCCCTAACATTGAAAATAAACCTTTTACGCAAAAATTGTTATTGGCAATAAATTGCAGTGTCACTCAAATCTCTCTAAATATATTTCCTGCAATATTCGCTTAATATTTAGAGAATGAATGGGAGCTGAAACATTTATCTTCAACTTTTAGCAATTGTGAAAAAATACTTCAACAGATAAAACACAACTCTTGTAACAATTTGTTCACTAACATAAATTAAATATCTGAAGTTTGTATGACGATATTTTAAGATTTCATCAATTTGGAGGCAATGTGACAGTGTCAATTTTCAACAATCTTCGATCAATATTTAAAGAGTCATTGAAGCAGGACCATTTAACAGCAGATGGCACTGTCACATTGCCTCAAAATTTATGAAATCTTAAAAAATCGTCATACAAACTTCAGATATTTATTTTAGTGAACAAACTGTTACAAGAGTTGTGTTTTATCTATTGAAGTATTTTTTTCACAAGTGTGAAAAGTTGAAAATAAGTGCTACAGCTTCCATTCATTCTTGAAATATTAAATGAATATTGTAGGAAATATATTTAGAGAGATTTGAGTGACATCTACAATTTATCACCAGTAACAGTTTTTGCGTAAAAGATTTATTTTCAACGTTAGGGAGCTTTGAAAGTGGCTTTCCATTCATTTAACATGGAAGTATCCGGACACTTTTTTTTTTCCAACATAGTGTATTAATGTACGAAGTATAAGATCTAAGTGAGAGTATTGAAGCAATTATCAATTATTTTAATTGCTGAGTTGATATTCTTATATTGACTGAGATATGGATAAAGAAAGATGAGGTTTGCTTATATAACTTAAACGGTTATAATCAATTTTACAAATGTAGGCATTACAATAAATCAGGTGGTATATTGATTTTGGTTAAAAATAAATACAACTTTATTTTAAACAAAAATAATGACTTGATGACTGCTGAATCGCTTTATTTAACGTGGGCTGATTATATTTGTCTATATGCAATATATAAATCTCATTTTTACACAGCAAAACAGTTTAGAGAGGAATTAATTGATTATTTAAATTTAATTAAAAATAAATAAATACCCCTTCAAGCAGCTTCTTGCCACAGAGGTCTGACAGGAGCCTGTCAGTTTATATGCCAAAGTAGAAGGTCTGTGAGGATAGTACAGTTAAACTTACTGGTGATCTTAATATTGACTTATGTAACATATTTATAATGATTATGTAAACAATTATTTGGATATGCTTTCTTCATATGGATTACAATCATATTTAGATGCAATTACCAGACTCAAACTACTGTTTCATGTTTGGACCATGTATTTGAAAGACACACATGTAATAATGGAGTGCGAACAGTTCTTATACATACTGATATTGTTGATAATTACCCTGTAGGAATAAGAATTGATATATGTGAACAAAAGAGGAATGTAGATCAGTCAATATTTCCGAATGTAGTGTATAAAATAAATTTCGCAGCATTAAAGGAAAAAACTAATAAATTGCAGATGGGAAGAACTTAAAAATCTAATGATGTCAATTTGTGCAGCAAATTGTTTATCGATAAATTTTCTGAACTGGAAGATGTTAATATACTATTTAAAAAACCAATGACAGAAGTAAAAATCCATGGAAAACAGATGATATCAAAAAAGGTATTAATTTAAAAGATAAATTATATAACAAGCATAAGAAATATCCTCACATTATATGTGAAGATAATTAAAAAATAGTTAGAAATAGACTTAATGTTTTATTGATATCTGCTAAAAATAATTATCATAGAACAAATTCCTTAAATGCAATGGTGACAGTAGAAAGCATTGGAAATTTATCAATAATTTAATAGATAATAAAAAGGAATCTAAACCTGTCACCATATTTTCCTAATCCTGATCCAATAGAAAGTAATAACTCTGCAAAGATTGCTAATGATTTTAATACATATTTTGTTCATATTCCAGACAGTGACAGTGGTAACAAAGTTAACTGTAATTTAAATATGTAAGTAATTATATTACTAGAAATAGCAATTCCATTTTTTTAATTACAACTATCAAAGAAGTGATTCAAGATATCGCTAATCATATTAAGGAAAATAAGAGTCCAGAAGATGATGGCTTCACTCCAACAATTATAAAAAAAATGTTAATTATATTGTTATACCATTGACATACATTTTTAATTTTTCACTTGCAAGTGGGGTATTTTCCGATAGAGTAAAAAAAAGCAGCCATGATTCCTATTTATAAAAAAGTAAACAAAAATACTCTTTCAAATTATAGACCTATATCTATTATTCTGCTCTTTAGGAACATCTTGGAAAAACTGGTTAAAAAATGACCGAATAGTTATATAGTCAATAACGTTTCGTACTCTGATAAACAATTTGGGTTCAGAGAGAATAAAAGTACAGAAGATGTTATGATTACACTAAACATGTTTATGAGTCTATTGGCAATAATTATTTAACATCAACTTTTTTTAGATATTAAAAAAAAGCATTTGATACTGTTTCCCAACAGATTTTATTACATAAATTGGGATGTATTGGAGTCACAGGCATTGCTCTTAAATGGTTTTCAGGTTATTTATGCAATAGAATACAAACTGTGAAGATTAATGGAACTTTTAAACTCAGAGTTGGAAATAAAATATGCAGTCCCTCGGGGCTCTGTCTTAGGGCCAATTCCCTTTTTTATTTTTATCAATGATTTCTGCTCTTTAAAAATTAATGCTAAGATTAACAGTTTTGCCGATGATAATGCTATTACATTTTTAGCAGAAACTGTTGCTAACCTACAAAGTATAGTAAATAATGATTTAACAGATATTGCAAAATGGTTTAAAATAAGCTAAACATAGATGACAATCACAGTGTTACCTGTTGACATTTTAACATCAATATATCAATAAATATATTGTGGAAAATTTTTCTCCGACATACAGGTCGATGATTTCAGCACTTAACATTGGCGCCGAAATCACTGGTGAAAAGTTTAAAGTCTTAAAATTGGTGGAAAAAAGATGAGCTGGCATTAGTTCAATGGTAGAATATTCTGGCACATTTCTGGAGATATGTGGGTTCAAGTCCTGTATGTCAGCGAAATTTTTTCCACAAAATATTTATTGATAAATAAGCTAATTCTAAATTTATCTAAAACGAAATATATATTGTACACTCTAAAAAAAATTTGACATTGTAGATAATTTAATGGTTAAAATCCATGAAATTTGCTGTGATATTAATAAAGACTGTTGCTGTGTGTCTATTGATAGAGTTTGAATATGAATGAATGATGCCATGTGACATACCACTATACAGGACAGCACTACATCTTATGGATGGCACCAAAAGCCACCTTCGTGTGCTGGTTGAGGCCTATCAAAACTCTGACATTGAAGCTGCGAAGCAGTGGAGTGAGTACCTGTCATTTACATTACTTTAGTATTATCAAAATCTTTGATTCGTTGAATTCCGTAATTTTGAAACTTTGGAATTTTGTGCCCTGTGTTCTGGTTGATGCCTATGAGTACACTGACATTAAGGCTGTGGAGCAGCTGGGAGAGTACCTTCCATCTAAATTAGCTTACTATTATCAAATCAGTCAGTTCATTCATATCTCTAATTATGGAACTTTCGAATTTTGAACCATGCCAATGATTTATTGCCAATATGGTTAGGTAGCATTATGGTCTAATTTTTACTGCCACTCTGTACATTAATTGTGCCAAAAGTCTACCATTATTTAAGGGGTAAATTAGAGCTCTTTTAATTTTGAATCATGATATTCACTACTTAAATATCAGTTATTTGGGACAGATGTCCAAGTTCGAAGCTCTCTTGGTTTCATGGATGGTTGGGTGAGGGAACCCACTGGACAGCTGTTGGGAAAAGGGTGTCAGCCTCCCGTCAAGGCCACCCAGCATGTTCTTTAAAGTGTGTGGGTGTGTCTCTCCCACATACGGACCATGGCTTAATGTCCCATCCGACGGATGGCGGCCTTTTGAAGCACTATAGTGACCCTTATTCACTGTTGTATGAAATAAAGTATTTAGGAATAACAATTGATCAAAATCTGAATTGGAAGCCACATGTTCAAAAGTTAATAAAAAAACTTAGAACAATGTTGTGTAAAGTGTACTATTAAAAAAAAATTGTGAATCACCAAATGTTGGTAAGAATTTATCATTCTTGGATTCGTTCTGCAGTGTATTATGGGCTACTATGCTATGGTGGTACTTTTATAGGTCAACCCTGAAACCACTAACTGCTCTCTAAAGTAAAATTATTAAAAAGATACCTGATGGAAGTATTTATCAAAATGGAAATAACATACATGAAAATTTAAGACTGTTGCTTGTTTGCTTATAAATTGGCTTATATTTATAAACATAGTCATTTTTTGAATTAAAAGCAGATCATTATAATTTTTGTTAAGATGGCAGAAAGTATGTAGTTCCACTTGTAAAAAAAGGATATATTACACAAACATATTTTATATTTAGCCCCAAAAAAGGCTTAATCTGTTACCCAATGAGCTTCGAAATTGCATTGGTGGAGTATTTATCTATAAGAAAAAATTAAAAGTTTTATCTCTCATATACACTCGACTTGGAATTTATGTTTACACTTCTACGATAAAAATTAGAATTCAAATTTTTATTGTTGTACCCTTCTTGTACTGCATGTAGTAAACATGTTTTCTTTTCTATTTTCTTTGTTTTTAAATGAATATACTCATTTTTATATTGGCAAAAATGGGAATATTATAGTTTGTCAAAATCCACCTTGTGTGGTTCATTAGGTTGCAATTAATTTGTGAGAAATAAGTTCAAACTTCTTTTTTTGTTATTTCATGTAATGCTAACTATAACAACCTAGATAAGCAAATGCTTTTGGGTGGTTTATATTGTACTAAATGTATAGTCTAATGTGTTGAAAAAAAGTATTTTGATTGAATTCTGATTTTGCTCTGTGCAATACAGCAGTAGTTTAAAGAGGTTTAGTAGGTTGATTCAATCTGATATTTCTCCTACTCATTCTTTTTGGTTTTCTCTATGTAGCCAGCAGGAAATCATTAAATTTGCAGTAAACTTTTTGATGGTTTTCCGATTTTCATGATACCAGATCAAGTATTAAGATCTTTAGAAAATATTGTTTGAAAGCATATTGTTATCAAACAGGGTGCATGCAAATATTTTCTATATAATAATTTCATAGTATATCTCTAATACAAAACGTATGGCAGAAAACAAATGAGACTGTGTATAGTTTACATAATAACCCCTAACCTATCAAATCAATTCAACACTTGTTTAGATAGGGGTATTTTTTTATGGTTTTAACAACTGCTCACATCCTCAAATTTGGGTGAATAGTATCTGTGTTATGCCCATTTGTGTGCATTATCACCTTTTCTGGAAAATGTGTGAATAAACATGATACACTGGTTTCCGTAAATTAAGGAAAAATTAGAAAAATTATGATAATTCTCCAAAAAATTGTGTGATTTTCACTAAACTTATTCATGTAACCAGTAATGTTGAGTGAGCAAATTGCATGCAAATTAGTCTAGGTTGCGTCAATTTGGGTAATCGGATAGCGGCATAAAAACGGGTGTTTTAGAGTGGATCATTATTTTGTGCTGTAAATGTGAGTAAAGAAATTCGAAATAGCCATTTTGTAGGAATGGCCTCAAAACATCATTTGCTAAACCAACTGCAGTGGAGAGTTATTGGCCAGCTTGATGGTCAGATGTGGCGCAATGGCTGAATGTGAGTCCTTCTGTAGTCCATAGATTGTGGAGTCATTTCTTAGCACAGATTTCGTGTGTTTGATGGTTTAGCCAAGGAAGGGCTAGAGTTACGACCACTGTACAAGACCGATACCTGCAATTAACAGCATGAAGGAGTTGTTAATTAAGTGAAGTTATTAAAGTGAAGGAGCAGAACGTCTACTCCCTCTCATCTACGATCCTCTCTTGCAGCAGCCACTGGGAGGATTGTACCAGCTTCTACTGTGAATAAAAGGCTTCATGAGGGAGGTCAGTAAGCTACAAGGCCAAATTTGTATACCCCTCACATCATGTCACAGGAGAGGGTGGTTGAATTGGGCACGCACGCATGTTACGTAGACAGAAGAGCAACGGAAGTCTGTACTCTTCACATACAAGTTTAGATATTGCTTGCAGAGTGATTCTGGACATTGTTTGATATGGAGAGAATGAGGTACCCACTATCATCCCAGTAACATCCATCAAAGAGATAATTATGGTGGAGGTAGCATGTGTGTTTGGGGTGACATTTCCTTAGGTGGACACACAGACATCTATGTGTCAGACCTATATGTGTTGACGAGTGGGAACCTCAATGCTCAAAGGTATAGAGACGGCATCCTGGACCCTTATGTACATCTTTATGCTGGTGCAATAGGTGAAACATTCATCTTAAAAGATGATAATACTTGTCCACACAGAGCTCAACTAGTGGAACAATACCTTCAAGAGAAGACCATTATGTGCATAAAGAGGCCAGCTCGATCTCCCGACCTAAATCCGATTAAACATGTATGGGATGCTCTAGGAAGACATGTTGCTGCCCTCAACCCGCCACCTGAAACAAAGGGGGAGCTTATCATTGCTTTAAAGGAACAATGGTCGTTACTCCCTACTAAGCTGATTCCCAACATCATAAAAAGCATGGAACATCGCTTTCATGCATGCATTGCTATAAGGGGTGACAACACTCCTTATTAAAAAACTTTGCCCATTACATTTTGACACCTCATTTTTGGACAAGTTCCTGTAAGTGTTATGTTTTGACAAAAAATGTTTCTAGTATAAAATATTTTATGCCATTCTGAAATTAGCATTTGTAATTCATGTTTCCATCAAATTTCATTAAAATCATTCATATAGTTTTTTGTTTATCATAACTGTTCTGAGTTTTCCTTAATTTATGGAAACCAGTGTATATTAATCAACAAATATGTCCATCATGACAATGTTCATTCTCATTCAGAATTATCAGTGAAGCAATTTTTGTTCCAAAACCAAATCACAATGATGGAACCCATTTTGAAATGAAAGAGCCGTAGTTGGATGATATGGAGTACATAAACAGGTTTTATAATAGATCACCTAAAAATCATTCCCAATGAGGACTTCAAGAACTGTTTTGAATCATGGAGGATAAGAATGTATGAGTTAGGGTCAATGGGAAATACTTTAATGTGGACAACATTTGATTTCTCTAATTTTTCAACAATAAAAGTTTTATTGATGCAATCTCATTTCCTTTTTGCCTCGTGTTCATACACATTAACTGTTTCACCTGGAAATAATCACCTCACTAAATCTAACATGTAATTATACTTACAGATGTACTGGTATCTTGCATGGCTTTAACCCATTCACATGATTCCATCGTCACAGGTCTTACTGTTTCTGTACGACCTTCACGAAAAAGTCGTGTCATGGATGCTTCATATGTAAGGTTAAATTTCCCAGCATCCTAGAATAAAAATTAATTTTTATTAGAATAACAGTTGCTGTTGTGATGGTTCACCCATGCACTTTTATGTTTCCTTAAGCAGTTTTCATTTATTTGCAATGTTATTATTTTCGGGCTTTCTTTTCTTTGAATCACCAATTCTCCCCGCCCACAGAATTGCTGATTGTGCAACTTTATTTTGATTGATAGTGCTAAATGTGTAGAGCAAGGATATGGTTACTTACATCATCATTAGCACCTGATCACCATATGCAAATGTGGCTTCCCCACATGATATCACAGGTCCCACATTAGCTTAACAGATGTGGCTAAGTGTCTGAAGTCACAACTGTTAGTGAGTAGAGTGACTGAAGTCATGGAAGTGTGTAGTTGTAGAGTAGAAGTGGAGCAGTTTTATTTGTGCATCACTTGGATGAATGATTTAGTAAGGGCTTTTGCATTTTATTGGTGAGTCTATAATCCAATGAATTTTAATTTTTAAAATTTGCATTTGGCTTTATTATTGTTTTTTCTTGAGCAAAGTATTGTTTAGAAGGATTAATTTTGGAGGCAATCATTAAACTCGATGGCAATGCAATCCTTGTAAAACTCCAAAACCACCTAATCTGCAAAAAAAAAAAAACTTTAGGTTTAAGCAACAAGGGAGTGTAGAAATGAACAAAATGGATTAGCTCATGTAACAGATATCAGGGATAAAAAAATGACACTGTGATAATTAATGAAATCATGGTTTTTGCAGAATTTGCTTCGCCAAAACTAGATGAAATAAAGGACACTATTAGAGCACTCACTCAAAATTTTAATGACTTAAAGAAAAAAAATTGTGCATTCGAAAAAAATAATTTAGAAGTAAAGAAAGAACTGCATAAAGTTCAAGATGAATTATCTACAGCAGCATTCAAGAGGTCAGAATTTAGAGATCATTGGCATTCCAGAAAAACCTAATGAGGGCTTATCCAATATTATGACAAAAATTGCTGAAAAAATTGTAGTTGAATATAATAAGGATGACATACTAGTTATGCATCGAGTCTTAATGGTTAATAAAAATAAAATTAACCCATTAATTGTGAAATTTAAAAGCAGAGCAATATGTGATAAATGGATAAGCTCTAATAAAGCTTCTAAATTTAGTATTAATTGTTTTGATACTGATGTAAAATTTAAAAAGTCTGCAATGTGCCTAAATGAACATTTGATTCGTCTGCTGTTAAATGGTCCTGCTTCAAAGACTCTTTAAATATTGATCGAAGATTGTTGAAAATTGATACTGTCACATTGCCTACAAATTCATAAAATTTTAAAAAATCGTCAAACTTCGGATATTATGTTACTGAACAAATTGCCACAAGAGTTGTGTTTTATCTATAGAAGTATTTTTTCCCAAGTGTCAAAAGTTGAAGATAAGTGCTACAGCTTCCATTCATTCTTTAAATATTAAATGAATATTGTGAGAAATATATTTAGAGAGATTTGAGTGACATCTACAATTTATTGCCAGTAACAGTTTTTGCATAAAAGATTTATTTTCAATGTTAGGGAGCTTTGAAAGTGGCTTTCCATTCACATCAGAAAAAAGTGTCTGGACACTTTTTTCAACATAGTGTATGATTGTGTCACTTATTAAATGATGTGAAAAGCTTTATTTTATGCTTTGAGTGTAGATAGTAAGAATTATAGAGGAAACAACTCTTTGTAGGAATAGTAATAAGGTGCTAAGTTCTTCTGAAGATTCATTTTCATACTGATACAGATTTATGTTAGTTGAGTTTATATAAATGTTTTCATTCATACTTTTATAATAAATTACATTATTTTAAAATTATAATTATTACATACTATTCTTTTTAACTCACACCCAGTTTCCATCCATTAAATTCATAACAATTAGTGACAGGATCGGAATTATTTATTGAATGTCTTTCACTAGAAGTATAGATGAGTTAGTAAAACTGATGTGAGAGCTGAAATGCCTCTCAAAATAATACTTGAGAGGTGAAATAGCCTCTCAAAAAGATTACTTGAGAGCTGAAATGGCTACACAAAATAATGAATTGAGAGCTGAAATGCTCATAGACCTGAAATAACTGACTGTATAAAGACATTAATACCGAATTCAACAGACAGTGTGATAGTTTAAAGATTGAAATTGATAGTGTAAAGCATAATGTAAATGAAATTACTTGTGATTTTAACACCAAACTTGATACTATTAAAAATGATTGTGAATGCCAGTTTCAGATTTTAAGAAATGAAATTTTACCTTCTTCTTGTAATAATGGTAATTTTAGTGACAATAATGTTTTTACACATATCACTAGAAATACAACTAAACTTTCCCCATATGATGGTCAATCATCCTGGACAGCATTTAAAACACAATTTGAAGTCATCGCTAGAGCTAATGAGTTTCAAAAGGCTAGTTTTCTTGCAGATTTAATAAGAAGTTCTGCTGCAGAAGTTCTACAGTCTGTTCCAGAAGAAAAACAATTATATTATTAGATTATCAAAGTTTGGTGTCTGCATTAGAACTCAGATTTGGTGATAATTATTTAAAGCAATACTATGGGACTCAATTTAAACATCGTATGCAGAAGAGTGGTGAAACTTTGCAAGAATTTGCAAGTGATATTGAGTGTCTAGCTAGATTGGCTTATAGTAACTGTCCACCAGAAATTCAAGATAACTTAGTGCAATTGGAATTTATTGATGCTATTCCTGATCCTGAGACTCAACAATCCCTGAGGATGTTGAAAGGTGAATCTTAAAGTCAGTTGTGGTACATGCCATGAAGTATTAGTGCTCCAGATTTTCCTCCCAAGTGAACAACCACCAGTGAGATTTGTAAATGCAGAAGAAACCGTGGAAAAGAATAGTGAAATGCAAGAACTAACCAAAGCCATACTATCCATTTTGAAAAAGATAAAAGGTTCCTCCTCAAAGACTTCCACAGACCTTCAGTGTTGGAAGACTAGATATATTTGAGCCAACTGCAAAAAGTGGTGGGTGCAAAGTTCAAGCACGTGTAATAGGCAACGAAACCAATGTAAGCAACATGAAGGGCAAAGGATGACTGTTGACTGGTTGGCCTAAGGGGAAGTCACCCACGTTTCAGCACTGCATGGTGGACACAATGGACTGATAGCTGATGGAACCATGAATGGAGGGAGTGCCTTGCCATTTGATAGTAGACACTGGTGCAAATGTAACTTTACTGAGAACAGATATAGTGAAGAAGATTATACCTCACCCAAACTGGAATGTTAGACAGTCTAATATAACCCTACAAACAGTCACTGAAGATCATGCTAAAGCCCATGGAAGGATGGAACTCAACATCAGAGTTGGCAGCTGTCTGGTACGCCATCTTGTTTACATCGCCGACATCTATGATGAATACATATTAGACCTCGATTTCCTAAAGAAACGGATTCAGTATTAGACCCAGTGACAGCCTACTCATCTATAAGACAGAAGAGATCCCTCTGCTTAGCCGAACATCTGATTCTTTATCAAGTGTGACTACTGTAGTAGTGACGGAAGACAGAGATCCCAGCGCAAAGTGAAGTTACAATCTGTGGATATCGGGCAGAGACTTCTGGGTGTAATGGTCCACTCATTCACTTTTAATTTTTCTTAACCAGTTTTACTTTATTTGTGTTATATTTATCATTTTGGGGATTATTTTTAGTTGGCCATCATTTTTCCTCATTCCAATCCACTAAAGGAGTTGTGCATGCACAACTCCAACTTTTGATTGACAGTCACTAATGTAGGTTCAGGATATGACCCCTTTTTTTATCATAGCTAGCGTGTGCTCTTAAGATTATGCAAATGGTTTTACCCAGCATGCACTGCACATGTGTCAGTTGTATGCTGCATGTAATACCAAGTGACGTTAGGTCACAGAGTCAGACAGTGATGAAAGAGTTAATAGGAAGTTAGTGATGACAGTAGAGTAATGATAGTGGAGCATGAGAACAATGTTAACTGAAAAGTTTGTCAGTTTTGGAGATGTTTAAATGAATTTTTATTTACTCAGACTACTTTTGTATTCATCAGTTTATATGGTGAATCATGAATTTTTTTTTAGATATAAATGTTTGTTATATGAATATTTTGACTTTGCTACTTTTTCTCTTGAACAACAATAGTTGATTTTGATTAAGATTTAAATTTTAAAAATTTGACAATCTTTTGATTTCTCACTCAATAAATAATGCCCATATACTTAACGAACCCTCATTTAACTTTATTTGGCAAGTTGAGATTACTGGAGTTTTAATTCAATTTGGATCAGTCAAAAGGTCCAAAGTAAAGAAGTTTAATAATCTTTTAGAGCATTACATGTGGCATTCCAATTGGGGGTCACTGATGCCCTTGGTAAAGGAGCTTTGGCTCATGGTATCCTGGTTGTAAGGACTTTAGTCAAAGTAGATAAAGAACAGATTCCTATCAGAGTGATGAACTGTAACAAATCCAATAGATTATTGAAAAAGAGTGAAGAATTAACAATATGTGAACCTGTTACATGGGTAACAATAGAAGTTACTGACTCAAACCAACACCATACTGACATCCCCTCTCATCTTACTGACTTGTGGGGAGAAACAAGGAAGTTATTAACTAAAGACCAAGCTGATAAGGTCGAGTACCTACTTAAAGAGTTTTCGGACATTTTTTCTGCTACATCAAATGATTATGGCCGGACGAACTTGACAGAACATAAGATCAACACTGGTGATTCTCCTCCAATCTATCTACCAGCAAGAAGGATTCCATTGGCAAAACAGGAGGAGACAGAACAACTCTTAAGGGACATGGAAGCTCAAGATATTATAGAACCATCACAGAGTCCCTGGACATCACCAGTGGTTCTTGTCAAGAAAAAGGATGGATCTATCCGATTTTGTGTAGACTACTGCAGATTGAATAATATAACAAAGGAAGACTGCTTTCCCTTACTCAGGATTGATGATACACTTGACACTATCTGGGTAGAATGGTTCTCGATATTAGATTTGAAGAGTGGCTATTGGCAAGTTGGTACACATCCTGAAGACCATGGGAAAATATCTTTCACTACAGGAAATGGACTTTGGCAGTTTAAAGTGATGCCATTTGGACTTTGCAATGCACCTGCAATGTTTGAACGACTAATGGAGGCGGTGCTCAAAGGTTTGTCTTGGGAGGTCTGCCTGGTTTACTTGAATATGGTTTACTTACATCATCGTTCATCCTGGTTTACTTACATCATCGTTCTCGGGAAGACTTTTGAGAAACATTTGAGAAATCTTCATCAAGTATTTGAAAAACTTATAGCAGCCAAGCTAAAATTGGGACTGACTAAATGTAAACTGTTCCAGAAAGAAGTTCATTACTTTGGCCATGTCATCACTACATCAGGGATTAAGGCTATTTCTAGTAAGATAAAAAACTGTAAGAGACTGGCCTCCACCACAGGTTATTCATCAACTTTTCAGTTCTATTGGACTTTGCACATGTTATAAAAGATTTGCCAAGAGTTTCTCTAACATCACAAGGCCATTACATCATCTGACAGAGGAGGGCCAGTGGTTCATGTGCCCTATTGGATGTGAAGTGGCCTTCCAACGGTTGAAGCAAGCTCTTTTCACAGCACCAGTGTTAATATATCCACAAGCTGGAAAACAGTTCATATTAGATACTGACACAAGTAACACAGGAGTTGGTGCTGTACTATTACAGCAACAGGATGGACAAGACAGAGTTATTGCATATTTTAGCAAAACTTTATCCAAACCAGAGCGAAATTATTGTGTCACATGTAAAGAACTGTTAGCAATAGTAAAAGCAATAGAACATTTTCATCATTATCTCTATGGCCAGAAATCTCTTATTCATACTGATGCTGCATTTAGGTGGCTACTAAATTTTAAAAACCTGAGCATCAAAGTGGCAAGTTATATAGGAATGCAGATGCCCTTTCCAGACAAAATTGACAATTTTAAGCATTGCTATAATGCAGAGTTGAAATATGGTAATAAAGATATAATGCCCATAAGAAATAACATTGACACAAGAAAACAGTGATACTCCTAACATCTAGAGTCCAATAAAAATTAGAAAGGCCCAACTAGATGATGAAGATATAAGGCCAATGATAAATTTGATTGAAAAATCTGATATAAGAACTAATTGAGAGCAAATCTCAAGGTATAGCCCAATTATTAAAAGTTATTAGGCACAGTGGGACTCCTTAGAAGTGAAAGATGGTGTATTATAGAGAAGATGGGAGAATCCCACTGGACAACTGATCCACTGGCAGATAATCCTTCCTTGCTCCTGAGTGGAACTAGTGATGAAAGATGCACATGATAGTGCCACTGAAGGACACCAGTGTTAATAAGACATTAGCGAAAACCAGGGAATGATTTCATTGGTGAAGGGCAGACATTGAAAGACGATGTAGGCAATGTGAGGCCTGTGCAGCAAAGGCCCTAAGACTAGGAGTCGGGGTAAGCTGCAAACGTATAACGTTGGTATCCCTTTCGAGAGAATAGCCATTGATGTAATGGGTCCACTTCCTAGGACTGATGACGAGAATCGCTATTTATTAGTGGTAATGGATTATTTCATGAAGTGGCCTGAAGTCTATCTCATCCAAGACCAGGAGGCAACAACAGTTGCAGAGATGAAACTAAATAACTTGATTAGAAGGTATGGAGTACCATTCAGTTCCACTAAGACCAAGGACAGAATTTTGAATCCAAAGTGTTTAAAGCATCTGTCAACTGTTAGGCATTCAGAAAACAAGAACAACTCCCCTTCACCCTCAGTCGGATGGTATGGTTGAGAGATTTAATAGGGCAATTGCACAACATCTAGCATTGTTTGTTAACGACCATCAGTGTGACTGGGATCACCATACACCATTCCTTTTGTTGGCATACAGAACAGCAGTGCATGAAACAACTGGACAGACACCTTCCATGATGCTCTTTGGAAGAGAATAACATCTTCCCTGTGACCTTTTATATGGTTGGCGCGAAGCAATGCCTGTGTCCACTCCACAATACATACAAGAATTACAATAATGACTAGAAGAAATCCACCACTCCATCAGATATAACATCAACTTAACAAGTAAGAGTACCAAAATGAGGTACGGCAGTAGAACAAATGGAACTCTTTTCAATCAAGGAGATCTTGTATGGCTGTACAATTCACATAGAAAAAAAAAAGACTTTCTCCAAAACTTCAGAAACCTTGGGAAGATATATGGTAGTTAATAGGATTAACAACGTGGTGTATTGCATTCATCGGCATCCAACTACAAATACAAGATGGCTCATGTGGATCATTTGGCCCCATTTCATCAAAGAACTGAAGAAGCTTCAGAATCCAGAATTGTTCAGGATGAACAATAACATAAGGAGGGGGCAATGTTAAGACAGATGAACATATTACAATGAACTTGTGATGTGATGCATCATTTTGATACTCACATGTGCTTCAGCGTGTGAATTATATCACTAACCACTTCGAACGAACTTAACTTAAAAAAATAAGGAATAAGGGAGTTGTAAGCTACTTATCAAATAGAATTACGATAACTAAAATTAACAACACCTACAGTGAAAAGGGTCAAGTTAAATTCGGTGTTCCTCAAGGATCTATTTTAGGCCCGTTTTTATTTCTGATTTGCATAAATGACTTAACAAAATTGAAACTAAATAGTACCATGTTTTTATATGCCGATGATATAGTTTTAGTTAACAAAAACAAATTGGAAGATGTGGTTAAACATACACAGTTGTATCAGAATGATATGACTGTGTATACAAAAAGACTTTAATATTACTAAACGATGGTTAAACTCAAATAAATTGTATCTAAATAGCAATAAAACCAAATGGATGACTTTTCATTCACCTGGTTTCAAAATTAACAATAACTTAATCATTACAACACACATATTAAACTGCAGAAAAAAGGGAACCATTTATGAGCTAGATAACTGTGCCTGCATAAAATGTGACAGAGTACATACAATAAAATATCTAGGATTACATCTCAATAGTACCCTCAGATGGAACATTCATTCTGAGAACAAAAACAAAGAGTTAACAAAAACAAATTGGAAGATGTGGTTAAACATACACAGTTGTATCAGAATGATATGACTGTGTATACAAAAAGACTTTAATATTACTAAACGATGGTTAAACTCAAATAAATTGTATCTAAATAGCAATAAAACCAAATGGATGACTTTTCATTCACCTGGTTTCAAAATTAACAATAACTTAATCATTACAACACACATATTAAACTGCAGAAAAAAGGGAACCATTTATGAGCTAGATAACTGTGCCTGCATAAAATGTGACAGAGTACATACAATAAAATATCTAGGATTGCATCTCAGTAGTACCCTCAGATGGAACATTCATTCTGAGAAAATCTGCGGCACATTAAGGCTTTGAAATTAAATAAATTACAATATATTATGGATACCAACACATGTATTATGTTTTATAAAGCAATCTGTGAGACCCTCTTATATTATGCCATAACGATACATGGTACAACCAACTTAACAAATACTGGAAAAACAGAAGGTATTCAATCCTCAACAGCTAAAATTATTATACCAATTAAAGACCACACACATCTAATTACAGCCCAAGATAGATTTATTTACTTTGATATTTTACCTTATCCATAGCCTATATAACTATAATATAACATAGTTATAAATAAAGTTTTCAACAACACACATAAAAGTATGATAAAAACAAAAGATTTAAAGAAAAAAATTATTTTCAACTATCAAATTTTACAAATAACTATGGGAAGTGCACAAGTGGCTACAAAATTCCATACATTTTCAATCTCTTACCAAGGGAACTGCTAGCCATAAATTTTTTCAGAGAAATAAAACATGAATTAAACAGATTTTTATAAAAAAAATTAGATAATTAATATTAAAACCTACTGACAAATTATGTGGTGCTGAATGCAAACATAAAAATTCCAATGTTATTTTGAAATATTCTAAATGAAAAAAGGTAAAAAAATTTAGTAAAGAGAGCATATTATTGAATGTCGAAATTCTCAACTGAAATAGTAAGAAGTACATAGTAAATGCAATGTGATATAAATATATTAAGATAGCAGATTAAGCCAGAAAGAAGGTATAATGTATTATGTCAATGTATTACTCTCTCCTGCAGATAAGCTGTTAGCTTTGTGGGACATCTGTAAATAGGGAATGATTTATTTGAATTTGTCTGAATAAATAAATGATTAAAAAACAATTAGGAAGAATTTGTGTGAAGGCAAACGTAGTTTGTTTTAGTCTGTGCACTATAGTACAAAGAAGAAATGTTTTTATTTGGTATGTTTGCAGGAGGTTAAATAAGTTTATCAGTGTGATCATGTTAGTAAACTAGTAAATGAAATGAAGAATTCACCATTTGAAGTGTGATGATCAATGCCTGAAAAGAATTGGTTCTGAGAAACCAATATACTTAGCTGCAGTTTTGGAGTAATTGATTGGTTGGTTGGTAGTTTAGGGTTTTATGGCACATTAGCATCTAAGACTATAATTCGCCAAATGAATGTCCATAAAAAATTATATAAAAGTTGTGATATCTTTAACCAAATTTAAAAATAAACTACAAATGTAAAACAATAAAATGGAATATATTGGACAACAATGAACAAATGTATAAATGTGTTATAAGTATAAATAAAAGTAACACAGATGTAAGTGACCTGGGCTGAACATATAGAATAATAAACAGGGGAGTAAAACTATAGGCTAATAAAATATCCAGTATATCATAAAAATTTAAATACAGAGGTAAAACAACAATGATCAGATAAGAAATGTCTGAGTGTAAGGGGCTCAGACATAAAATCATGGTTAAAAAACATATGCCGTTCAAAGGTAAAACATGGACAAGAAACTAAAATATGTTTGACAGATAAAGTAGCGTCAAAAACTTGCATTTAGGTTCATCGTCTTCCCATAGAAGAAACAAATGATTAATAAACAAATGACCTAAGCGAAGCCGAGCAAGTACTCCTTGAAATTTCTGCGAAAACAAGACTGCCACAGTTTGACAATGGGCTTGATCTTGAAAAGCTTGTTACCAACCTGTTCAGACCAAGATCTCTGCTACTGTGCCCAGAGCTCGATGGAAAAATGCTGCCAGAAGTCCAAGTATGAAACTGGCAGTCGAGAGTCAGATAGGGGCAAGGAAGACCTTGCAGCAGCATCTGCCAAGTCATTGCCCCTAATCCTGACATGACTGGGCACCCAACAGAAGAGAACAGTGGTGGTGGTTGCCAGACAATGGAGCTGCTAGCAGATATGAGAATATGGTGAGGCCGATGCTTCACAGAGATCAAAGCCTGTAGCGAGCTAAGTGAGTCGGTGTAAAGCACACACCAACGATGACACTTAGCTGCTATGTGGTCCAAGGCAAGGCTGATAGCATGCAATTCTGCAGTGAAGATGGAACACTTCTGTGGATCTAGTCTGCAATGATTAATCCCAGCAAACCATGGCCGATTCCACTGATGTGCCGGACTTCGAGCCATCTGTGAAGGCACGAAGTCTGGGTACTCAGCACAACGGCTGGCAAAGAGTTGCCAGTACACACAGTCAGGTGTAATGGCCTTCCCCATCGTGCACAGGGCAAACAGCGAGCCATGGTGGGAGTAACTCAACTGTCAACTATGCGATGCTATTGAGACTAATATTGATGTCTCTGAGGTAGCCTCGGATTCGCACACCAAAAGGACAAATGGCAGTCAGCCGATTAGTGTATAGCATTTCCCACTTTGGACTGAAAACACAGTCCCAAGTGGGATGGCATGGCAGGGATTGCAATTTATATGCATATTGTAGGGACAACTACTGATGGCGAAGAGATAAAGACGGTTTGTTGGTCTCAATGTAAAGACTCTGGACTGGTGAGGTGTGGAAGGCTCCTGTGCAAACACAGACGGCTTGATGATGGAGGGAGTCCAGCATCTTCACCACTGAATACTGGGTGGAGTCGAACACCTGGGATCCGTAGTCCAATTTTGACCAGACAAGTGCATAGTACAGGCAGAGCAGAGAACATCAGTTAGCTCCTCAGGAGAGGGAGAGTTGGGTTGGGTTACTTTACCTCTGAGTGGGACTTTTTTGCACAGCATGAGCTAAATAGGTAGGTCACATGGACCCTTAAGGCTCAGAGAAGGATGGGGGAGGGGACTCACTGGAACAGTTGATGGAAGACAGATGGTAGCCTCCAGTCAAGGGCATCCAGCGTGTTCTTTAATGTGCACAGGGTATGGCTCTCTCCCGCACACGGGCCACAACTTAATGTCCCATCTGATGGACGGCAGTCTTTCCAAGCCCATCAGTGTCCCCTACTGACCGTGGGCAGGGCGGGGAATTTTGCGGAGATAAATCTCAACTCTGACCCAGCTGGGATTCAAACCCCCTAGGAGAGAGAGGATCTTGATGATGTTCAATGCCCATGTGCACTTCGACCTGAGATGATGTATGTGTGGTAAAAAGGTTTTATTTCCTTCCAATTGTCATACCTTCCCAATTGTCCTTCACCCAGTTGTTTGTCACATCTATCCAGTTGTTGTATGCTCCCAACATTATTAACTACACCCCACAAGACTTCAGCTAAACTAAATGGAAAATATTCCAATAAATATGCAAAAAGAGCACATCTAAAAATACTTGTGCCTCACCCCTTCCAGCTGAATGGAACCTAATAATCAATGAATATTGCCATAACAATAAGTAATGCCAGCAGGGGAGAGTCATATATTTTACATGTTTAATAGGCATTTTACTTTAGTCTTTAGGTCTCAGCAGCAATCCCTAGCCTGATGCTGCCAGATGAAGCCTCGCATGAGAGAGGCAAAACATGTCACCATCCAAATTTTACCTTTTAATTTGTTAAAATGTTAGATAAGTTTGAGTAATTTAAAGAATTTTAATGGTTAACTTTGAATAGAGGGGGTTAAAGTTAAGCCATTAGAGCATGCTTCTAAAGGTAGTACAACTGCACCAGTAGATGGAAGATATTTTCAGGAGCAGCCACTGTAATTTAACATTAAAGTGCAGGAACAACTGCAATAAAATGTACAGGTTTTCCGATGTGAAATCAACAAGATCTTAATAATACAAGTGTCAAGCCATCAGGTGAGAAGCTCCTATAAGTGGACTACATAGCTTGTCATCTCAGCTGTGTAGTCTGGATCAGTGTGATCCTGACCACCACAATGGGCAAAGATGGATTTGGTATGTATGGTTATACCTTGCAATGAAAGAAACCTGCTTTGATGGTGACTAGTTGATCATCATAATTTGTGGTTGATCATAAGATAATGTGGCTTACCTGAGAAGTTATGTTACCATACATAATGAAAGCTCTGTATAACAACATTGAGTCACATGTGAGTTTGTAAGGTTTGTGTCAATTGGTTTAGCATTACTTCTGGTGTTCAACAAGGGTGTATTTTGTCTCCTTTTCTGTTTAGTTTAGATACTGATTATGTTATGTGAAATGTACTGCAAGGGAATGATTTTGTGCTTAAATGGTCTAGAGATCTGAAAGTTTCTGATTTAGATTATGCTGATGATTTAGCCCTTTTGGCAAATGATATTGATGAGATGAATTCTTTTATTAGAGCTATTGATGAGACTGGTAGTAAAGTATGTTTGGTGATAAACAGAGAGAAAACTAAAGTGATGAAAACTGGTTAGGCAGGCTGTGATTCAGTTAATCTGAATAGTTCCACTCTTGAGCAGGTGTCTTAGTTTAATTATCTTGGGATCTATTGTAACAGATACTGGTAATGTGTGGCATGAGATTAACAGATGAATAGGGATTGCTGCTGGGACTTTTAACGATCTATGAGGAGTGTGGAGAAATGGGCATATATACCTAAAGACTAAAATTAGACTACATAATAGTTTCATTCTTTCTAGGGTTAGTTATGGTAGCAAAACTTGGATGCTTTGTAAACAAGATAATAGGAAATTTGATACTTTTGATTCTAGATGCTTATACAGTACCTTGAGAATTAGGTGGTTCAACTTTGTAAGTAATGATGAAGTTAGGGAAAGGAGTCAGCAACCTCCTTTGAACAGCATATTGTGCAGAGAGAGACTCCATTGGTTTGGACATGTTGCCCGTATGCAAAATTATAGATTAGTGAATAGGGTTATGAACAGTGTGACTAAAAGCCTTAGAAATAGGGGGAGACCTAATATGTGGTAGGCAGACAAATAGTGCACAGTGGCCAGATGCAGCAGATGTAGCTCAGGACAGATATGTTTGGAGAGTTAAATTGCACAAACTGGTTGTAGGTCCATAACCCATGGCTGCTTGAGGATATGATGATGATGAGCAGGCATTGCTTATTAAATGTGAGAAATGACACTACTATGGTTACTAATTTCTAGTGTGACATGATGAAATTCACTACACTGCGATGAGTTATGTGGATAGTACCAAAACAATCTTCTCATCAAAAACACCAACACTTGGAGATCACACCCCATGAAGAATTTAGTGATTTATGAGGTGATATGGTAATTGCCACCTGACAAATCACTATAACTTTGAGGAATAGATCAGAGTATTTTTGAGTGTGCAGTCTGAACAAGGAAGTCACTGGAGCTTAGGTGCATGATGAATTTTGGTGCTCCACTAGAACTTCCAAACTTTTATTTATAAAAATAGAGGATATATTCCCAGGCAACTGGTCACCCAGAGAGTGGATGACCAGGGTGGAGAAAAAGATGCTGACAAAGATGAAAAGCCTTCAAGTGAAACCTCATCTCCACCCACCATGGGCTAAATCAGATGCCTGATTAACACCATGGATATATATGGGTATATACAGATTGTGAGTGCAAGTCTCCTGTCCCATAAAGATGATGAGGTAACTTGTGGAACTTTTAACTGAACTTTGATATGGAGTTCCCTGCATGATTGACCCTAGGAAAGACAGCCAACTGATCCTGCTGGGGTTCATTCCAGGACCTCCTGTTTACCTAAAGCAAATGTTAAAGCAGTGCATCACAATGGTCCTCTAAAACACTTCAGATCCCTGTAACAAGCTCCATAACAGCAAAACAAGATAAGGGAGATCCTACTAGTCATGAGTTTTAATCAAATGCTCAAAGGAAGAGAAGGTATCTATTTCCAGAATATTGACAATATCCCATTGATTACCCTTTCAAACTCATGACTCCAATAAAGATATGCTTGACTATAATGATAAATACCATGGGCAATCTCTAACAGTTGTCAATATTAAAGAGAAAATCAGATGAAGCAGTTTGTACATATGCTGGAAAAGAAATACCACAATTATTTAAAAAGAAATTATACATAAAGAATATTTATCATTAGAATTGGAAGTGTCAACCATGTTACTTTATGTAATATACAAAAACATGGAAAAATGTTCATATTAAACATACACACTATGAGCATTATAATGTATTCTTTTTTAAATAACCCATATTACAGACTTTGTTTGATAAAAAATTATAATTACCAGAAAAAGGAAAAAGGAAGGATACTTAAATTAATACCACTTTATAATCATACAAATGATTACTGTCATTTACCACATATATTTATTTTTCCAATTTTGAAATAAGCAATTCCAAAAAAAAAATTCTGCAAATTAGTACAACAAGGACTTACCCTGTAGTATGCAAGCTGTAATGCCATTTGAATATATGCATCTGGACTAACTTTACAATTTTTCATAAACCCTTTTCCATAAGCATTGTGAACAAGGAGTCTGAGGTCAACATCATCAATCAATGCTTTTGCAGAAATCACACAGTTATCAATAATTTCTGCACACTGCAAACATATTTGAACATTTAATGCAATTGTTAATATTAAAGCCACAGTGTTCAGTTTTAACATGTTAAATCTATATATGGAGGGAGTTCAAAAAGTTCTTCGCACCTCTCTGTAGATTTGCACTCATCCCTCTGAAATTAATGAGCTACAACTTGTTTGAAACCTTGTCTGAATTTGTCATTATGTATTAAAAACAAAGTCCATATCATAATTTCCCTCTTCGCTGGTCGCATGTAAAGGTTGGTCTGTGAAATCTGTGTGTTGCTGCTATGGAGCCTACTAAACACAGAGAAATATTTTACATTTTCACCAGGATGCAGCTTGGGGATGATGCAAAAAATATATATATAATATATATTCATGCTGCCAGTATATATATGGATCCTGTCTGTATAGCACTGTTACAGGATGGATGCACAAATTCAGAGGACAGCAGAGCTTCGAAGATGTCCCTTGTGCAGGAAGACTGAAGGAGGTCATGAATGAGAGAACCATCACTGCTGTTCGTGAACTCATTAAGGTAACCTCCCACATCACCATTCAGGTAATAAGTCTAGATCTCAATGTATCAATTGGCAGTGTGGAAACTATTATTCATCAACATTTAAAATTCTGAAAGATGTATGAAATGAGTACCCCACAAACTGACAGAACATCAAAAATGGGTTAGAGTCAACTCGTGCAAGGAGATACTGGCAATGTTTGACCTAGTGGCACCAAATGGCTAACAGACATTGTCACAGGTGATGAGATGTGGGTTTTATTACTACACAACTCTAGAAAGGTTGACAAAGATGAACCACGTCTCCAAATCATCCAACAAGACTTCCACTCAAGGAACGGGATATTCACAATTTTTTTTTATTTCCCAAAGAGTGGTAGCAGTGGACACTTTACCTGAAAAAATGACTATAAATATGCAATACTACACCAACATTGTTTTGCCCAAAATGGCTAAGGAGATGAAAGAGCAGCATCCAACAACAAGGTTGCCAAGGGTTCTTCTCCTTTGACAATGCAGTGCTCACTAAACCTGGCAAGTTACACCCTATTTGAATCAGGAAAAAAGGAAACAGCTACCCCTCCTGCATATTAAGCCAAACTTGCACCATGTAATTTTTGGCTATTTCCAAAATTAAAAAGGAACTTAGTGGGAAACCTTTTTCAAGGGTGCAAGACCTTGAAAAATACATTCATTCAGAGTTGCAGTTTAGTCTCCAACAGGAGTACCACCAAACATTCCAGAATTGGATCAGACATCTGCAACTTTGTATAGATGCTGGAGGGGAGTATTTTGAAAGATATTAAAAGTTTTGAGTTGAGTGCAATGGCTTTTGTTCTACAGGTGCTTGTCAAGACCTTTTTGAATGCCCCTCATACATATTTAGCAATTTATTGTCTTTTATGAATATACACAGCTCAATGACACTGTAATGTAACAAACATTTTACTAAATATGACAAAAATTCTTAAATTTTTGTCATAATTAAATTTTACTTGAACATGGCCTCATGGTTATAGAACAAGTGGGCATTTCCAAATCAATGCTGCAGTCTAGGGCTATATCTCAAAGTTGTGGTTGGTCAAGGATGGTAATAACTAAAAAAATTATATGCAAACTGAAAAAAGTAAGCCACACGTACAAAAATCTATTTCCCCAACTCTTCCTCCCTAGATATTCTTGAAGTTTAGCAGAAATCTAATATTATTATCAAATATATCCGAATTTGAAAAGCTGTTACTTTACTATAAAACACTTATACACCGAAGAACCAAAACATTAAGACCAGTGCATCTTTATGCAAATTGAAGCAACTGCAGTAAACAATGGCGAGTGTGAAGGTCATGAAACAGTATAAATAACACCTGATACTGAACTCTGTTAATCAGTGTTATTCTTGCTCTTCTGATGGGAAAGGCAGCAGACTTAAGTGAGTTTGACAAAGGCCAAATTGTAATGGGCAGATGACTGGGTCAGAGCATTTCCGAGACAGCAAGGCTTGTGGGATGCTCAAGGTCAGCCGTGGTTAGTACCTTCAAAAAGTGATCTGAGGAGGGAAAAACCACAAATTGCCGGCAAGGTGTGGGCTGACCACGGCTCATCTATGCTAGAGGTGATAGAAGGCTATCCTATATGGTACAAACCAACAGAAGGAATACTGTGATGCAACTCGCCTGTAATTTGAATGCTGATGACAGGAGTAATGTGCCACAACACATGGAACCCTGCTGAAAATGGGGCTGCATAGCTGCAGGCCGCTCCAAGTGTCCATGCTAACCTTGGTTCACTATGGAAAGCACCTACAATGGCACACAAGCATCAAAACTACCTCCCACCATGATCTTGAATGATTGGAAGAAGATCATCTGGTCCAATGAATCTCATTTCCTGTTGCACCATGTGGACAGCTGAGTACATGTGCATCACTTACCTAGGGATTTGTTAGCACCAGGATGCACTGTAGGATGAAAACAAGCTGGTGAAGGGAGTATAATGCTTTGGGAAATGTTCTGCTGGGAAACCCGGGTCCAGTCATTCATGTGCAGGAAACTATGAAGTCTACCACCTACCTAAACATCATTGCAGACCAGGTACATCCTTTCATAGCAATGGTATTCCCCTCTAGTAGTGCCTTCTTTCAGCAGGATAATGTGCCAATCCACACTGCTCGGATTGTTCGAGAATGGTTTGCAGAACATGAGGAAGACTTCCAGGTATTGCTCTGCCCTTCAATTTCCCAGACATCAATCCAATTGAGCATTTGTGATTTGTGTTGGAACATCATATCCGATCTGTGGCAGCTCAACTACGTAACTTACAAGAGTTAAAGAATCTGCTGGTAATGTGTTGGTACAAGATACCAGAAGACACCTTTAGAAATCTTGTAGCATCAATGCCTCACTGGGTAAGAACTGTTTTGGTGGTATGTGGAGGACCAACATCATATTAGGCAGGTGGTCATAATGTTTTGGCTCTTCAGTGTATGTTAGGCTATACTATAATAAGTAACCCTTATCAAAAATCGAAATACCCCAGAGATTATTTTATAACTCAATGAAAGGTGGTACAGATCTATTGCATCAAATGGTCCATAACTATTCATGAAAATAATGTACCAATATATAGAAATATGTATATTTCATAAATATTCTTGGCATTACCAGAATTGCAGCCATAGTGTGTGTTTCTGTTTGTCTATATGACTATAACAGATCTAGATTCTAATTACAATAGTCACTGTGTACATACATAAATCTAAACAGTAATTTTGTACAAAATGTTACTAATAAAGTAACTACAAATAATTATAATAAAAAAGGTAGTACAATTGTCACATACAATTTCATAATAATACAATAACATTTCCAAAATTAATGTCAATACATAAAATATAGATGGACAAAAACATCAACTAGACAATAACAACATATATTTCAACCTGTACTCATCCATTGCCATAGCAAACAAACCTAACTCTCTGTTGTATAAATTAATTAAATTACAATATTTATTTATGAAAAATTTCTTTACAAAGTTAGTTTGGTAAAAATTTGGCTTTTACTGAAATGTTTCTGGAACTGAAGCTAGGAACATGAAAGTTAAAAATATTCATCAATTTTATTTCTTCAATAGAATTATGCAGTAACTTGTAGAAAAATATTATTACAAATAAATTACTTTTCATTGAAAGAGAACTGAAATTAAGCATCTTCCTTAAATCAGGGTTAATATATCATACACATAGTGCCCCAATATTTTCACTTCATTGAACATTTTAGGGGTAAACTTCCTTTGGACAAAGCCACAGGATATCAGTAACTCAGTTGAACAGTAGTACTTCCCCACAAAGTTGATCTTGACCCCGGAGGGTCGATAGATCTCCAGGCAGTCAAGAAACAGGCTGTTGCAGATCTCAAACATTTATTTGAACACTTTCCAAGAGCTGACTATAATTATTATAATATGGGATCCAAATTAGTGAGCCATACTTAACTTTGATCTCACTATTGGATTGTATAAAATAATATTCGATTCAATACTTTGGAAGTTACAAGTTTTTCTAATCATATATCCTAAATATTTATTACACTGGTGGACAAAACTTCAGTTAAAAACAAAAGTTGGCATAGTAACATCACGATTTGAGAGACTTTTATAAACTTCAAGTGAAAGGTATATCAGACCATAACAAAGAACATATGCAAACATGAAATGCATGTGGATTGCTGGGAATAATGCTCATAGATAAAAAAAAAAGTCCTTTCTGGTGGTTGCAGAAATGGGTTGTTCCAGTGAGCAATAGGGAGTATGATCCCCCTTGACCACCATGCATGTTGCACAAGGAACATGCATGCTGGTGATAAGATGACAGATGAGGTTGGACATCAATAAATGCTACAGTTCCATCCATTAAAACAGATCGCATCTCTATGAGGCTTTTTGGAAGGGGCTGAAGAGCACCAATGCATCTCCCCAGAGCATTCCAGATTTGTTCAATAGATTAAGCTCTGGAGACCTGGATGACCACTCCATTTTGTAGATATCCTTTCTCTCAAGGTAATTGTTGTTCAGCTGAGCCCTATGAGGATAAGTATTATCATCATAAAAATGAACTCGAGGTCAGCTGCATCCCTGAAAAGTCTTATAAAGGGCTGCTGTATGCTCAATATATCAATGTACCATTGAGCATGCAACAGTGCTATCCTGAAACGCATGAAGTGGTGTAAGGCCATCCAACATTATGCCCCCCACCACCACCAGAAGACTCCTCCCCCATAGTGGGCTCATTCCCAGATGTTGTGGGGATGGTTGTGTATTCCAGGTTCTCTCTAGATGAGTGCATGTTGGGAATCTGTAGTCAGACTGAAACAGGGCTCATTTGTGATGTGCCCACTGATGTTCAAATCCAAGTGTAATGCTGCCTACACCAAGCCCTTTCAGCTCTTCTTTGAGAGGAGGTGAGAATGAAACAAACCATTGGTTTCCTAACATACAGACCACCTAACAAAATTATCTGGACACAGTTCTCCTTGGTATGATCACAGCTGAAGGCATGCAAGCTCAACATCGAGTAGTTTAACTATTATTTCCCTATGCCTTCTTACTGTTAAGGCCAGATATAGCGATGTTGAGACTGACCTCTTGAGATGTTGTGACCCTTGGCCGGCACAATAATGGTTGTCAAGACACATTTCCAGATTTCTGATATTGTCACCATAGCCTAGAGATCACCATCTGAGAGACATGTGCACTCTGGCTACAGCAACTTAGATCTGTCTGCCAACTTCCTAACATTGGCTATCCACCTCTCCAAATCCTCCAGGTGTTCATCTGCATGTTCTCCAACACCTCTTACAAGCTTATGTGTTTCTAGCATGTGAGGTATAATACGAGAGTGTAACACTCCAAAATTTATTAACTTTTCAAGTTGGGCCTTTTGTCTGATCTAAATTTATTTAAAATTCCAGATAGCTTTGTCGGGCACCAGGCAATTTTAACTTGCCAAATAAAGTTGAAATAGGGTTCATTTGGTAGATAGCATTACTTACTGAGTAAGAATTCAAAAAGGATTGTCAAGTTTAATTAAAATTTAAATCTAATAAAAAAAATCAATTAACGTTGCTCAAGAGAAAAATAGCAAAAATTCAAAAGTTTCTAAAACAAAGTTTATTTCCAAAAAAGTCAAAAGCTCACCAGACTCCTTTGATGAATACAAAAGTTGGAGTACTAGCAACTCCCATCTATCTAAATCTCTATTACATCTCTCTTCACTACAATACTACATCTCCACTGACAATACTCATTTACAGCACTTTCTCCACTCACTTACTCTGTGACCTAATGTCACTTAGTTATAATGTGCTGCATACAAATCCGGCACGTGTCTGTTGCATGCTAGAAAAACATTTGAATAATCTGATGATAGCACTAGCTGTGATGCAAGATGAGTCATGTCCTACATGCACACATTAGCGGCTGACAATCAAATATCGGAGTTGTGCATGCGCAACTCCTACAGCTTGGGAACGAGAATTGCAATGTCCAAAAATGAAATAATCTCCAAAATGATAAATATAACGTAAATAAAGTAAAACAGGTTAAGGAAAAGTAAAAGTGAATGGGTGGACCATCACAAGAGCTGTATCTGCACTCTCTTTCATAGGGTGCCTTATGCACATGGCATTTTGCATGTGCAAATACTATTCATGTCAGATAAGAAAAAAATCTGTAAAAAAAAAATCGGAAAAAAAGTTCCAACAAAGCTGCAACCTCCTTGGAGGACAACCCAGTCAGGGGTCAAAATATTAGGTTATTTACTCACAAGTGAATCTATTTGTCTTAAGTTTCTATGTATATTAATCTGCCTATTCTAAGACAGCCAATTATTGCTGAAAAAAAAAAATCAACCAATTTATAAATGAAACCAATTTTGATAAATTTACCTATCAGTACACCAAAATCTATCCTATCAATGCTTTAGAGAAATAAGGGTTGGGACGTTTTACCTCTGAGCGGCACTTTTTTGCACACCATGGGCTAAATGGCCAGGTCACATGGACCACAAAGACTCAGAAAAGGTTGGGGAAGGGGACCCACTGGAACGGCTGTTGGGAGACAGATGGTAGTCTCCTGTCAAGGCCATCCAGCATGTTCTTTAACGTGCACAGGGTATGGTTCTCCCGCACACAGGGCCATGGCTTAACGTCCCATCCAACGGACAGCGGCCTTTCCAAGCCCATCGGTGTACCCTACTGAATGGGGGTTGGGTTGTGTTGGGTTGTTTTAACTCTGAACGGCACTTTTTTGCACACCATGGGCTAAATGGCCAGGTCACATGGACCCCGAAGGCTCAGAGAAGGTTGGGGGAGGGGACCCACTGGAACAGCTGTTGGGAGACAGATGGTAGCCTCCCGTCAAGGCCATCCAGCGTGTTCTTTAACGTGCACAGGGTATGGCTCTCCCACACACGGGGCCACGGCTTAACGTCCCATCCGACGGACGGCGGCCTTTCCAAGCCCATCGGTGTCCCCTACTGACCGTGGGCAGGGCGGGGAATTTTGCGGAGATAAATCTCAACGCTGACCCAGCTGGGACTCGAACCTGGGAACTACAGATTACGAGCCTGGCGCGCTACCGACTGAGCCACCCTCGCCCCTTGCTGAACGGGGACAGGGCAGGGAGTTTGCAGAGATAAGTCTCAACGCTGACCCAGCTGGGACTCGAACCTGGGAACTGCAGATTACGAGCCTGGCGCGGTACCGACTGAGCCACCCCCACCCCAGAGAAATAATAGTTAGATGGATGTAGTTTATACTTATGATTAAAAGTTAATGCAATATTAGTATTTGAATTCATCAAATTTTTTAACATACATCTTTTCAGCATAAACCCATGGTGATCTGTTGAAATCAAATTAGTTAACGTAATGAAAGCTCTCTATAATAACACTGAGTCATGTGTGAGAGTTGGTATGGCATACAGCAATTGGTTTAGCATTGCTTCTGGTGTTCGACAAGGGTGCATTTTGTCTCCTTTTCTATTTAGTTTCATTATTGATTATGTTATGCAAAATTCATTGCAAGGGAATGAATTGGTCTTAAATGGTCTGGAGATCTGAAAATTTTTTATTTAGATTATGCTGATGATTTAGTCCTTTTGACAAATGATGTTGATGAGACTGGTAGTAGAGTAGGTTTGGTTATAAACAGAGAGAAAATTAAGTGATGAAAATTGATCAGGTAGGCTGTTACTCAATGTGAATGGTAGCAGTCTTGAGCAGGAGTCATAGTTTAATTATCTTGGGAGCTAGGCAACAGATACTGGACTTTTATTGCTGGAACTTTTAAAAGTCTATGGAGAGTGTGGAGAAATAGGCGTATACATCTAATGCCTAAAATTAGACTATATGATAGCTTGGTTCTTTCTAGGATTAGTTACGGTAGTGAAACCTGAACCCTTTGTAAGCAAGATAACAGGAAACTTGATGCTTTTGATTCTAGATGCTTACACAATATCTTGGGCATTAGGTGGTTCAACTTTATAAGTAATGATGAGGTTAGGCAAAGGAGTCGGCAACCTCCTTTGAGCAACATATTGTGCAGAGAGAGACTCTGTTGGTTTGATCATGTTGCCCATATGGATAATTATAGATTAGTGAATAGGGTTACGAACAATGTGTCTAAAGGCCCCAGAAAGAGAGGGAAATCTAGAATGCAGTGTGCAGACGATGTCAAACAGGATCTTATTAGAATTGATGTGCAGTGGCCAGATCAGTAGATGTAGCTGAGGCAGATATGCTTGGAGAACTAAAATGCATGGTCTGGTTGGACCTTCGTAGTCCATGGCTGTTTCAGGATGATGATGATTTTTTCATTATATCACAGTGAAGAAGTTTTGTTAAAATGTTCATAAAATTTGAAATTAAATTATGTCTAATTTGGTATATAACATGATCTATTTAGGTTGATTGTTTTTTTTTTAATTCTAAAGCTGAATTGATATGACTCATCACAGTTGGCAAAAAGCCTGGACTTCTCTCAAAATAATGGTACTAAGAAAAAAATAGTCTTTCTCTTGATATGCATTATAATTATTTCTGCCTATTAGAATTTTTTTAAATAAATATTTATTTGCATTGTCAAATGCATTTTTTAGTACATGACTACCTAAAAAATCCTATTAAAATAAAACTAGTCATCTTTTTTGTTCAACACTTTATTTTCATGAAATCCAGAATTAAATGCTGATTAATTTGGTATTAAGATTTTACAATACCTTTCATTACTTATTTGGCAAAAAAGTTTTTTTTTTGGCTGAGCATAGGGAAAAAATACTTGGCCCCTGAATTTAAACCAGTTTTTTCGGCTGGACAGCAGAAGGGTTAAAATGCTTAGTAACTTCTGGTTGATTCTGAATAAGTCATTGACAACATTTAGAAAATGTTACTGGAAACACTGCTCAAGGCAGTTGGATTTTTATGGAATTCATCATTAAAAACATAAGGATTCAGTGCTAGGGGTCCCTACCAAGGGTATGCCCAATTGGATGCCTGGGCTGCATAGTCACCATACCCATAGAGACAGTGTAAGTCCTGTACCATGAAGATGAAAAAAAGCTACTCTCCTACACAAAGGATGGAGATAATCTAGAAGCTTTATTTAGCTTGTACTGGTTTTTCATACAATACATAAACACATACACAAGGACATGCCCACTGGCCTAACAGTCAGGTATGCTAACCACTATACCAGGTAGTGAGCATCTGCATGGACAAAAATCTCACTGCATGGTTGCCCCTAGCAGACCAGCCCATTAACTGATTTGTCCTTAGGAGGCCATTAACTTGAAGCAGTAGCCCTCTAAAGAGTTGCCCATACCTATAATGAATATGCTCTCCAATGGCAATGCAGACCAAAGGAAACTCCAATAACACTGTACAAAATATTTTGACCTTGGTGTGTTTTGGAAACAGATATTTCTTACGTAAATCAAGGTGCAGAACACGAAAATGACAACAAAAATGTTTCATTAGCTATGGTTTACAAGATTCAGTCACTTACCTGTATTACATCATTTACTTTAGGTTGTATATTAGTTGCATCTATAGCAACCACTGCCTCTTCACCTGCTGCTTATTAACCAAATCTTGAGAATCTCGCATCACATTCCAACAGTAATATGCTAACATTAATGGGCTCCATCTTCCTCGATATCTCTTTTCCATTGTGGCAATTTCCAATGAAAACATTCCCTGTGCTCATCACTCAGAGTGTCACAGTTTTCTGGAAAGAATGAGAACTTAAGAAATGAGAACTTAAGAAATGTACCTTCAAAGGAATACTACATCCCTGTTTGTGACATGAGGACAGCAGTTCTTCTACAAGGTCTTTGTAATTTTCTGCTTTTTTATTACTTAAGAAGCCTGTCGCCACCTGTGGGAAGGCATGCCATGTTCATCACCAGTGATGATACAATCAGTATCTCATCATGTAGCAGTGAGCGAATATCTATACTGGTAAAAACGCCCTCTTTTATCTTTGAATCACTAAGTCTTGAAAATTTCTGTCGAAGTTACAGAAAGGCAGTTGGCATCTGATCCAAAGCATTGACAAAATTTTTCATTAGGATAAATTTTATGTGTAAAGGTGGCAACAAAATTTTTGTGGATTGTACCAGCAGATGATGCTGTATATTCTTCTTTATTGGCTCCAATGATTGCCGAGAGGTCAAATCCTCTTCACGTAATGAGATACTTTGTCTCTGCTATTCCATTCACAAAGGAAGCCATAGAACTTTGTATATTTGAGCTGCAGTCCAAGCAAAAAGCAATGACTTTTAAGTTTGCACAAATATGCCACTTGTATTTGTCATAATTTATGTACTGAAGCAATTGTTTCACATTGTCATAAGTTTCCTTCATATTAACAGCATGGTCTACTGGAACAGAAGACAACACATTCCCACTATGTAGGAGAACGGCTTTCAAACTTAATTTCAAGTAATCTATAAATACCTTCCATCATGTCATATGGATGGATGTGAATAAACTTTCAACATCTTTGCAGCAACCAGGTTACCTACCATGGTAAAGAACAATACAAGATCTTTTTAGAGGCTGCAATATGCACTTACTTTCACATTTCTATCAAGAAGATTCCACTGGTGCAGTCTGGATCCTAGGAGTTCTGCCTTGCTCTTTGACAGCTCCACATTCTAACAATATCATTCAACTCATTCTTCATGAAATCGTGTGGTGATTCCGATGTTGTGGTGTGAAGTCGGGATCTACAGATGCTATTTCCTGTGTTTCTGTTTCTTCCTCCTCTTCCGAGTTCACATCATAATGTTCTGGTGGCTCTGATATGGGCAGGTTTTCGCCATGTAGCACTGTGTGAATGGCAGACAGTATATTGGGATTAGTTTATTGTCTGCCTTTTCTTTTTAGTAATATCACTTCCCAGAGGAGGTGTCATACAAAAGTAACAGTCACTCACATGGTTGGACGGTTCCAACCATATTATAGGAATGGCAAAAGGAATCGACTACCTATTGCCATTTAGCCAACTACGGAGATGTGTTGTACCATTATTGCACAGTATATGCAGAGCCCAGATCCTCTGTTGACCTCCAATCTTACACCTAAAGGTGGTAGGCCTTTCTGATGACAGGCATTATTTCATGCTTCTGTGATGCAAAACTAACTTTGCCACATGTGTAACAAAAATGGTATGCATTGTTCATGCAAGAACGAGGCATATTGCTCACATACAACACCCATTTACAATCATGAACAGATAATAACTGAAGAAGGGTAACTTTCGAATGATGCAAGAACTCCTGGGTATTGCACTGTCTTGAATAATGCAATTGCTCCCAGGTATTGCTTTGGCTTGAATGATGCAATAGCTCCCTGGTATTGTGTCACCTTGGTGCTTCGCACAGTCCATGAAAGACTCAAATCAGTATATGCAGCCTCCTGTATTTTCAAAACAAGAGCCAATCACCAATTTTTAATGTCATAATCGTGTTTAACATCTTGAAATTAGTAAAAAATGACTGTTTTCATTCTCGAACATTTTCAGTGTTGTACAGTGTTATGAGTGAGGGAGAGACAGAAGATGACCCTTAAAACAATGAACAGGATCCTCATTTCCAGGACATGGATCACAGTGATGACATATCAACCCAACAAGAATAACAAGAGGGTGTATGAAGTGGCATGATAGTAATTGGATGGGATCATTCTAATTTCTGCTCAAATTAAAAGTATTATGAATGTAAGGTGCTATGTAGTTTTGTAAGCATTGTAACTTTGTAACTCTATTATTAATGATTTAGTTAGCATTTCATTTCAAATGTTGGGACAGAAAATTATACTCATTTTGAGCCACAAAAATGGTAAGTTAGTTTCTGGTGGTAATGGTAAGTTCAAATCTTATAACTGAAGGCAGCTCCTAAACAGAGGACAAAGCAGTGTCTTTACAAGCTACCCTCCTAAGCATTGCCATCCCAGTGACTAGCAGGCTTCCACAGTGCAGAACAGGAAGAAAGGGAGTATAGCAGCCAAAGACTAGAAAGAAAGAGAAGATCCAACACACAACTACCAGGATCTTTCTTTCTTGGGATACAGGTCACAGTGCATAGCAAACACAAAGATGGTTTTTAGGACCCTGTGAAGGTAACAATACAAGGGAAACTGGATGGGCATCTCACCATGTACAGTGGGAACTAAGAAAAGCAGTAAAGTTAAATTAAAAAGCAGAATCATCACAAATTAATCTTTTCTCAGTGTGCATGATGAGAGGACTATCCCCTTAGCAAAGCCCTAATTTTCTGCATCACCAGAGAGAGGTGAAACTTTATGTGCTACATCCAACTGGTTCTGTGCAATTTCATGGAAAATAGTGCACACTCTCCTTCTAATGTATGAATAACTTGAATTATTAGGTACTTATGTCCCTGTGAATGAGTGCGACTTAGATTAAAGTGAAATTGCAATCTTGTAACAGGTTGTATTGCATCACTATATTTATCTAGAATATAACTTGTAAGCAATGAATTTTCATATTTTAAGCATGTTAATGTTATCTTTGTGTTTTAAACTGAATACTGCAACAGCAAGGCAATATCTCCTTTTTCCATGAATTATGAATTCTCATGCTATCAACCCAAACCATGGAATGATTTAAAAATCTCTAGCAGAGTATATTTTACTTTTACACCATTAAGGAAAGTATTCCATTTAAATTTGTGTGATCTTACTGTAAGAATTACATGTTTATTTTATATAGCTTTAAAATATTAAAGGAAAAGTATTTAATCACAAACTTGTGGTGATATGTCCCATTTCAGCCTAATTGGTGATGGAGGTATACAGTCAACTTTTCCTTTAGTATTGCCATCTTCTGAGTATCTGCAAAACAATATGCATGCAGTAATACTTAAAGCACTGACAATTTACAAAAGTGATACATTATAATTCAAATTTAATCTTCCTCACAGCTGCTCAACAATCATTTACATAAGTAGTTTACTTACTTCATTCACAAGTCTACCTGTATTAAGATGTAAATTTTGGTCTTTATGTAATTTCTACTTCTTGGTTTTGATATATATATATACAAAAGGTGTATCAAAAGTAATGTCTGTAGGGTTGTAATATGCATAACAATAGCTGTGTGTTTATGTACTTTGTAAGAAATGGAAATTGCATTTTTTTATGTTTGTGATACCACCTTTTCAATTGATCAGTGCTGATGAACCATGGATGTGAAGATATATATTTACTTTTATGATTTAATGACAAAGAGTTGTCATTGAATCCCTGATGAAGGAGGGCTGCAGCACTTCTGACATTCATGCCAAGTTAATCAATGTGTACAGTAAGTTGGAAATCAATGTGAAAATATAGGCAGAGAAGTTTACAAAAAGGGAAACAACCATCAAGGACAAACCACAAAATGGGATGACATCAACTGCAACCACTGATGACAACCAACAATGGATGGATGACTTGATTCATTCTAACAGGCACATTAAATGTCAGGGAGATTTTCTGATCTCTAAACCAAGAGGTGGTGGTGTGCACTGAGCTGTTGGTGACATTTGAAGACCAAGAGAATATATTTTTTTCGAATGTTCTGACAGGAGATGAGATTTGGGCATATCTGTATGAACCTGAGACTAAGAATCTATCTATGTAGTGGTTGCACAGCACCTCACCCATGCCTAAGTTCAAAACTCAATGATCAGCATAAAAGGTTATGGTCACAGTCTTATAGGATGACAAGGTGTTATCCACATGGATTTCCTGGAGCATGGTGCAACAATGCCTGCTATATTGTGACACTCAAGAAATTTTAGGAAGCAATCAGAATAAAAAATCTGCAAAAAGGTCTCAAAATCCAACCATCTATACCATGACAATGACCACCCTCATATGTCTTTTGATACAAATCTGGCAACTGCAAACACAGGCTGGTCTGTAATGTCACATCCCCCTCACAGCCTGAATTTGACACTGTTAGAATTTTCCCTATTCAGACCAACGAGAAAGTGTCCAGGGACAAATATTTGATGAAGTGGAGAACATCAAAGTCACCTTGAAGACAAGTTTCAGATACTGCTCCCAACAAATTTTCCAAACAGGATTCCAGAAGAGGTCACACAAATATATCATGTGCAGGAGATTACTCTGAAGAGTAATTTTGAGCTGCATAAAAATTGATATACATACATATGTAATTGGGAACTTCTATTCATTGTAATAAAGACATCATTACCTAACATGCATTACTTTTGGTATATTCTTCATTTTATTTGTAGTATCCTGAAATTGAGCAGAACAAATGTAGAAGCTTCACTTGATTGTACATTGAAAGGGTTAATTCAGAAACCCCAATAATTATTTTGATATCAAGTAAGAAAATTATGGAAGTACTAGGTTATAGAATAAAAAATGAAAATACAAATTAAAAGAAAATATTTAAAAATTAAATGAATTGTAGCATAAAATATAAGGAGACAGAATAGAAATTAAAAAAGGCCAAAAGAAGGCTGGAAAAGGATTAAAATACACAAAAATGAATAAAGCAAGATGTGGCAGCATAGTTTATGTTTTATAAAGGAAACTGAGTTGACTGTGAAAAATCGGCTTCACTTTCAGTTTATACAATGATACATTAGTATAATGAAATTGAGCAGTTGACCAAATATATTAGTTATACCAATATGTAATATAAAAATGTGCTATGATAGTTATATACTATAAAATAATCATTTTAAAAGAAATTTATTATGCATTAGAGTTTACTTCTTAAAAATTTGGTAATTTCTTATACTATATGTTCCAACAAGCATATTTCTATGAATTCTTAAATGATGTCACAACTCTCTAACACATTGTCAGGAATATTTTTCCACGCCATTATGAAATGGCAAAGTTTTTGTGCCATATTGTCTGCTAATAAGAAAATTTAACTAATCAACAAACTTAAAACAATAATAATGAACAAATATAATAATGAATTTAATGAATAATAAAAAAAAAAACATGGATTGGAACTGCTTTGAAAGAGCTGTTTGCTGAAGCTATCATTATTTCCATGCAATACAATCAGAATCTCACAGATCCCCAAGTTTAAAACTCTCAAGTATATATACTCTTTCCACTGATATCAGTAGAGAAGCTGCTAAATGTTCATATGAAAACAATGTCCTTAAGATAAACAGAATACATCATGAAAGTCAGAATGTTCTTAGGAGTATAATAAGATTAATTTATTCCATGATTACACAAAGGTTACAGAGGTAAATACCATAACCTGAAAATGTAAAAGAATGACACAAACTAATCAGAACACAATTTATGGCAAATATTTATAACAGTTGACTAATTATAGTGATTACAGATATGCTTATATCCATCATCAGTTGAAAACTGTATTGCTTGGAAATTAATTAAAATAACTTAAAATTCTCTGTCATTGAGCAATATATATATATCTTATGTTCCTGTTCTATGTGAATCAGTCCACAAATTGCTCAGAGCCCAAAAACTCAAAATTGCTTTCAGCCCAGCTCCAAATCTGAAGAAAATTATAAAAAGAGACAAAGACAAATTTAGTCTCCTTCAAAAATCTGGCATACACAGATTTCTCCTACATTTGCCAGATACTTCTGTTGTCTACTCTAATGGAAAAACCATATGTTCTTTACAAGAGAGTTCATGGAGCATCAAATAGATGTCAGCCAAAACAAGCTAATGACTGGCATAATATTGATGCCATTTTTGTTTTCAGTGAGATTTGCGATGCCATTTTTGTTCTCAGCATAATGTTGTGATGGCGTTTTTGTTCTCGGTGTAATGCCATTTTTGTTCTTAGCATAATGTTGTGATGGTGTTTTGTTCTCAGTATAATGCTGCAATGCCATTTTTGTTCTTGGTGTATTGTTTTGATACCATTATGTCCCAATGCTGTTTTTTCTGTCAGAGAATTACTCAGTGAATTTTTGTTGGCCTTTTTGCTGATGACAAATTGCACAGTCACCACTTTTCTGGCAGCATTTCATCATGATACTGGAGGGTTCATGTCTCAACTAAAGACCCTGGACCAGTGAGATACAGAAGTCCTCTATGCTAACGTGAAGGGGTTTAACATCTTCACCACTGTATCTGGGTAGAATTGTACACCTGGGATCTGTAGTCTAACTGGACAAGTGCATGGTACAGGTAGAGCAAAGAACATAGGTTCACTCCCCAGGAGAGAGGACATTGATGATGTACAATACATACCACAAATGGAATGATGGTAATGATGGTATTCCCGAGCAACAACTCAGGATCCAGGTGAAGGACTGATTGTAAGTGCAAACAAGTGGTCTTCTGTGGGAAAACAGCCAAAACAGAGAGATTGTTCAGGGTAGTTTGCAGTTGTCGTTCATAACCCTCATGTTGGACAAAGGGCAAAAGATGTTTAAATCACCAACATTGAGAGCATTGCCCAAATTCAGAGGAAGTCGTCAAGTTATAGAACTGATCTTGACAATGAAAAGCGTAAACTTGAAACACAGCCTCGTCGTACCCCCTATTCATGAGGGAAATTCTGTCATGACAGAATGCTGCCAACATGGACTCTAAAAGAAAAAGAAGATAAAGAGGTGAAATGAAGATTGGTAGGTGACCTCTCAAACCAGAGGCTTGGAGGTCTTGAAGAATGCCAAATCTCTATGCTGTGTGTACACCTTTTGACATGGAATAAAATAGACACTAGGTGCTCTTAATGTAAAAAAGGTGTGATGCCATTTTGAAGCGAATTAGGTGGTCAAGAGTTGACCATTGCCTGCAAAAGCAACAACACTGAGTGTAGGAAAGTAGGTTGTCTCTAAATATCAGATGAGTCTGACATTGACATTCTTTCCAACACCTTGCATGTGCAACTCGTCAATGCAATTGGATGATAACTGAATGAATTTTGGGATCTTTTGCTGGCTTGGGGAAAGTCAAGATGATATCCTTCCACCAGAAGTCTGAAAACTGCTTCTCGGGAAAAATGTGATTAAAAAGTTGGAGCAGCTGATGCTTACTCAACAGGGAGAGATGTTGGGACATGACATAATGAATATTGTTTGGCCTCATAACAGATGCATGAGAAGAGTGCAGAACAAGGAACAGCTCATCTGCTGTGAATGCATGTTGTATGATTTCAGGCCATTTAAAGAGAAAGATGGTGAGAAGTGTTCCGCCTTGCTCTTCTTTGTCAGAAACTCAGGGGAAATGCTGAAGAGATGTAAGAAAAAAAGTTTCACCTGAGGGGATGGGAATTACTTGGGAATCAGCAGCTGTCTATCTATTGTTATCCAGGATCAATAATGAATGGGACAAGTAGTACCCACCTATTTTCCAGACTTCATCTCACAGAACTTTAGAAGTGGTCTTGCGGGTGATGGAAGAATTACCAGTTTTAATATTTCAAGATATATGCTGTTACATTTAAATTTGTTTAAAAGCTATTATATCCCAAGTTGTAAGGAGTGCAAAAGTTTGCATAATCTGAGTTGTATTTATTATTAGCTACTTTCTACTAATTATCAAATTACAACTTTTAAAAGATCTTAACAATTACCTCGTAGTCTTATATATATCCTTACATATTACGTCAAGGTATAATAGGCTAATTAGTAATACAAATATATTTACCAGTTTTTGAAGGCTGGAAGTGATGCTGGCACCCAGATATCATTAGAGCAACGCGTTTACTAATTAGTCTATTATACCTTGATGTAATATGTAAGGATATATATAAGACTGAGATAATTATTCAGATCTATTAAAAGTAATAATTTGATAATTAGTAGAAAGTAGCTAATAATAAATACAACTCAGATTATGCAAACCTTTGCACTCCTCACAATTTGGGATATAATAGCTTTTAAACATCTCTCCCTGTTGAGTAAGCATCATCTGCTTTGATTATTTGGTTTCAATTGATGTCACAATGCATAGATAATGATGTTTACATATTCATAGCAACCAGTCCTTTGAAAACACAAGCATATATTGGTGTTAATTCTATGTGATCATTTACAGTTGACCAGTTCAACAAGATGTTAATTATGTATTGAAGTTTTGGATATATTACTTTACTCCATATAGTTGTTATTAGTAGCAATTTGTCAAATGCTATATATCACTTTAGTGGTTGCCTATTGCCACAAATACTGATATTTGGTTATCATAACCTTTCATTGGAGTATTACATAAGTCACTTCATACAATAGTTCTAGTTCTTTGATGTTAATTTGAGCTGAAGATTTTTAGCATATATTGCATATTTATGCTGTTGTATTTCCATACATATGATGATTATACATTGTTCAGTAATTGGTACATAGTTCTGAAGAGAAAACTACTGCACTTTCCTCAAATCTTAAGAGTTTATTTATACTGATAAACATTTAAAACTGTTAAAAAGCCGACTTACTTTGCTGTTAAAATACCTTTAAAACAAAAGTCATGCTGGCGCCCAGATGTCATTAGAGCAACGCGTTTACTAATTAGTCTATTATACCTTGATGTAATATGTAAGGATATATATATATAAGACTAAGAGGTAATTGTTCAGATCTATTAAAAGTAATAATTTGATAATTAGTAGAAAGTAGCTAATAATAAATACAATTCGGATTATACAAACTTTTGCACTCCTCACAATTTGGGATATAATAGCTTTTAAATTTAAATGTAACAGCATATATTGTGAAATATTAAAGTTATATCATGTTAGCTGTGTTACTTTTTATTTAAATGGAAGAATTATATATTTTTTCAATTTCAATTTATTTATTTGCACAATATTGAAATACATAGCTAATACATAGTCAAGTTCCACAAGAGTTAGTATTTAACTCACAAGTGGATATTTACAAAATATATATATATCTTGCAGTTCTAAGTATATCAATATATATATGTAAACGATAGCAATTTCAACCTCTGTAATATATAAATTTATATCCTACTACTCGCATATCGTTTCAATGCAATCAGTTAATATAGTAAATAAAACATCAGTCGCAATCTCCACCGTTCAACAACCATTTTTTAGTTCTTTAGAGAAATGTATTTTATTATTTATAATTTTCATGTTATCTGGCAGTGAGTTGAATAGTTTTAAGCCATTACAGCCATAATATTTTTTGAATAACTCTTTGTTTGGTTTTGGAATGCAAAAATCCTGAGCCACTACCGCTCTTGTAAAATATTTACTAGCCACATCAAATTTGTCCTTATTATGAAATACATGCTTTGCTAAAGCAATTTGGTGTATTTGTTTTAAGTTCAGTATTTAAAGTTTTTTGAAACTTTGCTCAGATGAGTCGTACTTTCTTTTAAATGTCATAATCTTTACTATATATTTTTGGAAAATTGATTTAAACAACATGAAGTTGCTCCTCTCCAAATTAGAATTGCATACTCTATTCTGGAATAGATTAATGCATAATATATGTTCTTTAAAATTTTCATATTCATCATATCTCTTATAAGATACATCTTGGGAATTATCTGTTTGATTTTTAATACTACTTTTTGAACATGATCATGCCAGGTTAGATAACAGTCAAAATTAACTCCTAAATATTTTATTGCTTTGGTACTTTTAATCCTTGGGCAAGTACAGTTTATAGACCCAATTTTATCTTGTTCGAAAAACTTACAATCACTCATATGATAGAATAAATCTCCAGATCTCTTTACTTTCCCCTAATAGTATTAAAATACACATATTTCGTTTATTTACGTTTACTAATAATTTATTTTTTTGGAACCAAATTTGAAGTGTTCTTAAATCTGCAGCAACATTGCTTAATAGTTCTTCATCAGTTTTATCACAGTAAACCAAGGCAGTGTCATCTGCAAACGAAATAATCTTACCTTTGAATTTAGTGTGTAATAGATCGTTCACATATATTGAGAATAACTGTGGTCCCAAAACAGAACTCTGTGGAACACCATAACGAACTGATTTTTTTTCACTCAAAACATCTATTTTAACTTGTTGTGTTCTACCCTTCAAATATGAATCAAACCTTCTCAGTGACAGTCCCCTTATACCAATAACCTCTAATTTATTTAGTAAAATATCAAGAGACAGGAGTCAAAAGCTTTAGACATATCCAGAAACAAAATCCAAGATGCCTTGTGGTTCTGGCACCAGATAAAAGAGGGTTTTGCTCATGGTGCACATGAATACTTCAAGGTTGGAGAATGTTGAATACCTCTGAAACAACCAACCTTACAAGCTATGGTTGTGCAGTAGGGATTCCACCACAGTTTCTGAGATTGAAGAAACCATGTTAAGTCTGAGGAATGGTTGATGCTACTGCTTGAGTGATGCAGTCTGTCATCTCCATCATTGCAATGTTGATTGGCTCCTGGCTGACCAAGTGTTGGTCGAACTTACAGAGAGGAGTTTGAAACCTCTCCATTCAACCCAATCAATCCTACACTGTTACAAGCATGAAGGGTCACAAAGCCCCCCCACAGGAGATGATACAAACAACAGGATCGCTTTCATAAGAACTGTCCTTGACCTTCCATGTAAAGAGTGGAAAGTTCAAGGAGGAGCAGATAGAAAGGTCAGTTGCAGCAAAAGTGTGGGTCTGAACAGCTGGTTGGTTGTTTGAGATTTTATGGTGCAACAGCAACTAAGGTCATCTATTCAAGCGATGGGGCAGAGGATGATGATGTTATTTCATCAAGAGGGTCTCTAGTTTTATGCTGAAGCAGTTTAACCCTTTCTGCTTTTCCCATGTGAATTTTATTTAAGAATATTATTAGCTCATTAATTCGTACTGAGTGGCCAATAGAGTTTAACCAACCACCAGATCTCCTGATAATCTTTGCTTATGCCACTCCAATGACAATCCTCAAAGTGCAATGGCCAAACCGAAAACATCTGGTGTGTACTGCAAAAAACAAACTCAAACCAAGAAGCAAATGCGTGGTTGTCTTATGTGCAATACTCACTTTTGTTTTAACTATACACAGAAAAAAATTACAAAAACCAATGACCCTTCTGTTTCAGGTTTATTTTTTACTTCATTCTTCAAAACAAAATTTCCTTTCCACTTTTGTTCATTAGGTTTTACAGAATTAAGACTTACTGTTCTGCCAGATCCTTGTTGTCATTATATCAATCTGAAAAAGTCTTATTTAAATCAATATGTTTGTCAATATGTTTGTAATTTCATTTAAATATCATCATCATCATCATCCTCCTCCTCCTCAAGGAGTCATGGGCTATAGAAGTCCAATCAGACCATGCAATTTAGCTCTCCAAGCATATTTTTCCTGAGCTACATCTGTTGAATCTGCCTCTGCACAGCAATTCTAACAAGGTCCTGTTTGACATTGTCTGACCACTGCATCCTTGGTCTCCCCCTCCTTCTGAGGCCTCCAGGCACATTGTTCATAACCCTATTTGCCAATCTATAATTATCCATACGGGTAACATGTCCTAACCAACGGAGTGTCTCTCTGCACAATATGCTGCTTAAAGGAGGTTGCCAACTCCTTTGCCTAACCTCATCATTAGTTACAAAGTTGAACCACCTAATGCCCAAGATATTGCGTAAGCATCTAGAATCAAAAGCATCTAGTTTCCTGTTATCTTGTTTACAAAGTGTCCAAGTTTCACTACCATAACTAACCCTAGAAAGAACCAAACTATTATACAGTTTAATTTTAGTCTTTAGGTGAATATGCAAATTTTTCCACATTCTCCATAGATTGTTAAAAGTCCTGGTAGTAATCCCTACTTGTCTGTTAATCTCATGCCGCACATAATAAGTATCTTTTAAATAGTTCCTAAGATAATTAAACTGAGACACCTACTCAAGACTGCAACCATTAAGATTAACTGAATCACAGCCTGTCCAAATTATGGCAATCCTGTAGCTGCCATCCTAGCTAGTACTGGGGTGCACTATAAATAATTGTCAGTCAGATGGATTGTTTGCATTACATTTTCCCACATGTGTTTTAAATTATGCACCTAGAAATGTGACAAGTCTTTATTGGAGGTTTCTGGGTTGGAATTTATCTTGAAAAAACTTTCTGTAAAAAGAACTAATTAGAGAAGTGCTGCAGTTTTTTTACACTTTGCCATTTAAAACTATTTCATTTTTCTAAATTATTTTTATCATTTACTGGATATATCTTAGGAAAGGGGGGAAAAAATTGTTTTTAACACGATGGCATAGTGATGGAACTTTATGTTTTGATCCGAAATTTAGTAGGTTCTAGACTGTGCAATGTTGAGGATCTTGTGACTGATGTTTTGGACAAAAGTTAATCTGGCAAATCTTTTTTTTCCCAGAAATATTTTGTTTATTCCAATAATCAATCAGACTAATATTTAGACTTCCCTGATTCAGAAGTAGAATTTGATTCCAAGTATATTATTACTGATGCAAATTTTTTCACTTTGCTACTTCTTGAATTATTTATAGTATTCCTCAAATACATACTGGAATTCAAAAGTATAATTTGAAATTCGACTGAAAAAGAAATCATGAGGTATACATGACTTCAAGTGGTAGATATTTTACGACACATCTAATTATAATGCTATTATTATAATGAAAATATTAATTTTTAAAAGGCAACAATTTACTTTAGTACTAGTTTTTTAATTAAATTGATGTAATTTCATATTAGTATTAAAAAACTTTAATTTTAAAATGAATTTTTTTTGCCATGAACATTATGTAATGCAAATTGATCTGGAATGGTCCAATCCCAATTTTGGTGGTCAAAAATAAACTATTTGCTTTGAAATATTTTTTTTTTTAATTTTCAATAGCTCTTTGTCTTTTTTAAGTTATATATTTTAGTTTTTATTTAAATTATCTTGTTTTTAAAGCAAAATAGAGCTTTCTAGCACTGGTACCTTATAGTTTGCTGATCAGCAAAAAAATCCTAGCATATGCATTATGAGTTATTCATGTAAATGACAATAAATTTAAAAAAAAAACTAAATAAATAAAATGTTTAAATAAAAATAGAAATATTCAAAATTATTTATATTAAAACAATGAAACACTTTAAAAAATATGGCAATTTTTTTTAAATTTTACTGAAGTTAAAATAGAAAAAATACAGTAAAACTTTGCACTTAAAAAAAAATTCTCATAATTTTTTTTTCCTATTTTATTAATCAAATTTAAATGTTCCTTCTTTTCTTATACAAAAGGATCATTTCTGTTGATTGGTTATTAAATTCCAAAGTTCACACTCTGATTGAGCACAGTTGTGACTCTCAGTATTCAAATGACCAATGCATCAATATGAAGTTGACAAAAAATCTTTACATTTCTAAAAGTATATCAGCGAGACAAAAATTATAAAAAGAGATCGATTTCATGTTTCAAACAAAAATCTAGTGATGCAATTTTTTTTTTTTACTTTCCTATTTCTTGATTATTTATATTGCTCCTCAAATATATAATTAATTTTTGTTATTTAAGAGTAAATCATATCTCTATTTATATGATTTATAATTATTTTGGACCTATAGTTTTTTTTACATTACCTTATATTCATTGTCATCCTCAAGCAGCCATGGGCTACGGAGGTCCAATCAGACCATGGAGTTTAATTCTCCCAGCATATCTGTCCTGAGCTACATCTGCTGCATCCAACCACTGCACACCAATTCTAACAAGGTCTTGTTTGACATTATCTGCAAACCGCATCCTAGGTCTCTACCTCTTTATGAGGCCTTTAGGCACACTGTTAATAACCCTATTCGCCAATCTATAATTATCCATATGGGCAACATGGCCAAACCAATGGAGTCTCTTTCTGCACAATATTCTGCTTAAAGGAGGTTGCAGACTCTGTAGCCTAACCTCATCATTAGTTACAAAGTTAAGCCACCTAATACCCAAGATACTACGTAAGCATCTAGAATCAAAAGCATCTAGTTTCCTGTTATCATGTTTACACAGTGTCCAAGTCTCACTACCATAACTAACCCTAGAAAGAACCAAACTATTATACAATCTAATTTTAGTCTTTTGGTGTATACGCCTATTTTTCCACACTCTCCATAGATTCTTAAAAGTCCCGGTAGCAATCACCATTTGTCTGTTAATCTCATGCCACACATCACCAGTATCTGTTACATAGTTCCCAAGGTAATTAAACTGTGACACCTGCTCAAGACTGTAACCGCTCAGATTAACTGAATCACAACCTGCCTGACCAATTTTCATCACTTTAGTTTTCTCTCTGTTTATAACCAAACCTACTCTACTACCAGTCTCATCAACAGCTCGAATGAAAGAGTTCATCTCACCAACATCATTTGCCAAAACGGCTAAATCATCAGCATAATCTAAATCAGAAATTTTCGTATCTCCAGTCCATTTAAGGCCAAAATCTTTCCCTTGAAGTGAATTTCGCATAATATAATCAATAACCAAGTTAAAGAGAAAAGGAGACAAAATGCACCCTTGTCAAACACCAGAAGTAATGCTAAACCAATTGCTACAAGACTTACCAACTCTCACACATGACTCAGTGTTATTATAGAGAGCTTTCATTATGTTAACTAACTTGTCTGGTATACCATATGATCTTACAATCAACCACAAATTATGATGATCAACAGAGTCGAAAGCTTTTTTGAAATCAACAAAGCTAGCAACCAAACGTTTCTGAAACTCTAAACATTTCTCAAGAATCTGCCTAAGTGAAAATATCTGATCCACACATCCCCTACCACTTCTGAATCCACATTGCTCATCATGCAATTGACTGTCGACCAGATTCTTAATTCTATTAAGCACAATCATGGAAAGAACTTTACCTGGAACAGAGAGTAGGCTGATACCCCTATAGTTATCACAAGAACTGCAATCACCTTTTTTGAAAATAGGGATAATAATAATGGCTCTGGTAAAATCCTTAGGAACCATGCCTTTATCATAAAAGATATTCAGAATTAGAGTCATCCAAGTGGTAACTGAAACATTCCCAGCTCTAAGCATTTCAGTAGTAATTTCATCTACCCCTGGGGATTTATGAAGTTTAAGTTTAGAAATAGCCAAAATAACTTCAGTGTTATAAAGCCAACATTAAAGCCAGTAATGCATCTATCATCATTACAAACAATGGGAGTAAAACTAACCACATTGTTTAGAACATCACTGAAATGCTCAGCCCACCTAGCCATGACAGAATCCTCACCTTCTATAACCTTACCTTGTTTATCCTTCAATCCTTGTATGCCTGTCCCTTTTCTACCACATAAAACATTAACTATCTGGTACGGCTCTCTGCTGTTGTGCTGCCTAACTTCTTCCTCAGCTTTGTCAGCCAAGCCATCAAGCCAAAAATTCTTATCAGCAGCTAACTGATCCTTTATCAGCAGCTAACTGATCCTTATCAGCAGCTAACAGTATCCTACTAGTCCTAATAGAAAGCATTACAGAGAGCTTAATAAACGTTTATTAAGCTCTCTGTAATGCTTTCTATTAGGACTAGTAGGATACTGATTAAGGACATTCCTGCAGTTCTTTGTTTCTGAAATAAGCTCAAGTGCTTTATCATTCAAATAATTCTGCCTCCTCTGTTCCTTTTTCTCTAAAAGAGTACTGTTAGTTTCCAAAAAAGCCTGTTTAAAATGGCCTCTTCCTCAATTTCAGTATTAAGCTAACCATGACTGTCATAATGACTAAGTAACCTATAATGGTAAGCTTTAGCTATAACTGGGTCTTTCAGAGCATCAGTATTAAAGGTAAATTTTTTAACTTTAACACAACACTTTTTAAGTTTAAGTTGCAAGACACTTTTAACAAGGTAATGGTCAGATCCAATTTCAGCTCCCCTATATGCCCTGGTATTCCTAACAGAACTAGCCCATTTGCTGTTACTTACCCTATATTATTTTTATCGATTTTAATCGATTATTTTATCAATTTTAATTTATTTGCATTCCCTAAGTGTTTTTCTTTACAATATCACTCCAAAAAAAGTTCCATTAAAATTAATATCAGCTTAATGTTTTGTAAATATTCCATTTTAATGAAATCTAGAATTAAATGATGATTAATTTTGTATTTAATATGCCCCATTTACTTCCATTAGTCATGTAGAAAAAAAGTTAAGGTTTTTTTTTTCACTGAGCACATTTGAAACAAAAGCTTGCCACCTGATGGGCTATGGGGGTCCAACCAGATGATTGTTACAAAACACAAAAAACTTTTATTGAACATTTAAAATCACAAATTCAATATTTTAAAAATAAGTCTGAGTAAGTTTTTGCGTGTTTAGAATATCAGGTTCCAGAGGTTAAGTTGCAATTGAATCCTAGATGTAGTACGGATGAGTATTTCATATTTTTCTAAAAGTATGTATATTTTCTAAAAGACTTGCATCTTCTCTGTGGTTAATTATATTGACAAGCTCATGCCATATCTCTGCAATCATATCTAGTGTAGCTTTGCACTGGCTTATACTAATCACTATAACAGTGGTCAAGTTTGAATTTCAGGTTATTGAGTGAGTGTTTGTGTCTGTCACAACTTGAAGATATCAGGGTAATAAGTACTAATAAAAAAAATAGATGTGTCAGAATAATTTCCTAGTTTAAATACTTACTCATTAATGCTAAAATCATGAGCCAAGCAGAATTCATACATATGAGACATGATAGGTGCATCTGCCCTGGGAAGAAAAATGCAATATGTAAAAGCATGTTAGTTGACAAAAATGTATATGAACAAGCATGTTCAACTAGGAATTAAGGTTAAATACAGAAATCAATGCAATATTCTTTGTTAGTTGCCAAAGGTTTTGTAAAGCAATATTTAAAAAAATATATACAAAAACTATTAGCAATTTCAGCTTCAAAAAGAACAGCACTCCTCATCTAGAGATATAACACTAAATATAACACTAAAACAAAATGTAGTATAAGAATGGAATTTAATTTGAACGGAGGGTGCTACATTCTGGTTGCAAATGGAAAAGGGGGAAGAAATTATTATTTCCAGTTCTTTTGTAAAGAATCACTGCATTTTAAGATACCTAATTTTCTAGAATATTTGTTTCCCCCATCTATAGCTATTCCATACAATTATTAACTGATCTCATCTAAGTATATTGTTAATTTACGATTTCTTTGAATTTATATTCAAATCTTTGAAATAGGCATATAATTTAGCCTAAACAAAATATTTTATATCTCCTGTGCATAAATCATATGTGTCTTCATAACACATGCTTGGAAAGAAAACAGATTTCCTCTAATTCAATGCTAAAGTATCACAGGAGATGTCCTGTGGGTATGGAACTCATGAAATAATAGCTCTATTTTTTTCAAATATTTAAAATTTGGATTAAAATAAATACAATTTTTAGGTTACAAACCACAAACATATTATATCTTTTTAAGGAATGTGAAGATATAATTGATAACTAAACAAACATATACAAGACTATGTATCATTTATATTTTACCAAGATTTTGGCTGTAGCTCCACAGCTTGTGCGCATATTGAGAGCCGTGATTGTCAGTAAAGCATTTTTGAAAAAAAAAATCTAGGGCAACTGATATTTTTCTTGCATTTCTTGCATTTCCTTCTATCCTCCTCCTCCTCCTCCTCCTCCTCCTCCTCCTCAAACAGCCATTGGTTATGGAGGTCAAACCAGAATATACAATTTAGTTCTCCAAATATATTTTCCCTGAGCTACATTTCCTGCATCTTGCCACTGTAAATCAATTCTAATAAGGTAAGGTTTGACATTGTCCACCCACTACATCCTAGATCTTTCCCTCTTTCTAAGGCTTTTGATCATAACCCTATTCGCTAATCTATAATTATCCATATGGGCAACATGGCCAAACCAACAGTCTCTCTCTGCACAACATGCTGCTCAAGGGAGGTTGCCGACTCTTTTGCCTAAACTCATCATTACTTACAAAGTTGAACTACCTAATGCCCAAGATACTGCATAAGCATCTAGATCAAAAGCATCAAGTTTCCTGTTATCTTGTTTACAAAGTGTCCAAATTTCATTACCATAACTAACCCTAGAACGAAACAAACTATTATACAGTCTAATTTTAGTCTTTAGGTGTATACGCCTATTTCTCCACACTCTCCATAGATTCTTAAAAGTCCCGGCAGCAATCCCTATTCATCTGTTAATCTCATGCCACACATCACCAGTATCTGTTACATGACTCCCAAGATAATTAAACTGTGACACCTGCTCAAGACTACAGCCATTCAGATTAACTGAATCACAGTCTGCCTGATCAATTTTAATCACTTTAGTTTTCTCTCTGTTTATAACCAAACCTACTCTACTAGCAGTTTCATCAACAGTTCGAATGAAAGAGTTCCTCTCATCAACATCATTTATCAAAAAGGCTAATTCATCAGCATAATGTAAAGCAGAAATTTTTATTATCTCTAGACCATTCAAGAACAAAACAAAATGCATCCTTGTCAAACACCAGAAGCAATGCTAAACCAATTGCTACAAGCCTTACCAACTCTCACACATGACTCAGTGTTGCTATAGAGAGCTTTCATTACGTTAACTAACTTGTCTGGTATGTCATATGATCACATAATCAACCACAAATTATGACAATGAACAGAGTCAAAAGCCTTTTTGCTTGTTTAACCTAATAGAAAAAATAAATTTTTTAATAGAAAATTAAAATAGAATAAATAATATAATAAATTTTATCCTAATAGAAAGCATAACAGAGAACTTAATAAAAGTGTGAAGGATCAGTTAGCTGCTGATAAGAATCTTTGGCTTGATGGCTTGGCTGACAAAGACGAGGAAGCAGTTAAACAGCACAACAGCAGAGAGCTGTATCAGATAGTTAATGTTTTGTGTAGAAAACAGACAGGTATACAGGGATTGAAGGATAAACAAGGTAAAGTTATAGAAGGTGAGGATTCTGTCATGACTAAATGGGCTGAGCATTTCACTGATGTCCTAAACAATGTGGTTAGTTCTACTCCCATTGTTTCTAATGATGATAGATGCATTACTGGCTTTAATGTTGGACCTATAAAATAATCTGAAGTTATCTTAGCTATTTCCAAACTTAAACTTCATAAATTTCTAGGGGTCGATGAAATTACTACCGAAATGCTTAGAGCTGGGAATGTTTCGGTTACCACTTGGATGACTGAAATTCTGAATATCTTTTATGATAAAGGCATGGTTCCTAAGGATTTTACCAGAGCTATTATTATCCCTATTTTCAAAAAAGGTGATCGCAGTTCTTGTGATAACTATAGGGGTATCAGCCTACTCTCTGTTCCAGGTAAAGTTCTTTCCATGATTGTGCTTAATAGAATTAAGAATCTGGTCGACAGTCAATTGCATGATGAGCAATGTGGATTCAGAAGTGGTAGGGGATGTGTGGACCAGATATTTTCACTTAGGCAGATTCTTGAGGAATGTTTAGACTTTCAGAAACCTTTGGTTGCTGGCTTTGTTGATTTCAAAAAGGCTTTCGACTCTGTTGATCATCATAATTTGTGGTTGATTGTGAGATCATATGGTATACCTGACAAGTTAGTTAACATAATGAAAGCTCTCTATAATAACACTGAGTAGTGTGTGAGAGTTGGTAAGTCTTGTAGCAATTGGTTTAGCATTACGTCTGGTGTTCGACAAGGGTGCATTTTGTCTCCTTTTCTCTTTAGTTTGGTTATTGATTATGTTATGCGAAATTCACTGCAAGGGAAAGATTTTGGCCTTAAATGTACTGGAGATACTAAAATTTCTGATTTAGATTATGCTGATGATTTAGCCCTTTTGGCAAATGATATTGATGAGATGAACTCTTTCATTCGTGCTGTTGATGAGACTGGTAGTAGAATAGGTTTGGTTATAAACAGAGAGAAAACTAAAGTGATGAAAATTGGTCAGGCAGGTTGTGATTCAGTTAATCCGAATGGTTGCAATCTTGAACAGATGTCACAGTTTAATTATCTTGGGAGCTATGTAACAGATAATAATGATGTGTGGCATGAGATTAACAGACGAATAGGGATTGCTGCCGGGACTTTTAAGAATCTAGGGAGAGTGTGGAGAAATAGGTGTATACACCTAAAGGCTAAAATTAGACTGTATAATAGTTTGGTTCTTTCTAGGGTTAGTTATGATAGTGAAACGTGGACACCTTGTAAACATGATAACAGGAATCTAGATGCTTTTTTATTCTAGATGCTTATGCAGTATCTTGGGCATTAGGTGGTTCAACTTTGTAACTAATGATGAGGTTAGGCAAAGGAGTTTGCAACCTCCTTTAAGCAGCATGTTGTGCAGAGACTCCTTTGGTTTGGCCATGTTGCCCGTATGAATGATTATAGATTGGCGAATAGGGTTATGAACAGTGTGCCTAAAGGCCTGAGAAAGAGGGGGAGAACTAGGATGTGGTGGGCAGACAATGTCAAACAGGACCTTATTAGAATTGGTGTCCAGTGGCTAGATGCAGTAGATGTAGCTCAGGACAGACTTGCTTGGAGAACTAAATTGCATGGTCTGGTTAGACCTCCATAGCCCAGGGATGCTTGAGGATGATACTTTTAAGATATGCTTTCCATCTATATGGCAAATAGAAAGCCGCTTGTGGCCAAAATTGCCTGAATAGCACCTATATGTGACATAATAGGAATGTTCAGCGTTAATTAGAAGAGATCTTGATCGGCGGCCAGTAGCTCAGTAGTTCAGAGCACCTGACATGTTATCAGGAGGTTGTGGGTTTGTATCCCCAAGGCTCAAGACAATTTTTCCTCTAAAATTTGAATTGACATCAAAGTGCTGATTTATTAGTAGATATAGAATAGTCGAGTTTATTTCATTATTTATCAGTAGGATTTGATGCTTGGGTCTCGACGGAGACATCTGAGTTTTAGTTGAGTCTGAGAGAGGAGGCAGATGAGTCCTAGAGAGTACAGAGAACAGTCAGCACGAGTTTCATAGTTTAGAGAGGTGATCACGATAGTGAGTCGAGTATGAATGTTTCCAATAACGAAAGATTTGCTTAGTTTTAATGTAGACAGGACAGAGACAGAAGATGTACTATGGAAATTATTGTAAGTTACTAATATCAAAAAATGCATTTTAAAAATGGAGTAACTCTGTAAATAAAATGTTTTTTGTATTTGTTGAAAAAAATATACCTGCCTTTGGTTACTCCTTTTTGTGTGGGAGGATGACTGTTCCCGGTGGGATACTAGGCTACTAAGTATTTTAATTATGGAACAATGTATGCTTTAAAAATAATTATATGATCACAGCCAAAATAATAACTTTTGTGGGGGAAGGTTATAATTATTATACATGCATCCTTTCCATCCCCCCTGGGTAAAATACCGGACATAGTGTTTTCAGAAAATAAAATAAACAACTGTAGAACCTCATGCTGAAGTAACTAATGAACAGAAATAAGTAATGTTATAAACTAAAAGAAAGAGCATTTAATTGTGCTTAATAAAAGGGCAAATATTCAAAGACAAAAAAATGGTAGTTCAAATTTTTTAAGCATTTTTTTAAAACATTGCAAAATTTTACCGTATTTTTTCCACTTTATCTTTAATAAAATTTCAAAATATATATAATTTTTCCCATTTTTTCTACATTATTTTATTATTTTAATATCAACAGTTCATAATATTTAAATTATTGCTTAAATCTTTCATTTATTTCGTTTTTCTAAATTATTTAGTCACTTATGCATATAATGTATAATACAAATTCTTAGACTTTTGACGATTGGCAAACTCTAAGCCTAAGTAAAGCTGCGTGATAAAAAATAATTTTGCTTTAAAAACTAGATAATTTAAATAAGAAATGAAAAATATATCAGAAAAGTGATAAAGAACTATGAAAAAATTTAAAAAAATGTTTCAGAACATTAAAAATTTAATTGATACACTGAGTTTGAGAATGAGTCACTTTATTATGAAGCTGCATAACTCCTACAGAAAAGTTTAATTCTAAAATTCTGGAAGAAATTTTGGCTACAAATTTCAATTTCCTTACTTATTTTGTTTATATGCTTTAAATGTAATTAGAAATATTGATATATAAAGTCCTAAAGTTTAAAAATAGCACTCTGAATATCGTAATGCTTGTTCTGATTGTCGTCATTATAGATGGCTAGCAGTTTCACTTTTGATAATTTCTAATTAATTATTGTTTATAATCACAGTACCCATTTGAGAAGCAATGAAAAATAATTTTAGAAGCATTAAAGTAAATAAAAAAAAAGTCTTTAAAATTGAAAATCTGCTAAAATATTGATCGAAGTCCAACATGCGTAGTTCCTGGAGAAACAATTTCCGGTAGTAAAAAAAATATTCTTACATTAAAAGTTTAGAAAGCGTTACAACTCTAGTAGAGTTATAAAGAGCAGAAATGAGCAAGAAATGCAACCGATTGATAATCTAAGCAGAGTATGGCAGAATAAAGGCATGAACTGAATCAGCGCTTCTTGATGCTGTTTACAGTGACTGAAGATGCGCATCCAACTCAAATATACTTATTTTTAAACTTTTTTTAACAGGTAAAAAATTTATATCATAGATTTAAATGCTATTTTCGATATCTGATTAGAAACGGGCACAAAAAAAAATTCAGATTTCTATTCAGAAATTTTGTTTTGCAACCCTGTACAATTGGAGCGAGTGAAGCTTCAGTCTCTAACCACTAGAATGGGAAAGATGAAAGTGATTCTTTGGGCTGTGACATGGAAAGAGTTAAAAGACAGAAAAGCGGGGGTGGCTCAGTTGGTAGCGCGCCAGGCTCGTAATCTGTAGTTCCCAGCTGGGTCAGCGTTGAGATTTATCTCCGCAAAATTCCCTGCCCTGCCCACGGTCAGTAGGGGACACCGATGGGCTTGGAAAGGCCGCCGTCCGTCGGATGGGACATTAAGCCGTGGCCCCGTGTGCGGGAGAGCCATACCCTGTGCACATTAAAGAACACACTGGATGGCCTTGACGGGAGGTTACCATCTGTCTCCCAACAGCTGTTCCAGTGGGTCCCCTCCCCCAACCTTCTCTGAGCCTTCAGGGTCCATGTGACCTGCCCATTTAGCCCATGGTGTGCAAAAAAGTGCCGCTCAGAGGTAAAACAACCCAACAACCTAAAAGACAGAAAGAAAAATGTTTCTACTAAAAATTATTAAATCTGAGAATATGATTAAATTTAGAAAGATTTAGTTTTATTTACGTCACATTGTTAGCACGTTTTTATTTTTGGATGGCAATGTAACAAAAAACAGGAGTTTTGCATTTCCTGAAATCAGATGCATTTAGTTCATAGTCTATTACTAGGAAAATAAGTACACATTTAACAACACTCATTAATGTTACACTAAAAATGACTTGTGAAGTTTCTTAAAATAATTTTTTGGAAGAATGTAAGCTTTTATAAGCATTTTTAATATTTACCCTGCAGGATCACTCCAGACAGCCTGGAACAAGACAACTGTTTTATTGCAAAAATCTTAAGGAAATTTTTACAATATTCTTTGCTCTAAAAGATGAAAACTAATCTTTTCTAAAAAAAAATATATTCTCTAGGCAAAAAGGGCTTACTTTCAATTTGGATTGTTTTACCTCTGAGCAACACTTTTTTGCACACCATGGGCTAAATGGACAAGTCACAAGGATCTCGAAGGCTCAGAGAAGGTTGGGGGAAGGGACCCACTGGAACAGCTATTGGGAGACATATGGTAGCCTCCCATCAAGACCATCCAGTGTCTTCTTTAATGTGCACAGGTTATGGCTCTCCCCCCACACATGGGGCCATGGCTTAATATCCCATCCAAAGGACGATGGTCTTTCCAAGACCTTCGGTGTCCCCTACTGACTGTGGGCAAGGAGTGGAATTTTGCGGAGATAAATCTCAATGCTGACCCAGCTGGGACTTGAACCTGAGAACTGCAGATTACGAGCCTGGCACACTATCGACTGAGCCACCCCCACCCCCTTACTTTGAATGATTTCTTGAAGTGTCAAAATGCCTTGCCGATGAACAAATATTATCAGCAATGGATGAGGGCCATTGCTAATAATATTTGTTACTAGGCATGATGAATTTGTCATCCCATGGCCTAGTGGTTAGCGTGCTAGCCTACTGATCAAAAGGAACTGGGTTCAAGCCCACTTGTTTATCTGCTGAGGTCCCGCCTTCCTCACAGACCTTCTACTATGGCGTATAAACTGACAAGCTCCTGTCACCTCTGTGACAAGCAGCTGTTTGAGAGGATATTTACTTATTTGTTTCCAAGAAAATATTTTGGAAAACCAATGTTACATAATATCCCCAAGGAGTGAAACTGTTAAAGCTGCTTTTGAGACATTCTTATACCTAAAGGTTAAAAATGTTCTTCACTAAATGCCCATTTAACCCATTGCTGGACTAATGCTTAGCATACCTGACTATTAAACCAGCAGGAATGTCCCTGTGTATGTGTTCATATGTTGTATGAGAAACCAGAACAAGCCCAATAGAGCTTTTAGGTTATCTCTGTCCTTTGTAGAAGGAAGTAACTTCTTCCCCTTTAAAAATAAGAAAAAAAATGGTTATTACTTAGCATCATTGCCAGGGCGATAATATCCCTCAGGTGGTTATTAATAATAGCGGTGTTTGAGTAGAATAGAACTGCAATTAATCACCATGTATATGTAATGTTCAGATATTTGAGAGGAAATGTAAATAATTCAGGTTGAGAAAATTGAAAATACAGCTTAATTATGAACAAAAAAAAACATGTGAATAAGGCATAAGAATAAATATAAAATTATATCGAGATTATTACTCTATACAGTGAATAGCTGTCAAACAGAATTGACATTATTTTAACACTGTAAAGATGCTTAATAAATATGACTTATTTTAATCAAATGTTCTTTCAAAAAATAGTAATTTCCACTGTAAATATTCTATGTAATTTTTCCGTCCATGATGAAAGCTTTCAAAAAATGCTTTTGGGTACATTATTAATCAGGGAAAAAGGAGGAGGGCACCATTGAGTAAGCAAAATACCTTATTTTAAATTTTACTGAAAAATTTTGATGCTAAAATTGGAAAAATTAGTGATCGTATCTATTGTTTTTGGGAGTGAAGGGATGCTAGGAAGCGTAACCTGTTAAAAGCGACTGGCCTGTTAAAACAATAACTGGATAACTGAAGTTGCAGTGTCTGGTAACACTGCATCCTGTGCACCCCCCCCCCCCCAAACAAAAAAAACCCAAACAAAAAAACAAAAAAAGAAACTTCTCTGGCTATGTCCTGCTTTGATTAATTGATCATTAACCCTCTGCATGTCAGGTCCTGATTAATAATTTTCTTCATTTTTTTTAATTCTAATGACTTAAAAATGATGCATCATTTCCATAGCACAGGGTTGTAATTTTTTTTTCCAAATGGATATTGATAATTCTTTTAACTGTTTCTAATCAAATATAAAAAAAATACACATAAATCTAGTGCTTTTTTTTTTTTCCTTCTAAAAAATAAGATTCTGGAATGAATAGGTCAGTGATTCCTTACAAAAAGTGGTCCTAACAAAATTGTGCTGCAGGCAAAACTGTTTTTCGTAACAAAGTACACCTGACCTAAATTCAGATAATGCATTATTTATGCATTAGTAACACTCAATTTTTTTATTTTAAATTTATGCTTTTATTTTAAGTTTTTGCTTCCTGACAAGTTAGCTAGCATTATGAAGGCTCTGTATAATAATACTAAATCATGTGTGAGAGTTGGTAAAGGTATGTAGCAATTGGTTTAGCAATGAGAGTGGTGTTAGACAAGGGTGCATTTTGTCTCCTTTTTTAGTTTGGTTATTGATTATGTTATGAGGAATAGACTGTGGGGAAGTGATTTTAGTCTTAAATGGGCAAGAGTGAGTTGATGAGAATGATAATATCTACCATATTAGAGTGCAGTAATTAATAGAGAACACTAAAGTGATGAAATTGTGTTAGGTTGGTTGTGCTTAGTTATTTTGAATGGTTTGTCTTGGATGCTGTTTAACAGATACTAGTGATGTGCATCATGAAACAAACCATAGAACAGAGATTGCTACTGGGACTTTTAAGTATCTATGGAGGGTGAGGAAAAATGGGCATATACATTTAAAGACTAAAATTAGGCTGTATAACAATTTGGTCCTCTCTAAAGTTAGTTATGTACTGAAAATTGGACCCTTTGTAAGCAAGATAATAGGAAACTTCATGACTTTGATTCCAGATGTTTACTCAGTATCTTGGGCATCAGATCATTTTACTTAGTGTCAGTAAATATTAGTTTAGGCAAAAAGAGTCTATAACCACCCTAAGCAGCATATTGTGAGATATTGCACTGCTTTGACCATGTTGCCTATATGAATAACTATAGATCATTGAATAGAGTTATGAACAATGTGCCTGAAGGCCTCAGAAAGAGGATGAGACCTAGAATGCAACAACATTAAATAGGGCCTCAATGTAATCGGCCTACACTACACAGTTGCATACACCTGTGTTGTAGAGTCAATGTACCAAATGCAGCAGCTCAAGTCAGATACATTTGGAGGACTAAATTACACAGTTTAGGAGTATCTTTGTAACCATTGACTGGATTGGGTGGGTAGATGGATATCTTTAGACTTTTAATATATTTTTTCAACAAATAAGTAATAAATTACTTTTCAAGAAACTTATCATAAAAGTACATGCTGGCCATTAAAGGTGCAACACCAGAAAGAACTCATTAGATTGTCCTGAAATATGCAAGGTGGGTGGGTAGCCCAAGGAAGAACATGTAAATGATTCAAAGCAGAGCACATACGCATATCATGTGTCACAGTAACTTCCCCTGGAAGTGGTATAAGAGAAGATTACAAAGAGCCAGTGTAAAGCACTGGAATTGTGTTTGTCACAGTTCTTGCACACTAAAGGATCAAGTATGCCTCATCTAAGAACACGGCATCCATACGACCAGGTTTTCGACTTTGTTTGAGGGAGATTGTGGGATTACGGGAAGGCGGATTATCGTACCGAGACATCAGTGCTCATGTTGGATGGAATGCTGCCACAATGATGAGAATATGGTGTAAGTGGGTAGAGCCGAAACGAACTCACCGATGTGACAGATCTCAATGTCCTTGTCACACAAATGAACGAGAAGACAGACATCTCATGCACATGGCTTTTAATGATCATACAGCCACATCAAACATCTTAGCTTAACAGTTAGGTGTGTTGCACATCAACCAGTGTCTGTACATATGGTTCGACATCGTCTGCAGCATTGGGGCACCTTTGCTAGGTGGTCATTGCTTTGTCTACCATTGACTCTACAACACAGGCATATGCAACTGCAATGGTGCCAAGAACATCATGCATGGATGTGCAAATGGCGTTGCATCGTCTTTTCTGATGAATCCCCCTTCAGTTTGCAACACCATGATGAACGAATCCATATCTGGCAGTACCATGGTGACAGGTTCAATGATACATGCATGATGCAGCACCATACAGGTTCGGCCCCTGGTTTTATGGTATGGTGTGTCATTGGACTCCACTCACGCACACCCCTTGTCTGCATTACTGATACTTTTAGAACAGCCAGCGTTACTTCACTGAGGTGTTGCAGCCTGTGGTCATACCTTATCTTAAGGGGCTCTCTGGTGCCATTTACCAACAGGACAATGCCCAACCACATGTGGCATGCATCGTCCAACAATTCCTGGATAGCCACCATGTGACATTTCTGCCTTTGGCCTGTGCATTCACTGGATCTGTCCCCAATTGAACATGTCTGGTCCATGATCTCATGATGACTAGCACACCAGACACCAGCAGCTGCTACAACAGATGAACTTTGGCTACATATCAAAACTGCATGAACTAACATTTCCCAAACACACATTCGACGTCTCATCCTCTCAATGCTGGAATGTGTTGCAGCGGTTATTGCTGCTCATGGTGGCTACACAAGATACTGATTTCTTTGTATCCCACAAGCCTAACCAAGTTGTATTTGTAATCATTTGATCCTTGTAGCATAAGCTATGTATTCACTAAATATGGATTTGATATCTCTTGACTTCCTGGTGTTACACTTTTAATGGCCAGGAGTGTATCATAGGATGTTGTCAATATAATGTTATAGAGAAGATCTGTGAGGAAAGTAAGATCTCAGCAAAAAGACAAAAGAAGAAACACATGCATCGTATTTGGGACATTGCCACATTTGTTGAACTCAGGTCCTTTTACTTCAGAGTAAAACATTTTAACTTGAATGGCACAAAATTTGTCATCATTACACCTTGAATCCACATATAAAACAGTTTAACTAAAACAAACCACCAAGTTTTTTCTCAAATCACTTACCATGAATGTTCTGCATTAAGACCAACCTATTTATAAAGAAAAAAAAATATTTTTTAATGATTGAAAGTTTTCTTCTGAACTTTGAAATATAATTATGTAAAAATGTAACTACTTTATAGTTATATATGCTATTTTAATCATTAAAATCAATTAAAGTGGAAATGGCAATCAAAGCAAAGTATTTCAACAGAAAGAATACAACTGAATTCTGTAAATCCCTGGATTTCCAGAAATCAAGCACAACTGACAAAGAAAAAAAAATCTATGTTTTATGTTGTTTAATAGCACAGTAATGCATACCACATGCAATGTTACATTCTTAAAATTTCAGAAAATAGAAAATTATTGATGTGAAAGGCTTACAATAAAAATAGATTTGGAGACCAATACTGTACAGCATGTGACAGTTGGTAAAGTCTTTTGCACTGTACATTTCACTGTATACCTGTACACTAAAACTGCCTAGGAAATATGTTTTTAAGAACATACAGTATCAGTAATATTTAAAATGCAGAAAAAAAATTGCATGATGATAGTGATTATGTTCGAGGTTGTTAGGAGGTTGTAGATCCTTTTTGTTGGTCATCAAGGGACAAGGGAAAAGCCCTGTCCCTTGTTGGGACAGGGCTTTTCCCTTGGAAGCCGACAAAGGAATGCTCCTTCCTCTGGAAGCCTACAAAGGAATGCAAAGAAATTGTGACAACACTTAATCAATAAATAATATCCACAGAGTTACCTTTGAACTTTAAAGTCTATAAATGAAAAATAGTTTAATGGAAAAAAGTTTCTTCAATGTGTGAGATTCAAACCCATGTCTCTTCAGATAAATGCCAGAGTTGTTCTAAGACCACAAAACTAATGTCGATTCAGTCTTTTTCCCCCACTGATATGACTTATCAATCTTCCTGTGATTTCTGCACGTGAGCTTGGTGCCATCTGTGATCTGGAATGGCAACTATTTCTTTTAATATTGTACTGAGTTAGATATAAATAAATAAGTCACTTACTATTAGCATTATTAATGATTTAATCAATAAATGATATCCACAGAGTTACCTGCTGACTTTAACATCAATAAATAGTTTTGTGGAAATAGTTTTTCCAAAGTGTGAGATTTGAACCCTTGTCTCTCCAGACTCCAGATATATTCCAGTGTTCTAAGAATTTGGATTATGTGCAACTTGAATACAAGACATGTGTCCTGGAAGAGTTAATAACACTGATAGCATATAATTATTATTTATTTACATCTTAATCAGTGCAACATTAATAGTTGCTGTTCCTGATCTTAGATGGCCCAAAGTTCAGCAATCATGGGAGATTGAAGTCATATTAGTTGAAAACTAGTAGAACACATATTGCCTCTGGTGCACATGGGAATCTCATTTTCAAAGAGAATGACGTTTTTTCTTTACCTACTTTTTCACTCCTTAAAAGTTTCAATTTAAGCAAACAGATGTTGGGAAAAATTCAAATGGTATTTTATTAGTCAACAGAAAAAAAATTGTCTTTCATCTCTTAAATTTAAAAAGTTGCATTTACCACAATGCTCTGAGAGAAGTGGGTACATTATTACTGCCAGTGGAATATCTCTTGAAAAGCTACCACCAAAATTTCAAATTTCTGTCATATACAAATAATTTGCAAAAGTTAATAGTTTTGCTGTTTCTACATTTAGTGATCTGTAAACGATTTGAATTAAAATTACCTAAGAATTTAAATAATATGAATTATAATAATTCATTAGTACCACAGATTAAGGAAATACCACTCTTACATCAATTCAATTTTTTTTTACAGAGGAAAAATTGTCTTTAGCTGGGTGAGATATGAACCCATGATCTCCTGATAACATGTCAGGTGCTCTGGACTATTGGGCTACTGACAGCCAATCAAGATCACCTATAACTGATGATATGAACATTTCCACCTACAGTACACATTCCACTATGTCACATGTAGGCACTCTTCTGGTAATCAAGCCTCAAGTGGCAGACAACAAGCATGCCATGAAATCGTCAGTTCGTATCTCACTTGTCTCAAGACAATTTTTTCTCTAAAAAAGTTGGATAGAATAAAAGTGGTAATTCCTTAACCTGTGAACCAGATAAGTTGAGATTTTTTAAATTTAATCAATTGTATACTCATGAATATACTTTCCATCTTCATGGCATGTTTGTTGTCTGCCACTTGAGGCTTAATTTCTGGAACAGTACCGGTATGTGACATAGTGTAATGTGTACTGTAGGTAGAAATGTTCATATCACCAATTAGACGAGATCTTCATCGGCACCCGGTAGCTCAGTGGCTCACAGCACCTGACATGTTATCAGGAGGTCTTGGATTTGCATCCCACCCCGCTCAAGACAATTATCCCTCTAAAAAAATTGGATCAACGTAAGAATGGTACTTCCTAAATCTATGAACCAGATAAGTCTAGATTATTCAAATTTAATTGACACTAGGTGCTCTCGAAGTAAAAATGAATTCATCATCATCATCATCATCCTCAAGCAGCCATGGGCTATGGAGGTCCAACCAACCCACACTATTCAGTTCTCCAAGCATATCTATCCTGAGCTATATCTTCTAATCTTGCCACTGCACACCAATTCTAACAAGGTCCTGTTTGACATTGCCTGTCCACCACATCCTAGGTTCCCCCTCTTTCTGAGGCCTTTAGGCACACTGTTCATAACCCATATTCGCCAATCTATAATTATCCATGCGGACAACATGGCCAAACCAACGGAGTCTCTCTCTGCAGAATACGCTGCTTAAAGGAGGTTGACAACTCCTTTGCCTAACCTCTTCATTACTTACAAAGTTGAACCACCTAATACCCAAGATACTGCACAATCATCTAGAATCAAAAGCATCAAGTGTCCTGTTATCTTTTTTACAAAGTGTCCAAGTTTCACTAACATAACTAACCCTAGAAAGAACCAAACTATTACATAGTCTAATCTTAGTCTTTAGGTGTATATGCCTAGTTCTCCACACTCTCCATAGACTCCTAAAAGTTCCAGAGGCAATCCCTATTTGCCTGTTAATCTCATGCCGCACATCACCAGTTATGGGTTAGGTTAGGTTATTTTACCTCTGAGTGTCACTTTTTTGCATACAATGGGCTAAATGGCCAGTTCACAAGGACCCCGAAGGTTCAGAGAAGGTTGGGGGAGGGGACCCACTGGAATAGCTGTTGGGAGACAGATGGCAGCCTCCTGTCAAGGCTATCCAGTGTGTTCTTTAACATGCGCAGATTATGGCTCTCCCACACATGGGGCCACAGTTTAACGTACCATTCGATGGACAATGGCTGTTCCAAGCTCATTGGTGTCCCCTACTGACCGTGGGCAGGACGGGGAATTTTGCAGAGATAAATCTCAATGCTGACCCAGCTAAGACTCGAACCTGGAAACTACAGATTACGAGCCTGGCATGCTACCAACTGATAATAACAGTTCTGGTAAAATCCTTAGGAAACATTCCTCTATCACAGAAGATATTCAAAATTTCAGTCATCCATGTGGAAATGAAATATTCCCCACTCTAAGCATTTCTGCAGCAATTTCATCTACCCCTGGGGATTTATGTAGTTTAAGTTTAGAAACAGCCAAAATAACTTCAGTGTTATATGGCCAACATTAAAGCCAGTAATGCATCTATCATCATTACAAACAATGGGAGAAAAACTAACCACATTGTTTAGAACATCACTGAAATGCTCAGCCCACCTAGCCATGACAGAATCCTCACCTTCTATAACCTTACCTTGTTTATCCTTCAATCCCTGTATACCTGTCTGTTTTCTACCACACAAAACATTAACCATCTGATACAGCTCTCTACTGTTGTGCTATCTAACTGCTTTCTCGGCATTGTCAGCCAAGTTATCAAGTCAAATATTCTTATCAGCAGCTAACTGATCCTTTACACATTTATTAAGCTCTCTGTAATGCTTTCTATTAGGACAAGTAGATTATTGATTATTAAGGACTTTCCTGCAGTTTTTTCTTTCTGATATAAGCTTAAATGCCATATCACTCAAATAATTCTGCCTCCTCTGTTCCTTTTTCCCTAAAAGAGTACTGTTAGTTTCCAAAAAAGCCTGTTTAAAATGGCCCCATTCTTCCTCAACTTCAGTATTAAGCTAACCATGACTGTCATAATGACTAGGTAACCTATCATGGTAAGCTTTAGCTATAACTGGGTCTTTCAGAGCATCAGTATTAAAGGTAAATTTTTTAACTTTAACACAACACTTTTTAAGTTTAAGTTGCAAGACACTTTTTACAAGGTAATGGTCAGATCCAATTTCAGCTCCCCTATGACCTGGTATTCCTAACATAACTAGCCCATTTGCTGTTAATTAATATATAATCAATCATATTCTTATGCAGACCATTGGGTGAAACCCATGTTACTTATGTATGTCGCAGTGTTTGTAGTAAGTGTTAGTTATTCTGAAATCATTGAGTTTACTTACCTATAGGAGACATTGCCCATGGCCATTGCAGCTACCAATATCAAAAGAGCCTGTCAGTCCTCCCCAAAGGTCAGAGTCAGTACCAACTTTGGCATTGAAGTCACCAAGAACAAGGGTAATATCTCCTTCCTTGACAGAATTCAAAATATCCTGAAGTTGTTCATAAAACCTATCCGTCTCATCCTCATCGGCATTCTCAGTGGGGGCATAACAGCAGATAACATTCAAGTCTTTAACGCTTGTCTGAAATTTTGCTGTAAGAAACCTTTCATTAATGCACTCGTATCTTAGAAGAGCATCACTAGAATGTCTGCGGAGAAGCTGAGAAGCAGACCCAAGCCTTGGTGATGTTTATTATTGTTCCTCCCCGAAAAGAGAAATTTAAGATTATTTTTAAAAATCTGATCTTTATCTGTTCATCTGGTCTTACAGGCTGAAAATATCTAAATTACAAAGATGGAATTCTTATGTGAGGACATTAAGAGAATAAGCTCTGTGCAGAGTCCTAACATTCCAACTAGCTATGGAGAGAAAATGGTTAGTGGGATGTTTAAAGAAACTGTTTATTGAGAGAGGGAATGCCAACAATATCAAACAGCCCCCTAATTGCAGGCACGGGGCAAAGACCCATTTGCCCCACCACTAAAGGCTGAAGACATCTACACTGGAAAACTTCCTCCAATGCAGAATTTGACGATGCCCATGGAAGCAAGAATTCAGGTGCCTGCGATAACCCCTGCTCAGGATTATCCACCAGCTGATAAAACATATCCTGTGAATCTATTCACTTGGGGCTGCCAACCAACAAACAGACAGAAAACACAGCGGAAGATTTCCTGCCACAGAAGCTCACCAGTGCAGCAAAATCAGGATCCATAATCAAGCTCAGAGCCTTAATCCAGTCCAATAAGTTTATATGGTCAGCACCAGAACCCTGTATGGTTGACCACTCCTCAGCAGGAATTGCCAATCGCTAATTTGGTGTGCATCAGATGGACTAAGATAAACCATTGCCTGCAACACTCACAATAATGTTGCAAAGAAGGCCAGGTGTTTCAAAAAACCAGAGTCTGGCATTTATATTTCTTTCCAACACCATGCATACAAGCTCATCATCACAATGGTGTGATAATTTAGAGAAATATTGGGATCCTTTCGTGGCTTGTGCAAGGCCAAGACAATGGCTGCTTGCCAGGAGTCTGGAAACTGCTCTTTGATGAAAATGCAATTGAAGTCAGGGCAGCTGATCCTTACTCGATGGTGAAAGATGTTGGATCATGGCATAATAGACATTGCCTGGCCCTAGAGCAGATGCAAGGGAAGTGTGCATGGCAAGGTGAAGTTCCTCTGCTGTGAATAGATTGTTTTAAGGCTCCAGGCCATTCCAGTGGAAAGATAGTGCAGAGCATTCTGCCTTGCTCTTCAGGGTCAGAGACTCAGGGGGAATAAGAGGACAAGGAAGATATGGAGGAAAAAGATTCCCCACAGTGTTGGCAATTGCTTGAGGATCAACAATTGCCAGTCCATTGTGCTCCAGGATCAACAATGAGTGGGAAGTGTAATTCTCACTCTGCTTCCAAACTTTATCCCACATTCTCTTAGAACTGGTTGTGCAGGTGACAGAAGATGTGTATTTGATCAAAGATTCCTTCTGAATCTGGAACCGGATTAACGGGCTTTTGCCCTGGCTCATTTGAATGCTACAAGGTTGGAGGATGTCACATATCTTCGAAACACCCCGCAAGCTTTATTCTGAGCCTTACAAGATGAAGTGCAATCTGGATTCCATCACGGTTTTGGAAAATGAGGAAACTGTGCTAAAGTTTGAGGAATTGTAGATACAGCTGTATGGAAAATACAGTCCATCATCGCTGCCACTGCTACATTGACTGGCTCTTGGCTGACCAAGTGTTCATCAAACATGCAAAGGAGTTCAAAGCTACCAGACCAGGGGGGAGAACACTCACATAATTGTTATTTTCAACCTCCCATGAAAAGAGGGGAAGGATTGAGGAGGAGTTGTTTGCTGGACTGTTTTACCTCTGAGCAGCACTTTTTTGCACCCAATGGGCTAAGTGGTCAAATAACAAGTACCCCAAAGGCTCAGCAAAGGTTGGGGGAGAGGACCCAATGGAGCAGTTGTTGGGAGAAGTAGGTAACCTCCTGTCAAGGCCATCCAGTGTGTTCTTTAACGTGCACAGGGTCACGGCTTAAACGTTCCATCCAGCGGATGTCAGCATTTTCAAGCCTACTGGTGTCTCCTATTGACCATGGGTGGGTAAGGAGTTTTGCGGAGATAAATCTCGATGCTGACCCAGCTGGGACTCAAACCTGGGAACTGCAGATTATGAGCCTGGTGCATGACTGATGCCCTCAAGGAAGAGGGGCAGGGGTGGCTCAGTTGGTAGCATGCCAGGCTCATAATCCCAGCTCCAGGCAGTCCCAGATTCAAGTCCCAAATCCAGGCAGTTCCCAAGTTCGAGTCCCAGCTGGGTTAGTATTGAGATTTATCTCCGCAAAATTTCCTGCCCTGCCCACAGTCAGTAGCGGACACTGATGGGCATGGAAAGGCTGCCATCCGTTGGATGGACATTAAGCCATGGCCCCATGTGTGGGAGAGCTATACCTTGTGCATGATAAAGAACATGCTGGATGGCCTTGATGGGAGGCTACCATCTGTTTCCCAAAAGCTGTTCCAGTGGGTCCCCAACCTTCTCTAAGCCTTCGGTGTCCTTGTGACCTGGTCATTTAGCCCATTGTGTGCAAAAAAAGTGCCGCTCAGAGGTAAAACAACCCAACTCAACCCTCAAGGAAGAGCTGATGGTGGGGTCAATGACAGTGAATGTGTGGGTTGGGGAATGAAAGTAGGTACTGACACTGGTGTTCAACAGGGAGCATGAATGATTGAGGAGCCATTTCTCAAGGACCCTATCCCTCCTGTTGGTGTTAATACTGCCCATAGAGGATTGGGTCTATTGAAGTACTCCATGATGAGGAAGGGGGATAGAAGCTGTGTGATGAGGTCATCAAAGTCTTCCTGGAAGATACTTCTGGGAGGTGGATAGACAGAGCAGGCAATCAACGAAAATCCCAGGTAGGGGTAAATGGTAACTGCCTCTTCATGGGATTTTTATTTTTCATTTCAAATTAGTTTTATAGCAGGCGAAACCAACTTTGATTTCACCTGCTGTAAGAGGTACTTCGCAGTGAGTGGGACAGACTCAAATGGTGGGATGCTGATATCAGTCTGCACCACCATGGAAGCCATCGAAATGTTGAGCTATCCTATGATGGCATAGGAAATCTTGCCAGGTGGTGCAGCAAGCTTTCTTGCCTCAGGGTAAATGATGTTATTTACCATCTTAAGGCATTGTATCTCTTTGGATTTGCATCTCTTTTCAATTTGGGGCAATAATGGGAGAATGCTGGACAGTCAACACTGTAGTTAACACAACTTGCCTGTGCAGCTTTGCAGTCCAGATCAGCATAATCCACAATGCCACAGCGAGAGCAATGGGTTCACCATGGCAATCTGTGTGGGCATGGACATATCTCTGACATTGAAAACAATGTAGGGGATGTACAGCAGTACTTCACAATGCAGATAGTCTGCCTTGATGGAGGTAGGCAGGCAAGATGATGAGTAGATGGCGTAGGCATACTGCAACTACTCCCTATGGGTAGAACTCAGAGCTCTTCCTTAGAAACTTTGAGGAGACCTCAATCCATGACTTTCAGAGACTAATAGGGAGACACCAAAATGGGAACCACATCAATGGCTGTAACCTTCAGGAGCAGCTCAAAGTGTTGAGCACAAGCAGTCTCAACAAGTAGCCAGATCTTAGGCACTTAATGCATTTCAGAGATCCTGCGAGACAGACATACAGACCCACCCAAATCCTCACACAGAAATGAGATATGAAGGTTCTAACCAGACATTTTTTTTTACTTGCAACATTAAGGACAGAGAAGAATCCTAAAAGCTAACACTAGCTTTTACTGGCCTTCTCATATAATGAGATGCCCTACCAAAAACGAAATCACTGATGAACACTGCTTCAGTTAGAGCTAACACAGTACACAAAGTTTGCCTTGCTGGAACAGTAGCTAAGCTCCCTAACCACTATGCCAGTTAAGGCATTAAAGACTGTAATTTTTTCTTTCCAGGCATGTCTGTTCTGAGCTGCAACTACTGCATTTGACCACTCTAAGCTAATTCTAGCAAGACCCTGTTTGACATTGTCTGCCTATTGCATCTAGTCTCCCCCTTTTCTTGAAGACATTAGGTGTACTGTTTATAATCCTGTTTGCCAATCTGAAGCTATGCATACAGGAAACAAGGCCAAACCAAAGCAGTCTCTCTCCGCACAAAATGCTGCTAAAAGCAGATTGATGACTCCTTCTTCAACCCTCATTATTATTTAGAGTCAAAGCAACTAATGTCCAAGATACTAACAAGTACAACTCGGTTAGACTTGTGGAATACAAAGAAATCAGTATCTTATGTAGCCACCATACACAGCAATAACCACTGTTACATGGTCCGGCATTAGAGGATGAGACACTAGATGTCTGTTTGGGGAACATCAGTCCATGCAACTTGAATAAAAAGCAAAAGTTCATCTGTTGTAGCAGCTGCTGGTGTCTGGTGTGCTAGTCATCATGAGATCATGGACCAGACATGTTCAATTGGGGACAGATCCAGTGAATGCACAGGCCAAAGGCAGAAATGTCACATGGTGGATATCCAGGAATTGTTGGACGATGCATGCCACATGTGGTTGGGCATTGTCCTGTTGGTAAATGGCACCAGAGAGCCCCTTAAGATAAGGTATGACCACAGGCTGCAACACCTCAGTGAAGTAACGCTGGCTGTTCTAAAAGTATCAGTAATGCAGACAAGGGGTGTGCGTGAGTGGAGTCCAATGACACACCATACCATAAAACCAGGGGCCGAACCTGTATGGTGCTGCATCATGCATGTATCATTGAACCTGTCACCATGCCAGATATGGATTCGTTCATCATGGTGTTGCAAACTGAAGGGGGATTCATCAGAAAAGACGATGCAACGCCATTTGCACATCCATGTGCGATGTTCTTGGCACCATTGCAGTTGCATATGCCTGTGTTGTAGAGTAAATGGTAGACAAAGTAATGATCACCTAGCAAAGGTGCCCCAATGCTGCAGACGATGTCGAACCGTATGTACAGACACTGGTTGATGTGCAACACACCCTAACTGTTAAGCTAAGATGTTTGATGTGGCTGTATGATCATTCAAAGCCATGCGCATGAGATGTCTGTCTTCTCGTTCATTTGTGTGACAAGGACATTGAGATCTGTCACGTCGGTGAGTTCGTTTCGGCTCTACCCACTTACACCATATTCTCATCATTGTGGCAGCATTCCATCCAACACGAGCACTGATGTCTCGGTACGATAATCCGCCTTCCCGTAATCCCACAATTCTCCCTCGAACAAAGTCGAAAACCTGGTCATATGGATGCTGTGTTCTTAGATGGGGGAGTTACTTCACTTCCAGGGGCAGTTATTGTCACACATGATGTGCGTGTGTGCTCTGCTTTGAATCATTTACATGTTCTTCCTTGGGCTACCCACCTTGCATATTTCAGGACAATCTAATGAGTTCTTCCTGGTGTTGCACCTTTAATGGCCAGCAGTATATTATACAGCCTAAGTTTAGTCTTTAGGCATATATGCCTATTTTCCCACTCTTCCTAAAAGTCCCAACAGCAATCCCTATTCTTCAATTTATTTCATGCCGCACATCACCAGTATCTTTAACATAGCCCCAGGATAATTAAACTGAGACACTTGCTCAAGAGTGCAGCCATTTAAAGCAACTAAAGCATCATATGTTTTGACCAATTTTCATCACAGTTTATCACCAAAGCTACTCTATTACCAGTCACATCAATAGCCCTAATGGAAGATATCAGCTAATGATGTAAAATGCATAATCTAAATCAGGAATTTTGAAATCTGTAGACCATTTGAGGCCAAAATCTTCCCCTTGCATAGATTTCCACATAGCATAATCAATAACAAACTAAAAAAAACGAGACCAAATTCATCATTGTATAACTCCAATAGCAATCCCAAACCAATCGCACAAGACATACCAACTCACACACGATTCAGTGTTATTGCAGAAAACTTTCATTACACTAACTAACTTATCAGGTGTTCCATATGATCTAACAATCAATCATAAATTATGTCGATCAACAGAGTCAAAAGCCTTTTTGAAATCTATAAAACTAGCAACCACAGGTTTCTGAAACTCTGAACATTTTTCAAGAATCTGCTTATGTGAAAATAGTTGATCAATACAATCCCTATCACTTCTGAATCCACAATATTCATCATGCAGTTGCCCATCAACCAAATTCTTAATTCTATTAAGTATAATCATGCAAAGAACTTTACATGGAACAAAAAGTAAACTAATTCCCTTATAATTATCACAAGAACTGTGATCACCTTTTTAAAAAATTAGGATAATAATAGCTCTAGTAAAATCCATAGGAACAACACCTTTTATGTAAAATATATTCAAAAATTTCATGACAACACAAATGCTCCCAGTTCTAAGCATTTCAGTGATGATTCATCCACCTCTGGGGATTTATGCAGTTTTAATTTAGAGATAGCCAAAGCGACTACAGAATGCGATATAGGACCAACAAACAATGGGAGTAGAAATAATCACATTATCACATCGTTTAGAACATATCTAAAATGCTCAGTCCACCTGGCCATCACAATATTCTCACCTTCAACAACCTAAAGATGTTTATCCCTCAATCCTGTGTACCTGTTTCTTCCCACACAAAAGATTAACTATCTGGTACAACCCCCCTTGATGTCATGCTGTCTAACTGCTTTGTCAGCCAAGCTATCAACCCAAAGATTCTTATCAGCTGTTAACTGATCCTTTACAAGTTTATTAAGCTCATTGTAATTCCATCTGTTAGGACTAGTTAGGATCTTGATTCATATTATTCCTCCATTTCTTTTTTTCAGAAAAAAAGTCCAATAGCCTTATAACTTAAATAATTCTGTTTCCTCTGTTCCTTTTTAACCAAAAGAGTACTGTTGTCCTCAAGGAAAGATTGTTTAAACTTATTCCATTCTTTCTGAACTTTAGAAGTAAACAAACCATAATTGTCATAATGACTTAATTAGCTTATCATGGTATGCTTGGCTACATATGGATCTTTCAAAGTTTAGTCTTAAAAGTAATTCTATTAACCTTGGCACAACATTTCTTAAGCTTCAGTTGCAAAACACTTTTAACAAGGTAATAGATCCAATTTCAGCTCACCTGCATGATCTGATATTCATAACCAAACTAGCCCATTTCCTGTTAATTAAAATGTAATCTATCATATTCCTGTGCAACCCATCAGGTGAAACCATTGTGTATTTATAAATGTCCCAGTGTTTTTAATATGTGTTCGTCATTCACAAACCCTTAAGTTTACTTACCTGTAGGAGATGTTCCCCATTACCATTGGAACTACCAATGCCAAAGAGACCTAAAACTCCTGCCCAAACATCAGTCAGTACAAACTTTAGCATTGAAGTCACCAAGCACAAGAGAAATATCTCCTTCATAGAATTCAAAATATTCTGAAGCTGTCTGTAAAAGATATCCTTCTTGTTCTCATCAGAGTCATCTGTTGAGACATAACAACAGATGACATTCAAGTCTTTAATTTTTATTTAAAATTTTGCTATACGGAATCTTTCATTAATGTAGTCATATCCTAGAAGAGCATCATTGTCATGTTTGTTGAGAAGCAAAGCTACGCATTGGAGATGCTCTCCATCCTCCTTTCCTGAAAAGAGAAATTTAAAGTTATTTTTAAGTATTTCACCTTTTCCTGTCCATCTGGTCTCTTGCAAGCCTACAATATCAAGATTATAACACTGGAATTCTTGTGTGAGGACATCAAGAGAATAATCTCTATGTAACAACCTCACGTTCCATGTACCTGCAGAGAGAAAATTATTTAGGATTTTTAAAGAAACTAGGTTTATTGAGAAAGTTAGGCCAACAATATCAAACATCCCCCTAATCGCAGACATGGGGCAAAGACCTATTTTCAATGTAACAAATGTTCCCCACTGCCAACAACTAAAGCCATTCATGCTGATAGGAATTTCAGACACCACCTCTTCAAGTGGATCTTTTCAAGGCCCAGACTCTAGAAAGAAACTGACCTGCTTGAGACACATTACTCCAATGTAGGATTGGTGATGCCCTACTAGCCAAGTAAGAGATCAGGTACTTGTGATGGCCTCTGATCAGGATTATCCACCAGCTATTCCATGCCTCTGCGCACTTAGGGCTGGCAACCCATAAGCAAACAGAAACCACAGTAGCAGATTTTCCCTCAACAGAGGCCCACCAGTACAGCAAAGTCCAGGATCATTAATCAAGCTCATAGTCGTAAATCAGTTCAATCTAGTTGATAAAAATGGCCAGCACCGGAACCCTGTGAAGTTGAACACTCCTCAACAGGGCCAAATAAGAAAAAAGTGGCCATAGTTGACCAGTTCAGTAATCCATTCTGATTTGGCATCCCTCCCCTTTCATTCCCTCAAAAGAAAATCTCTTTTTCCACCTGCACCACGAGAAGGCAGGGTTGGACATTAGGTGCTAGGCCTGGCTGGTTCTATGCATCATCATCATTGGGAATTGGTACACAGCTCTCCTTCCAGTTTATGCCTAGCTACCATTTACAGACCCAATTAGCTCACAGGCACATAATCTTTGAATCCACAGGAAAATATGTCATCTTTTACAAAATTCTGCCTTGTCCACTAAAGATTTTGCTAAATCTAAAATGGAAATCCTATGGTTGCTAGGATATTAACTGATTACAATGTCAACCTAGTCCGTGGTCCAGTAAATTTTGTGGCAATAAAATTTAAGTTTAAAATCTCACTGTGACTTTAACATTTTTAGAAATATGTCAGTCAAGATTAATTGGAAACAGGGCTAAATAAATCAGTGCACAGGTGTAAAAATCCCATATATATATATTGCAATTTCCCCTCCCCTATCATTTAGCAAGTAGGGATTCAGTAAGTGGTTAAATGGATTGCTATAATGCCATTATCAGCAGGCCATCAATAACACTGAAATAAATTAAATGGTTCACCATTCCAACAGAGAGCGCATACTTAATTAATCATAAGAATATCCTTTGGTACTAGCCTCTTAGTGAAGTGAATTAAACTGTTGCCTCTTTCAGTGGAACTTTGACTTTCTCCAGATTCTCAGCCTAATCCTAAGAGTGGGAAAGCCCCATCTTGGAATGTGTTCTTGTTTTTACCCATCTTTCTATTGCTTTTCAGTCATCATTTGTCAGTTTATGTGTTTGCCAAAACAGTTGAGATGCCATTCTCCAATTGTGGCGGAATGAACGATATCGTACAAATGTGATGGAGAAACAATCATTTATTTTTCAAATGAAAGCTTGCAATGTAGGGATCCCTCATAAAAGAGAGGAAATTTGAATACTATTGTTCTGGTTATATGTCCAGAATGCAAGTACCATAGCATTCTTATACTTATATATCAAATGAAAGCTTGTGACACAGAGAGTGTCACAAGCTATAAAATTTGACTTCCCATGTTTTCTTCCACCCTAAAAAAGGGGAAATGTGAAACAATTGTTCTGCTATATCTTTGGAATGCGAGTGCAGAAAGTAACAAGCTATATGTAAAATGGAAGCTTCTGATGCAGGGAGTGTCATAGGCTATAAAAAATTGACCCCCCATGCTATTTTCCCCCAATTCTCTTAATACAAAACTATTGGGGGGGGGGGGGTCATTTACATTTTGCCAACAAAATTTCAACTTTCTGACAATTACATTGCTTGCAATATTTATTTACAATTTTGTCATTTTTAACTATTTCCACCATTAGAGGTAATCATTCAAAACAAACATAAAAACACCTAATTTAAAAAAATATATATATTTTTCTAGAGGGCAGGAGGGGAGTAAAACTTTCACAGTGAGTTTAGCAGAGGGGAAGTTTTTCTGAAATTGCCCTCCCACATGACGTCTGATTTCCGTAGCTAGGAAGTCTATATTGCTTCCATATCCAAGACAGTCATTTTCAGAAAAAAAGTACAAGTTCAAAGAAACCCAAGAAATAATAAAAGAAAAATTACATATAACCTAATGGTATGTTAAATAAAATATCTCTAACAATTTTAAAGCTGGTCTTCGATGTAGCATAATTCAGAAAGATAGATAAATCAGCCAACCAAAAATCGCTAACTTATGGAAATAAATCTACAGAAATGAATTTGCTTCCATATCCAAGATCTCATTTATTTTCAGAAAATGATACCAGACCAAAATTTTACTGGAAAAGTAATATATAATATAATAAAAATTAACATCTAGCCTAATGCGATGTTAAATATCCACAGCAACAAGTTGTAGTCTGGTCATATGATGTAGCATAACTATGAAAAATCAATACTTATCGATCGACCAAAAGATCACTAAAATCCGAAAATAAATTAACAAAATTAAAACTAAGGTTTAAATATAAAAAGTAAATACTAACTTTACAAAGGGTATCCAATATGCTGGACCAAAACAATATGGGAGCCATTTATAGCACACAGAATGGAAATAGCAGCCATCTGCATCTTTTTTGCCTCAGTGAAGAATATGTAATTAAATGCAGCAGCAACCAGAATTTCTAAGAAGGATGTTTTACTTCCAGTTTCAATTTTAAGAGTGGGAAAAATGCATAGAATGCTGGGAAAAAATATGAAAGTAATTTTCGGAATACTGAAATACATTGGTTTCCATAAATTAAGGAAAACTCAGAAAAATTATGATAAACAAAAAACTATATGAATAATTTTGACGAAATTTGATAGAAACATGAATTACCATGCTAGTTTGAGAATGGCATAAAATATTTTACACCAGAAACATGTTTTGTCAAAAAATAAGTGTTACAGGAACTTGTCCAAAAATGAGATGTCAGAATGAAATGGGCAAAGTTCTTTAATAAAGAGTGTGGTCACCCCTTACAACAATGCAGGCATGACAGCAATGTTCCATGCTGTTTATGATGCTGTGAATCAGCTCAGTAGGGAGTAATGACCATTGTCCCTTTAAAGCAGTAATAAGCTCCCCCTTTGTTGCACATAGGAGGTTGAAAGCAGCAACAAGTCTCCCTAGAGCATCCCACACATGCTCAATTGGATTTAGGTCGGGAGATCGAGGTGGCCACTCCATGCACATAAATGTCTCCTCTTGAAGGTATTGTTCCACTAGTTGAGCTCTGTGTGGACAAGCGTTATCATCTGGTAAGATGAAAGTTTCACCTATTGCACCAGCATAAGGACGTACATAAGGGTTCAGGATGTCATCTCTATACCTTTGAGCATTGAGGTTCCCACTCGTCAACACAGAGGTCTGTGCGCCCACCTAAGAAAATGCCATCCCAAACACATATGCTACCTCTGTCATAACTGTCTCTTTGATCGATGTTACTGGAATGATAGAGGGTACCTCATTCTCTCCATATCAAACAATGTATGGAATCACTCTGCAAGCAATATCTAAACTCGTATGTGAAGAGTATGGACCTCCATTGCTTTTCTATCCAATTAACATGCATGTGTGCCCAATTCAACCGCTCTCTCTCTCCTGTGATGTGACGGGTATACAAATTACTGGCCTTCTAGCATACAGACCTCCCTCATGAAGTCTTCTATGCAGAGTAGAAGCTGATGCAACCCTCACAGTGGCTGCTGCAAGAGAGGATCGTAGCTGAGAGGGAGTAGATGTCCTGCTCTTTCATGCTGTTAATCGCAGATATCAGTCTTAGGTAACTCTAGCCCTTCCTCAGCTAAACCTCCGAGATGTGGAATCTGTGCTAAGAAATTGATTCCACAGTCTATGGACCGCAGAAGAACTCGCATTCAGCCATAGCGAATTATCGTGATTTTTCTCATTTTTCCTTAATTTATGGAAACCAGTGTAGGTTTACAACAGAAAAGAGTGTGAAACGGGGAAAAAATTGTGATACATACTATGCAATTATTTCCAAAATCTACCATTTTTAAAAATATATTTTTTTTTGTTAATTTTTAGGAGATTTTCGAAAATTTAAGGAAAAATCTGTTGATAATAGTTCAAACATAACTGGTGAGCTTAAATCATACGGTGGCTTCAACAAATAGGAATGTTAACAAGCAAATCGACAATACTGTTTAGTGCTTCCAAGAAATGGTATTCAGATGGCTTTATCAAATTATTTATATTGTAATTTAGTAAAATATGCATCAAATTTAAAAACGAATTATTATTTTTCAAGCCTGAATTATTCTTTTTATAAGATAAATATAAAAAAAATTACAGAGGCAATTTTTATTTTTTTTAAAATCGATTTTTGTTGTACTAAAAACATAAACACACATCCTTGGCCCCTCATTTTGGATTTTGCAAATGTAGCCATTCCGTGGCCGAGTGATTAGCATGTTAGGCTACTGATCTACGGGACCTGGGTTCGAGCCCCAGGTAAGGTGTGGATGTGTGTGTTGTTTTTCTGCTGAGGGCCCACCATCCTCACAGACCTTCTACTATGGTGTATAAACTGATAGGCTCATGTCAGACCTCTGTGGCAAGCAGCAGCTTGAGGGGGTATTTATTTATTTATTTATTATTTATACAGATGATGTGGACACTGGAAGGATTAAGAATAATATGACTCTTTCCTCCCAACCTTCAGAGGAAGGTCAAGAATCTATCCCCTCCACATCAGGCATCCAAAAGATTTTTATTGTTCTTCAAGTGAATGAACTGTAATTTCATAGATGGTTTTTTTTTTTAGAATGGATTGCCAAAGAATATTTTTTTTTCTTAATTTTTTTTTTACTATAATTTTCAAGTTTTTTAAATTACGATGCAACAAATAGTTGTTTTTATAAGTGTTAATTTTTTAGCAGACCTTTATAAGTGTTTTTTTTTAGCCAAATCACGTTCATGTTGGTTATGATGCCCAAACAGTCAGAGCTGGATTCACACCTCATTTTGCAAACTTGAAAAAAAATTGCACTTCATTTTTCATTCAAAAATATACATAAGAGTGCACTACTGTTTTGTATGTCCAAGGAACAATGAGCTGTAAATCTAGGCTTTGGACCCAACTGAAGGCAGCCTTGTTGAAACAGTGTTCCCTTTCTTACTACGGTCCCAGCTGAGCTAGTGTTGAGATTTATCTCCACAAAACAGTGGGGGGCACCAATGTGCTTGGAAGGCCACCATCTGTCGGATGAGAGGCTAAGCCATGGCTTCATTTGTGAAATAGCATACCCTGTGCACATGAAACAATATGATGGTTGGCTTTGATGGGAGCTACCATCTGTCTCCTAACAGCTGCTCCAGTGGGTCCCCCCTCCCCCCCCCTAAACTTCTTTCAGCCCTCTGGAGTCCTTATTGACCTGGCCATTTAGCCCATTGTGTGCAAAAAAGTGCCACTCAAAAACAATCCAACTCATTCTCATTGAAAGCAAAATGGGGGTTAATATAGATAAATCTCAATGGAGGCATAATTGGGATTCAAACACTGGAACATCAGAATATAAGCCTGTTGCACTACCATCTGATTCAATCCTCTCCTAAGGAAAACAAGGTGTCTATTATTAATATTATATTAATTTTTACAGACTTTAGTTACAAAATTTTATATATTTTTGTCAAAATGCCATATATATTTTGACTGAATTTTTTTCTTTCATTCAGTAGTAAAGAATCGCAGAATGTGTCCTGTGGACATGGAAATCATGAAATAATAAGCTGAAAAAAATTAGTTTTTCTGTGAGTGGGATTCAAACTCACATCTCCTGGAAACGGGATAGTGATGTTTCCAGGAGATACAATTCGAATCCCACTAATGACAAAACCAATTTTTTCAGCTTATTTTTTTCATATTTGCAAAATAAAGCAAATTTATAGGATTTTATAGAAAAAAATGACTGCACAAAAGGAGCCTCTGTTGCTGTGTGTGCCTATAAGTACCTGAAGTGTGAATCCAGTTCTGACTGGGCATTGCAATTGACATGAAGTGTGATTTGGCATGTTGACCTTTCACTTCTGACAATGATCCAACTTCTTCAAATTCTATCAATTGTACATAACAAAACTTTATGCTTGTTGAAGGCATTGTGCACTCTTGTCATCTGCTCATAATTTTTTTACCTCGACATTTACCCCCATATTTATAACCCCTTTAGATTTTTATGTCAGCACAATACTAGATACATTATTAGAAGTTCTACTGAGTTGACTGGCTTGACATGCAAATCATTTACATCACAACTCTGCATGAAAATCAGGTCAATCCATCTATCCTTTCTAGGTGGGGCAATTTAAATAAAATACACATCAACTTTCTGAAATACTTACTCTGCCATTCTTTCCAACTATTATACAAAAAGACTTGTCAAACCATCGATCAAAACCTTTTCCATGCAGCATTGTTCTTCCAAATTTATCCAATTTGCTTGGGTCATTCTGAAAAGCAAATATTATGTAATCAATTGCATCTACTTTGAACAGAATTTTCAAAACAAAATAGTTTCACTGTGCACAATAACAAAAATCACAGGAACTTCTTTAATTAAATGTAACAACATACAATAACATACATAAAAAATTATCATGCAGTCATGAACTATGGAGGTCCAACCAGACTGCAATTTTGTTCTTTTTTTTTTAAATAAAATTTTGTTCTTTAATTTTTTTCCCTGTCCTGTGCTATAGCTGCTGCATTTGCCCACTTCTAGCCAATTCTAGCAAGGTCTTGTTTTATATTGTGTGCTCATCACATCCTAAGTCTCTCCTTAGGTTTCCTGAGACCTTTATAGATATCACCACTTCAGGAAGGGTCATCTTTTTCTTTGGCCCTGGTGGGGGCCCCTTAGGTTTGAAAGGTCTGGAAGGAGGAGGTCTTTCAGTGGTAGAAGTGGAAGGCAGAGAAGCAGGAATGGAAACCAGATTAGATATTGAGGCAGACAATGACTTCACCAGCTGTAAGAGGTATCCAGCGGCAGGAGAGAGACTCAGATGGTGTCACACAGATGTCTGTTTGCATCATCATGGATGCTGTATGAATGATAGTTTTCTTAGCAGCCACACTGGCATAGGAAAATTTGCAAAGTGGAGGTGGCAGAACAATGATCTTTCTCACCTCTGACTATGAGATGCTCTGTATTGTTTTGACACACTGGACATATTTCTCCTCTTTCCACTTTGGATAGTCATGAGAATGCACAGATTGGGAACCACTGCAATGTACTCAGCTGTTCAGTCCAGAGTTAGGTGATGCACAAATAAGTTTACCTTAGCAAACCATGCAGTTATGATTGTATCTCTGGCATTGGAAACAGCACAGAGGGTTCAGAATATATGATCATACTTTGCAATGTATTTTTGCATATTTGATGGAGATAGGCAGACTTGGCAAATTCAAAATCAGAATTAATACAATGGTGGTCACTTCTTGGACAGATAATTCCGAGATGATTTCCTCCTCAGAAACTTTGAGGAGGCCCCATTTGTAGATGACACCATGAGAGGAATTCAGCAATTTATGGGGAGTCACAATGATAGTTCACATCAATTGCTGTTACCTTCAAAAAGTGCTCAGAGTGTTTAGAACATGCATCTCCACCAACAAGTCACCAGATCTTAGGCACTTGACTGATTTCAGTGGCCCCACAAGACCTTCCACACCCTTAATGATAAAAAAAATGGGGACATGTCCCCAAGTACCTGATTACCCATAGAATGGATTACCAGGAATTGTGGGGATGAAGAAAGAGACATATGCTGGCAGCAGTGACAATGAAGGCAACGAAGAAGATGGAGGCTCTTGCTGGGAAACATTTTCATTTCTAGAACTCATAGTTGGTTTTAGGTGGTTCACTGCCCATGGTCCCCACCCACTACAGAGTCCAATGAGGAGACACCAATTGGTCACTAGGGCTATACAGGCACTATACTGACACAGTGAACCATGCCCTTACAAAGAAATAAAAAGAAAAAAGAAGTGGGAGGAACTCGCCTGAATCCCCACAAGATGAAACAAAGCAAAAAAAAGCATGATAACTAATAAAAATTATCGAAAAAGGAACATCTGAACTTTCTAGAACAAAGGCTTTTTTCTGCTACCATATGATCAAACACTGGAGAAGCTAAAACTTTTAAGAATTTTTTAAGAAACTGAAAGTTTTACAGCTTTAGTGCTAACAGTGGAAGCCATTTCCACCCAACAATAGAAAAGCTAATCAATAAGTATAGAAATGATAAAAGAAGAGTTTCAGCTCTCCTCCCAATCACTCAGAGCAGGTAACCTTTGCCGGATCTATTTCTTACATTCCTGTCCTGTGCAAATCAGTCTGCAAATTACTCAGAGCCCAAAAAATCAAAATTGTTTTCAGCCCAGCTCCAGATCTGAAGAAAATTATCAAAAGGTAAAGAGACAAATTTAGCCTCCTTCAAAAACTGGCATATACAGATATCCTCTACGTTTGCCAGATAATTCCATCTCCTAAAAATAAAATAAATAAATACCCTCTCAAGCAGCTGCTTGCCACAGAGGTCTGACAGGAGTCAGTCAGTTTATATGCCATAGCAGAAGATCCGAGAGGATGGCAGGATATCAGCAGAAAAACAACACATACATCCAAGCCTTACCTGGGGATTGGTCCTTTACCAGATCCCTTAAATTAGTAGCCAAGCCATCTTCTACTATATCAGAAAAAGCATACATTTGTTACAGGAGAGGTTCACAGAACATGAAGCAGATGGAACAAGCTTATGAGTGCTGCTGGCAATACAACATGCAACAACCATAGACAGAGCATCCCACATTGCTAGCACATACATCCACTAAGGAACCATTCATTCATTTAACGTTACTGTGCAATGAGATTTCCTTGTTCAGGCTTTCTCAATAAGAAAATTTAGATGCATTTTTAAATGACATTTAAGTGAAAAGCAGGTAAAAAAAAGAAGAGAAAAAAGAGTGTCAATTGATTTAGGTAATTGAGTGTTTAAAATTTGGTTAGCCCTGCATGTTATTAGTGTTTGATGACATATTGTTTTATTTTTAGTTTATCAAATTTTTTTTGTATTATATTTTGTGTATATTTTTGGATATAATTTTCTTTTTTTTTTTTGCTTTTTGTTATTTTTTTATATGCATTTCCTTTTATCCTTTATGCCTTTTTCTTTATTATTTTACATTATGTATTATTTATATATATATATATATTTTTGTAAGTCTTTTTATCCTTTTAGTATTTTTTATTATTTTATATTTTTATAATTTTTTTTATTTTTTATTTTTTCATTTTATTTTAATTATTTTTTTTTTCTTATGATTGAGTGTACTCTTGTGTTTGTGTTTGGGGAGGGTTATGGTGTGAGTGTGTAAGATAGTGGGTTTGAGCCTCGGTGAGAAGCCTATTTTTTTAAGGACGTTCATTTTAATGCATAGTGAAAAATCTTATTTTTTTTAAATTGTTAATCTGGTTGAGTTATGTGTTCGATTTCCCTTGTTTTTTAGGTTTTTTTTATTTAATTGTTTTAGCATTTTTTTAGTTTTTATTGTTTTTTTTAATTTATTTTAGTGTAGTGTTCTGTATATAATGATATACATTGGTGTGAGTGGTTTTATTTCTAATTTTTGTTTTTAATTTTAGATTGGCAGAGTTTGTACATTGATATGGGGTTGTTTTTATTTTTGAGTTATGGTATGACTCAAATGTTTGTGGTTTCGTTTAGATAGTATGGTTTGAGCCTGTGATATTGGGTTCGAGCCACTGGGTGGAACATATTTTTTTGGATATATTTTATTAATTGTCTGGTTTAAGGGGTATTTTTTTATGGGTTTATTTTTTTATTGTTGGGTATTCCCATTTTTTTGTTAAGTTTGGAGTTTCCTTTTCATTTATACATTTTTTTAATTTTTTTTTATGGGTAGAAAGTTTTGCTTTTAAAAATTTTGGTTAACGTAGATAGATGGGGGCAATGTAAAATAGGGCCTACTGGGTATTTGGAATGGAAGGAAAGTAATTTAAAGATTAAACCAAAGTTAGATTCTGTTCCAGAGAGGTGTGCCAATAAGAAAGTCAAAAAGGAGGTCATAAATTTCGAATTTATTGATGGTGGGGGGGAGGGTCAAGCAGAATGTTGCTGTATAAATCAGGAATATTGAGTTCAAGAAGAGCCTTTGATAAGGATTCTCTTTGTTTAGAATATACACTTCTCACAAAAATTAGGGGATATTTCAAAATTAATATGAAGCGATGAAATATCCCCTAATTTTTGTGAGCAGTATAGGTCACAGTTTAGTAGTATGTGATGAATTGTTTCAGGTGTGTTGCAGTGACTGCAGTTAGGTGCATTTGTAATTTTGAGCCTGTAAAGGGATGAATTAAGAAGTGTGGAGTTAGTTCTTAGCCTGTGTAATAACCTGATGTGTTTTCTGGGGAAAGGTGATTTGTCAATCTGTGAGATATGGTTGTTTAAGATGAATCTAAAGTTGTTGTTAACTGAGGCATGTGTTTGAAAAACTCTGTTGGTTAAAAGTGCTTCCAAGTTTCTAATATCCTGTGTGACATTGAAGAAAAAGTGATGTGTAGATGATTCATTTGATAATGAGTGGGCTTGTTTGGCAAGTGAATCAGCTATTTCATTATGTATAATGCCTACACGACTTGGGGGTCCTTTGAAAAGTGATAGTGTTATTATTAATCTGTAGGTTATTTGTGGTTAGAGTCAATATTTGATGTATGTAGTAATTGTAAGTTGAGTATAGAAATTCCTGGTTTAGTGTTTGAATGGCTCCCTTTGAGTCATTAAAAAATATGTTTTTTTTTGTTTTTGATGTTAATGAAAGAACATTTGAGGGCCTCTATTATGGCATAGATTTTTGCATGTAATATAGATGTATATGGAGGAAGTCTATAAGTGAGAGATGTATTATGCTGTGGAATATGGATGGCAGCACTAGCTGAATGAGTGTCTTGAAGAACAGACCCATCAGTATATATTTTGGTGTGGTCAGAGTAATGCTCCTTGAAGTGGGAATTAGCCAGTTTGAAAATTGCTTCAGGTGGTAGATCAGATTTGGACTGTATAGAGGGAATAGAAATAAATGTGGTTGGATAGATAAAACTCCAGTCAGCATAGTCCATGAGGGTATTGAAATAATAATCTCACCTGTCCCTACCAGCAACTGAGACACTGGAATTACCCTACACAACATGTGGAAAGAAGCTCTCATCAGACCTAATATCACCACAAAGGGTCACTTCACTGAAGAAGGAGTGCTGTATTTGCTCCAAAAAGTTTCTGAGTTTTCTCCTAAAAACTTTTACCATGCAAATAGTTTGAAGGATAAATTAAAAAATTTTATTGCTCAATGACAGAGAATTTTAGGTCAGCTGTTATCTGATACCATACACAGATTTATAACAACTTATATTCCAAATAGAGAGATATGCAATGATGAAGCAATAACTGAATATAAGGGCTTCAGGATTATAACCCCCAAAACAAAGAAAAATATGGCATCAAAGTTATATGTTTTAGGTGACAGTAAAACTTAATATACATGGAACACCATCATATACACTGAAAAAGAAACTGTTGAAGTAGCCAGTTGAATTAAACATGCTGTTGTTATGAAAATGATGGACAGTTTACTCAACCAAGGCTACCACACACACATATATATATGGATCATTGGTATTCTTCTCCAGCCCCTATACTAACCATTATATGAAAAAAAAACATATCACAGGTATATTAATATTAATGCCTAACAGAAATGGTTGCCAAAAGTGAAGTTACAAAAAATACAGAAAAGAGAGACATGCTTTCATATTGAAAAGTCCTCCTCCCACCTCCCTTTCAGACTAAAATATTGCTAAATATTTTAGTAATAAAATAATTTATTTTGAACTAATATATAAATTATATTTTGAACTAATATATAAAAACATAAAATGGCACATTAACCCTTATGGTGTTGGGTTTCTGAAACTGAGCTCACTGTGGTGGCTGGGTTTATTTTAAAGTGTTTTCAGAAAATAAAATAAACAACTTTAGAATCCCATCCTGAAGTAACGAATGAACAGAAATATGTCATATTATATACCAAACGAAAGAACATTTAATTGTGCTTGATAAAATGGCAATATTAAAAAAAAAGGACAGGTTAAATTTTTCAAGCATTTTTTTTTAAACATTGTAATATTTTATTGTAATTTTTCCCACTTTATTTTTGGTAAAATTTCAAAAAAATATTTTTTCCCAGTTTTTTTTCTATATTATTCTAATAAAAACAGTTCATAATATTTCGATTATTCCTTAAATTTTTCATTTATTTACTTTTTACTAAATTATTTATTTATTTATGCATAAATGCATAATGCATATTCTTAGACTTTTGATGATCAGCAAACTCCAAGCCTAAATAAAGCAGTGTCACAAAAAATAATTTTGCATTAAAAACAAGGCAATTTAAATAAGAAACGAAAAATATATCAGAAAACTGATAAAGAACTATGAAAAATTAAAAAAAAAATGTTCAAAACATTAAAAATTTAATTGATACACTGAGTTTGAGAATGAGTCACTTTATTATGAAGCATAACTCCTACAGAAAAGTTTAATTCTAAAATTCTGGCAGAAATTTTGGCTAAAAATTTCAAATTCCTTACTTATTTTGTTTATATGCTGTAAATGTAATTAAAAATATTGTTATATGAAGTCCTAAAGTTTAAAAATCGCACTCTGAGTAATCATAATACTTGTTCTGATTGTCACCATTACAGATTGCTAGCAGTTTCATTTCTGATCATTTCTAATTAATTATTGTTTATAATCATGGTATCCATTTGAGAAGCAATGAAAAATAATTTTAGAAACATTAAAGTAAATAAAAAAAAATTCTTTAAAATCGAAAGTCAGTTAAAAATATTGATCGAAAGCCGATGTGCATAGTTCCCAGATGACAGGATTTCTGGTAGTAAAAAAAAATCAATATTCTTACATTAAAAGTTTAGAAAGTGTTACAACTCTAGTACAGCTATATATAGCACAAAATACACAGAAATGCAACCGATCGATTAACCTATGTACAGGATGGCAGAATAAAGGAATAAATTAAATCAGTGCTACTTGATACTGTTTACAGTGATTGAGCATGCTCATAAGTTCAACTGTTGACTCAAATACATTTGCTTTTAAACTTTATCATAAATTTTTCAAATGGAATCAATAGATAAAAAAGTATATATCATAGATTTATATCTTATTTTTGATATACGATTAGAAACAGTTGAAAAAATTCAGATTTCTATTTGAATTTTTTTTTACAATCTTGTACTATGGGAGCAAAACTTCGCTCTCCAGTCATAGAATGGGAAAGACGAAAGCAATTCTTTGGGCTGTGACACGGTAAGGGTTAAAAGAGATATGTTAATGCTCAGATCCTTCAATAATGCTGAATGACATGCATAATAATGTGAAACAACTAATCTATGGTAGAAATTCGAAATTTTGGTAGCAAGGCATGATGGTCAAAGGTTTTACATTGAGAGAAGCAAAGGATGAAAGAACGAGATTTCGTTTTGTTTTCAGATATAAATGGAAAACTTCAAACATATATAATAGTCTCTTTCTTTGTTTCACTATAATTGTTTCATCTATCGATGTTAAACGGTCTCTTGTAGAATAATGTAGAAGATGGAATAATATGAAGGCTAAACAAACTTTTCAGAAGTTTATACTTACTAAATTTTGTACACTAATCATGAAGATGTATAAAAATTAACAGATGAGATGGTTATCACACAGTGTAACAGAACATATAAAGGAAGTGATCGATTTCGCCCTAACTATTAGGACTTTTTCCGACATACAATTAGAAATTAACTTATAAAGAGTAGGTAAATTTCAAACCCTTGCTTCAAATTGTAGTTGTGCATAGATGTGATGCATGAGTCATGCAGTATGACAGGCAAGGTCAGCAATCACGAAAGACGCTGGTGATTGTTGGGAAAATATAGTTTGGTGGTCATTTCTTTCTTAACAACTGTGGCAATGACATATTGCTTTGTGGAAAGTTTTGTAATAGAAATTTCCATGCTGTATTTAGTTGAGGTTGGTCGGTATTAAACAGTAGTTTGAGAGTGCAGAGTACAACAGTTGCAGAATGATAGCTAATCGCTCCCCACACCATGATGCCCAGCATGGGCCCTGTGTGTCACTGGCAGATGCACGATGGAAGAAACTGCTCACCTTGTCACCTTCAGATGCATAAACGACCATCAGACACTCCTAAGCAGAATCGGCTTTCATCACTGAAGACCACACACTGCCATTCTTCCCTCCAATGAACTCATTCTTGACACCACTGCAAATGTGCTTTGACAGTGACAAGGTGACAGTAGTGACCGTGTCAGTGGCCCATAGTCCTGCTTCCAAAAGATGATGAATCGGCTTTCATCACTGAAGACCACACTGCCATTCTTCCCTACAATGAACTCATTCTTGACACCACTGCAAACGTGCTTTGACAGTGACAAGGCGACAGTAGTAACCGTGCCAGTGGCCCGTAGTCCTGCTTCCAAAAGATGATTGCATATCGTTCTTATAGACACCCTTGGTATGACAGAGGATCAAATTTGTGATGCTGTAGACGTCTGCTCTGCCATCCTCCTGATACACCAATCCTCTCATGCTTCCCTAACTCTGTGTTGCCTGGAACCACATCTGTTAGTGTGTGACTGTTCTTCTGACCAACGACGTCACCATCGTACCACTGACAATACCTCTCGTCCAATGCAGTGGGCAATCGACAAAAAGACCAACCTGCTTCCCAAAGATTCACGACATGATAGCTTCTTCAAAGAGCACTGAACAACACGACACAAGACGAATAACTTTTTCTTCATGCCCTAGTCCTTAAATACATGCTGCGTACATTTGCATGCTGTTGTCCTCAGTGACGTCATTATTTCATCCAATGACTTTCAATCTCGGATTACAATTTCTGCTGCTCTTAACTATCAACATATTATAATATGACGTTCCTAAAGGAATTCCTTCTGGGTGTTCTTTTTTCAATTTCCGCCAGTGCATGTTTGATCAACATTTTCACTGAGATATATTAGTATTATGCGAAAAAATTAATTTTGTGTTCAATAGCTGCTAATGAAAAATCATGATTATAATTTTTTTAATTTTACAGTAGATTCAATTTCTATTATTAGGGGCACTAAAGATGGATAATGGCAAAATGTAAGCCATTAACCATAGAATTTTGAAACTTTGGTGATAGATGGTAAAAGGTTTACATTGACTGTAATGATTTCCCTTATCCCAAGATGGGGGTAGGGGGTTGATGGGCAAGAAAAATGAAATATTTTTGTTCAATAAGTAAAATAACAAATTTATTTTTGGTTGGATAGTATTAACAAATTTGTTGCTAAAAGACACCTTTTCTTTGCAAACAAGCTTTCAATATTCATAAGAGATGATTTAACTAATATTCATCATTAGCATTTAGTTCAGATCTGAACTGAAATGCCTCTTGGACTATTCCCTGCTAATATCACATGACAGTTTTAAGATATTTTTCCAATATTTCTGGTTTGTAAACTGATTTGTTTGAAATCCATTTACTAATTTCAGAATCTGCCATTGAAATGGAAGAATAGACTGTACTGCAAACATGTAATCAAAATACATGTTTATGTGAGAGTTAAATTTTGAAGGTTGATTTCAATAAATGGTACTAGTAAGGAAAAAAAACCTAGTATTGTTCTGCAAAACTATGCAATTACAAATAGTAGAATTGCAATTTAAAAACAAATTAATAAATGAAACTACACTGAATGAACAAATTATTATATACACCTACCTAATAACCTGTTGCTCCACCTTTTGCCCTCACAACAATAGCCAGATGTCTTGGTAAAGATTCAATGAGGTGTTGAAAATGCAGAGGTGGTATTCCACCCATGAAACAAGGATTGCTTGTTGTAGAGCATCCACAGTTACTGGTGGGGGTTGGCAGGCTCAAACAGATCTTTCCAATTCTTCCCAAAAATGCTCAATGGGGTTGAGGTCCAGCGATCAAGGGGGCCATTCGAGTGTGGTAAACTCACTTGAATGCTCCTGGATCTGATTGGTCACCACTAAGGAAGTATCCAGTGTGGCGTTGTTCTGCTGAAAGATTGTGTCATGGTGCGGAAAGAGAATCATTACAAATAGGTGTAGATGGTCAACGAGAATACACATAACCTGTGCCAGTGACAGAGGTCTTGATGGGTATGAGAGGCCCCAAGGAAGCCATGTAAGCACACCCCAAACTGTTACACTGCCTTCACCTGCCTGTAAGATCACAACTTGGTAAGATGGCTCCATCACTTCATGTGGTTTATGCCATCACACACCCTCCCATCGACATGATAAAGTTGAAAATGTGATTCGTCAGGCCAGATGACTTGTTTCCAATCCTCTGCATTCCAGTTGAGATAGGCCTTTACAAACTGCAGCATAATCTTTCAGTGCCTTGCAGTCAACAAGGGCATACGATGTGGATGTTGACTGCCATATATTGTTTTTTCCATGGTACGAAGGATAGTCTTTGTGCATAAGCTTGTGGATGTGCCCTCATTCAATTCTAATGTTATCTGCTCCACAGTAGCCAGGCGATTCCTTGTAATGATGCGGGACAGTGTGCACTCATCTAGAGAGTCAATTGCGTGTTTATGTCCACATTTCTCCTGCTGGCTGGAAGTTTTGCCACATTTGGTTGGTTGTTTGGGGTTTTTTGGAGCAAGAGCAACAAAGGTTATAATGCACCAAACAGAGACAAAGAGCTAAAAGATGGGCAACCCACAACCAAAGTTAAAATAAACACAAAAACAGTAAACAAGGACAAATAAAAGGATAGAATAAAAACGATATAACAGTAGAAAGAATAAGAACCAACAAGTGTATAAGTCAACAATATCAATGGGTGTATAGGACCCATGTAAAATAAAAAACAGGTAGAAAATCTAAGAAAAAATTGTAAAAATTCATAAATGAGTAAAATAACCAGCAAAACATGAAAATTCGAAAACAGGAGTTAAAAGTGAATCAGATAAAAGATGTCCAAGTGTAAGGAGCTCAGATGGAAAATCATGAAAGGCAAAAAACAAACTTCTGTCTAGGTTAAAAACTGGGCAATTGATTAAAATCTGTTTAATAATTAAAATGGTCTCACAAAACTCGCATTTAAGTTCATCGTCTGCCTGAATAAGAAAAGAATGTGAAATATACGAAAGACCTAAGCGAGCCGAGCAAGTACAACTTCCTCCTTACGATTCCTGTGAAAACAAGACCGCCACAGTTTGACAATGGGCTTGATCTAGAAAAGCTTGTTACCAACCTGTTCAGACCAAGATCTCTGCCACTGTGCCCGAAGCTCAATGGAAAAAAGCTGCCGGAAGTCCAAGTATGGAACCGGTAGCGGAGAGTCGGAGAGGGCACAGCTGACCTGGCAGCAGCATCTGTCAAGTCATTGCTCCTGAGCGCAGCACGATGGCTGGAAAAGAGTTGCTGATACACACAGTTGGGTGTAAAGGTTTCCCTGTCCTGCAAAGAGATAAATCACAGGAAGGTGAAACAGTTAGCCAAGGTGGAAGTGGATCAGCTGTCGACTGTGTGATGCTATCGAGACTGGTGTTAATGTCTCGCAGGAAACCTTGGCCACACAAACTGAAAGGACAAATAGCAGTCAGCTGATTCTGGTATAAAATTTCCCACCAGGGACTGAAAAGGCAGTCCCAAGTGGGATGGCCAGGCAGGGATCACAATTTTGCTGCGTACTGTAGGGACAACTGCTGACATTGAATAGATAATGATGGCTCGTCGATCTCTAGATACAGACTCTGGACCGATAAAGTGTGGAAGGCCCCCTGTGCAAACACAAAGGGCCTGATGTGTAGAGGGTCTAGCACCTTCACCACTGAATCCCAGGTAGAGTCATACACCTGGGATCTAAAGTCCAGTTTTGACCGGACAAGTGCACGGTAGAGACAGAGCAAAGAACATCAGTCCGCCCCCAAAGAAAGGAAGGTGAGGACCTTCACTTGGACCTGAGATGTCAAATATGAGACAAGAAGGTCAATTTCTGGTTAAAGATGAGATAAAAAAAACCGGTGTCCACCACAACTGGAATGATGTTATCCCCAAGCTGCAGCTTGGGGTCCAGATGAAGATTATGCTTGCGGCAAAAGTGCACAGAAGTGGTCTTCTGTGGGGAGAACCAAAACTCATTGGCTGTCACCCAAACTGAAAGGGCAGTTTTCAGTTGTTGTTCAATGACCCTCATGCTGGACAATGAGCAAAACATGCTCAAGTCATCAACATAGAAAAGGAACTGGTGAAGGAAGAAGAGAGAAGAAAGAAGAGAAGGAACTGGCAATGGAAGAAGAGAGAAGAAAGAACAGAAGGAAGTGGCCACAAAATGGAATTTATCTTGACAGCGAAAAGTGTAACACTCAGAATGCAGCCTTGTGGCACCCCCTGTTCTTGGAGGAAAGGTCCTGGGCAGAATGTTGTCAACATGAACTCTAAAATTAAAAGAAGATAGAAAATTGGCGATGAAGATTAGCATGTGACCTCGCAAGCCGAAGCTATGGAGGTCACAAAGAAGCCGAATCTCCATGCCATGTCATATGCTTTTTTGATGTCGAAGAAAATGAACACCAGATGCTCTCAACATAAAAAGGAATTCCTGATCACCAATTCGAGGCAGATCAGGTGGTCTAAAGTAGACCTGTGGCTGCGAAAGCCACACTGGGTGTTGGAAAGAAGGCCGTGGTGTTCTAAATACTAGGTCAGCCTGGTATTTACCATTCTTTCCAACACCTTGCAGTGCAGCTCATTAACACAATTGGACAATAATTCGAAGGAATCTTGGAATCTTTCCCTGGCTTGGAGAAGGCCAAGACGATTGTCTCCTGACAGGAGTCCAGAAACTGCTCCTCAATGAAAATGCAGTTGAAGAGTCAGAGCAGCAGATCCTTACTCAATGGTGAGAGATGTTGGAGCATTGCACAATGGACATTGTCTGGCATGATGGCAGATGCACGAGAAGTGTGCAGAGTAAGATGAAGCTCCTCCGCTGTGAATGGCCTGTTGTAGGACTCCAGGCCATTTGAATGAAGGACATCAAAGAGCATTCGGCCCTGCTCTTCTAGGCCAGAAACTCGGGGGAGTAGGAGGATAAAGAAGAGATGGAGGAGAATGACTCCCCAGAGTGTCAGCAATTACTCGAGAATCAGCAATTGCCTGGATCAATAATGAGTGGGACTTGTACTTCCCACCCATCTTCCGAACCTCATCCCATGACCTTAGAACTGGTCATGCAGGTGATAGAAGACGTATAGTTGATCCAAGAGTCCTTCTGGCTCTAGAGCCGGATGAAACGGGCTTTCACCCTGGCGCGTTTGAATGCTTTCAAGGTTGGATATCTACGAAACACCCCCCAAGCCTTGTTCTGAGCCTTACAAGCTGTGGTGCAGTCAGGATTCCACCACGGTTTGGGGAACTGCGGAAACCGAGTCGAGTTCTGAGGAATAGTAGAGGCAGCTGCATGGACGATGCAGTACATCATCTCTGCCATTGCTACATTGATTGGCTACTGGCTGACAGAGTGCTCAACGAGCTCAGACAAGAGCTTGAAGCCACTCCAGTCAGCCTGATCAAGCCTCCACCGGAATACATGTGAAGGGCTGCAAGGCCCCCCACATGAGGTGGTGCACACCATGGGGAGGTGATCGCTTCCATATGGATTTTCCTCAACCTCCCACGTAAAGAGTGGAAGGATCGATGAGAAGTAGATGGTGAGATCAGTGGCCCCACCTGTTGATGTCAGCACTGCCCCAGATTGGACTGTGTCCGTTGAAGTCCCCATGATGAGGAAGGGGGACTGCAGTTGCGAGATGAGGTCATCAAGGTCATCCTGGAAGACCAAGCTTCTGGGTGGTAAATAGACAGTCAACGAAAATACCACAAAGAGGCGAATGGCAACCGCCTCCAAGTTTGTGGTGAGGGGAATCACTTAGAAAGGAGAATAGTTGCTCACATCCAGCGACAATTTTGGAAAAATAGGGTGGTCTGTGTCCAAATCCTAGGAGTGATCTGAGTAACATGGATCAGAGACTACCGAACGTAAAGGTGGTAAAATTTTCTTTTTGGGCTCCTTGGGCTTGAAAGGTGTTGCTGTCTGTGGGTGGGGTGGAGGACGCCTACTAGAAGTAGAAGTGGAAGGCAAAGACGCAGGAAAGAAACCGGAGTAGATGTCAAGATCGACACCAACTGCAGCTTCACCTGGGTCAAAAGATACTTCGCAGCAGGCGAGAAAGATTCAGCAGGTGGTACACTAATGTCAGTCTGCAGTGCTACAGAAGCCATCTTCACAATGGGCTTATTGACCTTGCCAGGTGAGGCAGGTGGTGCAGCGAGCTTCCTCACCTCTGGATAACTGATGTTATGGAGGGTCTTTAGGTGCTGTACCTCTTTCTCCTCCAGCCACTTTGGACAGTTGCGGGAGTACGCCGGATGGTCGTCACAATAGTTTACAACATATGCCTTTTCCACTGTGCAGTCAGGTTCAAGATGATCCTGACGGTCACGAGCACAGGTGGGCTTGCCCTGGCATGCAGTGCGGGATGGCCAAACCTCTGGCATTGAAAACAATAAGAGGGTTTGGTATAAATGGCCATACCTCGCAATGTAAATACCCTGCCTTGATGGAAGTAGGCAGGTATGGTGGGTTGAAAGTTATTATTAGTACCCGGCTGGATACTAACATTCCATCACAGTGCTTCGATATCTGGTGGACTGCGATAACTCACTGGGATGAAAGCTCCAAGAGGATTTCCTCCTCAGAAAAATTGAGGAGGCCCCACTACGAGATCACACCCCGGGAGCAATTAAGTATCTTATGTGGAGTGACACTCCACCAATCGCAGTTACATTCAACAGAAACTACAAATGTTTGGAGCAAGCAGTCACCACCTGCAAGTCATCAGATCTTAGCCACCTGACAGATTTTGGTTCTCCCGCAAGACCTTTCAAACCCTTGTATATAAAAAAGGGGGACATGTCCCCAAGGACCTGGTCACCTAGAGAGTGGATGACCAGAAATCTTGGAGATGGAGAAACAGACAGCGATGAAGATAATGAAGACACTGAAGATGGAGGCTCATGTCGAGCTCTTTTAGCAGCATTCTCCAGAGAATTATCTTTTTTATGACTCATGTTTATTTTTTGGGATTCAGTGCCCACCCACCACAGAGTCCAACAAGGGGACGCCCAAACAGGTGCCAAGGCAACATACACGCACAGCCAATGAGCCAAACCCTCACAACTAAAGAAAAGGAAAAGAGAAATATGAGAAACTCACTCGAGGCTTCACAAAATAAAGTAAGTGAAAAAATTATAAAGTATGAGGAAAGAATTGGCCTCAGAAAAGAACATAAACTAGAAAATTAGATAATGTGTAAGGAAACTTTGAAACCGTTGTCCGGACGTGGACAAGGTTACTCACCATTCTGCATGGTTGACCCTAGCAGGACCTGCCCACCAGCCGATTGATCCTGAGGAGGCTGCCCCAGGACCTCCCGTTTACCTGAAGTAGAGGCCAAAGCAGTGTATAGCAGCGGCCCCCGAACCCCTGCCCAGCCCCGCGATAGACAGGCTTCCCAATGGCAAAACGGCCAAAGGGGACCCCACCAGTCATGACCTGGGGAGAAAAAATGGTGACCCCCGAGCAACTGCCAGGATTCTCCTTTTCCAGGGACACGGGTCTCCGCGCAAGGCAAACATGCGGGTGAGCATTAAGGATCCTGTGAAGGTACCTGAGCCAGCGGAACCTTCACAGGGTGGTCCCTTCACAATGGGCAGGAGCTCGCACCAAGGGATTTGCTGCATTTCACATAATCTTCGTATACACCTGTGATTGTCTGACGCAGAAATCCCTACAGTTCAGCAGCTGTGGTAATTGAACAACCAGCCTTCCTTGCACCTGCTATCTGGTTATGGTCAAACTCACTTATATCGATGCCTTTGCCCATGATTACATCTTCTTGAATGGTTTCCAGTGCATAGAGAACCACTCTATTTATAAGCATTGCTAGTTTCAGTGTCCCATATGACGACGTAATTCTTCTGCTTTGCACATTGTTGTTGGGGTGTATATATGCCCATTCACTATACAAAACCCAATCATTTTTGCTGCTGAATATTTGTTTTCAAAGAAAAATATATATATATACAATTTTCTAAAATTTAGTGCTTTTTGACCTTGCAAATTCAAACTAATGAAAGGTTAAGTTGTTTCATTTCTGAGTGGCACTTTTGTGCACACAACAGACTAAATGACCATGCAACAAATAGCTAAATTTCCAAGAGAAAATTAGGAAAAGTGTCCATCTCTCATCAAGGACAGGCAAGATAGATTTCAATGCTGACACAGTTGCAATTATTGATAAGACAAATGGTTTACATTAATGTTTCTTCTGATGAAATAAAACTTGCATTATTTGTTCCTGTATAACCCCAGAAACATGGCATAAATTTCTTCATATTTAATATCAAAACTATCTTTTGAAAACATGACAAATAACAAATAAAACCTGATTTTGGGGAGTTAATAATACGTGTGATACAAGACTTCTAAATCCAAACATTAATCCTTCCAGTGTCTACGTTGTCTGTATACATTCGGAGAATCTGAATTGAGAGGTTAAGGACATATGTATCTGTTTTTAATACAAAAAAAAAGATTTTATAAAAATAAAAATTTCTGTTGTAATTTATTTATATATATCTTATTAAAATATATAATTCAGGCTTCAAAAATAATATTTTGTTTTTTAATTTGATGCACATTTTATTGAACTATAATACATATAAAGGGAGTGAGCTTAGGAGCAATCACATATACACTTTTACTATCTCATGTATAGTCACGGTAAGAGTTGTTACAATTGTAGACGAAACTTAATGCAATCTTTAAAATGGCAATGTTATGATACTTTGAAATGGTAATGCATGAATACTTTGAACCTTTACCATATATCAAGGAAAGTCATGCTGGCAACAGCTGATTAAGTGATATGATCCATTTTGGTGCAGTCTTCATTAAAGATGCAGGCACACATAGATGTAATTGTAGAAGTGATCATAATAGTAGCACATATGCTGTCTGTTCACAAGTATTAACGGTTGATGTATACGTATTACTCCAGATATCAGTCCAAAACTATGTTGATCTTAAAGATGGTATATTTCAATGGTATTGGTGCTTGAAATTTTCAACAAACTCAATAATGTGATGTACTTGACCTCAGGATGCAGTTCCATTTGTCAACGTCCAGTAAAATGGAGCTTCAAATTTATTTCCAGGTTTGCATCCCACAAACTCCATGAACAAGCATACATCAGTGCAAGTTAAAAAAACAAATTTGTTTAAGCATTAGATTAGAAACGTTAAAAGTTTATGGCCCGCTTTTCCTATATATCAACAGATTTACGACATGTTTCGTACCCGGATGCGTGCGGGACTTCATCAGGCAAAGTAGCAAGTAAGGTAGTAGGTATATACGAGAGCATTGCCCTATCAGTGAGTTATCCGATTTGTTTGATGCTCGCGCAACAGGAGATTCCATGCCACCGGTAGGGGTGGAATGTCCATGTTGCACAAGCGGTTCTTATTTAAGTTAATGTAAATTTTTTCTGCATAATGCAATTGATATTTATTTATTGGTGCTGTTAACGGTTTAAAATTTAAGTTACTAATCTCTAATTGATTTTGTTTTATAGCCTGTGCCAGAGCTATATTATCATTTCCTTTATTAATGTCAGATTGATGTCCAGACATACGTTGTTCGTATGACTGGAAAGTTTTACCAATATAGAAATTTTTTCCCCCCAGTATTTTATTCTCATCAGGTATTTCAATTTTTTATACTCCTCCCCATTGGTTTCCGTTTATCTCTGTCATTTACAATTGTAAATGGGGGAGTATACGAAATTGAAATACCTGATGAGAATAAAACATTGGGGGGGGGGGGAAATATTGGTAAAACTTTCCGGTCATACGAACAAAGTATGTCGGAACATCAATCTGACATTAATAAAGGAAATGATAATACAGCTCTGGCACAGACTATAAAACAAAATCAATTACAGATTAGTAACTTAAATTTTAAACCGTTAACAGCACCAATAAATAAATATCAATTGTATTATGCAGAAAAAATTTACATTAATTTAAATAAGGACCGCTTGTGCAACACAGACATTCCACCCCTACCGGCGGCATGGAATCTCCTGTTGTGCGAGCATCAAACAAATCAGATAACTCACTGATAGGGCAATGCTCTCATATATACCTACTACCTTACTTGCTAGTTTGCCTGATGAAGTCCCGCACGCGTCCGGGTACGAAACATGTCGTAAATCTGTTGATATATGGGAAAAGCGGGCTATAAAATTTTAAACGTTTTAATGCTTAAACAAATTTGTTTTTAACTTGCACTGATGTATGCTTGTTCATGGAGTTTGTGGGATGCAAACCTGGAAATAAATTTGAAGCTCGATTTTACTGGACGTTGACAAATGGAACTGCTTCCTGAGCTCAAGTACATCACATTATTGAGTTTGTTGAAAATTTCAAGCACCAATACAATTGTAATATACCATCTTTAAGATCAACATAGTTTTGGACTGGTATCTGGAGTATTATACGTATACATTGACCGTTAATACTTGTGAACATACAGCATATGTGCTACTATTATGATCACTTCTACAATTACATCTATGTGTGCCTGCATCTTTAATGAAGACTGCACCAAAATGGATCATATTATATCACTTAACCAGTTGTAGCCAGCAGGACTTTCCTTGAAAACTGGTAATGTTATGACTATTACTTTGAACCTTTATCGTTTTAAAGATTGCAATGACTATACATGAGATAGTCAAAGTGTATATGTGATTGCTCCTAAGCTCACTCCCTTTAAACAGCATAATTCATGTATTAAATATTGTTTTAACTACATTGCTGTGAAATTATAATTTAATTAATATAAATAATTTTATAAAGCCATCTGATTGCCATTTCTTAGAAGCACTAAACGGTATTGCCAATTTTCTTGTTAACGTTCCTATTTGCTGAAGCAATCTGATTTAAGCTCACAAGTTGATTTGAACTATTATCAACAAATTTTTCCTTAAATTTTCGAAAATCTATAAATAAACAAAAAAAAAACTGCTATTTTTAAAAACAATAGATTTTGGAAGTAATTACAAAATATGTACCACCATTTTTTTTTCTGTTTCGCACTCTTTTCTGTCATAAACCTATTTCAGCATTCCTAGACTATTTTTATCATTTTTTCCAGCATTCTACGCATCTATCCCACTCTTAAAATCGAAACTTGAAGTAAACACATCCTTCTTAGAAATTCTGGTTGCAGCTGCATTTAATTATTTATGCTTCACTGAGACAAACAAGACGCAGATGACTGACACATGCAATATCCGTTGTGTGTGCAATAAATGTTGTTTACAGTTTTGGTCCAGCTTATTGGATACCCTTTGTAAAGTTATTATTTACTTTTTTTTATATTTAAACCTTAGTTTTCATTTCAGCAGATTTATTTTCTGAAATTAGCGACCTTTTAGCCGATTGATAAGTACTGATTTTTCATAGTTATGCCTACATCAGATGGCCTGCCTTTAACTTGTTGCTGTAGATATTTTAACATCGCCATTAGGCTATGTGTTAATTTTTATTTTATTATTTATTACTTTTCCAGTAAAACTTTGATCTTGGATATGGAAGCATATGCATTTCTGTTAGTTAGCGATCTTTCGGTAGACTGATTTATCAATCTTTCTGAGTTTTAAGCCAGCCTCTGATGCTATATTGGAGGCAGCTTAAAACTTGTTGCAGATATTTTATTTAACATCCCATTAGGTTATATGCAATTTTTCTCTTATTATTTCTTGGTTTTTAGTAAAAAAAACTTTGAGCTTGTACTATTTTCTGAATATGAATGTCTTGGATATGGAAGCAAAATAGACTTCCTTGCTAGGAAATCAGCCATAATGTGGGAGGGCAATTTCAGGAAGGCATTCCTTCTGCTAAACTCACTGTGAAAGTTACACCCCACCCCCCTCCAGAAAAATATAATTTTCTTAAAATTATGAGTTTTTACGTTTATATTGAACGATTTTAAAGGCAACCCCCCTCTCACCAATACCAATACCTTGGCTGTGCCACACAGATTATATAACGCTATTTTATTTTTTGCTCTGGTGCACAAACTTTCTGCACTTAAGCAAGATCGCCAAACTTCAACAGCCAATGAAAAAATTTATACTGTTTAGCTAAAAAAGCAGCCAAGGAAGTTTTTTTTTCTACTATTTCATAACCAGTTCAGAAAATCCAGTGAATGTGAGTGAGAAGTCCAAGTCATGTTGTAAAACACTGGTCATGTTTAAAATATACGATGCTGAAAAGAATTATTAAAATAAATAAAAATCCCATTTCAGGTTGAATATTATATTATTCTGGAGAAAATTTCCTTTCGATTAATATGTAATTTAACTATTTTTATTCTTCAGGTTTTCCAAAATGAAGCCTTAATCTTAGTGCAATCTTTTTTTTGCTTAGTGCAATCTTTTTTTTTTCACCATATCACATTGAAAGAGGCTTATTAAAATCAATATGCTTGCAATTTTTTGTTTATACTATTTATTTTCATAAAATTTGTAATTAAATTCTGTTTAATTTGATATATAGCATGACCTATTTCTGTTGATTGGTTATTTTTTTTAATTCTAAATTTGATTTGTTCATGTGACTCAGCACAATTGGCTAAAAGCCTGGAATTTTCTCTAGGTATGGTACCGAGAAAAAAATTACAAAACGAAAGAAATATTTACTTAAAACTAAAAAAAAAATTTTTGTTATTCAGAAATATATAGTCATTCTATTCATGTGCATTGTAATCATTTCTTTCTATTAACTTTTTTTTAAATAAATTATTATTTGTGTTGCCAGATGCATTTTTTACTACATGACTCTAAAAAAGTTCTATTAAAATAAAACTTGTCATTTTCTGTTAAATATTTTATTTTCAGAAACTCCAGAATTAAATGTTCATTAATTTGGCATATAACATGCCATAATTCCTTTCATTAGTTATTTGGCAAAAAGGTTCTAAAGTTATTTTTTTTGGCTGAGCATAGGGAGAAAATAGCTTGGCCTCTGGATGGAAACCAGTTTTTCAGACTGAAGGGTTAATAACACTATTTATACAGTTGGCCTTCTACACCACAGTAATAGATTACAAGTAGGTAGCTGCAGAGCACTGGACCTCTCTCCTCTTTCCACTCTGGACAGTCATGGGAGAGTCATTAGTACAGTCCATTTCAACTTATCTTTTCAGCTGGACAGTCTAGATTGGCATGATATTACACACTGCCACAGAAAGTACAAGTGGGTTTTTACCCCAGTAAACTGAGAGTGCATGATGCTTTGGCAATGAAAATGACACAGTGGGTTTGAGATATACAGCTGTACTGTATCCAGCTTTATACTCCGATATCAAACTGTATACTGTACTTATAGTACACAGCTTCACTGTATACTGCAAATGCATCTGCATTGATTGGAGTAGGCAAGCATAACATGTTGAACATATGGATCACCAACCTGAGAGAATGCTAATACAACCTTCCATCAGCATAAAGATTTCAAGCATATCACTGAATGTACAATTTTTATTTTAAGGCTTGTAATTTTACATTTTTTTTTAAAGATTTTACATTTAAGAACCTTTAACTCATCATCATCCTCAAGCAGCCATGGGCTACGGAGGACCAAACCAGACCGTGATTTAGTTCTCCAAGCAAGTCTGTCCTGAGCTACATCTACTGCATCTGGCCACTACACACCAATTCTAACAAGGTCCTGTTTGACACTGTCTGCCCCCGCATCCTAGGTCTCCCCTTCTTTCTGAGGAATTTAGGTGCACTGTTCATAACCCTATTCGCCAATCTATAATTATATTCATATGGGCAACATGGCCAAACTAAAAAAAAAAAATTTTGTTATTCTTTAACTTCTTGGTGACTTCAATGCCAAAGTTGGTACTGACTCTGACCTTTGGGGTGAGGTGATAGTCACTTTTGGTATTGGTAGCTGAAATGGCAATGGGTAACGTCTCCTACAGGTAAGTAAACTCAATGGTTTCAGAATAACTAACACTTATTACAAACACCGTGACATACATAAGTACACATGGGTTTCACCTGATGGGCTGCATAAGAATCTAGGCTCTCTCTCTCTCTGCATAATATGCTGCTTAAGGGAGGTTGCCCACTCCTTTGCCTAACCTCATCATTACTTACAAAGTTGAACCACCTAATACTCAAGATACTGCGTAAGCATCTGGAATCAAAAGCACCTAGACTTCCTGTTATCTTGTTTACACAGCGTCCAAGTTTCACTACCATAAATAACCCTAGAAAGAACCAAACTATTATACAGTCTCATTTTAGTCTTTAGGTGTATACACCTATTTCTCCACACTCTCCATAGATTCTTAAAAGTCCCAGAAGCAATCCCTATTCGTCTGTTAATCTCATGAGCACATCACCAGCATCTGTTATATAGCTCCCAAGATAATTTAACTGTGACACCTGCTAAAGACTGCAGCCATTCAGATTAACTGAATCACAGCTTGCCTGACCAATTTACATTATTTTAGTTTTCTCTCTGTTTATAATCAAACCTACTCTACTACCAGTTTCATCAACAGCTCGAATGAAAGAATTCATCTCATCAACATCATTTGCCAAAAGGCTAAATCATCAGCATAATCTAAATCAGAAATTTTCATATCTACAGCCCATTCAGGGCCAAAATCTTTCCCTCGCAGTGAATTTCGCATAACACAATCAATAACTAAACTAAAGAGAAAAGGAGACAAAATGCACCCTTGTCGAACACCAGAAGTAATGCTAAACCAATTGCTACAAGCCTTACCAACTCTCACACATGATTGTGTTATTATAGAGAGCTGATGCTGACCATATATACAAACCTGAACAGAATTATGGCTCTGAGCTTGATTATGGATCCTGATTTTGCTGCACTAGTGGGCTTCTGTGGAGGGAAAATCTTCAGCTATGTTTTCTGTTTGTTTGTGGGTTCACAGCCACAAGTGAATAGATTCACAGGGTATGTTTATCAGCTGGTGGATAATCCTGAGCAGAGGTCATCACAGGCACCTGAACTCTTTGCTTCTACTGGCATTGTCAAATTCAACATTGGAGGAAGTCTTCCAGTGTAGCTGGCTTCAGCCTTTAGTGGTAGGAGAACGGGTTTTTGCCACGTCTGCAATTAGGGTGCTGTTGATATTGTCGGCATTCCCTCTCTCAATAAACATAGTTTCTTTAAACATCCCACTAACCATTTTCTCTCCATAGGCAGTTGGAATGTGAGGACTCTGCACAGAGCTTATTCTCTTAATGTCCTCACACAAGAATCCATCTTTGTAATTTAGATATTCTCGGCGTGCAAGACCAGATGAACAGATAAAAATCAGATTTTTAAAAATAATCTTAAATTTCTCTTTTCAGGGAGGAACAATAATAAACATCACCAAGGCATGGGTCTGCTTCTCAGCAGACACGCTAGTGATGCTCTTCTAGGATACGAGTGCATTAATGAAAGGTTTCTTACAGCAAAATTTCAGACAAGCATTACAAACTTGAATGTTATCTGCTGTTATACCCCACTGAGGATGCCGATGAGAAGGATAGGTTTTACGGACAACTTCAGGATATTCTGAATTCTGTCAAGAAAGGAGATATTACTCTTGTTCTTGGTGACTTCAATGCCAAAGTTGGTACTGACTCTGACCTTTGGGGAGAGGTGATAGTCACTTTTGGTATTGGTAGCTGAAATGGCAATGGGTAACGTCTCCTACAGGTAAGTAAACTCAATGGTTTCAGAATAACTAACACTTATTACAAACACCGTGACATACATAAGTACACATGGGTTTCACCTGATGGGCTGCATAAGAATATGATTGATCATATATTAATTAACAGCAAATGGACTAGTTCTGTTAGGAATACCAGGTCATATAGGGGAGTTGAAATTGGATCTGACCATTATCTTGTTAAAAGAGTCTTGCAACTGAAACTGAAAAAGTGTTTTGCTAGGTTTAAAAATTTTACCTTTAATACTGAAGCTATGAAAGACCCAGTTACAGCTCAAGCTTACCATGATAGGTTACTTAGTCATTATGACAGTCATGGTTTGCTTACTACTGAAGTTGAGGAAGAATGGGCTGTTTTAAACAGGCTTTTTTGGAAACTAACAGTACTCTTTTAGGGAAAAAGGAGCAGAGGAGGCAGAATTATGTGAGTGATAAGGCACTTGAGCTTATTTCAGAAAGAAAGAACTGCAGAAATGTCCTCAATCAATACCCTACTAGTCCTAATAGTTAATTATTAAGCTCTATGTAATGCTTTCTATGTGTAAAAGATCAGTTAGTTGCTGATAAGAATCACACCAGCAGAGAGCTGTACCAGATAGTTAATGTTTTGTGTGGTAGAAAACAAACAGGTATACAGGAATTGAAGGATAAACAAGGTAAGGTTATAGAAGGTGCGGATTCTGTCATGGCTAGGTGGGCTGAGCATTTCAGTGATGTTCTAAACAATGTGGTTAGTTCTACTCCCATTGTTTGAAATGATGATAGATGCATTGGCAGCTTTAATGTTGGCTTTATAACACAATCTGAAGTTATTTTGGCTATTTCTAAACTTAAACTTCATAAATCCCAAGGGACAGATGAAATTACTACAGAAATGCTCAGATCTGGGAATGTTTCGGTTACCACTTAGATGACTGAAATTTTAAATATCTTTTATGATAAAGGCATGGTTCCTGAAAATTTTACCAGAGCTATTATTATCCCTATTTTCAAAAAAGGTGATCGCAGTTCTTGTAATAACTATAAGGGTATCAGCCTGCTCTCAGTTCCAGAAAAAATTCTTTGCATGATTGTGCTTAATAGAATTAAGAATCTGGTTGACAGGCAATTGTATGATGAGCAATGTGGATTCAGAAGTGGTAGGGGATGTGTGGATCAGATATTTTCACTTAAGGATAATCTTGAGAAATGTTTAGAGTTTCAGAAACCTTTGGTTGCTAGCTTTGTTGATTTCAAAAAGGCTTTCGACTCTGTTAATCGTCATAATTTGTGGTTGATTGTGGGATCGTATGGTATACCTGACAAGTTAGTTAACATAATGAAAGCTCTCTATAATAACACTGAGTCACGTGTGAGAGTTGGTAAGTCTTGTAGCAATTGGTTTAGCATTACGTCTGGTGTTCGACAAGGGTGCATTTTTGTCTCCTTTTCTCTTTAGTTTGGTTATTGATTATGTTATGCAAAATTCACTTCAAGGGAAAGATTTTGGCCTTAAATGGGCTGGAGATACGAAAATTTCTGATTTAGATTATGCTGATGATTTATCCCTTTTGGCAAATGATGTTGATGAGATGAACTCTTTCATTAGAGCTGTTGATGAAACTGGTAGTAGAGTAGGTTTGGTTATAAAGAGAAAGAAAACTAAAGTGATGAAAATTGGTCTGGCAGGCTGTGATTCAGTTAATCTGAATGGTTGCGGTCTTGAGCAGTTTAATTATCTTGGGAGCTATGTAACAGACACTGGTGATGTGCCGCGTGAAATTAAGAGATGGATAGGGATTGCTGCCGGGACTTTTAAGAATCTGTGGAGAGTGTGGAGAAATAGGCCTATATACCTGAAAATTAAAATTAGACTGTATAATAGGTTGGTTCTTTCTAGGGTTAGTTATGGCAGTGAAACTTGGACTTTGTAAACAAGGTAACAGAAAACTAGATGATTTTGATTCTAGATGCTTATGCAGTATCTTGGGCATTAGGTGGTTCAACTTTGTAACTAATGATGAGGTTAGGCAAAGGAATCTGCAACCTCTTTTAAGCAGCATATTGTGCAGAGAGAGACTCCACTGGTTTGGCCATGTTGTCTGTATGGATAATTATAGATTGGCAAATAGGGTTATGAACAGTGTCCCTAAAGGCTTCAGAAAGAGGGGGAGACCAAGGATGAGGTGGCAGCCAATGTCAAACAGGACCTTATTAGAATTGGTGTGCAGTTGTCAGATGCAGCAGATGTAGCTCAAGACAGACTTGCTTGGAGAACTAAATTGCACGGTGTGGTTGGACCTCCATAGCCCATGGCTGCTTGAGGATGATGACGATGATACAGAGCTTTCATTGTGTTAACTAACTTGTCAGGTATACCATATGATCTCACAATCAACCACAAATTATGACGATCAACAGAGTCAAAAGCTTTTTTGAAATCAACAAAGCTAGCAACCAAAGGTTTCTGAAACTCTAAACATTTCTCAAGAATCTGCCTAAGTGAAAATATCTGATCCACACATCCCCTACCACTTCTGAATCCACATTGCTCATCATGCAATTGACTGTCAACCAGATTCTTAATTCTATTAAGCACAATCATGGAAAGAACTTTACCTGAAACAGAGAGTAGGCTGATACCCCTATAGTTATCACAAGAACTGCAATCACCATTTTTGAAAATAGGGATAATAATAATGGCAAAACTCTGCTGTTGTGCTGCCTAACTGCTTCCTCGGCTTTGTCAGCCAAGCCATTAATCCAAAGATTCTTATCAGCAGCTAACTGATTTTTTACACGTTTATCAATCATTCCTTAGGAACCATGCCTTTATCATAAAAGATATTCAAAATTTCGGTAATACAAGTGGTAACCGAAACATTCCCAGCTCTGAGCATTTCCGTAGTAATTTCATCTACCCTTGGGGATTTATGAAGTTTAAGTTTAGAAATAACCAATATAACTACAGATTGTGTTATAGGGCCAATATTAAAGCCACCAATGCATCTATCATTATTGCAAACAGTGGGAGTAGAACTAGCCACATTGTTTAGGACATCAGTGAAATGCTCAGCCCACTTAGTCATGACAGAATCCTCACCTTCTATAACTTTACCTTGTTTATCCTTCAATCCCTCTATACCTGTCAGTTTTCTACCACATAAACATTAACTATCTGGTACAGCTCTCTGCTGTTGTGCTGCCTAACTGCTTCCTCGGCTTTGTCAGCCAAGCCATCAATCCAAAAATTCTTATCAGTTGCTAACTGATTTTTTACACGTTTATTAAGTTCTCTGTAATGCTTTCTATTAGGACTAGTAAGGTATTGATTAAGGACATTCCTGCAGTTCCATTTTTCTGAAATAAGCTCAAATGCCTTATCACTCAAATAATTCTGCATAATCAGCTCCTTTTTTTTCTAAAAGAGTACTGTTAGTTTCCAAAAAAGCCTGTTTAAAACAGCCCCATTCTTCCTCAACTTCAGTAGTAAGCAAACCATGACTGTCATAATGACTAAGTAACCTATCATGGTAAGCTTTAGCTGTAACTGGGTCTTTCATAGCTTCAGTATTAAAGGTAAAATTTTTAAACCTAGCAAAACACTTTTTCAGTTTCAGTTGCAAGCCTCTTTTAACAAGATAATGGTCAGATCCAATTTCAACTCCCCTATATGACCTGGTATTCCTAACAGAACTAGTCCATTTGCTGTTAATTAATATATGATCAATCATATTCTTATGCAGCCCATCAGGTGAAATCCATGTGTACTTATGTATGTTGCAGTGTTTGTAAAAAGTGTTAGAAATATGTGTTAGACTTTTAATCACCACTCCATTATTACCAGTAACAATTACTAATCTTGTAACATTCTACGGAAAAAAAAGCAACCAAACACAGCTCACCTTGTAATATATTCTACCCATGATACCTTAATACCTAATTCATGGTACAACCTTCATTTATGTAGGTATGTTGACTGAAGAAATTACGTTTTGTTGAAAGTGGTACTTTTTTTAACTCTGTTTTCATCTTTATCTCAACCCCATTTTTCAACAGAAACAGTTATCATCCATTTAAATGCTTGAGGGCTTTTTTTAACACTTAAGGATTGTTCCTGAAGAATAATTGTCGAAAATTTACCATACTAACAATGGCTTATATATTGGGTTGAAAAGATCTCAAATGAAGAACTAGCAAGAAAAGTTAGTAAAAATAATATTAAATAATTTATCTCAGCAGAAAATATATACTAATCACACTCTGTCAGACTGGATAACACTGCCAGAATTTCTAAGAGTTTAATATTTTTTACACAATAAATGTTTGTTAAAATTCCATAATCATTCAAAGCTACTTACAGGATCGAAGTTGTAAGACTCTTCATCAAGTGATACAAAAAAAGCAGCCTAAAATAAAAAATAAAAAACCCACATAATTAATATTGTTTATTCTTTGTAGTTATACATTTACGGATATAAGGTGAGTATTAAAGAATCATATGTTCATTTGAAAGAGTTCTAAACTGTTTCATAATTGCATGCACGAACGCATGCACGTGCGCACACGCACGCACGCACGCACGCACGCACACACACACACACACACACACACATACATCCTCATGCAGTCATTGCCTACGGAGGTCCATTCAGACTGTGATCTTCCTCTCCAGACACGTCTTTTCTGAGTTACTGCTGCTGCATTTGGCCACTATAGGCCAATTCTAGCAAGGTCCTGTTTGACATTGTCTGCCCATTGCATCCTAGGTCTCCCCATTTTTCTGAAAACCTTAGGCACATTGTTCATAAACCTTTTTGCCAATCTGAAGCTATGCATACGGGCAACATGGCCAATCCAACACAGTCTGAAAGAAAAGAAAGAAGGAAGTGCAGGATTAATATAAATCAACACAGTTAATTTATATTAATCCTGCACTTCCTTCTTTCAGAAATAAGTTCCATAGCCTTATCACTCAAATAATTTTGTTTCCTCTGTTACCTTTTACCCAAAAGAGTACTGTTGGTTTCAAGAAAAGCCTGTTTAAACTGATCCCATTCTCTCTCAACTTCAGCAGCAAACAAACCACGATTGTCATAATGACTAAGTAGCCTATCATGGTATGCTTTGGTTATATCTGGATCTTTCAGACCTTTAGTGTTGAAGGTAATTTTCTTAACCTTAGCACAACATTTCTTAAGCTTCAGCTGCAAGATACTTTTAACCAGGTAATGGTCAGACCCAATTTCAGCTTCCCTGCATGATCTGGTTTTCCTAACTCAACTAGTCCATTTGCTGTTAATTAATATGCAGTCATATTCCTGTGCAATTCCTACCAGCATCGTCAACCATTCATTGCAATTCATCCCTTGCAAGCCTAGAATATCTAGGTTATAGTGGTGGAATTCCTGTGTGAGGACATTAAGAGAATAATCTCTATGCAATGTCTCTGCAGGAATGTGGAATGTTCCTGCAGAGAGAAAATGATTAGTAGGATTTTTAAAGAAACTAGGTTTATTGAGATATGTAGGGCCAACAACATCAAACAGCCCCTGATCACAGGCATGGGGCAAAGACCTGTTCCTCCTCCACTAAACACTGAAGTCACCAATGCTGGTAGAAACTTCAGGCACCACCTTTCCAAGTGGACTTTTTTCAAGAGCCATATGGCCTGCCTGAGACACATTACTCCAGTTTAAGATTGATGATGCCCCACTAGCTAAGTGAGGTTCAGGTACCTGTGATGGCCACTGATCAGGATTATCCACCAACTGATATAATGTACTCCATGCTTCTGTTCACTTAAGACTGGCAACCCAGAAGCAAACAGAAAACACAGAGGCAGATCCTCCCTCAACAGAGGCCCACAAGTGCAGCAAGTCCAGATTCCATAATCAAGCTCAAATCCATAAACAAGTCCACTATAGTAGGTATAAATGATTAGCACCAGTACCCTGTGAAGTTGACCACTCCTCAGCAGGGTAGAAAAAAAAAGGAAAAAAGTGGCCATAGATGACCAGATCAGTATGCCATACTGAACTGGAAGCCCTTCTTCCATTCCATTCCCTTCCAAAAGAGAATATCTCTTTTAAAAGGTACTACCGGCCTGCACCATGAGAAGGCGGGGTCGAACATTAGGCCCTAGACCTGGCCAGTTTAGTGCATCATCACTGTGGTACACAGCTCTCCTTCGAGTTTATGCCCAGCTACCATTTACAGACCTCTTGTACACACAATTGGTTAAATGACCAGGTCACAAGACATAAAGCTTGCAGATTTAGTCACAGGATAAGGGTATACTGGACAGTTCTTAAGATCAGGGCTGTGCCAAGGTAGGGATGAATAAGGCATCTGCTAAGGTGGCAAATCAAATGTTGGGTGCAGTTTCAAATTATTACATTTCTCAATATTTATTATAATGGGCTGGAAATAATTTCTTTGATAGGTTCAAAATAATTCTTACCAGGGCATAAAATTGGATAGGCAAGGCCCTGGTTAACAGACAAATAAAAATCTCCCATTCAAAGCTATTCAACAAGTTTTCTAATGTGTAGATGGTATGTCTAACCCTTATATGGGTCTTAGCTTAACTTCCTATCCAATAGAGAGTGGCTTTTCCAAGCTCTTTGGTGTCTCCTTTCATAATACGGACAGAGCTGAGGAGCTAGATTGTTTGGGGTTGCACCAAACAAGGTGCAGAGAAAAAATACATTAAAGCCATGGAAACCTACAACTAAAGTTAAAATCAAAGGATAAAAGCAATAAATGACACAAAGAATAAAAGTGTATAACAATAACAATGGGAATAAAAAACATTACATAAAATGATAAACAAATGCAAAATACAAAATGGGTGTATAAGATGCATATAATTAAAAGTATGAATTTAAAAAATAAAGTAAAATATTGAATACAATTAAAATGCTGTACCAAAAACAAGATATACAGTAAAAAATATACAGATAAAATACACAGACATCCTCAACAAAAGTTAAAAGCAACGCACAAAAAGGAAAAAGACAAAATTAAAGATGTATATGAAGAATAAAGGTAGACAAATTAACCTATATAAAACAAAAACAATAGTATAATATATAAAACTTCAAAAAACACAATAAAAGACATTCTTGCTTAGACAATAATTAGAAAAATTGAAAGTTCTTTGTCGTTGAGAAATAAATTTTCATGTTTATCCTTCAAGCATACATACATGCAGTCATGGGCTATAGAGGTTCAATCAGACAGTCTAATTTTGTTCTCCAAACATGCTTGTCGTGAGCTACAGCTGCTACATTTGACAATTGTAGGCCAATTTTAATAAGGTCCTGTTTGATATTGTCTGCCCATCACATCCTAGGTCTCCCTTTTTCCTGAGGCCTTTAGGCAAGCTGTTCATAACCATATTTACTAATATATAATTATCCAAAAGGACTTGCAAAGAATTACAAATAACATAATAACAAAACTAAAAAGAAAATGAGACAAAATATACCCTTGCCGAACACCAGAAGTAATGCTAAACTAATTGCTACAAGCCTTACCAACTCTCACACATGACTCAGTGTTATAGAGAGCTTTCATTATGTTAACTAACTTGTCTGGTATACCATAAGATCTCACAATCAACCACAAATTATGACGATCAACAGAATTGAAAGCCTTTTTGAAATCAACAAAGCTAGCAACCAAAGGATTCTGAAAGTCTAAACATTCCTCAAGAATCTACCTAAGTGAAAATATCTGATCCACACATCCCCTACCACTTCTGAATCCACATTGCTCATATTGCAATTGCCAATAAACCATAACTACATTATCATGATGTATGCTATAAAATCAATTAGTAAAAACTCCTTATAACTCAAAATGTGAGGAGTGCAAAGTTGTTAAAATTCATCATGGATTTTAATCCACAGTGTGATAACTTATTGCAATAAATGTACCAACTTATTTCTTAGCTTAAATTCAAGTCATAAATATAGTATTATATATTTACAATGTATACTAGACAATAAAATTGCAAACATAATTACCTATATTTCATAGGCTGGTATATCTACTTGCTACTTTAGCACAATATGATGTCACAAACACTTGCTCCATGCAATATGTCCAAAACTCTTGTCTTGGTGCACTTTCTAAGCCTATTGTAGACATCTTATGTAGCCAAAGATGCTGTTACGTAAAGAAACCAGTCCTTGGAAGTTGTAGGCATGATGTTATATCGATATTCTTATCACTGATACAGTCATTAGATATATATATACTGCATTAAAGTACACTGAATTTCTTCCTCTAACTGTTAATCACTCATCAAATTAATCAGTCATCAACTTGCCACTCGACACTGTCCGAGCCTGAGGATGCCGTGATGACTGATTAACAGTAAAACACATAGCTCGTTCTGACCCGGGTGTACTGTAATGGTTACAGCCATTGACATCTTGGCACTGGTAAATATATTTTAACAGATTTTAAACTCAGACGATTTTAACTGTTCAAAATAGTAACTCTAAACGCAAAATATGAGGATAGTGCAATAGTTCTTCTACAACTGAACTCTGCACCAAAGTATAGCATAAATAATTGCAACATAATTATTCAGTGTTAACCTTCAAACTGTTCTGACTTAAGATCTTGGTTAAGTAATGGATGTTACAGCATCATCATAGCAAATTGACATAGCAAATAATTTTTATGTTTGTTATTGTCATAGCAAATTGACATAATAAATTAATTTAATTGACAACATAAACACTGCAGTTAGAGGAAGAAATTCAGTATACTTTAATGCAGTTATATATATATCTATCTATCTAATGACTGTATCAGTGATAAGAATATCGATATAACATCATGCCTACAACTTCCAAGGACTGGTTTTTTTTACATAACATCATCTTTGGCTACATGAGATGTCTACAATAGTCTTAGCAAGTGCACAAGAGTTCTGGACATATTGCATGGAGCAAGTGTTTGTGACATCAGATTGTGCTAAAGTAGCAAGTAGATATACCAGCCTATGAAATATAGGTAATTATGTTTGCAATTTTATTGTCTAGTATACATTGTAAATATATAATGCTATATTTATGACTTGAATTTAAGCTAAGAAATAAGTTGGTACATTTATTGCAATAAGTTATCACACTGTGGATTAAAACCCATGATGGATTTTAACAACTTTGCACTCCTCACATTTTGAGTTATAAGGAGTTTTTACTAATTGATTGAACAGCATACATCGTGATAATATAGTTATACTATTAGCTGTGTACTTTATTTAATGCCAATCAACCAGATTCTTAATTCTATTAAGCACAATTATGCAAAGAACTTTACCTGGGACAGAAGTGGCTGACACCCCGTAGTTATCACAAAAACTGTGATCACTTTTTTTAAAAACTCGTGATTATAATAGCTCTGGTAAAAAAAAACCTTAGGAACAATGCCTTTATCATAAGGATATCATTAGCCATGTGATAACAGAAATATTCCCAGCACTAGGCATTTCAATGGTAATTTCATTTACCCCTAGGGATTTATGCAGTTTAAGTTTAGAAATAGCAAAATTAACTTCAGACTATGATATAAGGACAACATTAAAGCCTGTAATGCATCTATCCTCATTACAAACAACGGGAGCAGAATTAACTACATTGTTTAGAACACACCTAGCCATGACAGAATCCTCACCTTCACCAGTCTTACCATATTTATTCTGCAATCCTTGTTACCTGTCTTTTTCTTCCCAAACAAAACATTAATTATCTGTTTAGCTACTTCCTCCGCTTTGCCAGCCAAGCTATCAAGCCAAAGATTCTTATCAGCAGTTAACTGATCCTTTACTTGTTTATTAAGCTCTTTGTAATGCTGTCTGAGGACTATTAGAGTACTGATTCAAATTATTCCTGCAGTTCCTTCTTTCAAAAACAAGCTCCAGTGCCTTATCACTCTAATAATTTTTCCTCTTCTTACTTGCTACTCCTTTTTACTTAAAAGAATATTGTTAGTTCAAGGAAAAGCCTGCTTAAAACAGTCCCATTTTCACCCTACTTCAGTATTAAGCAAATCATAACTGTCATAATGACTAAGTAACTGATCATGGTATGCTTTGGCTATCTAGATTTTTCAGAGATTCAGTGTTAAAGGAAATTCTCTTAACCTTAGCACACATTTCTTAAGCTTCAGTTGTAAGACACTTTTTATCACGTGTTGTTTTGATCACATATTGGGTCAGACCCAATATGGATTTCCCTATAAGATCTGGTATTCGTAACTGAACTAGCCCATTTGCTGTTAATATACAGGATGATTCAAAACTCTTGGGCCAAACTAAGGTAATTATGTTTGCAATTCCTAAAAAATTCCCTTCTCTAACCAAGCACTTTTCGTCATACAATGCATGGTCGGAACTCAAAGCGTGAAGCGCTAGAAGGTGCTTTCCAGTGAACACTTACAAGCTCTGGTTTTTGCACTCGTCGTCATTTCTACTATGGATTGCAGAAGAGATGGATTGTTTCACGAATCAGAAGGCAGACATGCATTTCACGTACGGAGCTGTGGACGGGAATGCGAGAGAAGCCCAAAGACTGTACTGGGAGCACTTTCTGACCGGACGCATGCCTGATCATAAAACCTTTCAGCGTTTGCACCGGTATCTGTGCGAAACGGGCTCCTTTGTCAGCGGCTTGCAGGATATAGGGCATGCAAGGAGTGTGAGGATGCCATGTGTTACAAAGGAAATTCTACGTAGGGTTGGAGATCGTCCCGAATGTAGCACGAGCAATTTTCCATGCCGTAAGTGTGCCTCAATCGAAGGTGTGGCGAGTTCTACAAGACGAACGATTACACCCCTACCATGCACAGAGGGTGCATGCCTTGATACCTGCAGATTATCGGTCTCGTTTGCACAGTGGTTCCTACAGCAGACTGTAGCACAACCGGACTTTGATGCACGTCTTATTCACTGACAAATGCACCTTTTACTATGAGGGCATTTTTAATACACAATTCACTTGTCTGGGCTACCAGTAATCTGAATGCCATACATCCACATTTGTACCAGTGACGTTTCTCCATAAATGTTTGGGCTGGAATCTTCCATGACCATTTGATTGGCCCATACCTTCTGCCAGCCCGACTGAAAGGGAGAATGTACCTGGTATTTTTGCAAGAAGTTTGCCAGAATTACTGAACCCTGTTCCAGCAAACGTTCAAACACGTATGTGGTTCCAACATGACGGAGCGCCACCCCATTTCAGCATGGATGTGGGAACGTCTTGGATGCAACATTTCCATGACGATGGATTGGTCGGGGTGGTCCCATCGCTTGGCTGCCACGATCGCCCCATCTCTCATGTCTGGACTTTTTCCTATGGGGCCATATGAAAAGTCTCATCTATGATAGCCCCATTGATTCCAATGAGGACCTTGTTGCCAGGATTTCTATTGCTGCTGCCGCTGTACGAGAAATGCCCGGTGTTTTCGCCCATGTACACCAATCACTACATCGAAGGTGCGAAGCCTGCATTAATGTTGGCAGTTGCTCTTTTGAGCAGTTTCTGTAATTTCTTCAATGAAATTCTGTACTTTCTGTTCCGTAATTTCTGCAATTGTTTCAAACCTCTTCTGTCATTCTTGTGTTTCTTCATTTCCTGACACAGTAACTGCTAACCCCTAGCGTTCACTGCTTGAGTTCCGACCCTGCATGTATGACAAAAAGTGCTTGTTTAGGTGTGTTCTATCACCCCTTAAAGTTTGGCCCAAGAGTTTTGAATCACCCTGTATAACCACCTGATGAAATTCCCAAACCATTAAGTTTACTTACCTGTTGTAGAAGGCGTTCTCCATTGCCATTGGAACTACCAATGTGAAAGGGTCCCACCCATAGGTCAACACCCCCACCCCCCCACCCATAGGTCAGAGTCTGTACTAACTTTACCACTGAAGTCACTTAGCACAAGGGAAATGTTTCGTTTCTTAACAGAATTTTCAAAATATCCTATGTTGTATGTAAAACCTATCTTTCTTATTATCATCAGAGTCTTCTGTGGGAGTATAACAACAGGTAACATTCCAGTCTTTACTTTTAAATTTAGCTCTAAGAAATCTTTTGTTAATGCAGTCATATTCTAGAAGAGCATTACTGAGATATCTACTGAGAAGCAAACCTACATCTTGGGGATGTTTATGATCCTTCCTCCCTGAAAAGAGAAATTAAAAATTATTTTTAAGTGCTGACCTTTATCTGTCCATCTGGCCTCTTACAAACCAAGAATATCCAGGTTATAAAACAGCGGAATTCTTGTGTGCTGATGGCAAGAGGAATAATCTCTATGCAATGTCCTCATGTTCGATGTAACTGAAAAGAGAAAATGATTTGTAGGATTTTTAAAGAAACTAGGTTTATTGGGAAAGATAGGGCCAACAATATCAAACTGCCCTCTAATCATAGACATGGTGCAAAGACCCATTTTCCTAATGCTAAGGTCACCCATACTGGTAGGAACTTCAGGAAACACCTTTTCAAGTGAACCCTTTTCAAAAAACCAGTATCTAGATAAAAAACTGATCTTCTTGAGACAAATTATTCCAGGGCACAATTGGCATTGCCCAACTAGTTAAAATAAGTGTTAAGACATAAACATAAAATTATGAAAGTCAAAACATTTGAGGGTAAAGGGAATACAATTAAAATATGCTTAATAATTAAAATGAGGTCACAAAACTCACTCTTCTGTTCATCATCAGTCTGTAAAAGACAGGAAGCAAGGAAACTGTGTCAAAGTCTGTGGTATGGTAGATACACTGCTCGACATTGAAACTGGCCCACCCAGAAGGATATGTCATACAAAAATGCAAATAGAAGGATGGGTGTGCACAGTTGAGATATGAAAATGATGATAATCCAGAGCCAACGACGTGTGTGGCTCAAGAGATAAAAGGTGCAAGAAGGAACAGTAATGGTATTGTTTATGCAGGTGGAAGTGGTGTGAATGGTTGAGATTAGGTAGTTCCACTTGGAAACTGTTCAGTGAAGGCCAAAAATGCTGGTACACACCGTTGGCAGGTTTAATAACCATTTGGATGCTTTTGAGAGAGGAAGAATTATAGGCCTATGTGAAGCTGGATGGACTACACATCGTGTAGCTGCGCATGTTCACAGGATGCATGAATTGTTGGACGCTGTTGGCAGCAGTAGCGAAATTAAAATTCTAGCATGTGTTGCAGAGGGAGTGGTGATGTTCGACAGAAGTTAGCACAGCTTGATAGGAGCATTGTTCGAAATGCTCGTTCATCACCGACAGAGCACTGCAGACAATATTCAACAGGCTGTGTCAGCAGCCATGGACATCCCCATAAAGACCCGAATGGTAAACTGAATGTTGCATGAGGCACACCAGCGCTCTAGGCAACCATTACGTCGACTGCCATTGACTGCAAACCATTGCAGCAGTCATCTGAACTGGGGCCACAAATGGAACACTGTTGTGTTTAATGATGAATCCTGTTTCTGTCTGGGTGCTGATGATCAATGGGTCCATGTATGACAACAATCTGGTGAGAGGACAGATGCAGCTTTTGTTCACGACTGGCACACCATCATCAACCAGGCATAATGGTATGGGGTGCTATTCGATATGACAGCAGGTCACTTCTTGTCCACATCACAGGAACACTGAGAGCTGCATGATACATTAGCATGGTTCTGCATCCCGTTTTATTACTGTTCCTGGGAGGTATGCAGCAGCTCATTTTCCAGCATGACAACACTTGTGTACACTGCTAAGGTCTCCAGACAATGTTTGCAACCTGTTCAAGTATTGCCATGGCCAGCACAATCTCCAGATTTATGTCCAATAGAAAATCTGTGGTGCCACATTGGACAACGTGTGCAATCCTCTCACCAGCCAGCATGGAATCTCATTGAATTATGGGAACAAGTCAACGTTGCTTGGTGTGCAATTCCTCAGGACCATATCCGTTCACTGTATGACTCCATGCCACGCCGTATTGCTGCCTGTATTTCTGTTCACAGCGGTGCAACCACCTACTGAGGCAGTCACATTGTGCTGCATTATCTCATTTTCTAACTGCTGCAAGTCGCTGCAAATTAAATCATGGTATGCCAATATGCATTGATATGTGTGTGCTACATTTTACCCCTATCCCCTCACTCCTTCTGGGTGGGGCAATGTCAATCTCATGGAGTGTACATCTGCATGGATAATACCATCCATCATTTCAGCCACTGAAACATTAATAGCTCCTGAATGACTGAGGGAAGGTCTAAGACACAAAAGAGTGCAAAGCCACACTAATCAGTCAGATCTAGCCCCACTGTGAGACACATGAAGGGTCACAAGGTCTTCCATGGATATATTACAGACCATAGGGTGATGACTGCTAAATATGGGCTGTCCTTGACCTCCAATGTAAAGAAGGGAAGAAGTTATTATTTCTTCCAGTTTTATGGTGCAAGGGCAACAAAGGCTATGTTGCCCCAAATAAGATTTCAATGTAATAGAAAGATAAAAGAGCATGTTCCTCTCAACCAAAGTTAAAAATGAAACAGAAAAACGTGTAAAAGATCAGTTAGCTGCTGATAAGAATCTTTGGCTTGATGGTTTGGCTGACAAAACCGAGAAAGCAGTTAGACAGCACAACAGCAGAGAGCTGTACCAGATAGTTAATGTTTTGTGTGGTAGAAAACGAACAGGTATACAGGGATTGAAGGATAAACAAGGTAAGGTTATAGAAGGTGAGGATTCTGTCATGGCTAGGTGGGCTGAGCATTTCAGTGATGTTCTAAACAATGTGGTTAGTTTTACTCCCATCGTTTGTAATGATGATAGATGCATTACTGGCTTTAATGTTGGACCTATAACACAATCTGAAGTTATTTTGGCTATTTCTAAACTTAAACTTCATAAATCCCAAGGGACAGAGGAAATTACTACAGAAATGCTCAGATCTGGGAATGTTTCGGTTACCACTTAGATGACTGAAATTTTAAATATCTTTTATGATAAAGGCATGGTCCCTGAAAATTTTACCAGAGCTATTATTATCCCTATTTTCAAAAAAGGTAATCGCAGTTCTTGTAATAACTATAAGGGTATCAGCCTGCTCTCAGTTCCAGAAAAAATTCTTTGCATGATTGTGCTTAATAGAATTAAGAATCTGGTTGACAGGCAATTGTATGACGAGCAATGTGGATTCAGAAGTGGTAGGGGATGTGTGGATCAGATATTTTCACTTAAGGATAATCTTGAGAAATGTCTAGAGTTTCAGAAACCTTTGGTTGCTGGCCATGTTGATTTCAAAAAGGCTTCTGACTCTGTTGATCATCACAATTTGTGGTTGATTGCGAGATCATATGGTATACCAGACAAGTTAGTTAACATAATGAAAGCTCTCTATAATAACACTGAGTCGTGTGTGAGAGTTGTTAAGTCTTGTAGCAATTGGTTTAGCATTACTTCTGGTGTTCGACAAGGGTGCATTTTGTCTCCTTTTCTCTTTAGTTTGGTTATTGATTATGTTATGCGAAATTCACTGCAAGGGAAAGATTTTGGCCTTAAATGGCCTGGAGATACAAAAATTTCTGATTTAGATTATGCTGATGATTTAGCCCTTTTGGTAAATGATGTTGATGAGATGAACTCTTTCATTCCAGCTGTTGATGAGACTGGTAGACCAGTAGGTTTGGTTATAAACAGAGAGAAAATTAAAGTGATGAAAATTGGTCAGGCAGGCTGTGATTCAGTTAATCTGAATGGTTGCAGTGTTGAGCACGTGTCATGGTTTAATTATCTTGGGAGCTATGTAACAGATAGTGGTGATGTGCAGCATGAGACTAACAGATGAATAGGGATTACTGCTGGGACTTTTAAGAATTTATGGAGAGTGTTGAGAAATAGGTGCATAAGACTAAAATTAGACTGTAATAGTTGGTTCTTTCTAGGGTTAGTTATGGGAATGAAAATTGGATGCTTTGTAAACAAGATAACAGGAAACTAGATGCTTATGCAGTACCTTGGGCATTAGGTGGTTCAACTTTCTAAGTAATGATGAGGTTAGGCAAAGGAGTCAGTAACCTTCTTTAAGCAGCATATTGTGCAGAGAGAGACTGTTGGTTTGGTCATGTCTGTATGGATAATTATAGATTGGTGAATAGAGTTATGGAAAGTGTGACTAAAGGCCTCAGAAAGAGAGGGGGGGGGGGGGGGACCTAGGGTGTAGTTGGCAGATAATGTCAAACAGGAACTTGTTAGAATTGGTGTGCAGTGGCCAGATGCAGCAGATGTAGCTCAGGGGAGATATGCTTGGAGAACTAAACTGCATTGCCTGGTTGGACCTCCGTAGCCATGGCTGCTTGAGGATGATGATGAATTCCTTTCATTAGTTATTTGGTTATTTGTCAAAAAAATGTTTTATTTCTTTCTTTTTGGCTGTACATAAAGAAAAAATAGCCTGGTTATTTTTCAGCCTTTTTCAGGCTGGACACTGGGTTAAATGAATTATCTATATTTTAAGACCTGATTTAATTTTATCTGTCACAACCAAGCGAATCAAATGAAACAAATTGGATGTTTAGTGTAACATCAGTAATTATTTTAAAGTACATTGTTACAACAAAAACAAATATCACACAATACCTTTTCTATAGCATCCAATGATATTTTGTTTACCCCTTTTGAGAAATAACTCTCCCTCACTTTGGCCCACGTAACTCTGAAAATTAAGACAAAAGTTAAAATTATATATAAAAGAAACCATGAGATACATTTAAAAAATGTGCACATCAAAAGATTAATTTAGGATGAAAGTGGAGAAGTTGTACATATAAGCCTATTATCCATGGCAATGGGTAGTGAAGATAGTCTGGAACATATTCTGAATTTGTTTTTTGCAGAGATGCTGAAGCTGAATAAATTGTTTTAGAAGATGCTGAACCAGGAATTTTTTTTAGGTGGGGTGCTAACTGTAAGATTTTATTTTTCTTCAATAGCTTCAAATACCACATCATACACAAGTGTGGAGAACACATTTTTGTTTGTGTGTATGTATATCTGGGAAAGAGGGGTCTGCACTCAAACCTGGAACTGCAGATTATGAGTCTGGCATGCTACCAAATCAGCCACTTCCACACCATTAAAAACCAAAGGTAGCTTGCCTCATTAAAAAAAAATGCTATCTCTGCCAGTTGAAGAGAAAATCAAAATTCCATTGCTTACTAATGTCTTCTCTCATGTTAATTCTTTCCTATCTATTTATTCCATGATTAAATCTGTATTACAATAAAAAGTTATTTAAAATTCAACACTAGGATGTGGTGTACTTAACAAACTTTTACAGATCAAGCTTTACTGTTAGGCCCCTTTGGGCTTAAATTTTAGCTTTATCATTGCTTTGTTTTGACATAATGTATGATTATCGTATCTCATATTATTATCTTTTACCACATTATAAAGGTAATCTAGAGAATGATAAAATATAATTATCAGAGTTCATCTTGGCTAGTACAGTGACTTTGAAGAAATCTTGCTTGATGTTGTAAGTAGCTTTTAGGAAGAATAACCTTTGCTTGATTTTGATGTCAGCATTAGGATATTCACTGTTGTATATTATTTCCTTTTTCTTTCCAAGCTTACTAGTCCTTATGTAATGCACATCGTGATGTTCGAATGTTGAAGTAGTAGATGAAACTTGATGTTGCAGCATTGATTGCAGAAAACACTTTAAGTCACTTGATGTCAGTCCTGTCATATTATCTATCAGTAGATGCCAGCTGATAAGCAGTTAACAGGTCTTATTTTCAATCTTCATCTACTAATATTGTTGTTTAAAGTTGTGCATGAACTGGCATGGATTGTCAATATAATGCACAGTACCCAAACTTATGCAAGTTGTTTAAAAATTTTAAAGCCTTTAAAAAACATTAATGCTTAACTTATTAAAACATTAAGGATTATATTAGGAATTATTAAGGACATTAAGGATGTTAAGGAGTAACTCTATTACGTCACAGCACGACTCAAGACACCTAAGCAAGATGCGTATAAAAGGCCGGTGAAATCATTACGAAGAGTTGAGCTTGAGGATGCCAAAGGGAACGTGAGTTGGCGAAATGCGTTGCTCCCATGATGTCAAGGAGTTAACTTTTTTAATGTTCTAATAAGTTAAGCATTAATGTTTTTTAAAGGTTTCAAATTTTTAAACAACTCACATAAGTTTGGGTGCTGTGCATTATGTTGACAGTCAGTGCCAGTTTATGCACAACTTTAAACAACAATGTTAGTAGATGAAGATTGAAAATAAGACCTGTTAAGTGCTTATCAGCTGGCATCTACTGATAGATAATGACAGGACTGACATCAAGTGGCTTAAAGTGTTTTCTGCAATCAACGCTGCAACATCTTGCTACATCTACTATGTCAACATTTGAACATCATGATGTGCATTACATAAGGACTAGTAGGCTTGGAAAGAAAAAAGAAATAATATACAACAGCAAATATCCTAATGCTGACATCAAAATCAAGCAAAGGTTATTCTTCCTAAAAGCTACTTACAACATCAAGCAAAGATTTTTTCCTAGCCACTGTACTAGCCAAGATGGAGTCTGTAATTATATTTTATCATTCTTTAGATTACCTCCATAATGTGGTAAAGGATAATAATATGAGATACGATAATCATATATTATGTCAAAACAAAGCAATGATAAAGCTAAATTAAGGCCAAAGGGGCCTAACAGTAAAGCTTGATCTGTAAAAGTTTGTTAAGCACACCCCCATCCTTGTGTTGAATTTTAAAGAGCTTTTTAATGTAATACAGATTTAATCGTGGATTAAATAGATACTTACAGTCACTGTGGTTCAATTATTTATTATTCTTTGTTGGTTGCATATTAAAAATAAGAAGTGGACCACGCCTCATTTTGCATACCTTGACAAACTGCAACTGCTTCAGTTTTGTTAATTTCAAGCTATCAAATACTACTGAGGTATTGCAGTATCAATGTTTTAATATGAACTATCAATGCTACAGCACCCCCCAGGACAGACACCTAAAAGTAGGGTATAAATCAAAAAATTATTAAACATTAGCTTTAGATTTTGTTTTAGTACATACATTTAAATAAAGGGTCTATGTCTTATACACAGGCATATCAAAAGCAAATTGCAACAGGGCTATCTATTGTCATTGTAAGGAAACAATATTTGTGCTTGGAAGGGATGTAGTAAAACCATCCAATAAGGGCAGTTGCAAAACGTTGGTTGGTTGGCTGTTTAGGATGTACTGGCGCATTAGCATCTCAGGCTATAATGTGTCAAACGAATGTCCAAATAAAAGATAAAAGTCATAAGACCCTAAACCAAGCTTTAAAATAAACTACAAACACATACAAAATGTAAAACAATAAAAGGAAACATAGTCAACAATAAGAAACAACTGTATAAATATGTTATAAATATAAAAGTAACCCAGGTGTAAGTGACCTGAGTTAAACATACAGAAAAATAAACATTGGAGTAAAACTATAGCCGAGTAAAATATCCTGTAAATTGCAAAAATTGAAAGACAGCATTAAAACAACAATGATCTGATAATAAATGTCCAAGTGTAAGGGGCTCAGACGTAAAATCATGAAAGTTAAAAAACATATGCCATTCAAAGTTAAAACATGGACAGGAAATTAAAATACATTTGACAGATAAGGTGGTGTCACAAAACTCGCACTTAGGTTTATCATCCACTTGAAGAAGAAAGGAGTGTGTAAATAAATGAATGACCGAAGCAGAGCAAGTTCAACTTCCTCCTTGCAATTCCTGCGGTAACAAGACTGCCATGGTTTGATGATAGGTTTGATCATAAGCTGTTCTGACCAAGATCTCTGCCACTGTGCCCAGAGCTTGATGTAAAATGCTGCCAGAAATTCAGATATGGAACCGGTAACACAGAGCTGGACAGGGGCATGGCAGACTTGGCAGAAGCGTCTACCAAATCATTGCCCCTGATACTGATGTGATCGGGCACCCAAAAGAAATGGATGGTGGTTGTAGCTGCCAGACAATGTATCTGCTGGCAGATCTTAGAAAGAACTGGGCGAGGCCGATGCCTCACTGAGATCAAAGCATGTAGCAAACCAAGCGAGTCAGTGTAAAGCACACACTGATGATGATGCTTAGCCACCACGTGGTCCAAGGCAAGACTGATAGCATGCAACTCTGCAGTGAAGATGGAACACTGCAGTAGGATCTGGTCTGCAATGATTACATCAAAACAGACCATGGCTGATCCTACTGATGTGCCAGACTTCGAGCCATCTGTAAAGACAGGCAAGAAGTCCTGGTACTCAGCACGATGGCTGGCAAAGAGTTTCCAGTACACACAGTCAGATGTAAAGGCCTTCCCCATCCTGCACAGGGAAAAATCACAGGAAGGGGAAACAGCGAGGCATGGTGGAAGTGGCTCAGCTGTCGACTGTGCGATGCTATCGAGACCGATGTTGATGCCTCTTAGGTAGCTTCACACTCGCAAACCAAAAGGACAAATGGCAGTTAGCCGATTTGTGGAAAGCATTTCCCACTTTGGACTGAAAACGCAGTCCCAAGTGGGAATGGCCAAGCAGGGATCGTAATTTAGATGCATATTGTAGGAACAACTGCTGTTGGTGAAGAGATAAAGACAGTTCATCGGTCTCAACATAAAGAGTCTGGACCGGTGAGGTGCGGAAGGCTCTCGTGCAAACACGGGGAGCCTGATGATTGAGGGGACCAGCACCTTCACCACTGAATCCCAGACAGAGTTGTACACCTGGGATCCATAGTCCAGTTTCGATTGAACAAGCGCACGGTAAAGGCAGAGCAGAGAACATCTGTCAGCTCCTCAGAAGAGAGAGGAGAGGACCTTGATGATGTTCAATGCCTGCATGCACTTGGACCTAAGATGAAATATGTGTGATAAAAAGGTCAATTTCTGATTGAAGATGAGACTGAGAAACTCGGTCTCCGCCACAACTGGAATGATGTTACCCCCGAGCCATAGCTCAGGATCCAGGTGAAGATTACACTTGTGGCAAAAGTGCATGCAAGCGGTGTTCTGTGGGGAGAACCGAAACCCATTTGCTGTCACCCAAACTGAAAGATTGTTCAGGGCAATCTGCAGTGTCAGACTCATCTGGTATTTAGAACACCACAACCTTATTTCCAACACTCAGTGTGGCTTTCGCAGACAACGATTAACTCTTGACCATCTGATATGCCTCGAATCGGCTATCAGAAATTCATTTTTATGTAGAGAGCACCTGGTGTCAATTTTCTTTGACATCGAAAAAGCATATGACATGGCTTGAAGATTTGGCATTCTTCATGACCTCAATAGCTTTGGCTTGAGAGGTCACATGCCGATCTTCATCTCCAAATTCTTCTCAACACGTTCTTTTCGTGTCCATGTGACAACACTCTGTCGCGCTCGTACCCCCAAGAATAGAGGGTACCACGAGGCTGTGTTCTGAGTGTTATGCTTTTCGCTGTCAAGATTAATTCTACTACTAGACAACTTTCTCCATCTGTAGACAATGCCCTCTATGTTGACAATTTAAGCAGCTTTTGCTCTTTGTCCATCATGAGGTCACTGAAAGACACCAGGCTCTCTATGTATAAATGAATTTCTGATAGCCGATTTGAGGCGTATCAAATGGTCAAGAGTCGACTGTTGTTAACGTAAACAGTAGACTGATGTTGCCTGCGAAAGCCACACTAGGTATTGGAAAGAAGGTTGTGGTGCTGTAAATACCAGACGTGTCTGGCATTTACCATTCTTTCCAACACCTTGCACATGCAGCTCGTCAATGCAATGGAACGATAATTAGAAGGAATCTTGGGATCTTTTCCTGGCTTCAGGAATGCCAAGACGATGGCCACCCGCCATGAATCCGCAAACTGCTCCTCAAGAAAAATGCGATTGAAAATATGGAGCAGCTGATACTTACTCAATGGTGAGAAATGTTGGAACATGGCATAATGGCACATTGTACGGCCAGACAGCAGAAGCACAAGAGGTGTGCAGAGCAAGCTCCTCCACTGTGAATGGCCCGTTTTAAGGCTCCAGGCCATTCAAGTGGAAGTACAGTGGGGAGCATTCCGCCCTGCTCTTCTGGGCCAGAAACATGGGGGGAGTAAAAAGAAGAGATGGTGGAGAATGACCCCCCCCCCCCCCAAAGTGTCAGCAATTGCTTTGGGATCAGCAATTTCCTGTCCATTGTGCTCCAGGATCGATAATGAATGGGACATGTAATTCCCACCCATTTTCTGGACTTTATCCCACACGACCTTAGAACTGGTCGTGCTGAAGAAAACGTATATTTGATCAAAATTCTTTCTGGCTCTGGTGCCTGACAAAACGAGCTTTAGCCCTGTCGCGTTTCAAGGTTTCAAGGTTGGAGGACGTCAGATATCTCCAAAACATCCCCCAAGTCTTGTTCTGAGCCTTACAAGCTGCGGTGCAATCTGGATTCCACCACGGTTTCGAAAAAATAAGAAACCGTGTTGAAGTTTAAGGAATTGTTTATGCAGCTGCATCTACGATACAGTCCATTATCTCCACTACTGCCACATTGATGGGCTCCTGGCTGACAAGTGGTCATCGCGCTCAGAGAGGTGCTCGAAACCATTCCAATCAGCCTGATCAAGCTTCCACCAAGACATGTGAAGGGCTGCAAGGCCCCTCATGGGAGATGGTGCACAACACGGGAAGGTCATCACTTCCATAAGGGTCATGACCTCCATGTAAAGAGTGGATCAAGATAAAGGTCATGACCTCCATGTAAAGATAGGGATCAAGACCTCCCATGTAAAAAAGAGTGGAAAGATCGAGGAGGAGCAGATGGTGAGGTCAATGGCAGTGAATGTGCGAGTTGGGGAGTGAAAGTAAGTACTGACACTGTTCAACAGGGAGAGAGAAGGATCCAGGAGCCACTGCTTCAAGACCCCACCCCTCCCGTTGGTGTCAGCACTGCCCCTAAGTGGACTGTGTCCATTGAGGTCTCCCATGATGAGGAAGGAGGATGGCAGCTATGAGAAGAGATCATCAAGGTCATCCTGGAAGATGATGCTTCCAGGTGGAACATATACCAAGCAGACAGTCAGGGAGAACCCCATGAAGAGGCGGATGGCTACCGCCTATAAGTTGGTAGTGAGGGGTACAACCTGGAACAGAGAATGGTTGTTCACGAGAATGGTGACACCCCCGCAAGCTGGACCATCGCCATCCCAATCCCGGTGAACTAGTCAAAAGTGCCGGATCATGGGATCTGTGACTGTCTGCAAGTATGTCTCCTGCAGGCACACACAGAAGGGCTGATGTGCCTGAAGAAGGGCCTTTATGTTCTCAAGATTCCTCTAGAATCCACAACAATTACAGTGTAAGAGTGTGGCCATCTCAGGACTTAAAAGAGTGGGCGGATGACGAATTCCTGTTCAACTTAACCACTGCAGAAGACGGTTTAGTGAATAGGGGGTGGTCTGTATCCAAGTCCTCAGAATCGTCTGAATGACATGAATAATTTTCTTTTTTGGCCTCGGTGGGGGCCCCTTTGGTTTGGAAGGTCTAGCTGTCTGAGGACGGAAAGGAGGTGGCTTGCCAGTGGAGGTGGAAGGCTGAGTTGCAGGAATGGAAACCGGGGTTGATGTCGAAGTCGACACTACCCTCAGTTTCACCTGCGTCAGGAGGTACTTAGTTGCAGGTAAGAAAGACTCAGTAGGTGGTACACTGATATCAATCTGCACCACCACCAAAGTCATTGGAACAATTGGCTTTCCAATGACTGCACTGGCATAGGATACCTTGCCAGGTGGAGCGGGCAGTGCAGTGAGCTTTCTTGCCTCAACGTACGAGATGTTATTCATGATCTTTAGGCGTTGCACCTTCTTTGGCTCCTTCCACTTGGTCAGTCATGGGAATATGCAGGATGTTTGCCACTACAGTTGACACAGCTTGCCATTTCTGCTGCTTGCCAATCCTTACTGCCACAGCGAGCACAGGTGGGTTTGCCCCGGCAAGCTATGTGGGTATGGCTGTATATCTGGCACTGAAAACAGCACAAAGGGTTCGGCATATACAGCTCTACCTCACAATGCAAATAACTTGGCTTGATGGAAGAAGGCAGGCGTGGCATGTTAAATGTCATCATCAGTACCTGGGTGGGTACCAATTTCCCATCATGGAGTGTCGAAACCCAGTGGACTGCTGTTATTCCTTGGGGAATGAGCTCTGAGAGGATTTCCTCACGGTAACTTTGAGGAGGCCCCACTCAGTGATCACACCCCAAGAGGAATTCAAAGTTTTGTGGGGAGTGACCTCGACAGCCACCCCAGCAATCTCTCTGACTTTGCACAGGCTGTGCAGTCAGCATAAGAGATGTTGTTGATCATTTTAAGACGTTGAACCTCCTTTTTCTCCTTCCACTTGTGACAGTTATGGCAATACACCGAATGTTCACCACTACAGTTCACACAGCTTGCCTTTTCTGCTGTGCAGTCAGGATCAAGATGGGTTTGCCCCAGCAAGCTGTGTGGGCATGACTGTATATATCTGGCACTGAAAACAGCACAAAGGGTTCGGTATATACGGCCACACCTAACAATGTAATTAACTTGCCTTGATGGAAGAAGGCAGGCATGGCGTGTTGAAAGTTATAATCAGATACCAATTTCCCCATCATGGCACGTCGAAACCCAATGGACCACTGTTACTCCTTAAGGTGTGAGCTCTAAGAGGATTTCCTCCTCATTGACTTTGAGGAGGTCCCACTCAGTGATCACACCCTGAGAGGAATTCAAATTTTTGTGGGGAGTTACCTCGACAGCCACCCCACCAATCTCTCTGACTTTCAGGAGCAGTTCCAAGTGTTTGGAACAAGTGGTCTCAAGCTGCAAGTCATCAGATTGTATACACTTGACAGATTTCGGCTCTCCTGCAAGACCTTTCAAACCTTTATTTATAAAAAATGGGGACATATCCCAAGTACCTGATAACCCGTGGTGTGGATGATGATCAGGAATCTTGGAAACAAAGATACAAAGAACATGACAGCATAGATAACAGAGACAGTGAGGAAGATGGGGGTTCATGTTGAGCCCTCTTAGTGGCATTGATCACATTAATTTCTTTATCAACTCTCGTGGGTTTTTTTTTTGTGGTTCAGTGCCCACTGTCCCCACCCTCCACAGAGCCCAACAAGGGGATGCCCAGTTGGGTGCCAGGGCACTATACCCATACAGACAGTGAGCCAAGCCCACACAAATAAATAAAAGGAAAATGAAAAGAGAAATGTGCAGAAATAAACTTTCTACACAAAAGGAATAAATCAGAAAATAACAAAATTGTGATTGACCAAACTGGCCTTCACAAAGAAATTATAACTACGAAAGGAAAATAATTTGTGAGGAAACTCGCAAACCTGTACCCATACATGGGCAAGGTTACTAACAGCTCTGCACAGTTGATCCTAGCAGGACCTGCTCACCAGCAGATTGCTCCTTGGGGGGGGGGGGGAGCACCCCAGGAGCTCCTGTTTACCAGAAGCAGAGGCCAAAGCAGTGTAGAGCAGAGGCCACAGAATCCACTGCCGAACCCCACGACGACAGGCTTCCCAATTGCAAGGCAGACAAAGGAAACCCTACCAGTCAGGAGCTGAGGAGAGAAAACAGGGACCCCCGACCAACTTCCAGGATCCTCCTTTCCTGGGACATGGGTCTCCACACATGGCAAATACGCGGGTGAGCATTCAGGAGCCTGTGAAGGTACCCAAACCAGTGGAACTTTCATATGCGGGAACCTCGCTGCATACATGAGCTCGCAAAAGGGGAGTTGCAAAACGAGAATGTGCATAGTGCATTTCTACTTTTGTGAATGATGGTGCATCAACTCGATTGTTACCTCCAAATTAAGAAGTCAGGGAACAGTTCATTTTTGATGGGCGAAAAACTTGAATTGTACAGAAATCCATTGAGAAATAACCACTGTATACTGGGAGAATGCAGTATCTCATCAGGCTCTCATTAAGTAGTTTTTGCTAAAGAGATGGGGGAGTAAAATGTCTCAATGAGTTTAGTGGGGGGAAACCCTTTCTGAAATTGCCCTCCCACATGAGGACTGATATCCGTGCCAGGATGTACTTTTTGCTTCCGTATCCAAGGTCTTGTTCATTTTCAGAAAATGATACAGATTAAAGTTTTTTTACTGGAAAACGAAGAAACAATAAAAGAAAAAATAACATATAACCTAATGCAATGTTAAACTACCCACAGCAACAAATTGTAAGCCAGTCATCTGATGTAGCATAACTGAAAAAAATCAATAATATTGATCGGTGGAAAGATTAATAATTTACAGAAATAAAGCAGATCTATAGAAATTAAAACTAAGGTTTAATTTTTAAAAACAGGAAATACAATACGTATGTTAAACTTTACACAGGGAGGTTTATAATCCAATTTGTTGGGAGGAAGTATTTGGCTTTAATCATACATGTAAACAACTTGCTGTGTCAAGGAAGATTTTTTTTTTTTTGCTTTCGTATCCAATACCTGTTCTCGTTTATTTTCGAGAAATAATATACAAAATCAAAGTTTTTTTTTACAAGAAATAATAAAACAAATATCAAATATAACCTAATGTGATCTTAAATAATATCTGCAACAACTTGTAGAGTTGGCTATCCGATGTAGCATAACTTCGAAAGATCGATAGGTCAGTCTGCTGATCTATCATGAAATTTGATTAGGAAACATCGATAATTTACAGAAATAAATTTACATAAATGAAAACAAAGGTTAATACTGACTAGATACATGGTCACATTATCTTATATCACAGAACTCTGTAAGCATCCACTACAGAACTACTTTACTGCACTAGCTCAATGCACTCAATGCACCTGCTGCCATTACGTAATTTGCACTTCGACACCTCAGCTTGCTGGCTTTCTGTTTCTAAGAAGGCTCACATTATTTACAGTTTTGATTGTAAAAGTCGGAAAGATGCATAGAATACTGGGATGAATAATATAAATGATAAAAATAATTCTGGGAATACTGAAATAGGTTTATGGCAGAAAAGAGTGTGAAACAAAAAAATGGCAGTAGGTACTTCCTAATTACTTCCAAAAATCTTACGTTTCTAAGCGTAGCAGTTTGTACATTAATTTTTTGGAGATTTTCGAAAATTTAATTGATAATAGTTTAAATAAAATATGTGAGCTTAAATCAGAAGGTTGCCTCAGCAAAGAGGAACTTTAACAAGCAAATCGGCCATACTGTTTAGCGCTTCTAATAAATGGCAATCAAATGGCTTTAACAAATTATTTATATTATAGTTTAATAAAGTAAGCATCATATGAAAATATTATTTTTCAAACTTGAATTACATATTTTTAAAAGATATATCTAAGAAATTTTTCAAAGGGCAATTAAAAAAAATATATTAGAGCATAAACTACCTATAATGCATATTCAACCAAAAATAATTGCAGCACAATCTACAAGATATGAATTAAACTGTTCAGAGAATCTTCTTATAAATTTTCAAATAGATAAATTATGTAATACAAATATTATGCCCACTCCCGTCTGCATGGAACCATCTCTTACAACAAAACCAAGGAGAATCTCTGCAGCAATGCCAAAGGGCAACACCATAAATATGACTATATTAATATTATATATCAGTAGTCACTGCTGATGAAGCTACCAGGTGACAGATGAAATGCATTCAGTCAAATGTTTTTTACTTACTTTTAACTTATGTGTCCTTTTAAGGAAGTTAAAATTAAAGTTAGGGATGCGAGTTCTCAGAGGACAATTGTGAGAATTAAGATTTTCCAAATCGTGCTGTGCTATCAAAATGTATAACTGCAAGTTGAAGAATCACCAACTACCCTGCAATTTTCACAGTAGAATATAACAACATGGACTGGTTTCTCCAGAAAAGATACCAACTGTGTGACAACACTGCCAACTCAACTGTGGAAAATTAGACATGAACAGCAAAACAAGTCAGCACCGAAAATTAAATAATAAACCAGATAATTGAGTGTGCCAGCCATTGTACAGCAAGGGCCTAAAAAGCAATAACTAATTATGGTGAGAACTTGCTAAATCTACCATCCTTAGCAAATAACTAACTGTCTAGCACTAAGATCAAGCATGAAAGTTTCAGTGTAAGAGTCTCAGTTCTTTTACTATAGGTAAAATTGGTTAACTGAAGCCATTTTAAGATATCATAATCTGAGGACGTACTATAGATTTAACAGTGAATTTTGTGAATTAAAAGCTAATTTTTTCACTATCACTGTGCTTGTAAATATATCTAAAATGTAAAAATTTTATTATATTGAAAGTTCAAAACTAAATTTTAAAATTTTATCATTTTAATGTATTCAATTGGAACTAAAATTTTATTATTTAAATGCCTCCAATGTTATTTAATGAGAATTGAGACTCTCCAAGTTTGAAATCTGTAAGACTTTTTTTATACATATCAACATACCTAGATACCTATTGTCATCTGCTGAAATTATGGCATCAATATCCCAGCAATTTTTTTTCATTATAAAGGACTTGTTGACCCTTAACAACATCAACAGCAAGTTCTTATGAGAGTGTACCAGCCTTCAGAAATAACATCTCAACAATGGCAGTATAAACAAACATGGACACTTCTACAATGAGTCTTCTCTAACAAGTGTGAAGCTTACTTATGGCATGCAATGACAGACTACTGACTACTTCAAACATCTTGTGAATATAATTAGACTCTCATAGTTCTAAATAAATTTATCTGGTACCACAACATCCGGGATTTTATTTGTGTAAAATAATATTACAGGTGTCCCTCGCTTTAACGCGATTTTAAAAAGTTAATTTAAAAAAAATCACAATTTCACAGTCACGTGGTGACTTGCAATTGCGATGTTTTAAATTAACTTTTTAAAATCATGTAATAGTGAAAACGCATAAAGCGAGGGACACCTGTATACTGTTAAAAATATTAAGAACAATTTCTTCTACTCCATGTTACTTGACACAACAATTGAGTGAGAAATGTTAATCTTATAATTAAATTTATTAATCTTCGCTTGAGGGCATTTAAAACCATTTAGAATAATTTTTCAATTAAATTTATTTATACTATGGAAACAATGGCAAAATGTAAAACCCATAAAGGAAGAACAATGATCACTTGGAGAAACACTGTGAAGAACAAAAATGTGAACTGCTGAAAACTGAATAAAATAATGTTCATGAGAACTCTGACCCAGAGTTTTCATGAACTTTAAAATGATAATAAATATAACTTTTAATCAGAAATTCAGAACTAAATATTTTACTCAATGGAGTTGAATTTTCCATTTATTTTTATTACTGTTTATTCTGTTGAATTTTTATTACTGTTTATTCTGTCAGTGTTAAAACATAAGCTAAAATTGTGCATGATAGTCAGATTTAAACCTCCTCCACTCCCCATCTGCCTCCTACAAAAACAAGAATTAATATCCAGTGTAACCTCTTCTCTGATAATTCAAATACCTGAATTACTATTGTGCTTAAATATATTAGCTTATAAATTAATTTTTTAAACTATTAATTTTTTAACTGTTAAAATTTATCACAGCAAAACATTATTTACTTACCTATCTGCTGCTGTAAGTGCTCCTAGAAATGCTTCGCCTGGTTGTGGTGGATTTTCATCTTCTAGAATCTTTTCTATTTGCCTGAAATAATTACATACCAACAAACACATTTTCTTAATGTATGCTAAAAAAATATTTACTACAATACGTATAACAGATCTGAAATTCTAAACTACCAAATTTCCTTGTATATTTTTATATTTCAATAGAGTTAAAGAACACTACAATAACAATTTTTTGAAAGCAAATAATTTTTAACATCATAAATTGTTGGAATTTGTGGAAACTGCAACATAACAATTTTATTGACTAATTAATAATTTCTGAATTTATGTGAATGAGCTCAAAGTAAACAAGATTTAAAAAAAAACAATACAAATAACTATGTCAATAATTGAGTTAGAAAGCTGCACAGCAAAATGATGTAACAGGGTTCAAAGGAAAGTCCTAAAACACCCAAATAGCTCTTTAACAAAGAATCCTAGAGTTGCAAATATTAGATCTACATATACAAAGTGCCTTGATTGATCGAATGATAGTGACTATAGTGCCCTTAGCAGAAGATTTAGAAAATTAACAAATCGATCTGCGAAACAAAGAGAGACAGAATAATTAAAATTACAAAGTTGTAGAGCACCTTCTAATTAATAGGAAGCAACATGGTACACACGAAATGAGTGTGTGATGGTCCACCTGTTCACTTTTACTTTTCCTTAACCAGTTTCACTTTATTTATGTTATATTTGTCATTTTGGGGATTATCTTCAGTTGGACTTATCACATTTCTCTCTTCCGATCCACTAAAGGAGTTGCGCATGCACAACTCTGACTTTTGATTGACAGTCATTAATGCGTGCGTGTAGACACACCCCTCTTGCATCATAGCTAGCATGATCGTCGGATTATGCAAATGTTTTCTCGACGTGCAACAGACACATGCCACATTTGTATGCTGCATGTATAAGTAAGTAATGTTAGGTTACAGAGTCAGTGTAGTCAGAATTGACAGTTAGTGGAGAGTGTGCTGTTAGTGGAAATTGAGATGTAGAATCAGAATTGTTAGTAGTATGTGCTGTGTACATAGGAGTTGTTAGTAGAGATTTAGATAGATGTGAGTTGTTAGTACTTCAAGTTTTTAATTCATCAATTGAGGGTGAGTTTTTGAATTTTTTGGAAATAAATTTTGCTTGTTTTAGAAACTTTTTAATTTTTGCCATTTTTCTCTTGAACAATGTAAATTGATTTTTTTGATTAGATTTAAACTTTAATTAAACTTGACAATCCTTTCAAATTCTTACTAGATAAGTAACACTAGAGAAATACCTAACAAACCCTATTTCAAATTTAATTGGCAAGTTAACATTGCCTGGTGTCCGACAAAGCTATCCAGAATTTTGAATAAATTTCAATCAGACAAATGGTCTAATTTGGAAAGTTAATAATCTTTGGAGTGTTACAATGGAATCAGACAGAGATAATAGCAGAGTAATGATAGAAATGATAGTGGAGGTAATCAGTTACTACAGTAATCATAGTGGAGGTAATCAGTTACTACAGTAATCATAGTGGAGATAGTCAGAATCAGATAGAGAATGTTAGCTGAGAAGTTTGTTAGTTTGGAGATGTTTAAATGAGCTTTTATTTGCTCAGACTATTTTGTATTCATCGGTTTATATGGTAAGTGGTGAATTTTATGGAAATAAAATTTGTTTGTTATATGAATATTTTGACTTTCCTATTTTTTTTTCTCTTGAGCAACAAAAATTGATTTTAATTAAGATTTAACTTTAAAAATTTGACAATCTTTTGATTTCTTACTCAATAAGTAATGCTCATATACTTAACAAACTCTCATTTAACTTTATTTTGCAAGATTAATATTGCCTGGAACCCGATATGCTATCTGGAGTTTTAATTTAATTTGGACCAGTCAAAAGAGAAAAAGTTAAAAAATCTTTTGGAGCATTACAATTGGATGGAAGGTTATAAATGCCAATCATTCAAAATTGCGTGCTTGATGCTTAGCCATCACAGAATGTTGTGACATCTTACAGAGAGTGAAAAATATGACACAACAGAAAGAGAATAGTGACAAAACCATTTATGACACAGATTAATGATTACAGGATAATTGCATTCTAATTCATGAATGGTATAAACAAAACTCACAGGCACGTGAGTCTACCATAGAGCATGTTTGATGTGCCTACTGTTGGCTACAATGAACATCTGATTGTGAGAAAGAATAGCTTGTTGTACAGCAACCAGTACTGTAGGTGTCACTCTATTACAACTGTCAATGATCCAACATTAGAGTTCTTGAAGGTTCTGTGGTATATACTTGTTCTTTCAGATAACCACAAAGAAATCTATAGGAATCGAGTATGGTGACCACATCATACCCAAAAATCTGGTGTCCAAACGTGTCAGAGAGGAAAGAACATATATTTCCTTGGTATTTCAGCAGTGTGCAATCCAATTGGTATTGCAGCAGTGAACATCCCTGAGGGAAAGATAATCCAGCCAGTGAGGTATAATGTTCCATAACAGTTGGCAGTACCTCAGACTTGCTAACATTCCCTCATAGAATACCGGTCCATTAAGGTATTGTTACAAATACTGCCCAAATGCTAATTGACCAGTGTATTTGATGCCTCATTGCTCATCCCAGGGATGTCTTGCTAAGAGCCTAGTAATGAAAGTTCTGCCTGTTACCCGATTCTGGACAATGTGAATTTCACCTCCTCTGCTCAAAGGATCTTGGAGAAAAATGATGGGTTATCCTCTAAGATATTTAGTACCAAAATGCAAAAATTTAAACATCTCTGATGGTCTCATGGTGTGAAATTGTGCATCACAACGGATAGTATGACTGTGCACTGTGCTTGTGCAGACTTTGCCACACAAGAACTGCTGTTAAGCTGCAGGCCTCACTCATGTTGATATGCAAGGTACTGAGACACGGATGAGTGCAGACACATCCAGGATGTCCACTGGATGCACTTGAATAACTGATCTTGTCGGTCTGCCAGATCATAGATGAGTCATTATGCTGCTGGAATCTTGAGATAGCTTCAGCCATGAAGACATGGCAAATAATCACTGGAGTTGGAGGTCGAAGCTGGAAAATGAGTCACATACTGCTGTGCAGCTTATCCAGCATTTTGTTGACACTCACCATGCATCAGCACCATTTTACATTACTGATTGTTGGAGTAGCTCACCATTACACTTCAATTGGTACCTAATCACCTAGAAGTGCTGTATCACATACTGCCACGTCTGAAATTGATCTCACTGGGTGGGTGCTATGAACATGATCATCATATGCACATTGTTTATGAATCTTTCTGCAGCATTTCACAGTATTTTGTGGTGGATTAGCACATTGAGCATCTGATTTCAAATGATCAGTAGTTATAGCCTTCCATCCACTCATTACATGTGTACCATAAGTCATTTCCTACTAATTAGAAGATTCTCTACAACTTTACAATTTTCCCTCACTCCCTCTGTTGCTGAGTTAGGTTTGTTAACTTCCTAAATTTACAACTACAGTCACTTGTCATTTGATTGGGCATGATCAATTTCCTACTGGTATACCTAACTTTGCACCTATAGGAACCTTCATTAAAAAGTTATTTGTATGTTTCAAGACTTTCCTTTGAACCCTGTATACAATTATCATAAATTGGCTAATCAAAACATACCAATACATGTTAGACTGCACTCATTGAGATGGCAATAACAGAAAAAAGCGATCTTGTTTACCACAAGATCACTTATTTCTCTCATAACTGAAGCACATGAAAAAAAAAAGTGTTTCTTTCATAGTATAATATCAGGGCCTTGGGGGGAGGGGGTCAATGGGATCATTTGGTTAGGGTTTCAACCTCAAATGGGCCACAAATTTAAAAGTGTTAATCTTTTGATATTAGATGGAATCATAAAAGAGCCAATTTTTATAAAATTGCCTCTTATGATTGCATCTAATATCAAAAGATTATCATTTTTTATCAAAAGATATAATTTTTAAATGACAAGCCTTGTATAAGGTATGATATTTCTTTTAGACTGTTGTCTTTGCTAAGGTTTCACCTTACTCACAGACCCTCTTCTATGAGGTATTATACTAACAAACTCCTATTGCACCTCTGTGGCAAGCAGATGTTTAAGGGGTAAATTTTTTCTATAGATTTTGTCAAAATAGAATTAAAAACTTCCACAAATAATAATAAAGAATTCTTATTTTGGCTAGGTCACTCAAAAGTTGGAAGTAGCCCAGGTGACTATGGGCTTGTAGCAGCACCTTCAGAATATACAAACACCATTCCCTTGAATGAAGATAACATGAATCCTTATTCGTATACTCTTCAGTATAGATGAACAGTGGTGTATTGCTAGGGGAGACTATGAAATAAAGCCTCACCCAAGACTTCTGCAGATATATGTATATAACCTGTCCAATTGCAATTTCTCTACAGGAAGACATGCCTGCTAGCTGATAATTCTTGACACTAGACAGCAGAGACAATTGATACCCTAAAGTTGTAAACAACTGTACACTGTCTTATGTGTTTAAGCAGGATATTTGTATGACTCAGTGGCAGAAATGCCCGTTATAGGTCCAACTGGCAAAACACAAAAACTTGAAAACTTAATAGCAACCATATTCAAAAGTTAGTAAAAAACAAATCATAAATTTGTATGTTAAAACAAAATGAAACTGATATAATTATACATATATATGCTCTTATAATAGTAACTAGCCATCTTGTGACAGTGGATAGTGAACTTGGCTACTGATCAAAGGGACCTGGATTCGAGACATGGTTAAGGAATGGATGTTTGTGTTGTCTTTCTGCTAAGGTCTTGCCTTCCTCACAGAATCTTTCTCTATGGCATATAAATTGACATGCTCCTGTGAGATCTCTGTAGCAAACAGCTGCTTGAAGGGGTATTTATTTATTTGTTTATTAATAGAAACTCATCTATATATATAGCTGATATCTGTATATAGATGATATATCAATCTTCTAGAATTACAGTGAAAATGAATTACAGGACTTAATCGCAACTTTTCATAATATACTCCTGACTATACAATGTCCACATGAAACTGAAAGTGCTGGTCAACTTTCATATTTGGATATACTAATAACCTGAAATAGTATGTATTGTGACATGCCAGTCTATAGGAAACTACTTGTAGCACCACCAACAAAATTTAAACTAAGTAAGTATTCTGAATATTATCCCCCAAAATTCTAATCATCTCATAGGTTATATAAAAAATCAGCAATAACAGCATATATGACGAAAGTATATAGATATTTCTCAAACACCTCTTTATTGAAAAAGCAACTCAATTATATAATATAAATCAAGAGGCATGCTATTCAATTAATCTTATAAACCGAATAGTGTGAAAAGCAAAATTTCAAATTCAAAAACTAACTCAGTCTATGGAAGCACAATGAAGTGAAAGTTGAACCTCCCCCCCCCCACCTCTCCCAATATAAAATAAGTACAATACATAAAAATTTCTCTCCCTCAATTAACACAACTTTGGTGAAATCTAAATTACAAGTCCCAATTAATACAATGACTAATATAATAAGTTTTGTAATTAATGACAGAGATAGATTACCACCAACAGGGGAAATATACAGAATAGAAATAGGGAATCCTGTGATGGTCCACCCATTCACTTTTACTTTTCGTTAACCAGTTTACTTCATTTATGCTATATTTAACATTTTGGGGATTATTTCATTTTTTTTGGACATCGCAATTCTCATTTCCGAGCTGTAGGAGTTGTGCATGCGCAACTCCAACCTTTTGATTGCCAACAGATAAAGTGTGTGTGTAGGACACGACCCCTCTTGCATCATAGCTAGCATGATCATCATATTATGCAAATGTCTTTCCCGGCATGCAATAGACATGTGTTGGATTTGTACGCATGTTATAACTAAGTGACGTTAGGTCATAGAGTGAGAATGAGAGTGAGTAGAGTGGTGGCGTTGGGCCACAGAGAGTGCTGTTAGTGGAAGTTGAGATGATGTTACTTTAGACAGAAGAAGTTGTTAGTACTCCAACCTTTGTATTGAATTGGGTGAGTCTTTGAACTTTTTTGGAAGTAAACTGTTTGTATTAGAATCTTTTGAATTTTTGCCATTTTTCTCTTGATCAAAGTTAATTGATTTTTGATTAGATTTAAACTTTAATTAAACTTGACAATCCTTTTTGAATTCTTACTCAATAAATAACATTAAACAAATACATAATGAACCCTATTTCAACTTTATTTGGCAAGTTATTATTGCCCAGTGCCCGATACAGATATCCAGAATTTGAATAAATTTGGATCAGACAAAAGGTCCAACTATTAAAATTAATAATCTTTGGAGCATTACAATCCCAATAAAAAGTAGCAAAGGGAGTGATGGCAACATCGGCAGAACATACTGAATGGACACCGAAGGAATGGCAGAACATCAAAAAGATATCAATAATAGTCATCTATCCACAGCACTTGCACAAACTATATTTGAAAATCAACTACAAATAAAATTTACTTTTCAATACATTGGCTGCACCACCAACAAAATTTCAACTAAGTAAGCTTCAAAAAAATACTAATTAATTTGAATAAAAATAGTGTGTGTAACACCAATGTGGTTCCCCACAAATCAGAAACTGCTAGATGCCCAGTGTCAACATGTGGATGGTTGGTTGGTTGTTTGGGTTTTAATGGCGCATTAGCAACTAAGGCTATAATGCGCCATACGAATGTCCAGAAGAAAAAAGATAAAAGTCGTGTAACCCTTAACCGAATTTTAAAAGAAACCACACACATATACTAAGAATGTAAAGCAATAAAAAGAAACATAATTGATAACAAGAAACAAATGTATAAATAAGTTATAAATATAAAAGTAACCCAGGTGTAAGCAACCTGGGCTAAATATTGGAATAAAACTATATTCGAGTAAAATATCCTGTAAAAAGTAAAAATTCAAATACAGCATTAAAACAACAATGATCAGATAACAAATGTCCGAGTGTAAGGGGCTCAGACGTAAAATCATGAAATGTAAAATACAAACGTCGTTCAAAGTTAAAACATGGACATGATATTAAAATGTGTTTGATAGTTAAAATGGTGTCACAAAACTCACACTTAGGTTCGTCGTCCGCCCGAAGAAGAAACGAATGAGTAATATACGAGTGACCTAAGGGGAGCCGAGCAAGTACAACTTCCTCCTTACGATTCCTGCGGTAACAAGACTGCCATGGTTTGATGATAGGTTTGATCTCAAAGAGCTTGTTCGTAAGCTGTTCTGACCAAGATCTCTGCCACTGTGCCCAGAGCTCGGTGGTAAAACGCTGCCGGAAATCCAGATAAGGAACCGGCAATGGAGAGTCGGACAGGGGCATGGCTGACTTGGCAGAAGCGTCTGCCAAGTCATTGCCCCTAATCCCGACGAGACCAGGCACCCAACAGAAATGGATGGTGGTAGTGGCTGCCACACGATGAAGTTGCTGGCGGATCTTAGTAAGAACTGGGTGAGGCCGATGCCTCACCGAGATCAAAGCCTGTAGCGAGCTAAGCGAGTCGGTGTAAAGCACACACCGACGATGATGCTTAGTTGCCACGTGGTCCAAGGCAAGACTGATAGCGTGCAACTCTGCAGTGAAGATGGAACACTGCAGTGGGATCTCGTCTGCAATGATTACATCACAGCAGACCATGGCTGAACCCACTGAAGTGCCAGACTTTGAGCCATCTGTAAAGACAGGCAAGAAGTCCGGGTGCTCAGCACGATGGCTGGCAAAGAGTTGCCGGTACACACAGTCGGGTGTAAAGGCCTTCCCCGTCCTGCACAGGGAAAAATCGCAGGAAGGGGAAACAGCGAGCCATGGTGGAAGTGGCTCAGCTGTCGACTGTGCAATGCTATCGAGACTGGTGTTGATGTCTCTGAGGTAGCCTCGGACTCGCAAACCAAATGGACGAATGGCAGTCGGCCGATTTGTGTAAAGCATTTCCCACTTTGGACTGAAAACGCAGTCCCAAGTGGGATGGCCAGGCAGGGATCGCAATTTAGAAGCATATTGTAGGGACAACTGCTGACGGCGAAGAGATAAAGATGGTTCGTCGGTCTCAACATATAGACTCTGGACTGGTGATGTGCGGAAAGCTCCCGTGCAAACACGGAGAGCCTGGTGATGGATGGGGTCCAGCACTTTCACCACCGAATCCCGGGCCGAGTCGTACACCTGGGATCCGTAGTCCAGTTTCGATCGGACAAGTGCACGGTACAGGCGGAGCAAAGAACATCAGTTCACCCCCCAAGAAAGGGAGGAGAGGACCTTGACGATGTTCAATGCCCGCGTGCACTTGGACCTGAGATGACGTATGTGTGGTAAAAAGGTCAATTTCCGATCGAATATGAGACCGAGAAACTTGGTCTCCGCCACAACTGGAATGATGTTACCCCCGAGCCGCAGCTCGGGATCCAGATGAAGATTACGCTTGTGGCAAAAGTGCACACAAGCGGTCTTCTGTGGGGAGAACCGAAACCCGTTTGCCGTCGCCCAAACCGAAAGATTGTTCAGGGCAATTTGCAGTTGTCTTTCAATGACCCTCATGCTGGACGATGAGCAAAAGATGCTAAAGTCATCAACATAGAGGGCATTGCCTACTGATGGAGGAAGTTGTCTAGTTATAGAATAATCTTGACAGCGAAAAGCGTAACACTCAGAACACAGCCTTGTGGCACCCCCTGTTCTTGGGGGTACGGCCGCAAAAGAGTGTTACCGACACGGACACAAAAAGAACGTGTCGATAAGAAGTTGGAGATGAAGATCGGCATGTGACCTCTCAAGCTGAAGCTGTGGAGGTCACGAAGAATGCTGAATCTCCAAGCCGTGTCGTACGCTTTTTCGATGTCGAAGAAAATTGACACCAGGTGCTCTCTTCTTAAAAATGAATTTCTGATAGCCGATTCGAGGCGTATCAGATGGTCAAGAGTTGACCGTTGCCTGCGAAAGCCACACTGGGTGTTGGAAAGAAGGTTGTGATGTTCTAAATACTAGATGAGTCTGGCATTTACCATTCTTTCCAACACCTTGCACACGCAGCTCGTCAACGCGATGGGACGATAATTGGAAGGAATCTTGGGATCTTTGCCTGGCTTGGGGAAGGCCAAGACGATGGCCTCCCGCCAGGAGTCCGGAAACTGCTCCTCGAGAAAATTGTGATTGAAGAGATGGAGCAGCCGATCCTTACTCGATGGTGAGAGATGTTGGAGCATGGCATAATGGACATTGTCCTGCCCTACAGCAGAGGCACGAGAAGAGTGCAGAGCAAGGCGAAGCTCCTCCGCTGTGAATGGCCTGTTGTAAGGCTCCAGGCCATTCGAGTGGAAAGACAGTGGAGAGCGTTCCGCCCTGCCTTTCTGGGCCAGAAACTCGGGGGAGTAAGAGGAAGACGAAGAGATGAAAGAGAATGACTCCCCCAGAGTGTCGACAATTGCTTTGGGATCAGCAATTGCCTGTCCAGTGTGCTCCAGGATCGATAACGAGTGGGACGTGTAGTTCCCACCCATCTTCCGGACTTTATCCCACACGACCTTAGAACTAGTCGTGCGGGTGATAGAAGATGTATACTTAATCCAAGATTCCTTCTGGCTCTGGCGTCGGACGAAACGAGCTTTCGCCCTGGCGCGTTTGAAGTTTTCAAGGTTGGGGGACGTCGGATATCTCCGAAACAACCCCCAAGTCTTGTTCTGAGCCTTACGAGCTGCGGTGCAATCTGGATTCCACCACGGTTTCGGAAAGTGAGGAAACCGTGTAGACGTTTGAGGAATTGTTGATGCAGCTGCATCTACGATACAGTCCGTTATCTCCGCTACTGCCACATTGATGGGCTCCTGGCTGACAGAGTGGTCATCGAGCTCAGAGAGCAGCTCGAAACCACCCCAGTCAGCCCGATCGAGCCTCCACCACGAGTCGCGTGAAGGGCTGCAAGGCCCCCCACGGGAGATGGTGCACACCACGGGGAGGTGATCGCTTCCATAGGGGTTGTCCTCGACCTCCCATGTAAAGAGTGGAAGGATCGAGGAGGAGCAGATGGTGAGGTCAATGGCAGTGAAAGAGAGGGTTGGGGAGTGAAAGTAAGTACTGACACCGGTGTTCAACAGGGAGAGAGAAGGATCCAGGAGCCACTGCTTCAAGACCCCACCCCTCCCGTTGGTGTCAGCACTGCCCCTAAGTGGACTGTGTCTGTTGAAGTCCCCCATGATGAGGAAGGAGGATGGCAGCTATGAGAAGAGATCATCAAGGTCTTCCTGGAAGACGATGCTCCCAGGTGGAAGATATATAGAGCAGACAGTCAGCGAGAACCCCACGAAGAGACGGATGGCTACCGCCTCCAAGTTGGTGGTGAGGGGTACGACCTGGAATGGAGAGTGTTTGCTCATGAGGATGGCGACACCCCCGCGAGCTGGGCCATCTCCATCCCGGTCCCGGCAAACTAGTGAAAAGTGCCAGATCATGGGATCTGTGACTGGCTGCAAGTATGTCTCCTGCAGGCACACACAGATGGGCTGGTGCGCCTGAAGGAGGGCCTTGATGTCGTCAAGATTCCTCTGGAATCCACGACAATTCCATTGTAGGAGTGTGGCCATCTCAGGACTTAGAAGAGTGGGCGGACGATGTATTCCTATTCAACTTAACCGCCGCAGAGGACAGTTTAGTGAATAGGGGGCGGTCGGTATCCTTGTCCTCGGAATCGTCCAAGGGGCATGGATCGGTGACCGCCCTTTGAGGAGGAGTGATGAGTTTCTTTTTTGGCCCTGGTGGGGGCTCCTTTGGTTTGGAAGGTCTTGCTGTCTGAGGACGGGGAGGAGGAGGCCTTCCGGTGGAGGTGGAAGGCTGGGTTGCAGGAATGGAAACCGGGGTAGCAGTCGAAGTCGACACCACCCTCGGTTTTGCCTGCGTCAGGAGGTATTTGGCTGCGGGCGAGAAAGACTCAGTTGGTGGAACACTGATGTCGGTCTGCACCGCCACCGAAGTCATTGGAACGATGGGCTTCCCAATGACTGCACTGGCATAGGAAACCTTGCCAGGTGGTGCAGGCGGTGCAGCAAGCTTTCTCGCTTCAGCGTAAGTGATGTTGTTAATAACTTTCAACCGTTGTACCTCCTTTTCCTCCTTCCATTTCGGACAGTCGCGGGAGTACGCTGGATGTTCGCCACTGCAGTTCACACAGCATGCCTTTTCTGCTGTGCAGTCAGGATCAAGATGATCCTTACTGCCACAGCGAGCACAGGTGGGCTTGCCCCTGCATGCTGTGCGGGCATGACCGTATATCTGACACTGAAAACAGCGCAGAGGGTTCGGTATATACGGCCGTACCTCACAATGTAAATAACCTGCCTTGATGGAAGAAGGCAGACGTGGCGTATTGAATGTCACAATCAACACCTGGGTGGGTGTCAATTTCCCATCACGGCGTGTCGAAACCTGGTGAACCGCTGTTACTCCTTGAGGTGTGAGCTCCGAGAGGATTTCCTCCTCAGTGACTTTGAGGAGGCCCCACTCGGTGATCACACCCCGAGAGGAATTCAAAGTTTTATGGGGAGTGACTTCGACAGCCACCCCACCAATTTCTTCGACTTTCAGGAGTAGTTCGGAGTGCTTTGAACAAGCGGTCTCAACTTGTAAGTCGCCAGATCGTAAGCGCTTAACGGATTTCGGCTCTCCCGCAAGACCTTTCAAACCTTTATTCACAAAAAATGGGGACATGTCCCCAAGTACCTGATCACCCGTGGAGTGGATGATCAGGAACTTTGGGAGAGAAGACACAGACACAGAAGACGATGGCAGTGATAACGTAGATGAAGAAGACGGGGGTTCATGTCGAGCACTCTTGTTGGCGGTGATCGCATTTTCATCATTCACTCGCATATTTGTTTTTGTGTGGTTCAGTGCCCGCTGTCCCCACCCTCCACGGAGCCCAACAAGGGGACTCCCAGTCAGGCGCCAGGGCTATGCAGGCACTATACCCACACAGACAGTGAGCCAAGCCCTCACAAATAAATAGAAGGAAAATAAAAAGAGAAATGTGCAGAACAAACACGTTCTACACAAATGAAACAAAGCGTAAAATAAGAAAATTGTGAATGGCCAAACTGGCCTCACAAAGAAAGGATAACGACAAAACGAAAATAATCTGTGAGGAAACTTGTAAACCTGTACCCGGACCGTGGGCAAGGTTACTCACCACTCTGCACGGTTGACCCTAGCAGGACCTGCCCACCAGCCAATTGCTCCTGGGGGGGCCACCCCAGGAGCTCCCGTTTACCGGAAGCAGAGGCCAAAGCAGTGTATAGCAGAGGCCCTGGAATCCGCTGCCCAGCCCCGCAACAGACAGGCTCCCCAATGGCAAGACGGCCAATGGGATGTCATTGTCAACGCCAGTCATGAGCTGAGGAGAGAAGACGGGGACCCCCGAGCAACTACCAGGATCCTCCTTTCCCGGGACACAGGTCTCCGCGCACGGCAAACACACGAGCATTTAGGACCCTGCGAAGGTAACCGAGACAGCGGAACCTTCACAGGGTGGTCCCCCTCACCGCGTACAGGCGCTCACACCGAGGGGGCCACATGTGGATGTGACATTATCTCAATAAACATGAGCAGAACTACTGCACCAAATATGCTGTGCATACACAACATGCCTGTGAGACTTAACATCTTTCAGTTGGCAAAGCAACAAGATTTGACAAAAGAACTGGGCCAGCCAACAAAAACAACATTCTGCAGTTGCAAGTAACTTGGACTGGTATCTCCACAAATCATATCAACTATATCAGTGACAAGAGAGCCAGCATGGCAATTAACAACTCTGCAACTAAAATATAATGTGAAACAGTAGATTTTCTTCACTTTAACAAGGTAAAAGTTAGTAAATTAAATCTGTAAGATAAATGAGCATTGCAGTTAAATATTATATGAGGATAGGCTCTGAAACATACAAGTAGTTTTTTCTTATATGTAAGGACCTAATGGCCCATTAAGATATTTTTAACCTTTTAAAATACAGTATAATCATGTAATTAAATTTATTGTATTAAACTGCTACATGTTTGCTAAACAGTAAAAATATATACAGGCAACAAATCAAAGGCTTTAGAAATATCCAAAGAAACTATGGCTTTTTTTTATTATTATTATTTATGCCGTTAAACATTTTTTGGGTCAGTTCAGTAGATATTCTGATGAAATCCAAATTGTTTGATATCATATTTATTAAAATAAGAATTTAACTTAGTTGCAACAACTTCCTCCATTATTTTACAAAAAATTAAAGTGATATAGGTCTAAAATTATGAAATTTTAAAGAATGAAGAAAAAAATTTCACTTGTTATAGATAAGTTAATAATTTTAGTCAATATTTCAGATATATGACAAATTATTTTCTATAAAAAACAAATAGTTATGCCATCCTTACTTGGAATTTTGAGCTTATTTACTATTTGTTCAGTTTCACAACCAACGGCAAAAAAAATTGCCATTGAATTTAGCTTAGTCATATTTAAATCCTGTAATTCATCTGATGGTGAATCAAAATTTGAATATAAAAAATATCTCAACACGAATATTAAAAAAAAATTAATTCACTCCTCAGAAGCATCCTTCACTGTATTGTTGTATTCCTGAAATAATATTAACTGAAAGTTTAAGTACTTGAATTGCATTCACATGTTTATAAAAACAGCCCTTGCAAAAAATTTTGCATTTAATGAAATGATCCTTAAAAAATGTTATACATGAAATATATTACATATGACAACACAGTGCCTCTTCAAGAACATGGAGCAGTGTATGCAAGTGCCCACCCATCATCATCATCCTCACGCAGCCATGGGCTACAGAGGTCCAACCAGACCGTGCAATTTAGTTCTCCAAGCAAGTCTATCCTGAGCTACATCTACTGCATCTGGCCACTGCACACCAATTCTAACAAGGTCCTGTTTGACAATGTCTGCCCACCGCATTCTAGGTCTCCCCTTCTTTCTGAGGCCTTTAGGCACACTATTCATAACCCTATTCGCCAATCTATAATTATTCATACGGGCAACATGGCCAAACCAACAGAGTCTCTCTCTGCACAATATGCTGCTTAAAGGAGGTTGCAAACTCCTTTGCCTAACCTCATCATTAGTTACAAAGTTGAACCACCTAATGCCCAAGATACTGCGTAAGCATCTGGTATCAAAAGCATCGAGTTTCCTGTTATCTTGTTTACAAAGTGTCCAAGTTTCACTACCATAACTAACCCTAGAAAGAACCAAACTATTATACAGCCTAATTTTAGTCTTTAGGTGTATACGCCTATTTCTCCACACTCTCCATAGATTCTTAAAAGTCCCGGCAGCAATCCCTATTCGTCTGTTAATCTCATGCCACACATCACCATTATCTGTTACATAGCTCCCAAGATAATTAAACTGTGACACCTGCTCAAGACTGCAACCATTCAGATTAACTGAATCACAGACTGCCTGACCAATTTTCATCACTTTAGTTTTCTCCATGTTTATAACCAAACCTACTCTACTACCAGTCTCATCAACAGCTCGAATGAAAGAGTTCATCTCATCAACATCATTTGCCAAAAGGGCTAAATCATCAGCATAATCTAAATCAGAAATTTTCGCATCTCCAGCCCATTTAAGGCCAAAATCTTTCCCTTGAAGTGAATTTCACATAACATAATCAATAACCAAACTAAAGAGAAAAGGAGACAAAATGCACCCTTGTCAAACACCAGAAGTAATGCTAAACCAATTGCTACAAGCCTTACCAACTCTAACACACGACTCAGTGTTATTATAGAGAGCTTTCATTATGTTAACTAACTTGTCTGGTATACCATATGATTTCACAATCAACCACAAATTATAACGATCAACAGAGTCGAAAGCCTTTTTGAAATCAACAAAGCCAGCAACCAAAGGTTTCTGAAACTCTAAACATTTCTCAAGAATCTGCCTAAGTGAAAATATCTGATCCACACATCCCCTACCACTTCTGAATCCACATTGCTCATCACGCAATTGACTGTCAAAAAAAAAATACCTCCTCAAGCAGCTGCTTGCCACAGAGGTCTGACAGGAGCCTGTCAGTTTACATGCCACAGTAGGAGATCTGAGAGGATGGCAGGACCTCAGCAGAAAAACGACACACACATCCATAGCCTTAATCCAGGGCTCGAACCCAGGTCCCTTAGATCAGTAGCCAAGCATGCTAACCAATCGGCCACAAGAACCAGATTCTTAATTCTATTAAGCACAATCATGGAAAGAACTTTACCTGGAACAGAGAGTAGGCAGATACCCCTATAGTTATCACAAGAACTGCGATCACCTTTTCTGAAAATAGGGATAACAATAGCTCTGGTAAAATCCTTAGGAACCATGCCTTTATCATAAAAGTTATTCAAAATTTCAGTCATCCAAGTGGTAACCGAAACATTTCCAGGTCTAAGCATTTCCGTAGTAATTTTATCTACCCCTGGGGATTTATGTAGTTTAAGTTTAGAAACAGCCAAAATAACTTCAGATTGTGTTATAGGGCCAACATTAAAGCTACCAATGCATCTATCATCATTGCAAACAATGGGAGTAGAACTAACTGCATTGTTTAGAATATCACTGAAATGCTCAGCCCACCTAGCTATGACAGAATCCTCCCCTTCTATAACCTTACCTTGTTTATCCTTCGATCCTTGTATACCTGTCCGTTTTCTACCACACAAAACATTAACTATCTGGTACGGCTCTCTGCTGTTGTGCTGTATAACTGCTTCCTCGGCTTTGTCAGCCAAACCATCAAGCCAAAGATTCTTATCAGCAGCTAACTGATCTTTTACACGTTTATTAAGTTCTCTGTAATGCTTTCTATTAGTACTAGTAGGGTATTGATTAACAACATTCCTGCAATTCTTTCTTACCGAAATAAGCTCAAGTGCCCTATCACTCAGATAATTCTGCCTCTTCTTCTCCTTTTTTCCTAAAAGAGTACTGTTAGTGTCCAAAAAAGCCTGTTTAAAATGATCCCATTCTTCCTCAACTTCAGTAGTAAGCATACCATGACTGTCATAATGACTAAATAACCTATCATGGTAAGCTTTGGCTATAACTGGGTCTTTCAGAGCTTCAGTATTAAAAGCAAATTTTTTAACCCTAGCACAACACTTTTTAAGTTTAAGTTGCAAGACACTTTTAACAAGGTAATGGTCAGATCCAATTTCAGCTACCCTATATGCCCTGGTATTTCTAACAGAACTAGCCCATTTGCTGTTAATTAATATATAATCAATCATATTCCTATGCAGCCCATCAGATGAAACCCATGTGTACTTATGTATGTCGCGGTGTTTGTAATATGTGTTAGTTATTCTGAAACCATTGAGTTTACTTACCTGTAGGAGACGTTGGCCATTGCCATTGCAGCTACCAATACCAAAAGGGCCTATTTCTCCTCCCCAAAGGAAAGAGTCAGACCAACTTTGGCATTGAAGTCACCAAGAACAAGGGTAATATCTCCTTTCTTGACAGAATTCAAAATATCCTGAAGTTGTTCATAAAGCCTATCCTTCTCATCCTCATCCTCAGTGGGGGCATAACAGCAGATAACATTCAGGTCTTTAACGCTTGTCTGAAATTTTGCTATAAGAAACCTTTCATTAATGCACTCCTATCCTAGAAGAGCATCACTAGCGTGTCTGTTGAGAAGCAGACCCACGCCTTGGTGATGCTTATTGTCGTCCCTCCCTGAAAAGAGAAATTTAAGATTTTTAAGAATCTGACCTTTATCTGTCCATCTGGTCTCTTGCAAGCCGAGAATATCTAAATTATAATGGTGGAATTCTTGTGTGAGGACATCAAGAGAAAAAGCTCCGTGCAGAGTCCTCACATTCCAACTACCTATGGAGAGAAAATGGTTAGTAGGATGTTTAAAGAAACTATGTTTATTGAAAGAGGGAATACCGACAATATCAAACAGCCCCCTAATCGCAGCCATGGGGCAGAGACCCGTTCCCCCACCACTAAAGGCTGAAGCCATCTACACTGGAAGACTTCCTCCAATGTAGAATTTGACGATGCCAATAGAAGCAAAGAGTTCAGGTGCCTGCGATGACCTCTGCTCAGGACCCACATATGCATATCAAAACTTTTTAATTGACAATCGAACTGCATTTGCCTGCAACACTATAAGCCAATCCAGGATCTTTTTGACTATCCTAATTATGTTTGCAAAACACTACACTTACAAAACCCTACATACTACATTATTTTACAAAAAAACAACTTACACTTGGATTTCTGCAGGTTGCAAAAGACGAGCCATGTAATATATTGGTAGTTTGTAGTAGCGTCCTGCATGATAAATTGCCACATGCTGGCTATCATTCAAATGAATAAGTTTATCTAAAAAAAAAGTAAACAATTATATATACTTAATTTTTTTCTTCAGTAGCAATCACACAAATCTAGACCCCTGATGGTCTGTAGGGATTCTTGCAATGCTTTTCAAAGCTTATATTACAACTAATAACAATCAAATGTTACTATAGATAGGAAAAGATATCAAAACATAGAAATCATAAGTCAAAAATGCCAAACGCCACATAAGATAACATAGAAAACAACCTAGTTACACACTCACTCATTCACCCATCTACATGAACACAAGCCAAAAGCCAAGCCAAAGCATGAAAAAAAAGGAAAAAAAGTGAACACTAAAAATCATCCTCAAGCAGCAATGGGATAAGGAAGTCCAACCAGTTAGTGCAATTTAGCTCTCCAAACATGCCCAGAGTTACATCTGCTGCATGTGGCCACTGTACACCAATTCTAAAAAGGTTCTGTTTGACATTGTCTGCCCACTGCATCGTAGGTCTCCCCAATTTTCTGAGGCTTTTAGGCACACTGTTAATAACCTTACTCTCTAATCTATGATTACATGTATGGGCAACATGGCCAAACCAATGGAGTCTCTCTCTGCACAATATGCTGCTCAAAAGAGGTTGCTGATGCCTTTGCCCTAATCTCATCATCATTTACAAAGTTGAAACACTTAATGCTGAAGATATTGCATAAGTATCTAGAATCAAAAACATCCATCCTGTTATCTTGTTTACAAAGCATTACCATAACTAAACCTAGAAAGAACCAAATTATTACAGTCTAATTTTAGTCTTTAGGTGTATACACCTATTTCTCCACACTCTCCATATATTCTTAACCCTCCCAGTGTCTACGTCATCTGTAAATGTTCGAAGAATCTGAATTAAGAAGCCAAGGACGTATGTATTCATTTTTAGTACAACAAAAAAAAATTTTTTAAATAAAAATTGTTGTTGTAATTTTTTTATATATATCATAAATATATATAATTCTGCTTCAAAAATAATATTTTTTAACTTGATGCATATTTTATTAAACTACAATATAAATAATTCTATAAAGCCATCTGATTGCCATTTCTTAGAAGCATTAAACGGTATTGCCGATTTACTTGTTAACATTCCTATTTGCTGAAGCAACATTCTGATTTAAGCTCATAAGTTTGATTTGAACTACTATCAACAAATTTTTCCTTAAATTTTCAAAAATCTCCTAAAAATTAACAAAAAAACAGCTATTTTTAAAAACGATACATTTTGGAGGCAATTACAAAATATGTACGGCCATTTTTTTCTTCTGTTTCACACTCTTTTCTATCGTAAACCTATTTTAGTATTCCCAAGTTATTTTTATCATTTTTCACAGCATTCTATGCATCTTTCCCAATGTTAAAATCAAAACTGGAAGTAAACACATAATTCTTAGAAATTCTGGTTGCCACTGCAGTTAATTAGTTATGCTTCACTGAGACAAACAAGATGCTGATGGCTGACACATGCAATCTCCGTTGCATGTGATATAAGTGTTTTTACAGTTTTGGTCCAGCATATTGGATACCTGTGAAGTTAGTATTTTTTTACATTTAAACCGTAGTTTTCATTTCAGTAGTTTATTTTCGGAAATTAACGATCTTTTGGCCGATCGATAAGTACCGATTTTTTCACAGTTATACTACATTGTATGGCCAGTCTACAACTTGTTGCTGTGCCTATTTTAACATTGCATTAGGCTATGTGTTAATTTTTATTTTAAAATTTATTACTTTTTCAGTAAAACTGATCTAGTATCATTTTCTGAAAATAAATGTGGTCTTGGACATGGAAGCAAATTTATTTCTGTTAGATTTACTTCCGTTAGTTAGCGATCTTTCCAAGTTATGCTAGATTGGAGGCCGGCTTAAAAGTTGTTGCAGATATTTTATTTAACATCCCATTAGGTTATATGTAATTTTACTTTTATTATTTGTTGCTTTTTAGTAAAAAAACTTTGAGTTTGTATCATTTTCTGAAAATGAATGTCTTGGATAAGGAAGCAAAATAGACTTCTCTGCTACAGAAATCATGTGGGAAAGCAATTTCAAGAAGGCATCCCCTCCACTAAACTCAGGTAGAAAGTTACACCCTCCCTCTCTAGAAAAATATTTTTTTTAACTACGAGTTTTTATGTTTATATGTTTTTCAAGGCAACTACCCCCCCCCCCCCCCCCCACCTCAGTACCTTGGCTCTGCTGGACAAACCTTTCTGCACTTAGCCAAGATCACCAAATTTCAACATCATCATCATCCTCCTCAAGAAGCCATGTGCTACGGAGGTCCAACCAGACGGTGCAATTTAGTTCTCCAAGAAAGTCTGTCCTGAGCTACATCAACTGCATCTGGCCACTGCACACCAATTCTAATAAGGTCCTGTTTGACATTGTCTGCCCACTGCATCCTAGGTCTCCCCCTCTTTCTGTGCTAAATATTTATTGATTTATCAATGCCAAAAGAGCATCAGGTCATGCTGCAATTATCATCTATGTTTAGCTTGTATTTGTTAACATTGAAGTAACTTTTCTTATAATTTGCATTTCTTATACTGATGAAAAAAAGCAAATTAGGTACAAATTTAAACCACCTAATGCCCAAGATACTGCGTAAGCATCTAGAATCAAAAGCATCTAGTTTCCTGTTATCTTGTTTACACAGCATCCAAGTTTCACTACCATAACTAACCCTAGAAAGAACCAAACTATTATACAGTCTAAATTTAGTCTTTAGGTGTATACGCCTATTTCTCCACACTCTCCATAGATTCTTAAAAGTCCCGGCAGCAATCCCTATTCGTCTGTTAATCTCATGCCGCACATCACCAGTATCTGTTACATAGCTCCCAGGAAATTTCCTTCCGATAAATACATAATTTAACTATTTTTATTCTCATATTTTCCAAAATGAAGTCTTAATTGTATAGTGCGATCTTTTTTTCACCATATGACATTTAAAAAGGCTTATTAAAATCAATATGCTTGCAAATTGTTTATATTATTTAGTTACCAGCCATCCCATGGCCGAGTGGTTAGCACTGTTGGCTACCGATCTAAGGGACCTGGGTTCGAGCCTCCGGGTAAGGCACGGATGTGTGTGTTGTTTTTCTGCTGAGGTCCTGCCATCCTCACAGACCTACTATGGCATATAAACTGACAGGCTCCTGTCAGACCTCTGTGGCAAGCAGCTGCTTGAGGGGGTATTTATTTTTTATTTTTTATTTAGTTACATAAAATTAGAAATTAAATTCTGTTTAATTTGATATATAACACGACCTATTTCCATTGATTGGTTATTTTTTTTTTAAATATCTGAAGTTGATTTGTTTATGTGACTCAGCACAATTGGTTAAAAGCCTGGAATTTTCTCAATGAATGGTACCGAGAAAAAATTACAAAAGAAATATTTATTTAAAACCAAAAAAAATTTTTCGTTATTCAGAAATATGTAGTCATTATATTCATATACATCGTAATCATTTCTGTCTATTAGTTTTTTTTTTTATTTTTGTGTTGCCAGATGCATTTTTTTACTACATGACTCTAAAAAAGTTCTATTAAAATAAAACGTATCATCTTTTTTGTTGAATACTTTATTTTCAGAAAATCTAAAATTAAATGCTGATTAATTTGGTATACAACATGCCATAATTCCTTTCATTAATTATTTGGCAAAAAAGTTCTAAAGTTAGTTTTTTTGGCTGAGCATAGGGAGAAAATAGCTTGGCCTCTGGATGGAAACCTGCTTTTCAGGCTGGACACTAGAAAGGTTAAAAGTCCAGGCAGCAATCCCTATTTGTCTGTTGATCTCATGCCTCACATCACCAGTATCTGTTACAAAGCTCCCAAGATAAACACTGGAAACTGCTCAAGACTGCAACCATTCAGATTAACTGAATCACAAAACCTACTATACTACCAGTTTCATCAACAGCTCGAATGAAAGAGTTCATCTCATCATCATTTGCCAAAAGGGCTAAATCATCAGCATAATCTAAATCAGAAATATTCGTATCTCCAGTCCATTTAAGGCCAAAATCTTTCCCTTGAAGTGAATTTCGCATAAGATAATCAATAACCAAACTAAAGAGAAAAGGAGACAATATGCACCCTTGTCGAACACCAGAAGCTATGCTAAACCAATTGCTACAGGCCTTACGAACTCTCACACATGACTCAGTGTTATTATAGAGAGCTTTCATTATGTTAACACCAGAAGTCTTGTCTGGTATGCAATACGATCTTACAATCAACCACACATTATGACGATCAGTCAAAATCCTTTTTGAAATCAACAAAGCTAGTAATCAAAAGTTTCTGAAACTCTAAAAATTTCTCAAGATTCTGTCTAAGTGAAAAAATCTGATCTACACAGCCCCTACCACTTTTGAATCCACAATGCTCATCACACAACTGTCTGTCAACCAGATTCTTAATTCTATTAAGCACAATCATGGAAAGAACTTTACCTGGAACAGAGAGTAGGCTGATAATCCTATAGTTATCAGCAGAACTGCGATCACCTTTTTTACAAAATAGTGATCATCATCATCATCATCATCCTCAAGCAGCCATGGTCTACGGAGGTCCAACAAGACCGTGCAATTTAGTTCTCCAAGCAAGTTATCCTGAGCTACATCTACTGCATCTGGCCACTGCACACCAATTCCAACAAGGTCCCGTTTGACATCGTCTGCCCACTGCATCCTAGGTCTCCCCCTCTTTCTGAGGCCTTTAGGCACACTGTTCATAACCCTATTCGCCAATCTATAATCATTCATACGGGCAACATGGCCAAACCAACAAAGTCTCTCTCTGCACAATATGCTGCTTAAAGGAGGTTGCAAACTCCTTTGCCTAACCTCATCATTAGTTACAAAGTTGAACCACCTAATGCCCAAGATACTGCGTAAGCATCTGGAATCAAAAGCATCGAGTTTCCTGTTATCTTGTTTACAAAGTGTCGAAGTTTCACTACCATAACTAACCCTAGAAAAACCAAACTATTATACAGTCTAATTTTAGTCTTTAGGTGTATGCGCCTATTTCTCCACACTCTCCATAGATTCTTAAAAGTCCCGGCAGCAATCCCTATTCGTCTGTTAATCTCAAGCCGCACATCACCATTATCTGTTACATAGCTCCCAAGATAATTAAACTGTGACACCTGCTCAGGACTGCAACCATTCAGATTAACTGAATCACAGCCTGCCTGACCAATTTTCATCACTTTAGTTTTCTCTCTGTTTATAACCAAACCTACTCTACTACCAGTCTCATCAACAGCTCGAATGAAAGAGTTCATCTCATCAACATCATTTGCCAAAATGGCTAAATCATCAGTATAATCTAAATCAGAAATTTTCGTATCTCCAGTCCATTTAAGGCCAAAATCTTTCCCTTGCAATGAATTTTGCATAACGTAATCAATAACCAAACTAAAGAGAAAAGGAGACAAAATGCACCCTTGTCGAACACCAGAAGTAATGCTAAACCAATTGCTACAAGCCTTACCAACTCTCACACACGACTCAGTGTTATTATAGAGAGCTTTCATTATGTTAACTAACTTGTCTGGTATACTATATGATCTCACAATCAACCACAAATTCTGACGAACTTTTTGAAATCAACAAAGCTAGCAACCAAAGGTTTCTGAAACTCTAAACATTTCTCAAGAATCTGCCTAAGTGAAAATATCTGATCCACACATCCCCTACCACTTCTGAATCCACATTGCTCATCATGCAATTGCCTGTCAACCAGATTCTTAATTCTATTAAGCACAATCATGGAAAGAACTTTACCTGGAACAGAGAGTAGGCTGATACCCCTATAGTTATCACAAGAACTGCAATCACCTTTTTTGAAAATAAGGATAACAATAGCTCTGGTAAAATCCTTAGGAACCATGCCTTTATCATAAAAGATATTCAGAATTTCAGTCATCCAAGTGGTAACTGAAACATTCCCAGCTCTAAGCATTTCGGTAGTAATTTCATCTACCCCTGGGGATTTATGTAGTTTAAGTTTAGAAACAGCCAAAATAACTTCAGATTGTGTTATAGGGCCAACATTAAAACCACCAATGCATCTATCATCATTGCAAACAATGGGAGTAGAACTAACTACATTGTTTAGAACATCACTGAAATGCTCAGTGCACCTAGCCATGACAGAATCCTCCCCTTCTATAACCTTACCTTGTTTATCCTTCAATCCTTGTATACCTGTCCGTTTTCTACCACACAAAACATTATATAATAGCTCTGGTAAAATCCTTAGAAACATGCCTTTATCAAAAAATATATTCAAAACTTCAGTCATCCATGTGGCAACCAAAACATTCCCAGCTCTAAGCATTTCAGTAGTAGTTTCATTTACACTTCGAGATTTATGTAGTTTAACTCTTCCAGTGTCCACATCATCTGTATACGTTTGTAAAATCCAAAATCAGGGGCCAAGGACGTATGTATAGGTTTTTAGTACAACAAAAGAAATAGTTTTTTTTTAAATAAAAATTGCCATTGTAATTTATATATATATATCTTATAAAATACATAATTCAGGCTTGAAAAATAACTTTTTTAATTTGACACATTTTATTAAAGTACAATATAAATAATTTTATAAAGCCATCTGACTAAACAGTATTGCCGATTTGCTTGTTAATGTTCCTATTTGCTGAAGCAACCTTCTGATTTAAGCTCACAAGTTTGCTTCAAACAATTATGAACAAATTTTTCCTTAAATTTTCGAAAATCTCCTAAAAATTAATAAAAAAAAGTGTTATTTTTAAAAACGGTACATTTTGGAAGTAATCATAAAGTATGTACCACCATTTTTTTTTCCGTTTCACACTCTCTTCTGTCATAAATCTATTTCAGTATTCTCAAAATTTTTTTGATAATTTTTTCCAGCATTCTATGCATCATTCCCACTCTTAAAATCGAAACTGGAAGTAAACGCATTCTTCTTAGAAATTCTGATAGATGGCTGACACATGCAATTTCCTTTCTGCCTGCTATAAGAGGCTCCCATATTGTTTATAGGTTTGGTCCAGCATATTGGATACCCTTCGTAAAGTTATATTTACTTTTTTATATTTAAAACTTAGTTTTCATTTCAGTAGATTTATTTTCGTAAAAGGGATCACTCAGCCAATTGATAAGTGTTGATTTTTCATAATTATGCTACATCAGATGGCCCACCTACAACTTGTTGGTGAATATTTTAACATCGCATTAAGCTATAGGTTAATTTTATTATTTATTACTTTTGCAGTAAAACTTTGATCTGGTGTCATCTTTTGAAAATAAATGAGGTTCTTGGATATGGAAGCAAATTCATTTTTGTAGATTTATTTCCATAAGCTAGTGATTTCTGGGTCAGCTGATTTATCAATCTTTCCAAGTTATGCAAGATCGGAAGCTGGCTAAAAGTTGTTGCAGATATTTTATTTAACATCCCATTAGGTAATATGTAAGTTTTCTTTATTATTTCTTGGTTTTTTAGTAAAAAAACTTTCAGCTTGTATCATTTTCTGAAAATGAATGTTTTGAAAACGGTAGCAAAATAGTCTTTGCTAAGGAAATCAGCCGTCATGTGGGAGGGCAATTTCAGGAAGGTATCCCCTCTGTTGAACTCACGTACAAAATCTCATCACCACCCTCTAAAAGAATATAAATTTTTTTAAATTATGAGTGTTCATGTTTATATTAAATGATTTTAAAGGCACCCCCTCCCCCTCATCAGTACCTTGGCTGTACATACAGATGATATAATGCTATGTTTTTTTTTTGCTTGGTGCACAAACTTTTCTGCACTTAGTCAAGATCGCCAAACTTCTTCTTGTTCTTTGAGTTAAGTCCCACAAAGAACAAGAAGTTTGGCGATCTTGGCTAAGTGCAGAAAAGTTTGTGCACCAAAGCAAAAAAAAAACAGTGTTATATCATCTGAGTGCACAGTCAAGGTACTGAGCAGGGGAGGAGGTTGCCTTTAAAATCATTTAATATAAACATAAAAACTCGTAATTAAAATAAAAATGTTTAGTAAAAAAAACAGCCAAGGAAGTTTTTTTTTTTATTTCATAATCAGTTCAGAAAATCCCATAAATGTGAGAAGTCCATTTCACTTTATATAACACTGGCAGTGTTTAAAATATATACAAAAAAAAAATACCCCTCAAGCAGCTGCTTCCCAAAGAGGTCTGACAGGAGCCTGTCAGTTTATATGCACCTTCTAGAAGGTCTGTAAGGATGGCACGAACTCATCAGAAAAACGATACATACATCCATGCCTTACCCAAGGCTCGAACCCATGTCCCTTAGATCAGTAGCCAAGCATGTTAACCATTCGGCCACAGGATGGCTAATATACGGTAATAGAAAGAATCATTAAAAGAAATAAAAATCATATTTCAGGTTGAATATTATATATAACATGACCTATTTCCATTGATTGGTTATTTTTTTTTAAATATTCTAAAGTTGACTTGTTTATCTGACTCAGCATAATTGGCTCAAAAGCATAGAATTTTCTTAAAATATGGTACCGAGAAAAAAAATTACAAAGTGAGGTACTTGAAATAAAAGTGTATTTACTTGAAATAAAAAAAAAATTCTCGTTATTCAGAAATAAATAGCCTTAAAATTAAATATATTTAATTCTCTGTGACACTGTTAAATATTTTTAAGCACTTCAACACATGGACTATGGTATCAAGTATCAACAATTATTAAGGAGAGATTTACATACCATGCTGTAGAGGATGGGTAGTAACAGGAACTTCTGGGATGCATTTGGTGACAAATTTAATAATCGACATTATTGTCACCAAGTGACGTCTAAGTGGATTTTAAAAGAGGGATGACAGCTGCCAATGGGCTACCTGCCTTGGCAAAGTAAATAACCATTTATATCTTTGAGAGAATACAGTGCTTAAAAAAGTTTTTGATCCATGGCGTGTTTTGCGCCCTTCCTTTCTTCACTTCGTCAGGTGGGCCAGGTTGCCTTTCTATTCATGTGCATTATACTCATTCATGTCTATTAGTTTTTTTCTAATAAATTTTCTTTGTTTTGCCAGATGCATTTTTTTACTACATGACTCTAAAAAAGTCCTATTAAAATAAAACTTTTCTTTTTTGTTAAATATTTTATTTTCAGAAACTCCAGAATTAAACTCTGATTAATTTGGCATATAACATGCCATAATTCCTTTCATTAGTTATTTGGCAAAAAAGTTTTAAAGTTAATTTTTTTTTGGCTGAGCATGGGGAGAAAATAGCATGGCCTCTGGATGGAAACCAGTTTTTCAGGCTGGACACTGGAAGGGTTAAGTTTAGAAATAGCCAAAATAACTTCAAACTGTGATATAGAGCCAACATTAAAGAAAGTAATGCATCTATCATCATTACAAACAAGTGGAGTAGAACTAACCAAATTGTTTACACTGAAATGTCATTGAATTAGGGATAGACATTATCCAAATTCAGTATCGCAAGTCCTGCATTTGCATGCTTGTGTGGCTGAAAGTCTGGTCATATATAGCTATCAGCTTTGGCTTCCCCAAGCATTCGTCATGAGAAGCATAATGGGAAAGGCAGGGGATTTCGATGCATTTGACAGAGGGCAGATTGTAGGTGCCCAAAGGATGGGACACTAGATCTCCTAAATTGTCAACAAACTTGGATATTCGCATATGACAGTTTCGAGAGTGCTCTGGGAATATGAAAATTACGGCAAAAAAAAAAGCACTCACACAAACTGCAAAGGACAACCAGCCTTGAATGATCATGGGCTTCCCTGTCTGACCTGCATTGTATGGACCAATAGGGGCCAGACATTATCTGAAATCACCTCCCATTTGAATGCGAGTTCCAGCTGGGAAGTAAGAGCATGGACCATGCAACACTCACTTCATCATCTCAGCTTTGGGAGCCGCCAACCTATGAGAGTTCCACTTCTAACGGTATGACACCAGGCTCAACGCCTTGCCTGGGCTAAAGAACATCGAAACTGGACTATTGAAAATTGGCACCTGATAGCCTGGAGTGATAAATCCAGATTTAAACTTCATCACACCGATGGGAGATTGAGGGTATGGCGCCAACCTCATGAAGCCATGGATCCTGCATGTCAGGTCAGAACAGTACAAGCTGGTGGTGACTCAGTGATGGCCTGGGGTGTCTTCAGTTGGACATCTGTGGGACCTTTGGTATGGGTACCGACAACTCTCAATGCATCCCTGTACGTAGAACTCATAACTGACCATTTACACCCATTTATGGCCATCGTGCATCCCAATGGAGATTGGAACCAGCAAGACAATTGTTCATCTCACAGGTCCAGGTTGGCTACTGCATGGTTGCAGGAGCATTCTGCTGACTTTGAAATAATGAACTGGCCACCTAGAAGCCCAGATTTAAATCCCATCGAAAAGCTTTGGCATACTGTCAAGCAGAGTGTTCGGACCAGTATCCCATCAGTGACGACCTTGAGAGAATTGTGGACAGCTCTGGAGGATGCATGGATTGCCATACCTGTAAACATTTATGCAAGCTTGTGGAGTCCTTGCCTCATTTATCCTTACTTTGTTTATCCTTCAATCCCTGTATACATGTCTGGTTTTTACCACACAAAACTTTAACTATCTGGTACAGCTCTCTTCTTATTAGCTGCTAAATGATCGTTTAAACGTTTATCAAGCTTTTTATAATGTTTTCTATTAGAACAGGTAGGATATTGATTAAGGACATTCCTGCAGTTTTCTTTCTGAAATAAGCTCAAGTGCCTTATCATTCAAATAATTTTTTGCCTCCTCTGTCCCTTTTTTCCTAAAAGAGTACTGTTAGTTTCAAGAAAGCCAGTTCGTCTTTAATGCTTGACTGAAATTTAACTGTGTGAAACTCTTCATTTATGCACTCGTATCCTAGAATAGCATCACTAGCATGTCAGCTGAGAAGCACCCCTTCACCTTGAAGATTGTTCCTTCTTTCCTCCCTCAAAAGAAAAATTTAAGATTATTTTTAAATATCTGACCATTATCTGTCCATTTGGTCTCTTGCTAGCTGAACATATGTAAGTTGTAATGGAGGAATTCTTGTGTGAGGACATCAGAGAATAATCTCTGTGCAGCATTCTCACATTCCAACTTAGTGGGATGTTTAAAAAAACTATGTTTATTGAGAGAGGGAATGCTGACAATATCAAACCACTCCCTAATCACAGGTATGAGGCAAAGACCAGTTCCCCCACTGCTAAAGGCTGAAGCCATCTACACTGGAAGACTTCCTCCAATGTAGAATTTGACGATGCCAATAGAAGCAAAGAGTTCAGGTGCCTGCGATGACCTCTGCTCAGGATTATCCACCAGCTGATAAACATATCCTGTGAATCTATTCACTTGGGGCTGTCAACCCACAAACAAACAGAAAACACAGCGGAAGATATTCCCTCCACAGAAGCCCACCAGTGCAGCAAAATCAGGATCCATAATCAAGCTCAGAGCCATATATCTGTCCAGTCCAGTGGGTTTATATGGTCAGCACCAGGACCCTGTGTGGTTGACCACTCCTCAGCAGGGTAGAAAAAAGTAAAGTAGCCATAGTTGTCCAGATCAGTAGATCACTCTGATCTGGCAACCTTCCTCTTCCGTTCACTTCCACAAGAGAGTATCTCTTTTGAAAGGCACTAACAGCCTGCACCACGATAAGTGGGGTTAGACATTATGTGCTAGTCCTGGCCAGTTCTGTGCATCATCACAGGATATTGGTGCATAGCTCTCCTTCCAGTGATTAATCAGATACCATTTACATTAAAGAGAAAACTTCATTGTATGAAAACTGAAACCATTAAAAGTACATAAAAAAATTCTTTACATTTTCAGTTACAAACACCTTTTCATCTCAAACTATATAGGTGCATATATTACCATTTGCAATTTAAATTTTCAGAATATCAAGAACATTACACTAGGGTTTCAATATCTTAGGAAATCTACTGATTAGCCCACACCATGCCAGGCAAACTAAATTGTACCCTGTGACCAGGCTTCTTTTCAACTGTGTTCAGTCAAAAAAACGTGAACATTAGAACTTTTTTTGCAAAATAACTACTGAAAGAAATTACAGCTTGTCATATACCAAATTAATCAGCATTAAATTATGGATTTTCTGAAAATGAAATATTTAACTAAAAAGATACATAGTTTCATTTTAATAGGGCTTTTATAGATGTATGCAGCAAAAAATGCATCTGGCAATACAAATAAAAATAGATGGGGTTGCTATAATGTGGTCCTCTAGCAGTGCTTATATGAAAATTGTGTAATAGCAGGTTCTCCAGGCAGATGGGAGTGGGGTCAGATCAACGTTGCACAATTCTTTTTTAAGATTTATAATTAAATTTTCCATGTAGTTTAGTTGAAATTTTGTGGGTGGAGATGCTATTATTTTATAATTGAGTTTAGTTGCTGTTAGGTTGTTACAAATTACCGTATTTCTTCGATTCTATGACTCGCCTTTTTCCCCATATAAAAGTCTCTAAAAACGGGGTGCGTCTTAGAATCGATGGCGTCTTAGAATCGAAGAAATATGGTGTATTTGCATTAGGGCTGTGTGGCCTATTTTTTTCTTAATGTCTGTTTTTCATGTTCGGTGATGCGAGTCAAATTTGTCTGTAGGTTTTTCCTATGTAATTATTTTTGTTTTGTAGTAATTGGTGTTGGTTATCTAAGGCAGTGATCAGCAGTGACTTCGGTCTTAGTAGGGCATGTCCTTGTATGAGAAGGCCTGTATTAAGCTAGGAGTAGCTTCTAGGATTCTTCTCTGTCCTATATGTCGCAAATAAAAAAAAAAAAATCAAAAAAAAAATATTCCTCCTACGAGTTTAATTTTGTCTCTGTCATTAAATACAACTTTCTTTATTGTATTTGTTATAGAGTTAGGAGCTTTCATATTGTAATTTTTTTAAGATGCTATTTAGTGAATGTGAGAAGCCTGGTATTATGGGAAACCTATAGTATAATTGGGTTTACCTGATGCTTGTGTTGGTTAAGTGCTGTGTTTAAGTTTGTATTTGACTTTCTTATGAATTTTAATTATGAAGGTTTTCTCATAGTCGGCTTCTTGACCTATTTCGTAAATATAGTTAATTTTGTTTCTTAGTGAAGCTTTAGACGATGCATAGCGATGCGCTCTATAAAAGTGTGTGTTGAAAGTTAATGCTTTATATGAAATGGGATGGTTAGATTTAGTTGATATTAGGTTTGGTATGAAGTTGGGCTTTCTGTACACTGCTGAATTGCATTTAAGATTATCGTGCATTATCATTGTGTGTAAATATGGAAATTGCTGGTTGGTTTTAATGACGCATGTGAACTTTATGGTGGGTAAGATGTTATTAAAGATATCTAAAAGATTATATAATTCCTCTTGGTCATGGTCTCAGAATATTAAAATATTGTCTATGTAATAGGTATAGTGTCGGTTTTAGTTTACTTTTAGCCGGGGCTGTTACTTCTACATGCCTCATTACTGCATCAGCCATTAGTCCAGAGAGAGAAGGGAACCCATGGGTACACCTTCCATCTGAACCCAGGTTTCTGTTTACTACTAACAAGTTGGATGAGGTGGCTATGTCAAGGGCTTTATGAATGCTGAAGTACCACTGTGTTGTGGGTTGAGTGTTTTGTGACTAGTTTTCAGCAGCATCGCTGCATTTAGCACTAGTATGTTAGAGTGTAGTGCAACAACATCAAATGAATGCATTGTTGTGCTAGAAGTGATAGGTGTGTTTAGGATAGTTCTGACAACATCATGTGCTGTGCTGGCAGTGTATAGCCTAGATGGAAATAAAGGTTTAAAAAAGCAGTAGAGAGCTTGTTCAAGGTTATATGTAGGTGATTTCCTTTTTAAGGTTAGGGGTCTGAAGGGATGATCAGATATATGTAGGTAGAAATGGATCACTTCTTAATTTCGTTGATTTCTGTAGTATATTAGGTATGGGGTTGTTAGTGATTTTATGACAATTTAATTCCTTTAAAGTATTATTTATTTCAGTGTTATATTCAGTGGTGAAAGTAGATTTTATTTCTTAGCGGTATGTAATATAATAATTAGATTCGAATTAAAAAATTTAAATTAATACACACCATAATTTTTTTAAATCTTGCAAATAATTTCAATCATAGAGTTTAGGAGTTGCGTATTCTCTTACTGTGTGTATATACTCTGAATGCACGTCTGCTTAGAACTCGCAGATGTTTAGGAGATGACGAAACAGACCACCAGTTTTTGAAATGGCTAGGAAGGACCACTTAGTATTTAAAATTCATAACAAATATTTCCAGCCTTAAAATTAAGGGAGTGTGCTAAGCGAAAACTATGTTTAAAAAAAAAGGTGTTCCAACTTTTATGGGACAATAAAATTAAAAGAATGTGTATTAGTTTTTCTATTATGGTTACTCCAGTAGCGTAGTGTAAGGTGATTAATTGATGAAACTAAATTTTTAAAAATGTTTTTCCATGATTTTACATTAAAAATTCCCCCCCCCCCCTTTCAAACTCCTAACTTAAATTTGGGGAAGCATGTGCCCCATCGCCCCCATTAAACTACCTTCCGTTATTCCCAGAAATGTTTAGAATTTTCCATTCAGCAGATAATAAAAAATATATGTTTTGAAAACGAATATTTTGAAAACATAAGTACACGCTGCTTTGCAATGGTCAATATTTTTTTGTCTAAGTGAGATTTCAATGTCTAAGTGAGTTCATATCCTTTCTCTGATTTACCACCCCGTTTTCACAGTTCTGCCTCCGGTAGTGATTAAGACCGAACCCAGAAAGCTACGGCAGATGGGACTGTGCTTTGTCCGTAAACTCTTAATACGAACCCTGAAAGATGGCTTTGGTTGGAGTTGCCTTTGTCTGTAGTTCTGCTTTCTACACCCAATATCCTTGCCAATTGTTGAAAAGAAAGAAAGCACTACTTCCAATTTCTAGCACTCCCTGTCGGCAGAAATGGAATCTCAAGTATTCGGTTTCTGAACAGCTTGGTATCTAAAGTATTAAACTGTAGAAGGTAATTAAAAACCGACGAATTTTTCTTAAAAGGAATGGTTTGCTTTAAAAAAAATTAAATTCTCGTTTGAAATAGCATTAAGGTGAAAAAGAAATCGTTAACAGAACCACTACTGAAAAATCTCTTACCGGTACGTTGTACCGGCAAATAATTTCTTGCCGGTACAGTGTACTGGCGTGTACCGGCCTACTTTCACCACTGGTTATAATCTTCTTTATCAATTAGCATTATTTGATCCGTCGTGTCTGCTAGCATAATTTTAATGTCCATGTTGTTTTTTAAATTTTTCTTCTTTGTCTTTTCCAGTGTCTTTTGTTTTAGTTGTTGGGTCATACTGTTTTATTGTTCTACATAATTGGAAGCAGATATTGTTCTATATAATTGAAATCAGATTTTATCCTTATGTATTGTAGGAGTTTTATTAATGATCTGTTCAATGATGTTGTTCAATCTCCAGACTAATGGCTGATGCAGTAATGAGGACATAGAAGAAACAGCATTGGCTAAAACTAAACTTAAACTGACATTATATCTACATTACATACACAATATTCTAATATTCTGGGACCACAGCCAAGAGGAATTATAGAATTTTTTAGATTTCTTTAATAACATCTTATCCACCATAAAGTTCACATGCATCAAAGAAACCAACCAGCAATTACCATATTTAGACATAATGATAACACATAATAATCTTAAATGCAAACAATGGTGTACAGAAAGCCCAACTTTATACCAAATCTAATAGCAGCTAAATCTAACCACCCCCACTTTGTATACAGCAGCAGCTTTCCACATGTATTTTTATAGAACACATCGCTATGCATTACCTAATTTACAAAGAAATGAAATTAACTATATTTACAGGCCAAGAAGCTGGCTATAAGAAATCCTTCATATCAAAAATCCATAAGCAAGTCAAATACAAACTTAACCACTCAACCAACATGAGCACAACAAGAATCAGTTAAACCTAATTATACTATAGGTTCTCATACATATCAGGCAGCAGCAAATATACTTAAACTTTTAACTGCACAACATCTAAATGAACTATAACTATCGAATCATTTAGCATCTCTAGCTGCAATACAGGAGACATAAATCTCCCAATAGTGATAATTGTAAAATAAATTGGTTATTTATCACTCATTGTGTTCCCTAGTAAAGATTTAAAGTTTTACTGTATTTTTTTAACTTTAAATTCAGTAAAATTTTTTAAAAAGATCTCCCATATATTCTGAAGTATTTTACTACCTTAATAGAGGTATATTATTAACAATATTTCTATCATTTTTAGATCTTTAACATATTTAAGTTTTACATAAGTAATTGAACATTTATGCAAACAACATACAATGCCAATTTTGTCCTGAATGGCAAACTCTAAAACTAAGGCAGCAGTGTTGCAAAAATTTATTTTGCTTTAAAACAAAATTTTTTAAAATAAAAACTGAAAAACAAATAACTAAAAAGGATAAAGAGCTGTGAAGAAATTAAAAACATTTCAAAGCAAATATAGTTTATTTTAATCTCTGAAATTTGAGACTGAACACTTCCAAATCAATTTACATAATATACTGACTACTATGAAAAAGTTTAACTTTTACAAAAATGGTAAAAACCTGACTTAAAAATTACAAATTCTGAATGCTAGTTATGGAATTCATCATCCTCAAGCAGCCATGGGCTACGGAGGTCCAACCAGAACATGCAGTTTAGTTCTCCAAGCATATCTGTCCTGAGCTATATCTGCTGCATATGGCCATTGCATACCAATTCTAACAAGTTTCTGCTTGACATTGTCTGCCCACTGCACCCTAGGTTTCCCCCTCTTTCTGAGGCCTTTAGGCACACTGTTCATAACCCTATTCGCCAATCTATAATTATCCACATGGGCAACATGGTCAAACCAACAGAGTAGAGTCTCTCTCTGCAAAATATGCTGCTTAAAGGAGGTTGCAGACTCCTTTGCCTAACCTCATTATTAGTTACAAAGTTAAACCACCTAATGCCCAAGATACTGCATAAGCATCTAGAATCAAAAGCATCAAGTTTCCTGTTATCTTGTTTACACAGTGTCCAAGTTTCATTACCATAACTAACCCTAGAAAGAACCAAACTATTATACAGTCTAATTTTAGTCTTTAGGTGTATATGCCTATTTCTCCACAATCTCCATAGATTCTTAAAAGTCCCGGCACCAATCCCTATTCGTCTCGTTAATCTCATGCCGCACATCACCAGTATCTGTTACATAGCTCCCAAGGTAATTAAACTGTGACACCTGCTCAAGACTGCAACCATTCAGATTAACTGAATCACAGCCTGCCTGACCAATTTTCATCACTTTAGTTTTCTCTCTGTTTATAACCAAACCTACTCTACTACTAGTCTCATCTATAGCTCGAATGAAAGAGCTCATCTTATCAACTTCACCTGCCAAAAAGGCTAAATCATCAGCATAATCTAAATCAAAAATTTTCGTATCTCCAGCCCATTTAAGGCCAAAATCTTTCCTTCGCAGTGAATTTCACATAAAGTAATCAATAACCAAACTAATGAGAAAAGGAGACAAAAATGCATCCTTATCGAACACCAGAAGTAATGTTAAACCAATTGCTACAAGCTTCACCAACACTCACACATGACTCAGTGTTATTATAGAGAGCTTAAATATCGAATAAACTCGACTTTCTTGGTATATACTAAATAATCACCACTTTGTAAGTCGATTTAATTTTAGACGAAAAATTATCTTGAGCCGGGTGGGATACAAACCCACAACCTCCTGATAATATGTCAGGTGCTGTGTACCACAGAGCTACCGGCCGCCGATCAAGATCTCCTCTAGCGATACATTGTACCAGATAGTGGCACTCCACTATCTGGTACAGCTCTCTGCTGTTGTGTTGTCTAACTGCTTCCTCGGCTTTGTCAACCAAGCCAAAGATTCCTATCAGCAGCTAACTGATCCTTACATGTTTATTAAACTCTCTGTAATGCTTTATATTAGGACTAGTAGGGTATTCATTAAGGACATTCATGCAGTTTTCTTCCTGAAATAAACTCAAGTGCCTTGTCACTCAAATAATTTTGCCTCCTCTGCTCCAATTTTCGTAAAATAGTACTGTTAGTTTCAAGAAAAGCCTGTTTAAAATAGTCCCATTCCTCTTCCATAAAGCAAACTATGACTGTCATGGTCATAATCATTAAGTAACCTATCATGGTAATTTTAACTATAACTGGGTCTTTCAGAGCTTCAGTATTAAAGGTAAATTTTTTAACCCTAGCACAACACTTTTTAAGTTTAAGTTGCAAGACACTTTTAACAAGGTAATGGTCAGATCCAATTTCAGCTCCCCTATATGCCCTGGTATTCCTAACAGAACTAACCCTTTTGCTGTTAATTAATATATAATCAATCATATTCTTATGCAGCCCATCAGGTGAAACCAATGTGTACTTATGTATGTCGCAGTGTTTGTAATAAGTGTTAGTTATTCTGAAACCATTGAGTTCACTTACCTGTAGGAAACACTGCCCATGGCCATTGCAGCTACCAATACCAAAAGGGCCTATCACTCCTCCCCAAAGGTCAGAGTCAGTACCAACTTTGGCATTGAAGTCACCTAGGACAAGGGTAATATCTCCTTTCTTGACAGAATTCAAAATATCCTGAAGTTGTCCGTAAAACCTATCCTTCTCATCCTCATCAGCATCCTCAGTGGGGGCATAACAGCAGATAACATTTCCAGTCTTTAATGCTTGTCTGAAATTTTGCTGTAAGAAACCTTTCATTAATACACTCATATCCTAGAAGAGCATCACTAGAATGTCTGCTGAGAAGCAGACCCACACCTTGGTGATACTTATTATTGTTCCTCCCTGAAAAGAGAAATTTAAGATTATTTTTATGAATCTGACCTTTATCTGTTCATCTGGTCTCTTGCAAACCATGAATATCTAAATTATAATGGTGGAATTCTTGTGTGAGGACATCAAGAGAATAAGCTCTGTGCAGAGTATTCACATTCCAACTACCTTTGGAGAGAAAATGGTTAGTGGAATATTTAAAGAAACTACGTTTATTGAAAGAGGAAATGCCGACAATATCAAACAGCCCCCTAATCACAGACATAGGGGAAAGGCCTATTCCCCCCATCACTAAAGACTGAAGCCATATACACTGGAAGACATCCTCCAATGTAAAATTTGATGATGCCAGTAGAATCTAGAGTTCGGGTGTCTGCGATGACCTATGCTCAGGATTATCCACCAGCTGATAAACTAATCCTGTGAATCTATTCACTTGGGGCTGTCAACCCACAAACAGAAAACAGTGGAATATTTTCCCTCCACAGAGGCCCACCAGTGCAAAACATTCAGGATCCATAATCAAGCTCAGAGCCTTATATCAGTCCAATAGGTTTATATGGTCAGAACCAGGACTCTGTGTGGTTGACCACTCCTCAGCAGGGTAGAAAATAAAAGTAGCCATAGTTGTCCAGATCAGTAGGCCACACTAATCTGGCAGCCCTACCCTTCCATTCACTTCCACAAGAGAGTATCTCTTTTGTAAGGTACTAACGGCCTACACCATGAGTAGGCAGACTTCAATTTAATTAAAAATAGTACCAAAAAGTCCTATAATTAGAAAATTAAATTTTTTGTTATAATGTCCTAGACATATACTTATATAATAATCAAGCTTATACTTATAATGTATAAGTATAAGCTTGATTATGGATCCTGAATTTTCTGCACTGGTGGGCTTCTGTGGAGGGAAAGTCACGTATGCCTAATGATTTAATTTTAGGTCAAGCTTCAAAAAATTATTATTTCTAATTGCAGTATATATTTGACAAATAATATAAACAGAATATAAATGCATAAGAAGTTGAAATTGATATCCCATTTCAGAATCTGAGAAAAGCCAAAATTCATCTAAATCACTCTCAGAGTCAATGAAATATTGCGGTTTAGAAAAAACTTTTTGTTTAACTAATATATATTATGATTAATATCCATACGTTATAAAGTATTTGTCCATCACTGTTTTTTAAATTATATTTGATCAGCAAAATAAAATTCAGAAACACTTCACTATTTCTGGAATATCTGAAATACAGTCTAGCATACGAAATAGGTTTCAAATCAAAACCAAGCCGGTCAATATCACGTTGCTATGTTGTTGCCAATCACATGATCAAAAAAAATACCGATTTTTCTCTTTGTATACCATTCATAAAAGATATCCAATAATAGTACTTTTTAATAAATAATTTTTCATTACAAAATATATTAAAATGATGCAAAACCATATATAGCTGTATTTTCGCACAGATGACTGAAAACCTCCAATAAAAAAAATTTTCCCTTAACATGTCTTTATTGAAAACACAGATGGTTGAATGTTTACTAAATAACTCAATTAACTCCCTGGAACTCTCAGCTAGTTGGGGACTGTTCTAAATATAAAACAGCAGCTATGGCAAAGGAATCATCTGAGCTATGCTGGTAACAGTTTGAGCAAGAGACTCTGTTTTGCTATATCACTCTTTTCTTCCTTAAACCTATTTCAATATTCTTAGAATTATTTTTAAAATTTATATCATTTATCCCAGCATTCTATGTGTCTTTCCCATTCTTCAGATGAAAACTATAACTAAAAATAGTTTTCAAAGAACTTCTTGAAGACTGGTTGCAATGCGGAGCATCATGATAGGAGGAGAAAGTCACTTGTTCTAATTGCTCGCTCACTTACATGTGCAACAGTGGGAAGAGCCGTCTGCTAAGTGGCTGCATGATAAGTTCTTTACATGTAAGTTTTAAGTAGGGTATACACTTCCTTCATAAAGTTAGTATTTTGCTTCCTTTATAATCAAACCTTAGTTTAAATTTCTGTGCATTTACTTCTTTTCCATAAATTATCATTCTTTTGGTCGATCAATAATTATCGATTTTTCAGAGTTATGTTACATTGAATGGCCAGCTTACAACTTGTTGCTGTGGATATTTTCTTTAACATTGCATTAGGTTGTATGTTATTTTTTCTTTTATTATTTCTTCATTTTCCAGTAAAAAAAATTTGATCTTGTATCATTTTCTGAAAAGGAATGAGGTATTGGATAAGAAAGCAAAAAGGACTTTCTTAAAATGAAACCATCATCATGTGGGAGGGCAATTTTGGGAAAATTTTTTACCCCCTTCCCGATTATTTTATTGACATCATGACCCTCCCCATTTACTGGGGACTGATCCTCCCCTTTACTCATGGAGGATGTTTAACTCTCCTCCCCCCCCCCACCTTGGCAAATTTTAATTTTTTTTAAATTGCGAGTTTTTATTATTTTATGGTGAATGATTTCAAAACATCTCCCCCCCCCCACACACACACACTTGTCTTGGATGTGCCACTCTGATAATATAACTTTTCAGCATTAGCCAAAATTCCCAAATTCAACACCCAAAGGAAAAAAAATTCATAATGTTTAGTAACTTTAGTAAAAAAAAAAGCAGCCATGAAGTGTTCCTTCCATTTCATACTCTGGACATAAAATCTCATTAATGTGTGAGCAATCCAAGTCATTTTCTATAATGTTGTCCCGTGTTTTAAAATATACAAACTGAACAGTATCATTAAAAGAAATAAAAATTATGTTTCATGTAAATATTATAGTACTCAGAAAGAGATTTTCTTTCGATTAATATATAATTTAACTTCATCAATATAAAATACACATAAGGTGGCGATCACTGCATTACCTGGAAGACAAATTGAAAATTTTATATAAGGTACTGAATTTCGAATAAATATAGAAGAAAAATTCTCCTTAGCCAGGTGGGATCCGAACCCACACCCTCACATTTATTCAACATATCACCAAAAAGTGAATACCTCTGTTTATTGGAGAGATGCAGGTTCAAGTCCCATATGTTGCCAAAATTTTTTCCACAAAATATTTATTGATATACTGACGTTAAAATGTCACCCAGGTAACGCTGTGATTGTCACCTATGTTGAAATCATTAATAATGCTAAATAGCATGAAGAGACTATTATTTCCATCTTACTCAGTGCAAAATAAAAAGAAATAGTTGCCACCTGTTGATCATAGATGACAACAATGGTTGGCACCAAAAATCATGGATGAAAAGTTAGTCTTAAATTAGTGGAAAAAAGATGAGCCAGCATTAGTTCAATTGGTAAGAATACTCTGGCATGCTTCTGGAGAGATACAAGTTGAGATCCCATATGTCGGCGAAATTTTTTCCACAAAATATTTATTGATAAAATACACAGGTTAACTATAGATATAGAATTCAACAAATATTTAGGTGAAAGAAAAATTAGTGCTAATGTGGCAGATTCCATTCCCATTGCATTGGTGATAAATTTTTTCACCTAAATATTAGTTGAATTCTATAGCTACAGGTAATCTGTATATTTAATATTGATGGATTTTTCATAAATAACACTAAAAGTGAAGTGATTTCCTCATTAACATCTGAATCATTAGCAACTATTGGAAAATAAGTTGTCTCTCATGAAATATAGATGGTGCAACTACCACATTCAGTGAAGAAAAGATTTCCAAGTCACAATGTGAAACTAGGTAATCATCCAATGTGTGGTTTAATCAGTAGCGTGCTCTGGCATGTATCTGGAGAGTTGTGGGTTCGATACCTGCTGCATCAGCGATAATTTTTTCACCTAAATATTTGTTGAATATAATTTTTCTTTTAGGTCTGTAAATGGTAGATAGGCATAAATTGGAAGGAGAGCTATGTACCAATTCCCAGTGATGATGCACAGAACTGGCCAGGTCAAGCACCTAATGTCCGACCCCACCTTCTCGTGGTGCAGGCCATTAGTACCTACCTTTCAAAAGAGATATTCTCTTTTGGAAGGGAATGGAGGGGAGGGCTACCAGTTTAGTATGGCCTACTGATCTGGTCACATATGGCCACTTTTTTCTTTTTTTTCAACTCTGCTGAGGAGTGATCAACTTCACAGGGTCCTGGTGCTGATCATTTATACCTACTAGACTGGACTTATTTATGGATTTGAGCTTGATTATGGATCATGGACTTACTGCACTGGTGAGCCTCTGTTGAGGGAGAATCTGTTGCTATGTTTCCTGTTTGCTTCTGGATTGCCAGCCCTAAGTGAACAGAGGCACGGAATACATTATATCAGCTGGTGAATAATCCTGATCAGAGGCTATAGCAGGTACCGGAACCTCACTTAGCTAGTTGGGCAATGTCAATCTTAAACTGGAGTAATATGCCTAAGGCAAGCCATATGGCTTTTGAAAAGTTCCACTTGAAAAGGTGGTGCCTGAAGTTCCTACCAGCATCGGTGACTTCAGCCTTTAGCAGAAGAGAGACAGGTCTCTGCCCCATGCTTGCGATCAGAGGACCGTTTGATATTGTTGGCCCTCCTTCTCTCAATAAACATAGTTTCTTTAAAAATCCTAATAATCATTTTCTCTCTACAGGTACGTGGAACATGAGGATGTTATATAGAGATTATTCTCATGATGTCCTCACACAGGAATTGCAGCTTTATAACCTATATATTCCATGCTTGTAAAAGACCAGATGGATAAGTAAAGGTGAGATACTTAAAAACAACTTTAAATTGCTCTTTTCAGGCAGGGAGGATGGAAAGCATCTCCAAGGTGTAGGTTTGCTTCACAACAGACATGCCAGTGATGCTGTTCTAGGATATGACTGCATTAATGAAAGATTTCTTACAGCAAAATTTAAACAAAAATTAAAGACTTGAATGTTATCTATTGTTATGTCCCCACAGAGGACTCTGATGAGAATGAGAAGGATACGTTTTACAGCCAGCTTCGGGATATTTTGAATTCTGTGAAGGAGATATTTCCCTTGTGCTAGGTGACTTCAATGCTAAAGTTGGTACTGACCCTAATCTTTGGACAGGAGTTTTAGGTCCCTTTGGCAATGGTTGTTACAATGACAATGGAGAACATCTCCTACAATTAAGTAAATTTAATGGTTTGCAATAACTAACACATACTGCAAACACCAGGACACATAAATATACATAGCCTTTGGCAATGGTTGTTCCAATGGCAATGGAGAACATCTCCTACAATTAAGTAAATTTAATGGTTTGCAATAACTAACACATACTGCAAACACCAGGACACATAAATATACATAGGTTTCATCTAATGGGTTGCACAGGAATATGGTAGCCTGTATATTAATTAACAGCAAATAGACTAGTTCAGTTAGGAATACCAGATCATACAGGGGAGCTGAAATTGGGTGTGACCATTACCTGGTAAAGAGTGTCTTGCAGCTGAAGTTTAAGAAATGTTGTGCTAAGGTTAAGAAAATTACCTTCAACACTGAAGGTCTGAAAGATCTAGATATAGCCAAAGCATACCATGATAGGCTACTTAGTTATTATGACAATCGTGGTTTGCTTACTGCTGAAGTTGAGAAAGAATAAGATCAGTTTAAACATGCATTCTTTTTAACAAACATTCTTTTTATTATTAGTGCATATAAGAAGGGTTTTTTTAATATTTGTATTTTTAATATATTTTATTTTTTTGCTTTTCATAGGCAAGAGCATGTTGTAAGATTTCATTTGGAATGCAAATCATTGACTGACTGACTTAGATATCCCTTCCCCTTTTTGGGGGAGAAGAAAGAAGGCATAAGAATCTATGACACTCCCTGTCACAAGCAGTCATTTGACACATAAATATATTATATGCCTATCCTTCACATTAGGAAAATATAAGGTAATAATTGCTTACATAGTTCCTCTTTTTTACAGGGTAAAAAAGATGAGGATACATTTTTATTTTACAGCCATGATGCTTCCTATTACAAGCTTTCATTTGACATATATATTGTTAGATTCAGCCCCCATGTTTAGAAGATTTAGGGCAACAATAATTTTACACATCCCTTTCTTTTTATTTTATTTTTTAAAAAGAAAGAAGGTACTTCCATACACAAAGGACAGAGATAACCTAGAAGCTACATTAGGCTTGTCCTGGTTTCTCATACAACATACAAACACTTACACAAGGACATACCCACTAGTCTTAGTAATCAGGTACGGCTTAAGACGGCCACTAGACCAGGTACGGCTTAATTGAAGGGGTAAAGTAGAGGGAATAACTTTGTTTCATAACCTATAATACTCCCAACATTGTAAGTTTCCAACATTATAAGAAATTATAAGTTCCAATGTATAGTTTCTTAGGATTAGCCACTAGCAGTCATTTGACATAATTAATAAGACATAATGGAGCAACTGCTTTAACAAACGAACATCACCACAAATGTCAAAATTTAAAAGGGAAAATCAACAGGAAGTAATGAAAATAAAATGCAATTATTTAAGTAGAATTTTCCTTCTAGAATACTCAGTTTCTGCGTTATTAACCCTTACAATGTAAGGTTTCTGAAACTGAACTCACTTTAGTGGCCAGATTTAAAGCGCTTTCATAAAATAAACAGCTTTAGAACCTTATACTGAAGTAACCAATACACAGAAATATGTTATGTTATATATCAAAAGGAAGAGCATTTATTGTGATTAATAAAATGGCAAAAATTCAGAGAAAACAAATGTTAAAATAATATTTAAAAAAATTAATCTATTATATTGCAAAATTTTACTGTATTTTTCCATTTTAATTTCAGTAAAAAAAAACTATTTTTTTCTAAATTATTTTATTATTCTAATATAAATAGTTCATAATATTCCTATTAATGCTTAAATCTTTTATTTAGTTTTTTCTGATTTTTTTAGTCATTTATGCAAATGAAGCATATGCTTAGGTTTAAAATTTTGGCAATCAGCAAACTAAGCTTAAGGAAAATAATGTTATAAAAAATTTATTTTGCTTTAAAAACAAGATAATTTAAATAAAAACTGAAAAATGCATCTAAAAAAAAATAAAAACTGAAAAAATTTGAATAAAAATATTTCAAAGCATTCAATGTTTAACTGAAATGTTGAGAATCAATCGTTTTAATATAAAGCTGCATAACTGCTGTAGAAAAGTTCAATTTTAAAATTGTGGCAAAATTTTTGGTTAAAAAACACAATTTCCTTATGTTAAAACAGTGTATTTGGCTGAAGTTTAGTTAAAAATATCACTAAAATAATAATAAATAAAAGAAATAAATACTCCCTCAAGCAGCTGCTTGCCACAGAGGTCTGACAGGAGCCTGTCAGTTTATATGCCACAGTAGGAGATCTGAGAGGATGGCAGGACCTCAGCTGAAAAACGACACACACATCCATGCCTAATTCCGGGGCTCGAACCCAGGTCCCTTAGATCAGTAGCCAACCATGCTAACCACTCGGCCACTGCTACCTTTAAAAATACCACTTTTAGGCTAATTGCTTAATCCTTTGATTCTTCTAATATCTGCCATTAGAAATCACTAGAGGTTTAGTTTTCAATCATTCACATTAATTATTCTTTAGAATAGCAGTATATATTTGAGAAATAATAAAAAAAATTCTTGATGTGTTAAAGTAAAAAAGCCTTTAGAATTGAAAGTCTGCTAACTATTGACAGAAACTGATGTGCATAATTCCCAAAAATGATCCAACTTCCAGTAGCAATAAAATCAGTAACTTACGTTAAAAGTTTAGAAAGCATTCCAACTCTGCTAGAGCGAAAAGTAGATCAGAACACTAGAAATCATGACTGTTCACTAAATTAACATACAGTGGAATAAAGGCTAAAGCACTGTATTTAATACTATATAGCCATCACATGGCTGAGTGGTTAGCACGCTTGGGTACTGATCTAAGGGACCTGGGTTCAAGCCCTGGGTATGGCATGGATGTGTGTCGTGTTTCTGCTGCGGCCCTGCCATCCTCTCAGACCTTCTACTGTGGCATATAAACTGACAGGCTCCTGTCAGACCTCTGTGGCAGCTGCTTGTGGGGGTATTTATTATTTTATTATTATACTGACAGAACATGTGCATACAAACACTACAGGCTCAAATAGATTTATTTTCAAATTTTATCATAATATTTCGAGAGGAATGAATAGGTAGGAAATATATATCAAAGATTTAGATGCTATTTTTGATATTTAATTAAAAAGTTAAAAATTTACCGATTTCTATTCAGGGAATTTTTTTTTACAACATTATATACTGCGGTAGCAATGTTTACTTTCCAGGTCACTAGAATTCGAAAAATAAAACTGATTAATGCTGTTTCAGCATGGAAAGGGTTAAGCAATATTAATATTTCTGTCATGGAATACTATCCAGTATTAAAATATACAATGTTAAGCAACTGCTTAGAGTGCCTAGTGGAAAATGCACCCCTATAGATTAAAATTACAGAACTTACCAGTTTCAATACCAGGTATCCTTGTTGTATTAAAGACACGTTCATACTGCCATGAACACAGAGGAACTACATTCTGCACCATAATCTGTATGGAACAAAAATATTGCAACTTATTAAACATTAAGTGACAACTTGACCACAAATGCAAGTTACACATACAATGCTCGATAAAAGTATTAGGAAATTTCCATGTTATACCAATGGGAATCTAATTTTAAAACTCTATAACTTTTAAAAATTGGAAAATGTGACAAGACAAATTAAAGATCATAAACAATCTATTTAAATCTTGATTTTCAACAATATTAGTTAAGTATTTAAAGAGTTATGGAAGCTAGAATATTTTGCAACAATAAAGCATCATAACAATTTACCTTAGATATTAATTAAAACTTCAAAAATAAGCCCTGTTTCAAAGCAGTAAAATTTATTATTAACAAGATTTGTTGCTGGTATCAGTTCATGGGATTACTTAGAAGGTAAAGCCATTAATTCCTGTTTCACTAGCAATATTTTACAATTACATAATTACAGGGGTTTCTCCAAATAATGAAAACACATACTGTTTGTAGAGAACATTTTATTAATAAGCTGTAGGCCCACTTCAGGCATTCAGAACAGATGCAATTCCACATGGAATAGACTTATACAAGTCACGCACATATGGTAATAGAATGTGGAACCATTCTTCCTGTAAAATATGGCCCAACTGTCCAGTGATGCTGGAGGTGGAAAGTGTGATCTGACCTTGTGCTCCAGATATTCCCAAAAATCTTCAATAATATTGAGGGCTGGTGATTGAGGTGGTCAGGGTAGCTGCTGTACCTCACCCTCATGCTCTGCAAATCACAACTTGACATGTTTTGCACAATGCACACGTGCATTATTTGCTTGAAACTAGGGATGATCATTAGGGAACAATGGCCACAACATTAGGTGCAGGTGGTCCTCGAGAATGGATTTGTATGTTGCAGATGTGACATAACCCTGCAGAATAACTAATGGCCCTAAGGAATGCCATGATATGGCACCCCACAGTATCAGGGATCCACCTCCATGCTTCACAGTCAGAATAAAGCAGTCAGGGTGATATGCTTCTGCAGTACTCTACCAGTGGTAGGAAACAATGTGTAGTACATTTCATCAAACCAGATATGTTGCCAATCTTCAGCATCCCAGTTTTCATATGTTTTGCACCACCTTACATGCTTTGTTGCATTGATGTTGGTAATCAGAGGTTTGTGGATTGCAGCACAGTCATAAATACCAGCACGACAAAGTTCCCGATCAACTGTTATGATGGAAATGGGATCATTCCAACTGGTGTTCAACTCTTTTGCTATTTGCGGTGCAGTGGTCTTGTGCTTCCATTGTACAATCTGTGCCAATGTTCACCTATACCTAACTGACAACTTCATATGATGTCCACAATTTGCATGTTTGGAGGCAACACCCTGTCCTTTTTGACAGGTAATCATAATCTTCAAAACAGTCCCTTGTGTTACACCTACCATTTCCGCCAATCAGATTACTGAAGCTCCTGCAAGACGTGCACCAATGATCATGCCTTTTTGCAAGTCACTGAGATCTGACATTGTTGACAATTATACCACAACAGCTGTTTCACCTGCACCTGTGGCACTGCTACTTGATAGCAGACATTGTACTTCTCCTCTTTATATACCTCATATCATGGGTAATGTTGTCCCTGTGATATGCATTATGGCACAATGAATGTACTCCAGTCAATGTCGGTGTTCCCATTATTTTGATAAACCCCTGTATTTCTCATTTTTGAAAGAAGAAATAAAGATCTTTGTATATACAGTTAATATTTTTGAAACATTTCAAAAATTACAGAATTTTAATTTAATGACAAAGGCATTATGAGATAGTTGTCCTTGCCTAGATGGTCAACAATATCAAAGTAATAAACCTACAAATATTTCTTTCCACTGTTGCTATGATGTCACTTGCACAAAATTAGGTTTGTGTACCTTGTTTATATTGTGGGAATATTGTAGGATCTTCTAGATCAGTGGTTCCTTGCCTTTTTGGCACCAAAATCCTCCTGTGAAGATAAACTCTTTCTGAAGACACCTTGTGAAATTTCTTCACACTATATTCCCCGTCATTATTTGATACATTTTGATTAACTAAAACATAGATTCTTGCAACAAAGACTACCTAAAAGTCTCAAGATGGGTTATATTCTAGCTCTTTATCTGTTGTTCATTAATTGGTGATTCTGCAATTTGAAACTAAATATTTCAATGAAGAAATTTGATGCTCCAAAAATTTTTATCTCATTGACAACAAATTTTATCTTGTGATCAGCAAAAGATAAGAGTTGCCACACTGAATTGACATAATTCTAGGCATAAACAATGAAATAGTAAGTAACAAATCATAGCAAATGTACTATTTCCTTACAGCTTCCTGAAATTTCAAACACAGCTCGTAGACTGCTAAAGTTAGAGGACCATACATTTTTGGTTGGTTGTTTGGTGATTTATGGCACAGAGGTAAATTATTAAATGCATTCAAAATATCCAGTAAAATGTAGAAAGTCAAAGACTTATCTTTAAAATAAAAAGAGTGATATATAGGTAGCCTCAGACACTCAAACCAAATGGACAAATGACAGGAAAAAAAAGTAGTGCAGAACATTTTTCACTTAGGATGAACAATTCAGTCTCCTGAGGGATGGCCTGGCATGAATTGCAATTTACATGATTATCTGCTGACAGCAAAAAGATATCTCAATATAGGAATTTGAGTACTATCTCTTGTACACATAGAGGGCCTGATGTTGAAGAGAGTCCAGCACCCTCACCACCAAATCCCAGGCAGAATTATATAACGGTATCTGTAGTCCAGTTTCAATCAAACAAGTGCACGATAAAACAGAAACAAGGAACACTGTTTCACTCCCAAGGAGAGAGAGAAGATCTGGACAACATTCAATGTCCTTATGCACCTTGACCTGAGATGAAGTATGAGGTAAAAATAGGTCATTTCCAGTCTAAGATGAGACCAAGAAATGGGTTTCTGTCACAACAGGAATGATGGAACTCCCAAACTGCAGCTCAAGGCCATATGAAGGTTACACTCGTGGCAAACGTACACACAAGCAGTCTTCTGTGGGAAGAATAGAAACCCCTTTGGTATCCAAACCAAGAGATCATTTGGGGATGTTTGCAACTGTTTTTCAATGACCCTCATGCTGGACAAACAACAAATGCTAAAATCATCAATATGGAGTGCATTGCCTACAGCAAAAGGAAATTGTCTAGTTGAGAGCAAATAGCATAACACTCAAGATGCAGCCTTCAGATATCCAATGTTTTGGGAGAAAAGTCTGTGACAGAGTGTTGCTGAAAAATACCATGAAAAGAACATGATTATAAGAAGTTCAAGGTGAAGATTGACAAGTGACCTCTCAAGCCAAAGGCATCAAGGTCACAACGAATGTCAGCTCTCCAAGCTGTGTCATATGCTTTTTAGGTGTTGAAGAATATTGACAACTAGCTGCTCTCTATGAAAAAATGAATTTTCAAGGTGGATCAGATTGTCAAGTGTTAATTATTGCCTGTGAAAGTCACATTAGGTGTTCAAAAGGAGGCTGTTGGTCTCTAAAACATCTTTTGTGGTAAATACCAGATGAGTCTGGTATTTACCATTCTTTCCAACACTTTGCACATACAGCTCGTCAATGTGATGGTACGATAATTTGAAGGAATCTTTGGAACACTGCCTGGCTTGGAAAAAGCCAAAATGATAAGCCACCCACTAGAAATATGGAAACTGTTCCTCGTGGAAAATGCAGTTAAAAATTTGGAGCTGTCCATCCTTACTTGATGGTGAGATATGTTGAACCATGCCATAATATACACATTTTCTGGCCAAAGAGCAGTGCAAAAGAGGGGTACAAGGAAAGGTGCAGCTCTTCCACTGTGAATGGTCTGCTGTAAGGCTCATGCCATTCAAGTGAAAAGACAGTGGGAAGCATTTGGCCTTGCTCTTGGGGGAATAAAAGATGAAGGAGTTGGAAGAAAACAATTCCCCTCCCCCCAGAGTATTGGCAATTGCCTGTCCATTGTGCTCCAGGACCAATAATCAGTGGAAAGCATACTTCTCACCTATCTTCTGAACTTTCTCTTACACAATCTTAGGATTGGTTAATACATTACAGAAGGTGCATATTTGATTCATATAACATCTAGCTCTGGTGCCAGATGCAACAGGCATCTGCCCTAACATTTTCAAGTGACTCAAGGTTGGAGGATGTCAGATATCTCCGAAACATCCCCCAAGTCTTGTTCTGAGTGTTAGTAGTGGTGTAGTTCTGATTCCATCATAGTTTTGGGAAGTGAAGAAACAATGTTGATGTCTGTGGGATGATAGAGGTTACTGTTAAGATGATATTGTCTGTCATCTCAGCCAATGCAACACTGATTGACTGAGTGTTGGGCTATATTGCAATGGAATGTGAAACCACTCCAGTCAGCACAATCAATTCTCCACTGTGATATGAGTGAAGTGTCACAAGGATCTCCACATGAGATTTTACATATTACAGGGAGGTAATCACTTCCAAGATTGTTCTCAACCTCCCATGTAAAAATCAGAAGGATTGCAGAATGATAGAGAATGACAGAGCAGATGATAAGATCAATGACAGTGAAGTTGTAGGTTGGAGAGTCAAGTATGTATTAACACTGGTGTTCAACAAGGAGAGCGAGGAATCCACAAGTGATTTCTTGAGGACCCCACATCTCCCATTGGTTTCAGTACTGATCCAAGACTGTGCCAACTGAATCTCCCATGAGAAGGGGAGCAGCAGCTGCAGGGCAAGGTCTGCCCAGAATACAAGATTTCCAGTTGTAAGATAAAAGGGCTGAAAAATCCCATAAAGTGGTGGTGAGAGGGATGGACTGAAATGGAGAATGGTGGCTCAGAAGGATGGGCACACTCCCATGAGCTGGACCATCTCCATCCCTATCCTACCAGACAAGATGGATCATCAAACAGTTGGATGCCTGCAAATATATTTGCTGCAGGCACATACAGATGGGTTATTGTGCCCATAAGAAGACCTTGATGTTGTCATGATTTCTGTGTAATCCATGACAATTCCATTATAGGAATGTGGTCATTTCTGGTCACAGATTTGATGCAAACATCAATTTTTTGTTTAAAATTACCATAGCATGACAGTTTATTAAAATGAGAGAGTTCTGCTTTCATGTCCTTGGAGTCATCTGAGACCACTATACAAAATGGTGGAAAGTATGCTTCTTCTGCAAGGTGGTGTGGAAAGTCAAGTAGTTTGTGGTCAGGAGTAAGGCCTTCGAAAGGTGAAAATGGAAGGCTCAGAAGCAGGAATTAAATATTGGAGTCAATATTGAGGCCCACTGACGTCGGTTTCACCACTTCGGGAGGTACGGCTGGTGAGAAAGGCACTGTACCCCCACTAAAGTAATTGGGTTGCTGGTCTTCCCAGAGACAGCATTGGCTTAGATCTTGCCAAAAAGTGCAGTGAATTTATCATCTTGCAGAATTCTACCTCCTTTCTTCTACTTACAAAAATCAAAGAAAAATTTCTTATGGTGCCCACTACAATACACAGCTTGTTATCTCAGTTCTGCAATCTGGATCAGTATGATCCCTAATACCACACCATGCACAAGGGGATTTACCATATCCAGCCACGTGGGCATGGCTGTATCTCCGACACTGAAAACAATGCAAGGTTAAGAATGTATGGCTGTACCTCATAATAAAAGTAACCTGCCGATGGTAGTATGTAGGTATAGCATGTTGAATGTAAATAGTGTCTAAATGGGCACTGATTTACCATCTCAATGTACCAAAAATCTGATGGACTGCAACTACTTCCTGTGGCTCTCAATAATAATATAATGAATCAAGTTCTTCCTCAGAAACATTGAGGAGGCCTCAATTGGAGACAATCCCAAGAGAATTCGGAGACTGGAGAGTCACAATTTAGAAGACCCTCACCAATCGCATGGATCTTCAGGAGCAGTGCAATGTGTTTGGAGTTGGTTGGTTGGTTGGGGTTTATTGGCGCATTAGCAACTACGGCTATAATGCGCCAAACGAATGTCCAAAAGGAAAAGAGATAAAAGTAATGTGTAACCTCCAACCAAGTTTAAAAATAAACCAAAAAGTCAACAAGAACAATGTAAAACAATAAAAGGAAATTTTCAGAACAACAAAAACAAATGTATAAATATGTTCAATATAAAAAATAACCCAGGTGTAAGCGACCTGGGTTATATACACAATGCTTAAAGGTGTAAAATCATAGTCTAGTAAAATATCCAGTGTAATGTAAAAATTTAAAGACAGAGTTAAAACAACAATCATCAGATAACAAGTGTCCGAGTGTAAGGGGCTCAGACATAAAATTATGAAAGTTTGTGTTTGGAATATGCAGGCTTTGTGAGTAAGTCACCATATCATAGGTACTTAATGGATTTTGGTTAACCTATGAGACGTTCAAAGTCTTTCTATATTCTTCCCAGATTATCTGGTCAGCCATTGAGTAGATGACCAGGAATTATAGGATGGTACATCAGGTGATGGCAAACACAAGAAACGGATAAACCCTCACATGTCAGGCTTGTTTTGCTGATGTGGCAGACAAATATTTTGGGAATTTGTGTAGTTTAATTTAAGAATTCAGGCCCTATTGTGGAGTCCAAAAAGAGGAGGCCCAATTGGGTGCCAGGGCTTTGTGGGCACCAAATAGCCAGTGAATGCAAGTCCTGAATGAAAGAGATTAACAATAAAAGTGTAAGAAAACTTGTAAATCTATACCCAGACATGGGTAAGGTACTCACTGAACTGCATAGCTGCTCCATGTATTAAAGAACTAACTATCTAACTCAAAAAAATTATCCAAAAGTACAAAAATACCAACTCAATATTATATTTCTAGTGAATCTGCACTCACATTGCAACATTTCATAGAACTTAAAAAAAAATTGTGCACTCTGGAATGTTTAATATGAAAAATCTTATGAAATGTTTGTAGACAATTTAGATCCTTTAACTCTTTGTTATGGTCATTTGTCAAATTAATATCTTATAGGATCGTTAGATTATTTTCTGTAAAGGTTTGCTCATCAGAAGGCTTATAAATAGTGACATATCTTCTATGAATGCTAAGCATCCAGTGCATTCCTAATTCAATTTATTAAATGTTATATGGAAAAAATTTATTTTAAACATTTTCAACTTGCATGTCGAAAAGTGCAGGATTTGAACTCTCATTTCCCCAGATTCATGCCAGAGTGCTCCAAGACCACAAAACTTAATGCCAGCTACATCTTTTTTCCACTGATCTGGCCTAGCAATTGCCTATCATTTTTGCTCCTGGTGCCACCTATGATCAGGAAAGGCAACTTCACTTTTTAATGTTGCATTGAGTAAGATGTAAATAAATAAGTCACTCAAACTAAGCTCAATCCAGAGTTACCTGTTAACTTTGAAGTCAAACAGCTATATCTGTTTTTCTTATGAGGAGTGTTTAAAAAGTTCTTGGCATGATTAAGTATACAATTAAAAGGACCTTCTTGCTCAGAAATTAATTAAAAATAACTTAAAATTCTCTGTCATTGAGCAATGAAATTTTAAATTCTGTTCTTCAAACTATTTGCATGTTGAAAGTTTTTAGGAGAAAACTCTGAAGCTTTTCGGAGCAATGACAGCGCTCTGTCTTCAGTGAAGTGACACTATCTGGTGACGTTAGGTCTGTTTAGACAAAGAGCTTCTTTCCACATGTTGTGAAGGGTTGGGTTGTTTTACCTCTGAGCGGCACTTTTTTGCACACAATGGGCTAAATGGCCAGGTCACATGGACCCCGAAGGCTCAGAGGTTGGGGGACCCACTGGAACAGCTGTTGGGAGACAGATGGTACCCTCCCGTCAAGGCCATCCAGTGTGTTCTTTAACGTGCACAGGGTATGGCTCTCCCACACACGGGGCCATGGCTTAACATCCCATCCAATGGACGGCGGTCTTTCCAAGCCCATCGGTGTCCCCTACTGACCGTGGGCAGTGCGAGGAATTTTGCGGAGATAAATCTCAACGCTGACCCAGCTGGGACTCGAACCTGGGAACTACAGATTACGAGCCTGACGTGCTACCGACTGAGCCACCCCCGCCCCTATCACTATTGTAAACAAGACTTGAAATGGAAACTCGTTTCTAGTTTTGATGATTGGTCTGAATATACGGCAAATCCCGCAACGTGCTGAACGATCGTTCCACATCACAGCTAGCAGTTGCCATACTTGATAACATCAAGCTCACCTGGAAAATGAAACCAGATCTTCTGCTTAATGCTTTACAAAAGCTGAGTAAGCACTGCTATTTTTCTCCTCCTTCGTAAAACATGTAAAACATGTCATAGGATATATATTGTTGGCAGAGTCAATGACACTATTTAATTGCTCATTGCTGCCATTCCAAATTAAAAATATATTGTTGACATAGTGACATTAGAAGGGTAAAACTGCTGCTGAGTTGAATAATTTTGCTTCAAGATCTTGAACGACAATCTCGGATAGGATGACAGAAAGGGGGTGAGCCCACAAGAGCCCCCAGTCCTGCCTGTAGATTTGGTTGCCAAATTGGAAATAGTTGTTTTCGGTGATGAGTTTTAAAGTCTCATGAATGGCGTTGATTTCGGGAAGGGAAAATTTTTTACTTTCAATAATTTTTGTCCGAAACAACATGACCGCATCGAAAGGTGGAGTGGACAAAGAGACTACGTCAAGTGTGACCAATTTGCTGTCAGGAGGAATAGGCAGATCCTTGAGTCTGTTGAGAAATTCCGCCATCGACTTTATAGAAAAGAGGTGATCTGATTGTGATTGATATTAATTTTTGTTTGTGGCATGAATTTTTTTTTTCATCATCCCCCCTCCGTAGCAACAACACACAGATTTTGCAGACCAAACTTATGTGGCGCTAACAAAGAGAGAAATGATGGTACGACATTTGTTTTTAACATGTAATGACTAGTTTAGACAAGCTTTCAAACAAGTCATAATTCATTAACTTCAGAAGAACATGTGCAAAACTACAGATACATGTCAAGGATTTTTTTTAACACCCTCTGTGGAACAGCACATGAAAATTTTGATTTTTAATAAAAATTGTTGTTTAAAAATTTCTTAGATATATGTTATAAAAAATCATAATTCAAGCTTGACAAATAATACCTACATTTGTCATTTAATGAATGTTTTGTTAAGCTGTGATATAAATAATTTGTTAAAAATACATTTGCCATCCGATTGCCATTTTTTAGACCGAATATATGGCAAAGCCAATTTCCTTGTTTGTGTTTTTCTACATTTATAGAACTTCCTGATTTAATCTCATGAGCTTAATCCAAAATATGGCAAACTAATTTTTTCTTAAAGTTTCACAATTCTCCATGAAATTAACCAAAAAAATTGCTATTTTTAAAATCGGATAATTTTGAAAGCAATTGCAAAGAATGAACTTCGTTTTTTTTTTTTATTTTACACTATCTTTTCCCCTCAGAGTGTTGGCAATTGCTTGGGGATCAGCAATTGCCTGTCCCTTGTGCTCAATGATCAATAATGAGTAGAATGTGTAATTCCCACTCATCTTTCAGACTTTATCCCACATGACAGCAGTTGTGCAGCATTGTGCACGTGATAGAAGATGTTATTTGATCCAAGATTCGTTCTGGCTCTGGCACCAGATATAATGGGCTTTTGCCCTGGCATGTGTGCATGTTTCAAGTTCTAGGGATATCAGCTATCTCCAAAACAACCCCCAAAACATATTCTGAGCCTTACAAGCTGCAGTGCAATATGGATTCCACCACAGTTTTGGAAAATGAGAAAACTGCTTTGAAGTTTGAGGAATTGTAGAGGCAGCTTCATGGACAATATTATCTGTTAATTCCACCACTGCTACATTGATCAGCTCCTGGTAGACAGTGGTGTTCAACATAAGAGAGGAGTTCGTACCCATTCCAGTCAGCCTTATCAAGCCTCCATTGTGATATGCATGAAGGGGCACAAGGCCCCACACAGGAGACAGTACATACCATGGGGAGGTGATTGCTTTTGTATGGGTTGTCCTCAACCTCTCAAGTAAAAAATGGAAGAATTGAGGAGGAGCAGATGGTGAGGTCAATGGAAGTGAAGATCTAGCTGTCTGAGGATGGAAAGGATACTGTGGAGAGGAGTTCGTACCCATTCCAGTCAGCCTTATCAAGCCTCCACTGTGATATGCATGAAGGGGCACAAGGCCCCACACAGGAGACAGTACATACCATGGGGAGGTGATTGCTTTTGTATGGGTTGTCCTCAACCTCTCAAGTAAAAAATGGAAGAATTGAGGAGGAGCAGATGGTGAGTTCAATGGAAGTGAAGATCTAGCTGTCTGAGGACGGAAAGGATACTGTGGTGAAAGTGGAAGACACTACACAGCCTTCCAGTGATGGAAGTGAAAGACTGTGTAGCATATATGGAAACCAAGGTTGACATTGAGGTCGACACCAACTTTGGTTTTGCATGCATCAGAAGTTCACTGCAGGAGAGAATGATTCAGTAGGTGGTACACTGATAACAGTCTGTCACCAAAGTCATTGCAATGATGAGTTTTCTAACGACTGACGAGGCATAGGATACCTTTCCAGGTAGGCAGGCCGTGTAACAAGTTTTCTCACCTCAGGATAAGAGATGTTATGTTTTCAGGCGTTGAACCTCCATTTCCTCTTTCCACTTGGCAGTTGTGTAAATACACCAGATGGTTGCCACTGCAGTTCATACAACCTTGTCTGCTGTGCAGTCAGAATCAAGGTCATCCTGGCTGCCACATGGAGCACAGGTGGGTTTGCCCTAGCAAGCTGTGTAGGCATAACAGTATCTTTGGCACTGAAAGCAGTGCACAGGTATATATACAGTGGTACCTCACATTGCAAATAACCTGCCTTGATGGAATAAGTCAGGCATGGCAAATGTTAAAATTAGTACCCTAGTGGGTACCAATTTCCCATCACAATGCATCAAAACCTGATGGATGCTGTTACTCTTTTGCAGGATGAGCTCTGAGAGGATTTTCTCCTCAGTGACTGAGAAATCTCCACTCAGTGATCGCACCCTGTGAGCAGTTCAATGTTTTATGATGTGTAACCATCATGGCCACCCTACCAATCTCTGTAACCTTAAAGAGCAGTTCTGAATGTTTTGAACAAGAGGTCTCCACAAGCAAGTTGCCAAATAGAAGGCACTTGACAGATTTTGGTGAACCTGCAAGACCTTCCAAACCTTTATTAACGAAAATTGAGGAAAAAAATTTCCTCAATTTCCTGATCACTCGTGGAATGGATGATCAAGAATTTGGAAACAAAGGCACAAAGATAACAACAGAAGACATGACAAAGACAACAAGAAAAGATGGGGCTCATATCAAGCCCTCTTTGTGGCATTGATCAAAACAATTTCTTTAATTGATCTCATGATTGTTTTAGTGTGGTTCAGTGCCCATGGTCCACACCCTACACAGAGACCTGGTAGTTGCTTAGATGTACCCTACACAGAGACCTGGTAGTTGCCTAACAAGGGGATGCCCAGTCAGGCACCAAAGCTGCACAGGTACTATAGCCATACATAAAGTGAGCAAGCCTTCACAAATAAATAAAAGGAAATTGAGAAAAGAAGTGTGAGGAACTGAACTGTCCTAACAAAATGAAATAAATAAAATGTTATGTGTGAAGAACTGAACTGTCCTAACAAAATGAAATAAATAAAATGTTATGTGTGAAGAACTGAACTGTCCTCACATAAGAAAACTACAAAAGTATAAAAAATATGTGGGAAAACTTGCAAACCTTTACCTGGACATGAGCAAGGTACTCACCATACTGCACAGTTGGCCCTACCAGTACCAGGCCCACCAGCCATTGGTCCTAGGGGGGGGGGGGGAGAAGCTCCTGTTTACCAGAAGCAAAGATCAAAGCAGTGTGTACCAGTAGCCCTCGAAATCGCTGACCATACCCACAACAAACAGGTTCCCCAAAGGCAGGACCCCCAATGCGGACCATCAAGCAACTATTGGGATTCTCATTTTCCAGGATATGGTCTCTGTACATGGCAAACGTGGGTGAGTATTCAGGACCCTGTGAAGGTACCCGAGTTGGGTTGTTTTACCTCTGAGCAGCACTTTTTTGCACACCGTGGGCTAAATGGCCATATCACTTGGATCCCGAAGGCTCAGAGAAGGTTTGGGGACACCTCCCCAACTGGAACACAAGATGGTAGCACCCACTGGAACACAGATGGTAGCTTCCCGTTAAGGCCATCCAGCATGTTCTTTAATGTGCACAGGGTATGGCTCTCCTGCACACGGGGCCACAGCTTAACATCCCATCCAACAGACGGCAGCCTTTTCAAGACCATCGGTGTCCCCTACTGACCATGTCAGGTGGGGAATTTCGCGGAGATAAATCTCAATGCTGACCCAGCTGGGATTCTAACCTGGGAACTGCAGATTATGAGCCTGGTGCACTACCGACTGAGCCATGTGAAGGTACCCAAACCAGTGGAACATTCACAGGGGGTAGTGCCCTCACATGGACAGGAGCTTGCACTGAGAAGCTTATCTGATGCAGAGAACAAAGCAATGCATAGAAGCAGTTCTCTTAAAGTGCTGCCCAGCCTCATGATGAACAGGTTCCTCAAGTATCCAATTGTAATAAAAACTAAAGGAGACCCTGCTATTCATGATCTGGGGATAGACAGAAGAGGACATCTAAGCAACTACCAGGATCTTAGGTATCTGCACATGGCAAAAATACAGGTGAGCATTTAGGACCCTGGGAAAGGTATCCCATCACCAGGTATAGCAGCTCATTCTGAAGGTGGGTGGGGGGGGGCTCAAAACTGGGAACTTCTTAAAGCCAAAAAAAAAGTTTATTTTGCCATAGATCATCTGATATAAATCCCTTGACTTCGAATTGACATTGAATAATTTTTCTCCAGTCTAAAATGAAATAAATATTTTGGACCAAACTTTAGAAAAAAAATATGAAAATAGGAGATTTACATGTCAGGAGGCACTTCATGTAGATCAAGTTATGGGCCTCCTATATTCACAGCATATATTTCTTCAGTATTATGTTATTGCTAAGTTAGGCACTGTAGAGGTGCTCTATGAATCACCACTCTGCTCTATGAATTAACTGTCAACTGAAAAAGTGAAACATAAATTTAAACAGAAAATCTGTTAACAAATGATTTATTTTATACTCATTTAGTGAACTCTCCAAGATTGAAGGAGACTGGGTTGGCATGCCCACATGGAAATCTGCCTTAGAAACAATGGAAAAGAAAAAAAAAAACATTACAATGAAAAATAATGCACAGAGTTAAAAAAAAATATTGATACAATTTTAAAATATAGTTCTTTTTGGTATTGGTATCTTCAATGACAATGGGGAACGTTTCCTACAGGTAAGTAAACTTAATGGTGTGTGAATTACTAACACCTACAAACACCAGGACATTTATAAATACACAAGGGTTTCACATGATGGGTTGCACAGGAATACGATTATATTTTAATTAACACAAAATGGGCTGGTTTAGTTAGGAATACCAGTTCATACAGGGGAGCTGAAATTGAGTCTAACCATACTGGTCAAAAACGTCTTGCAAATAAAACTTAAGAAATACTGTGCTAAGGTTAAGAGAATTACTTTCAACAAAGAAGATCTGAAAGATCCAGTTATATCCAAAGCATACCATGATAGGCTACTTAGTCATTATGACACTTGTGGTTGCTTACAGTGGTAAACTCCTGGTTGCTTACAGTTGAGAAACAATGAGGTCAGTTTAAACAGGCTTTACTTGAAACCAACAGTAATCTTTTGGGTAATGATGAGCTTGATAGACATGTAAAGGACTAGTTAACAGCTGATAATCTTTGGTTTGATAGCCCTGGCTGACAAAGCAGAGGAAGCAGTTATACAGCACAACAGCAAGTGGTTGTGCCAGATTATTAATCTTTTGTGTGGGAAGAAGCAGACACACGGATTGAGGGATAAACATGTAAAGGAGTTGAAGGTGAGGAGGATCTTGTGATGGCTAGATGGGATGAGAATTTAAGAGATGTTCGAAACAATATGATTATTTCTACTCCCATTGTTTGTAATGAGGGTAGATGCATTACTGGCTTCAATATTAGCCCTATTTCAAATACTGAACTCACTTTGGCTCTCTAAATTAAAACTGCATAAATCTCCTAGGGTGGATGAAATCACCACTGAAATGCTTAGAGCTAGGAACATTGTGCTGTTACATGGCTGAAATTTTGAATATTTTTATGATAAAGATATTGTTTCTAAGGATTTTACTAGAGCTATTATTATCCCTATTTTAAAGAAAGGTGATTATAGTTCATGTGATAATTATAGAGAAATTAGTTTACTTTCAGTTCCAGATGAAGTTCTTTGCATGGTTATATTTAATAGAATGAATAATTTGTTGATGGACAACTGCATGATGAACAATGTGGATTCTGAACTGGTAGAGGATATATTGATAAAATATTTTCACTTATGCAGATTCTTGAAACATGTTTAGAGTTTCAGAAACCTGATTGCTAGCATTATAGATTTCATAAAGGTTGATCGACAAAATTAGTGGTTGATTGTTAGATCATATGGAATACCTGACTAGTTAGTGTTATTATAGAGAGCTTTCATTATGTTAACTGAGTCATGTGTGCGAGTGGTAAGGCTTGTAGCAATTGGTTTAGCATTACTTCTGGTGTCCGACAAGGGTGCATTTTGTCTCCTTTTCTCTTTAGTTTGGTTATTCATTATGTTATGCGAAATTCACTTCAAGGGAATGATTTTGGCCTTAAATGGGCTGGAGATATGAAAATTTCTGATTTAGATTATGCTGATGATTTAGCCCTTTTTGGCAAATGATGTTGATGAGATGAACTTTCATTCGAGCTGTTGATGAGACTGGTAGTACAGTAGGTTTGGTTATAAACAGAGAGAAAACTAAAGTGATGAAAATTGGATAGGCAGGTGGTGCTCCAGTTTCTTTGAATTGTTGCACCGTTGAACAAGTGTCTCAGTTTAATTATCTTGGGATCTATTTAACAGATACTGGTTGTGTGTGACAAGAGATAAATAGAAGAATAGGGATTGCTGCTGCTACTACCTTTAGGAATCTATGGAGAGTGTGGAAAGACAGGCATATATACCTAAAGACTAAAATTAGGCTGTATAACAGTTTGGTTATTTCTAAGGTTAGTTATGGTAGCAAAACTTGGACCTTTTGGAAGCTGGATAACAAGAAACTTGATGTCTTTGATTCTAATGTTTGTGGAGAATCTAGGCATTAGGTAGTTTGACTTTATAAGTAACGATGAGGTTAGAAGGAGTCATCAACCTCCTTTGAGCAGCATTTGTGCAGAAAGAGACTGGGTTGGTTTGGCCATGTTATAAATCCTGTAGGATTGGCTGCAAAATGGCAAATAGGATTATAAACAGTGTGCCTTAAGACTTCAGGAAAAGGAGTGATCTATGATGCAAAGGACAGATAATGTCAAACAGGACCTTGGAAGAATTGGCCTACAGTGGCCAAATGCAGCAGCTGTAGCTCAGGAAACACGTCTGGAGAGGAAAATTACACAATCTGGTAGGGCCTCCATAACCCATGGCTGCTAAAGGATTTTGAATGTATGCAATTTTTACTGACTAACAAGCCGATACATATTACAATATCTGCCTTTTTTTTCCCTCTCTTACCATTACTTTTCAACTTTATTACACTGAATGGGCAAATTATTATATATGACCCGTTAACAATATGCAAAGCAGAAGAATTGCATCCAGTCACATGGGACACTGAAACTGGCAATGCCTATAAATAGAACAGGTTTCTAAGTACTGGAAACCAGTCATGGAAAAGTAATCATGGGTAAAGGCAGCGACATAAGTAAATTTGGCCGTGGCCAGATAGTAGGTGCAAAGAAGTTTGGTTGTTCAATCACTGCAATTGCTGAACTGTTGGGATCTCCATGTCAGACTATCACATGTGTATACCAAAACTGAAATACGGCAAAACTTTCAACCAGCAGGAGAAATGTGAACATAAACATGCAACTGACTCTCAAGGTGAGTGCAGACTGTCCCACATCGTTACAAGGAATCACACAGCTACCATATAGCAGATAATGTTGGAATTAAATGAGACCATGTCCAGAAACTATGGCAGTCAACATTCGCATCATGTCCTCTTGTTGACTGGAAGACCCCAAAAGATTAGGATACAGTTTGCAAAGGCCTATAGCAACTGGAGTGTGGAGGACTGGAAACACATCGTTTGGTCTGACGAATCACGGTTCCAATTCTATCACGCTGCTAAGAGGATGAGTGTGTAGCTTAAACCACATGAAGCAATGGACCCAGCTTGCCATGTGGGGTTGTAGAGGCAGGTAGAAGTGGTGTAACAGTTTTGAGTGCATTTCACATGGGCTTCTTTGGGGTCCCTCATACTTGTTGAGACCTCCATCACAAGGTATGTGAACATCCTCACCAACCATCTACACCCTTTCGTAATGATTCTCTTTCTGCCCATGATGCATCTTTCAACAGGGCAATGCCACACTGCATACTTCCCGAGAGGCAATCAATTAGCTCTAGGACCATTTAAGTGAGTTTACCAAACTCGAATGGCCCCCTTGATCACTAGACCTCAACTCCACAGAGAATTTCTGGGATGAATTGAAAAGATCTGTTAGAGCCCGTGAACCCCCACCAGCAGCTGTAGATGCTCTATGACAGGCGATCCTCACTTCATGGGTGGCAATGCCTCCTCCAGTTTTCAACATCTCCTTGAATCCTTACCAAGATGCCTGGCTGCTGTTGTGAGAGCAAAAGGTGGAGCAACAGTTTATTAGGTAGGTGTATATAATTAATTTGAATAAACTCAATATATGTAATAATGTATATAATAATTCAGTGTAGTTTGTGCATTCCTATAAAGATACCTGCTCTACTATATCTTCCCTATTCTAGAATCAACTGTACCTAGTTATGCTTGCCAATTATAGAAACTGAATTTAACTTTCAAAATCTTTGAAATGATTTTAGGAGAATAACTGAAAAATAAAGTTCACTTATTCCTCAAATCTGGTATTCAAAGCGTGTATAGAAGTGGATGGAAACTCTCCCCTACTCAGAGCAACTAATTGAAAATCAGATTACTTAGAACTTCCATGACTTGAAGTAAAGCCTTAACTGGGATATTGGTTAGGGAGCTAGCTATTGTTCCAGCACAGCAAACTTTGCTTGTTGTGTTGCTCTAACTTAGGCAGTGGTCAGCAGTGAGTTTGGTCTTAGTAAGGAATGCCCTTGTATGAGAAAGCCTGTAAAAGCTAGGAGTAGCTTTTAACACTAAACCTACCAACACTTCATGTATACCTATTCTTACCATGATCGGTCAAATGACTGGTCCTAAAAAAGTTATATTTTTTACAATTGAATGCAGATAATAATCAATTTGGTCATCATCATCATCCTCAAGCAGCCATGGGCTACGGAGGTCCAATCAGACCATGCAATTTAGTTCTCCAAGCAAGTCTATCCTGAGCTACATTTGCTGCATCCGGCCACTGCACACCAATTCTAACAAGGTCCTGTTTGACATTGTCTGCCCACCACATCCTAGGTCTGCCCCTCCTTCTGAGGCCTCTAGGAACACTGTTCATAAACCTATTCGCCAATCTATAATTATCCATACGGGCAACATGGCCAAACCAGCGGGTCTCTCTCTACGCAATATGCTACTTAAGGGAGGTTGCTGACTCCTTTGCCTAACCTTATCATTAATTACAAAGTTGAACCACCTAATACCCAAGATACTACGTAAGCATCTAGAATCAAAAGCATCTAGTTTCCTGTTATCTTGTTTACACAGCATCAAAGTTTCATTACCATAACTAACCCAAGAAAGAACCAATTATATAGTCTAATTTTAGTCTTTAGCTGTATACGCCTATTTCTCCACAATCTCCATAGATTCTTAAAAGTCCCGGCAGCAATCCCTATTCGTCTTAATCCCATGCCGCACATCACCAGTATCTGTTACATAGCTCCCAAGGTAATTAAACTGTGACACCTGCTCAAGACTGCAACCATTCAGATGAACTGAATCACAACCTGCCTGACCAATTTTCATCACTTTAGTTTTCTCTCTGTTTATAACCAAACCTACTGTACTACCAGTCTCATCAACAGCTCGAATGAAAGTTCATCTCATCAACATCAGTTGCCAAAAAGGACTAAATCATCAGCATAATCTAAATCAGAAATTTTCGTATCTCCAGCCCATTTAAGGCCAAAATCATTCCCTTGAAGTGAATTTCGCATAACATAATCAATAACCAAACTAAAGAGAAAAGGAGACAAAATGCACCCTTGTCGAACACCAGAAGTAATGCTAAACCAATTGCTACAAGACTTACCAACTCTCACACATGACTCAGTGTTATTATAGAGAGCTTTCATTATGTTAACTAACTTGTCTGGTATACCATATGATCTCACAATCAACCACAAATTATGACGATCAACAGAGTCGAAAGCCTTTTCAAATCAACAAAGCTAGCAACCAAAGGTTTCTGAAACTCTAAACATTTCTCAAGAATCTGTCTAAGTGAAAATATCTGATCCACACATCCCCTACCACTTCTGAATCCACATTGCTCATCACGCAATTGACTGTCAACCAGATTCTTAATTCTATTAAGCACAATCATGGAAAGAACTTTACCTGGAACAGAGAGTAGGCTGATACCCCTATAGTTATCACAAGAACTGCGATCACCTTTTTCTGAAAATAGAGATAACAATAGCTCTGGTAAAATCCTTAGGAACCATGCCTTTATCATAAAAGTTATTCAAAATTTCAGTCATCCAAGTGGTAACCGAAACATTCCCAGCTCTAAGGATTTCTGTAGTAATTTCATCTACTCCTGGGGATTTATAAAGTTTAAGTTCAGAAATAACCAATATAACTTCAAATTGTGTTATAGGGCCAACATTAAAGCCACCAATGCATCTATCATCATTACAAACAATGGGAGTAGAACTAACCACATTGTTTAGAACATCACTGAAATGCTCAGCCCACCTAGCCATGACAGAATCCTCACCTTCTATAACCTTACCTTGTTTATCCATCAATCCCTGTATGCCTGTCCATTTTCTACCACACAAAACATTAACTATCTGATACAGCTCTGTGCTGTTGTGCTGCCTAACTGCTACCTCGGCTTTGTCAGCCAAACCATCAAGCCAAAGATTCTTATCAGTAGCTAACTGATCCTTTACACGTTATTAAGCTCTCTGTAATCCTTTCTATTAGGACTAGTAGGATATTGATTAAGGACATTCCTGCAGTTCTTTCTTTCTGAAATAAGCTCAAGTGCCTTATCACTTAAATAATTCTGCCTCCTCTGCTCCTTTTTTCCTAAAAGAGTACTGTTAGTTTCCAAAAAAGCCTGTTTAAAATGGCCCCATTCTTCCTCAACTTCAGTAGTAAGCAAACCATGACTGTCATAATGACTAAGTAACCAATCATGGTAATCTTTAGCTATAACTGGGTCTTTCAGAGCATCAGTATTAAAGGTAAATTTTTTAACCCTAGCACAACACTTTTTAAGTTTAAGTTGCAAGACACTTCTGACAAGATAATGGTCAGATCCAATTTCAGCTCCCCTATATGACCTGGTATTCCTAATAGAACTAGTCCATTTGCTGTTAATTAATATATAATCAATCATATTCTTATGCAGCCCATCAGGTGAAACCCATGTGTACTTATGTATGTCGCGGTGTTTGTAATAAGCGTTAGTTATTCTGAAACCATTGAGTTTACTTATCTGTAGGAGACGTTGCCCATTGCCATTGCAGCTACCAATACCAAAAGGGCCTATTACTCCTCCCCAAAGGTCAGAGTCAGTACCAACTTTGGCATTGAAGTCACCTAGGACAAGGGTAATATCTCCTTTCTTGACAGAATTCAAAATATCCTGAAGTTGTCCGTAAAACCTATCCTTCTCATCCTCATCAGCATCCTCAGTGGGGGCATAACAGCAGATAACATTCCAGTCTTTAATGCTTGTCTGAAATTTTGCTGTAAGAAACCTTTCATTAATGCACTCATATCCTAGAAGAGCATCACTAGCATGTCTGCTGAGCAGCAGACCCATGCCTTGGTGATGCTTTCCATCCTCCCTCCCTGAAAAGAGAAATTTAAAGTTATTTTTAAGTATCTCACCTTTACCTGTCCATCTGGTCTCTTGCAAGCCTAGAATATCTAGGTTATAGCACTGGAATTCCTGCATGAGGACCTCAAGAGAATAATCTCTATGTCCTCACATTCCATGTTCCTGCAGAGAGAAAATGATTAGTAGGATTTTTAAAGAAATTAGATTTATTGAGATTGGTAGGGCCAACAATATCAAACAGCCCCCTGATCGCAGGCATGGGGCAAAGACCTTTTCCTCCTCCGCTAAAGGCTGAAGTCACCGATGCTAGTAGGAACTTCAGGCACCACCTTTTCAAGTGGACTTTTTCAAGAGCCATGTGGCTTGCTTGAGACACATTACTCCAGTTTAGGCTTGACGATGCCCAACTAGCTAAGTAAGGTTCAGGTATTTGATACTGAATTAAATAATAAATGAAACAATTTTCACAAAATGAGTAAACAATTTTTTTTTATTTCAATTATAAACATGAAAAGAAAATGAAAAATGAATGGTAGTTCTATAGTTTCTTGCATTTATAAATAAATAACGCATATCTTATTCATCTTCAATGCATTTTTTTTTTTACAAATTATTGAGTTCTCAAAAGTACATTTGTCGCACACATATTTTTTGCATTTCAAACAGATTTTTGTAGTTTTATTGTCTTTGCAATATCTTACTTGGCAAGTTTTTCGTACATGTGAAACTAAACTTATATTTATTGATATTTTCGGTATATTTCCTTTTTTTTTTTGCTTGCAATTCTTGATATTCGGCAGCAAGTTATTCAGCTAACTGGAATAAAAATTCCTGCCTTGAAATTTTTCCCGTTTCTTTATATAAAATGCATGCATTTATTCCAGCTAGGTCAAGAATATTGAAAAATATTTGGAGGAGCCATCTCCAAGATTTCGATTTCACACTGTGTTTTCTTACCATTTGATCCATCACATCTACACCGAATTTTGTGCTATTATAAAATCTAATCATTTCCGGTATATGCTTATCACTTTTTTCAGTTTCTATTGAGTTACGCATTGAACTTAGTAGAACTACTTTTTTATTTAGTTTACTTTTATATATTGTTAGAGTAATATAACCTGATTTATATAGTTTTGTTGTAAAGCATGCCATATTATCTTTCACTTGTTTGGCAGGTTTTGGTATGTCTCACTTGTTTCCATCAGTAGTGAATGGAATCAGTAGTGAATACGGTCCATCAGTAGTGATGGTTCCAACAGTAGTGGTTCTTTTTGCTAGCAGTTTTGTGGCTAACGATATTCTCGTAAAAAAAATTATCCATGGTTACGTTCCTTCCACACCCCATGAATGGTTTTATTAGCTTGAGGACAATGAACTTCCCAAGTGGAACTGAAGATTCTCTTATCCTCATTTTTTCTCAAATATGAAAATCCATTTATTACATACTTGCTATTGACGTCAGATGCTAACCAGAATTTGATTCCAAACTTATCTGGTTTGTTCAGCATATATTTTGTAAATCTACACCTAGCCTTGGAGGGAAACAACTGCTCATCAACAGTCAGCACCTGGGTTTGTAACAATTTGGCTATTCTCATTGAATTGGTCCCATTTTTCAGATATCAAAGCAAATTTATTGGTTTGCAAATGCTGGCTTTGTTCGCTTTTCTTATCAAATCGTATAAACCTCATAATTTCATTAAATACATTCCTGCTCATGGTTTTTGAAAAAAATGCAGGACCCCATTTCTTATTCCATAAGTATGAGATGTCTAAATTTTTTACCTCATATGCGCTGCGAGCATACAGCAGAGCAACAAATGCATCTAATTTTTCCACATTTAGTCCCCAACATTCTAAATGTTTCTGCACATGTTCTTATATGTTCCATCATATGGTGGTCAATGATCAAAGAAAATTCAGTCTTTACTTTCCCTTTCATAATATGTCGTTTAGCATATCCTGTCAGCCCTGATACTTCCCTAAAAATATCATGAACTACTGCTCTTCCAGGTTTGGAACCTTAACTATTTCTTCCCAAACTGTCCCATCAGCAGCAGTTTTGGTGTGTTGGTCCTCTATATCACTCTCACTTTTGGAACTCAATAAAAATCTCCTTTTCTTTGGCCCTCTATGTTTATTCAAAATATTCTCCTCTTCATTATCTGTATCTGAGGACTCGTATTCTTCAGTTGTGTCAAATAGGTCATCATCTTTTTCTATGTTATCTTCAGTTTCACAAAGTTCCTGTTAATCGAATTCCAAATACTCTTCATCTATGTTATTTATTTTTTCTAATAACATAATATTTTTTGAATGTTCTCAACAGTTTTGGGATAAATATTCACAACAGAATATGCAGTAAAGACGAAATATAAAACTTACATCTAAGTATTGTTGGTTCACTTTTTCTTACTTCAAAATAGCACTTATAACTTGAAATGTTCAAAATAATAATTGATTTTTATTTCAAAATGCAGTAAGTGCTTTATAACTTTCATACTGTGATGCTCTCTCCTGGAGTTACAAGATTGTACTGTGTCACCCAACTCTGCAGGTATACTTTTGTTTGTATGTATATTACAAGAAAAGTTGTAAAGTTAAATAGTGATGTGATAACGTTGTATGTGGGAAATTGCACACAAATGTTTGAAAAGATCAATTTGACTGGTCGTGGTAGGTTTAGTGTAAGATTCTTCTCTGTCCTATGTGTAGCAAAATGAAAAAAAAAATGGGGTTGGGGATTAAAGGGAGATTAGGTAGTATGTAACTTTGGGCCTTTATTTATCATAGCCTCTAGTTACAGAAAGTAAACATCTTGGAAAAATAAGTAATTATTGAAATAACTACAAAGAATGACAATTTAAAAAAAAAAATAGAGAAGGGTGCTGAAAAGTCTAAAAAAAAATCAGAACGATATAAATGAAGAGAGATAAAAATTGCAAAAAACATGTTACTGCTTGCACTCAACTTTTGGGTGTTTGGTATTGAGAGAGTGGAGGCTTCTGCACTAACTCTTAGGTGCTGGGCAATGGGAGGGTTAATGCTTTTGCACTCAGCTGTTGAGTGCTTGGAACTGAACAGGTTAAATATCCTAATGGTCTCTATTACTAGAAAGTTCAATCAGACATCTGATATTTTAAAAGCAACTGGTTTTATGTTTAAATGTATCATTTTAGACTTGTTTATATAGCTATCTAGTTTTCACCAAGCTATCATTGCAAACAATTTTTTCACGAGGTAAAATTAATGAATATATTCTATGCATTTTATAGTTCTTACAGGATTCAATGTTTCTCGGTCAATGGCTCTTCGAAATAAGAAAGCTGCATGAATCATATTGGCTGCTCGTGCTGCTTGATTATGTGTAGGATGGACCAGAATTGCATCCTTAAAAAGAAAAAAGGAAAGCATTTTATTTCAACAACTTACAATAGAACAATCAAAAAGCCAAATTTATAAATTCAAAGTACAAGTAAAATTTCATTATAGTGAACTTTAAGGAACAGCTATTCTTTTGTGATACTAAAATTTAGTAATACCAAAAGAAAAAAAATTGAAAAGTATCTTTTATTGCAGTACTCTTAGTTATACACATCAGCTGTTAAAAATGTAATACTTACATGAACATAAATTGTTCAGATTAAAATAACATCATAAGACTTTAAAAACCCTGAGCAAATATAAAAAAAAAGTGCATTAATACCGTAATTACAGTATATCACTAAAAAAAGAAATTTACCTATTTTTAAAATATAATCATCGGGAAAAAAATTAATTATTTTTGATTACATCAGTTTTATCATTTTTGTTTTAATTTTTTGTTCTTCTACTGAGCAAATAATTATCTATATTATTTAACTGGTGAAATAATTTGTAGGGAGCATCAAGTGGCAAATATAAAAACTGGTGATTTTATGCTATACTTGTGGTTGCATCCGAGAGGAAAACCACAGTTTCTTCAGATGGATCCTCTTAATCAATCATCAAGATATTGAAAATTCAATGAATCAAAATCAATAAAATATTTCCGAGGATGAAATATACTATTTTCTGAATCGACTTGATTTAAAGCATCTGTTGTAAGATTTTGTAAACACATTAAATAAGAAAGTAATAATAAATAAAAAGGTCAACTATGCAATATTTTTCAAACCAAAACAAAAATACTCAATGTCATTACATTCAGCGAACAATATAGATTTTTCCTTTCTAAGATGCATTCAATAAATTATAAAAAAATTAAGAACATTTCAACAGTTTCAAATGGCATTCAAATGGCAAAATATACAAAAAATATATGGCAGCACTTCTGTAATAGTCACCCAGAACCTCCAATAAAAACCATCCAACTTGGTATATTTCTAGGCACATCATAGAAAACACACACAGGAAAATCTGATGTAAACAAGTCAACTTGCTGAAGCTAATATTTATTTATAGCACACTAGCTAGAACATTAGCTACTGAATGCCATAATTTGGACTCGATTAATGGCAGTTTGAAGAAGCACAAAAGATTTATTTACTTTCTGCTGCATCAATCTGAAGAAAAATTTAAAAAAATAGCATAATTTAAGAGTTCTGAAAAGTCTATTTTTCACATATATATAAATATAAAAATTAGATCATTAATAATACACAACTGTCCCATTTAGCATTCAAGGTCAAATATGCAGGCTTCATGAACTGCATTTTCACAGTTATGACAGCATAAGGCACCCTAGTTTTAAATTTAGCTATTAAGAAATTGTTGTTAATGCAGTCATATCATACAAGAGCATCATCGGTATGTCTGCTGAGAAGCAAGCCTATGCCACAAAGCTGCTTTCTGTCTTATAAACCTAAATTGAGAAAGCTTATAGAAATGAATCCACAACTCATCATTCATTTTTACCAAGTATTTAATTGCTATTAAGCTGTTTAGGTAACAGGATGAATATGGGTATACAGAAAAAATTGTCTTCAACCAGGTGGGACATGTCATCAGGAGTCATGGTTTCAGATCCCACCCAGCTCAAGACAATTTTTCCTCTACACCCATCTTCATCCTGTTACCTAAACAGCTTAACAGTAATTTAATACTAAGTATAAATATTTAATCTCACCTTTAACTGACTATATGGTCTCTGCAAGCCCAGAAGATCTAGATTATAATGCTGGATTTTGTGCGAGAATGATCGTCGTCATCATCCTCAGGCAGCAATGGGTTACAGAGGTCCAACCAGACTGTGCAATTTAGTTCTCCAAGAATATACTTGTGGAAAAATAATGGTCAGTATATTTTGAATGGAATTATGCTTATTGAGAGAGGAAGAACCAACAATATCAAACAGATCCCTAATTGCTGGAATGACTTGAGAACTGGCCATGCAGATAATAAAAGAAGAGTGATGCTACACACCACAAGGATGTGATCACTATAATAAAGGTTGAGGTTGTTTTCGACCTTCCATGTAAAGTGTGAAAGAATAAAGGAGGAGCAAATTGTGAGATCAATGGCATTAAAGGTATGGTTAGGAGACTGAAAATGCATACTGACTCTGGTGTTGAAGAAGGAGAGTGAGAGTCTCCATATCAGTGCTTGAGGCCCTGATCCCTCCCACTGTTATCATAGGTTTTTTTTACCTCTGAGCGTCACAGTTTATTAAATATTATTAAATAAAGACAGAACATAAGCTTGCTGGCAAAAAATTAGTCATCTCCAGCTGTATGAGGGTTACATCTGTTTGACAACAACAGAGGGCGCACCAGTAATAAAGGTGTCCTACAAATAGCTGTGCCGTGCGCTACAAGGTTCATACAGTGACAAGAAGTTGTTGTGTGCCATGTGTGTGTTTGTAGCTCCGTGAAACATGTGTCACGCCAAAGATGTGAATGAGTGGCAAAAAGGTGTTTTTGTGTTTGACCGAGCCAAAGTGCAAGTGTACAAGTAGTTGCTGCCTTTGCAGGTTTGTCGAAACGTACTGCCCAAAGGGTCTTCCAGCAATGGCGTACATCGCAGTCCACTGGTAATCGTCGCCAGAACTGTGGCAGAAAGACTGTGCTCACCAATAGGAACCGCTGAAGTGTGTCACGCACTGTTAGGGCAAACCACTATGCAATGAGGCAGGAATTGCTGCAGTCAGCCAATGCAGGCCTACAATAAGCTGTTTCCGAACAAACACTCTGAAGGGAACTGCATGCTATGAATATCTGAAGCCAAGTACTGTGGAAGAGACCCATGTTAACAGCTCTGCACAAGGCTGCATGGCTACAGTGGGCACAGTGTCACAAAGACTGGATTGTCGACTCTTGGAAGCATGTGATCTGATAAGTCATGGTTTTGCTTGTACTCGAATAATGTGAGGTGACGGGTACATCGAAAGCCACACGAAGCCTTTCATACAGACTGTGTGCAAGGTTCTGTTCAAGCTGGAGGAGGATCTGTGATGTTCTGGGGGTGTTTCAAATACAAGGAAATGGGTCCTTTGGTTGCAGCAACGTCACACTTGAACCAGAAGGGCTATATGGAGCTACTGGACAATCACGTGTTGTCTTCTGGGCAGCATCTCCACAGTGAACACCAAAAGAATACCCCCGTCTTCCAAAATGACAATTGTCATGTACACAGAGCTCAAAGTGTGTCAGATTGGCATGATGAGCATTCTGAAGCCTTTGAACATTTTGACTGGCCCGCTAAATCCCAAGATTTAAATCTCATAGAAAATTTGTGGGACTATTTGGAGCGAAGTGTGAAGCACAGTCCCAACCATTCTGCCAATCTAGCTGAACTGCGGCATTTGCGTCTGGAAGGGTGGATGAATATTGATGTGCACTACATCCGCACACTAGTGACATCCATGCCATAAAGGATTTCAGGTGTTCTTCGGTTGCAGGGAGGCATCATGTGCTATTAGGTGACATTCAGCCAGGGTTAACTAATTTTTTTGTCCGGTGAGCTTACTTTCCTACACAAAGGCTAGAGTTAACCTAGAAGCTACTTTAGGCTTGTCCTGGTTTCTCATACAACAAAGGCATGCCCAGCTAGTTTTAGTAGTCAGGTATACTAATCACTAGACCTGGTAGGGTCTATGAGCTAAATGGTAAGGTCATAAGAACCCCAAAGGCACAGGGCTAATTAGGAAAAGAAAACCCCCTACAATATATGGGAAAATATATAGCAAATATATGGAAACTTACCCTCAAGGCCATACAATGTGCTCTTTAATGTGCACTAGGGTATGGTTATCATGTACACGGGGCCATGGCTAAACATTTAATCTGGCAGACAGTGACCTTTCCAAGCACATCAATGTCTCCTTTCTCACCAAGGGCAGCACAGGTGTTAACAGAGATAAATCTCAACACTGGCACAGTTGGAATCTGGAACTGCAGATTACAAGCCTGGTAACAGATTAATAGTCTACTACTGAGTGAACCAACCCCCATCCCACTTGTGTTAATACCACCCCAAAGAGGACTATGCTTTTTAATATCCCGAATGAAAATGGGGACAACAGCTGCAAGACAAGGTTAGACTGAAAGATAACATTTCTAAGTGGAAGACTGATGGATCACCTCTAAACTGGTGATGAGGGGGGTTTGAACTGGAATGAAGAATAATGGCTCGTGCCAACAGCAACATCCTCATGAGGTAGACCATTTCCATCCCTATCCTGTCAGATAAATGAAAAATATCATGGATTTGTTATTATGAAAAATACCAATAGTGAAATTGGCCAGGCCTAGCACCTAATGTCTGACTTTGCCCTCTCGTGGTGCAGGCAGTTAGTATCTTTCAAAAGAGTGGAAGTGAACAGAAGGGGAGGGCTACCAGATTAGTGTGGCCTACTGATCTGGACAACTATGGTTACTTTTTTTTCCTACCCTGCTGAGCAGTGGTTAACCACATAGGGTCCTGGTGCTGACCATATATATCTACTGGACTGGACTGATATAAGGCCGAGTTTGATTATGGATCCTAATTTTGCTGCACTGGTGGCTTCTGTGGAGGGATTGGGTTGCTTTACCTCTGCGAGACACTTTTTTTGCACACCATGGGCTAAATGGCCAGGTTACAAGGACCCCGAAGGCTCAAAGAATGTTGGGGGAGGGGGGCCACTGGAACAGCTGTTGGCAGACAGATGGAAGTCTCCCGTCAAGGCCATCCAGTGTGTTCTTCAATGTGCACAGGGTATGGTTTTCCCACACATGGAGCAACAGCTTAAAGTTCCATTTGACAGATGGCGGCCTTTCCAAGCCCATCGGTGTCCCCTACTGACCATGGGCAGGGCAGGAACTTTTGCGGAGATAAATCTCAATGCTGACCCAGCTAGGACTCAAACCTGGGAACTGCAGATTACGAGCCTGGCAAGCTACCCCGCCCCCCTAAGAAGGGAAAATCTTCTGCTGTGTCTTCTGTTTGTGGTTGACAGCCCCAAGTGAATAGATTCACAGGATATGTTTATCAGCTGGTGGATAATCCTGAGAAGAGGTCATCGCAGGCACCTGAACTCTTTGCTTCTATTGGCATCGTCAAATTCTACATTGGTGGAAGACTTCCAGTGTAGATGGCTTCAGCCTTTAGTGGTGGGGGGAATGGGTCTTTGCCCCATGTCAGCAATTAGGGGGATGTTTGATATTGTCGGCATTCCCTCTCTCAATAAACATAGTTTCTTTAAACATCCCACTAACCATTTTCTCTCCATAGATAGTTGGAATGTGAGGACTCTGCACAGAGCTTATTCTCTTGATGTCCTCACACAAGAATTCCATTATAATTTAGATATTATCAGCTTGCAAGAGACCAGATGGACAGATAAAGGTCAGGTTTATAAAAATAATCTTAAATTTCTCATTTCATGGAGGAATGATAATAAGCATCACCAAGGCACGGGTCTGCTTCTCAGCAGACACGCTAGTGATGCTCTTCTAGGATACGAGAGCATTAAAGGTTTCTTACAGCAAAATTTCGGACAAGCATTAAAGACTTGAATGTTATCTGCTGTTATGCCCCCACTGAGGATGCCAATGAGGATGAGAAGGATAGGATTCACAGACAACTTCAAGATATTTTGAATTCTGTCAAGAAAGGAGATGTTACCCTTGTTCTATGTGACTTCAATGCCAAAATTGCCACTGACTGACATTTGGGGAGGGACGATAGCCCTTTAGGTATTGGTAACTGCAATGGCAATGGGCAATGTCTCCCACAGGTAAGTAAACTCAATGGTTTCAGAATAACTAACACTTATTACAAACACCACAACATACATAAGTACACATGGGTTTCGCCTGATGGGCTGCATAAGAATATGATTGATTATACAGGGTGATTCAAAACTCTTGCACCAAACTTTAAGGGGTGATAGAACACACCTAAACAAGCACTTTTCGTCATACAATGTATGGTCGAAACTCAAGCGCCGAAGCGATAGGGGTTAGCAATTACTGCATCAGGAAATGAAAAAACACAAGAATGACAGAAGAGGTTTAAAACAATTGCAGAAATTACAAAGTACAGAATTTTATTGAACAAATTACAGGAACTGCTCAAAAGAGCAACCGCCAACATTAATGCAGGCTTCACACCTTCAATGTAGTGATTGGCATACATCGGCAAAAACACCAGGCATTTCTCGTACAGCGGCAGCAGCAATAGAAATCCTGGCAACGAGGTCCTCATTGGAATCGATGGGGCTATCGTAGATGAGGATTTTCATATGGCCCCATAGAAAAAAGTCCAGACATGAGAGATCGGGCAATCGTGGCAACCGAGCGATGGGACCACCCGGACCAATTCATCATCCTGGAAATGTTGCATCCAAGGTGTTCTGCACATCCATGCTGAAATGGGGTGGCGCTCCATCATGTTGGAACCACATACGTGTTTGAATGTTTGCTGGAACAGGGTTCAGTAATTCTCGCAAAACTTCTTGTAAAAATAGGAGGTACTTTCTCCCTTTCAGTCGGGCTGGCAGAAGGTACGGTCCAATCAAATGGTCATGGAAGATTCCAGCCCAAACATTTATGGAGAAACGCCACTGGTACAAATGTGGACGTAAGTCATGCGGATTAATGGTGGCCCACACATGTGAACTGCGAGTATTAAAAATGCCCTCACGTGTAAAAGTGCATTCGTCAGTGAATAAGACATGTGCATCAAAGTCCGGTTGTGCTACAGTCTGCTGCAGGAACCACTGTGCAAAATCCACACGAGGCCGATAATCTGCAGGTGTCAAGGAGTGCACCCTCTGTGCATGGTAGGGGTGTCATCGTTCATCTCGTAGAACTTGCTACACCTTCGATTGGGGCACACTTACGGCATGTGAAATTGCTTGCGTGCTACATTCGGGTCGATCTCCAACCCTATGTAAAATTTCCTCTGTAACACGTGGCATCCTCACACTCCTTGCATTCCCTGTATCCTGCAAGCAGCTGACAAAGGAGCAAGTTTCGTACAGATACCAGTGCAATCACTGAAAGGTTTTATGATCAAGCACGCTTCTAGTCAGAAAGCGCTCCAGGTACGGTCTTTGGGCTTCCCTCGCATTCCTGTCTGCAGCTCCATACATGAAATGCATGTCCGCCTTCACCTGATTCATGAAACAATTCGTCCATTCTGCAATCCATGTAGAAATGACGACGAGGGCGAAAACCAGCGCTTATAAGTGTTCACTGGAAAGCGCCCTCTAGCGCTTCATCGCTTCAATGCAAATTCTGACCATGCATTTGTATGACAAAAAGTGCTTGTTTAGCTGTGTTTTATCACCCCTTCAAGTTTGGACCAAGAATTTTGAATCACACTGTATATTAACAGCAAATGGGTTACTTCTGTTAGCAATACCAGGGCATATAGGGGAGCTGAAATTGGATCTGACTATTACCTCGTTAAAATTGTTTTGAAATTTAAACAGATAGTTAAGATGTGTTGTGCTAAGGCTAAAAAATTACTTTTAATTCTGAAGCTCTGAAAAGATCCAGTTATAGCTAAAGCTTACCATGATAGGTTACTTAGTTATTATAACAATTGTGGTTTGATTAGTACTGAAGTTGAGGAAGAATGTGACTGTTTTAAACAGGCTTTTTTGGAAACTACCAGTACTCTTTTACAAAAAAAGGGAAAGAGGAGGCAGAATTATTTGAGTGATAAGGCACTTGAGCTTATTTCAGAAATAAAGAACTGCAGGAATGTCCTTAATCAATACCCTACTAGTCCTAATAGAAAGCATTACAGAGAACTTAATAAATGTGTAAAGATTTAGCTGCTGATAAGAATCTTTGGATTGATGGCTTGACTGACAAAGCCGAGGAAGCAGTTAGGCAGCACAACAGCAGAGAGCTGTACCAGATAGTTAATGTTTTATGTGGTAAAAAACGGACAGGTATACAGGGATTGAAGGATAAACAAGGTAAGGTTATAGAAGGTGAGAATTCTGTCATGACTAAGTGGGCTGAGCATTTCACTGATGTCCTAAACAATGTGGCTAGTTCTACTCCCACTGTTTGCAATAATGATAGATGCATTGGTGGCTTTAATATTGGCCCTATAACACAATCTATAGTTATATTGGTTATTTCTAAACTTAAACTTCATAAATCCCCAGGGGTAGATGAAATTACTACGGAAATGCTCAGAGCTGGGAATGTTTCGGTTACCACTTGGATGACCGAAATTTTGAATATCTTTTATGATAAAGGCATGGTTCCTAAGGATTTTACCACAGTTATTATTACACCAATTTTCAAAAAAGGTGATCACAGTTCTTGGGATCACTATAGGGGTATCAGCCTACTCTCTGTTCCAGGCAACGTTCTTTGCCTGATTGTGCTTAATAGAATTAAGAATCTGGTTGACAGGCAATTGCGTGATGAGTTTGGATTGGATTGTTTTACCTCTGAGCGGCACTTTTTTGCACACAATGGGCTAAATGGCCAGGCCACATGGACTCCGAAGGCTCAGAGAAGGTTGGGGGAGGGGACCCACTGGAACAGCTGTTGGGAGACAGATAGTAGCCTCCCGTCAAGGCCATCCAGCACGTTCTTTAATGTGCACAGGGTATGGCTCTCACGCACACAGGACCACGGCTTAACGTCCCATCCGACGGACGGCGGCCTTTTCAAGCCCATCGGTGTCCCCTACTGACCGTGGGTAGGACGGGGAAATTTTGCGGAAATAAATCTGAACGCTGACCCAGCTGGGACTCGAACCTGGGAACTACAGATTACGAGCCTGGCACGCTACCGACTGAGCCACCCCCGCCCCAACGTGATGAGCAATGTGGATTCAGAAGTGGTAGGGGATGTGTGGATCAGATATTTTCATTAAGGCAGATTCCTGAGAAATGTTTAGAGTTTCAGAAACCTTTGGTTGCAGCTTTGTTGATTTCAAAAATGCTTTCGATTCTGTTGATCTTCATAATTTGTGGTTGATTGTGAAATGATATGGTATAACAGACAATTAGTTAACATAATGAAAGTTCTCTATAACAACACTGAGTCATGTGTGAGATTTGGTAAGGCTTGTAGCAATTGGTTTAGCATATTTCTGGTCTTCAACAAGGGTGCATTTTGTCTCCTTTTCTTTTTAGCTTGGTTATTGATTATGTTATGCGAAATTCACTTCAAGGGAAAGATTTCAGCCTTAAATGGACTGGAGATACGAAAATTTCTGATTTAGATTATGCTGATGATTTAGCCCTTTTGGCAAATGATGTTGATGAGATGAACATTTTCATTCGAGCTGTTGATGAAAGTAGTAGTAGAGTAGGTTTGGTTATAAACAGAGAGAAAACTAAATTGATGAAAATTGGTCAGGCAGGCTGTGATTCAATTAATCTGAATGGTTGCAGTCTTGAGCAGGTGTCACAGTTTAATTATCTTGGGAGCTATGTAACAGATATTGGTGATGTGCGGCATGAGATTAACAGATGAACAGTGATTGCTGCCGGGACTTTTAAGAACCTATGGAGAATGTGGGGAAATAGGCGTATACACTTCAAGACTAAAATTAGACTGTATAATAGTTTGGTTCGTTCTGGGGTTAGCTATGGTAGTGAAACTTGGACACTTTGTAAACAAGTTAACAGGAAACTAGATGCTTTTGATTCTAGATGCTTGCACAGTATCTTGGGCATTAGGTGGTTCAACTTTGTAAATAATGATGAGGTTAGGCAAAGGAGTGGGCAACCTCCCTTAAGCAGCATATTGTGCAGAGAGAGAGAGCCTGTTGGTTTGGCCATGTTCCATATGTATAATTATAGATTAATGAATAGGGTTATGAACCGTGTGACTAAGGGCCTCAGAAAGAGGGGGCAGACCTAGGATGTGGTGGGCAGACAATGTCAAACAAGACTTTGTTAGAATTGGGGTGCAGTGGCCTGATGCAGCAGATGTAGCTCAGGGCAGATATTTGTGCAGAACTAAATTGCTCGGTCTGGTTGGACTGCCATGGCCAACAGCTTCTTGATGGTAATGATGATGAAGTTATACAATTTCTTATAAGTAACATCTCACTATTACTGCAGGAAGAATAATTAAATATTTGGTATGTATATTGGTAATGTATACTTTGGTAATGGTATATATTTGGTAATGTATACTGTTTTAAATATTAAAGCCCACATTAAATCTGAGATAAATTTTAAAAGCCTACATGTAACATTAGTAAAGATGACACTAAAAAATATACTTACTATTCCATAAAAATTGCTATTTATCATAAGAGGAGCTCGACCTCGTAAATATACATATTCTTCCCACCAGTCAGACACCTAAATAATTAGAGTTATTAGGTTATAAGATTATCATATTTAAAACTAATTTTTACAGCTTTTCAAAACACTAATTTCAAATCATGAATGTAATTTTAAAAGAAGAATTGGTCATTACTAACAAGATTTTAATTTGAAGGCAAAAAATTCTAAAGCATAAAATTTCTTAACATAATAAAATATATTCAAAATAAAAGTAAAGCAAACAATACACTGTAAATGTGAATTATCAAAAATAAAAAATTCAATTGTTTTAAAAGCAGTTAAAATTACTTGGAAGAACTCTCCACAAGGGTTGGGTTGTTTTACCTCTGAGCGGCACTTTTTTGCACACAATGGGCTAAATGGCCAGGTCACATGGACCCCGAAGGCTCAGAGAAGGTTGGGGGAGGGGACCCACTGGAACAGCTGTTGGGAGACAGATGGTAGCCTCCCGTCAAGGCCATCCAGAATGTTCTTTAACGTGCGCAGGGTATGGCTCTCCCGCACATGGGGCCATGGCTTAACGTCCCATCCGACGGACGGCAGCCTTTCCAAGCCCATCGGTGTCCCCTTCTGACCGTGGGAAGGGCGGGGAATTTTGCGGAGATAAATCTCAACGCTGACCCATCTGGGACTCGAACCTGGGAACTACAGATTACGAGCCTGGCGTGCTATCGACTGAGCCACCCCCGCCCCTGTCTCTCTCCACAAGAGTCCTGTGTTACCGTTATAACTATTAAGCCAACATTAAAGCCACCAATGTATCTATCATCATTGCAAACAATGGGAGTAGAACTAACCACATTGTTTAAAACATCACTGAAATGCTCAGCCCACCTAGCCATGACAGAATCCTCACCTTCTATAACCTTACCTTGTTTATCCTTCAATCCCTGTATACCTGTCCATTTTCTACCACACAAAACATAAACTATCTGGTACAGCTCTCTGCTGTTGTGCTGTCTAACTGCTGCCTTCACCAATCTACCAAGTCAAAGATTCTTATCAGCAGCTAACTGATCCTTTACAAGTTTATTAAGCTCTCTGTAATGCTTTCTATTAGGACTAGTAGGGCATTGATTAAGGATATTCCTGCATTTCCTTCTTTCTGAAATAAGCTCAAGTGCCTTATCACTCAAATAATTGTGCCTCCTCTGCTCCTTTTTTCCTAAAAGAATACTGTTAGTTTCCAAAAAAGCCTGTTTAAAATGGCCCCATTTTTCCTCAACTTCAGTAGTAAGCAAACTATGACTGTCATAATGACTAAGTAACCTATCATGGTAAGCTTTAGCTATAACTGGGTCTTTCAGAGCATCAGTATTAAAGGTAAATTTTTTAACTTTAGCACAACACTTTAAGTTTAAGTTGCAAGACACTTCTAACAAGATAATGGTCAGATCCAATTTCAAATCCCCTATATATCCTGGTATTTCTAACAGAACTAGCCCTTTTGCTGTTAATTAATATATAATCAATCATATTCTTATGCAGCCCATCAGGTGAAACTCATGTGTACTTATGTATGTCGTGGTGTTTGTAATAAGTGCGAGTTATTCTGAAACCATTGAGTTTACTTATCTGTAGGAGACATTGCCCATTGCCATTGCAGCTACCAATACCAAAAGGGCCTATCACTCCTCCCCAAAGGTCAGAGTCAGTACCAACTTCGGCATTGAAGTGACCTAAAACAAGGGTAATATATCCTTTCTTGATAGAATTCAAAATATCCTGAAGTTGTCTGCAAAACCTATCCTTCTCTTCTCATTGGCATCCTCAGTGGGGGCATAACAGCATATAACATTCAAGTCTTTAATACTTGTCTGAAATTTTGCTGTAAGAAATCTTTCATTAATGCACTCATATCCTAGAAGAGCATCACTAGCATGTCTGCTGAGCAACAGACCCACGCCTTGGTGATGCTTTCCATCCTCTCTCCCTGTAAAGAGAAATTTAAAGTTATTTTTAAGTATCTCACCTTTACCTGTCCATCTGGTCTCTTGCAAGCCTAGAATATCTAGGTTATAGCGCTGGAATTCCTGCACGAGGACATCAAGAGAATAATCTCTATGTAATGTCCTCATGTTCCACGTTCCTGCAGAGAGAAAATGATTAGTAGGATTTTTAAAGAAATTAGGTTTATTGAGATTGGTAGGGCCAACAATATCAAACAGTCCCCTGATCGCAGGCATGGGGCAAAGACCTGTTCCTCCTCTGCTAAAGGCTGAAGTCACCGATGCTGGTAGGAACTTCAGGCACCACCTTTTCAAGGACTTTTTCAAATGCCACATGGCCTGCCTGAAACACATTACTCCAGTTTAGGCTTGACAATGTCCAACTAGCTAAGTAAGGTTCAGGTACCTGCGATGGCCTCTGATTAGGATTATCCACCAGCTGATATAAGTATGATAAGGTATCCCATGCCTCTGTTCACTTAGAGCTGGCAACCCAGAAGCAAACAGAAAACACAGTGGCAGACTCTCCCTCAACAGAGGCCCACCAGTGCAGCAAGTCCAGGATCAATAATCAAGCTCAAATCCATAAACAAGTCCAGTCTGGTAGGTATAAATGGTCAGCACCAGGACCGTGTGAAGTTGACCACTCCTTAGCAGGGTTGAAAAAAAAGAAAAAAAAAGAAAAAAGTGGCCATAGATGACCAGATCAGTAGGCCATACTGAACTGGCAGCCCTCCCCTTCCGTTCCCTTCCAAAAGAGAATATCTCTTTTGAAAGTACTAACGGCCTGCACCACGAGAAGGCGGGGTCAGACATTAGGTGCTAGACCTGGCCGGTTCTGTGCATCATCATCACTAGGGATTGGTGCACAGCTCTCCTTCCAGTTTACGCCTAGCTACCATTTACAGGTCTCAGTCCAGCCATCTATATTTAGCATTTTCCCATGGGTTCAATTACCTATCACTGCATGAAACTTAAGTTAAATATGACCCTGTTAATAGATGGATTCCCCCCCCCCCCCTCAGCATATAAATCTGCTTCTGAACTGACTCAATAAGAGATCAAAACTAATAACAATGCTTATTCCTTTCAAGAAGAAAGAGGTAAGACGCAACAAATACAAGCAACTTTCAAAATAAGCAATGAAAAAGCATTTCACTCTAACAATTTACAGACTAATAATAAGGTTAAATAATTAAATAACATTTATAATGACTTACATAGTTTGTAGACCACCAAGATTTCATACAGAGATATAACTGAAGCTTCTTCCCAATACCGTTTTTGAAGTCTTCTGCAAGATATTCCATTCTTTGATATTTATCATTATCAAGAAGTGGCTTGACTGAGCGAAGGTACTGCACAATAAAATATTTGAAACTTGAAACAGTGTCATTAAATACCGATCAAAGTATTACCACAGTATAATAATAAATAAAATACTGATACATTTTAAGCCTAAATTCAGGCTTTTATATATCAGAAAATATAGTTTCAGGCTTCAATAATATTAAAGAAAATTAGGTTCTCATGCTGACTGTTAATTTATTTTGCTTGTTTATGAAAATAAATCAACCCTAGCCAACATACATTACAAATCTTAAAAAATACTTTTCATGGATGATTGTAAAAATACACACAGTAAAAGAGGTAACTATGAATAAATTTACGGGTTTATGAGGCTTATAGTACCCACATGCTTAAGGCACAAAATTTTAAATTTCACACTCTTCTTCAAAACATATTTCATGCAGTGAAAGAAAGGATGTTAAACTACACTACACAATCTTCACTACATTATCAAAGTTTTTGGATACTTCCTTGTTGTTTGAATGGAATACCACATTCAAAAGTTCCCTAACTCTTAAAATAAACATTTTATGGGGAAATGTCACTGGAGATAAATGTTTTGAGTGAGAAATACAGTTTTACATCTTGATTTTCAATTCATTATGCTTATTTTAGTAAGCGACTTGTTATAACAGTTACTTTTGTGCTTTAATTTGTGTTTAGGACTGATTCCTATTGCTAACAGAATCTGCTGTTAAATATTACTGTCAATAATTATTTAAATTATACAGCTGATGTTCCTTCAATTCTTGTACAGGGATTTATCAAAATAATGGAAACATGTACTGTTTGTATAGAACATTTTATTAATAAGCTGTAGGCCCACTTGGGTGTTCAGAACAGATGGAATTTGACATGGAATAGACTTATACAAGTCATGCACATGCAGTAATGGAATATGGGACCATTCTTCTTGTAAAATATGGCACAACTGTGCCAGTGATGCTGGAGGTGGAAAGTGTGATCTGAGCTTGCGCTCCAGATATTCCCACAAATGTTCAATAATATTGAGGCCTGGAGATTGAGGTGATCAGGGTAGCTGCTGTACCTTCATCCTCATGCTCTACAAACCACAACTTGACACATTTTGCACCATGCATGGGTGCATTATCCACTTGAAACCAGGGACAGTCATTAGGGAAAAATGCCCGCAACATTGGGTGCAAGTGGTCCCTGAGAATGGATTCGTAAGTTGTGGATATGACACGACCCTGCAGAATAAATAACCCCCCTAAGGAATGCCATGATATGGCACCCCACAACATCAGGGATCCACCTCCATGCTTCACAGTCAGAACCAAACAACCCTATCACTGATAAATATGCCTCCCAACTATACATTTAGAAAAAGCATTGTAAAAGCATTTGCAAATCATTATCCACCAGGGCAGCAGTTAGGTTTTGTACTAGTGTACTAGCTAAAGCTACTAAGAAACCTTAGGAGGATGCAGTATAATAAAAAGACATCAACCAAAGACACTGCTAGACATAAGCTCTTTTCCAAACACCCCAGTCCAAGAAGTTATAGATTTATTTGAGGAACAGCTACTATAGGTTGAAGGACTAAAGCCCCAAAGCATGGCAGTTATTCAGACTTAAAAATATATGTACAAAAATAATTATTTTCAAGTAAATAAACAAATGGAGTCATGATGGGGTGACCAATGTCAGCCATTTTGGAGGATATCACTCTTAGACATGTAGAGTGCTTGATAATAAAAATATCAGGGAGAAGATCCATTTTATCAGCATTAAGAAGATATTTTAGTTTTATGCAATTCCACTAAATCAACAGCAGAGAAATTGCAAAGGGAAATGAACATTTTCCTTACAATAAAAATGACAGTTGAACATGAGCAGCAATATAGTGTAGCTTTTTCAAATATATATATGTAATTCAACACAAAAATGGCTACAACACATCAGTATACCATAAACCGATGGCACTAATGATTCTCATACTGTTTAAGACTGACCACCACTAACACAAAAAAGGCAATTAAAAAAAAATGTTTTTCTACATAACTGTAGATATGCCTCTACTAGTAGTAGAAAATTCATACAAACAATATCATAGGGATATCAAATATCAAAAATCAACAATAGCGTTAGCTTGACAAGTACAAGAAGGTAATATGTACCAAACTTCAACCAGGTTAAAAATAAAGAAGCTCCGAAAACAGAAAATTTATATATATTTATAGAATGATGTATTAATGATGAAATTATACAGATTCTGCTTCCTTGGTGATTGCTGCTAGATGAAAAACCAAAAAGAAAAATCTATGGATAATGCATAGCAAATATATATTTATAAAATGTGGCAAGAGATGGCACACAAAACTGGAAGCATGTCAAATAATGTCAATGTCATTCCCATAAGGAAGTTAAAAAGGGACAGGATTGAGGTTCCCAAGTAAAGCAATGCTTTGATAAAGGGCTGTGCTGCACCTGAAATGCATAAGAAGCAATCTTTTTTGCGTCTTTTTGTAGTGTTAAGTATAAGTTGTGTTTGTAAAGTAACAAGGAATGTAAACAGTAAAGTTTCAGTGCATATTTTACAAAAGAGTTGACTATATGTTACGTTATGTTGTGCACTTCACGACATTGGAGGGAAGGAAATTCAATGGACTGCAAGGTACATGTTCCGACAGCTACATGTGGACAGCGAGGTTAACAACCACAAACCACAAGAAGGACTGGAATTTGTGTGGTGTATATATTTTTATTCTAGATTTGAGTTTATTTTTGCCTTCAGTATGGGAAGGTCTGTTGTGATGGTTCACCCATTCACTTTTACTTTTCCTTAACCAGTTTTACTTTATTTATATTATAATTATTATTTTGGGGCATTTTATATTTTCAGTTGAATCATCATTTCTCTCTCTGTCCATACCATAAGAGGAGTTGTGCATGCACAACTCCAATTTTTGATTGACAGCCTCGAATGAACAAGGAAGGACACACCCCTTCTTGCATCATAGCTAGCGAGTGTAAATTTATGCAAATGAATTTCCCAATGTACAACACACGCACGTCAGTTGCATGCCACATGTAATGTATGCGACATTAGGTCACGTAGTCAACTAGTCGAATGTAAAAATGAGAATATAGAATGTTGGTGAAAGTTTGTTGGAGCTCAGAGAGGAGTGATTTTGTTTGAGAGAGCTGTATCCTCAGATATTTTTTCAGAAAGAAGTTTCACTTTGGTGAATCTAGATTTTTGAAAATAAACTTTATTTGTTTTATGAAGTAGTTTTTGAATTTTTTTTCTCTTGAGCAGAATTCGATATTTTGACCAGAATTAACTTTAATGATTGACAATCTTTTCTACTAAGTAAATTTGAATTCTTTTCTACTAAGTAAATTTGAATTCTTTTCTACTGAGTAATGCTGATCATACTAAAAATCCTCATTTAACTTTATCTTTTCTACTAAGTAAATTTGAATTCTTTTCTACTAAGTAAATTTGAATTCTTTTCTACTGAGTAATGCTGATCATACTAAAAATCCTCATTTAACTTTATTGGCAAGATCAATTGCCTGGTGCCTGAGCTATCCAGTAATTTAACATAAATTTTGGATCAATTACAAGGTCCATAGTAAAGAAAGTAACATACGTTTTGGAGTATTACACTGTGAAGGAGGGCAGGCCAAAAACTGATAATGAAATTAGCGATTATATATTTTGGAATATTAGTTTATACTATATAAAATGTGACGCTATGTCCATCCAGCAAAAAAGCGGTGTTAATATATTAGAACCTTAGAGGTATTAATGCATTTAACTTAATTGAGCTATGAATTGCACTAATGAAGCATTCTCAGTAATTCTAATAGTAAAATCATGTCACTATAACCATAGCATTATGGTAAAGCCATACCAGAAGCTTAGATATGGAACAGTAGCTTAGCCAAATTAGCAGCAGCATCTACCAAATCATTACCCCTGATGATGACATCCCTGCTGAGTAGTAGTCAACTTCACGTGGTACTGGTTTTTCTAAGAATATAATTTTTATTCATAAGAGCAACTTCACGTGGTAATGGTTTTTCTTTCTTTTTTTTTTAAGAATATAATTTTTATTCATAAGAGTAAAGAATACAAATATATATTTACCATTTGACTCGCAAAGCTAAATAGCTTATCTGCAGGAAAATGAATAAACTAAATTAAACATGTCATTCAGCCACAGATATGGTGTACATCAAATAAATTCGCAAAACACAACACATAATAATCAGCACCAGGCCATTGGTTTTGAAGTCTTGTATTTATATTGTGTTGAATTTTTAGTTTGTAAGATTCGTCAAAAAAATTTTAATTATTAAATTATATTTATATAAATTACTGTAGGATAAAAGGTCTAAAAATTTTAATCTTTCTGTGGAAGTTTCATACTTTTTTTCCCAAACGAAACAGAATAATATTTTTAGCTATTATATACTGGAGTTTTTCTATTTTATTTATGTTAGTTAAGTTAGTTCCATGCACAGTAGCTAAGACCATATTGCACCAAACAAATATACAGTAAAAGGTTAACAGATAAAAGTCATGAAACCGGCAACCAAGGTTAAAAAACAACACACAAAGGGGAAAAGGAACAAAACGATACAGGACACAAAAAAGAAACCGAAATAGGTATAAAATCAACAATGGGTACAAGTGAACAGAGCAAGTAATAATAAATAAACGATTTATTTCACAATTATCATTGTTAGGAGATTTATGTCTCTTGTGTTGCAGCAAAATATGCTAAAATGATTCGATGGTGATAGCTCATTTTATGTATTGTACAGTTAAAGGCTTAGATATATTTACCACTACAGCAGAATAATCCTTGGCTGGTGGCTGGTATACTCACCCTAGTTTCTGCGGTGCTCTAGTTGTCGGCAGTTTGCCAGTCCAACAGCATTGCTGGGTGGTAATAAGGCATGTACAAGAAACAGCTCTAGCTAAAAGTAAACTTAAACTGACACTATATCTATGTTACACAGACTAGGGGTTCTCAACGTGGGGTATGCAGTAAAATTTTTTGAGGTATGCCATGAGAGCTCAAAAGTCGCTAGATCTAGTAACAAGTCCATTTCACTGATTACCCAGTAAAATGTTTATAATTTTATAAGATTTGTTAAATTGTTTATGCCATTTTTTGTGTTTAACATTATATATAATTTATGAATACAAAATTTAATGTGTATATATAATAGGCATGTTATAAAAGGCATGTTTCCTGGAAACGTGGGTTTGAATCCCATTCATGGCAAAACCAATTTTTTTCAGCTTATTATTTCACGAGTTCCATGTTTACCTACTGATATGTATTCTCTACTACTGATAAACATTTTATTTTATTCCCATTGTTATACTATAACTACAGTTTTATCTATCTATACAAGGGTACGCCAGTTACATACACATTTCCAGGGAGTATGTGAAGCATAGAAGGTTGAGAACCACTGACATAGACAATATTTATTATTCTGGGACCATGGCCAAGAAGAATTATATAAATTTTTAGACATCTTTAATAACATCTTACCCACCATAAAGTTTACAAGCATCAATGAAACCAACCAGAAATTACCATATGTAGACATAATGATAACACATAATTGAAAATGAAATAAAATTGTGTACAAAAAGCCTACTTTCGCACAAAATCTAATATCAACTAAATCTAAGCACCATCTCTTCATATACAGCAACAGCTTTCCACACATATTTTTATAGAACACATCACTATGCATTATCTAAAGCTTTACTAAGAAATGAAATTAACTATATTTACAGGCCAAGAAGCTGGCTATGAGAAATAATTCATAACAAAAATTCATAAGCAAGCCAAATACAAACTTAACCACAGCACTCAACCAACACAGTACAACAAGAATCAGTTAAACCTAATTACACTATAGGCTTCCCATACATACCAGGCTTCTCACATTCACAAAATAACATCTTAAAGAATTACAATATGAAAGCTCTTAACTCTATAACAAATACAATAAAGAAAGTTGTACTTAACAACAGGGACAAAATTAAATCCACAGGAGGAATATATAACATAAAAATTGACAACCCACAACTACTACTACAAGCATACTAAAAAACGAAAATAACTACGTAGGGAAAACGTATAGACAAATTGACAATCACATCACTGAACACGAAAAACAGACATTTAGAAAAAAATAGGCCATACAGCCCTAACGCAAACAATAATTCATAACAACCTAACAGCAACTAAACTCAATTATAAAATAATAGCATCTCCACTCACAAAATTTCAACTAAACTACATGAAAAATTTAATTATAAACCTTAAAAAAGAACTATGCAACACCAACTGACCCCCTTCCCACCTGCCTGGAACTTGCTACTACATAATTTCCGGTTTAAGTTATAGAAGCACCATTGGAGGGACAGCATTATATCAACTCCATCTGCCAAGGAGTTGATAGCATCTGAAGATGTTGGCAAAGCAGACTGACAAAATGAATTATGCTGAAGAATATATGTCAAATGTGTAAAGCAGCAGATGGCCCTCTACAACCATCATAGTTAAAGCTGGAAGAACATCACTGTGACCGAGCCCCATAGTTTATTATCCTGCAGCACACTTAGAAAAACAACGCTGAAGTGCTAAACAGATGAACATTCCGTGCATCAAAGGATAGTGCCAATGACCACCCAGCAATGCTATTGGACCGGTGTACCGATGACTAAAGCACAGCAACAACTGAGCATAAGCCTTGGCAGCAACTATGGTGAGTGTACCAGCCACCAACCAAGGATCATTCTCCCATAGTGGTAAATATACCTAAGCCTTTAACTGTGTGATACATAGAACGAACTATCACCATCGAATCATTTTAACATCACTTGCTGCAACACAGGAGACATAAATCTCTAACAGTGATATTGTGAAATATTAAATGAATTACAAACCACAGCTAGTTACTACTAATTTAATTTTCCATGATATTTAGCTGTACATTAAAATCCAAGTCACTATCTCCCCAGCCCAGAAATTACAGGCCACATTTTATTCAATTCAAAGGTATATTGTCTAACACAATATCCCAGAAAGTAAGCTTTAAGTTCTTATTTCTACTAAAGTCTATCTTTTAGTATAAAGGAGACATAGTAGATGAATAGTATATTACCAGTACTGCCGACTTTAGTGCTGATTCACACTGTTATTTCTTGGCACTGATGCTTCTGCCTTGATGTTACTGTTTGGCATTGATATTTCAGCCTCGATGCTACCAAAATTGACACACTCTGAATATGTTGTTGGTCAATCTGTGTAATTCAGCAAAGTTGATGCTGTATGGTTGATTTTGCAATGGCTGGTACAGTCACTTAATATCTTCTCAGTTGGGGCACTTTTCACCCACTGCAGTCATCATTTCCTCTAATGTCGATGATTTAAGGTTACCAGTCCATCTAATGGTGTTAACTTTCAACTATTGCACATTGAATTCGAAGGTCTCAACTTAATTCTCCATTTTGGTGATTACAGTAGAGGTACACAGTGCAGAAATTAAAGCACTTCGACACATGGACTATGCTATCAAGTATCAATTATTAAAGCGAGATTCTTCGAATGCTCTCGGTGAGAAATTTAAAATTCAACGTTCTTGCCAGCAAGTGATGTCTTAGTGGGTTTTAAAATAATGATGACAGCTGCTAATGGTCTACTCACATTGGCGAATGAAATAATTATTTCTACTTTTTGATAGCATAGAGTGCTTAAAAAAGTTTTAGATCCACGACACGCATTTCACGCCATTCCTATCGGTGCTTCATGAAGTGGGAAGTGAGGAACTTAATGCAGGAGAGGCAGTTGGTTGGTGAGCACGGGGGAGGGGTGGGGTGCCATATTTTGACATGTCAGTGGTTCAGCTCCAAGGATCGGAGTGGTTGGCGGAAGTGTGGGTGGCGGTAATGTGATCTGCATGTAACGGTAGTTGGGAGAGGGTGTGGTATTATGGGAAATTGCCAAGATCTGCATATGTTGAGGGAAGCATCATTATTTGTGGGTAGTAATTCATATTTATAATGAGTGGGGTACTTTTAGTGAATTAATAAATTTCGTAAACTAAAAATTGGGGTTAAGATAATTATGTTATTGAGGGTCTGAATAATGGTTTGCGTATTGGTATTACTACTGGGAGTTTTTGTGTATGGGGGGGTACATTAATCGCCGATTTTAGGAGGTATTATAGAGGTGCTAATGATGACAGCTGCTAATGGTCTACTCACATTGGTGAATGAAATAATTACTTCTACTTTTTGATAGCATAGAGTGCTTAAAAAAGTTTTAGATCCACGACACGCATTTCACGCCATTCCTATCGGTGCTTCATGAAGTGGGAAGTGAGGAACTTAATGCAGGAGAGGCAGTTGGTTGGTGAGCACGGGGGAGAGGTGGGGTGCCATATTTTGACATGTCAGTGGTTCAGCTCCAAGGATCGGAGTGGTTGGCGGAAGTGTGGGTGGCGGAAGTGTGGGTGGCGGTAATGTGATCTGCATGTAACGGTAGTTGGGAGAGGGTGTGGTATTATGGGAAATTGCCAAGATCTGCATATGTTGAGGGAAGCATCATTATTTGTGGGTAGTAATTCATATTTATAATGAGTGGGGTACTTTTAGTGAATTAATAAATTTCGTAAACTAAAAATTGGGGTTAAGATAATTATGTTATTGAGGGTCTGAATAATGGTTTGCGTATTGGTATTACTACTGGGAGTTTTTGTGTATGGGGGGGGGGGGGGGGGTACATTAATCGCCGATTTTAGGAGGTATTATAGAGGTGTTCTAAAGGGTTAGGTGGGTGTGTATTATTGCAGGTGGCAAATGGGGATCGGCGATGAGAGAGAAGAGTGTTTAGGAGGGCGTGGAATTTCTGAGGTGTATGTTATATCCACTAAGTATCAGACATCATGCTGGAGGGAGGGGGACAATATCTGTGTTGAGGTTAGGTCAATTTTTCGTTAATGAGGATATTTTCTGCGACGGTTAGTTGGAATTTGGTAGGTGGGGATACTATAATTTTAGAGTGAAAATCAGTGGGCAGATCGTTTTCGGCGATTGCTTGAGATAATGTGGTTTTTTGTAGTTTAAGATGTCACATTTGTGCTCTTTAAGTCGGGTGTTAAATGGAATCAGATTCAGCTGATTTTAATTTCATTTTGCTATTGTTATTTTCAAGTGCAATATGTGTTTGCATGTTGCAAATTTGTTTAATTGCTCTTATTATGTGTTAGTATATTATTAGTATAAATGTACTTTAAGTTTATATGTTCATGTTTGAATGTCTTTAGGCACTGGAAATTATTATATATGCATTGGAAAGTTTCTTTAAAAGGTTCTTCTTGTCAAGATGGCTAAGTTTAAATAAAAGCATACTAGTTAAATAATTTCAACAGTTTACACTGTATAATAGTCAGGGAATATACTACCTCTTTATGAGGAATGGGGTTTCCAAACAGATGTCAGCTACATTAACATATATTTTGTTAACATACTATCATATTAGCTATTTTATTGTAATGCTGGGACTTAAGCAAGCCTTTCTGGTGATATCAGACTGGTATTTCAATTAATGTCAACATTCCTTCAAAATACCACAAATTGGCTGCAGAACTGTGGCTAAATACCACTCAGCACTAACCAGCAAGCTGCTTTCAACATTATTTAACATCAAGTCAACAAATATCTGATGTACTGCCAAATAGGTACCTGCTTTTATGTAACCATAAAGGTAAACAGTTTTTCTATACTAGTTATATTAGATAGATCTGCATACTAATATTTTGTAGTTATTAAATAATAATTTAGAAATTATCTATTATACTAACTTTTTTATAATACAATTATTGATTGTTGTATACATATTCCTTACATAGTTATTTTTGCTTTGTAGTAATTGGTGTGGGTCTTCAATTTTGATATATATCCCCTGTGGGTTTATATGTCTCTGTCATTAAATACTACTTTCTTTGTTACATTTGTCATTGAGTGAAATGCTTTCTTATCGTACTTCTTTAAGATATTATTTAGTAAATGTGAAAGACCTGGTATGTATGGGAAAGTTATACTATACTTGGATTTAACTGATTCTTGCTATGAAATGCTGTTGTGCTGGCGTTGGTTGAGTGTTGTGCTTACGTTTGCATTTGACCAGATCATAAATTTTCGATATAAAATGTATTTCATATCCAGCTTCCTGTCCTATTTCACAAATGTAGTTAATTTCATTTCTTAGTAAGGATTTAGATGAGGCATAGTGATGTACTATGCCTCATCTAAATCCTTACGATGATAAAAATAAGTATTGAAAGCTGCTGCTTCATACAAATTTGGTAGTTTAATTTGGCTAATATAAGTTTGGTGTAAAAGCAAGTTTTCTGTATACCATTGTACTATATTTTTATTCATGTGTTATGATTATGTCCAGGTATGATAATTGTTGGTTTGTTTCATTATTGCATGTAAACTTTATGGTATGCAATATATTAAAGATGTCTAAAAGTTTATATAATTCCTCACCTGTAATCTCAGAATATTAAAATATCATCTATGCAATGCAGTTATGGTGTCAGCTTTAATTTACTTTTAGCAAAGGCTGTTTCTTCTACATGTTTCATTACTGCATCAGCCATTAGTCCAGAGAGAAAAAGAGCACATGGGTATGTCGTCAGTCTACACCCAGGTTTCTCCATTTACCACAAACCAGTTGGATGAGGTGGCTAGGTACTCTTGACCCATGGGTCCAATGACATGTGACCAAACTGTTTTCAGTCACACTGCTGTACTAGGATATAGTGATACATCAAATCAATGCATGGTTGTGTTTGAAGAGATACAGGTGTTTAGGATGGTTCTTACATCTTGTGCTACATTAGCAATATATTGAGTAGGTGGGAACGTTTTAAAAAATGGTAGAGTGCTTGCTTGAGCTTATATGTTGGTGATATGCTCTTAGACATTAAAAGTCTGAATGAATTATCAGATTTATGCAGTTTAATTTTTGCAAACATCTGTGGAATATTCGGATACAGGGGAAGGAGGAGATGTAACGCTCCAAAGAAATGAAATACTTTTAAAGTTCAGACTCTTTGTCTGATCCAATTATTTTCATGCTCTGGATAGCTGAGTCGGGCGCCAGGCAATAATTGACAAATTGCCAAAAATAAAGTTTAATTAGGGTTCAAAATACCAGCGAGCGTTAATGAGTAAGAATTCAAAAATATTAAATGATTAGCATTAACATAAAATTTTGACAATCAAAACAAACTAACATTGCTCAAGAGAAAAAAATTAGTAAAGATTCAAAACGTTTAAATAACAAACAATTTATTTCCAAAAAGCACTCGCCAAAACTTCAATGAAGAAGATACTGCATCATTTCTTACTACAAACATCTTCAACAAACTCCAAACTAAAACTAACCTCTAAACTGTGCTGTACTACTCTCTCTACTCGACCATCTTCTGTGCTACTGTGACGTCACCAGGTTATAACAAGAGGTACAAAGCCCGCACATCATGTTGCACGCCGGGAAAGACATTTGCATAAATTGTCGAGCGGTGCAAGCTATGACACAAGAGTGGGAGTGTCCTTGGTGTCTTTGTCCTTTCTTTAGCGGGTGACAATCGAAAGTTCGGAGTTGCGCATGCGCAACTCCTAACTCTTGGAAACGAGCACTGTGATGCCAAACAGGAAATAAAAATCCCCAAAATGATAAATATAACTTGTATATAATATACTTTGTATGTAGTGTGTAGGATTTGTTAGTGACTTTATTACATTTTAATTATTTTAGTGTCATAGTCTTTCTTAATGATAAACACTATTTGATCAGTTTTGCCTGCTAATATAATTTTAATGTCTACATGGTGTTTTTTAAATCTTAATATCCATGTCTTTTCAGTATCATCATGCTGTTTTATAATTTTAACTGAAAGTGGATTATATCCTTTTGTATTACAGAAGTTTTATTAATAATTTATTTTGTGAGTGTGAGAGTCAGTGCAGTTTTTAATATGGTGAACATAATATAAAATTACAAAATTCTTTCAATGTTACTTACCCTACACATTGTATTCTTCAAAGAAGGTAAAGGAAGATTTGGAAGAGAAGACTGAAAACTATATAACTGAGGTTTTTTCCTCACGATTGCTTTTACCAGAAGCTAGAATAAATTGAATAATGAAAAATAAAGTGAATATAATTATTATAACCTTCATAGTATTAATTTGTTTAAAATTTTAATCAAATCAAAAATTACTGTTTATATGAACAGTTAAAATAATAAATTATATTTAATACTTACCTAAATTTGTCAAATTATGATGAAATGACTGATAAAATCTCATTCTGTTCCTGGCACATTGAAGTAGTCCATTTCTCCTCCATCAGATTGTTGTGTATACATGTATACTCAGATGATAAAACACATCAAAACTAAAAATATCTAAATATCATTTGCGATTTTTCCAAAGTTGTTCCTGTGACTAATCATATTCAAGCTTGAGAGCCTTGTGTGCACTACTAATAATGCATAGTCAAAAGACTGGAAATACAGAAAGCACTGCAACAGGTATTAGTTGAATTAGATAGCTCATCAGCTACTGGATGGTGAATGGGCATGGTTAGGTAAGGGTTAGAAGGTATGATGTTCAGAACTCTGCTTTCTTGAGTGTGGGAGTCAGTACTGTTTTCAATATGGTGATTTACCAAGGATCTTGCTAGAAAGAAAGACTGAAAGAACTAAACATTACCGCATCATCATCCTCAAGCAGCCATGGGCTACAGAAGTCCAACCAGACAGTGCAATTTAGTTCTCCAAGCAAGTCTGTCCTCAGCTACATCTGCTGCATCTGGCCACTGCACACCAATTCTAATAAGGTCCTGTTTGACATTGTCTGTCCATTGCATCCTAGGTCTCCCCTCTTTCTGAGGCCTTTAGGCACACTGTTCATAACCCTATTCCCCAATCTATAATTATCCATACAGGCAACATGGCCAAACCAACGGAGTCTCTCTCTGCACAATATGCTGCTTAAAGGAGGTTGCCAACTCCTTTCCCTAACTTCATTAGTTACAAAGTTGAACCACCTAATGCCCAAGATACTGCGTAAGAATCTAGAATCAAAAGCATCTAGTTTCCTGTTATCTTGTTTATAAAGTATCCACGTCTCACTAACATAACTAACCCTAGAAAGAACCAAACTATTATACAGTCTAATTTTAGCCTTTAGGTGTACACCTATCCCTCGATTTACACGGTACTCAGTTCACACAATTTTGGCTTTGCACGGTCAAAAAATGCAACCAGTTTCGATTTACACGGTACTGACTGAGATTTCCTTTCCATGTACGTCTCAGTCAGTACTGTGTAAATCGAAACTGGTTGCATTTTTTGACCGTGCGAAGCCAAAATTGTGTGAACTGAGTACCGTGTATATCGAGGGATAAGTGTGCATGCATATTTCTCTACACTCTCCATAGATTCTTAAAGTGTGGCAGCAATCCCTATTCGTCTGTTAATCTCATGCTGCACATCACCAGTATCAGTTATCTAGCTCCCAAGAAAATTAAACTGTGGCACCTATTCAAGACTGCAACCATTCAGATTAACTGAATCGCAGCCTACTTCACCAATTTTCATCACTTTAGTTTTCTCCATGTTTATAACCAAACATACTCTACTACCTGTTTCATCAACAGCTCGAATGAAAGAGTTCATCTCATCAACATCATTTGCCAAAAGGGCTAAATCATCAGCATAATCTAAATCAGAAATTTTCGTATCTCCAGCCTATTTAAGGCCAAAATCTTTCCCTAGAAGTGAATTTCGAATAACATAATCAATAACCAAACTAAATAGAAAAGGAGACAAAATGCACCCTTGTCGAACACCAGAAGTAATGCTAAACCAATTGCTACAAGCCTTACCAACTCTCACACTCGACTCAGTCTTATTATAGAGAGCTTTCATTATGTTAACTAACTTGTCTGGTATACCATATGATCTCACAATCAACCACAAATTATGACGATCAACAGAGTCGAAAGCCTTTTTGAAATCAACAAAGCTAGCAACCAAAGGTTTTTGAAACTCTAAACATTTCTCAAGATTATCCTTAAGTGAAAATATCTGATCCACACATCCCCTACCATTTCTGAATCCACATTGCTCATCACGCAATTGACTGTCAACCAGATTCTTAATTCTATTATGCACAATCATGGAAAGAACTTTACCTGGAACAGAGAGTAGGCTAATACCCCTATAGTTATCACAAGAACTGCGATTTTTTGAAAATAGGGATAACAATAGCTCTGGTAAAATCCTTAGGAACCATGCCTTTATCAAAAAAGACATTCAGAATTTCAGTCATCCAAGTGGTAACCGAAACATTTCCAGCTCTAAGCATTTCTGTAGTAATTTCATCTACCTCTGGGGATTTATGAAGTTTAAGTTTAGAAATAACCAATATAACTACAGATTGTGTTATAGGGCCAACATTAAAGCCACCAATGCATCTATCATCATTGCAAACAATGGGAGTAGAACTAACCATATTGTTTAGAACATCAGTGAAATGCTCAGCCCACCTAGCCATGACAGAATTCTCACCTTCTAAAACTTTACCTTGTTTATCCTTCAATCCCTGTATACCTGTCCGTTTTCTAACACACAAAACATTAACTATCTGAAACAGCTCTCTGCTGTTGTGCTGTTTAACTGATTCCTCGGCTTTGTCAGCCAAGCCAAAGATTCTTATCAGCAGCTAACTGATCCTTTACATGTTTATTAAACTCTCTGTAATGCTTTCTATTACGACTAGTAGGGTATTGGTTAAGGACATTCCTGCAGTTCTTTCTTTCTGAAATAAGCTCAAGTGTCTTATCACTCAGATAATTCTGCCTCCTTTGCTCCTTTTTTCCTAAAAGAAAAACTCTTAGTGTCAAAAAAAGCCTGTTTAAAATGGCCCCATTCTTCCTCAACTTCAGTAGTAAGCAAACCATGACTGTCATAATGACTAAGTAACCAATCATGGTAAGCTTTAGCTATAACTGGGTCTTTCAGAGCTTCAGTATTAAAGGTAAATTTTTTAACCCAAGCACAACACTTTTTAAGTTTAAGTTGCAAGACACTTTTAACAAGGTAATGATCAGATCCAATTTCAAATCCCCTATATATCCTGGTATTCCTAACAGAACTAGCCCTTTTGCTGTTAATTAATATATAATCAATCATATTCTTATGCAGCCCATCGGGTGAAACTTGCTTGTAATAAGTGTTAGTTATTCTGAATCCATTGAGTTTACTTACCTGTAGCCGTCCCATGGCCGAGTAGTTAGCGCGCTTGGCTACTGATCTAAGGGACCTGGGTTCGAGCCCCGGGTAAGGCATGGATGTCTGTGTCGTTTTTCTGCTGAGGTCCTGCCATCCTCTCAGATCCTTCTACTATGGCATATAAACTGACAGGCTCCTGTCAGACCTCTGTGTCAAGCAGCTGCTTGAGGGGCATTTATTTATTTTTTATTAGGAGACGTTAAAAACATAAACAAAGAAACTACACAGCACCCATATCCTACAAATGCCTGAAATATCCTCCCCCTCCCCCCACCTCTTTTCCCAGTAATTAAAACACTCCACAAATATATTTCCACAAACTAATCAATCCAGTCACATATACAATAATTAGCCTAAATAAATCACCAGAATTAATGAAATCGAACACCAATCTCAAAACCAAGAACATCAACAATGCATCGCCAACTGGCATTATTAAAAAGCCCCCAAAACTAAATCTCATCGGTCATAACACATACCAAAAAAATCGGAAACAGTGCACCACCGACTGAATTATAAAAAAAGCCCTGAAAACTAAATAATATCCTCGCAATCAACACAAACCAAAAAACATGAAAATTGGAAACAGCTTATCACCGACCGAATTATAAAAAAGCCTTAAAACTAAATAATGTCCTCCCAGGCAACACAGACCAAAAAACATGAAAATTGGAAACAGTGCACCGCCAACCATATTACCAAAAAAAAGCCCCCAAAACTAAATAATATCCTCCCAGGCAACACAAACTGAAAAACATGAAAATCAGAAACAGTGCACAGCCAATTGAATCATAAAAAAGCCCCAGAAACTAAAAAAGGTCCTCACAGACAACCCAACCCAAAAAACATGAAATCGGAAACATTGCACCACCAATCGAATTATAAAAATGCCCCCAAAACCAAATAATCTCATCAGACACAACAAAAAAAAATTCTTATAGCTGAAATAGCCCTCCCAGATATTACTGATTACCTTCCTGATTCCATCAAAAACTACGTTTTTCCACACCAACAATTCTACAATGCCCATAATTTCTGCGGCAGAGGTGGCTCAGTCAGTAGCACGCTAGGCTCATAATCTGCAGTTGGCAGGTTCGAGTACCAGCTGGGTCAGCATTGAGACTTATCCCTGCAAAACTCCCCGCCCTGCCCACAGTCAGCAGGGGACACCGATGGGCTTGGAAAGACTGCCGTCCATCAGATGGGATATTAAGCCGTGACCTCGTCTGCGGGAGAGCCATACCCTGTGTACGTTAAAGGACACACTGAATAGCCTTCATGGGAGGCTACCATCTGTCTCCTAACAACTGTTCCACTGGGTTCCCTCCCCCAACCATCTCCGAGTCTTCAGGGTCTTTGTGACATGGCCATTTCGCTCATGGTGTGCAAAAAACTGCTACTCAGAGGTAAAACAACCCAACCCATAATTTCTACATCAAAAAGCACCCAACGCTTCCACACATTCACAATAAATCATATAAGTAACTTTAAAATACTCCAAAATATATAACAAAATTAATAAATCACCATAATACACTAATAATTACCATACTACACGTAACTACTAAAAAAACACTCAATTCATTCCAAACTACGATAACGAAATATATGTGTTCATTACTACCACCATGTTCAGTCCCATATGAAAAAACTTACAACATTCTTTCCCCCATGCATACTACATTAGATACCTGCGAAAACTCTATACCTTTCACCCAAAACTATTCTCCTAAAACTTCATAAAAACTCTCCTTTTTTAAACTTCATCACTCCACAATATAAACTTTTCCCATTTTCTTCCACTCACAACAAAATGCACACTATTGCATCATACTAAACACAAAAAATAAAAATAATTCTATCTGGTTAACCACTCCTCCCTACTCCCTTCGAATGCCCCCTAAACACAACAGTAAAAAGCTACCGAACTCCCACTTTCAAATGATATGACCTAAACATCACAAAACAGTTGACTAACACTATCAACAACAACCCTCCTAATATTAAATAATACCCTCATTAAATATACGATACATATGCACTTACCTCTAACCGTACAATCATGTCATCCAAACAAATTACAAAGCAAAAATAGCGAAAAAAAATCAAACTGAACTTCACACTCTCATCAAATCACACACACATAACACATGAATACACATTACCCACCCAAAAGAAACAAATCAAAGAGCCATAGGCCACCAATAACCAACAGTTATGTTTCTGTCACACTTTATACTTCAACATTATACTTTACACTCCAACGTCATACGCCATTTGAGTATTGGCATCTGCTAGCTGAGAACCATAACCAATACACTGACACTTTCATTAATGCACTCATATCCCAGAAGAGCATCACTAGTGTGTCTGCTGAGAAGCAGACCCACGCTTTGGTGATGTTTATTGTCTTCCCTCCCTGAAATGAGAAATTTAAGATTATTTTTAAGAATCGGACCTTTATTTGTCCATCTGGTCTGTTGCAAGCTGAGAATACCTAAATTATAACGGTGGAATTCTTGCAAGGACATCAAGAGGAAAAGCTCTGCAGAGTCCTCACATTCCAACTACCTATGGAGAGAAAATGGTTAATAGGATGTTTAAAGAAACTATGTTTATTGAGAGAGGGAATGGCGACAATATCAAACAGACCCCTAATCGCAGACATGGGGCAAAGACCCATTCCCCCACCACAAAAGGTTGAAGCCATCTACACAGGAAGACTTCCTCCAATGAAGAATTTGATGATGCCAGTAGAAGCAAAGAGTTCAGGTGCCTGTGATGGCCTCTGCTCAGGATTATCCAACAGCTCATAAAACATATCCTGTGAATTTATTCACCTGGGGCTGTCAACCCACAAACAAACAGAAAACACAGTGGAAGATTTTTCCCTTACAGAAGCACACCAGTGCAGCAAATTCAGGATCCATAATCAAGCTCAGAGCCTTATATCAGTCCAGTCCAGTAGACATTCTGCAACATCTCATCTGCTTGGAAAATATTATTGGATATATTTGCTACATCCTGCAAATGAGTTTGCAATATATAGTTAAATTGCCCCTACTGCTTTCGTCACTAGTATAGACATTATACTTTACACTCTGACAAAATGTGTTATCCTCCACTCACAGAACTTGAATGTAATATTTCATAGCAACAGGAAAGTTTAGAAAGTGATTATCATCATGATACAAGATCCCTCATTGTTGCCATGTCTTCAGCTGTCATAACGTAATTTTGGTTTCTAAACACTCTTTTATCATAGGAAAGGACTCGAATTTATCAGGCAACATGGGGTGGTACTGGATTAGGCTGTATATGAAACTTGGGACCATATGATCAAGTATCTGAGGACCAACAAGGTGCCAAAATTGGTTAAAATAAAGATAAAACTTGACACCTTGTATAGTAGTTAAGCCATTGTCAATATTCTCATATGGTGACATCAACATGCTATGGTAGAAATAGAATTGCACCTATGCTTATGGTTGGCAACATAAATCATGAATTATTTATATACAGATACCAAATTTTAAAAAAACAGCATAGCTGTATTAAACTTAATAAATTTTCTCAACCATACCTCATCTCAACCTTAACACCCATTCTTCATTAAGAAATCTTTCATTACTTTAACTTACACTTTGTCAGTACCCCACCTTCCAAACTAAACCTTCCTTACCACACCACTCGGGCACACTTAACTCTCCCCAACCCAAATACACACACATACATTCCTAGCTAAGGTAGCTAACTGTCCTTTTTTGGGAAGGAGTTTCCTAAAATAATATCCTTCCTAATCTCTTGGGGTCAAAACGTTAATTTGTCTTTTTTTTTTCAAAAAAAAAAATCAAAAAAGATCAAAGATAAAAGAAAATTTTTCAAATTCTAAGGTCAGGTTCACATATTTAATCTGCCTGTAATACTGAATTGTATCAAGTGGCCAGGCATTTTTTAACAGTGCTCAGTCAGAAAAAAGATGTACTTTAAAACTTTTTTGCTAAACATTTAATCAAAAGAACCATGGCAAGTAATAAGCCAAATTAATCAACATTTAATTCTGGATTTTATGTAAATACAGTTTCAACAAAAATGACAAGCTTTATAATTAATATGACTTTTTACAGTCTTAGAGTAAAAAAAGCCTCTGTCAAATGCAAATAAATATTTATTTAAAAAGACTAACAAAAAAATTATCATAATGCATATGAATAGAAAGGCTACTTATTTCTGAAAACTGAAGAAAAAAATATTTACTCTGTTATTTTTTTTTCTTAGTGATATTTATTTGATTGCATTTCTCAAACTATGAGTGCTTTGGTTATTTGGCAAAACAATTCCAATCAATATAGATATATCATGTTGCACACCAAAAGAAAAAGCATTTAATTATGGTTAAGAAAATTGAAAAAAATATATTTAAAACTATTTAACGTACAAAAACTTTAAAATAAGAACAGTAATAAACAACACAAATACAGTACATACACATTTTTAGAAATATATGCATATTGGCAGGTATAATGAGACATCAGTCTCTTTCCATCTGCTGCAATTCATTCATCTATATTCCAATTTTATATAAAAACACTTTAAAAACTAAGAAAAAACGCACAAAGAAACAAAAAAAATTAGCATCCCCTCCCATTGCTTATCTTTAATTATTTTTAGTAGTAATACTATATCCTCTATATCCATAATGCAAGTCTTTAGCCATAGTAAATTTCATAAGTTTTCTAAAAGATTGCAAAGTTTTACCTCGTGTTTCTTTTTTTCATTTTAACTTCTGTAAAGAAATTTTAGTTTCTTGTATCTTCCAAAGTATGAACAGTGCCTAAATGCCTCAGAAAGATGGATATCTAGGATCTGTTGGTCAAATAATATCAAACAGGACCTTGTTAGAATTGGTCTAGAGTGGCCAGATGCAGCAGATGTAGCTCAGGACAGATGTTTTGGAGAACTAAATTGCACAATCTGGTTAGACCTCCATAGCCCATGGCTGCTTGAGGATTGTGAAATGATGAAAGATAAAATATCAAAGACAGCTAAGATATCCTGTAATATGTAAAAATGCAAGTACAGGCACTAAAGAGGAGTCATTGGATAAAAGACATCTGAGTGCAAGAGGCTCAGATGTAAAATCATGAAAGTTAAATACAGTCAATGATCAAGGTTAAATGCAAGTTAATAGATTAAGTTTAATCATAGTAGGAGAGTGACTATTTTTGGTCTTTAAGGATGAATGCTTTTATTTTAAAAATCACTGGTATGATAATACCTCCCTGTGACTGACTTCCTACTTGCCTACATATAAATTTTTTTAAGTGCTAATATTCTTATTCTGAAGAAATCTCAAGCTAACTGTTATACAAGATAATATCACTGAAATTTTCGAATATTAGGGAAATCTTCTTACTTACCAGCCAAAATCTAGTTGGTGTTGAAACATTTCTGTTACTTCGAGATTCATACATCCAGCCTTTATACAAGAACAACAACTTAATACAGTATCTCAAGAAGAAGATAGAAAATAGCCACATCACAAAAGTGTAAATTAGGCATGCTAGAATCAAGCTTGCTGATGGAATCACTGAATTCCTGGAAAATCAGCTCAAGTTAGAAAAGTATACAATTTCATCAAGTACATTAAGAAGGGATGAAAATATTAAAATTACTACACTAAAAGTAAGAAAACTATTTTTATATCAAAAAAATCTTTCCCTCTCCTTTAAGAAAAAGATAAAATGAAAAATAATATACAGGGTACACCAAAAGTCTTTGACCAATTTTACAACTCAATTAGAAATTAGAAATTGACTGGAAAAAAATCGAAACTAATTTTATTTGATGAATGCTTACATCAAGTTTATTTCACACTCAGCACACTTCAATTTAGGTATCTTATGTCACACAAACATCCAGTCAAAATTCCAGTTCTTCCCATGTGTGAGCCATCTATTGATTGTTGTGATGACAATCCTGATATGTGTCTTCAGATCCTCAACTCCTGTAACCTTAGTAGCATAAACCTTATTCTTAACATAACCCTACAGTAAGATGTCTAGACATGTAATATCTGGGGATTATGGAGGCCAAGCAAATGGGCCATCTCTTACATAGCCAGTGATTCCGAAATGCTGAATCCTGATAGACAATGAGAGTCCTACAGCAATATGGAGGAGCACTATCATGGGTGCACCAGGATATTATTCTGAGAGGAGGCAGGTGTTGTTTTGTCATATTTCTTATTTACCAATCATATTGCTCCTAACACAATCAACCCCCCCCCCCCTCCTCCCAGGTTGGGCAAATGAAAGAACTGGGTTGAAAGAACAGCAAGCAAGGTTATCAGTAAATTGCATATTTAAGTATAAACATTTATGCACTACTTATTACAAATGATGAAATATTTTAAATTGAGATCAAAATCTAATCAAGTGAATAATAAGTGTGTCTTCTTTTAATGTATCATTTAGTCAGTACGTGGTTCTTTTCGTCAAAACACTTCTGTCACCATTATTTTATTTACATGGTGGACAATTGTGATGAATTATTCAGTTAGTTGCACACACAAATACTCTGCATGCAGCCATGGTCTACAAGAGGTCCTACCTTAATATAATTTTCCTCTCCACACCTATCTGTCCAGAGCTACATCCGCTGCATTTGGCCACTCTAGGTCAATTCTAGCAAGGTCTTGTTTGGCATTGTCAGCCTATCACTTCCTAAGTCTCCACCTTTTTCTGAAACCCTTAGGCACACTGTTCATGATCCTGTTTGCTAATCTGCAGCTATGCATACGGGCAACATGGCCAAACCAATGCAGTCTCTCTGCACAATATGCTGTTCAAAGGAGGTTGATGACTCCTTCTTTTAACCTCATCATTACTTACAAAGACAAACCCCACTAATGCCCAAGATGCTGCACGATCATCTAGAATCAAAGGCATCAAGTTTCTTGTCATCCTGCTTACAAAGGGTTCATGTTTCGCTATCATAACAAACCTTAGAAGGAATCAAACTATAATACAGTATAATTTTAATCTTCAAGTGTATAAGCCTATTTTTCCACACTCTTCATTGATTCTTGAGTCCAAGTGATAAACTGAATTCTTCTATTTTTCTCATGCTGCACATCACCAATATCTGTTACATAGTTCCCAAGATAATTAAATGGAGATACTTACTCAAGAGTGTAGCCAATCAAAGCAATTGAAGCACCAACTGCCTGATCAGTTTTCACCACTTTAGTTTTTTCTCCATTTATCACCAAACCTACCCTATCACTAGTCTCATCAACAGCCCTAATGAACGAATTCACCCCATCAACATCAAAAGGGCCAAATTATCTGCATAATCTAAATCAGAAATTTTTTAATCTCTAGACCATTTAAGGCCAAAATCTTTCCCTTGCAAAGAATTTCGCATAACAAAAGCAATAACCAAATTAAAAAGAAAAAGGAGACAAAAAGCACCCTTGTCAAACTCCACTAGCAATGCTAAACCAATCACTACAAGCTTTACCAACTCTCACACACAACTCAGTGTTATTACAGAGAGTTTTCATTACACTAACCTGTCAGATATTCCATATGATCTAACGATCAACCACAAATTATGTCGATCAACTAAGTCAAAAGCTTTTTAACCTCAGGTTTCTGAAACTAAACATTTCTCAAGAATCTGCCTAAGTGAAAATATTTTATCAATGTATCCCCTACCACTTCTTATTCTACAATGTTCATCACACAGTTATCCATCAACCAAATTCTTAATTCTATTAAATATAATCATGCAAAGAACTTTACCTGGGACAGAAAAGTAAATTCCCCTATAATTATCACAAGAACTGCAATCACCTTTCTTTTTTTTAAATCAGGATAATAATACCACTAGTAAAATTCTTAGGAATAACACTGTTATCATAAAAAATATTCAAAATTTCAGTCAGCCATGCGACAACACAATTGTTGCCAACTCCAAGTATTGCAGTGGTGATTTCATCCACCCCTGGGGATTTACGCAGTTTTGATTTAGAGACAGCCATAACTTCAGAATGCGATAATAGGGCCAACATTAAAACTAGTAATGCATCTATCCTTTAAACATGGAATTCCCAGAGAAAGTCAAAATTTAGGCATATGCCAACGACCTAATTTTAATTATAGGAGGAAAAACAAGGAGAGAATTAGAAGAATTAGGCAAACTTGCAATAGAGAAATTAACTGAATGGAGCACATCAAATAAACTTCAATTAGCAGAGAAAAGAACCAGAAAATGACCATAGCAGAACAGAAGAGGATGGCAAGATCCCCAATATTCAAAATTGAAGATAAAACAATAAAATAGGTTCAAGAAATTAAAATATTAGGAGTCATAGTAGATAACCAACTAAAATTTTATAAGCACTTTCAAGCTATCAGAGAAAGAGCAGCTGACATCAGGTATAGTCTTAAAAATAGGAAAAGATCGATATGCTAAAAGAGACATTGTGAAGCAGATTTACAAATGAGCTTGAAAAGTATAATAATCTATGGGCATGGAATCTATGGCCATAGATTACCTATATATAAGAAACTAGGAAGCTGCATTCTTTGTGCCCAAAGCTAGCCAGATCTCCTTATCAGCAGAGCATACCATATGGTCTCAACGGAAGTGACCCTTGCCCTTGGAGAATTAATTCCCACTGACCTCAAAGTATTAGAAGAACATATATTCAAGCTCTCAGTACTGAAGGAAGAAATTAATTTATTAAATGAAAATATAAGAGCACAGGATATAAAACAGCTCTAAGATTTATGGACAACACACCCAGCACACAAAATAATTATTCCCTTTGACAGACAAACTCAGACAAGCCGCAGGAATCGAGATCTACATAGATGGATCAAAAGATGATAATAGAGTAAGTGCAGCATTCACCATTAATTGCAATGCTATCCCCATTCACATGGAAAATTTTAGATTAATGGATGATGCATCAAATTACCAAGCCGAAGTTTGTGCGATATTGATCAAGAGAAAATACTGACCTTAACTTCTATAATGACTATCAGCTTTACAAACCATAGGAAACAGCACAGACATATATAAAATGATTAATGAAGTGAAAAGAAGATGCACAAGAATAAAAAACAGACGAAACATTGCATTTCATTGGATCAAGGCCCAATTGGGATACAAAGGTAATGAAATAGCAGATTCAAAAGCCAAAGCACCAAGTAAATTAGATATTATTTTGGATAAAGTCCCTCTACCACCCAGATTTGTAAAGAGAAAATTTATAAATAAAATAATTGAAGAATCACAGAGATCATGGAATGCAAATGAAAAAGGAAGAACACTATATATATATTTAAAAGAAGTCAAGGAAACAAATAATTTTTTCAATCATTATACGAATCAAGTACTAACAAGCAATGGAAAACTTCCAGAATATTTTGCAAGAATTGAAAAAACAGAAAATTCTCTCTGCAGATGCAGTAGGCAAGGCAACAGTAAGCATTACCTTCTACAATGCAACATAATGAAATTAAAAAATGAAATAAAAGATATTAATATAGCAGAAACTAATTTAACTAAAATAATTTCTAGAGAAAATTAAACAATTATCTCGAGAGTCATAAAGAACCTGACAGAACAATACCAAGATTTTAGTCAAGCAGCAGTTTCTTTTTAAACTCCTTATAACCTACATCACTCGACCCCAGTGGCAATCTGCATGGGATCACAGTGAAATGTGGCAGAGGGACCTGCACAAAAAGAGATGGCTCCATTTAAATTAATCAAACTCTTCTGTGTTCTCTTTCCTGTGTTGTTCTTTTATGTTTCTTGGAGTTTATATGTATAAAAAAAAATCCTAAAAAACATAAATATACATAAAAAAAATTAAAATACAAAAACAGTGTTTAATTCTACTAACAGTTATGTAATTCTTCTAACAAAGTTATTAACTATATCTGTATTTTCTTTTGTACTGTCGTGTTTTCCTGTTATGCTCTTTAGTCTATACGTGTATAAAAATCTTTAAAAAAAATACTATAAATATAAAAATGGTATGTGATGTAGCTATTACTAACAGAGCTAATAATTATATCTATTAAGTCCTATGTCCTGTTAGTATCATACTGTATTACTCTTTAATGTTTGTATGTCTAGAAAATCCTTTAAAAGAAACATTAAAAAATATTTAAAAAATAAAAATACAAAAACAGTGTATGTCATGTCGCTATTATTAATAAAGCTATTAATTATGTCTGTTTTGTTCTATGTCCTGTTCATATTGTTCTATAATTTTCTTTAATGTTCACATCTAGAAAACCATAAAATACAAATAAAAGCAATTAAAATACATAAATATTACTAACAAACTACTAAATATATCTGTATTGTAATATGTATTTGTATATCTGCACTTCAGTTATATTAATGTACTAATTCTGCGATTGTATCCTCCTTCGACTTCTCCTTAGGATTCTCAAATAAAATTCTTTTAGAGATAGGCACTCTCTCAGCAAAAGCTCCAAACAGGTGAACATTCCTTTTGTCCCCACCCCCACCTCCCACCTACTCTGGCAAACAGCTCACAATGCAGTACCATTCCTGCTCTCCCTAATCTTCTTAATCCCCACTCCTAGAAGCCCAAACAGGAAGTGCTTCTAGTATATAAACCAAAGAGCCAAAACATTGGTACCAGCACACTTTTATGCAAATTGAAGCAAACTGCAGGTTAATTGAAGCAATCTTGTATCAATTAACCTGCAGTTTGCAACATGATACTAACAGGACATATAATTGCACTTCCTGTGACGGCACGTGTGAAGGCCATGAAACAGTATAAATAACATCTGATACTGAGCTCTGTTAATCTGCGTCATTCTTGTTCTTCAGATGGGAAAGGCACTTCCTGTGACGGCACGTGTGAAGGCCATGAAACAGTATAAATAACATCTGATACTGAGCTCTGTTAATCTGTGTCATTCTTGTTCTTCAGATGGGAAAGGCGGCGAACTTAAGTTAGTTTGACAAAGGCCAAATTGTAATGGCCAGATGACTTAGTCATCTGGATAATGTGGTGCAACTCACCTGTAATTTGAATGCTGTTGATGGGAATAATGTGTCACAATACACAGCACATTGAACCCTGCTGAAAATGGGATGCACAGCCACAGGCTGCTCTGAGTGCCCATGCTAACCTCAGTTCACCATTGTAAACACCTACAATGGGCATACAAGAATCAAAACTGGACCTTGAATGATTAGAAGAAGGTTGTCGGTCTGATGATCCTCGTTTCCTGTTACACCATGTGGATGGCTGGGTACGTATACATCATTTAACTGGGAAAGTCTTGGCACTAGGATGCATCGTGGGATGAAACAAGCCAGTGGGGGAAGTGTAATGCTATGGGAAATGTTCTGCTGGGAAACCCTGGGTCCAGTCATTCATGTGCAGGAAACTATGACATCTACCACCTATCTAAACATCATTGCAGACTAGGTACATCCTTTCATGGCAATGGTATTCCCCTCTAGGAGTGTCTTCTTTCAGCAGGATAATGTGCCATGCCACACTGCGTGGATTGTTCGAGAATGGTTTGCAGAACATGAGGAAAACTTCCAGGTATTGTCCTGCCCTCCAAATTCCCCAGACATCAATCCAATTGAGCATTTGTGATTTGTGTTGGAACATCATATCCGATCTGTGGCAGCTCAACTACATAACTTACAAGAGTTAAAGAATCTGCTGGTAATGTGTTGGTACAAGATACCACAAGACACCTTTAGAAATCTTGTAGCATCCATGCCTCACTGGGTAAGAACTGTTTTGGTGGTATGTGGAGGACCAACATCATATTAGGCAGGTGGTCATAATGTTTTGGCTCTTAGGTGTATGTACTAACTTTGACAGTATCAGCACTAGTCAACATTCACCAGCTTTCTGTAACTTCCTTTAACTTTCCTTTAGAAAATACTGTACACAAAATAAAAATAATTTAAATTAAATTCTATCTGAACAATAAATACTAAAATATACTCCCCCCAATTTCCCTTTAGAAAATAATGTAAACAAAATAATTTAAATTAAATTCTAACTGGACCATTAATGCTAATAGAAATATCCCCCCTTTACTCTCCCTAGCTGTCCTTTAAATATATCAATGTCTTAAAATAAATTAAATCCTAATTGGACCATTAAAACTAATAGAATCAATTCCCCCCCCCCCCCCCCCAACTTTCCTTAGCTTCTATTTAGAAAATAATGTACAAGTCATAAATATATATTAAATTCTAACTGGAACTTCAATATTATTAGAATACCCCCCCCCCCAATTTTCAAACTGACGCTTTCCCTTATTTTATTACCTCCTGTTTTGTGTTCTACAGATACTTGGCGTAATAAATAAGGAAAAACGTATCTAATAATATTTTTGTACAATTGTTCTTTCAGCTAGCCAGTCCGTGATGTTCTTCTCATAGAGAAAGTATCAGAATGGCCTTACCTCAAATGCAAATAACCTACTAGACGGAAAAAGGCAAGGGTGATGCGTTTAAAGTTATAATCAGTACCTGGGTGAATATCAATTTACCATCACACCTCGAAACCCGATGGACTGCTGTTACTCCTTGGAGGGTGAGCTCCGAGATTTCCTCCTCAGTGACTTTGAGAAGTCCCCACTCAGAGATTACACCCTGTGAGGAAGTCAACATTTTGTGAGGTGTGACTGTGATGGCTACCCAACCAATCTCTGTAACCTTAAGGAGTAGTTCAGAATATTTTGAACAAGTGGGCTCAACTTGCAAGATGCCAGATCTCAGGCACTTGGTGGATTTTGGCAAACCACAAGACCATCCAAACCTTTATGAATAAAAAATGGGGGCATGTCCCCATTTACCAGATCACTGATGGAGTGAATGATCGGGAATCTTGGGGATGAAGAGACCAACAAAGAAGATGACAGCATAGACAACAAAGAAGATGGGGGCTCATGTCGAGCCATCTTGTTGGCATTGATTGAATCAATTGATCTCGTTTATTTTTGTATAGTTCAGTGCATGTTGTTCACCTTCCATGGAGTCCAACAAGGGGGTGTCCAGTTGGGCGACAGGGCAACATGGCCACTATATCCACATAGACAGTGAACTCCCTTACAAAAAAATAAAAAGGAAAAGGAGAAATGTGAGAAATTCATCTGAGTTGTTTCAATTAGACAGATTCTCTTTAAACTTTCCTATTCACTGGAATTAGAACTCGAATTTCATATATAGTTATTTGGCAAACATTAAGACTAATCCCAACATTAATCAATGTGTTACAAACTTGCACAATGGCAACAATATTTCAAATTGGAAAGAAAGTAGGGAAAATGCTAATTTAGGCCTTACTCAGGTTAAAGCTTCTATTGTAAATACAGTGAAAAATGTGGAAAATAAAGCATATTTAACACAATACAGGGAGCGAATACAAGTATCAATTCTTTAAGATGGGGAGGCACTTGAACATTTGAGAGCTGGCTCTGAGAATACAAACTTCCACTGAAATTCACATAATTCGATGACATTGTTTTAAACTATATCTTATGTATTTTCATATAATGTTATTATTCTTCACTGCTGCAGATAAGCAGATGCTTTGCAGGTCATTTGTTTAAACTCTTGTATAACTAACATGAATATAAATAAATATTATTATTAAAAGCTTGTAAACAGTTAGTCATCTTCATTACTCAACAATCATTTATAGAAAACATAGTAAAATAAAACTGCATCTAGCTGCTTTCGTTTCGACCTTTATCATTCTTTTTTATAAAAACGAGTTACGTGAAATACAACTAAATAAACACCGAGAATTAACTATAGTATAGTCGTAATAAAGAAATAAAATAAAAAATATCTTAATAAGGTTAGGATTCTAAAATGCATCCTCCCCATTTACATTATTTCTTATAAAAAAATTCATTTCTGACTAACATGATTTCACCTTCCACAAACTGTTTTAAAGATGCATCGTGTTAGCCAAGGAGTAACAGAGTGTAGTTGAATTTCTATAGTCTATCTGTTTCTGTGATTTGAGGCAGATCAAGTGGCCTACAGCAGTGCTCCATAAACTGTCTGATGTGGCAAACCAACAATTTGTTTTCCCATTGTACCAGGGATCAGTATAAAGTTACCAACTTGGGGGATTTACAAAATTTGAATTGAGATATATTAACACGAGATATTACATTCAATTAAGAAAAAGAAACAAATGTTACTAATTCATATTCAACAAGCATGTTAAAACACCTGACCTTTACTAACCATTACTAATGTGAAAGGTGAGCCTGCTTCTCCATTTGCCAGCTTATAAACCAGCTAGATTGAGGGCAGTGCCATGTGCAACAGAAAATGAATACCCATACTGTTCCTCTGCTTTGTCTTAATAAAACTTGCAGTTGAGAAAGCAGTCTCACAGAGCAAAATGGAAGAATTTTCCGAGAAACTTCAGGATCTCCGGACAGGCGACTGGAACTTCTCACTACGTGTGGCTCAAAAAACAAGTTATGTCTATGCACATGATACTTTTCTCACCTCACAAAACATCACCTGGAGTGTTGGGATGTGGCATATCTATTTAATGCTTATGAAAGCATATTTCTTTCATGCCAGCTCACTGTGGATCACAACTTTGAGAAGCACTGGTCTAGAGCAGTGTTTATCAATCTTTAATGGACTAAGAACTTTAGATAGTAATAAATAAAGAATAAATACTTTAATAACTTACTTAATAAGAAACTTTAGATAGTAATTATTTTGAAAACTGAAAAAGTACTAATAACTTTTGTAAGTACCTTTAAGTTATTAGTAGTTTTAGGTTATAAGGTTTAAATTTTATCATATTTCATTTATTTCAAATGTAACAGCATTAATACCTGCTTATTATGTATTCCTGTGAAAATGATTCAGCAACTTGAATTTAATAGTTTTACTTGAACGTGCATTTATATTTGGGGAAAATAATAGATACACACAACAAAAATTTCAAATTTAAATTATTTATATGTTAAATAGGAGGTATGGACCTACTTGTTCAAAGAGAATTGATGTTCTGAAATAGATGTAGTCATAGGATGTCTTATGCCTGTAAAATGTTCCAGTGTTTGACAACTCATAAGAAATTATCCATTTTATGATTTCCGAATTACCAATTATTAGATTTTATTTTTCCAAATACTTGTGGAACACCTTTATTGTCCTCACAAAATATCAGTGTTCAATGAAATACAGTAAAGGAACACTGGTCTATAGTCAGAGTTTAAAAAAAACACTGTTGGAAAGAATGCTCTGCATTATTATAAAGCACCAGGATTAATCAACTCTAAAAACAACATACAAGCAACTATACAATGGTATTTACAAAATTATTTGTAGTTTCTTTTCCCGCTAAAAGTGTAAAATGGTTGGAAGTAGTCACACCTCTTGACATATGTAATTTTTCCACATTTTTGAGTGACTGGACTTTTATCTAGTAAAACCTTAATAGAATATATTCTTATTTTTTAATCATTAGCAATAATCAAAAAGATGTAAAAATAATTTTTATCTTAAAAAAAGATAAATACATACCATGGAAGGTAAGACCTCAGAAATAGGATTAACCCAAATGACAAATCAATCCTACTTATGTACAGAGTAGTAATAAATGCTGTGAACAGTAATAAGCTGAAAGATGAAGCTGGATATACACCATTTCCGATATTATTCTGTAAAAATGTTTACACAAATTTTTACTATGCAGCATTTAATAACATGTAAAATTTCTGATTTACTCAAATATAAGTGTAGAATTTCTCATTAATAAATGAAAGTTAAAAACATAAACATTGGTGCTCAACATTAAAGGACAATGAACAAAACAGTACATAACTCAAAATAGTGTTCAGCAAATAATATTGAATGGAAGGTATACTGACCTGACTGAATAAAAGCACATGGGATAATGCTAAAATCATGTAATACAAATGAGTAATGCTTGTAAGATATAAGTTCCCATAATGGAGGTTCTGGAAGAGGAGATATCAATAAGGCATAAGGCAAACTCTCATTCTGTTGGGTTGAAGTCTTGTGAAATGCCTTCCCAGGCCATCACAGACATGCTCACTTGAATTCAGGTCCAGGGATATGGGTTGGCCACTCAATCTTTTGAGTATCTCATCATCATCATCATCCTCAAGCAGCCATGGGCTATGGAGGTCCAACCAGACTGTGCAGTTTAGTTCTCCAAGCATATCTGTCCTGAGCTACATCTGATGCATCTGGCCACTTGCACACCAATTCTAACAATGTCCTGTTTGATATTGTCTGCACACCACATCCTAGATCTTCCTCTGTTTCTGACGCCTTTAGGCACACATGTTTAGAACCCCATTCGCCAATATATAATTATCCATAAGGGAAACATGATCAAACCAAAGGAGTCACTCTCTGCACAATATGTTGCTTAAAGGAATTTTCATCATTTTAATTTTTTCCCTGTTTATAACCAAACCTACTCTACTAGCAGTTTCATCAACAGTTCGAATGAAAGAGTTCATCTCCTCAACATCATTTGACAAGGCCAAAACATCTGCATAATCTAAATCAGGAATTTTTAAATCTCTAGACTAGTTAAGACCAAAATCTTTCCCTTGCAAAGAATTTTGCATAATATAATCAATTACCAAACAAGAGTTATGACGATCAACAGAGTCTAAAGCTTTTTTTTTTTAACTCAACAAAGCTACCAACCAAAGGTTTCTGAAACTCGAAACATTTCTCAAGAATCTGCCTAAGAACCTACCACTTCTGAATCCACATTGCTCATCACGCAATTGCCTATCAACCAGATTCTTAATTCTATTAAACACAATCATGCAAAGAACTTTCCCTGGAACAGAGAGTAGGCTGATACCCCCAATAGTTATCACAAGAACTGCGATCACTTTTTTTGAAAATAGGGACAATAATAGCTCTGGTAAAATCCTTAGGGACCATGCCTTTATCATAAAAGATATTCAAAATTTCAGTCATCCAAGTGGTAACCGAAACATTCCCAGCTCTAAGCATTTCCATAGTAATTTCATCTACCCCTGTGGATTTATGAAGTTTAAGTTTAGAAATAGCCAAAATAACTTCAGATTGTGTTATAGGGCCAACATTAAAGCCACCAATGAATCTATCATCATTGCAAACAATGGGAATAGAACTAACCACATTGTTAGAATATCGCTAAAATGCTCAGCCCACCTGGCCATGACAGAATCCTCACCTTCTATAACCTTACCTTGTTTATCCTTCAATCCCTGTATACCTGTCCGTTTTCTACCACACAAAACATTAACTATCTGATACAGCTCTCTGCTGTTGTGCTGTTTAACTGCTTCCTCAGCTTTCTCAGCCAAGCCAAAGATTCTTATCAGCAGCTAATCGATCCTTTATACGTTTATTAAATTCTCTGTAATTCTTTCTATTAGGAGTAGTAGGGTAGTCATCAAGGAATTCCTGCAGTTCTTTCTTTCCGAAATAAGCTCAAGTGCCTTATCACTCAAATAATTCTGGCTCCTCTGCTCCCTTTTTCCTAAAAGAGTTCTTTAGTTTCCAAAAAAGCCTGTTTAAAACAGTCCCATTCTTCCTCAGCTTCAGTAGTAAGCAAACCATGACTGTCATAATGACTAAGTAACCTATCATGGTAAGCTTTAGCTATAACTAGATCTTTCAGAACTTCAAAATTAAAGGTAAATTTTTTTACTTTAGTGCAACACATCAAGTTTAAGTTGCAAGACACTTTTAACAAGGTAATCATCGGATTCAATTTCAGCTCCTCTTATGACCTGGTATTCCTAACAGAACTAGCCCATTTGCTGTTAATTAATATATAATCTATCATATTCTTATGCAGCCCACCTGGTGAAACCCATATGTACCCATGTATGTCGCGGTGTTTGTAATAAGTGTTAGTTATTCTCAAACCATTGAGTTTACTTACCTGTAGGAGATGTTGCCCATTGCCATTGCAGCTACCAATACAAAAAGACTTATCACCCCTCCCCAAAGGTCAGAGTCAGTACCAACTTTGGCATTGAAGTCACCTAGAACAAGGGTAATATCTCCTTTCTTGACAGAATTCAAAATATCCTGAAGTTGCCCTTAAAACCTACTCTCATCCTCATTGGCATCCTCAGTGGGGGCATAACAGCAGATAACATTTGTCTTTAATGCTTGTCTGAAATTTTGCTGTAAGAAATCTTTCATTAATGCACTCATATCCTAGAAGAGCATCACTAGCGTGTCTGCTGAGAAGCAGACCCACACCTTGGTGATGTTTATTGTCTTCCCTTCCTGAAAAGAGAAATTTAAGATTATTTTTAAGAATCTGACCTTATCTGTCCATCTGGTCTCTTGCAGACCACGAATATCTAAATTATAATGGTGGAATTCTTGTGTGAGGACATCAAGAGAAAAAGCTCTGTGCAGAGTCCTCACATTCCAACTAACTATGGAGAGAAAATGGTTAGTGAGATGTTTATAGAAACTAGGTTTATTGAAAGAGGGAATGCCGACAATATCAAACAACCCCCTAATCGCAGACATGGGGCAAAGACCCATTCCCCCACCACTAAAGGCTGAAGCCATCTACACTGGAAGACTTCCTCTAATGTAGAATTTGACAATGCCAGTAGTAGCAGAGAGTTCAAGTGCCTGCGATGACCTCTGCTCAGGATTATCCACCAGCTGATAAACATATCCTGTGAATCTATTCACTTGGGGCTGTCAACCCACAAACAAACAAATGGTTATTCTGAAACCACTAAGTTTACTTAGCTGTAGGAGACGTTGCCCATTGCCATTGCAGCTACCAATACCAAAAGGGCCTATCACTCTTTCCCAGAGGTCACAGTCAGTACCAACTTTGGCATTGAAGTCACCTAGAACAAGGGAAATATCTCCTTTCTTGACAGAATTCAAAATATCCTGGAGTTGTCCATAAAACTTATCCTCCTCATCCTCATCAGCATCTTCAATGGGGGCATAACAGCAGATAACATTCAAGTTATCACTATTAAGGAAATACTAGAAAAAGAGCAACTATTAAGGTAATCCTTAATCACAAGGAGATTGAAATTGTCTTAAAGATCAATTCAGGGCCAAAAGCATCACTGTAAAACCTCAAACAGGACACAAAAATCTGGTATCTGTAGTGATGATTGTCAGAGTGTCTCCTTGAAAGATGCAAAACTTTGTACAACCAGTTCAGCACAATGACAGCCCAGACCATCACACTACCACCATTAAAATGGTCTACTCTTGAGAGTACAAGGATGGGACTTCTGGCCAAAGTGCCCTTTATCCCAGTAACACAAAATGAAATATGAGGAATTGTATTAGCTTAATGATGTCCAGGGGAATGAAAAATTGTCAAAGACTAATATAAGCTATAAGCCAAAATAGCAAAACGATGATATTTTTGTAAATGCAGTTTCAAAGCTTGCACTTGTAAAATTTTCATAGAGAAGATATCATGCCTCAGTAGAGGTTCAAATATTTGAAGACCATTCATTCTGTGTGATTGTAGTTTTCTTCTAGCACTGGAGTAATGGTAACATTGCAGTATAAATGATCATCAGTTTCAACAGATAAACGGTGAAGACAAAGATTAGTGTCAGATTGTTGACTTCTACGAAGAAACCAATTAAGAGAATAGTCCGGTGATGATTACTTCATATTTACATGATTGAGTATGAGATGTTCACAAGTGATGTAAACCTACATAGGTAGGGAAACACATCAGTGACAGCTGAGGAGTTCCAGTTATTGATAGTGCTCTGTCAAAAATGACGTATTATAGACATAATTAAATTTTTGTAATAATATTGAGCTGGAAAAATCTAGTAAAGCAATACCACACTTTTCAGCTTCATCTGCCATTTTATTTATAGATATTCCACTGTGTCTAGGGACCCAACCTTTTAAGCATTGAATGCTGTACGAGTTAATGTCAATGACAATCTTGGGTAAGAACAATGGAGGATGTTCCAAAGTTCTGGGGTTTTCAGTTGTTACAAAGATTGTGGCAAGTTCCTTGTTATGCCAGATGAACATGCAATGAAACTCAGTGTTAAAACTTAACCTGGACTCATCTGTAAAGAATACATTTGTCCATTGGCCTGGGCTCCAAAAGTGATGTACCTGCATCCAGTTAAATGAGCTCTTCTGTTAAAGTGGGTGAAACAAATACAAACCATTGGTATTCATGCATATAGACCTCATTCGTTTAGCATCCTGCACAATTTATATCTTGAAAATGTCTCATTGTGGATGCTGTAGGCTAATAACTGTCTGTCATTTCTCTGCATCATCTTCCTGTTAAAGTCTAACAGCAATTGTTCTTAGCAGTTGTGATGATCTTATCTTGATCTACAACTAATATCTGTTTCTTGAAATTGTCTTCAAAGTCTTAAAATATGTTGTGGTACCTTTAAAGCCCTGATACCTCAGATTGGAACTGATTTACCTTCATCACATCTATTGCTTTCCACTGTTGGGATGGTCATAAGGTTTTATGCATAAGGACCAATTAGGCCATGCTGTGCCAGGCAAGATATAAAAAAAAACTCAAACAGCTACTTGCCACAGGGGTTTGACAGAAGCCTGCCAGTTTATATGCCTAGTAAAAAGTCTGAGGTTGGCGAGACCTCAGCAGAAAAACAAGACAAACATCCATGTCTTATCCGGGGCTCGAACTCTGGTTCCTTAGATCAGTAGCCAAGTGCTCTAACTACTCAGCCACCGGATGGCTGCAGACAAGATATACAATACAATAATAAAAAGGCAAACATCTTTCAAAGGCACAACTAAAGTTAAAATTCAAAGACTAAAAGAGTAAATGGCACAACAATGAAGATAGTAAAACAATGTAAAAACAATGTACATACAAAAACTAGAGTAAAAAAAAAATTATAATACAAATTAAAGCCAATAATGGGTATAAAGGACCTGTGAAAAAAGCAAAATCAACAAGAGTAAAATAAAAATATAAAAGATTAAGAACACTTGAAATAGTCAGTGTACTGTAAAAAACAGGTGGTAGAAATTAATGATCATATAAAAGATGTCCGAGTGTAAGGGGTTCAAACAGTAAATAATGAGAGTTAATTATAATGCTCAGCATTAAAACATTGGTCTGTAAATGGTAACTAGGCATTAACTGCAAGGAGAGCTGTATACTAATTCCCAGTGATGATGCACAACACTGGCCAGGCCTAGCACCTAATGTCAAACCTGCTTCTTGTGGTGTAGGCCATTAGCACCTTTCAAAAGCGATATTCTCTTTGGAAAGGAAACAGAAGGGGAGGGCTGTCAGATCAGTGTGACCTACTGGTCTGGTCATCTATGGCCACTTTTTTCATTTTTTCTGCGCTGATGAGGAGTGGTCAACTTCAGAGGGTTACAGTACTGACCATTTACACCCACTAGATTGGAATGGCTTATGGCTTTGAGCTTGATTATGAATACTGGACTTGCTGCACCTCTGGGCTCAGGCTGGTGGGCTCTGTTTAGGAAAATGTTCCACTGTGTTTTCCATTTGCCTGTGGGTTCCCAGCCCTAAGTGAACAGAGGCACAGGATATCTTATATCAGATGGTGAATAATCCTAATCAGAGGCCATCACAGGTATCTGAACTCTCACTTAGCTAGTTGGGCATCGCCAATCCTAAACTGGAGTATTGTGTCTCCAGCAGGTCATATGGCTCTTGAAAAGGTGGCGCTGAAGCTCCTACAAGCATCGGTGGCTTCAGCCTGCAGCAGTGGGGGAACAAGTCTTTCCCCCATGCCTGCGATCAGGAGCGGGCTGTTTGATATTGTTGGCCCTATCTCTGTCAATAAACCTAGTTTCTTTAAAAATCCTACTAATCTGTTTCTCCCTGCAAGTACGTGGAACATGAGGACATAACAAAGATTATTCTCCTGATGTCCTCACAGTCCTCACACAGGAATTCCAGCATTATAACCTAGATTTTCTTGGCTTGCAGGAGATCAGATGGAAGATAAAGGTGAGATATTTAAAAATAATTTTAAATTTCTCTTTTTTAGGGAGGGAGAATGGAAAGCATATCCAAGATGTAGGTTTTGTTCTCGGCAGACACACCAGTGATGCTCTCCTAGGATATGACTGAATTAATAAAAGATTCCTTACAGCTAAATTTAAAACAAAAATTAAATACTTGAATGTCATCCCTCACAGAGGACTCTAATGAGAATGATAAGTTGTTGTTGGTCGTTTGGGGTCTAGTGGTGTATTGGCAGCTCGGGTCATAATTGTGTTGAACAGAAGATAAAAAAAAAAGTTAAAAGGAATGAAAACCTGGAACCAAAATTTTAAATAATTACAAAAGAACAAATACACAATAATGAAAAGAAGGTAAAACAACAAACAACAAGAGTATAAATAACAGGTAAAACAATGATACATACAGAAACAAAATGAAATCAACCCAGGTGTAAACGAAACAGGTTATATATGAAGAAAAACACAAATTACGTAAAATCGAAGTGTTTTAAAATATGCAGTATATTTTAAAAAGGAGAAAACAGGTGGTAAAAAGCAATGATCAGATAAAAGATGTCCAATTGTAAGAGGTTTGGACATAAAATCATGGAAGTTAAAATAGAAATGTCTTTCACAGGTAAAAGCAATACAATCAATATCTGATTAATAGTTAAAACTGTGTTCCAAAACTTGCACTTAGGTGCGTCATCTGCCTGTAGAAGAAATTAATACGCAATAAACAAATGACCTAAGCAGAGCGAATCAAGGATAACTTATTCCTTGCAATTCCTGTGAAAACATGGCTGCCATGATTTGACAATAAGTTTGATCTCAAAGAGCTTGTTTAGAATTTGTTTTGAGTAAGATCTGTCACTGTGCCCAGAGCTCGATGGTAAAAATGGAAATCCACATATGCAACCGGCAAAGGAGAGCCAGACAGGGGAGTGGCCAACTTCCCTAATAACTAATAAGATACTTAGTTATTATGACAGTTGTGGTTTGCTTAGTACTGAAGTTGAGGAAGAATGAAACTGTTTTAAACAGGCTTTTTTGGAAACTACCAGAACTCTTCTAGGAAAAAAGGGAAAGAGGAGGCAGAATTATTTTAGTGATAAGGCACTTGAGCTTATTTCAGAAAGAAAGAACTGCAGGAATGTCCTTAATCAGCACCCTACTAGTCCTAATAGGAAGCATTACAGAGAGCTTAATAAACGTGTAAATGATCAGTTAGTAGCTGATAAGAATCATTGGCTTGATGGCTTAGTTGACAAAGCCGAGGAAGCAGTTAGACAGAGCTATACCAGATAGTTAATGTTTTGTGTGGTAGAAAACGGACAGGTATACAGGGATTGAAGGATAAACGTGATAAGGTTATAGAAGGTGAGGATTCTGTCATGGCTAGGTGGGCTGAGCATTTCAGCGATGTTCTAAACAATGTGGTTAGTTATACTCCCATTGTTTGCAATGATGATAGATGAATTGGTGGCTTTAATGTTGGCCCTATAACACAATCTAAAGTTATTTGGCTGTTTCTAAACTTAAGCTAAATAAATCCCCAGGGGTAGATGAAATTACTACGGAAATGCTTAGAGCTGGGAATGTTTCGGTTACCATTTCAATGACTGAAATTTTGAATATCTTTTATGATAAAGGCATGGTCCCTTACACAGATTCTTGAGAAATGTTTAGAGTTTCAGAAACCTTTGGTTGCTATCTTTGTTGATTTCAAAAAGACTTTCGACTCTGTTAATTGTCATAATTTGTGGTTCATCATGAGATCTTATGGTATACCATACAAGTTAGTTAACATAATGAAAGCTCTCTATAATAAATTGAAAGGTGAGAGATAGTAAGACTTGTAGCATTTTGCCTCCTTTTTTCTCTAGTTTGGTTATTGATTATGCTATGCAGAATTCATTGCAAAGTACAAAATTTTGCACTTAAATGGTCTAAGGTTCCGAAAATTTACGATTTAGATTATGCTGATGATTTGGCCCCTTTGGCAAATGATGTTGATGAGATGAACTCTTTCATTTGAGCTGTTGATGAGACTGGTAGTAGAGTTTGTTTGGTTATAAACAGAGAGAAAACTAAAATAATGAAAATTGGTCAGGCAAGCTGTGATTCAGTTAATCTGAATGGTTGCAGTCTTGAGCAGGTGTCACAGTTTAATTATCTTGGGAGCTATGTAACAGATAATGGTGATGTGCGGCATGAGATTAACAGACGAATAGGAATTGCTGCCGGGACTTTTAAGAATGTATGGAGATTGTGGAGAAATAGGCGTATACACCTAAAGACTAAAATTAGACTGTATAATAGCTTGGTTCTTTCTAGGGTTAGTTATGGTAGTGAAACTTGGACACTTTGTAAACAAGACTAGCAACACTAACAAGAAGTTATGCAAATGTGATGAAATTTAGGGAGGAATGCATTTATATGGAAATGCATGGAAATGATTAGGTTTGCAGGAGACAATTGGAACGATTGAACTAGCGCGAGCTGATGTCACAGGTGCGGAGCAATCAAACAGAGATAAGGGCAACCAAAGCTCCCTGGTTGACAAACCATTGTGGAAATTGTTCTAAACTGCTAGAGATACCTTACACATACATTGACAGCCGTTCCAACTGTTAACAGATTTTAAGTGTGGAAGAATCATTCTCCTTAGAGAAACTGGTTTGTCATACAGAGATGTGGCCAACCTCATTTGCCACAATCCCAGCATCATCGTACACATATGGCGCCAATGGGTTCAAGAAGGATCCAGTACACGCTGACAAGGATCAGGAAGACGACATATGACCACGAAATGACAGGACCACCATTTGCAACACAATGCATTGCGTGACAGATTCACGACTACAACGCAACTAAAAAGGGACTAGCAACAGGTAACACATCAAATACCTATCAGGCAGACAGTAAACAACAGGCTTTTACAGTTTTCATTGCAAACCTGTTGTCCAGCATATTGTTTGCCCTCGTATCTGTACACATGTAAGCATGTCTTCAGTGGTGTCGCCTCAGACAGAACTGGAACGAACAAATGGAGTACCATGGTGTTTAGTGATGAATCTAGTTTTTATCTTGGTCAGCACAATGGTAGACAACATGTTCACCATCATCCAGGGGAAAGGAATGCTACCCAGTGCATGCGACATCATCATACAACTCTAGCACCTGGTGTCTTGGTGTGGGTGCCATTAGTAGGACACTCGGTCAGAACAGATCATCATAATATAAGATATTATGATGACCAGTTCTGACTGAGGTCATCATAAGTGGATCTCTAACTGCACAATGATATGTTACCATTTTGCAGCCAGTGGCTGTTCCATTTGTTCAACAGCCCAGAATCTTTTACCAGCAAGAAAATGTCTATCCCCACACAGCTTGCAGTATCTATATGAGCAAAATGTTCAGGTATTACCAGGGCCAGCATGCTCGCTGGACCTTTTACCTATTGAACATGTCTAGGATTATGGGCCAACAGCTCCAACAACACCTAAGAGATGTGCCAACCACTGTCGCTGAAATGGAATAGCAACTCCATGCTATTTGGCATTCTATCCCTCAGGAGGACATTATAGAGCTGCACAATAACCTTCCTCGCCTTCCTTTCGATTAATGACCCTCATGTATTAGGACTAGTAGGGTGTTGTATTAGGACTAGTAGGGTGTTGCTTAATGACCCTCATGCTGGAATATTAATAAAAAATGCTAACGCCGTGTTCATGAATGAAATACTGCACGGGAAGATTCAACATCATACTAATTATACCACTTTACCGGGTAGGTAAAGTAATTTCCCATTTTTTTTGATAATGTAATCAGTCGCACATCTTAGTGTATGCTAACAGCTGTATGTGTTTCAATAAAATGACATTAATCCTTCTGGTGTTGCATTTTTTTTCCCTGTAGTGTATATACGTTTATGTAAAATCAATTTCCTAAAACAAAATCTCAGTGGTGAAAGGGCCAGTGAATGTTAAAAAAAGATGTCGATTTCCTGTCAAACATAACTGAGGAACTGGTTTTCCCCAAAACAGAAGGATGGAATCCCCAAGGGGAAACTTGAGGTTCAGAATATATATGATCATGGTAAAAGTGCACTGTAAAGTCTTCAATAAGGAAAATCAAAAGAGGGGGAATGCTTAGAGCTGTCTGCAGTTGTTGCTTAATGACCCTCATGCTGGAATATTAATAAAAAATGCTAAAATCTTCAATATGGCACTTCCCACAGAAGAAGGAAGTTTTAGAATGGTAGAATTAATCCTAATAGTGAAAAACATAAACACTCAAGATGCAGCCTTGTGGGGACACCTCAACTTGAGAAAGACTGACAGTCTTACCCACATGGAAAGAACGAGAAGAAAATAAGTGATCAAGACTATGGACCCCACATGCCAACCAAAAAACTGCTCCTCAAGAAAAATGTGGTTTAAAAGCTTGAGCAGCCAATACTACATTTTAACCCTTAGAGTGCCAAGACTGATGCTATGGAAATTTACATATATTGTACGATTGATCAGATAGTTTTAAAAGAAATTAGTATGAAATACAGAGAATCTAAGTTATTACCAACCTCAATAAAAATTACAAAGGTCCTGTACAGATGACTATCATTGCTAATAAAAAAATACTTGATGGAAAGCTATAGTACATTAAATAAAAAAAATTGGGTTATCCTGAGTAGGATTCAAACCCTTGCCAGGCATCCCAGAAGCTAACTATTTCTTCAACAATGTGACATATAAGCATTCTTGCAATTTTATTGATTCACCAGTGGCACCAATTATTGTCAAGTGTTTCTTGTCTACAGGACATTTTTCTGTGATACTTTATTACTGTAATACATTAAGACAAAATAGCTGGATATACACCATTTAATATTCAAAGATAAATTCCCTAATTGCTTAATTCTTTGACAAAGCACAATTTAACACTGACCAAAATTAAGTTAAAGCCTAGTAGTCTGCAGTTAAAATAAATTCTTGGCTTACCTTAAATTTTGTTAACCTTCTTCGCCATGATCGAATTCCACTCTGCCACACCAAATTAAGAACTTCTCTGTCATAATTTATGTTTACTCCTTCATGGGTAACTGTGAAGCTAAAGGCTACTGCTGAGTGGGCTTCTGCCATTCTTTCACTTTTACAATTATTATACCTATTAACATAAATTTTTCTCAGTTTAAAAAACTACTTTATTATTGTTAAACAAATTTGTATTGAAAGTACAACATGCAAGATCAAGAGTATTCACAGAAATTTGGAAAGGTTGTTAACAAAAATTTTAAAAATTTAGGGCTCTCTCATCTGAACCATCTGTGAATAAAACCTTACTAATAAGATAAAAACACATTAACCTTGGATATTTTACATAGGATACTCAGTTCCATACACAAAACTAATATCGTCAATATCTTCATATTTAAAAAAAATGGTAATGCCGATGTTCTATTATGACTTCTAAGTATATTAGGAGTAAAGCGGAAGCAAATCATACGACTACCTCAGGATCATATTCATCATGTATGTATTATTTCATTGCTTTACATTGATGTGATGTAAAAAAAAGAAGAATATTATTATTATTACACTTTGTAAGAGTTGGATAAACATCTCCTAAGGGGTACAGTAAGGCAAATACCCAGAATTTAGTGTTGGGGGGGGGGGGGGGGGAAGAGTCCTAGAATAAAACTTGAGTAGGGTTTCAAAAATATTAAAATAATCCACCACACAAGAAAGGTTAAAATTATATATGGAATAAGATATCACAGTTTTTTCAAAAAACCTATTTTTAATGTCAGCCATATAATATTGAGCTAAAAATGGTACAAAACACCTCTTTCGAATTTCAAAGCTGGTACACAAGTTTGAGACTTCATACAAGTGATGGGTTTTCAGGGGAGTCTAGACCACTTCTCCCCCCCCCCCTCTGGTACTCCTTGGGTATAGTATTCTCCATTTAACTAATTGTTTTCTCTAAAGTATTGCAAATTATTTTTTTGAGTGTTCCTCATTTACTTACAAATATTTCATTCAGTTTAATATTTTAAAATTTGAAGGTAAAAACACAGTTTGCTGAATTAAATAAAGATTAAATTAACTCTATAAATATTATACATGCTGGACTATTCACATGGTATCAGGAAAAACAATCAGTTCATTGACACTAATGGAATAACTGATAGTTTATGTTACTTAGTCGAAGTTTCAGTTACTTAGTCATACCTGCATTGGTTTCATTACTGCATTCTTCTAGAGATAGCCTCTTCAGCTGTGCAAGAAGGGCAAGTCAGATTGTGTGCTATTCTTCAAGGAGCTGGAATTTTCACAGGTCTGGTGGTGTTGTTTCTCACTTGCTGATGACAGTTCTTCTGTGTGGTGATGTTATTAATCAGCACTTTGCTGTCTCTGTGGTATGAATCACTGGGTGTCCTAGTATTCTAAACTTCATGTTCCTATTAGTGTACTCAGTCTGTTGCCTATATGAGATATTTATGACTAAGCCACTGCGACATACGTAAGTACACATGGGTTTCACCTGATGGGCTGCATGTGAATATGATTGATTATAAATTAATTAAGAGCAAATGGACTAGTTCTGTTAGGAATACCAGTCATATAGTGGAGCTGAAATTGGATCTGACCATTACTTTGTTAAAAGTGTCTTGCAACTTAAACTTAAAAAGTGTTGTGCTAAGTTTAAAAATTTACTTTTAATACTGAATCTCTGAAAGACCCAGTTATAGCCAAAACTTACCATGATATGTTACTTAATCATTATGACAGTCATGATATGCTTACTACTGAAGTTTAGGAAGAATGGGATTATTTTAAACAGGCTTTTTTGGAAACTAACAGTACTCTTTTAAAGGTGCAGAGGAGGCAGAATTATCTGAGTGATAAGGCACTGAGTTTATTTCGGAAAGAAAGAACTGCAGGAATGTCCTTCATCAATCTAATAGAAAGCATTACAAAGAACTTAATAAACATGTAAAAGATCAGTTAGCTGCTGGTAAAAATCTTTGGCTTGATGGCGTAGATGACAAAGCTGAGGAAGCAGTTAAACAGCACAAAGCAGAGAGCTGTACCAGATAGTTGAAGTTTTGTGTGGTAGAAAACGAACAGGTATACAGGGATTGAAGGATAAACAAAATAAGGTTAAAGAAGGTGAGGATTCTGTCATGGCTAGGTGGCTGAGCATTTCAGTGATGTTCTAAACAGTGTGATTAGTTTTACTCCCAATGTTTGCAATGATGATAGATGCATTGGTGGCTTTAATGTTGGCCCTATAACACAATCTGAAGTTATTTTGGCTATTTCTAAACTTAAACTTCATAAATCCCCAGGGGTAGATGAAATTACTACTGAAATGCTTAGAGATGGGAATGTTTCAGTTACCATATGGATGACTGAAATTTTGAATAATTTTTTATGAAAAAGGTTTTGTACCTAAGGATTTTACCAGAGCTATTATTACCCCTATTTAAAAAAAAAGGGGGATCACAGTTCTTGAGATAACTATAGGGGTATCAGCCTACTCTCTGTTCCAGGGAAAGTTCTTTCCATGATTGTGCTTAATAGAATTAAGAATCTGGTTGACAGTCAATTGTGTGATGAGCAATGTGGATTCAGAAGTGGTAGGGGATGTGTAGATCAGATAGTTTCACTTAGGCAGATTCTTGAGGAATGTTTAGACTTTCAGAAACCTTTGGTTGCTGGCTTTGTTGATTTCAAAAAGGCTTTCGACTCTGTTGATAGTCATAATTTGTGGTTGATTATGTGATCATATGGTATACCAGACAAGTTAGTTAACATAATGAAAGCTCTCTATAATGACACTGAGTCATGTGTGAGAGTTGGTAAGGCTGGTAGCAATTGGTTTAGCATTACTTCTGATATTTGACAACGTTGCATTTTGTCTCCTTTTCTCTTTAGTTTGGTTATTGATTATGTTATGCAAAATTCACTTCAAGGGAAAGGTTTTGGCCTTAAATGGTCTGGAGATATTAAATTGTCCGATTTAGATTATGCCGAAGATTAAGCCCATTTGGCAAATGATGTTGATGAAATGAACTCTTTCATTCGAGCTGTTGATGAAACTGGTAGTAGAGTATGTTTGGTTATAAACATGGAGAAAACTAATGAAAATTGGTCAGGCAGGCTGTGATTCAGTTAATCTGAATGGTTGCAGTCTTGAGCAAGTGTTTTAGTTTAATTATCTTGGGAGCTATGTAACAGATAATGGTGATGTGCAACATGAGATTAGCAGATGAATAGGGATTGCTGCCAGGACTTTTAAGAATCTATTGACAGTGTGTACAAATAGGCATATAATTAAAAATCAATCCAAAGTGAATGCACAGTACTCCCTGTTAAGATAGACATCAAACAACTGCATTAAATCTTTTCATTAACATCTGATAATCAAATGCAACGACTGAAAAGTTGCATCTCCTTGAGTATAGATGGCACTGTCACAGTCACTTCTCAGGAAGAAGATTTACAAGGTCATATTCTGAAAGAGTTCGTTGTCCGATGAGTGGTGCAATGGTAGCGCGCTCTGGCATGAATCTGGAGAGATGCGGGTTCGATTTCTGCCGTGGCAGCGATGAATTTTTTTCAGAATCTATTAATTAATAGGCATATACACTTAAAGACTAAAATTAGACTGTATAATAGTTTGGTTCTTTATAGGGTTAGTTATGGTAGTGAAACTTGGAAGCTTTTGAAACAAAATAACAGGAAACTAGATGCTTTTGATTCTACATGCTTACACAATATCTTGGACATTTGGTGGTTCAACTTTGTAACTAATGATGAGGTCGGGCAAAGTAGTCAGCAACCTCCTTTAGCAGCATATTATGCAGAGAGAGACTCCATTGGTTTGGCCATGTTGCCCATATGGATTATTATAGATTGGCAAATAGGGTTAAGAACAGTGTGCCTAAAGGCTTCAGAAAGAGGGGGAGACCTAGGATATGGTGGGCAGACAATGTGAGGCAGGACCTTATTAGAATTGGTGTGCAGTGGCCAGATGCAGCAGATGTAGCTCAGGTCAGATATGCTTGGAGAACTAAATTGCACAGTCTGGTTGGACCTCCATAGCCCATGGCTGCTTGAGGATGTTGTTGATGATGATGTATGCCAGTTGCAAGCACATTTCCAGGGGATACGTGAAGCATAAAAGGTTGAGAACCACAAGTCTATAGAGATTTAAAAATTTCCGATTTAAATTGTGCTGATGTTTTAGCACTTTTGGCAAATAATGCTGATGAGATAGTGCAGTTTATCTGACTGATATTAGAGTAGTTTTGATGGTAAACAGACAGAAAACTAAAGTGAAGAAAATTGGTCAGGCAGGTTGTGGTTCAGTTCTGAATGGTTGCACCCATGATAGAGTCTCAGTTTAATTATCTCAGGAGCTGTGTAACTGATATTGGTGATATGTGGCTTGAAATAAATGAGAAGAATGGGGATTGCTGCTGGAACTTTTAATTATCTATGGAGAATGTGGAAACATATCTAAAGACTAAAATTAGGCTGCAAAACTGTTTGGTTCTCTTTAAGGTAAGTTTTGTTAACAAAACATGGACCCTTTGTAAGCAGTATAACAGGAAACATGATGCCTTTGATTCTTGATGTTTAAGCAGTATCTAGGCATTAGGTGGTTTCACTTTGTCAGAAATGATGAGGTTAGGCAAAGGAATCTGCAATCTCTTTTGAACAGTATAATCACATTTCCCCTTTTTTAAGGGGGAAGAAAGCATCATGGGTATGTCATCGCATATGACACTCCCTGCTTTATAAGCTTCCATTTAACATGTCATTCATTAAGTCTGTCACATTTGATACTTATGCACTAACTCACAAACCAATTAACTGACTGAAAACTGACAAAAATTAAAGAAATAGAAAGATAGGTAAAAAGATAAATTTATAATTAAAAATACATTAAAGAATGGTTTTCGTATTAATAAGTGAAATGATATGTTTCAAAAAAAGAAAACATTAAAAGAAATCAAGATTGCATTACATTAAGAAAAAATGGCAATAATTTTTGGTACACCTATATTATTCATCATAAATTAATTTTTGTCAATTCCCCCCCCCCCCCCCACCCCTGCCAATACCCATGCAGGCCATCCAAATATTTCTACAATTCTGAGGTAGAAAATTCAGTCCAGGTCTTTTAGTTTGGTATCAACTAAAAAACCTTGGTTAACTGCTAGTGCAAGCAAGAAAACTTAAAATTTTATGAAGACAATAACAAATTTTGGAGTATTTTAACCCCAACAATATTTATTTTTGTTGCCAGAACGTCATTTTAGTTACGTAACTGCTACATGTTTAACACAGTGGTGTAACCAGACATTCTGCTCATTGGAAGGACCTAAAATAGCATTTCAAAATGCACTAGTCTCAAAGAAATTTTTTGTTACCCGATGCCACTGATATCTGTGTTTTCCATAACGATAAGGAATCTGACACATAGTGACTACTCCAAGCAATCATGATTGAAATTGCTAACCCTGTTCCACAATATACAACAGTATGGTGATAGTTTTTAGAAAATACTTGTATAAGTTGCAACTCTCAGTATTTTCTCCATGAGATAATAAAACATTTTTTGATGGAAAAACATTTACTGCAATGTAGAGTAAAACAATTTGATTGTCTTTATATTGCTTGATCATTGGCCATTTTTTCAGGTACTTGACAGTATCATTAGGAGGAAAAACTCTCCCCTCACCACCAATCATTATTCACATGCTGAATATCAAACACAAACATTAACATTGTACATCTCATGTTTAACATCAGTAATCAGTGGTTGTGTATGCTTACAGATATTTTGATGATAGTTATCTTGTACCATCAAAGTTACAATTCAGTAATTTCTTCTGAAGAAACACATAAAAATAACCATCAGGTGACAAGATCTTAATTTTGAATAGTCACACCATATAAGGGTAAGAAACCATAACTACCCATTTACTAGAAATTAATATGCAATTAAACATTTGTCATTTTAATTAAGACTAAAATAGTGATTTTTAGATTATAATTAATAGCATCAATATATTTTTTTTTCCTCTTACAACCCATTAATATTCCAAAAGATATATATTGAATAATTTGGAAAAATCGTAATGGTGAAAAGCTCTGATCAATGAAATTGTTACTTGATAGTATATTCTAGTAGCTTGATTGCAGCCTGCATTATTGTCTGTTTATTGCTTTTCAAACTTGAGCTCTCAACTTTTATTTTTGAACTTGTTTCTCTATGTGAACCTTGAACCCTTATTTCTAGAGACTGATTTTGAATGAAAGCATTTCCCTTTTTTTATTTTGAGATCAATGTTCAAAGTCTGTTCCTTGGACATCACAAGATATTGCACAGCTGCAGTCTTATCATTGAAGAACTTTATTTGGGTAGAAACAGTGCAAAGTGCATTACATTTGCTAACAGGTAAGACAGATAAGATAGCTGCATTGGACTTTGGTAATTTATGCAACTCTTAAGCTATACTTTTCCTTTTACTGATTTATTGTATTCTGTTTCATAATAAAAATTCCCCTTTTCTCTTTTTCCAAATTTATTGTAATATCATGTTTGGTGTTTTTAAATGTATGTCATTAACACTCTTTCCTTTTAACCCTTTACTGGTGACATGCAATCTGCCAAACCACATTAATAATATAGTTTTATTAAAATTCTAACAGGTATTAGAGACTTCTAAATTAACTTTTTTAACAGTAAGGGTCAATTTAGCCCATATAAGTAATTACACTGTGGATCTGCAGCAGCCTGCTTCTTGTTTGCCTGGAGATCTACAGACCCTCCAGGGTCAAAGTCAGCCCTTGTGGATCAACCCTTTCTCCCCCATAATGGGGAAGTACTACTGTTCAACTGAGTTACAGATATCTTGTGGTTGTTCAAAGGAAATTTACCCCTAAAATGTTCAATGAAGTGCTTAGTGTGCTTGGCTGCTGACCAAAAGAGACAGCATTACGCATGGATGTGTGATGTTTCTGCTGAGATCTTGATTTCATCACAGCTCTTTTTATAGTGTATTATTCTAGATGCTTATGCAGTATCTTCGGCATTAGAGGGTTCAACTTTGCAAGTAATGATGAGGTTAAGCAAAGGAGTCAGCAACCCCCTTTTAAGCAGCATATTGTGCAGAGAGAGACTCCATTGGTTTGGCCATGTTGCCCATATGCATAAATATAGATTAACGAATAGGGTTATGAACAGTATGCTTAAAGGCCTCAGAAAGAGGGGGGGTGACCTAGGATGTGATGGGCAGAAAGTGTCAAATTTGACCTTGTTAGAATTGGTGTTCAGTGGTCAGATGAAACAGATGTAGCTCAGGTCAGATATCCTTGGCGAATTGGTATGGTTAGGCCTCCATAGCCCACTGCTGCTTGAGGATGATGATGACAATACAAATAATTTGTTAAAGTCATCTGATTGCCATTTGTTAGAAGTGTTAAACAGTATTGCCATTTTTTTTACTTAAAAATAATTCTAGGAATAGAGAAATAGGTTTATCATTTATCCCAGCATTCTATTTGTCTTTCCCATTCCTCAGATCACAACTATAACTTAAAAAAGTCTTCAAGACTGGATTCAGTGTCATGGGATATGAAGATGCAGGTGTTCTAATTGCTCACATGTGCCAGAGTGGGGAGATCCATCTTCTAAGTGGCTGAATGCAAGTTGTTTACATGGATATTTTAAGTCAATACTTTCTCTCAACAAACTGCATTATAAACTCCCTTCGTAAAGTTAGTATTTATTTCCTTTTTTTTTTATAATTAAACCTTAGTTTTTATTTCTGTAGATTTACTTAATTTTCATACATTATTGACCTTTCAGTGGATTGATTTTTGCACAGTTATGCTATATCAGGTGGCCAGCTTACAATTTGTTCCTATGGATACTTTATTGTAACATCGCAATACATTATGTAGCAATTCTTTGTTTTACATTTCTTAGTTTTTGCAGTAAAAAAAAACTTTAATATACCATTTTCTGAAAATGAATGAGGTCTTGGATACAGAAACAAAAAGGACTTTCTTAGCAATAAAATCAGTCCTCGTGTAAGGGGGCAATTTTGGTCTAGGTTTTTACCACCACCCCTTCTACTCATTGAGGATGTTTTATTCTCCTTTTTTTAGTAATATTTCATTTAAAAAAAATTATGAGTTTTTAAGTTTATATTGAATGGCTTTGGAAGCATTTCTCCTCCCTCCCCTCTCAGTATCTTGGGGGTGGCACTCTGACAATAAATTTTCTTTGCTTTAGTGCAGCAACTTTTCAGCACTTAGCCAAGATCCCTTAAATTCAACACTCAAAGAAAAAAAATTTCACAATGTTTAGCAAAAAGAGCAGCAAAAAAAATTATATTGTTCCATTTCACAAGACAGAAAATCCCATTAATGTGTTCAGATTGTCTACTCACAGATTGTCTCAAGTTGTTGTTCTGCCATCCTCACAGATATTCTACCAGGGCACATAAACTGACAGGTTCCAGTCAGATCTCTGTGGCAAGCAGCTGCTTGAGGGGATATTTATAACTGTGCTGGAAATTCTGGTGAAGGTGTTGATAAAAAAAAATGGAATAATTGAGTCATACATGTTTTAATGTATTATAATTGATTAAAATTGGATCAGTTGTTCCTAATTCTTTATTAATTTAGTACTTAATTTTAAAACCTTAAATAATATTTCAATAAAATAATAACTTGATGATTTGCCCCTTAAACTCTAGAGGTAAAAAAAAATCTAATTTTTTCATTAAGGGAAAGTGAGATGCACTTTTGGCATTTTATAAGACTAATAATATATTAATATTTACATTTTCCTATCACCCATTAGTATGAATTACTACTGTTAAGAGTTACAAAATTTAGAAAATGAAAAAAGTTCATTTCCTCTGAAAACAAGCATCCCATATTCAGGTAAACATTTTAATAAATAAATAAAATAAATAAATACCCCCTCAAGCAGCTGCTTGCCACAGAGGTCTGACAGGAGCCTGTCAGTTTATATGCCATAGTAGAAGGTCTGTGAGGATGGCAGGACCTCAGCAGAAAAACAACACAAACATCCATCCTTATCCGGGGCTCGAACCCAGGTCCCTCAGATCAGTAGCCAAGCGCGCTAACCACTCGGCCATACAAAGTGTTAAAAATTATTCATTCCAGTCCAGGAGCCAGAAAAGGGGGAGAGGGTATCAAGGTGTGCAATCAAGTCAGAAAAAGGAGGTAAAAGGGGAGGGGAGAGGGCAAGAGACTGAAGTGAAGAGATTTTTTGGCATATTTGTTCAATTATGAAGGAAGATATCACTCTGAAAACATTGATCAATTTTAGAGGAAAAATTGTCTGGAGCCAGGTGAGATATGAATCCACGACCTCCTGATAACATGTCAGGTGCTCTGGACCACTGAGCTACTGGCTGCCGATCCAGATTTCATCTAATTGATGCTATGAACTTTCTACTTACAGTACACGATTCTCTGCGTCTCATGAAGGCATTGTCCCAGCTGCTCTCAGTCTAAAGAAACAATGACAAGTATGTGATGATGATGGCAAGTATATTCTGAGCATACAGTTGATTAAATTGAAGAGCTGTTTTGACATATTTGTTCAACTTTGATGGAAGATATCACTCTGAAAACATCTGTCAATTTTAGAGGAAAAACGGTCTTGAGTCAGGTGGGATACAATCCCAGAGCACGTGACATGTTATCAGGAGGTCGTGGATTCATATCACACCCAGCTCAAGACAATTTTTCTTCTTATATTGATCAATATTTTCAGTGATATCTTCCTTCATAAGAGACTGAAGTTCCATTGCAGTGCAACATTCCCTTTTGTTTGAGAGACTTTAAAAAATTCGCGAAAAATACGTGAAATATGCCCAAGTTCAATTAATTTTGGCCTCCACTCTACATTCTAGCTATCTCAAATGATAGGGGCATGCTCCCACACCCTAGATCTAGTCCTGATTATTTCCAAAATGTTGAATTATTAATTACAAAATCTGAAATGTATGTCAGATATCTATATGTACATTTTCAAACATTTCTTGTGGGGTGGCCCTAAGATTTTCTTGTACACCATTGTATTCTTTCATATGCAATGAATTTTACATTTAAAAATAAGGATTTATCCTTAAATTTTTTTTGGCATATTCATTGTACAATGCTTTCAGTGGCTCATAATATGAGGTTCGAGTTATTATCTGTACAACTTAGTTGAATATGCTTGATAACGTGCTATTTCAATCATTTTTTTTTATTATGTTATATATTTGGTCTAAATTTTTTTAACACGAGTAATTTTTTTTAACACGAGTAATTTAAAGATGCGAGTTTTACATTTATTGTGAAAAATTAGTTTTTTTCCTTCCCACCAATTTTTTGCTAGAGTGAATTGTTTTTACCTCTGAGCGGCACTTTTTTTGCACAAAATGGGCTAAATGACCAGGTCACAAGGACCAAGATGGCTCAGAGAAGGTTGGGAATACACTGGATAGGGGAGATGGATGGTAGCCTTCTCTCCCCCCCCCCCCCCCATCTAGGCCATCCAGCATGTTCTTTAATGTGCACACAGATACAATGATGGCTCTCCCACACACAGGGTCATGGTTTATGTCCCATCCAATGATGGGCGGCCTTTCCAAACCCATCGGTATCTCCACTGACTGTGGGCAGGGAGTTTTGCAAAGATAAATCTCAACACTGGCCCAGCTGGAACTAAAACATGGGAACTACAGATTATGAGCCAGGCTCACTACCAAATGAGCCACACCCCACTCCATTTTTGCTAGGGGGCAGGAGATTGAGCATTAGCAAAAATGCATCATTACATAGCATCAAAAAAGATGGTGGCTGTTGTATAATGAAGTACAGTACTACCATTATTAATATTGGTATTATAAATAAATAGAAGTACTTAACTTTCAACAGTTCAAATATAGGAGCAAAAGTCTTGTAATCGTTGATTTCGCAATAACATAGTAATCTACAAGAGCACATTAGAAAAGACTGCAGCACATCATGGGGCAAAGACTAAAACTTAAGAAATATCAATTTTGTTTGCAAAAATAAATACAAGTTATAATTGAGCAAAACTGTATTTCCCTATTAGAATTATGTAATTAGTAATATATTTCTTACGTAATTTTTATTATATCAATTTTGTGAAGGCTCATCATTGTACCATGGCAATATAGGCTGCAGAGGGAGGGGCTCAAAGAGTGACCTTGGTTCCCACTGTGCAGCCACTATTGCACCTCAGGAATATCATTTTTACTCTTGAAACCCTGTGAAGGTGAGTTGATAGCAAGAAGGCTGTGTGAGAGAATACTGTGGGAATGCAGACATGTGCAGATTGCAAGACCCATTAAAAAGTAGAAATCCCCATACACACTAACTATTATGAGTATTATAGCTGGCAATACCAATCTTTTTTGTAAAACTTCTCATCAGCTGTTCTACTAAAATATTATTAGCCTTAAGCCATACATGAACTAAACAATACGAAACACTGATCTAGAAGGCTACAGGCAGATACTTATTTCACTTGTGCTAAACTATAAATGCAAAAGAAGGTTGAATTGTGCTTCAGACCACTAAAAGCTAATATATTTATCTAACCTTACTTTTTCCTAGTTAATTGCAACATCTTTTATACCAAAAAAACATAACTGTAGACATTTTTTCTTAGTCGTTTTGAAGTATTTTTAAATATTAAATTTGTTGCATGAGAATCGGAGTATGTCAACAATTAACAAATTTCCCTATTAATTGAAGGAAATTAAACAACCGAAAGTGTAGTAATCGGTAATATAAAAATTATTTGATAAATTTTATGTATTTTGTCGAAATACCAATATAACGAAAATTATTACTCATAAGCAATTACACTTTGCAATTACCACTGCTTTAATCTCAGCGTTAACTTAACAAGTCAAATAAATAATTCTAGTTTTTTTCAACAGAATTTATATAATAACTTACCAAGGGTACACGCCACAATTATGAATATAACCCTAATTTCGTTGGCTAGAAATGGATCTCGTTCCAACAACGTTTACCACATGTACTTCTGCGGCCTTGATGCGATAAGTTACTCAGGCGCATGCCCGGAGACAGCCTTTCTATAGTAAACAGCGATGTTGCAATCACAACACAAGGAAGACAACACTATCGGTCAATTTGGTACACGTTGAACTCGTAAACTCCTCCTTCCAGCGCTCACATGCAATTGGTGGATAGATAGAAATATATGAGGGCGTGCCGGCATGGCCCATCGCCAACGATTATATAAAAAAATACGTCAACCCTTTTATATATAAATACGAAATCAAAACAGTTTAACATAATAGATGAAACAACATCATGAATAGTTTCTTTTCTTAAGTTAAATGAAATAACGTTAAAGTGAAAGGTATATTATTTAAGGTAATGAATTATTCCAAAATCACCAATAAATACAATACAAATTTTGTAAAAAGCAAACTTTTTACTTCAAAAATAATATTTTATTATTTTGGGATTGCTTGTTGTATATTTGAGGAAATATTCAACGAGATGGTAATATCGTGATAGCCAAGAAGATAGTTCATCCTATTTTGTCCGAAGTGAAATATCGGAAGTATTCGATAATGGATTCAGCTTCAAATATTTCCTATGTAGACAACTGGCTATAGTTTTACGATATGTCAAAGCCAATTCTAAACCAGTAGACTGGTATATACCGTTTTTACCGAAGATCGGACATAAAGATAAGGAATTATTTAAAGTTGTGAAAGAAGTTTATCACATGCATTGTAAACGAGACGCTAGAATCTTTCAATTACGATGTTCAGAACTGTCGTGAGCAGTCATATGATAGCAGGCAGCGTCTTCACCTAGACAAACTAGGTATACCTAGTTATATTATATACCTTATTATTTTACTATAATAAGTAAATTACTTATTACTATAATAATTATACTATAATATATATATAATTATATAATTTTACTATAATTAATATATATAATAATTTTTAATAATTTATAATAATTAATATATATATATATAATTTTACTATAATAAGTAAATTACTTATTACGTAAATTACTTACTATAATAATATTATATAACGGGCCTAGGGCCCGTTAATCTGAGGGTCCCGGAATGGGCTTTGAGTGCTTCAAAGAAAAATGTTTTTTTTTTATTTTGTGACAATTGAATTAAGAATTGTATTACTTAAAAATGCACATGCGAAAAGCGAAACGGTCCGAATTCCATTATCATACGACATGGTAAACCTAATGTCTCTCTGCACTCTCTAAATACTAGATGTGCACGTTGTAGAAACAAAGCTGAAAACAAACAAAAAATTTAGTTGACAGGGTTATGCCAACACCTCCTCTAGGTGGTGTTGGTTATGCTGCCTCACGGAAATGTGTCACGGGTACTTCATAATGCATTTATAGATACCTTCCGAACCCAGGGCAGAGGAGCTCAAAATCAGATGTGAGAAGGAGAAAGAGCAGAAGACTATATGGGACTTGACTTTTATTCTTCAAGGCTCAGACCTTGATTACTATACTACTTTTGCTTCACTCTGGATTATTTTAGTAAACTTGATTAGCTAGCATTTTACTTAAATTTCCCATTAGCCTTAGGCGAGATTGTATGAAAACCCCGGTGTAGCCTTTGGCGGGAAGGTTAGTTAGGTCTAGCTCATTTTATACTTTAAACTGATAGGTTTTCAGTTGGGGTTTTTCAGATTAAATTTCACAATTCAGTTCTAATAAAGCTTAGACAACTTTGGATATTCAATACATCCTTCAATTAGTATAAGTATAAGCCAATAGCCGACCTAGAGTTGGCCGTTATTGGTTTGGAAATATACATATATTATTTCTACTCTACAAGTAAGCTCAAAATCCTCCGTTGAGGTGTACTGCCTATAAGTAATAGTGTGGCAGTCGTCAATAGCCCAGCCATTAAAAAGTGGTCCAAATAATGGTCCCCTACATAAAAAATTATATCGCGAAACATTATGGGCATGAAAATACATGATACTCTATAAGCAGTTAAAATGTTTCGTTAGTTACGTCCAGAAATGGGGCGGGGATGGCTCAGTCGGTAGCGCGCCGGGCTCGTAATCTGTGGTTCCCAGGTTCGAGTCCCAGCTGGGTCAGCGTTGAGATTTATCTCCGCAAAATTCCCCGCCCTTCCCACGGTCAGTAGGGGACACCGATGGGCTTGGAAAGGCCGCCGTCCGTCGGATGGGACGTTAAGCCGTGGCCCCGTGTGCGGGAGAGCCATACCTTGTGCACGTTAAAGAACATGCTGGATGGCCTTGATGGGAAGCTACCATCTGTCTCCCAACAGCTGTTCCAGTGGGTCCCCTCCCCCAACCTTCTCTGAGCCTTCGGGGTCCATGTGACCTGGCCATTTAACCCATGGTGTGCAAAAAAGTGCCGCTCAGAGGTAAAACAACCCAACAACGTCCAGAAATTTAAATATTAAGAATTAGCTTACATAATAAAAAAATTGTTTAATTGGGGTTGCATCCTCACAAATCCCATTTGTACATCCATTTTAATTTGGTAAGAATAAAGTGAATAAACCTTTAATTTGTTTGATTTATTTAGCATAATTGATCGTTTATAGAAATTTCAGGGCAGTTGTAAATTTCAGTGTTACTGTGTTAACCGTTATGAAAAGGAGAGAATTATATAGTTTATATTTGCTCGTATTTAACCTCACGTGACATTTAATACAATTTCAAGTACAACTTGCTGAATACTGTGTCGCGGTAAGAAATTCAGTTCACCGTGGCTAAAATACAAAGCGGCAAGGCATGATCGCGTCAGTTGTACTTTTTAGCAACGAACAGTTTTGAAAGTATTTTTCTCAGTGTAACAACTTTCTTTTGCACAGTGCAGTTAAGACGAGAATTTTTAGAGTAATATTTAGAATTTTAGATTCTACTCAAATATAAATAAATTACTGAGGTTTTGCTATTACGTTCAAGAACATTCAAGTCTAATATGCATTGTGGGTACGGTAAAGCTCTTATTGGTTCCTGTCAACTCCATGACCTATGTTCCAGTACTTAACGGTAATAAAATGCTGTGGCATTATGGGACACGAATTGAAAAAAGTTATAATTTTTAGCCAATTTTTTCTATATTTTTATGAAATGAGCAAAAACATTGTATTTAAAATCCACTAGCGAGTTGTAATAATTCTTGTGAGTTAAAGACTTGAAACTGTGTTGCTAATGTAAATAATTTATGAATGAAATATTTTTTATATATAAATTAAAAATTATCTTTGGGTTGGATAAATACTAATATAATATATCCAACCCATTTATATGAAAACCAACCAATTTATATGTTTAAAAAAAAATTAGGATTCGACGTTTGAGAATTTTCCAATTGTTCTAATTTCGATTGTTAGAAGGTGCTAAAGTTGGAAAATGGAAAACTTTTAAATGGCTATTATTGGATACCTATACGTGGTAGAAAAATGAAATTTGGGTGATAAAGAGGGCAAGGGGTTTACCCTGACCCCAGCGATCTGACCTCTTACCCATAAGGGTAATGGGAAAACGCACCATTTTAATATATGAGTGAAAAATTTTTTTGATTGGATATGTGTTAATGAATAATGCTATTTTTTCCAAAGCTTGATTTGGTTGTTGGGGTTTTATGGTGCATCAGCTAGTAAGGCTATAATTCACCAAACGAGGTAAAAAGAAGATAAAATACAGATAACACTCAACCAAAGTTAAAACCAAATACAGTAAAAGCAAAAGACAAAACGAACATGATGTGAATAATACAAACAACAATAAAGATGTAAGACAATACATATATATATGTATAAAGCATAAAACTAACCCAGATCAGACAGAAAAGAGAATAACAAATCCATAAAATTACAACCTGGTAAAATATCCTGTGTACCGTAAATATGCAAAAATTGGGGCAATTTAACATGGGCAATTTCGATAGTTAAAACGGTGTCACACAACTAGCACTTAGGTTTATCGTCCACTCGTAGGCGAAATGAATGAGTAATAAATGAATGACTTAAGTGGAGCTGAGCAAGTACAACTTCCTCCTTGCGATTCCTGTAGTAAAACGAGTGTCATGGTTTCATGATCGTTTTGATCTCAAAGAGCTTGTTTGTAACCTGTACTGACCGAAATCTCTGCCAATGTGTCCAGAGTTCGATGGTAAGACGAGAATGGTAGTGGTGGTGGCTGCCAGATGATGTAGCTGCTGGTGGATCTTAGAAATGGTTGAGGCCAATGCCTCACCGAGATCAAAGCCTGTAGCGAGCTGGGCGAGTGAGTGTAAAGCACACACCGACGATGCTTAGCCACCATGTGGTCCAAGGCGAGACTGATAACATGCAACTCTGCAGTGGAATCTGGTCTGCAATGATTACATCACAGCAGACCATGGGCGATCCCACTGAAGAGCCATCTGTGCAGATAGGCAAGAAGTCCAGGTACTCAGCACGATGGCTGGCAAAGAGTTGATGTTAAACACAGTTGGATATAAAGGCCATCCCCATCCTGCAAAGGGAACAATCACAGGAAGAGAAAACAGAGCCACAGTGGGAGTGGCTCAGCTGTCGGCTGTGCAATGCCATCGAGACTGATGTTGATGTCTTGCAGGCAGTCTTGGACACACAACCAAAATGACGAATAGCAGTGGGACGATTAGTGTAAAACAATTCCCATTTAGGATTAAAAATGCAGTCCCAGGCAGGGATCGCAATTTCGATGTAAATTGTACGGACAACTGCTGACAGTGATGAGATAAAGAAGGTTCATCAGTCTCAACATAAAGGCTCTGGGCTGGTGAGGTGCAGAAGGCTTCCGTGCAAACACAGAGGCCCTAATGATGCAACAACTTCACCACTGAATCCCAGGCAGAGTCATACACCTGGGCTCCATCCCCCATTTTCGATGAGACAAGTGCAAAGTACAGGCAGTGAAAAAAACATTGGTCTGCTCCCCAGGTGAGAGAACTTTGGTGATGTTCAATAGCCGTTTGCACTTGATCCTGAGATGACTTATGTCTGGTAAGATGGTAATTTCTGATCGAAGATGAGACAGAGAGACTGGGTCTCCACCACAACTGGAATGATATTACCCCAGCCATAACTTGGGATCCAGATCACCTTCGTAGCAAAATTGCACACAAGTGGTCTTTTGTTGGAAGAACTGAAACCTGTCAGCTGTCGCCCAAACCGCACGTTCAGGACAAATTTCAGTTGTCTTTCAGTGACCCTCAAGCTGGATGAAGAGTAAAAGATGCTGAAATCGTCAACTTAGAAGCACTGCCTGCAGATGGAGGAAGTTGTCTAGTAATTGTATTAATCTTGATATCAAAGAGCATAACACTGGGCACGCAGCCTTGTTACACTTCCTGTTCTTGGGAGTAAGGCCACAGTGTTGTCAACACAGACACGAAAAGAACGTGATGATAAGAAGTTGGAGATAAAGATCGGTATGTGACTCTTACCAATGGGATGTGTTTCAAGCCAAAACCATGCAGCTCATGAAAAATGCAGGAATCTCTAAGCCTTGTCGTATGTTTTTTCGATGTCAAAGAAAATGAACCCCAGGTGCTATCCACGTAAAAATGAATTTCTGATAGACGATTGGAGGCATATCAGATGGTCAAGAGTTGACCATTGCCTTCAAAAGCCACACTGGGTATGTGAAAGAAGGTTGTGATGTTGGATCAGTGCTGTTGGACGATAATTGGAAGGAATCTTGGGATTCTTTTCTGGCTCTGGGAAAGCTAAGACCTCCCGCCAGGAGTCCAGAAACTGTTCAAGAAAAATTCGGTTGAAAAGACAGATCAGCTGATCCTTACCTGATGGTGAATATGTTAGACCATGGCATAATAGACGTTGTCTGGTCCAACAGCAGATGTACAAGAGGAGTGCAAAGCAAGGTGAAGCTCTTCTGTTCTGAATGGCTGTTGTAAGGCTCCAGGCACTTCGAGGGTAAGAACAGGGGAGAGCGTTCAGTCTTGCTGCTCTGCCTTGCCTTTCCATTGTGCTCCAGGATCGATAATGAGTGGGACGTGTAGTTCCCATGCATCTTCTGGACCTTATCCCACACAACCTTAGAACGGGTCTTCTGGGTTATAGAAAACATATTTAGTCCAAGATTCCTTCTGGCTCTATCACTGGACGAAATGGGCTTTCATCCTGGTGTGTTTAAATGCTTCGAGATTGGGGGAATCTCAGATATCACCGTAACACCATCCAAGCGTTGTTCTGAGCCTTAGGAGCTGCAATGCAAATTATATTCCACCACGGTTTCGGAAAACATCTCGAAGTTTGAGGAATTATAGATAGAGCTGCATTTACGATACAGTGCGTGATCTTAGCTACTGCTATATTGATTGACTCCTGACTGATAGAGTGGTGATCAAACTGAGAAAGAAGTTCGAATTCCTTCTAGTCAGATTAATCTAGCCTCCACTTTAATACAAGTGAAGGGTCATAAGGCCCCCCTCGAGAGATGGTACATACCACATGGAGGTGATCATTTCTGTAAAGGTTGTCTCGACCTCCCACGTAAAGAGTGGAAGGATTAAGGAGCAGATGGAGATCAATGGCAGTAAATGTGCGAATTGATGAGTGAAAGTACGTACTGTAACCGGTCTTCAACAGAGAGAATGAAAGATCAAGGAGACATTGGTCCAAGACCCCACCCCTCCCATTGGTTTCTGCACTGCCCTAGTGGACTGTGTTCATTGAAGTCCCCCATGATGAGGAAGGTGAACAGCAGCTGCAAGACAAGGTCATCAGTGTCTTCAAGGAAGACGATGCTTCTGACAGAACACACAATGAGGGCGAAACCCATGAAGAGGCGAATGGCTATTACCTCTAAGTTGGTGGTGAGGGGTACATACCTCTCTTTTGTTGCGATCTTATGCAACCACGGCAATTCCTGATTCCGTCTTACGACACTACCAGTTATGAAAAGCCGTGCTTATCTAGAGCCAGGGGCAAGGAATACACCATATAGACGCACCTGAAGCCTGGCCTCACATGGCAGCAGTCCTATAAAAGGAAAGCTAACCAACGGAAGAAACCTAACTTTAATCTGTTCCCCGGTTAGCCATGAAAAAGGATATATAGATCCAAGTTCGCTCGGCATCCGGGGTGGAGACTCTTAGTAAGGCCCAGGCTTTGGTGAGGGCTTGACCTACTGGGGCACAAATCTTTTCAGAAGAGCCCTCAAACTGTTCACCCAGAGCACCTGATATGTGAGGTCTCAGACACCGTCACCATCCAAACGAACACGGAACCGGTCAGCAGCATCGTCGACCTCGGTTGGTCTTGGCTATGTCCAACCGGTGCAGCCACGCCGGTCGGTACAGCCTTCGACCAGGTTGCTGGGCCCGAAGCCCCCCCACCACGCCAAGGTGGTTTCCTATCAGGGGTACAGTTTGGAATGGAGAATGGTTGCTCACAGGATGGCAACATATCCGGAAACTGGACCATATCCATCGCAGTGAACTAGTTAAAAATGCCGGATGGTGGGATCCGTGACAGGCTGCAAATACACTACAAGAAATAAAAAATGCAACACTTGCAAGAAGTTATGCAAATGTGAAGAAATTTAGGGAGGTGGTCGCATATGGAAATGATTAGGTTAGCAGGATGATTGAAACGACTGGACTGGCGTGAGGTGACGACACAGGTGAAGAGCAGTCAAAACATATAAAGGCAACCAAAGCTCCCAAGTTGACATAACGTTGTGGAAATTGCTCTAAACCACTAAAAATTCCCTTATGCAGACATTGACAGTCATTCCAACAGTTAACAGACTTTGAGCATGGAAGAATCATTGGCCTTAGAGAAACTGGTTTTTCATAAGAAATGTGGCCAACCTTGTTGGCTGCAATCCCAGCACCATCATAAACATATGGTGCCAGTGGGTTCAAGAAGGATCCAGCACTCACTGAAAAGGATCAGGAAGACAACACATAACCATGGAGTGACAGGACTGCCATTTGCGATGCATGGAATTGCGTAACAGAATCGTGACTACAAAGCAGCTGCAAAGGGACTGGCAACAGGTAACACATCGAATACCTACCAGGCAGATGGTAAACATCAAGCTTATACAGTTTTAATTGCAAGCCTATCGTCCAGCACTGCGTTTGCCACTCCATCTGCCAACATGCAAGCATCTCTTCAGTGGTGTTGCCTCGGACAGGACTGGAACAAAAAAGAATGGAGTACCATGGTATTTAGTGGCGAATCTCGTTTTTGTCTTGGTCAGCGCGATAGTAGACGTGTTCTCTGTCATCCAGGGGAAAGGAACGCCACCCAGTGCATGCGACATCATCACACAGCTCAACACCTGGTGTCTTGGTGTGGGTTGCCTTTTATCGGACATCTCGGTCAGAACTGGTCATCATAAAGGGATCTCTAACTGCCCAACGAATGTGACCAACATTTTGCAGCCAGTGGCTGTCCTATTTGTTCAGCAACATAGAACTTTTTACCAGCAAGATAATGCTTATCCCCATACAATCCACATTAGTCTGCAGTATCTACAGATGCAAAACGTTCAGGTACTACCACGGCCAATACACTCGCCAGACCTTTCACCTATTAAACACGTCTGGGACATGATGGGCCGACAGCTCCAACACTCAAGAGGTGCGCCAACCACTGTCACTGAAATGGAACAGCGACTTCGCGTTATTTAGAGTTCTATCCCTCAGGAGGATATTATAGAGCTGTACAATAACTTTCCCCATCATGTGCATGAATGCGTTGCTGCACAGAGTAGTTCATCACACTAATTATACCATTATATATACGTTTGGAATACTTGAGGACTAAAACCTAAGAAGGAAGTCATTTAGTATATAGTTATTTAGTTTGTTTATGAATTGGTCAGGATATTCTCGTTAGAGTGAATATTTATTGACCAACATGATTTTATTGTTGATTGAATGATATTAACCATGTTTTGTGATTTGGGCGTGAATAGAATTAAGATAATGGATTCTTCTAAAAGTTTATCTTTGTATTGTTATAGTTTCGTGCCGGTTGACTTAATTTGTATAAATAATTTCATCCATGCTTTTGTAATAAAGTGCATTGTTTTGTAATTAACATTGTAAATTTTTTTTGCATGAAATTAAAATTTGCATGGATGAAATTATTTTCACAAAGTAAGTCAACCGGCATGAAACTCTGTAACAATACAAAGATAAACTTTCATACGTTCATCTGTTTCTTGTTCCTCAAGTACTCCTGAACATGCTAAAGGTGAGTACAAAATACTTGAACTCATGTTGAGTGATCATCTTTTTTAATTCGTAACAATATATATATATGAACATGGGTAAAAATATATAAATATACAAGTATAGGAAGAAAATTTTTTAAAATTAATTTTAAAGTTTATTTAACTCATTCTTTGATTTAATAAAGCGCTTGTTACCGTTTTTCATTTTTACCACTATTGATCCATCATGAGCAGGGCCGGCATGAACTTTTGCGGAACGGGTTCAAAAATTGTGTGGGGCCAAAAGAAAAAACGCATTTAGGTGTACTTTTAAATTTTTAAAAATAAAATATTTATTATAAGTACAAAGTGCAGTACATACCTACATATAACTTATAGGAACACCGAGAATATTATAAATATTACATAATTTTTCTCGTCTTTTTCGCAGCAAAATCTTTAATTATGTCATCAAAATTGAGCGATTTCGCTATTTCTCTTACTATTAAAAGAATAGTTAGTCATCGAAAGTGGATTCTGCTATCGGATTTATTATTGGGTTTGGATAATAACTGATATGCACTCTGGTGGTGGGAGTGGAGCTATAGGAATGAGGATACATTGTGTCGGACAGGAAAAAGACAGGAAAAAGGTGTAGTTTTTTACAATGAACTTTTCGTCGAAAATGCTGACCCCACTCGCACCGGCCCTGATCTTGAGTCCAAACATTGCCCTCACCAAATTTCTCAATAGCTGAATGAAGCAATTTTAGTCTTTCTGACATTAGATCTTCATGAATTCTTCCGCCTTTAAGATTACTTTTAACACAAAACACAGCATTTCCTTTCGATACGGACAGAATTTTACAATGATCAGTCGGGGCTTGCCGTTCCGACAATTCCCACTCAATGACTGCGGTCAATGTCATTTATGGAAATGTCAATGTTTAATTTTTCATTGAAAATTTTAATGGCAAGGTCATCAGAGGCGTATCAACTTCTTCCACTGTAATAATCCCGATAGAGTTTCTGTGTCGATACTGTTCAAATCTATTGCACTTTAATGAAATCTCAGAACGTAGTTCATTTATTATTACATCTTTCTCTCTAAACTGATCTCTTATTTCATGTATAGCCTCCATAAAAAACATAACAGTTCTTTTGAATTCTTGCAGAACAGAAGTGTAGTACTTATAAGTATAGTGCGTCAATCGCCTATTAAAATCTGGCGGAAAAAGTGTCCCATACCAGTAGAGGGCGCTGGGAACGATATTCTTGTGTTGTTAACATTACCCTCTATTGACGTTTTGCCTTTCAATGACTTTTAAACATAGAATCATTTGTGCAATGATTTTACCATTCAAAACCACATTATTCCTAAGTATTTTAACTGATCTAGTAAAACTTAGAGAACGCTTGAGCAAGTATATTTTTTTTAAACGAAGAAAATTGATCGCTGTTCGATCAACACAAACCGCATTCCTCTTTGTGTCACAGCGCTGAAGTGATCGTTTTGATTGGCTCTTTGGTAAACTCTTCGAATGACAAGTGATGTAACATATGTTCTAACATGTGACGTTTGGACTCGCCAACTGTAATAGAAGTCTTAGGGCGTAGATATCCTTGTAAATTGCAAAAGCAATTTAAAACGTTGTAATTGGCTAAACAAGAATGCAAGTTATTAGTATCGTGATTATTCTTTGTTGTTTAGCCAATTATAACGTTTTAAATTGCTTTTGCAATTTACAAGGATATCTACGCCAGGACTTCTATTACGATTGGCGAATCCGAACGTCACATATTAGAACGTGTTATTTGTCACATCTTCAAAATCTAAAATATATTTCAAGTGATAAAAATTTGAATTAAACAATAGGTTAGACCATTTTAATGCTGCAAATTATTAGTATCATGATTATTCTGTATAAAAATGCTTTAACCTCTCGATTATTTCAAATTTTTATTACCCACTGTCAACCCACAACTCCCACTTCACCACTCTGAATACACCAATTGGTCATAAACAGACCCCCATAACCCCCTTACCCCTCACTATAAGGAAAAAAAATTATGGTATCAAATATCCTTTAATTCACAAGGAATACAGTTTGCACTGGACCCCTTCGAGTTTACTTCACTGCATTCCACTTCATTATTATTGCTAATCTAACTGGCTAACAACCATCTCCTTACCCCCATATACCTCAATTCACATCCCAATTAAATTAATGGCACATTTTAAAATTTTTAAGGGAAGTTAATTAAAGGCGCCTCTCTCCCTCACCCCTTAAAATTCCATTTCTACAGTTAACTCCCTCCAACGCAAGAGGATTTAAAGATTATAAAAGTTCTATCTTAGCCCCCTCAGGACACAAATTTCCAACCCTATTCAAGACCCAGACCCCTCCTCCCGCACACCATTAAAAATTTATAGCTATCTCAATCCCATATTATTAACTACAGTCCATCCCATTTCCTAGGTAGTTACGCTACGTTGTGTAACGCAAAGCAAAGGCTAAATTCTACCTTATTGACACCAACTCACAGCATGTACCACAAAAAACATTATACATTTCACCCTCCATCATGTAAGATATTTTAAATCTCCCCACCACTCTCTAACACATTTTATGACATAGCAGCTTCCCTTTGCTTTATTCAACGAATCTAGGCGGCCTGCGAGACATTAAGCCTAATCGCCGAAATGTGGGACAAAGATTTATGGATTAATTTTCTAAATGACTTTATACTTACCAACTTATACTTACTTACTTATTACTTTGTGAAGATGCCACCCCATTTAAACAGTTTTCTATTATTTAAGCTAATTCTTAATATTTAAATTTCTGGAGCAAACTAACGAAACATTTTAGCTGCATATAGAGTATCATGTTTTTTCAGGCCCATAATATTTCGCGATTTTTTTTTTTTATGTAGAACTACTTGTGGCGGAGTAATTTGGCGTAAAACGGTAATATATCAATATCTTTTCACTGCTGCTTTAACTGCACGAAATTATGATTAGAGGTCCTGTATAGTTAGAGTCTGGCCATCTCGATGATTCACTGCCATTGGTTGATTGAATGACGTGGTTTATGGACGTCATGTTTTGTCGTACCGTGCGACGAAAGCCTATGAGTTAGTGTATGTACCAAGTTAAAACTTCTCAGTTGTTATAGTTTTAGATATTTCTACCACTTTTTTTTTGTCTATAAAACCTGTCGTATTTTATGAATGCCTCACTGCACTGCATTTGGGTGTAAAAATTTCACTCAAAGAAATAAATTAATGAATATTTTTTCCCGAGGAACTCCATCAGAAGATGGCAATCGGCTGCAAAAGTGAAATGAGCTAACTGAAAACCAACAAATAATTTCTTTTAAGGTTCGTTTGAAAAACGAGCCAATGTTTTCACTTTGTCATCTGCATATGCCAAAATTTGTTCGTCTCTCTGTTGTCTATCCATCTGTCTTTCCACCTGTCTGTCTGTCTATAGACAAAGTTCACTTTTATGATTTTTTTTCTTACTTTTAGAGCTAAATCAAAAATTCTTTTTGGGTTGGATTGGTGTGGAACAAATACTGCGATTGATTCGCAATTTTGAAAAATTTCAATATCTTTAATGGCGCCCTCTAGCGGTGCGAAAAGACGGAAAATGCTAAAATTTAAACAAATATTGCAAACAAACTATTTACACTGGAAATCTGAAATTTTGGTAGTAGAGTGTTACGGTCAGAAGGTTTACAATGGCAATAAGGCTTTGACGTCTTTGCCAAAAGGGGGTGCGAAAATGAAACTTTTTCTTAAAGAGATAAACGAAAATATATTTTTTTTGTTTTACAGGCTCTAACAAAATATTAATAATTTAAACAATATTTGATAATCTCAGTGTTACCTGTAGGCGTTTAAACGTCTATAAATCAATAAATGCTTTTATGGAAAAAATTTCGCCGACATACGGGATTCGAAACATAGGAGAAACGTGCCAGAGTATTCTAACCTGTTGAACTAATGCTGTCTGTCCTTTTTCCACTAATAATGACTATCACTCTTCCCGTGAATTTTGGGCGCCTCCATATGACATATATGATCTCGAATGGCAACTATTTCTTTTTTAGTGCTCTGAGTAAGATTTATGTAAATAATGAAGTCACATCATGCTATTTAGCGTTATTAATGATTTAAACAATATTTGATAATCTCAGCGTTACCTACAGACGTGTAAACGTCTATAAATCAATAAACTTTTTTGTGAAAAAAGACAGCGTTAGTTCAACAAGTTAGAATACTCTGGCATGTTTCTGGAGAGATGAGGGTTCGAATCCTGTACGTCGGCAATTTTTTCTACAGAAATATTAATATTTACATTTTTCGAATACCCATCAGTTGGAATTTCCAGTGTTCGAGAGTGCTAAAGTCGGTAAATAAAAACTCGAAAAGCGAACTCTAGTGGCGGAAAAGCTGGAAAATACCAAATCTTTAAATAATTATTGAAAACGATCTGTTTTTGGTAGAAACTTAAATTTTTGGTCATAGAGTGTAATGATCAAGTAGTTTACCCTAATAGTAATGATTTGTCCTGTTGGTAAAATGCAACTTTTCTGCTTTAAGAGATAAATGAAAAACTTTTTTTGCACATTACAGGTACAAATAAAATATTAATAGTTTATTTCTCAATTATGCATAGTTCAAATTTCCACTGTCAGAAGGTACTGAAAGTGTAAAATAACTAGAAGAACGCATATCACCTCTGGTGTACACGGGAATCTCATTTTCAAAGACAATGAAGTTCTTCCTTTGCCTAATTCTTCACTCCTTAAAAGTTTTAATTATGGATGTTCGTGTTGTTTTTCTACTGAGGTCCCGCAATCCACATTGACTTCTACTATGGCGTATAAACTGACAGTCTCCTGTCAGACCTCTGTACAAGCAGCTGCTCGAGAGGTTATTTATTTTTTAATGTATGATGGGAGAAATGCACATAGTAGTATTTTATTAGTAATTATAAACATAAAAAGTATTTGTCTTTTAGTTCTTAACCTTAAAAAAAACTTTTTAAGGTTAAGAACTTAAAAAAACTTAAATAAGATAATTGATGTCAGTGGAATTTCTACCAGAACAAAACTCTACACGCCGAAATTTCTACCATAAACATGATCTCTGATGATATAAATTAAAACTACGATTGAAAATGCGAATTACATTTTATTAGTAGCCAACTAAAAAAGGTTTCAATTATCTCTTAAAATAAAGCTGTTCCGCTTCTTACCTACCTTGGGCTTAGGCGGAATTCATTGTTGTCAATGGAATTTTCGAGACCGCCATATTTCACGACCAAAATTTCAAATTTCTAGCATAAATACATTGGCTACTGATCTAAGGGACCTGGGTTCGAGCCCCGGGTAAGGCATGGATGTATGTGTCGTTTTTCTGCTGAGTAATGTCATCCATCTCTCAGACCTTTTACTCTGGCATATAAACTGACAGGCTCCTGTCAGACCTCTGTGGCCAGCAGCTGCTTGAGGGGGTATTTTATTATTTTTATTTATTTTGCAATATTCGTTTGAAATTTTTGGAATTTTTCGACTTTTTACCACCGTTAGAAGGCGCAAGTATAGCTTTTTGGAAATTCGGAAAATGCAAATTGTAATATTTCATCAATAGCTGTCCAACCCAAATTGAATTTTTAATTTATCTCTAAAAACATAAACTTTTCTGTTAAAACAAAAAAAAAGTGCAATTCACCTCCCTCGCTGGGTCTAAAGGGTCAAGTGATTATTGCTAATGGTAACTTCGTAACCTTCACATTTCAACACCAAAATTTTAAACTTCTAACATAACTACATCGTTTGGAATATTCGTTTGATATTTTGTAAATTTCAAGTTTTTTCACCGTTAGAGGGCGCACTTATAACTTTTGGGAGATTTGAAAAATGCTAATCATAATATATCATTAATTCCTATCAACAGAAAAAGAATTTTTTTATTTATCTGTATAAGAAAAAATGTTCGATGTCTACAGATGGACAGACAACAAATTGAAATTATATCTTTTTTTTTAAAAAAAAGGCCTAAAATTTACTTTTCCTTTTTTAGTTATTTCCTAAAGTGTTTCCAATCATAAGCACTGAAATCTGTATCAAATATTACCCTACCCTTTTCCGGAATCCTAATTACCCTGCAATACCATTCAGCTATTGCACACTAAACAATCCCAGCGGTGACAAAACATGGCGTCCAATTTTGAGATGGCTAAAAGTAAAAAATTGACCTATCGTGGAGGTAGGAAGATAAGGAGACGCCCTAACGCGCTTTCCCTGTGGAAGGAAAATGATGCTTACGCAGCATTGCGGTAGCCATGTTGTTGCATTCAAAACAAACCGTCTGCCGCTGCAATCAAGCCTACTTACACTCAGTTTTACTGTGCGATTCGTGCAGCCGTAAGCTGAACAGGCTGCCAAAATACAAATGTTGACAAAAATTAGTATAGGTGAGTAACTACTGATCAATGTTTTGAATAGAACAACATGGCTGCCGTAGTATCATTTTCAAGTGCTTAGGGCTCCTCCTCTTATCTTCCTAGCTCCATGCTACCTATACAGAGCCTCTAGTTATGATGCGACTCTGGTCCCCCTGTCGGTAGGGGACCATTATTTGGACCACTTTTTAATTGCTGGGCTATTGAGGATTGCCATACTATATACTTATAGGCACTATAGTTGGGGGAAGGGACAAGAGGTCAAGTGTCTACGTTCCAAACATACATTAGCTTAATTGAAAAATATTTCAGCTACAGAAGAAGCAATGAACATTGAAAATCTTGTAAACAATTTAGAGTCCAGAAAAATTGAAGAGTCAACCCTAAGAGGTCAAGTGTCTACGTTCCAAACATACATTAGCTTAATTGAAAAATATTTCAGCTACAGAACAAGCAATGAACATTGAAAATCTTGTAAACAATTTAGAGTCCAGAAAAATTGAAGAGTTTGTAACTACTGATGTCAATAAACAACTGAAAATTTTAGCCTCATTAATTTCTCTTGAATCTACTAAGTTTTTTGAGGTAGTTCAGAATTTCTATGAAACCAGTTTAGAATATGTTAACAAGTGGAAGTGTAGCTTACGAAACACTGAGAAGTTCAAATGGGTGCTACTAAGGAAGACACCTGGATGGAAAGAAATACAGGACCGCCTGAACGATGAACTCATCAGACGCACAGAAACTCATGCATTCGATCAGTGGACCGTAATAGAATCTATAATTGTGAGGCAGTTGAATACTTGGAATAAAGAAAACATTCCTGTAGCTGATAGATGGGTACAGATTTTTTCTGAAATAAGCGAAAAACGTCTAGACTTTCAAGACTTTTGTAATATTGTAGAGTTTATTCTTTGTCTTACAGAAAGTACAGCACCTGTTGAGAGAATATTTTCTGTTATGAACAGTATGTGGTCAAAGGAGAAATCTAGATTAAGTGTTGAGACAATGAGGGCTATGTTATTTGTAAGACAAAATTGTGTCCTGGAGTGTGAGAAGTTTTATGATGTGTCGAAAGACCGAATTTGCTACATAAGATTACTTAATCGGAGGAATATTTATGGTACGATCATGGTGAAATGCAGTCCCCACTCTACATCTACCTACATTTTTGTATGGGTTCTGTCACTGAAGAATAATGGTAAGCTCAATATGTTTATGAAATAAAACTTCTTTTATCGTCTTACTTTTTCATGAATACAGAATATTACATAACCCCTTCCCCAATCCAGTTTTTGTCTCAAATATGATCAGCCTACAATTAACTGATTACCTTGAGTGGATGATCAGAAATCTCGGGGACGAAGACAGAGACGATGAAGAAGATGAGGGATCATGTTGAGCCCTGTTGTTTGCATTGATTGAATCAATTTCTAAATTGATCTCACGATTGTTTTTGTGTGGTCAGTGTCTGTTTTACCCACCCTTCATGGAGCCCAAGGGGGCACCCATTTGGGTGCCGGGGGCTGCACATGCATTACACCAACACAGTGAGCCAAACCTTTACAAACAAAAGCCAAATGAAAAGTGAAATTCTACGAGTTCCAACAAATAAAAATGTGCGAAAAACAAACTGTTCTTACAAAAGAAAAAAAACTACCAAATTAGTTAATGTGTGAGGAAACTCGCAAACCTGTACCCAGCCATGGACAAAGTACTCGCAGTTCGGTATAAACTGCCATTCCAGCGTAAGAAAAAAAAATCATAGTTGTCCCTAGTGGGTCCAGACCACTAGCCACTTGGGACTGAGAGGAGGAGGAGAAAGCTATCCCAGGAGAAGACGGGATATTACTTTCTCAGGACTAAGGTCTCTATGCATGGCAAAAATACGGGTAAGTGTTCTGGACCATGTGAAGGTACAATACCAGTGGAATCTTCATAGTGTGTTACCCTTACCACAGACAGGAGCTCGCACCGAGGGGTTTTTCCGAAGCTTTAATTCAAATTTTCACAATTATGTGGCGCTGAAATTCGAAAACAGAAACTTATTCTACTTGAAAACGAACATCTCTTATTTTCTAGATGCATACTTAAAGTAGAAATATGTCAAACTATTTCTTACATCAATTGCCTTATAAGCACTTTGTTGTAACGTAAACAAATAACATTATAACACTTTGTTGTAATATAAACAAAATTGATTTAATTACATCATTTTCAACTGATTTTAGATAGCCATTGATTGAGACTTCAATAATCAATTTATGTCCAATATTTTATACAAAAATACATTTATATTAATTCCAGCGTAAGAAAAAAAATCATCCATATCCTAGAGATGAGTGCGAATTCGAACAATTTTGATAATTACTGAGACCACTCAAGCCCGATTACGTAAAACATTTCTCTGGCAAATCATAAAATTTATATGCAGAATGACATGCTGCTCAACCTTTTCTTAAAATTGAGTAAGCTCTCAAAGAGAATGCCACGGCTCGAAATATCACGTTTGCTTTTAAGATCAATTATAATTTAAATTTCAAATATTTCTCATAATTGAAAAAAAAAAGCAAATAATTTCTTTTGACTACAATTTCAAGTTTTCAGTCTTTACACTAAAAATACAAGTATCATTCAGGCTTTGATTCTTGTAGATCTCTCATTAATGAATGGTTTTTAGTGTTTACACTAAAGTTACTACTTAAGAATCTCGTTTCTACCACTTTATTTCTAGGATTTTTAGTTCCAACTAACATTGTTTTTAATTTTGACATCAACTAATTGTCATTGTTTTAAAGTTTCTAAACTATCAACATTACTTGTTTAGGTTTGTATTTCCAGCTTTATTCGTGTGAAAAAGAAACTGTTCTTTTCTGTGTGATAACCTATTAGTATTGGTTACATCAAGATTGTTGTCACAATGTTTACTTAATGTTATGTGGGGAATAGGGGAAACAGGATAGGCTGATTGTGTGCTTAGTATGTAATGTCAATAATCGAACTCTTGACTTTGTTTTTGTTCTCGTGAGGTTCATTTTTAGATTAAAATACGCTTATCCTAATAAATTATTTAAGATGTATGAAAAGTATAATAAACAATACTTTGCTAACAAAACAATTTCATTTTTTGCAAATTTAATTTTCCTTTGTTTTCCCATCCCCTTGCGAATATTTTAGGTCTGCCCTGTAGATCGGGTTCAGCTTGTCAAATTTACCTAACCTACTATTTGTCAATAATATATAATAATTTACCTATACCTACTTTATTGTCAAACTTACTAATGACTTTTTTTTTCTACAACAACCTTTCATTTTTAATGCTGCACATTAATGACTTTTGATATTTGGGGCTGAAACTCGTATATTTCGTTTTGACTATTACCTTATCCTTGTTATGTTTCCCACAGGTTATGAGACTCTCTCTCTACTTGTCCATGATGGTAAACTTCACTCCAGAACAGTCAGTTACAAGAAACTTAATAATTAAATTGCACGAATGAATTAGTAGCTAAAGATATCAATAACTTTATCCTTTCAAATTGAAAAATATACATGTATTCCTTGACTTCACGAATTTCATATTAAACAGGACTCCCCATGAATGTTGATATAAACAAGTGGTTCCAAACCTTTTTGAGCCAACACCCTCTTTTATCAAGTATTATTTTCGAATGCCCCGTTAACAATATTCTCCCTTCGTGAAAATGAAGCTAATTTTTCTGTTTAAAACTAGTAGAACACTCAATGGAGTTAGAGCCTCTGTTATACACTAACACGGATGGGCAAGACATCCTGTTTTTTCCTTATTATTTTTCCAACACTGAAAATATAGTTAAGTATTTAATCACTATTAGTTATTTACGAAACAAGATGAAGGTTGTATAGGAAAACTGTCTTCAGCCGGGACTCATACCTCCTGGTTTACCCACTGGATTTTTGGAATCACCACACATTTGGAAACTCATACCTCCTGATGACGTCAGGTGCTCTGGCCACTGATCAATCTCTCTTCTACTGCCGACATTATGCTATGCACCATCGAGTCATTTCACTGTCATTTGGACACTATTTCTTCAGAGCCATCCCAGGCATGTGCACATTTTAGGGTTACCTCTGAGCGGCACACCACTTTTTTGCACACCACGGGTCAAATGGCCAGGTCACAAGATTGGGGGAGGGGACCCACTGGAACGACTGTTGGGAGATAGATGATAACCTCCCGTCAAGGCCATCCGTGTTCTTTAAAGTGCACAGGGTATGGCTCTCCCGCACACAGCCCACGGCTTAACGTCCCATCCAACAGATGGCAGCCTTTCCAAGCCCATAGGCGTCCCCTACTGACCGTGAGCAGGGCGGGGGAGTTTTGCAGGCATGTGCACACACACATTCAAGGAGCCTCCCGACTGATTTTTTTTTCTTTGTGAGCAACCAAATACAAGACACTAGTGATCATTTCAGAAGTAAAGAAAATTCACATTTCTCTCACACACACAAAAAAAAATCCCGTCATGAGGCTCTGGAGTGTGGCTGGTTATGTGCACCTGCCTGGGATAGCTTTGAAGAATAGTCCCCAAATGCACTCAAAGACAGTGGTTGTTGCGATGGTGTATAACATAACAACAGCAGTAGAGGAGAGATTGATCAGCAGCCATAACCTCAGTGGTCATCCTTGATATCACAGAATGCTGGTGCTTACTATGCTACAGGCCAAGCACTCTTCTGCGGCAGGACCGGAGTCCACAACAACCGTAGTTTTACGATAACAAAAATTTGCTTAATCGCTAATTATGAAAAATTGATAATCAATCTGTAAAGCATCAATGCTAGATATACTTCTGGAATTAACCCTACAATTATAAAGGGAATAGCAGAAGTTACAAGTCATCACGTATATGGCAAGGAAGATTGAATTTGGAAAACATCTATATTGTTACAAATCAAGTTTTAACATTTTTTCTTGTTGTAGCAAATATATCAAAGTGTTGAAGGAGGACAAACATTCTACACCTGAAATTCGAGATATCATCCGCTGTTGTTCAGAAGCAACGTGCTGAAAGGCCAGAGATCGCACATGCTCAGAGACAATTACTACCAAAAACCGGATGATGCACAGAACCGGCCAGGTCTAGCATCTAATGTTCCACTAATGGCCGACCCTGCCTTCTCGTGGTGCATGCCGTTAGTACCTTTCAAAAGGCAATTCTCTTTTGGAAGGGAAAGGGGAGTGCTGCCAGTTGAGTATGGCCTACTAATGTGGTCATTTATGGACACTTTTTTCAACCCTGCTGAGGAGTGATCAACTTCACAGGGTCCTGGCACTGATCATTTATACTCACTAGTCTGGACTTGTTTATGGATTTGAGCTTGATTATGGATCCTGAACTTGCTGCAATGGTGGGCCACTGTTGAGGGAGAATATACCGCTGTTTTCTGTTTGCTTCTGGGTTCCCAGCTTGATTTGTAACCTACTACTCCTAATAAAAAGCATTACAGTGAACAAAGGCATAGGATACCTTATATCAGCTGGTGGATAATCCTGATCAGAGGCCATCGCAAGTACCTAAACCTCACAGCTAGTTGGGCATCGTCAATCCTAAACTGGAGTAAAGTGCCTCAGGCAGGCCATATGGCTCTTGAAAAGGTGGTGCCTGAAGTAATCTTCAGCCTTTAGCAGAGCAGGAACAGGTCTTTGCCCCATGCCTGCGATCAGGGGGCTGTTTGATGTTGTTGGCACTATCTCAATAAACCTAGTTCCTTTAAAAATCCTACTAATAATTTTCTCTCTACAGGAACGGGAAGACATTGCACAGATATTATTCTCTTGATGTCCTCACACAGGAATTCCAGGCTATAACCTAGATATTTTAGGCTTGCAAGGGAACAGATGGACAGGTAAAGGTGAGATACTTAAAAAAAACTTTAAATTTCTCTTTACAGGGAGGGAGGATGGAAAGCATCACCAAAGCATGGATCTGCTTCTCAGCAGACATGCTAGTAATGATCTTCAAGGATATGAGTGCATTAATGAAAGGTTTCTTACAGCTAAATTTCAGACAAGCATTAAAGACTTGAATGTTATCTGCTGTTATGCCCCCACTGAGGATGCCGATGAGGATAGGTTTTAGACTTCAGGATATTTTGAATTCTGTCAAGAAAGGAGATATTACGCTTGTTTTAGGTGACTTCAATGTTAAAGTTGGTACTGACTCTGACCTTTGGGGAGGGGTGATAGGCCCTTTTGGTATTGGTAGCTGCAATGGCAATGTCTCCTAGAGATAAGTAAACTCAATGGTTTCAGAATAACTAGCACTTATACAAACACCGCGACAAACATAAGTACACATGGGTTTCACCTGATAGGCTGCATAAGAATTTGATTGATTATATATTAACAGCAAAAGGGCTAGTTCTGTTAGGAATACCAGGGCATATAGGGGAGCTGAAATTGGATCTGACCATTATCTTGCTAAAAGTGTCTTGCAACTTAAACTTAAGAAGTGTTGTGCTAGGCATAAAAAAATTACCTTTAATACTGAAGCTCTGAAAGACCCAGTTATAACTAAAGCTTACCATGACAGGTACCTAGTCATTATGACGGTCATGGTTTGCTTACTACCGAGTTGAGGAAGAATGGCGACATTTTAAGCAGGGTTTTTGGAAACTAACTGTACTCTTTTAGGGAAAAAGGAGCAGAATTATTTTGGGTGATAAGGCACTTGAGCTTATTTCAGAAAGAAGGAACTGCAGGAATGTCCTTAACCAATACCCTACTAGTCCTAATAGAAAGCATTACAGAGAACTTAGTAAACGTGAAAAGTATAGTTAGCTGCTAAGAATCTTTGGCTTGACCGACAAAGCCAAGGAATCAGTTAGACAGCAGTATCAGATAGTTAATGTTTTATGTGGTAGAAAATGGACAGGCATACAATGATTTAAGGATAAACAAGGTAAGGTTATAGAAGGTGAGGATTCTGTCATCGCTGGGTGGGCTGAGCGTTTCAGTGATGTTCTATACAATCTGGTTAGTTCTACTGCCATTGTTCGTAATGATGATAGATGCATTACCGATTTTACTGTTGGCCCCATAATACAGTCTGAAGTTATTTTGCCTATTTCTAAACTTCATAAATCCCCAGGGGTAGATGAAATTACTACGGAAATGCTTAGAGCTGGGAATGCTTCAGTTACCACTTGGATGACTAAAAATTTGAATATCTTTTATGTTAAAGGCATGGTTCCTAAGGATTTTACCAGAGCTATTGTTATCCCTATTTTCAAAAAAGGTGATCGCAGTTTTTGTGATAACTATAGGGATATCAGTCTACTCTCTGTCCCAGGGAAAGTTCTTTGCAAGATTGTGCTTAATAGAATTAAGAATCTGGTTGACAGGCAATTCCGCGATGAGCAATGTAGATTCAGAAGTGGTAGGGGATGTGTGGATCAGATATTTTCATTTAGGCAGATTCTTGAGAAATGTTTAGAGTTTCAGAAACCTTTGGTTGGTAGCTTTGTTGATTTAAAAAAAGGCTTTAGACTCTGTTGATCGTCATAATTTGTGATTGATTGTGATATCATATGGTATACCAGACAAGTTAGTTAACATAATGAAAACTCTCTATAATAACACTGAGTCGTGTGTGGGAGTTGGTAAGGCTTGTAGCAATTGGTTAAGCATTACTTCTGTTGTTCGACAAGGATGCATTTTGTCTCCTTTTCTCTTTAGCTTGGTTGTTGATTATGTTATGCGAAATTCACTTCAAGGGAAAGATTTTGGCCTTAAATGGACTGGAGATACTAAAATTTCTGATTTAGATTATGCTGATGATTTAGCCCTTTGGGCAAATGATGTTGATGAGATGAACTTTTTCATTTGAGCTGTTGATAAAACTGGTAGTAGAGTAGGTTTGGTTATAAAGAGAAAGAAAACTAAAGTGATGAAAATTGGTCTGGCAGGCTGTGATTCAATTAATCTGAATGGTTGCAGTCTTGAGCAGTTTAATTATCTTGGGAGCTATGTAACAGACACTGGTGATGTGCGGCGTGAAATTAACAGACGGGTAGGGATTGCTGCCGGGACTTTTTTAAGAATCGGTGGAGAGTGTGGAGGAATAGGCGTATATACCTGAAAACTAAAATTAGACTGTATAATAGTTTGTTTCTTTCTAGGGTTAGTTGTGGCAGTGAAACTTGGACACTTTGTAAACAAGATAACAGAAAACTAGATGCTTACGCAGTGTCTTGGGCATTAGGTGGTTAAGCTTTGTAACTAATGATGAGGTTAGGCAAAGGAATCTGCAACCTCTTTTAAGCAGCATATTGTGTAGAGAGAGACTCCGCTGGTTTGGCCATGTTGCCTGTATGGATAATTATAGATTGGCGAATAGGGTTATGAACAGTGTGCCTAAAGGCCTCAGGAAGGGGAGACCTAGGATGCCGTGGGCAGACAATGTCTGACAGGACCTTGTTAGAATTGGTGTGCAGTGGCCAGATGTAGCTCAGGACAGATATGCTTGGAGAATTAAACTGCACTGTCTGGTAGGATCTCCGTAGCTTACGGCTGCTTGAGGATGATGTATTGTCCCTGTAAGGGTTGGGTTGTTTTACCTCTGAGCGGCACTTTTTTGCACACCATGGGCTAAATGGCCAGGTCACATGGACCCCGAAGGCTCAGAGAAGGTTGGGGGAGAGGACCCACTGGAACAGCTGTTGGGAGACAGATGGTAGCCTCCCGTCAAGGCCATCCAGCGTGTTCTTTAACGTGCACAGGGTATGGCTCTCCCGCACACGGGGCCACGGCTTAACGTCCCATCCGACGGACGGCGGCCTTTCAAACCCATCGGTGTCCCCTACTGACCGTGGGCAGGGAGAGGAATTTTGCGGAGATAAATCTCAACGCTGACCCAGCTGGGACTCGAACCTGGGAACTACAGATTACGAGCCTGGTGCGCTACCGACTGAGCCCCCCCCCCCTGTAAGGGCAGACTTTCACATAAACTAATGAAGCTACAGCTTAGAGCATCACGATTATGATGGGGGCCACAAAAAATTAAGTTTACTGTCACGAATTTTGCTTTTATATTTAAATTAAACTAGTGTGCAAAAACTGTTCATCTCAAGTTTACATACTCATTATTGTATACCAATGCTAATATAACGTTTTCACCACATCAATTTTTTATGTTCCCTCCAGTAAGAATAATAAATATATAATTTATTCCGATTGTCAAAATTTTGGGGCTTTTTAAACTTATTGTAGCTTAGGGCCTCAGAAGGTCAAAGTCTGGCCCTGCCCTGTACGTACATTTCTCAGCCGAATGTATATCTGAATCTGAGTGGCGGTCATAGCGACCGAGCTCTGGATACAAGCCTTTCATTCTTATATATTCTTTGGTCAGAGCATCTGACCTGTCATCAGGGGTCCTGGCCTGAGTCCCACCGGGTCAAGATTATATACCCATGAACATTATAGAGACATATTTCTATAGCCATGAACGTCACTTAAACGGCTTCATAGTGATTAAATACAGTAAAATCAATGATGAGCTGTGGATTCATTTGTCTAAAAACTTTGCGTTCAAAAATGATTAAAATGAATGGTATTAAAAAATTTAATTCAATCATATATTTCGCGATGAAACCAAAAAGTGTGTAAAAAAAATGAAAGTAAATAAAAATTTTGAACAAGTCACTAATTAAAATATAATTAGGATACCAAGGATGGTTAAATAAGCATCAAAAATCACACAGGAAGAGTTAGACAAACCTATCTTATTAGGTTAATTCCCATGAAATCATCAAATAGAAATTGGATAATTTCACAAAGTGAAGTTTCGGTAAGCAATACCTGTTTAAAAGCTATTAAAATATTTGCAGAGTTGTGATTTCAAGGTACCTGGTCGATCTTGGGAACAAACTATTGTGAGTGGGTGTGAGGGAATACTTGTATTGCAAAAACGTTTCCCACAAAATACTAATATAAAATAGAAAACCTACAAATATTATATATATAAAAAAGGTATGAAGAAATTTGCTACTGAGAAAAATTACAGCCGATTGAGTATGACAGGTATATTATATAATCTTTGAAAAAACAAACGTATATTTAAAGTATAAATGAGATGTAACTGCAATAATGGGCGAATCAATGGGACGAAGGGTCGAAAACAGAAGAAATTTTTTTATACTAGAAGGGCGACCTGTTCATTTGCCCCTCCTTATTTTCTTCAACATCCATTTTTGATTGCAAAGTTAAAACTCCTCGTTGCCCTTCTGAAGGGTAGGCCTTGAGAACTAACAAGATCTCAATTAACTGTTAGTAATGAACTAAATAGGATACTATACATCCGTTAAAAAATAAATTTCAATTAAAAATAAACTATTAATGAGGTGATGAATGATCATCAGTGGTAAATGAGTTATATTAATTTGAAATAAGCTAATACTGCACTATTAATAAGTAACCAAACATATGCATTTATAAAAGGATATGTCAATGTTCTGCGTTTGCCATCAACAGCCGATTCTTCTTGTACTGATTTCACCGATTTAGAAACAATGCCCTCTGTTGTAAACAATAGTGCATTGTAAAGTGATCCTTCGAACGGTTCTGCTGCTCCACTTGCACCATTTTGGCGCAGCCTCTGCATGAGAAGTAAATTACTGGAGCTCAAGAGGCAGTCATAATTTTTACATTGAAATCAATGGGAATAGTTGTTGAGTTTTTGCATTACGAACAGTTTTAGAGGGAAGAATTATGCTTGTAAATTCATTGATGGGTGTACTGATAATTGTAATAAATAATACCAATCAGGGCAAGCATTTAGAATATGACAGAAAAAATATAGAGGTAAAAGCAAAACATTACATTTACTTTTGAAAAATGAAAATTGCATGAATTCTATATAGAAGTACACGGTCCAGATGAAAATTTTATTAAATACAAATTTGCTAAGGTTGACGTAACATCATTGCAAATGGTTTAAATGTATTTTTGTAGAATACCAGAAATCTTCATGTCATCATGCTCCAGTTTTCATAGATGACTTTTGGGTCAAATTAATCTTGTCACCCAGACTGAGTGCCATTCCCTGCAAGATAAAAAAAAATCGTATGCACTTTATTAAGCATGAAGTAAATAATTTTAAATATAATTGTGACTAAACATAAATCCTCCTAGGGTAGATGAAATTATTAGTACTGAAATGGTTAGAGCTTGGAATGTTTCTGTTGTCATATGGCTGATCAATTTTTCAATAGTTTTAGGGCAATAGTGTAGTTCCTAATGATTTAATTACAGTTATTATTCTACTTGTTATACCAACGCACAAACGTTTGGTGAAAAATGACTTATAACTCTTGCCATCTACAAGTTCATTCACAGGTTTGCAAAATCTACGATCACAGTTAAATCGTAACAATGCCAATCAATAACTAAATTCCCAGCTCTCCGCACATACTACTCACAACGCACTACTCCATTCAAATGATAGGCAACACCTCAGAAAGCTCAAGAGGCTTTTCAAGCTATCACTCCCGACCTACGGCAGCTAGAAATCCCATCTATTACCCAAAGACCGTTAGAACCACCCCACCCTACCACCACCAAAATTGGGACTAATTACTTAAGTAGCCACGGAATAATGGGGAAACTGCGAGCGATGACGTCGCACGTCTGGCCGTTTGTCTGTCCAGAACTCATTATATTTACAATTTTATCAGTCCGCTTTCTGTTCCGGATAAGTGTTTTTGCATTTCTGTGCTTAAGAATTCGATTAATAGTCCACTTCGATATAAACAGTGTGGTTCAGAAGTGATAGGGGGATGCAGAGAAGATTTTTCAGGCAAATTCTTGGGAAATATTTTGCTTTTATAAAAACGTTCAGAAAGGCTTTCGACTAAGTTGACTGCCAAAATGTTTGGTTGATTGTGAAATTGCATGGCACATCTGACAGGTTAGTTAACAGAATGATCCTCCTCCTCAAGCAGCCATGGGTTACGGAGGTCCAACCCGACAGTGCAATTTAGTTCACCAAGCATATCTGCCCTGAGCAACATCTGGCCATTGCACACGAATTCTAATAAGGTCCTGTTTGATATTGTCTGCCCACTACATCATAGTCCTCCCCCTCTTTCTGAGGCCTTTCGGTACATTGTTCATAACCCTATTCGCCAATCTATAATAACCATACGGGAAACATGGCCAAACCAATGGAGTCTCTCTCTGCACAATATGCTGCTTAAAGGAGGTTGCAGTCTCCTTTGCCTAACCTCATCATTAGTTACAAAGCTTAACCAATAAATGCCCAAGATACTAAGCAAGCATCTAATTTCCTGTTATCTTGTTTACAACACGTCCAAGTTTCTCTACCATAACTAACCCTAGAAAGAACCAAACTATTGTCATCCTCCTCCTCCTAAAGCAGCCAAAGGCTATGGAGGTCCAACCAGCTGTGGAATTTAGTTCTCCAAGCAAGTCTGTCCTGAGCTGCATCTGCCCACTGCACACCAATTCTAATAAGGTCCTGTTTGACATTGTCTGTCCATTGCATCCTAGGTCTCCCCTTCTTTCTGAGGCCTTTAGGCACACTGTTCATTATCCTATTCCCCAATCTGTAATTATCCATACAGGCAACATGGCCAAACCAACGGAGTCTCTCTCTCTGCACCATATGCTGCTTAAAGGAGGTTGCCAACTCCTTTGCCTAACCTCATTATTAGTTACAAAGTTGAACAACCTAATGCCCAATATACTACGTAAGCATCTAGTTTCCTGTTATTTTGTTCACAAAGTGTCCAAGTTTCTCTCCCATAACTAACCCTCGAAAGAACCAAACTATTATACATTCTAATTTTAGTCTTTAGGTGTATACGCCTATTTCTTCACTCTCTCCATTAATTCTTAAAAGTGCCGGAAGCAATCCCTATCCGTCTGTTAATCTCATGCTGCACATCACCAGTATCAGTTACATAGCTACCAAGAAAATTAAACTGTGGCACCTGCTCAAGACTGCAACCATTCAGATTAACCGAATCACAGCCTGCTTGATCAATTTTAATCACTTTAGTTTTCTCTCTGTTTATAACCAAACCTACTCTACTACCAGTTTCATCAACAGCTCGAATGAAAGAGTTCATCTCATCAACATCATTTGCCAAAAGGGCTAAATCATTAGCATAATCTAAATCAGAAATTTTCGTATCTCCATCCCATTGAAGGCCAAAATCTTTTCCTTGAAGTGAATTTCGCATAACAAAATCAATAACTAAAGAGAAAAGGAGACAAAATGCACCCTTGTCGAACACCAGTCGAAGTAACCTAGTTATTACACCTAGTCGAAGTAATGGTAAGCCAATTGCTACAAGATTTACCAAATCTCACACATGACTCAGTGTTACTATAGAGAGCTTTCATTACATTAACTAACTTGTCAGGTATACCATATGATCTCACAATCAACCACAAATTATGATGATCAACAGAGTTTATAGCCTTTTTGAAATCAACAAAATTAGCAACCAAAGGTTTCTGAAACTCTAAATAATATCTCAAGAATCTGCCTAAGTGAAAGTATTTGATCTACACATCCCCTACCACTTCTGAATCCACAATGCTCATCACGCAATTGCCTGTCAACCAGATCCTTAATTCTATTAAGCACAATCATGGAAAGAACTTTCCCTGGAACAGAGAGTAGGCTGATACCCCTATTGTTATCACAAGAACTGCGATCACCTTTTTTGAAAATAGGGATAATAATAGCTCTGGTAAAATCCTTAGAACCATGCCTTTATCATTAAAGATATTCAAAATTTCAGTCAACCAGTGGTAAGCGAAACATTCCCAGCTCTAAGCATTTGCGTAATAATTTCATCTACCCCTGGAGATTTATGAAGTTTAAGTTTAGAAATAGCCGAAATAACTTCAGATTGTATTATAGGGCCAACATTAAAGCCACCATTGCATCTATCATTATTACAATCACCTAAAAATTTGTTCATTACAATCACCTTGTTTATCCTTCAATCCCTGTATACCTGTCCGTTTTCTACCACACAAAACATTAACTATCTGGTACAGCTCTGCTGTTGTGCTGTCTAACTGCTTCCTCGGCTTTGTCAGCCAAGCCATCGAGCCAAAGATTCTTATCAGCAGCTAACTGATCCGTTACATGTTTATTAAGCTTTCTGCAATGCTTTCTATTAGGACTAGTAGGGTACTGATTAAGGACATTCCTGCAGTTCCTTCTTTCTGAAATAAGCTCAAGGCCTTATCACTTAAATAATTCTGCCTCTTTTGCTCCTTTTTCTGTAAAAGAGTAGTGTTAGTTTCCAAAAAAGCTTGTTTAAAATGGCCTCATTCTTCCTCAACTTCAGTAGTAAGCAAACCATGACACTTTTAACAAGGCAATGGTAAGATCCAGTATCAGCTCCCCTATATGCCCTGGTATTCCTAACAGAACTAGCCCATTTGTTGTTAATTAATATATAATCAATCATAATCTTATGCAGACCATTGGGTGAAACCCATGTTACTTATGTATGTCGCAGTGTTTGTAGTAAGTGTTAGTTATTCTGAAATCATTGAGTTACTTCCCTATAGGAGACATTGCCCATGGCCATTGCAGCTACCAATATCAAAAGAGCCTATCACTCCTCCCCAAAGGTCAGTCAGTACCAACTTTGGCATTGAGGTCACCTAGAACAATGGTAATATCTCCATTCTTGACAGATTTAAAAATATCCTGAAGTTGTCTGAAAAACCTATCCTTCTCATTCTCATTGGCATCCTCAGTGGGGCATAACAGCAGATAACATTCATGTCTTTAACACTTGTCTGAAATTTTGCTGTAAGAAATCTTTCATTAATGCACTCATATCCTAGAAGAGCATCACTAGCGTGTCTGCTGAGAAGCAGACCCACACCTTTGTGATGCTTATTATTGTTCATACCTGAAAAGGGAAATTTAAGATTATTTTTAAGAATCTGACCTTTATTAGTCCATCTGGTCTCTTGCAGCCCAAGAATATCTAAATTATAACAGTGGAATTCTTGTGTGAGGACATCAAGAGAATATGCTCTGTGCAGTGTCCTCACATTCCAACTAACTATGGAGAGAAAATGGTTAGTGGGATGTTTAAAGAAACTAGGTTTATTGAAAGAGGGAATACCGACAATATCAAACAGCCCCCTAATCGCAGACATGGGACAAAGACCTGTTCTCCCACCAATAAAAGCTGAAGTGGTGTACAATGGAAGATTTCCCCCAATGTAGAATTTGACGATGCCAGTAGAAGCAAAGAGTTCAGGTGCCTCCGATGATGTCTGCTCAGGATTATTCACCAGCTGATAAAGATATCCTGTGAATCTATTCACTTGGAGCTGTCAACCCACAAACAGAAAACACAGCAGAAGATTTTCCCTCCACTGCAGCCCACCAGTGCGGCAAATTCAGGATCCATAATCAAGCTCAGAGCTATATAGCAGTCCAGTCCAGTAGTACCAGGATCCTGTGTGGTTGACCACTCCTCTGCAGTGTAGAAAAAAAAAAAAGCCATAGTTGTCCAGATCAGTAGGCCACACTAATCTGGCAGCCCTCTCCTTCCGTTCACTTCCACAAGAGAGTCTCTTTTGGATGGTACTAACTTTCTGCACCACAAGAAGGCAGGGTCAGACATTAGATGCTAGGCCTGGCCAGTTCTATGCATCATCACAGGGGATTGGTGCATAGCTCTCCTTCCAGTGACTACCTAGCTACCACACACTACAGACCTACAGACTACAGACCAACAGATTGATAGCTCTCTGTAATAAAAATCAGTTGTATGAAAGCTGCTAAGGGCTGCTAAAAGCAATTGGTTTAGCACTACTACTGAAGTTCAAAAATGGTGAATTTCTTTCTCTTTTCCCATTTTTTTTTATATTACATGATTTTTGAGACCCTAAATAGGTCTATAGGTTAAAAAAAATTCTGATTTAGATTATGTTGATGAATTGGAACTTTTTGCAAATGATGATGAGATTGGTATTGGTGTAGGTGAGACTTTTGATGCCATCTCGTGGCTCCAACAAAGACTTTGGCAGTTGCAGTTGTGGTGGTTCACATTCGGTTTTGCTTTACCTAACCATTTATTTTTATTAATAATTATTTTTTGAGGCTATTTTCTTCGTCTTTGAACCAGAACCAATTTCTCTCTCTGACTAGATCTGAGTTGCATACGTACTCATTTTGGCTTATTACATAACTGTCACTGGTACTGCAAGTGCCAAGGTTGCAACTGCTTGCATCATCAATGCTACTATGTTCAGTTATGCAATTTACCTTGGCTTGGAACACATTTAGGCAGGGTTAGCAGGAGCAGTTAGTTAAGTAAACTAAGCAGTTAGTATGAGTTAGTGAGCTGAGCTTAGGAGTTAGTATTGGAGGAGAAGGAGAACTATATCAGAGGCTCAGTTGGAACGCTGCACTAGGTTTTATATGAAGCCTAGGGTTGTCTCAGTAGTACTGATTGTGTAGAGTTTAACTCATAACCTGTATTGTCGGTGAGTTTAGAAAATTAACGTTTTATTGATTTGATCTTTTTTTTGTTCTTGAGCATATGAACGAGTTAACTAGAGTTTAGTTTTGTGGTTAAGATTATTTTGGATATTCACCAACTTTAAATTTATCACATTTTGACACTCAATTTAAAACCCTGTTTTTGGCAAAGATGGTTTGAATTTTAAGCTATTTGATTGATAGGTGATTGGGAGTGTTATACAGGGTGATTCAAAACTTATCGTTCAAATTTCGTGGGGAGGTAGGGAATACGTCAGGAAACCGATTTCACATAGGAAAGTATGTCCACAAACGTCATCTACATGAACAAAATGGACAAGTAAAGTGAACACAAGGAAACAGTACAGTTAAGTGGTAACGAATGTGACTTTTATTCCAACAAGGTAAAGTACAGGTTCACAGTAGGTGCTCAAAATTGCGACCATTTACACGGACACAGGATTCACAGCGCCGTTGCATTGTGCAAACATGTGATGCTGTGGTATTCTTCTGTTGGGGTATTGGTCTTCGTAAACTTGCCTAGCTCGGCGGCCGCTTTCACCAGCTGCCCCATATGCGAGATGCATATCCGCTAGCTCTTGATGCGTAAAATGATTCATCTTATCACTAGTAAGTCAGCTCGTACACTGATGACAGCGGGAGTGGTCGGGCGAGCTGTACACTGGTTGGGTACACACAGCGCCCTCTACATACGCATGCGTACATTTGCGGACATACTTTCCTATGTGAAATCGGTTTCCTGACGTATTCCCTACCTCCCCACGAAATTTGAACGATAAGTTTTGAATCACCCTGTATAGTGACATTTGAAACCAATGTGATACCACTGTGCTTTGCAAAAAATTCAAATTGTGCACTGTATTTTAAAAATAAAAGCAAGAATTTGGTAGATGGTCATTTTCTTCACTGGATATCATTTCTGTTGAATCAGTTGTAATATGTATAACAGACATTTAAAATAGTTTGAAGTAAATTACTCACTTGAAAATTAATCATTAGAAGATCTAATAAATTGACATCAAGGGGTAAATTTGAAGGCAAAGTGAATGCAATAAAATTATACAATATTACATAATTACAGAAATGGAAACTGATGATGTGTTCAGCCCATGTAAGGCTAATTTCATCCTAAGTAAAATGAATGATACTTGATTTTGCATTAGTCCCTAACGAAGGTGAAATTCCTGTCCCTATAAATTATTTGTATGAAGCTTATAGAAATTTTTCTAAAAAATGTATAAAGACCATTAAAATGGAATGAAATGGAATAAATGAAGGTCCTGACCTACACATAGGAGTTTGAAAATGATTTCTATTAGGGTGATTTGTAAGTCTGTATATTTTAGCTACTTGATTATTACAATATAAATAATAATAATCCTTACTCAGTGAAATATAAACCATCATTTTCAATAGTTCTTAGCCATCTATTGGCAAGTTGTTTAAATCTTCTTTGATACCATGCTTAGTCCTTGGTGGTGAAAAAGTTCCAACATCTGTTTTCAATTTACTGAAATGTTTGAAACCACCTATCTCAAAGAAAATGAGCTATGGAGCAAAAGAGGTGGTAATTGGAAGGAGTTAGATCCGGACTATACACTAGATGAGAAAGAAGCTTAAATGCCAGTTCTTTAAGTTTACTTTGGTGCAGTGGGCAGTTTTATGTATGCCTTGCTGGAGTAGTGCCTGATAACTGCTTACCAATACTAGGTAGAGTTGAAGCATTACAGTGCATATCCATTGGGAACCAATTTAAAGTTCACTACACCCTCAAATCAAACACAACATTGCCATCGTTTTGAATCACCCTCTCTTTGAGATGGGAAATATGAGCTAGCTTGGGTCAAGCCACTGCTTTTGGGTGTTTGGTTTGTTGAAAAAGACCCATTTTTCATCATACATAACAATTTGCTGATGAAACAGTGGTTGCATGGATTACCAAGGAATTTCTTGCAGACTTTGACACAATGGTTGGCTTATTCACTAGTGAGATCTTGTGAAACATCTTGGCAACTACCTACCTACCTTACAAATGCATTGCAGATGCCACACTGTAATTGTTTGTGAGCAACCAATTTCGGACGAGAGCTTGCCAGTGTTTGTTGATGGATCATCTTTATTAGAATGGTAGAGAAGGTTGCAATCTATTGATAGTGGCCATTCCAATCACAGCTTACTTTCTAGGCTTGTGTCACTACCTTTAACTTCTTGAACCAAATTTGAGCAGCATGAATGGAGGCTGCCCTCTCGTCTTTACATATTTCTTGGGCCACTTTGGTAGTTTTTAACCTTTTTTTTCCAATAATGACATAAAATTACCCAAATTTCAATATTTAATTCACTCATTATGTTTCTAATGATGGTAACCAAGACTGTTATATTTGTAATAGTTATGAACTGATGCATCACCATACACATTTTGCATGGTGAAAAACACAGACTTATGAATTACCCTAGTATTTACATGGCATAAAATTTCCCAGTACATATATAGGAGGCTAATACAGTAAGCTCTTCTACACATGATATCATGGGACTGAATTTAGTTAGTTGCTATGGGTTGGGTTGTTTTACCTCTCCAGTAACCTAATGGAGCAACTAAGGATAAACATGTATGGTGGTATAAAGTTAGGACCACTGTAGGCCATGGCTCAGAGAAAAACAATGAATAGATGACGGAAGACAGTATATTTTAGTTATATGAATTACTCAAACTATACCTATATATAAAATTACTAAGTGCTGTTCAATGGTGTATCCTGTATAAGAAAGAATGTATGTAATAAGAGATTAATTTTTGACATTAGAATTGTAGTCCTTCTAACAAAGAACGGGAATGAATCTATCAGCATACTGCTATCAAACTCTTTTTTTTTCACAACAGGATTTCAAATATTTTCATTGACTTTATGCATTTTTATAGTGTGAAAAAACTTTTTTATGTTTTCAAGAGTAGTTATTCACAAACTGTGTGTAGTCTTTTTTCAAAAAGTGTGTCCTGCATGAGTCCATAGAAATCTGAATCAAAGTTTGTGGGATAATAGAGCCAGTTGCTTGGAGGATGTAGTTTATGACTTTCACTACTGCTACCTAATGGGCTTTGGCTGATTGAATGAGGGTTGAAGTGACAGAGTGTGAAATCACTCCAGTCAGCTTAATCAATCCTACATTGTGATACACAAAGGGATGAAAGGCCTTTGTGTTAATAATGATGGATAATTTTGTACTCAGAGAGAGATGTTACAAACCACTAGGAGGTGATTACATCTATACAGGTCATCCTCTCCTGTAAAGAGTGGATGGATTGAGGAGGGCAGACAGTAAGATCAGTGAGAGTGAATTTGTGGGTTGGGAGTAGAAATATGTACTGACACCAGTATTCAACAGGGAGAGTGAAGGATCTCCAAGCCAATGCTTAAGGATCTGTCCTCTTCTATTGGTGTCAGTACTTCCTTAAATGGGGCTGTGTCCATTGAGATTTGGGGACGACAGCTGAGATGAGATTATTAAGGTTGGACTAGAAGATGGCATTTCTAAGTGGAGGTAAGTCAATGAAAATACCATGAAGAGGTGAATGGAAACCACTTCTTTGGGGGGGGGGGGGGGTCCAGTTGTGACACAAATGGAAAAACTGTTTTTGGACACACTATTGTGCTGTGGTATTCAAGACACTTAAAAATGCTTTACATACCATACCCAGGAAAACTTTTCAGAATTTATAGAGATGTTGGACCCAGTGCTATGCTTAGACAGCTCTGAATTGATATATGTGAACATGTAATAATGTACGCTAGCAGAAGTTTAAGCTCTACAGAAAATGTTTATACTGTCAGCAAAAGAAGGTTATAGTTTGTTAAAGTAGAAAGTCTTAGTTTGTCTTAGTAGAAAATTTGATGCAATGGTATTACTTCTACAAGAATTTAATATGAAGATGGAACATAAGAAAAGAACTGCAAATCACTTGAAAGATTTTTCCCTTGCGGCCAGCTGAAAATACACCAAATTAGATAATAAAAGCTTTTGCTCCCTCACTCCATATTTGTTCCTGTTGAATACAGAGAACATTTAGTCAACAAACAACAAAATATTAAGAACATGGAAATATTTATAATTATTTAGAAACGGATCAGAGTACACTTTCTCGCAGTATACTAAGTATAAAATACTAGTACCGAATCACATACAGTAAAAATAGTGCTTGTGAATTCGTTAGAGAGAATTAAGCTTAAGAACCCTTTTTGGCATTTAGTACATTACCTGGCACCAAAAACTTAATTTATCTGGGATTTTGATTATTTTTGATTGGAAACCCTTACACAAGTTCCTGATTTACATCAACTTCAACTAGAAATTGTAATTATATGCTGGAGTGATATTGTATACAGTGATATTGTTAATCATATACTGTACTTGATAGGAATTAAAAACCTTATCTTTCATATGGTGAAGTACAAAATCCACCAAAAGTTTCAAAAGCAGTGAGCCCATGGGGACAACTTCTGTTTGGAGATATGATTGCTGAATAACTTGGAAATAATTTGCAAATTAATTTTTGATAGATAAAAATATTCAAAACTGCCAAATGTCTCACCTATTTAAACCACTATAACAATGTCACTGAGTTAATCTATTTCACAATATTTTTCAATTATGATTTTCCGAGCATATTTTATTACACATATGGCCAGCTCATTATGTCAATCCTTGTCTCCATAAGTGGATATGTCTCACAGCACACAGCAGTGACATCACCAACTGCTGCATAATATAAGCTCACCAGACAAAAAATTAGTCATCTCCCACTGTAAGCGGGTTACATCCATTAGACAGCAACAGAGGGCACACCAGTACTAAATATGTCCTACAAATAGCTGTGTGGTGCACTATGAGGTGGTACAGTGACAAGAAGTGGTTGTGTGCTATGTATGTGTTAGTTGCTCTGTGAAACAAAGGTTGCACCAAAGATGTGAATGAGAAATAAAATAGGAAAAAAGGTGTTATTGCATTTGGCCAAACTCTAAGACATCATTCTGTCCAGTGGTTTGTTGGTTGTTTAGGATTTTATGGCACAATGGCAACTAAGGTCATATTTGGCAAACATATGATATATGCAGTAAAAAATAAAGTCACGGAACCCTCAACAAAAATTTAAAAGTAACACACAAAAGGATGAAAGCAACAAACATGGGAAAGAGAGCACAAGGAAGAAAAGTCTAAAATAGGCAATGTCCAAGTGACGTCTCAATGGAGCTTAAAAGAAGGATGCTGGCTGCCAATGTATACCCACCTTGGTGAAGGAAATAATTATTTACACCTTTGATAGCATAGAAGTGCTTAAAAAAGTTTTAGATCCACGACGCCCGTTTCCTGCCCTTCCTTTCGGTGCTTCATCAGGTGGGAAGTTAGGAGCTTAAGTTAATGGAGGAGAGGCAATTGGTTGTTGAGTGTGGGGGAGGGGTGGGGGTGCCATAAATTGACATGTCAGTGGCTCAGCTCCAAGGATCGGAGGGTCAGCGGATGTGCGGGTGGCCATAATGCGATCTGCATGTGATGGAGGTTGGGAAAGGGTGTGGGATTATGAGAAATCGCCAAGATCAGCGAATGTCAAGGAAAGCTTCATTATTTGTGGCAGTAATTTATAATTATAATGAGTTGGGTACTTTTAGTGAAATAATAATTTTCATAAACTGAATTTTGAGGTTAAGTATGTTATTGAGGGTCTGAATAATGGGTTTTCTTATTGGCATTGCTATTGGGAGTTGTGTGTGTGTGCATTAATCGTCGATTTTAGGAAGCATTATGGAAGTGTTGTAAAGTGTTTGGTGGGTGTACATTAGTGCAGGTGGCAGATGGGGATTGGTGATGAGAGAGGAGAGTGTTTAGGGGGGCGTGGAATTTTTGAGGTGTATGTTATATCCTCTAAGGATCAGATATCATGCTTGGGGGAGAGGGACAATGTCTGTATTGCAAAGTTCAGTCAGTGTTAATGAGGATATTTTCTGTGACGGCTACTTGGAATTTGGTAGGTGGGGATACTATAATTTTAGCGGAGTGAAAATCAGTGGGCAGATTGTTTTCGGTGATTGGTTGAGATAGTGCGGTTTTTTTGTAGTTTAAGATGTCGTATTTATGCTCTTTAAAGTCGGGCGTTAAATGAGCGTGGGGTTTTACCTATGTATTTGTCTTTGGGGAAAATTTTACCTGTGGGGTCTTTGAGTTGGATGTAGTAAACTCCTCCAGAGCTGGGTATATGGTCGCGATCATTTCCAATGAGTTTGGATATAGTGTGTGACATTTTAATTGGGACTTTATAATGGAAAGGTTTTAGGTTATTTTTAACAGAATATGTGAAATTATTATTGATGTATGGTAGGGCTATTGTGTATTTTTGCATTTCTTTATTTACTGGTGTTGGAGAGTTTTGGGATTGTTCGCATTTGATTTGTTTGTGAATTTTGTTGATGGTGCATGAGGTATATCTGCCCTGTTCACGAGTTCAAAAAAGTATTTTATTTCGTTGTTGAGTGCTACTTGCATATTGCAGTAATTATAGGCTCTTGTAAAGTATAAGTAGAAGGTTGATAATTTGTAGGTGTTTGGGTGGTTGGAGGTGCTAGTTATTATGTTAGTTATGAATGTAGGTTTTCTGTATACAGATTGTATAGTTTAGTAATCTAAAATAGTTTAGTAATCTAAACTACACATCTGTATACAGAAAACCTACATTCATACCTAACATAATAACTAGCACCTCCGCCCACCAAAACAACTACAAATTATCAACCTTCTACTCATACTTTACAAGAGCCTACAAATACTGCAATATGCAAGACGCACTCAACAACGAAATAAAATACTTTTTTGAACTCGGTGAACAGGGCAGATATACCTCAAGCACCATCAACAAAATTTACAAACAAATCAAATGCAAACAATCCCAAAATCCTCCAACACCAGTAAATAAAGAAATGCAAAAATACACAATAGCCCTACCATACATCAATAATAATTTAACATACTCTATTAAAAATAACCTAAAACCTTTCCATTATAAAGTCCCAATTAAAATGTCACACACTATATCCAAACTCATTCGAAACTATCCACACACCCCTAAACACTCTCCTCTCTCATCACCAATCCCCATCTGCCACCTGCACTAATGCACACTCACCAAACCCTTTAGAACACTTCCATAATGCCTCCTAAAATCGACGATTAATGCACCCTCCCCCACACACAACTCCCAATAGCAAAACCAATAAGAAAACCCATTATTCAGACCCTCAATAACATACTTAACCTCAAAATTCAGTTTATGAAAATTATTATTTCACTAAAAGTACCCAACTCATTATAATTATAAATTACTGCCACAAATAATGAAGCTTTCCTTGACATTCGCTGATCTTGGCGATTTCTCATAATCCCACACCCTTTCCCAACCTCCATCACATGTAGATCGCATTATGGCCACCCGCACATCCGCTGACCCTCCGATCCTTGATCCTTCAATTTATGGCACCCCACCCTCCCCCACACTCAACAACCAATTGCCTCTCCTCCATTAACTTAAGCTCCTAACTTCCCACCTGATGAAGCACAGAAACGAAGGGTGCGAAATGCACATCAATGGATCTAAAACTTTTTTAAGCACTCTATGCTATCAAAGATGTAAATAATTATTTCCTTCACCAAGGCGAGTAGACCATTGGCAGCCAGCATTCTTCTTTTAATCTCCACTGAGACATCACTTGCCAGCAAGAACGTCGATTATTAAATTTGTCACCAAAAGAATCCCAGAAGTTCCTGTTACTACCCATCTTCTACAGTATGGTACGTAAATATCTCATTAATAATTGTTGATATTTGATAGTATAGTCCATGTGTTGAAGTGCTTGAAAACATTTAACAGTGTCATAGAGAATTAAATATATTTAATTTTAATTACTGCACTGTGTACCTCTACTCTAACCCATAGATTAAATGCAAGGCACAGATAAAAGAGAAAGCAACATGAAATATGTGTAAAATAGTAGCTAGGTAAAATAGTATTGGAATGAGAGCTATGCACCTAATGTCTGACCCTGCCTTCTTGAGGTGCAGGCCATACCTTTCAAAAGAGATAATCCCTTGTGGAAATGAAAGGAAGAGCTTCCAGATTCTGGAAGCTTCTCCTTTCATTTCCACAAAAAAGTGTGGCCTACTGATCTGCACAATTATGGTTACTTTCTTTTTGTATCCTGCTGAGGAGTGATCAATCACACAGAGTCCTGGTGCTGACCATATAAACATACCAGACTGGACTGGAATAAGGCTCTGAGATTGATCATGTATCCTGAATTTGCTGCACAGGTAAGCTTCTGTGGAGGGAAAAATCTTCCACTATGATTTCTGTTTGTGTGTTGACAGCCCCAAGTGAATAGATTCACAAGATATGTTTTATAAGCTGGTTATTTTTTTCCAACCCTGCTGAGGAGTGGTCAACTTCACAGGGTCCTGTGCTTACCATTTATACCAACTAGACTGGATTTGTTTATGGATTTGAGCTTGATTATGGATCCCGAACTTGCTGCACTGGTGGGTCTCTGTTGAGGGAGAATATGCTGCTGTGTTTCCTGTTTACTTCTGGGTTGCCAGCCATAAATGAACAGAGGCATGGGATACCTTATATCAGCTGGTGGATAACCCTGATCAGAGGCCATCGCAGGTACCTGAACCTCACTTAGCTAGTTGGACATCATCAATCCTAAACTGGAGTAAAGTGCCTCAGGCAGGCCATATGGCTCTTGAAAAGGTGGTGCCTGAAGTAATCTTCAGCCTTTAGCAGAGCAGGAACAGGTCTTTGCCCCATGCCTGCGATCAGGGGGCTCTTTGATGTTGTTGGCACTATCTATCTCAATAAACCTAGTTCCTTTAAAAATCCTACTAATAATTTTCTCTCTACAGGAACGTGGAACGTGAGGACATTGCATAGATATTATTCTCTTGATGTCCTCACACAGGAATTCCAGGCTATAACCTAGATATTTTAGGCTTGCAAGGGAACAGATGGACAGGTAAAGGTGAGATACTTAAAAAAAACTTTAAATTTCTCTTTTCAGGGAGGGAGGATGGAAAGCATCACCAAGGCATGGATCTGCTTCTCAGCAGACATGCTAGTGATGATCTTCAAGGATATGAGTGCATCAATGAAAGGTTTCTTACAGCTAAATTTCAGACAAGCATTAAAGACTTGAATGTTATCTGCTGTTATGCCCCCACTGAGGATGCTGATGAGGATAGGTTTTACAGACTTCAGGATATTTTAATTCTGTCAAGAAAGGAGATATTTACGCTTGTTTTAGGTGACTTCAATGTTAAAGTTGGTACTGACTCTGACCTTTGGGGAGGGGTGATAGGCCCTTTTGGTATTGGTAGCTGCAATGGCAATGTCTCCTAGAGATAAGTAAACTCAATGGTTTCAGAATAACTAGCACTTATATAAACACCGCGACAAACATAAGTACACATGGGTTTCACCTGATAGGCTGCATAAGAATATGATTGATTATATATTAACAGCAAAAGGGCTAGTTCTGTTAGGAATACCAGGGCATATAGGGCAGCTGAAATTGGATCTGACCATTATCTTGTTAAAAGTGTCTTGCAACTTAAACTTAAGAAGTGTTGTGCTAGGCATAAAAAAATTACCTTTAATACTGAAGCTCTGAAAGACCCAGTTATAGCTAAAGCTTACCATGACAGGTACCTAGTCATTATGATGGTCATGGTTTGCTTACTACTGAGTTGAGGAAGAATGGGGACATTTTAAGCAGGTGTTTTTGGAAACTAACTGTATTCTTTTAGGGAAAAAGGAGCAGAATTATTTAAGTGATAAGGCACTTGAGCTTATTTCAGAAAGAAGGAACTGCAGGAATGTCCTTAACCAATACCCTACTAGTCCTAATAGAAAGCATTACAGAGAACTTAGTAAACGTGAAAAGTATAGTTAGCTGCTAAGAATCTTTGGCTTGATGGCTTGACTGACAAAGCCGAGGAATCAGTTAGACAGCAGTATCAGATAGTAAATGTTTTATGTGGTAGAAAATGGACAGGCATACAATGATTGAAGGATAAACAAGGTAAGGTTATAGAAGATGAGGATTCTGTAATGGCTAGGTGGGCTGAGCAGTGCATATTTATAAATTATCCATATATTTTTACTTACTTGGCTCTTAGCTCTGATTCGGATATGTCCAGTTACAGGAGCATCAGGATGCATTGGGTTCTTCTCAATGCTCACATTAGCTAAAGCATATTCACCAAAAATTGAACGTGCATACAGGTTGGCTGCCATAAAACCACATTCACCGGACAATGCCTATAAAGATTTCAAATTAATTATTTAGAACATTATTGTTTGCTAACTTTAATGTTTATAGAATAAAAACAATATAATTAACTTCAAATTATTGACAAAAATGCACATTGTAAGAAGTATGTTATATGAGAAGTTTAGGCTTGTCTCCAGAACTCAATTAGTCATATTCTTACACAGGAATTGAGCCTCATCACCTTGATATTCTGGATTTGCAAGAGACCAGATGGACAGGCAAATATAAGATACTTAAACCTAACCTTAAATATTTTGCTCCTTTTAGAGAGGAAGGATAGAAAACATCTGTAAGACCTGGGTTTGCTTCTTAGCAGACATGCCAGTGTTGACTGCATGAACTCTACTATGTTGCCTCGAAGAATCGCTTTCATCTTTTCTATTCTAGTGATTGGAGAGCAAAGTTTTGCTCCCATAGTACAAAGTTATGGAAAAAAAAAATTCGAATAGAAATATGTATTTTTTTTCAACTGTTTCTAATATCAAAAATAACATTTAAATCTATGATATAAATTTTTTACTTGTTGATTCTGCTTGAAAAAATTATGATAAAGTTTAAAAACAAATCTATTTGAGTTGGATGCGCATGTTCAGTCACCGTAAACAGCATCAAGTAGCACCGATTCAGTTCATGCCTTTATTCTGCTGTACCGTGCTTAGATTATCGTTTGGTTGCATTTCCCACTCTTTTGTGCTATTTATAGCTCTAATAGAGTTGTAATGCTTTCTAAACTTTTAATGTAAGGATACCAAATTTTTTTTACTACCAGAAATTGTGTCATCCTGGAACTATGCACATCAGCTTTCAATCAATACTTCAGCAGACTTTTGATTTTAAAGACTTTTTTACTTACTTCAATGCTTCTAAAATTATTTTTCATTGCTCCTCAAATGTTGCTTGGGGTTTTATGGCGCATGAGTTACTGAGGCTATAATGTGCCAAATGAGGTAAAAAGAAGCTAAAAGACAAATAACCCTTAACCAAAGTTAAAACCAAATGCTGTAAGAGGCAAAAGACAAAACCAACAAGATGTATATAATAGAAACAACAATAAAAGGGTAAAACAATAAATATATATATAATATATACAATACATAAAACTAACCCAGGTGTAAAAGACCTAGGTCAGAGAGCAAATAAACAGCTTCTCAAATGGATACTGTGATTAAAAACAATAATTAATTAGAAACGATTGAAAGTGAAACTGCTAGCAATCTATAATGATGGCAATCAGAATAAGCATTGATTACTCCGAGTGCAACTTTTAAATGGTAAAACTTTATTTATCAATATTTTTAATTACAATTAAAGCATATAAACGAATTAATGTCAAGAAATAGTAATTTTTAACCAAAATTTCTGCTGAAATCTTAGAATTAACTTTTCCATAACAGTTGTGCAGCTTCATAATAAAGCAACTTGTTCTCAAATTCAGTGCATCGATTAAACTTTAAATGCTTTGAAATTTTTTTATTTATTTTTTCATAGTTCTTTATCACTTTTCTGATATAGTTTTCATTTCTTATTTAAATTATCTAGTTTTTAAAGCAATATTTTTTTTTATGACACTGTTTTACTTAAGTTTAGAGTTTGTTGATCGTCAAAAGTCAGAATATGCATTATACATTATATGAATAAATGACTAAATAATTTAGAAAAAAAAGAAATAAATGAAAGATTTAAGCAATAATCAAAATATTATGAACTGTTTATATTAGAATAATAAAATAACAGAAAAAAATGGGCAAAAAATATATATTGGTGAAATTTTACTGAAGATAAAGTGGAAAAAAATACAATAAAATTTTGCAGTATTTAAAAAAAAAATTGCTTAAAAAATTTTAACCTACCATTTATTTTCCTTCTAATTTTTGCCATTTTATTAAGCACAATTATATGTTCTTTATTTTGTAATATAACATATTTCCATTCATTAGTTACTTCAGGATGAGTTTCTAAAGTTGTTTATTTTATATCCTGTAAACACTTTAAAATAAATCTGGCCACCAGGTTTCAAACAGCTAAATTTAAAACTAGAATTAAAGAATTGTACATTATCTATTCTATTCTCCCACCTTGATGAGAATGATGGGTTTTATGACAACTACATATTTTTAATGCTGTCAAAAAAGTAAATATTAAACTTGTGCTAGGTGACTTCAGTGCTAAAGTTGACTTTTGGGCAGGGTGATGGGTAAGTCCCTTTGGCATTAGGGCCTGCAATGGTACTGGGGAATATCTCCTACAGGTAAGTAAATTTAAGGTTTGTGAATAATTAAGACTTAACACAGAGAGTGGATTAGAACACACATGCAAAAATTGTAAAACTAATAAAAACATTATAAAACAATTAGAAATAATAACTATATAAAGGGAACCAATGTGGAAGCTCTTTCATACCAACTCTTAAAAAAGCAATTGCTCCCAATGCATTTCATATTGTTTTGTTAAAAACTGCAAAACAAAAATTGCAACTGAAGAGAGTCATCATTAATAAATTCGGCTGATATTACTGCATATGGCTTATAATCTCTAAACTTCCACATAGTCATCAGTCTTAACCTTTCTAGGGTTCCACCTGATAAACTGGTTTACATCCAGAGTTCCACAAAATTAGTTTACATACTTATAATATTTACATGACACATGATTTGTATTTCTTTTAATAATTCTTTTCAGTATATTTTAAAGCAATGGCCCACGTTATACAAGGTGACTTCGATTGATCACATTATTTAGATTTTCTGTCCTGTTTATGAAATGGAGGAACATTTTCTTGTATGTTTTTTTTTATATAAACATTATGAATTTTTTTCTTTGGGTGTTTAATTTCAGTGATCTTGGTTAAGAGCTGAAAAGTAAGTGCACCAAAAACAAAGTGCTCTATTGTCAGTGGCACAGCCAAGATACTGAAGGGGGGGGGGGGAGTTCAAATAAACTTAAAAACTGATTTTTTTAAATAAAAATTAAGCTCTACCAGGAGTTGGGGGAGTTAAATCCCTTGCAGAAATTGCCCTACCACAAGAAGACTGATTTCCATGCCAAGGATGTCATTTTTGCATTCGTATCCAAAGCCTTATTTATTTTCAGAAAATGATACAAGATCAGTTTTTTTTTACTGAAATAATAAAAGAAAAATTAACATATAACCCAATATGATGTTAAATCTAATATCCAGAGCAACAAGTTGTAAGCTGGCCATCCAATGTAGCATAATTGCAAAAAATCAATCAATTGATCAAAACTGACCAAAATTGACCAAAATAAATCTACAATATACAACAATTACAGAGTTATCAGTTGACTTTTTAATGTCTATAATTCAATAAATGTTTAGTGGAAAAAATTTTGTTGACATACGGGACTCGAACACGTATCTTTCCAGAAACATAACAGAGTATTCTACCATTGAACTAATGCCAGCTGTCTTTTTTTCACTTTGTATGACTTTTCACTCTTTTCCCGTGATTTTTGGCATATACACTTTGCGCCATCTATAGATTATTTGTTTCCATCTTACTCAACACAAACAAAAAATAGTTGCCACCCAAGATCATAGACGGTGCCAAGTATAGGTGCCAAAAATCACAGGAAAAGAGTGAAAAGTCATACTAAGCAGAAAAAAGACAGCTGGCAATTAGTTCAATGATAGAATAATCTGGCATGTTTCTGGAGGGATGTGGGTTCATATCCCATATGTCAGCAAAATTTTTCCCACAAAACATTAATTGATTTATAGACATTAAAAAGTCAACAGGTAAGTGTGATTGCCATTTATTGTTGAAATCATTAATAACGCTAATAGTGTGAAGTGACTTTATTTATTTCCATCTTAGCACAATAAAAAATAGTGGCCACCTAAGATCATAGAAGATGCTTTGTAGGTGATGAAAATCATGGGAAAAAGAGTGAAAAGTCACACTAAGTGAAAAAATGACTGAACTGCCATTTGTTCAATGGTAGAATACTCTGGCATGTTTCTGGAGAGATGCAGGTTCAAGTCCCATATATCAGTGAAATTTTTTCCACAAAACGTTTATTAATAAATCTACAGAAATGAAAACTAAGATTTAAATATAAAAGTCTAAATACTAAGTGGATGCATAGTGACATTATCCAAAGTATGAGAATGATGCTCACTGTAAACAATCCACAGTGTAGCCACTTGATTGCCACATGTGCCAGCAATTAAATATGCCATGGAACCTGCTCTTCTGTCTCCCATGAGGCTGCAGGCAGTTTCACAACAAGCTATGGCTTATAATTTCAACTTGAAGAGTCGAATCCATGCATAGAATGCTGAGATAAATGATATAAATTGTGATGGTTCACCCATTCACTTTTACTTTATTAATGCTATACTTATCATTTTTGGGGTTTTCTTTAATTTGATTCATTATTCTCCTCTTCCATACGTTAGAGGAGTTGCACATGGGCAACTCCGCTTTTTGATTGACAGCCACTAATGCATGCAGAAGGACACACCCCTCTTCCGTCTCAGCTAGCACGAATGCATGATCATCAATTCATGCAAAGGTGACTACAAACAGTCTGAGGTGCAAGTGCCAGTTTGCACATGCCAGAGATGTATAGCAGTGTACAGACTGAGTGAAGAGTAGAGTTAGCATAGGGCCAGTATAATGTTGAGTAGTCTGTGCATTAGAGCTGAGACAGTTGCGAGATGAATTGTGAGTTGCTCAGTAGGGAGCAAGTTTAGTTCTATAAATAGTTTCTTTTATGCTGAAAAGAATTTTTGGTGAGTTTAGATTTTTGAAATAAACATTATTTGTTTTATGAAATAATTTTGCCTTTCTATTTTTTTTTTCTCTTGAGCAGTTTAATTAATATTTGATTAAAGCTAAAGTTAATTATTTAATTGACAATCTTTAAATTTAAGTTCTTTCCTTCAGTAATGCTAGTGATAAAAAAGGAGAAAACCCTTATTTAATTTAATTGGCAAGAGAAATTGTCTGGCATCCAAGCTATCCAGTAACCTAAAAACATATTTTTTTGGAGCTTTACAAAATGATAAAAATAATTCTAGAAATACTGAAATAAGTTTAAGGAAGGAAAGAGTGTAAAAGGGGGGAAAAATAGAGGGATGTGCTTTGTAATTACTTCCAGAATCTTCCATTTTTAAAAACAGCATTTTTTTTTTGTTAATTTTCAGGAGATTTTCAAAACTTAAAGGAAAAATTTGTTGATAATAGTTCAAATCAAACTTGTGATCTTAGATCAGGTTGAAATGTCACAGCTTGTGGAATTTCAACCTTGTGGTAACCAACAATATCAGTGGCAATATGAACAAGTGCACTGTTTTGTGTTGATCAGACCAAATTTATGCAAGAAATATTCTGCAAGATTGCAATATTTTTTCTTCTTCAGTAATCTAGTTTAATACTTGAATACAGTTAAAGACTGTTGAGTAAGGAGACACAATACTACAACCACAATATAAATATAAATCACAGAGAAGAAACTTATTGTTGTGAAGCATGATATTAATCAGAGATAGATACATATGAAGGAAACTCTACCTTCTGCCTCAGGGACTTCACCACCAGGATACTACAAACATGCTTATTGGGAAGAGCATCCCTATTTCCTTAATGCATCTATCAGTTCTACAGAGAAGTGTCATGAGCATAGGGTCATTTGGATTCACATATATTGGTCTACGCATAGGTCATTTGGTTCAGAATTATTGCTCTGGAGGACTTTACACTCAGACAATAAATGGCTAATCTATATCATCATCATCATCATCCTCAAGCAGCCATGGGCTATGGAGGTCCAACCAAACCATGCAATTTAGTTCTCCAAGCAAGTCTCTCCTGAGCTACATCTGCTGCATCTGGCCACTGCACACCAATTCTAATAAGGTCCTGTTTGACATTGTCTGCCAACCGCATCCTAGGTCTCCCTCTCTTTCTGAGACTTTAGGTACACTGTTCAAAACCCTATTCGCCAATCTGTAATTATTCATACGGACAACATGGCCAAACCAACGAAGCCCCTCTCTGCACAATATGCTGCTTAAAGGAGGTTGCAGACTCCTTTGCCTAACCTCATCATTAGTTACAAAGTTGAATCACCTAATGCCCAAGATACTGTGTAAGCATCTAGAATCAAAAGCATCAAGTTTCCTGTTATCTTGTTTACAAAGTGTCCAAACTTCACTACCATAACTAACCCTAGAAAGAACCAAACTATTATACAGTCTAATTTTAGTCTTTAGGTGTATACGCCTATTTCTCCACACTCTCCATAGATTCTTAAAAGTCCCGGCAGCAATCCCTATTCGCCTGTTGATCTCATTCCGCACATCACCATTATCAGTTACATAGCTCCCAAGATAATTAAACTGTGACACCTGCTCAAGACTGCAACCATTCAGATTAACTGAATCACATCCTGCCTGACCAATTTTCATCACTTTAGTTTTCTCTCTGTTTATAACCAAACCTACTCTACTACCAGTCTCATCAACAGCTCGAATGAAAGAGTTCATGTCATCAACATCATTTGCCGAAAGGGCTAAATCATCAGCATAATCTAAATCAGAAATTTTCGTATCTCCAGTCCATTTAAGGCCAAAATCTTTCCCTTGCAATGAATTTTGCATAAAGTAATCAATAACCAAACTAAAGAGAAAAGGAGACAAAATGCACCCTTGTTGAACACCAGAAGTAATGCTAAACCAATTGCTACAAGCCTTACCAACTCTCACACACGACTCAGTGTTATTATAGAGAGCTTTCATTATGTTAACTAACTTGTCTGGTATACTATATGATCTCACAATCAACCACAAATTCTGACGAACTTTTTGAAATCAACAAAGGTAGCAACCAAAGGTTTCTGAAACTCTAAACATTTCTCAAGAATCTGCCTAAGTGAAAATATCTGATCCACACATCCCCTACCACTTCTGAATCCACATTGCTCATCACGCAATTGCCTGTCAACCAGATTCTTAATTCTATTAAGCACAATCATGGAAAGAACTATACCTGGAACAGAGAGTAGGCTGATACCCCTATAGTTATCACAAGAACTGCGATCACCTTTTTTGAAAATAGGGATAACAATAGCTCTGGTAAAATCCTTAGGAACCATGCCTTTATCATAAAAGATATTCAGAATTTCATTCATCCAAGTGGTAACTGAAACATTCCCAGCTCTAAGCATTTCGGTAGTAATTTCATCTGCTCCTGGGGATTTATGTAGTTTAAGTTTAGAAACAGCCAAAATAACTTCAGATTGTGTTATAGGGCCAACATTAAAGCCTCCAATGCGAGTATAACTAACCACATTGTTTAGAACATCACTGAAATGCTCAGCCCACCTAGCCATGACAGAATCCTCACCTTCTATAACCTTACCATGTTTATCCTTCAATCCCTGAATACCTGTCCATTTTCTACCACACAAAACATTAACTATCTGGTACAGCTCTGTCTAACTGCTTCCTCGGCTTTGTCAACTAAGCCATCAAGCCAAAGATTCTTATCAGCAGCTAACTGATCTTTTACACGTTTATTAAGCTCTCTGTAATGCTTTCTATTAGTACTAGTAGGGCATTGATTAAGGACATTCCTGCAGTTCTTTCTTTCTGAAATAAGCTCAAGTGCCTTATCACTCAAATAATTCTGCTTCCTCTACTCCTTTTTTCCTAAAAGAGTACTGTTAGTTTCCAAAAAAGCCTGTTTAAAATGGTCCCATTCTTATTTCTCTTTTGACTCGAGGTCACCTGGTTATGTGCCTATTGTTATAGTATACCAGTTAAAGCACCACTGCCTTAGCTGAACTGGTATACTATAATAGGTAATCTTGAGTAATTTACTTAACCAGAGGTCCTGATTTCAAGCCAACGAGTGGATAGTGTTTTTGTTTTCTTTCACACTTGTCTACCTCTGATTAGTATAAATAAAAATCCATACAATAATTAACAATTATATTGCAAACCTTTTCTGGCGTGAGACATTTCATATTGGTAAAGCTAATCAGATGCATAAGGTATGAATGTAGATCAATTAAATTCGTATTCACTGAAACCTGAAAAAAATATTAAAGTTTGAAAATACTCATACTAAAAATTAAAATATGAAAAGAAACTTTTGTTATTTATCTGATGTAATACACACAAGAAAACAGAAACTTAATATAACTGCATATACCACTCAGTGGCCATTGAATTATGGCCACCATACCTTGTGGCAAAGAATGAAGTGCGTGAATGTAATAAAAGTGGTGCAGTTCAAAAGTGACAGCATTCAGTTTCTGGTGAAGCTTTTGAGATATGTTAGTTAAAAAGTGACACAAATAATAGGCAAATGGTGAAATTTATCAGAATGTGAAGAAGCCTGATTATTGATGCAAGGTGTATGGGTTGACTATTTTAGAAACAGCACATCTCACTGATGTGCTGTTTACTGAGATTTTTGTACAGCAGCTGTAAAGGTGTACTGGGTTAAAATACTGATGGAAAAACACCCTCCAAGAACAAGAAATCTGGTGGGAAACACAAGGTGACTGTACAATGTAAGTGATGGGTTTAATACATTCTGCAGATTGGTTAGTTAGTAGTTTGGTTTTTATGGCAGAAGGGAAATTAAAGTCATGTTCCTGCAAACAAGACAGAATGAAAAAAGGTTAAAAGTCACTGAAAACACAACAAATGTCAAAAGTGGAAGATATAATTAGGACACAAAACGATGGTGTGTAGGATGTGTGTATAGGAACAAGAATCTATAAATGCAAAATATTAAAAGTAAACAATGGGTGCAAAAAGAAACAATGTAGTAAGCAAAATCTAGGTATGTAAAAAACAAAATATGAAGGTAAAATATTAAATTAAAATGAAACAAGAACAAGGGAAATATCACTCTTACATCAATCTAATTCTTAGAGGAAAAATTGTCTTGAGCTGGGTGGGATATGAACCCACAATCTCCTGATAATATGTCAGGTACTTTGGACCACTGACCTACTGGCCGCTGATCAAGATCTCTAATTGATGGTATGAACACTTCTACCGACAGTAAACAATCACTGTGCTACATGAATGCACTGTTCCACCAATCAAGCCTCAAGTGGCAGATAACAAGAATGCCATGAAGATGGAAAGTATATTCTGAGTATATAATTGATTGAATTTGAATATTATCGACGTCTCTGGTTCACAGACAAGGCAAATATCACTCTTATGTCAATCCAATTCGATAAGCAAGAAATTCTGAAAATGTGAAAACAGGGTTTGAAAATGTTCATTTGATAAAAGACTATAAGGGGCTCAAGTCAGTAAATGATGAGAGCTAAAATAAATATAACATTCACAATTTAAAGAAATGAAATCAAGTCAAATAAATTTAATGGTTAAAAATGGTGTAACAAAATTTGCACACAAATTAGTCATCTGCCTGAAGAAGAATGAGTTTAAAATCCATAACCTATGCAGATCAGAGAAAGTACAACTTCCTCCTTGTGATTACTGCAAGATGACTGCCCTAGTTTGACAACAAGCTTTATCAGAAAAAGCTTATTATATGTCTGTTCCAATCAATATCTTTGCTACTATGCCTGGAGACAATGGGAAAACACTGCCAGAAGTCCAGATATGGAACCAGAAATAGAGAGCTGAATAAGGGCATGGCTGACTTAGCAGCAGCATCAGCAAAATAATTTCCTCTGATACCAAAATGTCTGAGAACACAACAGAAGATGAATGATGTGGTGGACAGACATGGGGCTGTTGGAAGATCTTGAAGAGAACAAGTTGATGCTGAGGCCTCATTGAGATCAAAGCCTTTAGCAAGCTATGTGAGTTAATGTAAAGCATACACTAATGATGATGCTTAGCCATTATGTGGTCAAAGGCAAGACAGACAGTGTGAAATTGTGCTGTGTAAATGGACTATTATGGTAGGATCTGGTCTTCTATGTGCCATCACAGCAGACAATAGCCAATTTCAGAGACCACAGACTTCGAGCTAACTGTGAAAGCAAGAAAGAGGTCTGGAGTGCAGTGCAGTGGCTGGTGACAGGTTTCTGGTACACAAAGTTTCATATGAAAGCCTTTCCCATCTGGCAAGGAGAAAAATCACAGGAAGAGGAACAGTGAATTGTGGTGGAAGGGGCTTAGCTGTCAACTGGGTGATGCTACTAATACTGATGTTTATGTCTCCTATGTAGCCTCAGACATGCAAACTGATAGGATGAATGGCTTGGGTTGTTTTACCTCTGAGCGGCACTTTTTTGCACACCATGGGCTAAATGGCCAGGTCACATGGACCCCGAAGTCTCAGAGAAGGTTGGGGGAGGGGACCCACTGGAACAGCTGTTGGGAGACAGATGGTAGCCTCCCGTCAAGGCCATCCAGCGTGTTCTTTAACGTGCACAGGGTATGGCTCTCCCGCACACGGGGCCACGGCTTAACGTCCCATCCGACGGACGGCGGCATTTCCAAGCCCATCGGTGTCCCCTACTGACCGTGGGCAAGGCGGGGAATTTTGTGGAGATAAATCTCAACGCTGACCCAGCTGGGACTCGAACCTGGGAACTACAGATTACGAGCCTGGCGCGCTACCGACTGAGCCACCCCCGCCCCGGATGAATGGCAGTCAAGTGATTAGTATAGAGCAGTGGTAGTTCACCTGTGGCACAGTAAGCAATTTTTTGTGACAATGAAGATTTGATGCACCACCACTGAAAAAATCAATCAGTTGGAATGAACTCTGTTTTTTTAATCAACACATCAGGAAGGTTTGTCTGGCCGAACCTCTAATTCTGTGCATTTATCTCTTGAATAACTGAACAAGACTTTAATCATTCTTACTGAAATGCTCTGTAGTCTAATACTGTTCAAAACAGGACAGAGTGCAAGGGTCTGGAATCTCGACTAATGATTTTATTTGTTCCAGTTTATTGTGTTCAATAGATACTGATCAGTAAAAAAATCATGCTTACATTTGCTAAAATTGGGACTTGCCCCATCAGATTGTTACAGTAGAGAAAGTCCACTGAAGTGATAATCAATCCTCAATCTTGAAATTCTTCCACTGGAAGACACTAACCCTACCAAAGAAGGATGACGAAAAAAAAAAAGAACAAGGGAAAGAGACAGATGAAAGGAATGAAAATGCAGATAGAGGTAGCAGATAGTAAAGTCTGCATCAAAGTAGTAAATAAAATTTGCAGTTTTCTAAAAAATCCTAACTGTGCAATAATCCCACACTTGGAATCTCAACATTTTTGTTCCTATGTTAAAAATACTGTCAATTCTAAGTGTCAAAACTCTTCAATACTGTGTTGCCAGGAAGGTCGATGTTTTAGTTCTCAAAGCACCTTGCCATTTTCTAATAAGAACAAATAACAATGTAGCAAGTATTTTTTATTTTCCATATTTAATTTTTTTCTCACTTTTCTATATTTTAATACCTATTTAAATTTCTTTTGGGTTTTATAAGTAGGTAAATCTTTTGCTTTTCATTAATTAAAATACTGAATCCAATTAGCTGCCCCATCTTCTGGGTCTGAGTCATTGGAATGTCTTTTATGTGGCATTCAGAAGTGTAGCAACGAGTAAGGCTAGTTTCCTGTGTCTTCTAAATCTTTTATGCAGCAATAAATAAACAGGCACAGTAACAAACCCTCTTAAGAAACATGATAATAGCCTATTTGTTCTCAGGCCAGCATTTGGATGAGGGCTCCTTCAGGACAGAATTATTCAGAATCATCAGGAGAGTTGGGTTGTTTTACCTCTGAGTGGCACTTTTTTGCACACAATGGGCTAAATGGCCAGGTCACAAGGACCCTGAGGGCTCAGAGAAGGTTAGGGGAGGGGACCCACTGGAAAAGTTGTTGGGAGACAGATGGTAGCCTTCCGTCAAGGTCATCAAGCGTGTTCTTTAACGTGCACAGGGTATGGCTCTCCTGCACACGGGGCCACAGCTTAACGTCCCATCTGACAGACGGCGGCCTTTCCAAATCCATCGGTGTCCGCTACTGACCGTAGGCAGGGCGTGGAATTTTGCAGAGCATCAGGAGAGAGCATTTATTTACTTTATTGTAATAAGGACCAGCAGAATTTGCCTGCATTATTTAGGCCTTAACATATAGTAAATAACTCAAAGAAGGAAGATTCGAGGCACATTCTGAACGGATGCATGGACACCTTTCTTTTTTGAACTTCTGGGATAACACATTAGTAGTGCAAGTTTTTGGTTCCCTGTAATTTGGCAGATACTTGACTGATTGGCCCCAAATTTCTTGTGATGCATCTTTTGCTTAGGGTTTAGATATAAGATTCCAAGATGCAGTAGGCTGGGATTAAACTAGCCGTAAGTGTCCAAAATCTATGGGGGCTTAGCCATTGGTTACCTTATGGATGGAGAACTGAGAGTTACGGAGTAGTATGGGTTGGATTGTTTTTCCTCTGAGTAGCACTTTTATGCATACAATGGGCTAAATGGCCAGGTCACAAGGCCCCCAAAAGGCTCAGAGAAGGTTGGGGGAGCAGATCCAATGGAACAGCTGTTGAGAGACAGTTGCTAGCCTTCTGTCAAGGCATCCACAGTGTGTTCTTCAATGTGAACAGGGTATGGCTTTCCCGCACATGGGGCCATGGCTTAACATCCTATCGGAAACACAGCGGCCTTTCCAAGCCCATCGACATCCCTTACTGACCAAGGGCAGGATGGGGAGTTTGCAGAGATAAATTTCAACACTGGCCCAGCTGGGACTTGAACCTGGGAACTATGAAATTTTCCATTGTTTAAAACTTATTTTTCAACAAATGGAAAAAGTGTTCTGTATATCACTTACCGGATATTATTTCAGCAGCTGACTGAAGTATTTGACAGAAAAATAATAACAGAATTTTAGCCAGGAAACGTAAATCTTGATAATCAAACATTGCTTTCCATAATCAGTGGGTTACTTTGCTTTAAGTTCTGCTATTTTCAGGTTGTTAAAATCAATTTTAACCCATTACCAAGTAATTAGTGTAAACCTGCACCTATTTTGATAACATAGAACAAATCAATTATCATCTTACAGGAAGTGGAAAATTATTCATTGCAATTTTGAACAACATGAAAGGTCAAAGGATCTGTTGCAAGTTTCCTTGCCAGCTTATTTTCCAAAATGCTAAGCATCAAAGTAGCATTTCATTTTGTTTGGGTGTTAAAGGAGGGTGGCAACTTACAAAACTCAGGGAGAGATTTCTCTCTCATTAAACAAATTCACTTTTAGTGTTGTAGTAGCATTTTTCCTAATGACAAAGCTTATGGATTCTACACCTATTCATTTTTCTTAAATAGCAAAGCATAACTTTAATTTCAATCAATATCACCATAAAAATATTATCAATCAGGATCATACCTCCATAAAGTAGAGGCTCTGTTGGCTTTGAATTCAATGGACTCTTTTACAAATGCAATAGAGTTTATAAATTGCTGTGCCTGAGGGGGAGGGGGCTTGAACTAAATTGCACCAGGACCTTACAAACTGGAGTGCTACCAACTGAACCACCCCCATTCCTGGAGTAGTATGTTTTCGATGGGGAGAGTTATTAATGGTGCACTAGCTATGACGAGATGAAGCTATAAATGAAAGTTGGTGGTTCCAGCTCTCACCATTTAAGAGTTCTCAAAAAACAAACCTTCTAAAATATAGATAATAGATATATTATTTTTAAGGTAATTTTTATTGTACTGTGAGGCATTAATTATCCCAAGTGCCAATTAATCATTTAAAAAATATCTGAGAGGTCTAATGTTTTTATAAATACATTGGAAGAAACTACTCCTAAATATAAGTAAACCAAATAAATTATATAGCTTATGTAGTGATATTAGTAGTAATTTGATTCTTTATAAGTAATGAATGCATTGCAGAGTCCTGGAATGAATGGCTGATGATGAGTGCCTGATAAATCCTTCCAAGGTCATCTGAAAAACTGGTTTACATACAGAAGCTCAGCTATTTTTCACTATGTTAAGTCAAAACACAAAAATCAACTTCATAACCTTTTTCTTTTGTCAAATAACTAATGTACAGAAACATGATATATAACAAACAAAATTAAACCACCATTTAATTCTGCATTTTATGAAAATTAAATATTCAATAAAAATGGGGTTAGCATTCATTTTAATAGGGCTTTTTTTTAGACTAATGTAAAACAAAAAAAATCAGTTTTGAAGTGCTGTAGCATCTGGCAATGCAAATGAAACTTTATTTAAAAACAAAAACTAATAGACCAAAATAATTATAATGCAGAGAATAGAAAAGGATATTTATTTCTCAAGAACAACTTAAAAAAAGGAAGTGGTTATGTAATAATAGTGTATATTTAAAATTAATAGAATTACTATGTACCACAGTAATGTCTAAAAAAGTTGACATGTTCACTTCGATTTATTTTTATCTACAAAATTACCGTAATTTTTCTTGGGTTGAAATCCAATAAATAGGCAGGTCTATTGTCCTGTGGTAGATAGTACAGTCCTTATTATTGTGAGTTCACAGTGTTCTTGATGTGGCTGCTGTTCTTGGTGGGGATTATGTTGTGAGAGGTTGATGTCCATTTAAGCTGGTTGGTTGTTTGGGGTTTTATGACACATTGACAACTTAGAACATAATGCAGCAAAAGAAAGGTAAATAATAGGTAAAAGACATCAAAACCCATAGCCAAATTTAAAGCAAACACACAAAGAGGATTAAAGCAATAAAAAGGACACAATGGGCTAAATGGCCAACTGTATTCCCTAGCAGAGATGGTGTCTTTCAACAAGGCAATGCCTCATGTCACACTACAAAGAAGGTTCAGGAATGGTTCCTAGAACATGATGAGGAATTCCATTTATTGCCATGGCCCCCAAATTCACCGGATATGAATCATATTGAGCATTTATGGTTTGAGTTGGAGAAACAGGTACAAGTAAGCATCACCCCAAAGTCTAATTTACGGGAACTGCGGGATCTTCTGTTGCAGTCATGGTACCAAATATTAAGTGACACATACCAACATCTCGTTGAATCTATGCCTCATTGGGTGAGAGCTCTTTTGGTGGTGAGAGGACCTACATCATATTAAATAGGTGGTTTCAACGTTTTGACTGATGGGTGTAAATATTAAAACTACTAAGTATTTGAAAAATGTTAATTATATTTCATAAGTACCTATCAAACTAAAAAGAGTTTTCCAATTATCATTTTTATTGTTACCAATTGAAATTTCATGACATTCACATTCCACCAGCAAAATTTCATATTTCCATCATTGATACATCACTGCAATATTAGTTTGAAATTTTGGAATTTTCAAGCTTTTTCACCATTACAGGGCTCAATTATAGTGTTCATAAGATTTAAAAAGTGTGAATCATAATATTTTATCAATTCCTATCTAATCAAAAAAATAATTTTTCATTTATCTCTAAAAACAAACAATTATCTGCTAAAACTAAAAAGGTGTCTTTTCCCACCCCCTCTGGGTTTAAGGGGTCAACTCATTGTTGGCAATGGAAACTTCGTGGCCTTCACACATTCCACCACCAAAATTTCAAATTTCTAGCATAAACACATCATTTGCAATATTCGTTTGAAATTTTGGCATTTTCAACTTTTTCCACAGCTAGAGGGCATAATTATAGCTTTAGAGAGATTCAGAAAGTGCATATTGTAATATTTCATGGTAGATAGGTGGTCACTGGAAGGAGAACTATGCACCAATCCCCCCCCTGATGATGCATAGAACCGGCCAGGCTTGGCACCTAATGTCCGACCCCGCCTTCTTGTGGTGCAGACCATTAGTACCTTTCAAAAGAGATACTCTCTTGTGGAAGTGAACGGAAGGGGAGGGCTGCCAGATTAGTGTGGCCTACTGATCTGGACAACTATAGCTTTTTTTTTTTCTGCCCTGCTGAGGAATGGTCAACAACACAGGGTCCTGGTGCTGACCATATAAACCCACTGGACTGGACAGATATATGGCTCTGAGCTTGATTATGGATCCTGATTTTGCTGCACTGGTGGGCTTCTGTGGAGGGAAAATCTTCCGCTGTGTTTTCTGTTTGTTTGTGGGTTGACAGCTCCAAGTGAATAGATTCACAGGATACATTTTATCAGCTGATGGATTTTTGTCATCAAAATTTGTCAAATATTGAAGTTAAAAAGTCAACAGGTAAATGCTGTGATTGTTATTTATGTTTAGATCATTTTCAAAGTTTATTAAGCTCTTTATAACACTTTCTATTTCAAACACTTTCTAGTTCTTAATCAAAACCCATAGGGTGTTGATTAAGAACATTTCTGCAGTTCTTTCTTTCCAAAACAAGCTTCAGTGCCTTATCACTCAAAGTAAAATAAAAAATTAAAGTTGTAAAGACACAATCATTAATAAATTTGAATCAGACCACTGCCTCTCGTTCTTTTAAAATATTTTAATGCTTATTTACATACAGTTTCAGTTTCAAATTTACACATGCTTCTCTTACACTTTCAAAACTTTTCAATGCATTTAAGTATATTTATTTTAATGCAGTGCAATGTGTTATTTTGTTCTTTAAAACTTGAAGTCAAGCAAAACAATAAATACATCACAAGCTACACTGGTTATAATCTTAATTTGAGTGAAATGTATCACAATATATATTTTTCGTATTATACTGACTGCCACATTGAGGGATAGTGGTATTAGTAAATTACTCCTGTCCACATTTTTTTTTCTTTTGTATGTTTTCTATTATATCTATAGTAGTAATAAATTATCTCTAGTTATTAAGGTAATGATGATCTGGTAGTAAAATGTAAAGAAGTTATAAGCAACTTCAGCATATGTGCATTGGGACAATTAGGCCTAAACAGTATCTGAATGCGAGAGGACAAAATTACTTTTGCTGGCAGAGCAATATTGCACAAGAAATTCATTTATAATTTGGAATAAGGGAAAGTCAGATATAAGACAATGAAAAGAAAAGGGAGGATTTATCCTTATTTATGTAAAAAACTATCAAAACTAACACACTAACCTTTTATGAACTGCTGCTGCTCCTTGAATCTTCAACAGCATTGCTGATAATGGCAACAACCAATCAAAGAGAGAACAATCTGCCTCTAGCAGTTAGTGAGAAAGGTGTTAAACATAATAATGCAGTGTTACAAAATGGCCAACTATGTTGTTTCTACAAGAAAAATGCTTGTTGATTAAGAAAAATGGGACTTCTGCCAAGTGACAAGATGAGCAATGCAGTAGGGATAAAGCAAGCTTTTTCATACTCTCCTAGCTGGACTAGTCTGGCAAACTGGTGCTTCTATTTACTATACAGTGTAACATAAAAGGGAAATTTGAAGAATATTATTTAAATGTAAAATTTAGATTCGAATGAACTAAAGTCACAAAAACACTTATTTTTATGTCAATGTTTACATCTCATATATATTTTTAACATATTTCTTTTTCATTCATGAGAATTTTAAGGGGAGCCTAATTCTCTTGCTTCCATAGAATCTTTATTACTCCTCTTGCTCCACTTTTCACTTTGGACCGTCATAAGAAAATGCCTGATGGCCACCACTACAGTTATATAGTTTACCATCTCAGCTGGGTTGTTTTACCTCTGAGCAGCATTTTTTGCCACACAAGGGACTAAATGGCCAGGTCACAAGGATCCTGAAGGCCCAGAAAAGGTTGGGGAAGAGGACCCACTGGAACAGATGGTAGTCTCCCATCAAGGCCAATCAGTGTGTTCTTTAATGTGTTCCCACACATGGGGCCACAGCTTAATGTCCCATCCAATGGACGGCGGACTTTCCAAGCCCATAGGTGTTCCCTACTGACTGTGGGCAGGGCGGGGGAATATTAAGGAGATAAATCTCAATGCTGGCCCAGCTGGGATTTGAACCTGGGAACTGCAGATTACGAGCCTGGTGCACTACCAACTGAGCTACTCACACCCCTTCAGCTGGGCAGTGTATGGCTATAACTAGCAGTGTAAGTAGCCTTCATTGATGGCACTAGGCAGGCATGACATGTTGAATGTCAGAATGGCTAGGTCCACACTTGTGTGCTTTCATCTTCAACTTCACTTTCAATTCTGCTTTTCAACACTGAGTACTCTAGCATATGCCTTTAACTGTCTACACCTGTGTGTCAAATAGTTTTCAATTTTTCACTAGTGTAGACGTGAAGTTGCAATGGACGTAACTGATGCTGCTATGTTAGCGGGTATAAGAATGAATGAACATGAATTACTTTATGTCGGCTGAAGGTTCCATATCACATCAAAACAAGTACTTGTAGAGTTATATAACATAGGTAGAATATATAGTGAAATATTTAGTAAAAATATTATAAATGAAGGTTTTATTTTTTGTAATATTATTTGTTAATTAATAATTTTATAACAAATAATTTATTTTGTTCTATAACGAATATATTTATTAATAATAATTTATAAAGGCCGGTGTTTGTTCTGATGACATGGTGAACAAAAAACACAAGCTCAATAATTACAAAAACAGAACGAAACCTTCCAGACAAACTACGAAGTTGCATGGAATATTGAACAAAAATCCACTGCTGGTGGAAGCATGTGTGTCACTGAAAATGGCGGTGTTCAACTGATTTGAGGCATGCATTTGCACATGCGTCATGTGCGCTAGATGCATGCGCTACAGAGCATGGCATCTAGTGCACGTAAAAAGCACAAGTATGGACAGAGCCAATTAGTACCCTGGTGAGAAGAGTCACATCTTGTGAACAATTTAGTATTTGAAGGATGACTCCATGATGGTTGATGGTAAACAAAAACAAGATGAGAGCTAGTGCAGATAAATTGCAATGCTGGCATATATAGAACTCAAACCTGGCTACATCAGATTACCAGTCTGGTGTGCTACTGACCGAGCCAACTCCACAGTTATATGACTCTAAACAAACAGCAGTTTTAGTTATTTCAGGACTAAAAAAATTTTTTTTTCAGGTTTGTCATCTGTTGAATATTTATTTATTATTAATAAATTAATTCAAAGGAAAATACTTCATGGAAATTAATATTCTCTTGAATGCAATTTATTATTTTACAGTTAATACTATAACTTACTTTGTTTTCCCACTCAAATTCTGCCCACATTTGCCTGAATTCTTGGTCTGTGCATGCCGCAGGAATAATATAGTCCATTATATCAATATGAATATCATTTAGAACCACAACACTCCGGTCACTTGCTGAGCCACTAATATCATACACTGTTAAAAGAAATATAAAAAATGTAATTAAGGTCAACTAGAAATAAATGTCAATGATTTAAATCAATTTAATCACAATTTCACTGTTAAAAATATCTCAAAAATGCCTTCAAGTTATTAACTTTAGATACAAGATTAGTATTACTAACTCAATCGCTGTAATATACAACATGGAGTATACATAGCTTATCATTGAATATAATAAAAAGAAATAAATATATACCCCCTCAAGCAGCTGTTGCCACAGAGGTCTGACAGGAGACTGTCAGTTTATATCCCATAGTAGAAAGTCTGTGGTTTGGGGCCACAAGATTATATGCCACAAGAGCAGTGATGGCTATATTACACCAAACATAAAAAGAAATAAAAGACTTTCAACCCACAACCAAAGTTAAAATCAACATACAAATGGTAAAGTATGGCATAGAAACAAAAAGGTGACTATATAAAAATGAGGAATAAAAAGAACCAACAAGGATACAAGTCAACAAGAACAATGGCTGTAATATGACCGATTTAAAATTAGTAACTAGTGTATAATCTGGGAAACAATTTACAAATATTATAAATGGTTACTTGCATAATGTAAAAATTTGAATACTGGTGGTAAAAATGAGTCATTGGATAAAATATGTTAGAGTGTAAGGGGCTTGGACATAAAATCACGATGGTTAAAATAAAAATGACGTTCTAGATTAAAAGTGGGCAATGGATTAAAATGTGCTTGATGATTAAAATGGCATCACAAAACTCACACTTAGGTTCATCATCTGCCTGAAGAAATGAATGAGTAATAACGAGTGACCTAAGAAGTGCTAAGCAAGGACAATTTCCTCTTTCTGATTCCTGCAAAAAACAGACTGCCATGATTTGAAAATTGTCAAACCATGGCAGTCCTGTTATTTGACATAATGTTTTACCTCAAAGAACTTGTTCGTAAGCTGTTCTGACCAAGATCTATACCACTGTGCCGGAAGTCAACATAAGGAACTGGCAGTGGACAATTGGAAAGGAGAAAGGAGACTTGGCAGCAGCATCTGTTGAGCCATTGCCCCTGATCCCAATGTGACAGGGTATTCAACAGAAGAGAATTGTGGTTGTGGTTACCAGATAATGTAGCTGCTGGCAGATCCTCGACAGAACAGGGCGAGACTGATGCTTCACTGAGATCAAAGCCTGTAGCAAGCAAAGCAAGTTGGTGTAGAGGGCACACTGACGATGACTCTTAGCCACTATGTGGTCCAAGGCAATACTGATAGAATGCAACTCTGCAGTGACGATGGAACATTGGTGTGAGATCTGGTCTGCAATGATTACATCCCAGCAGACCATGGCTGATCCCACTGATGTGCCAGACTTTGAGCCATCTGTGAAGACAGGCAAGAAGTCTGGGTGCTCAGCATGATGGCTGACAAAGAGTTGCTGATCCCACTGATGTGCCAGACTTTGAGCCATCTGTGAAGACAGGCAAGGAGTCTGGATGCTCAGCATGACGGCTGGCAAAGAGTTGCTGATACACACAGTTGGGCATAACAGCCTTCCCCACCCTGCAAAGAGAAATGTCTTAGGAAGGGCAATGCAAGCCATGGTGAATGTGGCTTGAATCGAGACTGATGTTAATGTCTCACGGGTAACATTAGACATGCAACTGAAAGAACAAATGGCAGTTGGCCAATTAGTATAAAGCATTTCCCCCTTAGGACTGAAAATGCAGTCCCAAGTAGGAGGGCCTCACAGGGATCGCAGTTTTGCAGTGTATTGTAGGGACAACTGCTGACAGCGAATAGCTAATAAAGGTTCATCAGTCTCAATGTAAAGACTCTGGAACAGTTGTGATGGTTTACCCATTCATTTTTACTTTTCCTTAACCAATTTTTTATTTACATTATAATTATCATTTTGAAGCTTTTCTTTAAGCTGATCATCATTTCTCTGTCAAAATCCACTAGAGAAGATGCACATGCACAACTTCAATTTTTGACTGACAACCGCTAATGCACATGGAAGGACACCCCCCCCCCCCCCTCTTGCATCATAGCTAGAGCAAGCAGGCGATTATCGATTTATGCAAATGTGTTTTCCCAGCATGCAACACACACGGCAGTTGCACTCACATGTCATGTAAGTGACGTTAAGTCATGGACCTAGTACAGAGCAGTTGTGATAATAGAGTGAGACAGTTGAGATGTAGAATGTTGGTGGAGGTTTTGTTGGAGCTCAGAGGTGCAGTTTTTATTTTAGTGAGCTGTTAGTTGTTCAGATATTTGTAGAAGGAAGAATTCATTTTGGTGAGTCTAGATTTTTGGAAATAATCATTTGTTTTATGAAATAGTTTTGACTTCTAATTTTTTCTCTTGAGCAGATTTTGACTTTAATAATGGACATCTTTTTCATTTGAATTCTTTTCTACTAAGTAACACTTATTATCCTAAGAACCCTCATTTAACTTTATTGGCAAAATAAATTGCCTGGCACCTGAGCTATACAGTAATTTAACATAGATTTTGGATCAGTTACAAGGTCCACAGCAAAGAAAGTATATTATGGTTTGGAGGGTTACATGGTGAGGGTGGAAGGTCCCATGTAAACATGGAGTGTCTGATGGTGGAGGTGATCCAGCCCTTCACTACAGAATTCCAAGTGAAGTCATACACCTGGGATCCATAGTCCAGTTTCGACCAAACAACAAGTGCATGATAAAGGCAGAGCAAAGAAAATCGGTTGCCCCCATCCCACCCCAGGACAGGGAGGTTGGTTGGTTGGTTGGTTGGTTGTTTCACCTCTGAGCGAACGTTTTTGCACACAATGGGCTAAATGGCCAGGTCACAAAGACTCCGAAGGCTCAGAGAAGGGTGGGGGAGATGACCTACTGGAAAGGCTGTTGGAAGACAGGTGGTAGCCTCCCATCAAGGCCATCCAGTGTGTTCTTTAACGTGCACAGGGTATGACTCTCCCACACACGGGGCCACAGCTTAACATCCCATCTGATGGACGGTGGCCTTTCCAAACCCATCAGTGTCCCCTACTGACTGTGGGTAGGGCGGGGAATTTTGCGGAGATAAATCTCAACGCTGACCTAGCTGGGACTCGAACCTGGGAACTACGAATTATGAGCCTGGCACACTACCAACTAACCCCCCTCCCCCCCAAGACAGGGAGGAGTGGACCTTGATGTTCAATGGCCATGTGCACTTGGACCTGAGATGTCAAGTGTGTGGTAAAAAAAGGTCAATTTTGGTTAAAGATGAGCCCAAGAAACTTGGTCTCCCCCACAAATGGAATGGTGGCATCCACAAGCGGTCTTCTGTGGGAAGAACTAAAACCCATTTAAAATAATTTAAAATTCTCTGTCATTGAGCAATAAAATTTTAGAGTTTATTCTTCAAACTATTTGCATGTTGAAAGTTCTTAGGAGAAAGTTATTATTTTAAATTAATTTTTGAGCAAGAAGGTCTTTTTAATTGTATACTTAAAACCCATTGGTTGTCACCCAAACCAAGAGATTGCTCAGGGCAATTTGTAGTTGTAATTCAATAACCCTCATGCTGGATGATGAGTAAGTTGTCTAGAAATGGAATTAATCTGGACAGCAAAAAGCATAGCACTCAGGACACAGCCTTGTAGCAACTTCTGTTCTTGGGGGAAAAGCTGTGACAGAGGGTTGCTGCCATGAACTCAGAAAAGTATAAGAATATATAAAGTTTCTGATGAAGTTCAGGATGTGACCTCTCAAGCTGAAACTATGGAGGTCACAAAGAATGTCGTATCTCCACACCTTGTTGTACACTTTTTGATGTCGAAGAAATTGACATCAGGTGCTCTGGATGTAAAACAAATTCCTGACTGCTGATTCGAGGTGGATCAGGTGGTCTAAAGTTGACCATTGCATGCAAACGCCCCACTTGGTGTTAAAACGAAGGCCGTTGTTTACAAATACCAGGCCAGTCTGGTATTTACCATTCTTCCCAACACCTTACATATGCAGCTCATCAATACAATGGGATGATAATTTGAAGGAATCTTGAGATCTTTGCCTGGCTTGGGGAAGGCCAAGATGACAGCCTACTGCCAGGAGTCTGAAAACTGCTCCTCAAAAGAAATTCAGTTGGAGTGTCAGAACATTGCATAATGGATACTGACTGGTCTGATGGCAGATGCACAGGAAGTGTGCAGAGCAAGGCAAAGCTCCTCCGCTGTGAATACCTGTTGTAAGGCTCCATGCCATTCAAATGGAAAGATGGCAGAGAGCATTCCACCCTGCTCTTCAGGGCAAGAAACTCGGGGGAGTATGAAGAGGAAGAAAAGATGGAGGAGAATGACTCCCCCAGAGCATCAGCAATTGTCTGTCCATTGTGCTCCAGGACAGATAAGTATGACATATACTTCCTGCCCATCTTCCAGAGTTTATCCCCCATGACTTGTTTGGGTGATAGAAGATGTATACTTGATCAAAGGTTCTTTTTGGCTCTAGGACTGGATGAAATGGACTCTTGTCCTGCATTTGAATGCTCAAGTTTGGGGGATGTTCACTGAAACTCTTTCTCCTCTTTCCACTTTGGACAGTCACAGGAATAGGCAGGATGGGCTCCACTGCAATTTATGCAGCTTGCCATCTAAGCTATGTAGTCTGGATTAAGGTGATCCTTATTGCCACAGCAAGCACAGGTAGGTTTACTCAGGCAAGCTGTGCAGGCATGACCATATCTTCGGCACTGGAAACAGCACAGAGGATTTGGAATATATGGTTGTACCTTGCAATGCAAATAATCTGTCTTGATGGTCAATTTCTGGTCAAATTTCCAGTTTAAATGTCAGAATTAGTGTGCTGGTGGGCACTAAATTTCCATCCTGGCAACCCAAAACTTAGTAGATTACAGTCACTCTTTGGGCAGATAAATGTGAGAGGATTTCCTCCTCAGAAACTTTGAGGAGGCCCACTAGGAGATTATATCATGAGAGGAATTCAGCGATTTGTGGGGCATCAGGTTATGCAACCCCACCAAATGGTGTTATCATCAGGAGAAGCTCTGAGTGCTTAGAGCAGCCTCAACCAACAGGTCACCATGATCTTAGGTGCTTGACTGATTTCAGCTGGTCTGCAAAACCTCCCAAACCCTTATTAATAAAAAATGGAGGCATGTCCTGAAGTACCTGAACACCCGTGGAGTGGACAATCAGGAACCTAGGGGGATAAAAAACACACAAAGACGACATCAACAATATCAAACATGACACAAAAGATGGGGGCTCGTGCCGAGCTCCTGTTGCAGCATTGGCTGACAAATTTTCTTTCAGGGAACTCGTTTGAATTTTGGTGGTTCAGTTCCTGTTGCACCCACTTAACAGAGTCCAACAAGGAAATGGCCCATCACGCAAATTGGATGTTTGCAAGCATCCCACACAACTAAATAAGAATGAAAAGGAGAAGAGATATGTGAGAAACTCAATGGCCTCACAAAAGAAAGAAAACTACAAAATTTGTTAATGTATGGAGTAAATTGCAAACCATTGCTTGGATGTGGGCAAGGCACTCACCTACCGCACAGTTAGCCCTAACAAGGAGGAGCCAGCTCAGGACACTCCAGGTCCTGATTATCTGAAGCAGAAGCCAAAGAAGTGTGTAGCAGTGGCCCCCAGCTCCATGATGAACAGACTTCTTAATGGCAAGACAGACCAAAGGAGTGTCCCCCAAGCAACTACCAGAATTCTCCTTTCCAGGGGCATGGGTATCCATGCAATGACAAATATGTGGTCAAGCAATTAAGACCCTGTGAAAATACCCAAACCAGTGAAACCTTCACAGGGTGGTTCCCTGACCATGGACATGAGCTCACACAGAGGTGAGGTCTATGAAGATGGTAGGACCTCAGCAAAAATACAAAACATTCATGCCTTACCAGAAGCTCAAACCCAGGTCCTTTCGATAAGTAGCCAAGCTTATTATAAGTATTATCCTGCATATTGATTTTGATCATCTAATATTTTAGTGGGACTATTTATATTATAGAATATATCCCTCCTGAAAGGTAGGATATAGCTCTACCATATAGATATACACCGAAGAGCCAAAACATTATGACCACCTGCCTAATATGATGTTGGTCCTATACATGCCACCAAAGCATCTCTTACCAGGCGAGGCATGGATACTACAAGATTTCTAAAGATGTCTTGTGGTATCTGGTACCAACATGTTAGCAGCAGATCCTTTAACTCTTATAAGTTACGTGGTTGAGCCGCCGCAGTTCGGATATCATCTGTCTGGGGAATTTGGAGGCCACATCAATACCGTGAAGTCTTCTTCATGTTCCACGAATCATTCTTGAACAATCCAAGTAGTGTGGCATGGCACATTATCCTGCTGAAAGAAGGCATTACCAGAGGGGAATACCATTTCATGAAAGGTTGTACCTGGTTCGCAATGATGTTTAGGTAGATGGTGGATGTCATAGTTTCCTGCAAATGAATGACTAAAATGAGAATTTCCCAGGAGAACCTGGGAATCCTGGGTCCAGTCATCTGCTTACTTGGAGAAGTGTTGGCACCAGGATGCACCATGGGATGAAAAAAAGCCAGTGAAGGAAGTGTATTTCCAAAGCATTACATTTCCTCCACTGGCTTGTTTTTGTCCCATAGTGCATCCTGGTGTCAACACTTCCCCAGGTAAATGAATGCACATGTACCTGGATGTCTATAAGGTGCAACAGGAAATGAGATTCATTGGACCAGATGACATTCTTCCAATCATTCAAGTCCAGTTTTGATGCTTGCGTGCCCATTTTAGGCACTTTTGATTGTGAACCAAGGATAGCATGGGCACTCTGAGTGGCCTGCAGCTATGCAGCCCCATTTTCAGCAGGATTTGATGCACTGTGTGGTGTGACACATTACTTCCGTCACCAGTATTCAAATTATGGGCGAGTTGCACCACAGTATCCCTTCTGTTGGCTCGTACCATATGGGATAGTCTTCGCTCATCTCTAGCATCGATGAGCAGTGGTCGGCCCACACCTAGCCGGTGGTTTGTAGTTTTTCCCACCTCAGACCACTTTTTGAAGGTACTAACCATGGCTGATCATGAGCACCCCACCAGCCTTGCTGTCTCAGAAAAGCACAAACCCAGTTGTCTTGGCTATTACAATTTAGTCTTTGTCAAACTCACTTATGTCCGTACCTTTCCCATGTGAAGAACAATAACAACACTGATTAACAGAGCTCAGTATCAGGTGTTATTTATACCGTTTCATGACCTTCACATGAGCTGTCATTTACCTGCAATTGCTTTGATTTGCATAAAGACGTGCTAGTCATTATGTTTTGGCTCTTTGGTGTATAACAATTCAATGGTTCTGTTTGAAGTAGATCAAGTAGAACTAAAAAATATATCACAATTGAATAGTAATAAATCTCTGGTGACTATGATGAAATAAATGCCTGTATGTTAAAAACTATTTTTAAATATAAACCTCGTACCTCTGTATAAATTGTAAATTTATCCTGCAACGCAAAGTCATTTACCTGCAGTTGCTTTGATTTGGATAAAGATGCACTGGTTATAATGTTTTGGCTCTTCAGTGTATATCATTAATTGCTTAATACTGTTTATTACTGTCCTTGGAATTTTATAATTGTACAATTACAGTGTACTATTTGGCAATTCACAAAAACGGGCTATTTACAGAAAGCTTATACCTTTTGACTGAGTGGTAATAATTTGCTGGGCTAAGGTTATTTTTGTTTCTGCACTGTGTTTAAATTTGAATGTTTCTGAATTTTCCTTAAAAATTGTCTAATATTCTGCTTGCTTACTGATGTCATAAATAAAATTTATTATTTGTTTTAATGTCTCTTGAGAGGAACAATATCTATATATTTATGTTATATAGATGACGTATTACTGTTCTGGGACTAAAACATTGTTTAAACTTAACACCCAAATTGATACTCTTAATTAATTAATAATAAAATGATATAATTAATTGAATTGATACTATTAATTAATTGATCAATTAATAATAAAATATAATTAATTGAATTGATACTTTTAATTAATTGATAAATTAATTGCCCACCAACCAATTTACCCATGAAGCAGAGATCCAGGGTACTTTCCTATATCGTGATACACTCATAATCCATCAGCAAACCAGGTATCATACAACAATGCATAGGAACCCACTTTATAATAAATTTAATTACATCAAAATCTGAACATCCAATCATAATAAAAAAGTTGGTTTTAATACATATTTTTAAACACCTACAGATATTGTTCATCCATACAAACGTTAAAACAACAAATAAATGTTATTTGTGGCATCAGTAAGAGGGATAACTCACAAAGAAAATTCAGAAATATATCAAATTCAAAAATAGTAGAAAAATACAAACAACTCCATAGAGCAAATTACAACTCAGGCAAAATTTACCATAAGCTTTCCGCATGAGTTTTTCCCAATTGTTAAATAATAAGCTATCATATAATTTTAAAGCTCCATGGACAGTAATTAACACTATTAAGAAATTAACAATATATGATACAGATTAGGTAGTAACTGGAAGGAGAGTTATGCACAAATCCCCTGTGATGATGCATAGAACTGGCCAGGTCTAGTACTTAATGTCTGACCCGTCTTCTTGTGGTGCAGGCTCTTAGTACCTTTCAAAAGAGATACTCTCTTGTGGAAATGAATGGAAGGGGAGGGCTGCCAGATTAGTGTGGCCTACTGATCTGGACTACTATGGCTACTTTCATTTTTTTTTCCTACCCTGCTGAGGAGTGGTCAACCACACAGGGTCCTGGTGCTGACCATATAAACCCACTGGACTGGACTGAAATAAGACTGAGCTTGATTATGGATCCTGAATTTGTTGCACTGGTTGGCTTCTTTAGAGGGAAAATCTTCCGCTGTGTTTTCAGTTTGTTTGTGGGTTGAGAGCTCCAAGTGAATAGATTCACGGGATATGTTTTATCAGCTGATGGATAATCCTGAGCAGAGGTCATCACAGGCACCTGAACTTACTGGCATAATCAAATTCTACATTAGAGGAAGTCTTCCAGTGTAGATGGCTTCAGCTTTTAGTGGTGGGGGAATGGGTCTTTGCCCCATGTCTGCGATTAGGGGGCTGTTTGATATTGTCGGCATTCCCTCTCTCAATAAACATAGTTTCTTTAAACATCCCACTAACCATTTTCTCTCCATAGGTAGTTGGAATGTGAGGAATCTGCACAGAGCTTATTCTTTTGATGTCCTCACACAAGAATTCCACCGTTATAATTCAGATATTCTCAGCTTGCAAGAGACCAGATGGACATATAATGATCAGATTCTTAAAAACAATCTTAAATTTCTCTTTTCAGGGAGGGACGACAATAAGCATCACCAAGGCGTGGGTCTGCTTCTCAGCAGACACACTAGTGATGCTCTTCTAGGATATGAGTGCATTAATGAAAGGTTTCTTACAGCAAAATTTCAGACAAGCGTTAAAGACTTGAATGTAATCTGCTGTTATGCCCCCACTGAGGATGCCGATGAGAATGAGAAGGATAGGTTTTATGGACAACTTCAGGATATTTTGAATTCTGTCAAGAAAGGAGATATTACCCTTGTTCTAGGTGACTTCAACACCAAAGTTGGTACTGACTCTGATCTTTGGGGAGGGGTGATAGGCCCTTTTGGTATTGGTAGCTGCAATGGCAATGGGCAACGTCTCCTACAGGTAAATAAACTTAATGATTTGAGAATAACTAACACCTATTACAAACACCGTGACATACATAAGTACTCATGAGTTTCACCTGATGGGCTGCATAAGAATATGATTGATTATACACTGAAGTGCCATTGAATTAGGGATAACAACCTAGTAACGTGTCAGACTCCCTCTGGCCTCGATAATGGCCGCCAAATGACAAGTCAAGAACTCCAGAAGCTTGCATAAATGTTCCCAGGTATGGCGAACCATGCATCCTCCAGAGCTGTCCAAAATTCTCTCAAGGTTTCGCTTATGGGAAACTCACAAGGTGGAGCAGAGTGAGTGGACAGTAGTCAACCTGGACCTGTGAGATGAACAGTTGTCTTGCTGGTTGTCATGATGGCCATAAATGGGTGTAAATGGTCAGCTATGAGTTCTGCGTACCAGGATGCATTGAGTCACCGGTACATGTACCAAAGGTCCCATAGATATCCAACTGAAGACACCCCAGTCAAATTACTGAGCCACCTCCAGCTTGCACTATTCTGACCTGACATGCAGGACCCATGGCTTCATGGGGTTGGCACCATACCCACAGTCTCCCATCGGCGTGATGAAGTTTAAATCAGGATTCATCACTCCAGGCTATTCATTGCCAATTTTCGATGGTCCAGTTTCGATGTTCTTTATCCCAGGCAAGGTGTTGGGCCCGGTGTCATGCCTTTAGAAATGGAACTCATGTAAGTCAGCGGCTCCAGAAGCTGAGGTGATGAAGTGAGCATTGCATGGTCTGTGCACTGACTTCCTGGCTGGAACCTGCATTCAGATGGGAGGTGATTTCAGATAATGTTTTGCCCCTATTGGTCTGTAAGATGTGGGTCAGATGGCGATCATTCAAGGCTGGTCGTTCTTTGCAGTTTGCTTGTTTTTTTGCCAGATTTTGATATTCCCAGGACACTCTTGAAACTATTATATGAGAAAATCCAAGTTAGTCAACAATTTTGGAGATCAAGTGTCCCATCCGTCAGGGACCTACATTCTGCCCTCTGTCAAATACACCTAAATCCCCTGCCTTTCCCATTACACTACTCACGACAAATGCTTGGGGAAGCCAAAGCTAACTGTTCTATATGACCAGAGTTTCAGCCACACATGCATGCAAATGCAGGACTTGTGGTACAGAATTTGGATAACATCTCCTATCCCTAATTCAATAGCACTTCAGTGTATATTAATTAACAGCAAATGGGCTAGTTCTATTAGGAATACCAGGTCATACAGGGGAGCTGAAAATGGATTTGACCATTAACTTGTTAACATTGTCTTGCAATTTAAACTTAAGAAGTGTTGTGCTAAGGTTAAAAAATTTACCTTTAATTTTGAAGCTCTGAAAGACCCAGTTATAGCTAAAGCTTACTATGATAGGTTACTTAGTCATTATGACAGTCATGGTTTGCTTACTACTGAAGTTGAAGAACAATGGGCCTGTTTTAAACAGGCTTTTTTGGAAACTAACAGTACTCTTTTAGATAAAAAGGAGCAGAGGAGGCAGAATTATATGAGTGATAATGCACTTGAGCTTATTTCAGAAAGAAAGAACTGCAGGAATGTCTTTAATCAATACCCTACTAGTCTTAATAGAAAGCATTACAGAGAGCTTAATAGATGTGTAAAAGATCAGTTAACTGCTGAATCCAATCTCTGGCTTGATGACTTGGCTGACAAAGCTGAGAGCATTTAGACAGCACAACAGCAGAGAGCTGTACTAGATAGTTCATGCTTTGTGTGGTAGAAAATGGACAGGTATAAAGGGATTAAGGATAAAAATGATAAGGCTATAGAAGGCGAGGATTCTGTCATGGCTAGGTAGGCTGAGTATTTCAGTAATGTTCTAAACAATGTGGTTAGTTCTACTCACATTGTTAGTAATGATGATAGATGCATTGTTTGCTTTAATTTTGGCCCTATATCACAATCTGATATTATTTTGGCTATTTCTAAACTTAAACTTCATAAATTCCCAGGGGTATATGAAATTACTTCAGAAATGCTTAGAGCTGGGAATGTTTCAGTTATACTTGGATGACTGAAATTTGGAATATCTTTTATGATAAAGGCATGGTTCTTAAGGATTTTACCAGAGCTATTATTATCCCTATTTTTAAAAAAGGTGATCGCAGTTCTTGTGATAACTATAGGGGTATCACCCTACTCTCTGTTCCAGGTCAAGTTCTTTTCTTGACTGTGCTTAATAGAATTAAGAATCTGGTTGACAATCAATTGTGTGATGAGCAACGTGGATTCCGAAGTGGTAGGGGATGTGTAGATCAAGATATTTTACCTCAGACAGATTCTTGAGAAATGTTTAGCTGCTAGATTTGTTGATTTCAAAAAGGCTTTTGACTCTGTTGATCATCATAATTTGTGGTTGATAGTGAGATCATATGGTATACCAGACAAGTTAGTTAACATAATGAAAGCTCTCTATAATAACACTGAGTCATGTGTGCGAGTTGGTAAGGCTTGTAGCAATTGGTTTAGCATTACTTCTGGTTTTCGACAAGGGTGCATTTTGTCTCCTTTACTCTTTAGTTTGGTTATTGATTATGTTATTCGAAATTCACTGCAAGGGAAATATTTTGGCCTTAAATGATCTGGAGATATGAAAATTTCTGATTCAGATTATGCTGATGATTTAACCCATTTGGCAAATGATGTTCATGAGATGAACTCTTTCATTCGAGCTGTTGATTAAACTGGTAGTAGAGTAGGTTTGGTTATAAACAGAGAGAAAATTAAAGTGATGAAAATTGGTCAGGCAGGCTGTGATTCAGTTAATCTGAATGGTTGCAATCTTGAACAGGTGTCACAGTTTAATTATCTTGGGAGCTATGTAACAGATACTGGTGATGTGTGGGCATGAGATTAACAGACGAATAGGGATTGCTGCCGAGACTTTTAAGAATGGAGAGTGTGGAGAAATAGGCACATACACCTAAAGACTAAAATTAGACTGTATAATAGTTTGGTTCTTTCTAGGGTTAGTTATGGTAGTGAAACTTGGAGACTTTGTAAACAAGATAACAGGAAACTAGATGCTTTTGATTCTAGAGGCTTATGCAGTATCTTGGGCATTAGATGGTTCAACTTTGTAACTAATGATGAGGTTAGACAAAGGAGTCGGCAACCTCCTTTAAGCAGCATATTGTGCAGAGAGAGACAGTTGATTTGGCCATGTTGCCCGTATGGAATATTATAGATTAACGAATAGGGTTATGAATAGTGTGCCTTAAAGACCCAAAAAGAGGGGAAGACCTAAGATGCAGTGGGCAGACAATGTCAAGTAGGACCTTGTTAGAATTCTTGTGTGTAGTGATCAGATGCAGCAGATGAAACTGCACGATCTGGTTGGACCTCTGTAGCTCATGGCTGCTTGAGGACCTTTGTTTTAGACAAATAAATTCACAGCTCATTATTAATTTGCATATTTAACCACTATTAAGCTACTTTTAAGTAACAGGATGAAAATGGGTGTAGAGGAAAAATTGTCTTGAAATTTGTGTGATCTGAACTCACAACCTCCTGGTAAGTCAGGTGCTCTGGACACTGATCAATCTCTGTTCTACTGCTGGCAATATGCTATACATCATTGAGTCATTCACTGTCATTTGAGTACACCTGGGGAATAGTTATTCAGAGCCTCCCCAGGCATGTGTACACAACCAGCCATTCTATATGAGCCACCTGGCTGATATATATTTATTTTTTGTGAGCAACTCATTAAAAAAAATCAGTCAGGAGGTATTGTAGTATGACTGGTAGTGTGCACATGGCTTGGAAGGCTCTGAAGAATAGAGTCCTCAAATGCATTCAAAAGACAGTGATTGACCAGATGGTGTATAGCATAACATCAGCAATATAGGAGAGACTGATCAGTGGCCGGTTGCTCAGTGACCATAGCACATGACAATGCCATCAGGATGTCATGGGTTCAGATCCCACCTGGCTCAAGACTATTTTTTTCTACACCCATTGTCATTCTGTTATTTAAAACAGTTTAATAGTGGTTACTCAGTAAATTAATGATAATGATTTGCCATCTTCCTTATGTTATAAGGTTACAGATAGATAAAATGTAAAATTTGCTTAGTAAGATTTTTATTTTGTAAAATACAGTGATTAATGAATTTAATTTTTCACTGTGTATGCAATTAATTATATTTAGTGTTGTTTTTATTAACTGCTACAAGAAAATTATATAGCAATTGCAAAATATAATTAAAAAAAATCATATTTTGGGGGAAGGGTAAGTACTTATAGTTACAAGGCTCTCTATGGGACTCTGTTGATCATCATAATTACTATGGGGAGGTTATCACTTCCATACAGATTATCCTTGACCTCACAATTAAAAAGTGATAAGATTGAGAGAAACGGATGGTAAGGTAAATGAATGGTAAAAGTTCAGGTTGGGAAATGAAATTGTGCACTGACATCAGTGTTCAATACAGAGAGTGATATAGATTCTGAAGTCCTTGCTCAAGGACCCAATCCCTTCCATTGTCAGTACTACCCCAAAAAGGACTGTGTTCATTATAGTCCCCCATGAGCAGAAAGATGGATGGCAGCTGCAAAGAAAATGTCCTCAAGTTGGGTCCAGAAGGTACTTTCAGGTGGAAGATATGAAGATCAGAGAGTCAACGAGAATCCCATGAAGAGGCATATAATTACTGCCTTTTAAATAGTAGTGTGGGGTGATGGACTGGAATGGAGAAGGATGGCTGATGAGGATGGGGAGAACCCTGTGAGCTGCACCATCTCTATCACTGTCCTGCAAGACAAGAGAAAAATGCTGGATTATGCGACTGGCAAGTGACTGTAGATATGTTGGAAGTTATAGCTGTCTGAGGATAGGAAGGAAGAAGCCTTCCAGAGATAGAAGCTCTGAGGCAGGAATGTATACATTGCTGATGTCAAAGTTGATACTAACTTCTGATTTGACTGCTCTATGAGGTATTTAGCAGCTGGTAAGATTCACTCTGTAGTACTAGTATCACTGATATTGAAGTTGTTGGAAAGATGGATTATCCAATGATTACAATGGCATAGGAAATTGGGCAAGGTGGGAGGTGAAGCAAGCCTTCTCACCTGTGGATAAGAGATGCTGTTGATCATTTTGAAGCACTGTACCTCATTCTCTTCATCCCATTTAGGACAATAACAGGAATATGCCAAATAGATGCCAGTGCAATTTACAGTTTGCTGTTTGTCACATAGTTGCTGTGTGTCTTCATCTGCATAGTCTTGATTATGGTGATCATGACTGCAGCAGTGAGCACAATCACCAATAAGCTATGCAGGTATATCTGTATCTCTCATACTGGAAACAGCACAGAGGGTTGGGCATATATAAAGGGTGATTCAGTTAAGCGTGTACAAACTTCTGGGAGGGGTAGGTTGCACAAAGATGAATCGTAATCATATAGCAATGCAGGGTCAATAACGGCATCAATATGTGTTAGTGTACAGAGAGGACGTGAATGAAAGAGCAGCACGTAAGTGAACAAAATGCTTTTTATTAATCACAATAGGTACATTTGTGGAATGCACAGAGGTCACAGAAGGTGTTCGAAGTTGCGACCACGAGCTGTAACACAGGCCTGACATCGTTGGCGCATGGAAACACGTACATTCTGGAAGATTCCTGGCGTGTCTTGGACTTCCGAAGCAGCTACGGAGATGTGTGCATCAAGGTTCTCAGCACTTTCAACGGGGGTGCCGAACACAAGTCCTTTGACGTAACCCCAGAAGAAGTAATCAAGGCATGATAGGTCCGGCAATCTTGCAAACCAATGAATGAGACCACCACTTCCGATCCACTGTTGTCCAAATGTCACATTTAAGAGTTGACGAACTTCATGGTTGAAATGGGTAGGGGTCCCATTGTGCTGGAACCACACTGCACGGTGCAGAGACTGAGAGACCTATTGTTCATCCAAAAGTTCTGGCAAGACGTCCTCCAGTTGGCAAGACGTTCTGGCAAGACGTCCTCATCCGGTAGTCCTTCCATCCAGACGAACAGGCATGAGGTATGGGCCTATTAAGTGGTCCCTGACAATGCCGGATCAAACATTTACAGCAAAACAGTTTTGTGCTGCACGTGTTCGTGTAGCATGGGGGTTCTCCACCTCCCATGCCTGCGCGTTATGTGCATTGAAGCTACCTTCCCGTGAAAAGCACAGAATCAGGAAATTGGGGTTCTGCCGCACTTTTCTGCAGGTACCATTGCACAAATGCAATGCGCTGTGGGTAATCCTCAGGCTTGTGTCTGGATGCACTGCACATGATATGGATGCAATTGGTTATCATGCATAATCCTCCATACGGTGGATTGGGAAAGACAGACCTGGTGGGCGATTGCTCGAGTACTGGCACTTGGAGTTTCTTCTGTATGATGTAGCACATTCTCCTCCATGTCAGGGGTCCGTGCCCATCGTTCGTGACTTCTGACAGGTCTCTGGAAGGAACCAGTGTCACATAACCTCTTATACAGCTGTGCAACAATCTGGTGGTTGGGAGTACGCCTCATCGCGTACCGTTCCTGGTACATGCGCACAGCGGCTCACTGTATGCAAGATGCATATCAACCAACTTCGCATTTGTGTAATCGGCCATCCTACTACGGCAGTTCGCAAATGATGGTTACCTGCAAGGACATTGTGCAGTCCCATGGCCGTACAATGCCATCTACCACGTGAAGATGTCATTACCAACCCTGCATTGCTATGATTCCAATTCGTCTTTGTGCAACCTACCCCTCCCAGAAGTTTGTACACGCTTAACTGAATCACCCTGTATATGGTAGCACCTTACAATGTAAATAACTGTTTTTATGGTAGTAGACAGGCATGGTGTTCTGAAAGTTAAATTTAGCACTCTGGCAGGTACTAATTTTCATCATGACATAACAAAATCCATTGGACTGCAATCAGTGCTTGGGCACAGGTAGTTCTGGAAAGATCTAAGATACATTGAGCAGCCCTAGCTGGAGATCACACCATGTGATAAATTCAGCAAAGTGAGGGGAGACAAATGACATCCACCCCACCAATTGCAGCTACCTTGAGGAGGAGCTCTGTGTTACAGCATGCAATTTCCACCAAGTCAACAGATCTGTGATACTTGACTGATTTTTATGTTCCATTCACTCTGCAGTACAAGACTGGCTGATTGAGTGCTAATCTACATTACAGACTGCAATTGCATAGCACTGATGTAACATCAGATTTGTTTGTACTCTGTAGAGATTTAAATACTGTAGGCATTATAGCAGTTTTTGCTTCTTTAAAATCTGTTTTTCTCATCCCAAAAAATTCTGAGATTCTATTTCAAGTGTTCATAATAAATCATCACAGTTGGGTTGCTTTACCTCTGGTTGGTTGGTTGGTTGTTTTGGGTTTTATGGCGCATGGGTGACTAGGCCATAATGCGCCAAACAAAAGACAATATAAAAGATAAGAGACGTGTAACCCGCAACCAAATTTAAAAGAAATCAGTTAAATTGTAAAATGGTGAAACGACAAAGAACAAGTGTAAAAATACAAAGTAAAACAACAGAATACCAGGTGTAAGTAACTTGGGATATACACACAATGTATAAGTTGGTAAAATCAAAGTCGAGCAAAATATCCACTTGAAAAATAAAAGTTATAACAATCCCAGGTATAAAAGACCTGGGCTATACAAAATATTAGCTAAAATCAGAATCTATTAAAAATAACCACAATATTTTAAAAAGGAAAAAACGTGGTAAAACACAATGATCAGATAAAAGATGTCTGAGTGTAAGAGGCTCGGACATAAAATTATGAAAGCTAAAATAACATTGACATTCGAAATTAAAACACGGACATGCGACTAAAATATGTTTAATGGTTAAAATGGTGTCACAAAACTCGCACTTAGGTTCGTCGTCCGCCCGTAGAAGAAACAAATGAGTAATAAACGAAAGACCTAAGCGGAGCCGAGCAAGTACAACTTCCTCCTTGCGATTCCTGCGATAACAAGACTGCCATGGTTTGACGATAGGTTTGATCTCAAAGAGCTTGTTGTTAAGCTGTTCTGACCAAGATCTCTGCCACCGTGCCCGGAGCTCGATGGTAAAATGCTGCCGGAAATCGAGATAAGGAACTGGCAACGGAGAGTCGGACAGGGGCGTGGCTGATTTGGCAGCAGAACCTGCCAAGTCATTGCCCCTGATATCGACATGGCCGGGCACCCAACAGAAATGGATGGTAGTGGTGGCTGCCAGACGATGTAGCTGCTGGCAGATCTTAGTAAGAACAGGCTATACCTCTGAGCGGCACTTTTTTTGCACACAATGGGCTAAATGGCCACGTCATGTGGTCATTGGTCAAGTGGACCCCGAAGGCTCAGAGAAGGTTGGGGGAGAGGACCCACTGGAACAGCTGTTGGGAGACAGATGGTAGCCTCCCATCAAGACCATCCAGCATGTTTTTTAATGTGCACAGGGTATGGCTCTCCTGCACATGGGGCCATGACTTAACGTCCCATCCAATGGACGGTGGCTTTTACAAGCCCATCGGTGTCCCCTACTGACTGTGGGCAGGGCGGGGATTTTGCGGAGATTGTGAGCAACACATCTCCGCAAAATATATCCTATAAAAATAGTCCCTATAAAAAGTGGTCCAAGGAGGGAAAAACCATGAACCACCAGCAAGGTGTGGGCTGACCACAGACTCATCGATGCTAGAGGTGAGCAAAGGCTATCCTGTGGGGATAGGTCGGATGCTCACCAACCCAGTTTACACAGTTTGCTTTTTCTGATGTGCAGTCAGGATTAAGGCGATCCTGGTTGCCACAAAGAGCACAGGTAGGTTTGCCCCAGCAGGCTGTAAAGGCTAATGCAGAGGGTTTGGTACATATGGCCACACTTTGCAGTTTAAGTACCCTGCTTTGATGGAAGTAGGCAGGTGTGGTGTGTTGAAAGTCAAAATTAGTACTCTGGTGGATATTCATTTCCCATCATGGCATTGTGAAACCTGGTGGACTGCTATCGCTCCCTGGGATGAAACCTCTGAGAGGATTTCCTCCTCAGAAACCTTCAGGTGGCTCCATTCAGAGATCATTCCCGAGGAAAAATTTCGTGTTGTGTGTGGAGTGACAGTGACTACCACCATCCAATCGCTGTTACATTTCAAGAGTATCTCAGACTGTTTTGAGCATGCAGTTTCCACCTGCAACTAAACAGATCTTAGGCGCTTCACAGATTTCAGTGCTCCTGCAAGATCTTTCAATCCCTTATTGATAAAAAATGGGGACATGTCCCCAATTACCTGAGCACCACTTGAATGGATGATCATGAACCTTGGGAGACACGGATGACAATGGCAACAATAACAAAGATGGCAGAAAAGATGAAGGCTCATGGTGAGCCCTTTTGGTGGCATTGGCCAATGAATTACTTTTAACAGAATTCATGTTTGGTTTTTAGGGGTTTCAGTGTTGTCCCCACCACCATGGAGTCCAACAAGGGGAAACCCAATCGGGTGCCAGGGCAACATACCCATATAGCCAGCGAGCCAAACCCTCACAACAAAATAAGAAGGAAAAAGAAATGAGGAACTCACTCGAGCCTTATAAAATAAGGGAAAATATAAAAAAATGTGAGAATTGAACTGGCTCATTAGTAAATGTGTGGGGAAACTCATAAACCATTGCCTGGACATGGGAAAGGCATTCACCTACTGCATTGTTGGCCCTAGCAGGCCCAGTCCACCAGCCAACCTCCTGTTTACCTGAAGGAGAGGCCAAGCAGTGTATATCAGAGGCAGGATACACTGCCTAGCCCTGCGGTATATAGGCTCCCCAATGGTAAGACAGGCCAATAAGAATCCCACTAGTCATTTATTGAGGAGAGCAGACGGGAACCCCCAAGCAACTACCAGGATCCTCCTTTCCAGGGACACAGGTATCCATGCATGAAAAAAATGTGGGTGAGCATTCAGAATCATATGAAAGCACCTGAGCCAGTCGAACCTTAACAGGGTGGTCCTCTCACTGCATATAGGAGCTTGCACTGAGGGGAAAAAACTCAAGGAAATCTAAAAACTTTAACATAACTGAAAAGCTAAAGGAGCAGTATATGTTTTGTCCCAGTCAAAATAGAGGATTCAATAAGCAAGTTCAGTTTGTGATGGTAAAGGGTTTCTTCATTTTAGTTTGAAATTATACATTGTTTGGCAATTTTATTTAGACATGCACTCAAAATTTGAAAAGACCTCCCATGCACCTCAATGATTAAAAACCCAGACTTATAATGATTTATCGTCAACGGTTAAGCTCAAAATAACAGGTCCTTTCTCTGCTGTCCCAACAGCTTGAATGATTATTCATTTAGGTCTTCCATGAAAGTAGGCAGGAGAAATATGGTATCACACAAACGATGTAGTGCAATCTTGTGTAGCAGAACATCGGGTTTTGCCATTCAATTTACCACAATTGTCCAAGCGGAGGAGAGGAGCCTTACTAGTGTTAATCAAAAATATATTCTATAGATAATTTAATTGAAATTTTATGGGTGGTGATGCCAATATTTTTAATGGTAGGGTTAGACTTTCTACTTGATTTTGCCTAATTATTTGTGCTAGTGCTGTAGATGGATCAGATGGATCCTATGATGGGCATTGATGTCTATACAGAGGGTCCAAGAGTGTTGAGGATGTGGGTCTCATTGAAACTGTCTTCATTCAGGGGACAAATGTGCATGATTTCAAATGGAAGATTTCTAACAACGTAACAGCCTTCCATGCAGAGCTGCTGATATTAGAAAAGCCACAAAATGGATTCCCAATGATGATCATCATTATACTGACTACTGGCTGTATACTGATAGCCATGCATCTCTGAAGGAGCTTGAAGACACAAAGGAAGCAAACTGTAATCAAGATGAAGCATCTCCTAGAAAAATAAAATATAAACATTAACATCAGGCCCTTGTGGATCAAAACACATATTGGACATGAAGGAAATGAATGGGCTGATTAACTGGCTCATTCCACAGGCACCAACACTCAGCCTGCCATTGAGGTGATAGACATCAAAATTGTCCTTCAAAACAATGCTGAATAAGCAGGCCATATTGGACTGGCAGAGGATCTGGGGCTAGGCTACCAGTGACAGACAGGATAGGACCTCCACAATGAGGTCAGGATGTCCCTCACATCATCTGACCACTATCTAACATAGATTATTATTGGACATAGTAATTTTCAGCCATACTTAGAGTGCTTCAACATCATCTAACACAATTACTGTGGAGCACCAATTGCAGATGTTGGGCACTATGTCCTTTAGTGTTTCAATTAATGAAGAATTCTTTCATGAACTAAGAACTGCTAATTAAATATGGGAGAACCAGACAGATAACAGTATCAAGCATGCATTTCCAACTCCAAGGTAATCCTGACAAATTTGGGTAAGTTGATCTGCCAGATTTGAGAATCTCTCTTTTGAATCCCAGACTGGCTTTTTCTCTATTACATATCTTCCTTCTTTTCTCTAGGCTGCTCTATGCACCCCTTAAAATTCACTTGACTGTAGTATAAGTCTTACTTAATTTTTCATCACAGTTAGCCACTTGTATGCCTGCCTGTCTTTGAACAGAGCATCAATGACTCATGGAAGGAGTTTCATCTGAGACTCTTCTAACCTACTAAAGGTAATGTCTGGTCGAATGTATCAAATGCTTTTTGTAAAACCAAAAATATTGCTATTTTCTCCTTCATTGTGCATCCTAGATTTTATCTGGAAGGTTTTAAAGTAGTGTTATAGTACTTTTATGCTTCAGAGCAACTAATACCATTCAAAGGTACTAGTGGTCTACATCATGATACAGCAGGGTTAAACTAGGTGATGTTACTGGTCAGTTCTACAATTCATAAGAGAGGAAAGGTGTAGTTTGCTTTCTAATGTATACCTAGCTACTATTCGCATCCTCCTCCTCAAGCACCCATGGGCTATGGAGGTTCAACCACATCATGCAATTTGTTTCCAAGCATATTTGTCCTGAGCTACACCACTGCACACAAATTAGAACAAGGTCCTGTTTGACATTGTCTGCCCACAGCATTTTGGCCTTTAGGCACACTGTTCATAACCCTATAAGCTAATCTATAATTATCCATATGGGTAACATGGTCAAACCAACGGAGTCTCTCTCTCTCTGCACAATATACTGCTTAAAGGAGGTTGTCGACTCCTTTGCCTAACCTCATCATTACTTACAAAGTTGAACTACCTAATGCCCAAGATACTGAGTAACCATCTAGAATCTAAAGCATCTATTTTCCTGTTATCTTGTTTACAAAGCATCCAAGTTTCACTGCCATAACTAACCCTAGAAACAACCAAACTATTATACAGTCTAATTTTAGTCTTTAGGTGTATATGCCTATTTCTCCACACTCTCCATAGATTCTTAAAAGTCCCGGCAGCAATCCCTATTCGTCTGTTAATCTCATGCCCACACATCACCAGTATCTGTTACATAGCTCCCAAGATAATTAAACTGTGACACCTGTTCAAGACTGTAACCATTATTATATACATCGAAGAGCCAAAACATTATGGCCACCTGTGTAATATGATGATGGTCCTCCACGTGCCACCAAAACAGCTCTTGCCCAGCAAGGCATGGACATTACAAGATTTCTAAAGGTGTCTTGTGGTATTTGGTACCAACATGTTACCAGCAGATCCTTTAACTCTTGTAAGTTACATGGTTGAGCCATCGCAGATCAGATATGCTGTTCCAACACAAACCACAGATGCTCCATTCATGTCTGGGAAATTTGGAAGCCAGGGCAATACTTGGAAATGTTCCTCAAACCATTCTCAAACAACCTGTGCAGTGTGGCATGGTGCATTATCCTGCTGAAAGAAAGCACTACTAGAGTGGAATACCATTGGCATGAAAGGATGTATCTGGTCTGCAATGATGTTTAGGTAGGTGGTAAACGTCCTAATTTCCTGCACATGAATGACTGGACCCAGGGTTCCCTACAGAACATTGCCCAAAGCATTACACTTCCTCCACCGACTTGTTTTCATCCCATGATGCATCTTGGTGCCAACACTTAGCCAGGTAAATGACGCACACGTACCCAGCCATCCACATGGTGCAACAAGAAACGAGATTACCAGATGACCTTCTTCCAATCATTCAAGGTCCTATTTTGATGCTTGCACGCCCATTGTAGGTGCTTTCGACGGTGAACCAAGGTTAGCATGGGCACTCGGAGTGGCCTGCAGCTACGCAGCCCCATTTTTAACAGGGTTCTATGTACTGTGTATTGCAACACATTACTCCTGTAACCAGCATTCAAATTACGGGTGAGTTGCACCACATCTACTGTATGATATGAGCCAACAGAAGGCTCGTACCATACAGGAGAGCATTTACTCACCTCTAGCATCGATGAGACTGTGGTCAGCCCACACCTTGCTGGTGGTTCATGGTTTTTTCCTCCTTGGACCACTTTTTATAGGGACTAATCATGGCTGACTGTGAGCACCCCACAAGCCTTGCCATCTCAGAAATGCTCTGAATGTCACCTGGCCATTATAATTTGGCCTTTGTCAAAGTCACCTAAGTTATCTGTATTTGCTTCGAATTGCATAAAGACGTGTCGGTCATAATGTTTTGGTTCTTCAGTGTATATCTTATAAAAATATATAATTCAGGCCTTGAAAAATATTTTGTTTTTTAATTTGATGTTTATTTTATTAAACTACAAAATGAATAATTTAATAAAGCCACCTGATTGCCATTTCTTAGAAACACTAAATGGTACTGCCGATTTGCTTGTTAACACTCATATTTGTTGAAGCAACCTTCTAATTTAAGCTCACATGTTTGATAAAAACGTTACAAAAAATTAATAACAAAAAAAAAACTTATTTTTAAAAACGTTATTTTTTGGAAGTAATTGCAAAATACGTAATGCAATTTTTTTTTTCCGTTTCACACTCTTTTCTGTCAAACCTATTTCAATATTCCCAAAATTAGTTTTATCATTTTTCCCAGCATTCTATGCATCTTTCCCACTATTAAAATCGGAACTGGAAACATCTTTCTGAGAAATTCTGGGTGCAGCTGCATTTAATTATGTTATGGCTCACTGAGACAAACAAGAGGCAGATGGCTGACACATGCTCTCTCTGTTCTGTGTGCTATAAGTGGATCTCATATTGTTCACAGTTTTGGTCCAGCATATTAGATACCCTTTGAAAAGTTAGTATTTCCTTGTTTTATATTTAAACCTTAGTTTTCATTTCAGTAGATTTATTTTTGTAAATTACCAATCTTTTGGCCAGTCGATAAGTATTGATTTTTCATAGTTATGCAACATTGGATGGCTGGCCTACCACTTGTTGCTATGGATATTTTAACATCGCATTAGGCAATATATTAATTTTTATTTTATTATTTTTAATTTCCCAGTAAAACTTTGATCTGGTATCATTTTCTGAAAATAAATGAGGTCTTGGATATGAAAGCAAATTTATTTCTGTAGATTTAATTCCGTAAGTTAGTGATCTTTCGGTTGGCTGATTTATCGATCTTTCTGAGTTATGCTACATTGGAGGCCGGCTTAAAAGTTTTTGTGGATATTTTATTTAACATCCCAGGTTATATGCAATTTTTCTTTTATTATTTCTTGCTTTTTAGCAAAAAAATTTTGAGCTTGTATCATTTTCTGAAAATAAATGTTTGGATACAGAAGCAAAATAGACTTCCTTGCTATGGAAATTAGCCGTCATGTGGGAGGGCAATTTCAGAAAGGCATCCCCACTAAATTCACTGTAAACATTTCATCTCCGTCCTTCAGTATATTGGCTGTGCCACACAGATGATAAAACACTTCTTTTTTTGCTTTGGTGCACAAACCTTTCTGCACTTAGCCAAGACCTACAAACTTCAACACCCAAAGAAAAAATTCATAACCTTTAGTAAAAAAAAGTAGTGAAGAAAGTTTGTTTTTCTATTTCATAACCAGTTTAGAAAATCCCATGAATGTGAGAAGTCCAACTCACTTTGTATAACACTGGCCATGTTTAAAATACACGATACTGAAAAGAATCATTAAAAGAAATAAAAACCATATTTCAGTTTGAATATTATATTATTAGGGAGGAAATTTTCTTTTGATAAATATATAATTTAACTATTTTTATTCATCAGGTTTTCCAAAATGTAGCCTTAATTGTATAGTGCAATCTCTTTTTTCACCATATCACATTGAAAGGGGCTTATTAACCCTTCCAGTGTCCAGCCTGAAAAACAGGTTTCTATCCAGGGGCAAAGCTATTTTCTGCATATGCTCAGCCAAAAAAAAAAAACTTTAACTTTAGAACTTTTTTGACAAATAACCAATGAAAGGAATTATGGCATGTTATATGCCGAATTAATCAGCATTTAATTCTGGATTTTCTAGAAATAAAATAGTCATGTAGTAAAAAAATGCATCTGACACTACAAATAAAAATTTATATAAAAGAAACTAATAGACAGAAATGATTATAATACACATGAATAGAATGACTATATATTTCTGAATAACAAAAAAGTTAATTTTTAGGTTTTAAGTAAATAATTTTCTTGTTTTGAAATTGTTTTCTCAGTATCATACTTTGAGAAAATTCCAGGCTTTTAGCCAACTGTGCTGAATCAGATAAACAAGTGAACTTTAGAATTTTTCAAAAAAAAATAACCAATCAACAGAAATAGGTCATATTATATACCAAATTAAACAGAATTACAAATTTTATGAAAATAAATAATAAACAAATTTGCAAGCATGTGATTTTAATAAGCCTTTTTCAATGTGATATGGTAAAAAAAAAAAGGTCACACTACAATTAAGGCTTCATTTTGGAAAACCTGCTGAATAAAAATACTGGGTGATCCAAAAGTAACAGAAAAAGTAAAAATGCAATAATTCGAAAAGTATAGACAGTAGCACAATGCGGTTTTCACAGAAAGACATGGTTTTTTTTATTAACGAAACACTTTACGCCAGAATAGTTACATTTGTCACCGACATGTGGCGCTATAGTGGTCCCGGAGCTGCTGCCTGTCACTATTTAGCTGCCATCACGTTATTTAGCTGCTGTCCCGGAGATACTGCCTGTCACATTGAACATTTGTAATCCTAGCTGCGTTGCCAACTGTGCTGCGCCACTGTACAAATTACTGACACAAATGAAGCGCCACCTGTCAGTGGCAAATGTAACTATTCGGGCCATAAAATTTTTCGTTATTAAAAAAATCCCATGTCTTTCTGTGCATGTCTGTGAAAACCGCATTGTGCTACTGCCTATACTTTTCGAATTATTGCATTTTTACTTTTTCTGTTACTTTTGGATCACCTGGCAGTTAAATTATATATTTATCAAAAGGAAATTTCCTCCCGAATAATATAATATTCAACCTGAAATACGATTTTTATTTCTTTTAATGATTCTTTTCAGTATTGCATATTTTAAACACAGCCAGTGTTATACAACGTGACTTGGCCTTCTCACATTCATGCGATTTTCTGAAATGGTTATGAAATAGAAAAAAATTTCCTTGGCTGCTTTTTTTTACTAAACATTATGAATTTTTTCTTTGGGTGTTGAAGTTTGGTGATCTTGGCTATGTGCAGAAAGGTTTGTGTACCAAGGACCAGCCCTTCCCAAAATTGCCCCCCCCCAAATGATGGCCAATTTCCGTAGCAAGGAATTCTGCTTGCTTCTGTATCCAAGACATTCAATTTCAGAAAATGGTACAACTCCAAGTTTTTTTTTATTAAAAAAAAAACAGGAAATAATAAAGGAAAAATTACATATAACCTAATGGGATGTTAAAATATCCGCAACAACTTTTAAGCTGGCCTCTGATGTAGCATAACCCGGAAAGATAAAAAAAACAGCCGATTGAAGATCACTAACTAAAGGAAGTAAATACACAGAAATGAATTTGCTTTCATATCCAAGACCTCATTTATTTTCAAGAAAATGATACTATTATCAAAGTTTTACTGGAAAAGTAATAAATAATAAAATAAAAAATAACATATAGCCTAATGCGATGTTAAAATATCCACAGTCATATGATATAACATAACTATGAAAAAAATCAATACTTATTGATCGGCCAAAAGATCACTAATTTCCGAAAATAAATCTACTGAAATGAAAACTAACTAAGGTTTAAATATAAAAAAAATACTAACTTTACAAAGAGTATCCAATATGTTGGACCACAACTGTAAACAACACTTACAATAGCACAAGCAATGGAGATTGCATCAGCCATCTGCATCTTGTTTGCCTCAGTGAAGCATAACTAATTAAATGCAGGTGCAACCAGAATTTCTAAGATGTGTTTACTTCCAGTTTCGATTTGAAGACAGGAAAGACGCATAGAATGCTGGAAAAAAATGATAAAAATAAATTGGGAATACTAAAATAGGTTTATGACAAAAAAGAGTGTGAAACGAAAAAAAATAAATGGCGGTACGTATTTTGTAATTACTTCCAAAATCTATGGTTTTTAAAAATCATAGTTTTTTTTGTTAATTTTAGGCGATTTCCAAAAATTTAAGGAAAAATTTGTTGATAATAGCCCAAATCAAACTTGTGAGCTTAAATCAGAAGGTTGCTTCAGCAAATAGGAATGTTAACAAGCAAATCAGCAATACAGTTTAGTGCTTCTAAAAAATGACAATCAGATGGCTTCATTAAATTATTTATATTGTAGTTTTGTAAAATATGCAACAAATTAAAAAACAATATATTATTTTTGAACTTAATTATATATTTTTATACAATATATATATAAAAATTACAACGGCAATTTCTATTTTTAAAAAATCAATATTTTTTGTTGTACTAAATGCATATACATACGTCATTGGCCCCTTAATTCAGATTCTCCGTATGTATACAGACAGGTTGGACACTGGAAGGGTTAATATCAATATGCTTGTAAATTTGTTTATATTATTTATTTTCAAAAAATTCATAATTAAATTCTGTTTAATTTGGTAAATAACATGCCCTATTTACATTAATCGCTTATTTTTAAAAGAAATTCTAAAGTTGACTTGTTTATCTGACTCAGCACAATTGGCTATAAGCCTGGAATTTTCTCAAAGTATGGTACCAAGAAAAAAAGTATAACGTGAGAGAAATATTTACTTGAAACCAAAAAAATTATTTTTTCGTTATTCAGAAATAAACAGCCTTTCTATTCATGTGTGTTATAATCATTTCTGTCTATTAGTTTCTTTTATATAAAATTTTATTTGTAATGCCAGATGCATTTTTTTACTACATGACTAAAAAGTCCTATTAAAATAAAACTTTGTCTTTTTCGTTAAATATTTTATTTCTAGAAAATCCAGAATTAAATGCTGATTAATTCGGCATATAACATGCCATAATTCCTTTCATTAGTTATTTGTCAAAAAAAGTTCTAAAGTTAAATTTTTTTTGCTGAGAATAGTGAGAAAATAGCTTGGCCTCTGGATGGAAACAAGTTTTTAAGGCTGGGATGCTGGAAGGGTTAAAAATAGAGATAATAATAGCTCTGGTAAAATCCTTAGGAACCATGCCTTTATCATAAAAGATATTCCAAATTTCAGTCATCCAAGTGGTAACCGAAAAATTCCCAGCTCTAAGCATTTCCGTAGTAATTTCATCTACCCCTGGGGATTTATGAAGTTTGAAATAGTCAAAATAACTTCAGACTGTATTATGGGGCCAACATTAAAACCAGTAATGCATCTATCATCATTACAAACAATGGAAAGAGAACTAACCAAAGTGTTTAGAACATCACTGAACTGCGCAGCCCACCTAGCCATGACAGAATTCTCACCATTTATACCTTATCATGTTTATCCTTCAATCTCTGTATACCTGTCCATTTTTTTACCACACAAAATATTAACTATCTGGTACAGCTCTCTGCTGTTGCACTAATTCCTCAGTTTTATCAGCCAAGCCAAAGATTCTTATCAGCTGCTAATTGATCCTTTAAATGTGTATTAAGGAAATTCTTGCAGTTGTTTCTTTCCGAAATTAGTTCATGTGCCTTATCATTCAAATAATTTTGCCTTCTTTGCTCCTTTTTTTTTCAAAAAGGGTACTGTTAGTTTCAAGAAACGCCTGCTTAAAAAGGTCCCATTCTTCCTCAACTTCAATAGTAAGCAAATCATAACTGACTAAGTAACTTATCATGGTAAGCTTTAGCTATAACTGGGTTATATACACACAACTCCCAAAATTTTTACCAAGTGCCTCAGCCAACCAACAATGCATCCATTTATAGAAAACAGTTCCCTAATCTGAATGGAATCTTTACCAAGTCCCTTTGAATTTTGGAAAATTCCCTACATTATGTGAAGTTTTCTCAATTTCGCCAACTGTCCTTATTTTTCACAACACCAATCCCAACTTTTACAACTAAACTGCACTTTACCAAGTGGATTCGAATTTTACCAATTGCCCTAGATTTTTCTAAGTTACCTAGATTTGGCGAACTACCCTATATTTTGCCAAGTTGTCTCCATTTCGACAATTTCCCAAGAGTTTCCCATTGCTCATGTTCCCCATTTTGCCACTCCCTAATTTCACAAAACCAATCCCAATTTTTATAACTCACTTGTATTTTACTAAGTGGCTTCAACTTTTGCCAACTCGACATAATTTTACAGAAAAATTCCTAATTTATAAATCTCCCCTGAATTCCCCAAGTCACTTCGAATTTTGCCACCTCTCCTTAATTGCACAAAAACCATCCCAATTTTCACAACTTGCCTGTATTTTAACAAGTGGCTTCAGATTTTGCCAACTTGCCATAATTTCACAAAAAAAAAAACAAAAATTTTTACATCTCACCTGAATTTTGCGAAGTCACTTCGAATTTTGCCAACTTCCCAGGATTTTGCAAATTGTTCTGATTTTGTTAAATTGTCTTGATTTTGCCAACTCTCCTTAATTTCAGAAAATCACAACTCATCCGAATTTTACCAAGTGGCTTCGATTTTGACAACTACCATAAATTTTTCTAACTCCTCTTAATTTTACAAAAAAAATATCCAAATTTTCAGAATTCACATGGATTTTACAAAGTTGCTTTGAATTTTTCCAACTCTGATTAACTTTGGTGGGAGAGTCTCCCCCCATAGCTATGCCCCTCACTACAGTTATATTACTAATGGAAAAAATGATTGATGTGTCATACCTATATTACCAAATATTATGCCATTTTCAGTTGAAGCAACTTTAACACTAGCTTTGATGTTGCAGAAGTCATGAGGAGCAAGAATTACAGGTGTTGGCTTCTCTACAAGTTTCAAGTCACCTGAAATAAGAATAGCATTGTAGAATAAAACAAACTCAAAACCTTAAAGAATTTTAACTTAAAAAAGTTATGTGCATATTAATTCTATGGTATTTTACTGTTAAAATTTCTGCTTATTGCTCTCTAAAGTAAACTAATAATAAAAATATTGATTAGGCAAAATTTTCTTCAGTAATATATTAATTATTTGCATATTCCAAGCTCAGTTTATCATTTCACTTTTCTGATTTGAGCGGCACATAAAATATTTATTGATCTTTAGTGATTATTTAAAATAGAAATTGGCATTTTTTTACAATTTTTTAAAATCAAATTTAGAAACATATCTTTGAAATGCTGACATAATTTTTACTTGCTAATTCCATTTTGAAAAAATGATGGTAAACTTCAAAATTTGGCCTTTTGTGCCTGTAGTTATCATACTCACATGCTTGAGTCACCATAAGAAGTGCTATGGGTTGATGCACATTTTTATGATTTTTGTCTGCTGTTCTACACACAGATTATCAAATGACTTTGGTTTCACAGTTACTGATATTATTTTACATAATACAGTGTTGAAATGCTTTCCCAACTTTTAATGGATGATCGATTTTTGTTACTAGCAAAAGTTGCATCACCTAGCAGCTATGTTACTTTTCTTTCAGTCAATTAGTAAACTTTTGATTTGGGAAAAAAGTTGCAATTTTTTTTATTTTACTGCTTCTTTAATTATTTTTATTTCTCCTCAAGTAATTACTGTGATTAAGCCTGATAACATGCCTTTCCATGATAACAGCCTGATATAACATTGAAGCAATTTCACCTTCCTTAGTAGGTGGTGCATTTTTCTGTTCTTCCTGCTCACTCTGTGAAACAATTGAGTATAGGATTGTGAAATCTTGACTGTACATCAATGAAAGTCTATCCTTGTTAGGTCATTGCCATGGGTGATGGCATTTAATTTCCCATGCTGCCAAGGAATGAATTTGAAATTATAGAAGGAATCTCTATTATACATTGCCATTATACAGGGTGAATCTGAAAAAGTGGGCAAAACTTTATGGGGTGGTAGAACGCAGCTATACGAGCAATATTCGTTCTAGAAAGTATGGGTGGAGCGCAAACGGCGAGCCACTAGGTGGCGTTGGAAATGGTATAAAAGGGTCGGTCCTCGCACCCAACGGCATTTCTACCGTGGATTGCCGAGAGGATGGCTGGTTATACTAACCACGAAATGGCGGATATGCACTTTGTGTACGGTGCGGCGGACGGGAATGCAAGTGAGGCACAGAGACGTTACCGCAACCGGTTTCCGATGAGATGCACTCCAGAACGCAAATGTGTGTCGGTCCCTATCCCGCAGGTGTGAAGCTTGCATTACAGCTGGCGGCAGCTCTTTTGAGCAATTTCTTTGAGCATGTACCTCAATTACATTCCTGTTAATAAAATGTTTTCTGAAGTATCTCCTCTCCTTCTTGTGTTCATTCTTTAAATGTGACAGTGGAAAACTACCTTTTAACTTCTCACCGCTTGCGTTCCGACCATAATTCTATGACGAATATTGCTCGTATAGCTGCGTTCTACCACCCCGTAAAGTTTTGCCCACTTTTTCAGATTCACCCTGTATATGTCATCCGTACTTACATCATTGATGTATTGAGGACAGTGGCCTAAATCTCCCCCTCACTTATGTCCTACACTTAGAGTAATGCCTTGATTTGAATCTTGTGAGAGTGCTGCATCTTAGTATTGTATACTAGAATTCTCTGGGATGCTTATCAGTCTTATTTTGTTCTCTCATATAGTAAAGAGTGGTCCAATTTGGTTCTATACCACTGTTCACATCAAGTAGATGGCATAGCAGGGCTTCTGTTATTCAGCATGTGCACTCTAGTCCTGTATCAGTGCTGAGTGATAGCATTATAAGTTTTATATACAAGTCATTCCTAACAAACATAAGTAAAACAAGTTTCTAATGTTCATACAGTATAAAAATGGAAACTGATTTAATAACTCTGTCCCTATGTCACTGCATTTACATGCATTGTTATTGTGAAAATTACCTTCTATAAACCATCTAAGCAATGTTAATACTCCTATGGTGCCTGTATTTAAATATATTCTTATTGGGAAAATACCCCATTATATGTCATTTTACTTTAGATTGTGACTTTACAGTCCCAAACTATGGTGCATAATGGGGATCCCTGCACTATATTGTATGTCTGAATTTTCTGGCCTCAAATAACTTTGAAATATGGAATTACATAAAAAAAATAGAGAGTTTTAAAAGTTAGGACTTATTTTAGTCATATTTTTAATTACATTGTGAAATAAATTTAATAATTAACATCGAGAAACTGCCCTTTTTCAATGAAATTTTTATCATTGTTTTCAAAGTAAACCTTTCCATATCAGTAATGCAACTTGAACTGGAAATGATTCAATCTTCATCTCAATGCTGAAGTTAAAACTTTTATGTTTCGAGACAAAAATAATTTTTGTTGGCACTACTTCTTTAGTCTTAAGAGCTTGCTGATCACTAAAAAGCTAAGCATATGCATAATCTGCACCACTAGAAAATTTTAAGAAAACTAAATAAATGCAAGATTTAAATAATAAAAGTATTAACTAGAATAATGAATAATTGAGAAAAAAATTACAAAATAAATTTTTATTTCATTAAAAAAAATGAATTAATTTGTAGACATTCAATTCTGTTGTTTTTTACTGAAAAATATAAAATTATTTTTGCATTGGATAATTATTGATGAAATATTAGGATTTAGGTTTCCCAAATCTCTCAAACGCTATAATTGTGCTCTTCACTGGGGGAAAAAGATGACAAATTGCAAAAATTAAATGAATATTGCAAACAATGCATTTATGCTACAAATTTCATTGGTGGAATGTGAGAGTTGGGGGATTGTTTTTACATCTGAGCAGCACTTTTTTGCAATGAGCTAAACGGCCAGGTCACAAGGAACCCGAGGGCTCAGAGAAGGTTGGGGGAAGGGACCCACTGGAACAGCTGTTGAGAAAGATGGTAGCCTCGCATCAAGGCCATCCAGTGTGTTCTTTAAATGTGCACAGGGTACAACTCTCTCTGTCACACACAAAGGGTCATGGCTTAATGTCCCATACGAAAGACAGTGGCCTTTCCAAGCCCATTGGTGTCCCATACTGACTGAGGGCAACGGGGACAATTTTGTGGAGATAAATCTCAATGCTGGGAGTCAAACCTGGTAAAATGGAATGTGAGAGTCAAGAGACTTTTACCAACAGCAATGATTTGCACCTTAATCCCCAGTTTTTTAAAATTATCTGAAGTAACCTTCATTTTGAGTTTCTGTTATTTTATTAATCAGAATGAAATGCTCTTTAATTTGATATGTAACATGACCTACTATATATATATATCTGTCACTTACTGCAGAATAAAGCTCAGTTGTTGTTCTGCTTAAAACAGTTAAAAATTATTTTTGCTGTAATTACAATGCATTGTGAGAAACTTAACACTTTAAGGTTTAATAGATAATTGAAAAATTCTTTTTTGAATTGAATAGCTTTTAATAAAATACAGTTTTCGAATTCATCCCATTTTAATATTCATCATTAGAGGGTGCTAAAAATGCAAAATGCCAAACCTTTCAATAAATATTGTAAACAATATATTTAAGCTAGATATCTGATATTTTGAAGGTAGAGTATGTTGAGGAAGATATATAATTACTTTTAATATTGATAGTAGTATAGGATAAGTAGTTTTAAAAGTATTGCTAGTTTATAACATTTTCAATAAAAACAAAAAATCATAAGAAAAAGTCATAAATCCACTAATAAATCAGCACTTTGACGTCGATTCTAATTTTAGAGGAAAAATTGTCTTGAGCCGGGTGGGATATGAACCCACGACCTCCTGATAACATGTCAGGTGCTCTGGACCACTGAGCTACCGGCCGCTGATCAAGATCTCTAATTAACGCTATGAACATTCCTTGGGCCTTGGCGGTCAGTAGCTCAGTGGTCCAGAGCACCTGACATGTTATCAGGAGGTCATGGGTTCGTATCCCACCCGGCTCAAGACAATTTTTCCTCTAAAATTAGAATCAATGTCAAAGTGCTGATTTATTAGTGGATGTTGAACAGTCGAGTTTATCTCATTATTTATAAGTCATAAATGTCATTAGGAATAGGTGTAGGACAATATTTTATTTGCTGATGCAAACAGTTAAGAGAAGAAATTATTGCACATTGATGGCATAAAATGATGTTAAAAATGAGTTAAAATAACTTACTACACATTTACAATACTAGCACAATTATCACAATTTTGAATAACATTAATATTCATTATCATACTATTAAAATATGATTAAGGTAAGAAAGTTACAACTGAAATTATTTAATCTTACATATATAAAAACAATATTGTTTACCAAGTCATTTAATATTAAACATGATACAGTAAGTATATAATGTACATTTTGAAAAATCCAATGTTGTGTCAACATATCAATGCTGCTCCTGAAACTTTTTAATGTAAAAATAGTTTGAAGGATAAACTTCAAAATTTTATTGCTTAATGGCACAGAACTCTTTTTTTTAGTTATTTTAATTCAATGTTGTTATATATTGAATTAATATGACAATATTTCATTGTTGTATAATATGTATATTCATTGTAATATATTTTGATGAATATTACTTGACTGTACATAAGTTTAATTATCAATGCTTAGATTTTAAATTAAATATTATTTTGCAGGAATTGCTGGAATAAAATTCTCTAAGAAGTATGGATATTACAAATATCAATGGTACCTTAATTTGGGATAGATTGTTTTACCTCAGAGGGGCATTTTTTCCCCATAATGAGCTAAATGGTCAGTCACAAGGACCCCAAGGGTCCACTGAAGGTTGGGGGAAGGGGACCCACTGAACAACTGTTGGGAGACAGATGGTAGCCTCCCATTAAGGGCACAGTTTAACATCTAATCCGATAGATGGCAGTCATTCCAAGCCTATTGGTGTCCCTTACTGACAGAGAGAGAGAGAGAGAGCAGGGTAGGAAGTTTCGAGGAGCTAAAATCTCAATGCTGTCCCAACTGGGACTCGAACCTGGGGACTGCGGATTGAGCTTGGTGCATTATCAATCGAGTTTAAATTGAGCTTATTGAGTTTAAATATTTTAGTTCAATTACAATATTAGGTAAAGTAGTGATAAAAGATTCAAGGACCTTTGCACTGCTTTATTATTTGTTACATAAGTGGCCAACCAGTCAATTGAATTCACTGGTTGGAAGCAAACCAATTTTAAGTCAATAACTCCTTAAATTCTTTCAAAAAATATAATACTTTAAAATTATTTAACAAAAATTCAATTTAGATTCTAATGGTCAACATCAAGCCAGGATCTAGGATAAAAAAAAATTGACTGGAAGGGAGGGAGGAAGCAAGAAACACAACTAAGCCAAAAAAATGTAAAGGGAGAGACAAGTTTTTTTTTGAAAAATATATGAAATCTTAATAAACTTTAATCTGACAATGAATATAGTGAATTTTTTAACGAATCAATTTCTTCTGATTGCAATAATTCTAAATTAAACAAACGAACTGCAGTATTTCTATTAATTCTCTTTAATCCATTCTTCAAGAAAGGGTTTGCATCTACCCTCTTTAATCTGACATTACACTATGGCAGACTTTTTACGAACTATGTTACTTCTGAATGTAACAGATGGAAAATGAAAGAAACACACTACTGAAAATCAGACTATATATGATAATTGTTTCTTCAGTAATACAGGTTTTGGTTGGCTGGTTGAAGTTTTATGGCACAATGGCAACAGAAGCAATGTAGCACAAAACAAGATTTCAATAAAATAAAGAGATAAAAGACACGTACTCCCTCAACAAAATTTAAAAATAAAACAGAAAGTGGACAAGACACTAAGACAAAGGCAATAAAACTGCAAAGAAAAAACAATATCATCAATTAGAGGAGATCTTGATCAACAGCCGGTAGCTCAGTGGTCCACAGTACTTGACATGTTATCAGGAGGTCGTGGATTCGTATCCCGCCCGGCTCAAGACAATTTTTCCTCTAATAATTTGAATTGATTTAAACAGTGGAATTCCTTAGAGTATACAATATTCAACATTTAACCATAAAAATTCCAAAACTGGGGTTAAAAACGAATTGGGTGTCTGAGTGTAAGGAGCTCAGTTGTAAAGTCATGAAAGTTAAAATAGTCTAATATCAAGGTTAAAAGCAAGGCAAGGAATTAAAACTTAATGGTTAAAATGGTGTAACAAAACTTGCACTTAGGTTCGTCATCCACCCGTAGAAGAATGTGTAATAAATGAATGACTGAAGTGAAGCCTAGCAAGAACAACTTCCTCTCTGCAATTCCAGTGAAAACAAGACTGCCATGGGTTGATAATGGGATTGATCTCAAAAACCTTGTTACAAACCTCTTCACACCAATATCCTCTGCCACTGTGCCTGGAGCTAAATGGTATAACATCGTTGGAAGTCCAGGTATAGGACTGGCAGTGGAGAAATGGGCAGGGATGTGGCCGACTTGACAGCAGCACCTGCAAAGTCATTGCCCCTGACCGCAATGTGACTGGGCACCCAAAAGAAGAGAACAGTTGTTGTGGCTGCCAGACAATGGAGCTGCTGGTGGATCTTGGAAATAACAAGGTGAGGTCGATTCCTCACAGAGATCAAAGCCTGTAGTGAGCTATGCGATTTGGTGTAAAACATACACACAGACAATGATGCTTAGTTGCCACATGGCCAAGGCTGATACCATGCAACTCTGCAGTGCAGATGGAACACTGCTGTGGGATCTGGTCTGCAAATGATTACATCACAGCAGACTATGGCAAATCCCAAATGCCAAACTTCGAGCCATCTGTGAAGGCAGACAAAAAGTCCAGGTGCTAAACAAGATGGCTGGCAAAGCTGGCAAAGAGTTGCTAGTACATGCAGTTGGGTATAAAGGTCCCCATCCTGCAAAGAGAAAAGGTGCAGGTAAGGGAAACAGTGAGCAACAGTGGAAGTGGTTCGGCTGTCAACTGGGCAGCACTATCAATACTGATGTTGATATCTCTGAGATAGCCCTGGACATACAAGCCAAAGATTCTTATCAGCAGCTAACTGATCCTTTACATGTTTATTACACTCTCTGTAATGCTTTCTATTAGGACTAGTAGTTTATTGATTAAGGGCATTCCTACAGTTCTTTCTTTCTGAAATAAGCTCAAGTGCCTTATCACTCAAATAATTCTGCCTCCTCTGCTCCTCTTTTCCTAAAAGAGTACTGTTAGTTTCGAAAAAAGTCTGTTTAAAATGGTCCCATTCTTCCTCAACTTCAGTAGTAAGCAAACCATGACTGTCATAATGACTAAGTAACATATGATGGTCATGTGGAAATCAATGTGTGGAAAGCCCCCAGGTAAACATGGAGGACCTCATGGTGGAGAGGGTCTAGCACCTTCACTACTGAATCCTGGGTGGAGTCATACACTTGGAATCTGTAGTCCAGTTTTGACCAGATAAGTGCACAATAAAGGTGGAGCAAAGATAATCAATTCGACTTACAGATGAGAACCTCAATGATGTTCAATGCTGTCACGCACTCAGACCTCAGGTGTCGTATATGTGGTAAAAAGGTCACTTTCTGACTGAAGACCGAGAAACTTTGGTCTCCATTACAACTTGAATGATGTTACCACCGAACTACAACTTGGGGTCCGGATGAAGATTACACTTGTGGCAAAAGTGTGATTTTTTTCTGTAAAATTATAGTGAGTTGGCAAAATCTAGGGACAGTTGGCAAAATTAGGAGTGACTTGGCAAAATTCAGGTGAGATGTAAAAATTTGGATTTTTTTCTGTAAAATTATGGCGAGTTGGCAAAATCTAGGGGCAGTTGGTAAAATCTAGGGGCAGTTGGTAAAATCTAGGGGCAGTTGGTAAAAACTAGGGGCAGTTGGCAATATATAGGGGTAGTTGGTAGCAGTTGGCAAAATTGCGGAGAGTTCACAAAATTCAGGTGAGATGTAAAAATTGCAATCTTTTTTCTATAAAATTATGGCATGTTGGCAAAATCGAGGCAACTTTGCAATATCTAGGAGAGTTGGCAAAATTCAGAGTGACTTTGCAAAAATCAGGTGTGATATAAAATTGGGATTTTTTTTCTGTAAAATTGTAGTGAGATGGCAAAATCGAGGAAACTTGGCAAAATTCGAATCCACTTGGTAAAATACGGGTGATTTGTGATAATTGGGATTGTTTTTGTAAACTTAAGGAGAGTTGAGAAAAATCGAGAAAACTTGGCAAAATCTAGGGGAGTTGGCAAAATTCGAAGCCACTTGGTAAAATACAGGGGAGTAGTGAAAATTGTGCCTTTCTTGTGCAATCAAGGAGAGGTTGATAAAATTCGAAGTGACTTGGCAAATTCAGGGAAGATGTAAAAATTGCGATTTTTTCTGTAAAATTACAGTGAGTTGGCAAAATTCAAATCCACTTGGTAAAATATAGATGAGTTGTGAAAATCGAAATTTGTTTTGTGATATTAAGGAGTGTTGGACAAATTGAGGAAACTTAACAAAATGTAGGGCAGTTGGCAAAATTCAAATCCATTTGGAAAATACGGGCGAGTTGTGATAATTGGGATTGGGTTTGTGAAATTCAGGATAGTTGACTAAAATCGAGAAAACTTGGCAAAATCTTGCGGAGTTTGAAAAGTTTGAAGTGATTTGGTTAATTTAGGAGAGATGTAAAGATTGGGATAAGTTTCGTGAAATTAAGGAGAGTTGGCCAAATGAAGGGAAAATTCACACCGACTTGCTACAATTCAGACGAGATGTAAATATTGGAATTATATCTTCGAAATTATGGCTAGTTGGCAAAATTGAAAATCAAATGGCATAATGTTGGAGAGTTGTGTTCCTCAGTCTCACTAAGTCTTGATTAAATACATTAGGAGATTCCATGCTGATGGAAGGGATTCAGATTTGAGGGTTAGAATTGTTATAGATAGCTTTAAATGTAACAGCAATATTCATGAATAATTAAATACTAAGTTAATATTGCCTGGTGCCCAACAAAGCTATCCAGAATTTTTGAACAAATTTGGATCAGATGAAAGGTCAAACTTGAAATGTTAATAATCTGTGGAGCATGACATGTGGCACTGCTACATGATAGCCGACATTGTACTTCTCCCCTTTATATACCTCACATTGCAGGTGACTTCGTCCTCATGATATGCATATGGTGCATTGCGTGTACTCCAGTTGCTGTTGGAGTTTCCATTATTTTGATAAATCCCTGTACATAGATTGTGTAAATGTTGGTAGAGCATTTTGTAAAAAAGTATAACAGAGATATCATATGGACAAAAGAAATAAAAATTTATTTAAAACGCAAAAAAATAAAATAAACAAAAAATGAAAACATCAGCACTTGCAGAACACAATGTGAAGACATCTTTTCAGACTGAATATACACACTAAAAGTTTAAAATCAAAACTAGATGTTTGCCACTATGGCTAATCTAGTTGCAATCTTGCGTTAGAAAAAAAATATAAATTTTTCCCTTCATAAGGTATATATATCTAATATATTAAACAAATAATTTAGAAACACTAAAAAACCAGCCAGGCCTATGTTTAACATATAGGTATATGTCCTGTACATAAATTACACTTGTACCTAATGTCCAACATCGCCTTCTCGTGGTGCAGACCATTAGTAACTTCCAAAAGAGATACTCTCTTGAAAAAGTGAATGGAAGGGGATGGCTGTCAGATGTTCTGTACAACTAAATGCTACTCTTTTGTTTTTATCTACCTTGCTGAGGAGCTGTCACCCACACAAAGTCCTGATGCTGACCAATTACACTAAATGGAATGGAATACAGCTCTGAGCTTGATTATGGATACCGATTTTGCTGCACTGGTGGTCTTCTGTGGAGGGAAAATCTTCTGCTGTGTTTTCCCTTTGTTTGTGGGTTGACAGCCCCAAGTGAATAGATTCACAGGATATGTTTATCAGCTGGTGGATAATCCTGAGCAGAGGTCATCACAGACATCTGAACTCTTTGCTTCTATTAGCATTGTCAAATTCTACATTGGACGAAGTCTTACAGTGTAGATGGCTTCAGCCTTTAGTAGTAGGGGAGCAGGTCTTTGTCCCCATGCCTGCGATTTAGAGGGCTGTTTGATATTGTCGCCATTCCCTCTCTCAATAAACATAGTTTCTTTAAACATCCCACTAATCATTTTCTCTCCATAGGTAGTTGGAATGTGAGGACTTTGCACAGAGCTTATTCTCTTGATGTCCTCACACAAGAATTCCACCATTATAATTTAGATATTCTCGGCATGCAAGAGATAAAATGGACAGATAAAGGTCAGATTCATAAAAATAATCTTAAATTTCTCTTTTCAGGGAGGGAAGATAATAAGCATCACCAAGGAGTGGATCTGCTTCTCAGCAGACACGCTAGTGATGCTCTTCTAGGATATGAGTGCATTAATGAAAGGTTTCTTACAGCAAAATTTCAGACAAGCGTTAAAGACTTGAATGTTATATGCTGTTATGCCCCCACTGAGGATGAGGATGAGAAGGATAGGTTTTACGGACAACTTCAGGATATTTTGAATTCTGTCAAGAAAGGAGATATTACCCTTGTTCTAGGTGACTTCAATGCCAAAGTTGGTACTGACTCTGACCTTTGGGGAATGGTGTGATAGGTCCTTGTGGTATTGGTAGCTGCAATAGCATTGGGCAATGTCTCTTACAGGTGAGTAAACTCAATGGTTTCAGAATAACTAACACTTACTACAAACACTGCGACATACATAAGTACACATGGGTTTCACCTGATGGGCTGCATAAGTATATGATTGATTATATATTAATTAATGCAAACAAGCTAGTTCATTACGAATAACAGGCCATATAGGGGATTTGAAATTGTACCTGGCCATTACCTGAGCTTAATAAAATTGTTAAAAGTGTCTTGCAACTTAAAACTTAACAAGTGTTGTGCTAAGATTAGAAAATTTACCTTTAAAACTGAAGCTCTGAAAGACTCAGGTTATAGAAAGAGCTTACCATGAGAGGTTACTTTGCCATTATTACAGTCATGGTTTGCTTACTACTGTACTAGTTGAGGAAGAATGGGACCATTCTAAACAAGCTTTTTTGGAAACTAACAGTATTCTTTTAGGAAAAAAGGAGCAGAGGAGGCAAAATTATTTGAGTGATAAGGCACTTGAGTTGATTTCAAGAATAAAGAACTGCAGGAATGTCCTTAATCAATACCCTACTAGTCCTAATAAAAAGAATTACAGAGAGCTTAATAAATGTGTAAAGGATCAGTTAGTTGCTGATAAGCATCTTTGGATTGATGGCTTGGCTGACAAAGCCAAGGAAGCAGTTACACAGCACAACAGCAGAGAGCTGTTTCAGAGAGTTTACATTATTGTGTGGTAAAAAAACAGACAGGTATACAGGGATTGAAGGATAAACATGGTAAAGTTACAGAAGGTGAGGATTCTGCCATGTCTAGGTGGGCTGAACATTTCAGTGATGTTCTAAACAATGTGGTTAGTTTTACTCCCATTGGTTGTAATGATGATAGATATATTGGTGGCTTTAATGTTGGCCCTATAGCAGAGGTCACCAATCTGTGGTCCATGGAGAAATTTGGACACCAACACAGGATCGCTGACAATTTTCATCTAGGGGCACTTTTGTTGTTGGCCCACCATCGACCCACTGGCTGCACGGCTTGTGAATGCTGGTATGCATGCGCCAGGCTTGTGGTACATACTTACCGTCACAACAATCAAACTCCCCTGTGAATACCGATTCTCGTCCGATTGTTTTATTTTGTTTAAGTGCATTGTCGTCTGTCAACAATATACTGGTGTTTATTCCTCACGATACTCTTCTTAAGTAAGCGACCAGTGATGTTTTATTTTAACTGTGTACAGTGTGATATTTAATGGCATCGAAGAGCTTGAGTTTGATAACTGTCATTTCTTGTTTGGTTTAAGATTCGAATAAAATAAACCACGAGTGAGAAAAAGCAACCAAGCATTTTGCATTTCTTTGGTAATACTTTGCATAACCGTGAGTTGATCAATGAATCAGAGCCTCCACTGCCTCCGTCAGGCACCACCAGGAAGGACATTACAACTGGAGGCGGAGAGAAGAAAAAGTTCAATTGGGACTACTTGAAGTTTGGGTTTATTCAAGAACCTGGAAGTGAGCTGGATCCACGGACACTTTGTGTTGTGTATTCTGAGAGTTTATGCAACGATGCCATGAAACCTTCAAAACTCGCCTGGCACTTGCAGTCAAAACACTCAGATTTAGCTAAGAAGCCAGTTGAATATTTTCAACAGATGTGTGAAAGTATGCAAAAGCAAATAAGTTCATTAGCAAAAATGACTGTTGAAGATAAGTCCCTAGTAAAGTCTTCTTATTTTATAACACTTCAAATTGCGAAAAGTAGAATGCCGTATACGATTGGAGAAGAATTAATTAAGCCTTGCTTGTTACAAGCCTGAGAAGAGGTTTTGGGGAAACAGGCTGTCCAGAGACTGAAAGTAATTCCTATGTCCGATAACACTGTGAAGTGCAGAATCGAAGACATGGCCGAAGATATTGAAAATCAAGTGGTAGAAATGGTAAAAAATTCAAGATTTCATTCAATTCAACAGATATAACTAAAAAGGCAGGTCTCCTTTGTTTTGTGAGGTTTGAGTGTCAAGGAGAGCTAAAGAAACAACTCCTCTGTTCGATCAACTTGCCAGGTAGAATAACCGGCTCCGAGATTTTCGATGCACTTAATGGTTATTTACTGAGACACGGTATTGAATGGAAGAAATGTGTTGGGATATCCACAGATGGTCGGGCATCTTTCAGGAGCTGTTACAAAAGTGAAAGCTGTTGGACACCCAGACATCTTGTTTACTCATTGTATTTTACATTGTGAGCAACTTGCAACGAAAAGAATGTCCCCAGAACTGCACAAAGTGCTCTCTGATGTAATTAATATTGTAAATGAAATTTGGCACAAAGCGCTCAGTACTCAAATATTTGAGGCATTTTGTGAAGAAACGGGCTCTCGATATACTCATCCCCTTCTTCACGCTGAGGTGAGATGGCTGTCGAGAGGCAAAATACTAACCCAATTGTTCAACTTGCGCCAAGTTATTTTTCCAGCAACAAAATAAATTGAAATTCCTAGATCTCTTGTCTGACGATTATTGGCTAGTCAAACTTGCATACCTGGCAGATATTTTTTCACTGTTGAAAGAGCTAAACACGTCCTTGTAAGGACAGCTTACGGACGTGTTCACACTGCAAGGTAAAATGGATGCATTTCAAAAGAAAATATTGCTGTAGCTAACGCGGTTGAATGAACAAGATCTACAAATGTTCCTGAATCTTAATGAGTATATGAAAGAAGAGGATGTCAACCGACAGGTAATAACCATTGTTTGACAGCACCTACAGTCGCTCACAGAATCTTTTGGCCGTTATTACTCAAAAGAAGTGGACCCCAGCATGGCAATATGTGGATAATGGATCCATTTTCGGCGAAAACTGATGATAGCAATTTGAGCATGAAAGAAAAAGAAAGTGTAATCAATCTATCATCCGAAGAGAGTCTCAAAAGTAAATTCCACTTGTTCTCATCAAGACATCATTTTTGGCTCTCCATAAAATGTAAGCACCCCATGCTGAGTGAAAAAGCCATAAAAAATTTGATTCCATTTGAAACAACCTATTTGTGTGAAAAGACATTCTCATCTGTTACGGCAATTAAAAACAAGTACCGCTGTCAGCTTGAAATAGAAATGGCTCTCCGTGTTGCAGTGACATCATTGGAGCCATGAATCCATAAACTAATTTCAAGCAAGCAGTTGGGTTGTTTTACCTCTGAGCGGCACTTTTTTGCACACCATGGGCTAAATGACCAGGTCACATGGACCCCGAAGGCTCAGAGAAGGTTGGGTGAGGGGACCCACTGGAACAGCTGTTGGGAGACAGATGGTAGCCTCCCGTCAAGGCCATCCAGCGTGTTCTTTAACGTGCACAGGGTATGGCTCTCCCGCGCACGGGGCCACGGCTTAACGTCCCATCCGACGGACGGCGGCCTTTCCAAGCCCAGCGGTGTCCCCTACTGACCATGGGCATTTTGCGGAGATAAATCTCAACGCTGACCAAGCTGGGACTCGAACCTGGGAACTACAGATTACGAGCCTGGCATGCTACCGACTGAGCCACCCCCGCCCCTATCAAGCAAGCAGCAAACAAGCAGTAACAATATTTTCAGTTATCACATGTATGACTTAAAATTTGAATATCTTTTATGATAAAAGAATGGTTCCTAGGGATAATAATAACTCTGGGAAAATCCTTATTTTTAAAAAAGGTGATTGCAATTCTTGTGATAACTATAGGGTTATCAGCCTACTTTCTGTTCCAGGTAAAGTTCTTTGCATGATTATGCTTAATAAAATCAAGGATCTGGTTGACAGGCAATTTGCATGATGAGCAATATGGATTCAGAAGTGTTAGGGGATATGTAGATAAGATATTTTCACTCAGGCAGATTCTTGAGAAATGTTTAGAGTGTCAGAAACCTGTGGTTGCTATGTTATGATTTGTTAATGACCAATAATATTAAGCTCTCTATAATAACACTGAGTTGAGTGTGAGATTTGGCAAGGTTTGTAGCAATTGGTTTAGCATTGGTTCTGGTGTTCAACAAGGGTGCATTTCACCCCCTTTTCTCTTTAGTTTGGTAACTGACTATATTACACAAAATTCTTTGCAAGGGAAAGATTTTGGCCTTAACTGGTCTAGAGATTTAAAAATACCTGATTTAGATTATGCAGATGGTTTTGGCTTTGTTGGCAAATGATGTTGATGGGATGAACTCTTTCATTCGAGCTGTTGTTGATACTGGTAGTAGAACATTTTTGATTATAAATGGAGTGAAAACTAAAGTGCTGGAAATTGGTCATGCAGGCTGTGATTCAGTTAATCTGAATGGTTGCAGTTTTGAGCAGGTGTCAAGTTTAGTTATCTTGGGAGCTATGTAACAGATACTAGTGATGTGCAGCATGAGATTAACAGACAGATAGGGATTGCTGCCGGGACTTTTAAGAATCTATGGAGAGTGTGGAAAAATAGGCGTATACACCTAATGACTAAAATTAGACTGTATAATAGTTTGGTTCTTTCTAGGGTTAGTTATGGTAGTGAAACTTGGACCCTTTGTTAACAAGATAACAGGAAAATAGATGCTTTTGATTCTAGATGCCTACACAGTATCTTGGGCATTAGGTGGTTTAACTTTTTAACTAATGATGAAGTTAGGCGAAGGAGTTGGCAAACTCCTTTAAGCAGCATATTGTGCAGAGAGAGACTCCGCTGGTTTGGCCATGTTGCCAGTATGGATAATTATAGATTGGCAAATAGGGTTATGAACAGTGTGCCTAAAGGCTTCAGAAATAGGGGGAGCCCTAGGATGTGATGGGCAGACAATGTCAAACAGGATCTTGTTAGAATTGGTGTGCAGTGGCGAGATGCAGGAAGATATTGCTCAAGACAGATATGTTGGAGAACTAAATTTCACAGTCTGGTTGGACCTCTTTAGCCAATGGCTGCTTGATGATGAGATGATTTAGAAGCTCTAAAATATCTTTTTTCAATATATGTAAATATAAAAGTTAGATTGAAATTAATATTTAAAAAAAAATAATTTCTATTTTCATACTAATTGCTCTGTTTAGCATCAGACATCTTGTTCTATGTTACGTGATTTCATTACTGCAAAAAAGAATTAAATGCATCATTTTTTACTTCAATTCAAACATTTAGTTCTGTTAATTTGATTACTATAGTTTGTTGCATAATGGACAGGTTAAAAGAACATACAAAGTTCAGATCAGGATGAATTAAACAGACGTAGTAGACATCTATTAAGGGTATCGGAGCGTATTCAATTAAGTGTTTAGATCTAGTCTAAGATGTTTTACCCATAATCTTACATTGTTTTAATTACTCTATTATAATAAGTTATGAAGTCAGTAAAATCATAATTACCTAAAGTTGCCAGTTCCAAAGTACAATTCTGAAGTGTATCTTGTGTCTGGTTGACAATGAGAACATCAAGGACAATGTCATATTGGTTAACATGAACATATGCTTCAGCATACACAGGGTCTGAAAAACCAGTTAGCTGGGTTACTTTGCTAAGTTTTGATGAAGTAAGATCTGCACCAGAGTCTTTTTTTGTCATCCCCATAGCTTGTGAAAGGCTGAGTTCAAACATATTCTAAAAAATGAAATTAATAAGGTTACACATCTGAAAGTTAAACACAAAGTCACTCTTAAACACTGATATCAAATTTAGGAGAAATATTTTGCTGAGCCAAGTAAAATATGAACCCATAATCATCTGGGTGGTGTAGGTTCATATTCCATTTGATTAAGGACAATTTCTCCTGAAAGTTAGATATCAATGCTTAAGAGTGACTTCTTGATTGCTGAATCAATCACAATCAATAACTTGAATTGTGATCTAGAAGTCAGTCTTCAAACTTCTATTATGATACTACATTTTCCAGCATTAAAGTTTAAAAAAGTTTTAACCCTTTGCAATCGAATTTTTTTATAGGTGTTAACAGTTACTCAATGCAATATTGATAAAAAATAGTTTCTTCACATTGTAGCTAAAAATTTTTTAAATATAAATATTATCAAAATACTTGCCTGCAAAACCTTTTATTGATAAGGATCTTTATACATATTTATGGAACAAAAATAACAGTGCTTTACAAAACACAAATAAAAACAAATACAAGACAAACATCACCAAAAAAAAAATGAAAAATATACATATACAAAAAAACTACAACTTTTAATTTTTTAATATACGATACTGTTCGAAACAGTTGTCGACATGCTTGCGAGGTTTTTGCATGTATGTATCACAAAAAAAAGTGGGTTTCATATCTACCACTTGGCATTTTTCGATTGGAACAAACTACACAGGGGTTTTTGGTCCCATTATGCAAGATATGTAATTCATTATTTACTCTGTCCTCTCTATCTACCACAAAAGTTGTTGAAAACAAATTTATCGTCACTGCTATGAAACGCGCTATCACTGGTATTTATTTTATCTGCCATGCTAGTGAGTAAAAATTATGGTCACGAATAATAATACACAGCAGATATGACACACAACCATCCGCTTTGGACATTAGCACCAGATTGAGTGTAGCATGGTGCCGCTGTGGTGCACCAAAAGAGTTAAAACCAATATTTGTAAAATAATTAATTTCCTTGTAATGCAAAGTTCTCAGAGGTATTTTTAATTTTTTTCAAATCTTCTTTTCACAATTCAGCTGAATGAAGATGCCTTTTGTAAAAGAGCAAGAAATGTGTGTAAAAAAGCTTTGGACAGGTGGACATTATGCCTTTACTAACACATTTATCAAATACAACATTAGCATTTCATGATCTATTTACTATATATTTTATCTTACATTAATTCAATTGCTTAGTCAGCATGTAAAAACTGCTCAATATCTTGAAGATGTGGAATATGTTTTGACTAATCGACACTAATCATTAGCTGTTAATATTAAAACTGATATATGCATCAGTAAAGATGTGAACAGTATAATTAAAAGAAAAAAAATAATCTGAAACACAAATAAAATACCATTATTTTAACTGAAATATATCAAACTGTAGTGTTTCAATATCAGCTGTTAAGGTGGGAAGTCTGTAATAAGTTCAATTCACTTTGTACAATTATAAAATAATATTCCATTACAAAAATTCTACATTCTTAATTGTTTAACTCATTTGAGGACTGAAAGCTTAACAGGTCTATTAATCCAAAGAGTTCTTTTTGCTTTTGATCATGATGATGATTATAGTGGTAAAATTATTAAACATTTTGTAATAAATGTCGGCTGGGGCACAAGCCAAATGATTGAAGTATAAATCTCAGGTGTTGGATGCCCTTTGCACTATTAGCACAGTGAGAAGTTGCTCCAGTGTTGCACATAATGTAATGACAAATTATCAATACCTATATCATATGGTATAGGTGGTAACGAACGCTGGTTGGTAAATTGGCAAATAAGTCAAATGACAAAAGTATAAATTCCAGGTGCTGCATGTGATTACTATTTGCACAGGGAGAAGTTGCTGTAGTGTTGCACAGATTGCAATGTGGGAAAACAAAAGGCAAATTATCAGTACCTTCTTCACATGATATAGGAAGTGTTATACAATGGTGAGGTTAACTGCTTATAAATTCTGGAAATGTCCTTGATCTTAAAGAAGAGAATGATATAAAATTTATAAGTTGAACAGCCATGAACTATTCCTAATGGACATGGATAGGTCAAGTTGGTAATCACTCATCACTGAAGGCAGCATCTTTCATTTTTTGAGTCTGTAGAGCAATTAGATGGTATATATATATATGTTCAAGGTGGCGATATCTATACAGCTGAAAGGACGATAATACTACAAAAATTATCAAATTGAACAGTGATAAGGTGAAAGTTAAAATTCTAGTTCCTTCAAATACATAAATATAGAATGTTGAGGCCAATGATTGTAATATTCCAATAATATCTGTAATTGCTCAATGAGACAATTAAAAATGATATATTGGAGTCTCAGCATAAAGAAGTGCATCTAAAACTATAACTGGCAGAAATTGGAAAAAAGAACACCCAGAATGAATTCCTTTAGGAACGTCATATTATAATAGGTTAACAGTTAAGGGTAGCAGAAACTGTGATCCAAGGTTGAAAGTTATTGGATAAAATAATGACATCAATGAGGATGACAACATGCAAATGCAAGCAGTGCGTATTTAAAGACTAGGGAGTGAAGAAAGAAGTTATTCGCTTGTGTCGTGTTGTTCAGTGCTCTTTGAAGAAGCTACCATGCCTGGACAACACAGGCATGCAACATTTGTTCAGTTAGTGGAGTAGTAGTTTCAATAGTGGGTCATCGGGAAGCAGGTTGGTCTTTTCGTCAAACTGCACACCGCATTGGACAAGAGGTATCAGCAGTGGTACAATGGTGGCATTGACGGTCAGAACAGCATTCACACACTCACAGACATGGTTCTGGGCAACAAAGAGTTACAGACACATGAGAAAATCAGCATATCAGGAGGATGGCAGTAGCAGAGCAGATGGCATCACAAATTTGATCCTCTGTTGTACCATGGGTGTTACCAAGGTCGTACCTTGTCACTGTCGAGCACGTTTGCAGTGAAGTTTTCAGTCCAAGAATGACTTCATTGGAGTGAAGAATGGCAGTCTGTGGTCTTCAGTGATGAAAGCTGATTCTACTTAGGAGTGTCTGATGGTTGTTTACACATTCCGAAGGTGACAAGGTGAGTGGCTTTTTCCATTGTGTATCTGCCAGTGAAACACAGTGCTCATGCCAGGCATCCTGGTGTGGGGAACGATTAGCTATCACTCTTGTACGTGTCTGGTGTTTGTATAGGGTACACTGAATAGCAATACATACTTCAGTGATATCGCACAGTTGGTCATCCTGCCATATTTAAGTGTAATCCCAAATGCGATATTCCAGCAGGATAACGCCCGTCCACATTCCACTCGGGCAACTCAACATGCTCTTCAGGCAGTGCACCAAGTCCCTTGGCTAGCACACTCTCCAGACATGTATCCAATTGAGCATGTCAGGGACTAGATCAGACAGACTCGACAGCGGCAGGCAACAACCATAGCTGAATTATGCATCCGAGTTGAAAGGGCACAGAATGATCCCCCAGTGTGATATCCAGCATTTGTACAACTGACTGCGTGTCAGATTGGAAGCTTGCATTGCTGCTTGAGGAGATTCAACACTTTATTAAAATGTGCCTTCTGTAAAATACAACACTCATTAAAAGGCAAAGTAAACATTAAATTGCTTCATACGTGTAATCACTGTCCTTTATCAACAAGTTGTTTCTGCTAAATAAATCTCACAGATTACACTTCAATTGTTAATGGTGTTCTTTTTTCAATTTCTGCCAATGTATATCGTGCCTCCATGTTAGGTACCTCATCAGGAAGAAAGTGCAAGTGATGATTGTTGGTTAACTCAGACAATGAGCAGAGATCCATATGCTGGAAGTGAGGTAGTAGGTAATGATTGTTGGTCTTCTCAGATGAAAAGTATATTAATATAATGCTGGAAGTGATGTAGAAAGTGGTATCGAGATTAATGTTTTACTGTGAGAAGAAAGTTCATGGTAAGATCAGATAGTTGACATGGACAGTTTCAACATGCAGATAAAAAGATCATTATGAATGCATGGCTTTAAGATGTAAATGTTTTAGTAAATTAGCACCTTTTTGAGATGACTCACCACCAACAACATCCAACCTTTCTTGCATAACTGACCATATGTGTAACAATACAGTAACCAGCTTCACATAGTACTATGATATGACCTTGCTGAAATGTGCTAAAAGCTTCTGATATGGTTGGCAAAAAATGTTGCCTGGTATCTTCTACACTTTTTTCTCAATATCTGCTAATGATACTCTTTTGCAGTTTGCTGCACACAACTATAAGAAGCATTTGTCTTAGCTGCTTAGCATTTGTTCTGTGATCTCCCAGAGATACTATATGTCAAAGAAACATCATTTCCATATATCACTGCCCTACATTCACATGCTGATTTGTATGCAAATCCAACTACTCTTTCTGGGTGGTATCCATACTCTTAAACTAATATGCCAAAAATACATTATATGACATTGAACCTTAAATTGTTGGATAATTATCATTTCTGGTCAAAATGAAAATCTAATATAATCAATAAATACCCCCTCAAGCAGCTGCTTGCCACAGAGGTCTGACAGGAGCCTGTCAGTTTATATGCCATAGTAGAAGGTCTGAGAGGATGGCAAGCCCTCAGCAGAAAAACTACACAAACAGCCATGCCTTACCAAGAGTTGTAAAATTTCATCCTGAAGTAAATAACTCTCAGAGGCTGATCATGTTAATGCACACAATTTGCTAATTTTTACATTTGATACGAAAAAAAAAATATTAAAAAGGGAAATTTAATAAAAATATAAAAACTTGCAAAGTTCTCTGGGAACTATAGAGTCTTCTAACACATTAAGAGTTAAATACATTATTCTCAAGCAGCCATGGGCTAGTGAGATACAACAAGATTGTGCAATTTAGTCTGTCCTGAGCTGCATCTGACCACTGCACACAAATTCTAACAAGGTCCTGTTTGTCGGCCCACCAAAGCTATCCAGAATGTCAGCCCACCGCATCCTAGACTCCTTCTCTTTCTGAGACCTTTAGGCATACTGTTCATAACTCTATTCGCTAACCTATAACTATCCATATGGGCAACATGGTCAAACCAACGGTGTCTCTGCACAATATGCTGCTTAAAGGAGACTGCCGACTCCTTTGCCTGACCTCATCATTACTTACAAAGTTGAACCATCTAACGCCGAAGATACTGTGTAAGCATCTAGAATCAAAAGCATCAAGCTTCCTGCTGTCTTGTTTACAAAGCTTCCAAGTTTCACTACCATAACTAACCCTAGAAAAAAAACAAACTATTATACAGTCTAATTTTAGTCTTTAGGTGTATACGCCTATTTTTCCACACTCTCCATAGATTCTTAAAAGTCCCGGCAGCAATCCCTATCTGTCTGTTAATCTCATGCTGCACATCACTAGTATCTGTTACATAGCTCCCAAGATAACTAAACTTGACACCTGCTCAAAACTGCAACCATTCAGATTAACTGAATCACAGTCTGCATGACCAATTTCCAGCACTTTAGTTTTCACTCCATTTATAATCAAAAATGTTCTACTACCAGTATCAACAACAGCTCGAATGAAAGAGTTCATCCCATCAACATCATTTGCCAACAAAGCCAAAACCATCTGCATAATCTAAATCAGAAATTTTCCTATCTCCAGTCCATTTAAGGCCAAAATCTTTCCCTTGCAGTGAATTTCGCATTAGCATAACCAATAACTAAAGAGAAAAGGGGGAAAAATGCTCCCTTGTTGAACACCAGAACCAATGCTAAACCAATTGCTACAAGCATTAACAAATCTTATACACACTCAGTGTTATTATAGAGAGCTTTCATTATATTAACTAACTTGGCTAGTATGACATACTTGTGTTGGTCCATCCATTCACTTATACTTTTCTTTAACCAGTTTTACTTTATTTACATTATATTTATCAATTTGGGACTTTTTTTTTCATTTTCGTACATCGCAATTCTTGTTTCCAAGCAGTAGGAGTTGCGCATGCACAACTCTGACTTTTGATTGTTAGTTGTTAATGCACATGTGTAGCACACGACCCCTATTGCGTCATAGCTTGCGCAATCGTCAGATTATACGAATGTTTGCCCGGCGTGCAACAGACATGTTGGATTTATATACTGCATGTTATAACTAAATGACGTAAGGTCACAGAGTCAGTAGAGTCAGAAATAGTAGAGGTAGAAGTATAGTCATAGTTAGTGGAGAGAACGAGAATTGTTAGAGGAGATGTAGTAGAGATTTGACAGATGCGAGTTGCTAACACTCCAACTTCAGTATTCTACCATTGAGTTTGGCGAGTTTTTGAATTTTTTTGGAAATAAACTTTGTTTTAGGAACTTTCGAATTTTTGCTATTTTTCTCTTGAGCAATGTCAATTGATTTTTGATTTAGATTTAAACTTTAATTAAACTTGAAGTTTTTTTTGTATTCTTACTGGATAAGTAATGCTTGACAAATACCTAACGAACCCTTATTTGGCAAGTTAAAATTGCCTGGCACCCAACAAAGCTATCCAGAATTTGGAATAAATTTGGATCAGACAAAATGTCCAATTAAAAAGCTATAATCATTGGAGCGTTACACTCTCTCACAATCAACCTCAAATTATGGTGATCAAGAGGGTCGAAAGCCTTTTTGAAATCAACAAAGCTAGTAACCAAAGGTTTCTGAAACTCTAAACATTTTGCAAGAATCTGCCTGAGTGAAAACATCTGATCTACATATCCCCTACCATTTCTGAAACCATAATGCTCATCACACAATTGCCTGTCAACCAGATTCTTAATTCTATTAAGCACAATCATGCAAAGAACTTTCCCTGCAACAGAGAGTAGGCTGATACCCTATAGTTATCACAAGAACTGCGATCACCTTTTTTTAAAAAGAGGGATAATAGCTCTGGAAAAAATCCTTAAGAACCATGCCTTTATCATAAAAGATATTCAAAATTTCAGTCATCCATGTGGTTACCAAAACATTCCCAGCTCTATGCATTTCCATAGTTATTTGCACACAGTTTTTCCCATATGCCTAGAGTATCTAATACTTTTAGCAATGTATGAAAAAAAATGATACTAAATTACCACTTACTATAAATAAAAGCATAAACAATTTGTAGTAAATGATCATGATAAACTACTCCCAACAGGGGAGGTTTATAATACTGACATCCCTGAACCGAAAAATAAACTGGATGACAAAAACAAATACATCGGAAAAACTTTACATTTAGGAGCAGCATATGTTAGAACTTCAACAAGATATATAAAAAAACAACACCAATACTGCTTCAGCAAGGATTATAATAGCTAATAAACTTATATAATTTAAGATATAAACCACTCATTGTAAAATTTAGAAATGAATTGCTAATTTAGGTTAAAATTTCACTTCACAAATTCACCGTTAAAAAGCTTAAAAACAATCATTCTCAGAATTCGATAATTGCAAATTCAGCTTCTGGACATCGTTTTTGATGTATGTTAAAAGTTCAGAGCTGTTTTTCTTGCAATTATCTATTTTTGAAGTGTGCACTTATTATCTTAAGAATTTTATTGTTTAAAATTAAGTTAATTAAAATTTATTAACTTAAAAAATAGGATATTACAATAATAAAAGCCCAGAACTTTTGCCAGACAGCAAAAATGATGTCCAGAAGTTGAATCTGTAATTATCGAATTCTAAAAACAATTTTTTTTAAACCTTTAAACAGTGAATTTGAGAAATAAATTTTAATCTAAACTACTCATAGCACCATAAACAATTCCAACTTCAGCATGCCGAGACAATCATGATTAAATTTAATTCCTCATGATTAATTGCTGTAACAATCAAAGTTAAAATTAAAGTCGAGAGGAGTGCATTACATATCTGTATAACTGTAGTTGAACTAGCAACCACTGAGTTACAACTTTTATACTCAAAGAATGATATCCTTTGTTGGTACTATCTAAACAGCTCTCCTTTTTCACGTGAAGGAGCTATAGAAATAAAGGAACCATATTTACCAGTTATTGAGTGCAGAACTTGATGGTGAATCTGCTGGCACAGGTACAGGTTGCTCATAATCACTTCTGTTGTTCTTTGAAGGTTTTGGCCTGTGTTGGTTGGGGACTATTATCTCCACCACTGCTTGCATTGTGTTGATGCACTGACCTTTTTTGCCTGATGATTGATGATCTTACTTTACTTGGCACTTGCTACTGTTATAGGTTTACTGCAACATCAGTATACCAGTCCTGTGAAAAGAAGCTGTTTACTTTTACCCATTTGTCAATGCTGTGGTTCTCAGGTAAGTTTCCACTGCATCACTGGTTACTATAGATAGTAATTTGCACTTCCCCAAGACTTAAAATATAATTTCTAAAACTCATTAAAATTCTTTAAGTTTAAAAAACCTTAGCCCCCCCCCCCTCGCCAGCTATGCATTTCACCAACTCTCCTAGTTATGGCATTCTCAGGCTCCTTTTCTCTGATGTTCCACTCATTTAAATATGTGTCTCATTGATGTCATTAGCGCACATTGTGTGTGCGCACCTACTTGCGCAACAGGAGATTCCATGCCACAGACAAGGGTGGAATCTCCATGTTGCAAAGTTTATATTGATTGATGTTAATTAGCATATTTTTAGTGTATGAAAGACAAAATTTGAACTTTCGTACACTGAAAATATGCATCAACACAATGCAAGCAGTGGGGGAGATAATATCTCCAACCAATGAAGGCCAAAACTTTCAAAGAACAGAAGTGATTATGAGCAACCTGTATCTGTGCCAGCAGTTTCACCATCAAGTTCTTTACTCAATAACTGGTAAATATGGTTCCTTGATTTCTATAGCACCTTTACATGAAAAAGGAGAGCTGTTTAGATAGTATCAACAAAGGGTACCATTTTTTGAGGATAAAAGTTGCAACTGAGTGGTTGCTAGTTCAACTACAGTTATACAGATATGTAATGCACTCCTCTCAACTTTAATTTTAACTTTGATTGCACAGCAATTAATCATGATGAATTAAATTTATCAAATTAGCTGCGAGTTGCATTTTATAAATCATGATTTATTTGCATAATGACACACTCTGCAGCATGGAGATTCCACTCCTACCAGTGGCGTGGAATCTCCTGTTGAGCGAGCAGGTACCAGCTGTGAGTATGGCTGATAACATAATAGAGGAGACTTGTATATAATGCGTAACAACACATCATAATGTTGCCTGATGAAGACCTGAGAGGGAAGTGGGGTTCAGTTCAGAGAGAGTTCTGAGAGTTCAGTTCAGTTAAATGTTAAGGGTTTTAAAAGTTCTTGAGGAGTGCTGATTACATCAACCAGCTCATCACGTGTAACAATCCTCAAGTTCATTATTATGAAATCGCAACCATAAGTGCCATGTAGTGCCTAACAGAAGCAGACAACATCTTTAAAGTCAACAGAAAATCAATGACATTGGCAATCATCAACGAAACGAGGGCTGGTAACTGGAGTTGTGAACAACATTGTCAATTTAACAATGAAAATGTTTGAAGAGCGAACAACAAAATTTACTTCCCTGCTAGCAACTGTTTTCTGCACCAGCCAGTTATGCATGCACACGCACGCACACACTATGGAGGTCCAACCAGACTATGTAATTTTCCTCTCTAGATGTGTCTGTTATGAGCTACAGCAGTTGGATTTGGCCACTCTAGGCCAATTCTAGCAAGGCCCTGTTTGACATTGTCTGCCCATCATATCCTAGGTCTTCCCCTTTTTCTGAAACCTTTAGGCACACTGTTCATAATCCTGTTTGCCAATCTGCAGCTATGCACATGGGCTAAACCAATGCACTCTCTCTCTGCACAATATGCTGCTCAAAAGAAGTTGATGACTCCTTCTAACCTCATCATTACTTACAAAGTCAAACCACCTAATGCCCAAGACACCACGTAAGCATCTAAAATCAATGCCTTTTATAAGGCAAAGGTAATTGTACAATGTATAGGAATAATATAATAAAAAGGAAATTGCCCTTTTGGGCAATTTCCCTATATTTAGCAATGAGTTGATATAGCCATCCTCAAGAATATTTTTAATTGAAACACAGCCTAAAATTGTGTATGATTAAATTTGTAATTAATTATATTTATTTGAAAACAAAATTTAAATATCATTTTTATTTGACACTGAAAATACTAGAAACAATTCACAGAAACCTGAAACTTCTTGAGTAAATTCATTGTATGTAATAGTGAAATTCATTAGTAAGAAATTTTCGTTTTACCTTTAAGAGGCACAATTTGTACATAATAGGTTAAATGGTCAGGTCACAAGGACTGCAAAGGGCTCAGAGCTGTCTAGGGGAAGTGGATCACTGGACAACTATAAGAGGCCAGATGGAAGTCTCTCATCAAGGCTATGGAGTGTAATCTTTAAAGTGCAAAGAGAGGGAGAAAATACCTGAAGTAATCAAAAATTGAATAGTCTTTATTAATTTTAATTACCGAATGCTGATTAACCCTTAACATGCCAGGAGACACTATAGTTCCCAGAGCCAAATTCAGTCTTATATCCAGTGTGAACTATAGTACACAAGAGAATGCACTCCAAGTTTTATTAATTTTTTTCCCCATAGAAAGAGTAAATTTTAAAGATTTTTTAAAATTGATTCTGAAAATTTACAAATTAAATTTGATAATAAAAACGATACCTGATTATGTAGATGTTTTGTAAACTATAAAAAAAATATTACTCTGCTGTGGCAGCCATTTTTGTGACCTCATTTTGCACAAAGTGTTAAAAAGTTGTTTCCTTCTTTCTGGTAATGTTTTCAAACAACAGTTTCTTGTAAAACATTCCTTGAACTGTTGCCATTCAACCTTTTTTTAATCATTTGGAATTTTCTCATAAGAAAATTGGTACAATGGATGTTTTTAAATGAAAGATATATGCACCATTTCATAAGAATGCATATATCTAAGTGTTGAAATTTTTACTCTATTTCTGGTTTTTAAATTGTTTTGCTGTTTGTTAAAAGGTTTCAGGAAAATATATTTATATAATATTATGCAGAATTAAATGCTCCTTCATTTAAGACATTACTTGTCATATTCTGTTCATTAGTTATTTCAGAATGAGTTTCAATCCAAATGAATTTACTCTCATATATAGACACATTGGTGCTCACTTATAATTTACTCACATATATTTTAGTTCAAATCCAATGAAATTACTCCCTTTTTCACTATTTTGTTTTAAAACAGGGCTATTAAAATTACAACGACATTTTTCTCATTTTATTTTCTAAAAATTTAAAACTAAATGCTCTTTATTTTGATACAGTACACAACTAATTATGTCTATTAGTTATTTTGTAATAGTGTTTCAAATCTGTTCCTTTTTTCTCCTGAAAACACTTCAAAATTAACCCAGCCACCAGTGTAAATTCTGCTCTACAAAGCTGGCATATTAAAGGTTAAAATGTTGAAAAATTAATCAAGAGTAATTATTTAAAATTTTTTGCTTGTTTTTCCCAGTTATAAGCAATATTTGAAATTTTAATCATGTTTCCCAGTTATAAGCAGTATTTGAAATTTTAATAATGAGTGAGTCCAAGCCCAAATTTACCTGTGGTACCTTAAGCCCAGGCCCAAATTCATCTCTAATATGAAATATTACAATTCAGCATAACTTACTTCCGTCCCAGTAGCATCGCCTTTGGCAGCAAGTTGTCCAAAGGAAATAGGGTCATCAGCATGTATTACTACACTTTTCTTTTCTTTAGCCTATTAAAAAAGTATTTTATATTATCAATACATAACATTTTGTGAAACTCATTTAGTGTTTGGTAACATTTTAATTTTTACCAAGGCTCAAAATACTTTATATAAGCATAACATTCATACATTGTCAACTTTACACCATGCAAATTATGCAATAATTTAAATATATAAATGATAAAAGATGAAATGCAAACCAAACAATATAAAGCATAATACAATTTTCATTAGACTTATTTAATAAAATCTAGTTTCCAATTCCTTTCATTACAATTAGATGTAATTGTTTGAGCAAGTTCAAAATACACTGATGCTCAAAATTAAAGGATAATGTATAAATTTGTACATAACTCAAAGTATTTTTAAGTGATATTTTAAGTAATATTTTTAAGTGCAATTAAATTTTGTAAAGAGGTTTATTATTATATTACAAAGGTAAATCAAGATGAAGAAATTCATAATTGTATGATGTGCATGCATTATGATCATAATCGTGCAATTGACATGAAGGAGAAATCTATGGAACAATACTTAAAGTCTGTTATGTACAACATGCGTTATGTTAATATGGAGTATGATAACTCATGACAGCCATGCAGCTCAAGCAATAACTCCTCATACTGTTTATGAAGGTGTTGATAAGGTCTTGTTGAGGAGTGGTCATTATATACCTTAAGTGCTGTTCTGAGTTCATGGAGTGTCCTGGGAGTGTTGGTGAGCTCCAATGTGTCTCCCTAGAGCATCCCATACGTGCTAAATGGGATTGAGGTCAGGAAATCTGGATGGACATTCCATTCAATGAATATCTTCCTCTTCAAGAAAATCATTGACCACATGAGCTTGATGAGGCTGGGCTTTATCATCCATAAGAATAAAATCTGGACCAACAGCTCCCCTCCCTATAATGGTCTGACATATGGGTTCAGGAACTTGTCTCTATAATACTACAGGGAAGCAACAGAACCACTTGGAAAGATGTGCAGGTCTGTACACCCATTTGTCATGATTCCTGCCCCAACCATTAGGTTGTGGCCACCAGAGTAGTCCCTTTCTCTGATGTTCGAGGTCCCTGGTTCTCTCCAGATGCGAATATATCGTGAATCAGTACTTAAGCTGTATTATGATTCATCGGTGAATCTTAATACAAAAAAAAAATACCCCCTCAAGCAGCTGCTTGCCACTGAGGTATGACAGGAGTCTGTCAGTTTATATGCCATAGTAGAAGGTCTGAGAGGATGGCAGGACCTCAGCAGAAAAACGACACAGACAGCCATGCCTTACCTGGTAATGCATAATAATAATAATAATTACATAATAATGTAATAATACAAGGGTATAGCTCGCCCATACCCTGTGCACATTATATTTTGATTTATATTTGTAGCCAAGTTGTTGGGTTAGCATAGTCCAAATATGCAAAAAAACTAAGCAGTGCCATAGGTAGCTCTTTTGGCACCCATCATCCTCCTCCTCCTCAAGCAGCCATGGGCTATGGAAGTCCAACCAGACTGTTGCCTACTTTGTGAATGGAGTTGTGAGTAGTACAGAGCAATGAATGTAGTTATCAGTGAACATATATTTGGTGCCAAACTTTTGGAATGATACTAATACTAATTTAAACCTCGACTTAGAATGGATAATAAAATCTGTAACTCACATGAATATTTGTTTTCTGATCGTTTTTCTCCATATTGTTTTATTCAGTAAATTTCAGTGTAGCACAAATCTTCCATGTGTCACCTTCAGGGAGGGATCTCAGTGTGTGTGTGTGTGTGTGTGTGTGTGTGTGTGTGTGGGGGGGGGGTGACAGCCCAGTTTTCTCTATCTCTATTCTAAAGTAATTTTGAGTCTGTTCACCTTTTGACATTCTCAATTAAGTTACAATCACAGTAATGTATATATAATTTAATTTCACGATTAATTACTGTACACACACACTCGAATTAAAATTGAGAGGAGTGCTATTACAACACGTTAGAGTCAAGTAACCAATATCTTATGAGCAGTCATGCTCTTATCTTAAGGTTCTTAGTTGACATATTCTAAAAGCTTGCCTTTTCCTTATAAAGGTGCTATAGAAAAGTAAAAAAACCATAGTTACCAGTTCATAATATGAAGAAGATGTTGATATTTGCTGGCACAGGTACAGACTGTACTGGACTGTTTTACCTCTGAGCGGCACTTTTTTGCACACCATGGGTTAAATGGCCAGGCCACAAGGACCCCGAAGGCTCAGAGAAGGTTGGGGGAGGGGACCCACTGGAACAGCTGTTGGGAGACAGATGGTAGCCTCCCGTCAAGGCCATCCAGCGTGTTCTTTAACGTGCACAGGGTATGGCTCTCCCGCACACGGGGCCACGGCTTAACGTCCCATCCGACGGACGGCGGCCTTTCCAAGCCCATCGGTGTCCCTTACTGACCATGGGCAGGGCGAAATTTTGCGGAGATAAATCTCAACGCTGACCCAGCTGGGACTCGAACCTGGGAACTACAGATTACGAGCCTGGCGCGCTACTGACTGAGCCACCCCCGCCCCTGCACAGGTACAGTGGCTGTATCTTCCTTCTGTTGTTTGAAGTATTTTAACCAATCTTATGAAGAGCCCGAGTCAATATCTATAAGTTGCTGCTGCACTTGTAGGTACTACCTGTTGTAAAGCGATATTACTTTTGGTACACTTGGACCTCTATATCAGCTTCTATATACCAGTCCTTTTAAGCAACTCTTGCTGTTTCCTCATTGGAGGGTCTCACTTTTTCACACAACTTCTTACTGACTTACTCAATGGTTGTTTGCACATCCCCAAGACTTAAAACTTCTTAAAACTCCCAAAAGAAACTCAAAACAAGTTTAAAAACCAATGCCCCCCCCCCTATCAGCGATGCGTTTCACCAGATCTCACATACTGGCTTCCTCAGGCTCCCGTACTATGATGTTAAGTCATCTTAAATGCCAACTATATTTAATCTACCACCTACCATCTTTAATACCAACTATAACAGTTATAATTTTATAATACAAATCACTGACGTTAGGTTTTTATTGCTCATCATCTTTGTGCACCTGCTCATGGAACAGGAGATTCCATGCACTGGAAGGGGTGGAATCTCTGTTTTGCAGAGCCTATGTTGATTTGCATGAATCAACTTATTTTTCTGCATAAGTCAGTTGATATTTCGTTTGTGGTGTAACTACAGATTCATACATAATTTTATCTATTTTAATACCATCATCCAAGATTGTTTGAACTAAGGCTGTTGTAGGATTTTATTTTTAATATCTGTTTGGTGTTCCAACATTCTTTGTTCAAATGTACGATATGTTTTTCCTATATAATTATTTTTTCCTTTTAATTTGTTTTTAGGATTGGAAATTTCAATTTCATAGACCCCCCAGTTGGTTTAACTTTGTCTCTATCATTAATTACCAATTATTTAATGGTTTTATTCATGGTGGGTAATGCATGTCGTATTTTTCTTAGAATATTTGTTAACGTGTTAGAAACTATTTCAGCATGCGGAAAACTATGAACATATCTTTTAAGGTTTTCCACCTGATTAGGTACAGGTTGCGAGTCTTTTTTGATACAATGTTTAGCAGTTTTTTCCAAACGTATTATAAGGTGGTTAGGGTATTCTGCCTCATAAGCTATTTGTCTTATGAAGTTTAACTCTGTTACTAATGCCTCTTGATTTGTACAGTACTGGAAAGCCCTAATAAAATAAAGGGTAATTGAAGACTTTTTGCATTTCAATGAATGAGTTGAATGGAATGGTATTATATTAGGTGTATATGTTGGTTTTCTGTTATCTGAGTTTTACATTTTTTTACCTTCTTTTGTTATTAAGATACCCAAATATGGCAATTAATTTTGGTTTTATGCTGTGTGCGTGAATTTTATGGTTGGCATTATACTATTAAAAATGTCTATTAATTCTTTAAATTGAATCATATTATAATTCCAAAAAATTATGATATCATCGATGTACCTCATATATATTGTTGGTTTATATTTAACCTTTGCTAGAGCAGTGGTTTCAACATGTTGCATTACAACATTGGCCATGAGTCCAGACAGCAGTGATCCCATTGGGACCCCCTCCGTCTGGACCCATGACTGTTGATTAACAGAAAACCAATTAGAATTAGTTGCCAGCTACAGGGCCTCGTGAACGCTAAGTATTCTGAGGCAGGCAAAAACCATAGTTATCAGTTCGTAATATGAAGATGTTGATGCCAGCAAATATCAACATCTTCTTCATATTACAAACTTACATAACTATAGTTTTTTTACTTTTCTATAGCACCTTTACAAGGAAAAGGCAAGCTTTTAGAATATGTTAACTAAGAACCTTAAGATAAGAACATGACTGCTCATAATATATTGGTTACTTGACTCTAATGTGTTGTATAGCACTCCTCTCGATTTTAATTTGACTGTATATGTACAGTAATTAATCATGAAATTAAATTACATTTTGACATTCTATTGCAGCAGCTTACTGGCTAGGACATGGTTTTTGTCAAACCCTTTGTTACCCAATCAATGACCTATACTTCTCATTTATTGGTTGATGCCTGACCACTACTTTCTCTGTGTAATCATATGTGAGAAATTGGTTGAAGTTTTATTCTGAAGTATTAATATTAATAAACATTGTTTTAAAACTATTTAATTCTCATATGTATGCATTATCTAAATTACTAAAGCTTTGTAAAATCTTGATATTAGTAATCAAGAGTCAGTAGTAAAGCATCACAAGAAATGTCCAGCAAACATGGAACTCATGAATTATTTAGCTGAAAATTTTTTAATTTCACATAAGTGTGATATGAATCCATGATTCAATAACCTGCCAGGTGTTCTGCCTGCTGAGCTATTATGGTAACTAATATTTTAGCTAACTGTGGCTATAAACCTTTCCAATGTACCTGCTCCTGGCACCAGCTATGAGTGAAAATGGGTAGCCAAGTTGCCACATGATGTAGAAATAATGTAGTCAAACATGCTGTCAGCATTATCAGTGTAAGTTTCAAAGTAGAGAAGCATAGGAAATGTCTGTAAAAATGTATATTGCGAAATATTTGGCTGAAAAAATTTTGAGTTTTACATCAGTGAGATACAAACCCATGATCCACTAACATGCCAGCTGCTCTGACCACTCAGCTCTCATGGCCATGTGCTTTCATCTACCTAATATCTCATTTTCTGATACCAATCAAATTCAATCAAACACCATTCACATAGTTGTCTAACAAATGTGGCCACTAACATTTCAGTTAATTGTAAGTGTAATGATATTATTGAAAGAGTTCCCTCAAGTGAAGTATCTAGGTCTGATGTTCATAATTTATTCAGGTGGAAGAAACATATAAATTATGTTTGTGGAAAATTAAGATACTGCTCTGCAATTTTGTCCAGACTCTGTACTTACTATCTAACCATTAAATATCTGGTTAACTATTTATGGTAAAACTTACTGTTTACATATAGCTAAAATAAGAAACATTCAAAATACAATTGTTAGAGATTGAACCAACCGACACAAAAATAACTCCTTAATGTCAATAAGGGCTAAGCTATTATGAATGTATTACCCATCATTGTCATCATTCTCAAGAAGCCATGGGCTACGGAGGTCCAACCAGATTGTGCAATTTAGTTCACCAAGCATATCTGTTCTGAGCTACATCTGCCGCACCTGGCCAATGCACCCCCAATTCTAACAAGGTGTTTGACATTTATTTAAAAAAAAAAACACATTTATTTGACACTTATTCAAAAGAAACGATAATGCATGTGAATAGAAATACTATTTATTTCTGAATAACAAAAAATATCTATTTTTATTTGATACAAGAAAAATTACCCTTGTTTCATAATTTTTTTTCTTGGTACCATAATTTGAGAAAAGTCCAGGCTTTTTGCCAACTGTGCTAAGTCATATCATATCAAGTTAGCTTTGGAAGTTTAAAAAAAGTAACCAATCAACCGAAATAGGTCATGTCACATACCAAATCAAACAATTTTATTTCGAATTTTATGAAAATAAAACATTTGAACCAATTTACAAATATATATATTTTTTTCAGTAGACCTTTTTACAGTGAAGTAGTGAAAAAAAAATGTATTGGGCTTGACAAGGCTTAATTTTGAAAAACCCGGTAAATAAAAATAGCTAAATTATATATTAATCTAAAGTAAATTTCGTTTTACCTCTGAGAGACACTTTTTTTGCACACAATGAACTAAATGGACAGGTCACTAGGACTCCAAAAGCTCAGAGAAGGTTGGGGGAGAGAACCCACTAGACAGCTGTTGGGTGACAGATGGTAGCTTTCTGTCAAGGCCATCAGCTTGTTCTTTAATGTGCACAGGATATGACTCTCCTGCACATTGGGCCACAGAATAATGTCCCATCTGATGGACAGTGGCCTTTCCAATCCCATTGGTGTCCCCTACTTGTGGGCATGGTGGGGAGTTTAGCGGAGATAAATTTCAATGCTGGCCTATCTGGGATTGCAACCTGGGAACTGCAGATTGCGAGCCTGGCATGCTACTGACTGAGCCACCCCCACTCAAAAATCTTCCCGAATATTATAATATCATTGGGCAACAAATTTTCATAAAAGTCATGTTCTGAGATAAATGTAGCCATTTCGTGAAGATTTCAAGGTGCTGAACATGAATATGACAATGAAAATGCAAAATTGGCTATGATTTCTGAGATATCTGCAATAGTTTCTTATGTAATAGAATAATACGTTTATATAATATGTATCGGTAAAACATTCCGCTTCTACTTCTGACATCGCTTGTACAGCTGCTCAGGATCATCTCTGGTGAGCGTCCAACAGTAATCAGTCAACATTGAAGTGGACCAGTTTCCCCGGTATCATTTCTCCATCGCTGCAATATCCTGGTGAAAACATTCATCATGCTCATCACTAACCATGCCACAGTCGTAGGGGAAGAAATTTAAGTGGGAATGGAGAAAGTGGATCTTTAAGGACATATTGCAACCAAGTTTCTGATACAGAGACAACATGTCCTTAACCAGCTTCTGGTAGTTGTCTGCCCTGACATTCCCGAGAAGTTTAGTTGACACCAGACAAACGCGTCCCAAGCCTTTTTCTCATCACCCTGAAGCAGGTTGTCAAACATCTGGTCTCTAAACAGCTCATGCATCTGAGGACCCACAAAAATTCTCTCTTTAATTTTCACTTCACTGAGTCGAGGGAATTTGCTCAGCTGTCCCATTCACATAAGTAATAGCAGTACTTCGTATATTCCAGCTACAGAGCCACTACCTTCAAGTCACAATAGATATGCCAATCATACTTGCTGTACTGAAGGCAGTTAAACAGCTGTTTTAGGTTGTAATAGATTTCTTTCATGTAGACAGCATGTCCGACCGGAATGGATGGAAGTCAATTTCCATTATGCAGCAACACCACCTTAAGACTCAATTTTGAGGAGTCTATGAATAGTCACCATTCTTGAGGGTCATGTTTGATTACGAGGGCATTCATCAGGCCATCTACAATGGAGCAAAACACATTCCTGAAAACGGTTAGAATTAAGTGTGACTGCCCACCACATTTGAGACCAATCACTCAAGTAGCATGAAATCATGGAGAAACTTAATTTCTGCCACTGAAGATGTCAGATGTGTCATCTGCTCATTTGTTTGTCTGCCTGCTTGCCTGCCCAAATTGCACTTATTAAAAATTATGATTTTGGCATATATCATAATTTTTAATAAGTGCAAAAAAAAAAAAGCTGGCAGGGTGGCTCCTTTTCACAAGCTGCCCCTGCATCTTGGCAAAATGTACCTTAGAAAATGATAAATAAAAAATAAATAAATACCCCCTCAAGCAGCTGCTTGCCACAGAGGTCTGACAGGAGCCTGTCAGTTTATATGCCATAGTAGAAGGTCTGGTTAATACGGGGTGGGGAGTGGGTCCTGAAGGACCCACTCCCCATGGGGAAAGCACGTGCTCCGTTTCACGACACTACACGTGCATAGCAACTAGAGGCTTGGAAATAGAAGATGAAGTTTGTCTCAGAGGAGACAAGTCGGGACATGGAGTATGGGTGGCGTTAAAGGGGGTGCTGAGTGCAGCCCGGGAAGAAGGTTGGAAAATAAGTCAAAGAGAGACAGCAGCCACGGACCTCAAAGGAGAGAGTCCCGAAGCCGGCAGACAAGCCAGCCTATGTCCCTCAAGTGTGCCCTGATACGGGCACTCTCAATGGACACAGAGACCAGTTCGCCTGCTACCTCATTGATTGCTTGGGAGTCCCTGAGTTCGTTAGCGAACCCTTCAGTGATCGGACATCTGAGGATATAGTGCCCGACATCTGCATCTGGAGCCCCACAGCCGCAGTAACTGTGGGCAGAGATTTTGAAACGCTCCAGGTATTTGGGGAAACGCCCATGTCCTGTTAGGACCTGCGTCAAATAGTGGTCAGAGGATCTCAGGGGTAGACTGACCCTTTTCAAGAATGTCTTTGTTTGAAGACCATTCTCAGTCGTATCCCAGAGCCTCTGCCACTCCTGAATGGTACCTTGGCCAATTATAGACTTCAGGGTAGTTTTTGAAGTCTTTACCGCTATCACAGGTTGAGTGTTATTACCTGCGGAACGGGCCAGTTGGTCGGCCCGCTCGTTTCCTTCATGCCCTACATGTGCCTTGATCCAGGAGAAGGATACCCTGGGCATGCTCTGATTGCCCAGGATGCACTTGATCTCATTCACTATCTGATGCCTGTTGGTTGCATCTTCAAGTGCATGCAGAGCTGCTTGGCTGTCCGTGTACAGCCTTATGTCATTGTCCAGACCACCGTCATCGAGGGCCCAGTTAAGGGCCTCTCTGATAGCGAGCAGCTCTGCTTGGAAGGCCGAGCCATTATTTGAAACCTTCCTCTGAAAATCATACACTTTGGCCCCTTGATCGAAGACAGTGAAGGCTAAGCCCACACCCTCCTCGCTCTTGGAACCGTCAGTGTATATTTCAATATCTGTACCTGATGGTAACTCCGTGGACCAGGGCACACAGTCTCCTTGTGGGATGCAGATCCCACTTAGCGGTATTTACCTCAAATTCCTCAGGGTCATACTGGACTCCGAGGAATGTTGCTTTTTCCTTAGCCTGCAGGACTCTAAATATGGTCGCTTCTTTACCGACCGTCAAAAATAGAGGAGGGATCCCTGCAAGTACCAGGAGGGCATCCGTAGATGTTGTCCTGTAAGCCCTGGTGATTCGCAGTAAAGCTGGTCTTTGGGCTGCAAGCAGCTTTCTACACATTATGGAGTGGTCAGTCGGGCGCCACCCGCACCATATGTTAGGATCCTCTCCGTTCCCCTAAGATAAATTTCCTTGAGGACCTCGCTTCTGAGTCCCCATGAGATGCGAGCCATACGCCCCAGCTTACACATAACATTGGTGCATTTAGCTTTCAGGTCCTGCAGGTGTGGGATCCAGCTCATCCTCTCATCCAGAGTGATCCCCAGGTACTTTAATGTTGTCGCATGGCGGATGTTTTCGCCTTTTAGTTTGAAAATAGGATACCTCTTCTTGAGGACACCCTCTTTTGCAATAGTAATTGATGTTGTCTTTGCAATGCTGAACCCAAGCTTATTGCGCAGACACCATCCTTCCAGTATTTTAATTGCTGCGTTGCCAGCATCCTCCAGCTTAGCTCTGGAGGACGCTGTTATGGCAAGCAGCAAGTCATCTGCATACGCCTGGAGCCAGACTCCCTCGGGCATAGTCAACTCCAGAGCAGAATCAGCGACTAAGTTCCAGAGGAACGGTCCGCTGCACGACACTTGTGGGCAGCCTCTTTCCAAGTTTCTTGAGGCAGTTCCGCTAGCATGTGAATATGTGACCATCCTCTCACTGAGGTAATTGGCCACTAGAATGAAAATGTTCCTAGGACAGGAACACTCCTTCAATTTATTCAAGATTGCAGGCCACCAGACATTGTTGAAAGCGCCCGTCACATCCAAGGCAATAAGAGAGGTGTGCAACTTGTGCACTTTATTTATCTGAACAATGTCCACCACCTGTTTGATAGCAGCGGTGGTGGACTGGTCAGTCCTGAACCCAAATTGCTTGGGATTCAGGAATCCGTTCTTATGGCAGTGGTAGTACATCCTGTTTGTCAGGAGTTTATCCAGCACCTTTCCCAACACCGGCAGCAGACATATCGGTCTGTAAGATCTTGCATCTGCCGGATCCCTACCTGCCTTGTTAAAGAGGACAAGGTCTGCCTGTTTCCAGGCGGTTGGGAAGGCTCCCAGATTCAAGCATTTGTTGAAGAGCTGGGTGAACAGGCTTTTATGTTCATTAAACACCTGAGAAACGATCTCCACTGTCAGACCATCGTTACCCGGGGCTTTGCCCCGGGCCATTTCCCTGATTACCTCTCTCACCTCCTCTTCTGAAAACGGAATGTCATCCGGCGTATCTGGTGGAGTCCTGCAATTTTCCCTAAGGAGTTGATGTTCTGCATCATCAGTGCTCCTGTCATCTTTAGGGAATAAATTATCTAATAGTACCTGGATGGTCTCGCCAAAGGAAGTGGTCTTGGATCCATCTTCCTTGCGAACGTAAGCAATTTCCAGGGGTTTAAAATCTTTATCCGTAGCTGGCCTGTACTGTAATGTGAAAGGGTTCTGTGCAGAGACCTCGCTGCAGAACTTCTGCCAGGAAGTCAGCTGCGCCTCTCGTATGGCGAGCTTATACTTTGCTTGTTCCATCCTGTACAGTTCCTCTCTGGCACTTCTCTCCACATTGTGGCACCTTTGATATCTCCGTCTAAGAGCTCTTACTCTTTTCCTTCTAACTGCGAGCTCAGGTGTCCACCAGGGCACTGATTTATTACTTACTCTGGGTCACCTTTTGAATCCGAAGGTCATCTCACATCCAGTACATAAACATTCAGTTAGTTCTCCCAAGATGTTATCTAGAGAACCGCAATCTCCTATGTCACCGACGCGCTGGCCGATCTTCGCCAGTTCCGGTGACACACAGCGCATGAGCTTGCACCAATCAGGAGCTTTGCCCACCGCAAACCGTCATGCATATTGTGGTGGAGATGATGTTCCACCCACCTGGAACATGATGTAATTATGGTCGCGGTTAGAGACCATGTCACTGACGCACCAGCCCTGAATCAGGGGAAACAACCGAGGTGATACCAGGGTCAAGTCTATCCAGCTCTGCCCTCTTGGGCCAGTAAATGTAGCTGGAGTGTCCCAATCATTTAATAAATATAAGTCAGCAGAGTTGATAAAATCAAGAGTCATATCACCTCTAACATCTTGTCGGCTTGAACCCCACAGGGGATGCTTCGCGTTGAAGTCCCCGCCGATAATTACGGTCTTAGAGTTAACCCGAGCCAGGACGTTTTGCAGCTCGGTTAACGAGTCCTCAATGTTGTTGTTTGGAGGACAGTAAATGGAGATGGCGTGTACTATTAATCGTCCGTACCCAATCTCCACTACTACAATTTTATCTGTGTGATATGCCAGGATGGCATTCACCTTGGGGTTCAAAACAACAATTCCAGCTTTAGGCTTGGTGCCTTTTTCACAAAATTGCCTGCTAGTCAGAGGGAGTCCTCTAATAACGTTCTCTGTGCAGTAGGGTTAGGATGGCAGGACCTCAGCAGAAAAACGACACATACATCCATGTCTTACCCGGGGCTTGAACCCAGGTCCCATAAATCAGTAGCCAAGCGCCCTAACCACTCGGCCACAGGACGGCTTGACGCAGCTTTTTAACTTATGTGCATAACTACTTAAATTTAGGTACTTTAAACTATTATGCCTTACTGGCATGGTGGTTAAGGTTGGGCTGTTTTACTCTGAGTGGCAATTTTTTGCACACAATAGGCTAAATGACCAGGTCACAAGGACCCCGAAGCCTCAGAGAAGGTTGGGGGAGGGAACCCACTGGACAGCTGTTGGAAGGCAGATGGTAACCTCCCATCAAGGCCATCCAGCATGTTCTTTAATATGCACAGGGTATGGCTCTCTCTTGCACATGGGGCCACGGCTTAACATCCCATCTGGTGGATGGCAGCCTTTATAAACCCATCAGTGACTGTACCATGATCAGGGTGGGGAGTTTTGTAGAGATAAATCTCAATGCTGGCCCAGCTGGGACACGAACCTGGGAACTACAGATTACAAGCCTGGTGCACTACTGACTGAACCATCCCTATCCCTACTTCCTAGGACCATTATCTGTTCTATATATTGAAAATCAATCACTTCAAATTCAAAAATTTTTTGCTTCAAAGATAATTAAAGGGGAACTTCTGGAACCTATCTTCATCATTTTCATTCTTGGACTGAAAAGAGGATGAATCACAGAAACTCATTGAAGTTAAGATTCACCATTTGATTATATAAGTAATTCAAAATAGGAGTGGCCTGTTTAATCCTTAAAGTGTCTGAAGAGGGATAATGATCTATTTAATATTTTCCTATGAGCATTAAACTATATATAAGTTACTGTTGTCAAATGGCTTTAAATGCAAATTTATTTGCAAAAAAAAAAGATAAAAAAAAAGACCAAAGTGATCATTTTCACCATTATTGGAGACCATTATTGGAGAACAAGTGCTCATTTTCACCATTATTATCACCAAAGACAGCTTTACATTTGTAATATGAAAATATATATATATATGGAGTTAGCTTTGCATTAGCAACACCTACCTAATACCTTATGGAGCCACCTTTTGTCTATAATACAGTCCATACATTTCAGGGCATGGACTCCACAAGTTGTTGCAAGGTGTCTTGTGGTAATGCTACCATGCATTCCACAATGTATCTTGTAATGCCTGAACATTTCCAGGTGGTGGGTCAGAGCATTGAACTGCCTTTTCCAGTAGGTCATGAACATGGTCAATTGTGTTGAAATTAGGGTTACCAAATGCCAGTATCCTAAAAGGAGGACATGCTTTCAATTGTGGAATAAAATAAGTTTTTTCCTACCAAGTTTTATGTGAAGCACCGACTAACAGTTGAGTCAGAAAAAGTCATAATACTTATTAAATATACTTTAAAATATATGATGTGCAAATTTTTATTCCTACTTGATAAGCAATGACGAGTTATTTTCCCTTAAGGGGCATAATGGATAGTAATTATTTGCTGTTGCAGAAGGCAAAGCTTCTGTTTCTGATGAACTCCAACTGAGGTAGTGGTCAGTAGTGTTTTCGGTTTAGGTAGGGCATGTGCTGGTATGATAAGGCTCCAACATACTACGAGTAGTCTTTAATTCCTTCGCTGTCTTTTACGTTGCAAACAATCTGCTCTCAACTCTCATTGCTCTACCTTTCCGTGGGCAGAAGCAAATTTTTTCGCAGTTTTCTAAAGAGCATACTTTTTAAATCTGGTATATAAACTGCTAATATTGGGATTACAGAAAATAGTAACTTTTACAATAATTTAGCATTCACGATTTGCATTTACAGTAAATTATGTTTTAGTCATGGGTTCAAGAAATTAAAAAAAAGCACAAAAAAAGAGTTTTTAGTTTGAAACATGAGTTTATACAAAAAGGAGGACATTTCATATTTTTTCAAAAATATGAGATGAAAAAGGAGAACATGGCCTTCTTTTTAGTCCTTTCTTTTGGAGGACATACGGCAACCCTAGTTGAAATCCAGTGAGCTGAGCAGCCATGGGAAAATGGAGAATTCATTGTCATGTTCCTGAAACCAGTTTGCAATCTGCTGGGTCATGCGAGATGGCATATTATCTTGTTCGATTGTTTACCTCTGAGCAGCACTTTTTTGCACACCATGGGCTAAATGGACAGGTTAAAAGGACCCCGAAGGCTCAGAGAAGGTTGTGGGAGGGGACCCACTGGTACAGCTACTGGGAGACAGATGATAGTCTCCTGTCAAGGCTATCCAACATGTTCTTTAATGTGTACAGAGTATGGCTTTCCTGCACATGGGGTCACGGCCTTACGTCCAATCCAATAGACGGCAGCCTTTCCAAGACCATCGGTGTCTCCTACTGACCATGGGCAAGGTGGGAGTTTTGCAGAGATAAATCTCGATGCTGACTCAGCTGGAACTCGAACCTGGGAACTGCAGATTATGAGCTTGGCACGCTACCGCTGAGCCATCCCTGCCCCTATTATCTTGTTGATAGATGTCAGAGTTGTCTGGATACAGTGTCGACATGAGGGGTGTACTTGGTTGGTGAGATAAAAAGATAGATGGTCCTGATTGAGCTGTTGATTTGCTATAAGTGGACCCAGCTCATGCCATGAAAACAGTCCCCAAACAATAACACAATGGCCTCCAGCCTGATGAACACAGACATTTGCTTTCCCCAAGCGTGAACATGCATATTAATATGATGGAGTTGGAAATGGGATTCATTTGACCAGGCAACAGATTTACACATATTGGCAGTCTGGTGTTGATGCTGATGTGCCCATGTTCCTGACCTTCAGTAATCACCAGTGTCACAGACTGCTCCATTCCTAGAAAAGGGAGTGATGCTAATGCAAAGCCAACTCAGTGTATATACTCCTTTAGATGATGGCATTTAACCTTTACAGTGTTGAGTTTCTGAATCTGAACTAACTGTGGTGGCCAGATTTATCTTTGTTTTCAGAAAATAAAAAGTTTTAGAACCTCATCCTGAAATAACTAATGAATTGAAATATGTCATATTTTATACCAAAGAAATAGAATTTAACTGTGCTTAATAAAATGGCAAAAATTCAAAGGAAAAAAAACATTTAAGTTAACATTTTTAAGCATTTTTTTAAAACATTTCAAAATTTTACTGTTTTTTCTACTTTATCTTTAGTAATATATATATATTTCCATTTTTTTCTATTTATTTTATTATTCTAACATAAACAGTTCATAATATTTCTATTAATGTTAAAATCTATGTTATAAAAAATATTAAATTTTCATTATTATGAATCTGAAAACAATTGGTTAAACTTAACAATTAATATTGCTGCAAAAATTATGTGTAAAAGTTTTGTACAAAATGATGCTTCTTATACATTTAAAATTTACTTGAAATTTTATTTTTCAGAAGTGAACTATGCTTTTAACATAACAGTAAATACTGAACGTTTATTACCACATTGATGATGGAGTACAAGAAAATTTCATTTTTCTGTAACTGGATGGCTTATGGATGAAATCAAGATATCTGCCTTCATCAACAACGAATAACAGTCAGATGAAACTCAAAATTCTGACTTATCAGTTTTTGTGATCACTGTTAAAAATAATGATTATATGCACAAATGAATAAAACATGAAAAATAACTACACTACCATAATATGCTTCAAAATTGTAATTTATAAAAAGGAAAAGTTTCATTTACTTTGAGATTCTCAATTTCTTCTTCCTGCTTTGCAGTCAGCATAGATGCCAGGGATTTACGACATTCTTCATTAAAAATATCAATCATTAGAGGACAGCGATCAGCTAATACTTTCAAACAAAGAGCTATTCTTTCTAGATCATCATCATTAATGTTCTGAAAAAATAAAATTATTTTTCATTTGAAACTCTATTATGTGGTTAAACATATTACTGATCATATAACAGTAGTTTCCAAAGTTTGTGGAGATGTTCCCCCAACTAAGAAATATTTTTTTTTGCGTGGAAAAACTGCATAGCAAAATTGATTATATTATTGAAATGTAAGATATTGTTTAATTTTGTGCACTGCATTTAGAAAAACAACACTTGCAATTACAAGACTGCTTCATTATCTTAAAAGCATTCTTCAATACTGAAGTCCATGCAACAAAGAGTAGCTCTGTGATCTTGATATCTAGCAAAACCCTAAACGTGTTAATAAAAAAAAAATCTGTTCTTTATATACACACAAAGTTAAGAAGGGAGGGGGGGGGGAGGGAGGGGCATGATGAAATCTTTGCTAAGTTGTGTCCAACAGTATTTAAAATTTAAAAACCATTGATATAACACATCGGATTATTTCTATATAAAAACAGTTATTACACTTGAGGCAATAAATTGCCATTAGCAAATTGGTAGCAAAATAAAATTAAAAAATATCAGAAAATTGAAAACCTTTCAGGTTTTTTACCTTTGCAGATATGTATATTTTGGTCTTATTTCTATAATAAATATTGATCTTTTGGACTTACGTTACATTGCTGCTTTTTCATGATGAGAATGTCTTACAATCTGTTGCTGCAGAATTTTTTTTATCATTTCTTGGTTTTTCCATCAAAAAAAAAAAACTGATACTTTACTGTTTCCCAAGACTGAATGAGGTCTTGGATACTGAAGCAAAACTGCTATCCTTGGGTCGGAAATAAGCCATCCTATGGCTGAGAGATGATGCAATTTTGTGAAGAGCATTTTACCTCCCCCACCGCCACTCTGAAAATATTCCCTTTTTTGCTTAGGGCACTAACTTTTTGGCATTTTGCCAAATTCCCAAATTGCAACACAAAACAGTCAAGGAACTGTTCTTCCATTTCCATAAACAGGACAGAATATCCCTGGAGTGTGAACAGCGCAAAGCCATCTTATGCAATTTTGTCCTAAGTTTTAAAACATTGCAATGAAAAAATTATAAACATTCAATAGAAAGTTTTCTTTGTGTTATAAGCATTATAATTATTATGGCTTTTTTTAAAATTTTATTTGCATTGCTAAATACTTTACTACATTACACTAAAAGAACACTATTAAAATAATTATTTTCCTTTTTGTTACATATTTTATATTTACAAAATCTAGAATTAAATTCTGATTAATTTGGCATACACCATCACATATATATCTGTTAATTAGTTATCTGGCAAAACAGTTCTAAAGCTTTGGGTGAGCATAGTGAAAAAATAGCCAAGTCTTTGGATGTAGATTAGTTTTCAGGCTGGACCCTATAATGGTAAAGGTATGGGTAGGGAAACTTTTCTGAGTGCAAGCCATTTGATGTACACTCTGAAGTTCAACAAGATAGAAATCATATTATGATGTATAACTTATTTACTTTATTGGATTATTATTATCAAAAAATTATTACGAAAAATAAAAAACTATTGCAAAATTATTTTAAATTTTATTTTTTGTTCAATATAGGTGGGTACAAAAAAAATGGAACTGAGTTTGTTCTTTCATAATCAAGTTCCATTGTGAAGAACAAATTTTCGAAATTAATGAAAGTCAATTTTGAAAATTAGTTCTTCATCAACAGAACTTGATTATGAAGAAATTTCTCAGTTTCCATTTTTGACACCCATGTGACACATCAGTGATTCAATTTCTTGAATAGTTTTTTCAAAGATTCATAATGGAAAACACTTGTTTAAATATGTAGGGTGAACCAAGTATCACCATCATGTTCATTGCATGATGAATTGTCTCTTGTTTAAACTTTTTAAAGATTCCAGTATAGGAGCAATCATAAAAGTTTGTTCCAATTGAGAATTACATTGAAGTTCAATTGATTTAAATTGAAATTTACAACTAACTTCTTCATATTAGGGTTGTCTGAAAAGTAATGGCAATCCTGCTACCAAATGCAGGGAATGTTTCCAATTGTGCTTGTTTGCACATCCTGTGGCATATAGAACCTGTTCCGGAGGTAAGCCATCATTCACATGGTGCCTTGGTAGGATAGTGAACAAAATAATATCATGGTAATATCAGACTCTTGCCAGAGTGCCCTAAGACAAGCTCACGTAGCTGGAACAATGCAGGTTTATCAAAATCAGGATGGCTTATGGCTTATGGCCTGGGGAAGCATGTGGGGAATGCAGCACTACCCTGTCATACAACTACATCATGGGTGCAGTCCTATTGACAGGGTCAGGTCAATGTTAATGATGCTCACCATACAGGGCTCCTGCAGGAAAAAGTTTCAGTCTGTACAGTCATGCGGAATGTTGAGACATTGGACAACATGCCAATTGGCAAAAGAAGTTAGACTAAGTAATTCCACCATTCAGCACATCCTGGGCATGCAAAAAATCGCAGCATGGTGGGTCCTACACCATCTCATGGAGGTGCAAAAGTGGAACAGGTATGCTGCTGCAAACCTTCACCTGTAATGGTATCACAATGAGGATTAAAACAAGTTTAATGCACGATTATGCTGTTTATAAGGGTGTGAGCTTAAAAGCAATCACATTACACAAAGACTATTTCAAAACAATCAAGGTAAGAGTTCTTATACATGCTTATGACCGAGCTTAAGGAAATCTTTAACAAGTTTAAAGTTCCAAAGTAATTGTCATAACATTACCATTTGTTGAAGTAGTCCTGCTAGCTCAGCTGGTTGAATGAATTGACATGGCTTCTTCTGTGCTATCTTCTTCATTGATGTTTTGCACAAATGCTGTCGATTCACAGGTATTACTGATGGTATATACTGATATATATATATACGTGTGTTAAACTCCAGATGCCAGTCTGAAAGACTATGTTGATTCCACATATGTTAAGATGGTTTTGATAGTTGAATTTTCAGATAACAAACTTATTGATGTGGCACAAGATATGCTCAAGAAGCCTTTCCATAGTTAACGTCAGATGTAGTTTTGCTCCAGGTTTATTTTAAGTTTGCTTCAACAAACTCCTTAAACAAGCATATTTCAGTGCAAGTTCTAAAAACAAGGCCAAAGCACTAAACATTAAAACGTTAAAAGTTAGGCCCACCTTTCCCACAAGCTAACAATCTAGAAACACGTTTCTTCCTGGACATGTGCAGAACTTCATCAGGCAAAGTGATCATCAAAGTAATGGACATATATGAGAGTATCCCCTTATCGGTGAGTTAACTAATTTGTTTGATGCTCGTGCAACAGGAGATTCCACGCCACAGGTAGAGGGGAGATATCTATGTTGCACAAGCGGTCTTTGTACAGATTGATAAAAAAATTTTCTGCATATTGTAATTGGAACTTATTAGATGGTGCCATTATTGGTTTATAAGTTAAATTATTAAACTGTATATGATTTTGTTTTGTTGTTTGGGCTAGAGCAGTATTATCATTTCCTTTTTTAATATACAATTGATGTTCCGACATACGTTGTTCATATGAATGGAAAGTTTTACCAATATAAAAGTTCCCCCCCCCCAATATTCTATTCTCATAAGGTATTTCAATTTCATAAATACCCCCGTTGGTTTTTGTTTATCTCTATCATTTACGATTAGGTTCTTAATTGCATTATTAATCTTATGAGGCATATTTAGGTCATATTTAGTTACTATATTTTTAATTGTTTTAGATAGTCCAGGTATAAACGGAAAACTGTACGTATATTTAATATTCTCTACAATTTGAGCGTGGTTTGGTTGAGATGTTTTCTGCATATTGTATTTCACTGCTTTTTGTATTTTATTGATGCATTTTTCAGGATATCCAGCTATTCTTGCTATATTATATATAATACTTAACTCTTTATCTAATATGGTTTTGTTGGAGGAGTATCTATATGCACGTGAAAAGTATGTTTTAATAGCAGATTTCTTATATTCCCATGGATACGCTTAATCATATGGGATGAGGTTCGGTATAAATGTGGGTTTTCTATACACAGCAGTGTTACATCTTAATTGATTGCATTTGATTAAAATGTCCAGAAATGGTATTTCACCATTTTGTTCAATTAGTTTTTTAAGTTCTGCTACAGGGTGTTGCCAAAAAATTAAAGTATCATCAACACATCGGAGATAAAGTAATGGTTTATGTTGTATTTTCATAAGAGCAGTTTCTTCAACATACCTCATCACAATGTCGGCCATGAGTCCAGACAGAGGGGATCCCATTGGGACGCCCTGTCTGAACTCATGTCTGCCCTGCAACAACAAACCAATTAGAGGAGGTAGCCAGGTCCAGGGTCTCATGTACGCTAAAGTACTGTTGTGCCCTGGGCCTGGCGACCTCCAACCACTTAGCTTTCAATCGCATCGTTGCATCCAACACAGGTGTGTTTGGATAAGCGATACGACGTCAAGTGAGTGGATGGTTGTTGTGTCGGTGATGCAGGTCTGCTGAATATGACCAATAGCATCATGACATGAAGTTAATGTATACTGTGTTGGTGGAAAAAATGGGCTAAAGAAATCAAATAATGCACGTTCCAACATATATGTTGGAGACTTGCATTTATTAATCAAAGGTCTGAAGGGTTTATTCTCTTTATGCATTTTGATCTTTACAAACATCTGAGGAATGTCTGGATATATAGGTGGTCTACATGCTCGGGGAATACTTTCAGGTAAGTGAGGGTCATTTTGCAAATCTGCCAGACACGTCAAAGTTTTAGGAATGGGGTCTTTATTTAATGGCTGACATCCTAATTCCTGTAATAATTGGGATATTTCAACATCATAATCGGATTTATTTAATATTACAATTTGTTCTGTTTTATCAGCTGGTAAAATTTTTATATCAGAATTGGTTTTCAATTCATTTAAAATTTTAGTTCCTTTCATTATATTAGTTTTTTCCCTATTTTGAATTTCTTCTTGGTGTTTGATAGAATGGTATATTTTAAATCTATTTTATCTTTATCTAGTATAGGTATTTTGTTAATTGTTTGCTCTACTTAGGGTATTAATTCAGTTATCTTAGGTATTAGTTTTGGATACGCATGTTTCGTCCCCTTTTCTAATATTTGCATTTGATCGTTATTTAATGTTATTTTAGACATATTAATAAATTTAGGTTATTTAATGTTATTTTAGACATATTAATAAATTTAGGTTTATTTTCATATGTATTTATGTCCTTAGTATTACCTACTATATTCTGTTTAATGCATACGTTACTTAATTTTTTTATTATGTATTTTAGTACTCCTTAAGGTTTCTCTTTCTATTTGATAATGAATGGTCCCTAATAATTGATTTAAATGTATATAATCAATTTTAAATACAAGTTTAAGATATTGTAAGTAGGTTTGAGTTTCAAGTATACAGATTTCACGGCTAGTTTCTCTGAACACAGCTCTTAACATCTTGTTTTCAGCCATGGTCAGTATGGTATCTACAAAATTATTAAATTTACTCCTATTAATTTGCAAAAACTTTGGTATTACATATTACTTTTTACAATTCATTAAGAATTTTAGTCTAAGTAATTTCCAATTCAACCAGCTGCATCAGTGGGACTGCTTCAACAAATGGTAATGTTATGACAATTACTTCGGAACTTTTAACTTGTTAAAGATTTCCTTAAGCTCGGTCATAAGCATGTATAACAACTCTTACCTTGAGTATTTTGAAATAGTCCTTGCGTAATGTCATTGCTTTTAAGCTCACTCCTTTATAAACAGCATAATCGTGCATTAAACTTGTTTTAATTTTAGTGCTGTGAATTTATAATTGCCAGATATTGCGTACGATTAAATACTACGCATGGCCTCATTAAAGGAGACCAAGAAATTTACCAAAATGAGAGTCTCCCTAAATCGGAAATTACTTAGACTAAAATTCTTAATGAATTGTAAAGAGTACTATGTAATACCAAAGTTTTTACAAATTAATAGGAGTAAATTTAATAATTTTGTAGATACCATACTGACCATGGCTGAAAACAAGATGTTAACAGCTGTGATCAGAGAAACTCGCCGTAAAATCCATATTCTTGAAACCCAAACATACTTACAATATCTTAAACTTGTAACTAAAATTGATTATATATATTTAAATCAATTATTAGAGACCATCCATTATGAAATAGAAAGAGAAACCTTAAGGAGCACTAAAATATATAATAAAAAATTAAGTGACTTATGCATTAAACAGAATATAGTAGGTAATACTAAGGACATAAATACATATGAAAATAAACCTAAATTTATTAATATGTCTAAAATAACATTAAATAACGATCAAATGCAAATATTAGAAAAGGGGGCGAAATATGCGTATCCAGAACTAATACCTAAGGTAACTGAATTAATACCCCAAGTAGAGCAAACAATTAACAAAATACCTATACTAGATACAGATAAACATAGATTTAATATATACCATTCTATCAAACACCAAGAAGAAATTCAAAATAGGAAAAAAACTAATATAATGAAAGGAACTAAAATTTTAAATGAATTGAAAACTAATTCTGATATAAAAATTTTACTAGCTGATAAAACAGAACAAATTATAATATTAAATAAATCCGATTATGATGTTAAAATATCCCAATTATTACAGGAGTTAGGATGTCAGCCATTAAATAAAGACCCCATTCCTAAAACTTTGACGTGTCTGGCAGATTTGCAAAATGACCCTCACTTACCTGAAAGTATCGCCCGAGCATGTAGACCACCTATATATCCAGACATTCCTCAAATGTTTGTAAAGATTAAAATGCATAAAGAGAATATAAACCCTTCAGACCTTTGATTAACAAATGCAAGTCTCCAACATATATGTTGGAACGTGCATTATTTGATTTCTCTAGCCCATTTTTTCCACCAACACAGTATACATTAACTTCATGTCATGATGCTATTGGTCATATTCAGCAGACCTGCATCACCGACACAACAACCATCCACTCACTTGACGTCATATCGCTGTATCCAAACACACCTGTGTTGGATGCAACGATGCGATTGAAAGCTAAGTGGTTGGAGGTCGCCAGGCCCACGGCACAACAGTACTTTAGCGTACATGAGACCCTGGACCTGGCTACCTCCTCTAATTGGTTTGTTGTTGCAGGGCAGACATGAGTTCAGACAGGGCGTCCCAATGGGATCCCCTCTGTCTGGACTCATGGCCGACGTTGTGATGAGGTATGTTGAAGAAACTGCTCTTATGAAAATACAACATAAACCATTACTTTATCTCTGATATGTTGATGATACTTTAAATTTTTTTGGCAACATCCTGTAGCAGAACTTGAAAAACTAATTGAACAAAATGGTGAATTACCATTTCTGGACATTTTATCCAAATGCAATCAATGAAGATGTAACACTGCTGTGTATAGAAAACCCACATTTATACCGAACCTCATCCCGTATGATTCAGCGCATCCACGGGAATATAAGAAATCTGATACTAAAACGTACTTTTTACGTGCATATAGATACTCCCCCAACAAAATCATATTAGATAAAGAGTTAAGTATTATATATAATATAGGAAGAATAGCTGGATATCCTGAAAAATGCATCAATACAAAAAGTAGTGAAATACAATATGCAGGAAACATCTCAACCAAACCACGCTCAAATTGTAGAGAAAATTAAATATACACACAGTTTTTCGTTTATACCTGGACTATCTAAAACAATTAAAAATATACTTACTAAACATGACCTAAATATGCCACATAAGATTAATAATACAATTAAGAACTTAATTGTAAACGATAGAGACAAATGAAAACTAACGGGGGGTGTTTATGAAATTGAAATACCTGATGAGAATAGAATATTGGGGGGAAAACTTATATTGGTAAAACTTTCCGCTCATATGAACAACATATGTCGGAACATCAATTCGATATTAAAAAAGGAAATGATAATACTGCTCTAGCCCAAACAATAAAACAAAATCAAATACAGTTTAATAATTTAACTTATAAACCAATAACGGCACCATCTAATAAGTTCCAATTACAACGGGCAGAAATTTTTTTTATCAATCTGTACAAAAACCCTTGTGCAACATGGACATCTCCCCTCTACCTGTGGCATGGAATCTCCTGTTGCGCGAGCATCAAACAAATTAGTTAACTCACCGATAAGGGTTGGGTTGGGTTGTTTTACCTCTGAGCGGCACTTTTTTTGCACACCATGGGCTAAATGGCCAGGTCACATGGACCCCGAAGGCTCAGAGAATGTTTGGAGAGGGGACCCACTGGAACAGCTGTTGGGAGACAGATGGTAGCCTCCCGTCAAGGCCATCCAGCGTGTTCTTTAACGTGCACAGGGTATGGCTCTCCCGCACACGGGACCACGGCTTAACGTCCCATCCGACGGACGGCGGCCTTTCCAAGCCCATCGGTGTTTTTGCGGAGATAAATCTCAACGCTGACCCAGCTGGGACTCGAACCTGGGAACTACAGATTACGAGCCTGGCGCCCTACCGACTGAGCCACCCCCGCCCCTCCCCTCACCGATAAGGGATACTCTCATATATGTCCATTACTTTGATGATCACTTTGCCTGATGAAGTTCTGCACGCATCCAGGAAGAAACATGTTGCTAGATTGTTAGCTTGTGGGAAAGGTGGGCCCAACTTTTAACGTTTTAATGTTTAGTGCTTTGGCCTTGTTTTTAGAACTTGCACTGAAATATGCTTGTTTAAGGAGTTTGTTGAAGCAAACTTAAAATAAACCTGGAGCAAAACTACATCTGACGTTAACTATGGAAAGGCTTCTTGAGCATATCTTGTGCCACATCAATAAGTTTGTTATCTGAAAATTCAACTATCAAACCACCTTAACATCTGTGGAATCAACGTAGTCTTTCAGACTGGTATCTGGAGTGTAACACACGTATACATCAGTGGTTAATACCTGTGAATCGTCAGCATTTGTGCAAAACATCAATGAAGAAGATAGCACAGAAGAAGCTATGTCAATTCATTCAACCAGCTGAGCCAGCAGGACTACTTCAACAAATGGTAATGTTATGACAATTACTTCGGAACTTTCAACTTGTTAAAGATTTCCTTAAGCTCGGTCATAAGCATGTATAACAACTCTTACCTTGACTATTTGAAATAGTCTTTTTGTAATGTGATTCCTTTTAAGCTCACACCCTTATAAACAGCATAATCGTGCATTAAACTTGTTTTAATTTTAGTGCTGTGAATTTATAAATGCTACACAATGATTGGTTGGTTGGTTGTTTGGGGTTTAATGGCGCATCGGCAACAAGGCCATAATGCGGCAAACAAAAGACAATATAAAAGATAAAAACATAGAACCCCGTAACCAAAAGTTAAAATACATTTTCAACATTGTAAAGTGGTAAAACAACAGAAAACAAGTGTATGTGAACAGAGTAAAACAAGTGTAGAAATATTAAATAAAATAATTCCAGGTGTAAGAGACCTGGGGTAAATAATGCATAAATTAAGGTAAAATCAGATTCGGTTAAAATATCCACAATATTTCAAAAAGGTAAAAACTGGAGATAAAATGCAATGATCAGATAAAAGATGTCCGAGTGTAAGAGGCTCGGACATAAAATTATGAAAGTTAAAATAACATTGACGTTCAAAATTAAAACACGGACATTCGACTAAAATATGTTTAATAGTTAAAATGGTGTCACAAAACTCGCACTTAGGTACGTCGTCCGCCCGTAAAAGAAACGAATGAGTAATAAACGAGTGACCTAAGCGGAGCTGAGCAAGTACAACTTCCTCCTTGCGATTCCTGCGGTAACAAGACTGCCATGGTTTGATGATAGGTTTAATCTCAAAGAGCTTGTTCGTAAGCTGTTCCGACCAAGATCTCTGCCACTGTGCCCGGAGCTCGGTGGTAAAACGTTGCCGGAAATCCAGATAGGGAACCGGCAACGGAGAGTCGGACAGGGGGGTGGCTGACTTGACAGCAGCATCTGCCAAGTCATTGCCCCTAATCCCGACGTGACCGGGCACCCAACAGAAATGGATTGTGGTTGTGGCTGCCAGACGATGTAGCTGCTGGCGGATCTTAGTAAGAACAGGGTGAGGTCGATGCCTCACCGAGATCAAAGTCTGTAGTGAGCTAAGCGAGTCGGTGTAAAGCACACACCGACGATGATGCTTAGTCGCCACGTGGTCCAAGGCGAGGCTGATAGCATGCAACTCTGCAGTGAAGATGGAACACTGCAGTGGGATCTGGTCTGCAATGATTACATCACAGCAGACCATGGCTGATCCCACCGAAGTGCTGGACTTCGAGCCATCTGTAAAGACAGGCAAGAAGTCCGGGTGCTCAGCACGATGGCTGGCAAAGAGTTGCCGGTACACACAGTCAGGTGTAAAGGCCTTCCCCATCCTGCACAGGGAAAAATCGCAGGAAGGGGAAACAGCGAGCCAAGGTGGAAGTGGCTCAGCTGTCGACTGTGCAACGCTATCGAGACTGGTGTTGATGTCTCTGAGGTAGCCTCGGACATGCAAACCAAATGGACGAATGGCAGTCGGCCGATTAGTGTAAAGCATTTCCCACTTTGGACTGAAAACACAGTCCCAAGTGGGATGGCCAGGCAGGGATCGCAATTTAGATGCATATTGTAGGGACAACTGCTGACGGCGAAGAGATAAAGAAGGTTCGTCGGTCTCAACGTAAAGACTCTGGACCGGTGAGGTGCGGAAGGCTCCCGTACACACACGGAGAGCCTGATGATGGAGGGGGTCCAGCACCTTCACCACCGAATCCCGGGCCGAGTCGTACACCTGGGATCGGTAGTCCAGTTTCGATCGGACAAGTGCACGGTACAGGCGGAGCAAAGAACATCGGTCTGCCCCCCAAGAGAGGGAGGAGAGGACCTTGACGATGTTCAATGCCCGCGTGCACTTGGACCTGAGATGACGTATGTGTGGTAAAAAGGTCAATTTCCGATCGAATATGAGACCGAGAAACTTGGTCTCCGCCACAACTGGAATGATGTTACCCCCGAGCTGCAGCTCGGGATCCAGATGAAGATTACGCTTGTGGCAAAAGTGCACACAAGCGGTCTTCTGTGGGGAGAACTGAAACCCATTTGCCGTCGCCCAAACCGAAAGATTGTTCAGGGCAATTTGCAGTTGTCTTTTAATGACCCTCATGCTGGACGATGAGCAAAAGATGCTAAAGTCATCAACATAAAGGGCATTGCCTACTGATGAAGTTGTCTAGTTATAGAATTAATCTTGACAGCGAAAAGCGTAACACTCAGAACGCAGCCTTGTGGCACCCCCTATTCTTGGGGGTATGGCCGCGAGAGAGTGTTACCGACACGGACACGAAAAGAACGTGTCGATAAGAAGTTGGAGATGAAGATCGGCATGTGACCTCTTAAGCCGAAGCTGTGGAGGTCACGAAGAATGCCGAATCTCCAAGCCGTGTCGTACGCTTTTTCGATGTCGAAGAAAATTGACACCAAGTGCTCTCTACGTAAAAATGAATTTCTGATAGCCGATTCGAGGCGTATCAGATGGTCAAGAGTTGACCATTGCCTGCGAAAGCCACACTGGGTGTTGGAAAGAAGGTTGTGATGTTCTAAATACCAGATGAGTCTGGCATTTACCATTCTTTCCAACACCTTGCACACGCAGCTCGTCAACGCGATGGGACAATAATTGGAAGGAATCTTGGGATCTTTGCCTGGCTTGGGGAAGGCCAAGACGATGGCCTCCCGCCAGGAGTCCGGAAACTGTTCCTCGAGAAAATTGCGATTGAAGAGATGGAGCAGCCGATCCGTACTCGATGGTGAGAGATGTTGGAGCATGGCATAATGGACATTGTCCGGCCCTACAGCAGAGGCACGAGAAGAGTGCAGAGCAAGGCGAAGCTCCTCCGCTGTGAATGGCCTGTTGTAAGGCTCCAGGCCATTCGAGTGGAAAGACAGCGGAGAGCGCTCTGCCCTTCTGGGCCAGAAACTCGGGGGAGTAAGAGGAAGACGAAGAGATGGAAGAGAATGACTCCCCCAGAGTGTCGGCAATTGCTTTGGGATCAGCAATTGCCTGTCCATTGTGCTCCAGGATCGATAACGAGTGGGACGTGTAGTTCCCACTCATCTTCCGGACTTTATCCCACACGACCTTAGAACTAGTCGTGCGGGTGATAGAAGATGTATACTTGATCCAAGATTCCTCCTGGCTCTGGCATCGGATGAAACGAGCTTTCACCCTGGCGCGTTTGAAATTTTCGAGGTTGGGGGTCGTCGGATATCTCCAAAACACCCCCCAAGCCTTGTTCTGAGCCTTACGAGCTGCGGTGCAATCTGGATTCCACCACGGTTTCGGAAAGCGAGGAAACCGTGTAGAAGTTTGAGGAATGGTTGATGCAGCTGCATCTACGATACAGTCCGTTATCTCCGCTACTGCCACATTGATGGGCTCCTGGCTAACAGAGTGGTCATCGAGCTCAGAGAGCAGCTCGAAACCACCCCAGTCAGCCCGATCGAGCCTCCACCGCGAGACGCGTGAAGGGCTGCAAGGCCCCCCACGGGAAATGGTGCACACCACGGGGAGGTGATCGCTTCCATACGGGTTGTCCTCGACCTCCCATGTAAAGAGTGGAAGGATCGAGGAGGAGCAGATGGTAAGGTCAATGGCAGTGAAAGTGCGGGTTGGGGAGTGAAAGTAAGTACTGACACCGGTGTTCAACAGGGAGAGAGAAGGATCCAGGAGCCACTGCTCCAGGACCCCGCCCCTCCTGTTGGTGTCAGCACTGCCCAAGGTGGACTGTGTCCGTTGCGGTCCCCCATAATGAGGAAGGGGGACGGCAGCTGCGAGACGAGATCATCAAGATCTTCCTGGAAGACGATGCTCCCAGGTGGAAGATATACAGAGCAGACAGTCAGCGAGAACCCCACGAAGAGACGGATGGCTACCGCCTCTAAGTTGGTGGTGAGGGGTACGACCTGGAATGGAGAATGTTTGCTCACGAGGATGGCGACACCCCCGCGAGCTGGACCATCTCCATCCCGGTCCCGGCGAACTAGTGAAAAGTGCCGGATCGTGGGATCTGCGACTGGCTGCAAGTATGTCTCCTGCAGGCACACACAGATGGGCTGGTGTGCCTGAAGGAGGGCCTTGATGTCATCAAGATTCCTCTGGAATCCATGACAATTCCGTTGTAGGAGTGTGGCCATCTCAGGACTTAGAAGAGTGGGCGGATGATGAATTCCTATTCAACTTAACCGCCGCAGAGGACGGTTTAGTGAATAGGGGGCGGTCGGTATCCATGTCCTCAGAATCGTCCGAGGGGCACGGATTGGTAACCGCCCTTTGAGGAGGAGTAATGAGTTTCTTTTTAGGCCCCGGAGGGGGCCCCTTTGGTTTGGAAGGTCTTGCTGTCTGAGGACGGGAAGGAGGAGGCCTTCCGGTGGAGGTGGAAGGCTGAACTGCAGGAATGGAAACCGGGGTTGATGTCGAAGTCGACACCACCCTCAGTCTCGCCTGCGTGAGGAGGTACTTCGCAGCTGGCGAGAAAGACTCAGTAGGTGGTACACTGATGTCAGTCTGCACCGCAACCGAAGTCATTGGAACGATGGGCTTTCCAATGACTGCACTGGCATAGGAAACCTTGCCAGGTGGGGCGGGCAGTGCAGCAAGCTTTCTCGCTTCAGCATACGAGATGTTGTTCATGATTTTGAGGCGTTGTACCTCCTTTTCCTCCTTCCACTTCGGACAGTCACGGGAGTACGCCGGATGTTCGCCACTACAGTTCACACAGCATGCCTTTTCTGCTGTGCAGTCAGGATCGAGATGATCCTTACTGCCAGAGCAAGCACAGGTTGGCTTGCCCCTGCATGCTGTGCGGGCATGACTGTATATCTGACACTGAAAACAGCGCAGAGGGTTTGGGATATACGGCTGAACCTCACAATGTAAGTAACCTGCCTTGATGGAAGAAGGCAGGCGTGGCGTGTTAAATGTCACAATCAACACCCTGGTGGGTGTCAATTTCCCATCACGGCGTGTCGGAACCCGGTGGACCGCTATTACTCCTTGAGGTGTGAGCTCCGAGAGGATTTTCTCCTCAGTGACTTTGAGAAGGCCCCACTTGGTGATCACACCCCGAGAGGAATTCAAAGTTTTATGGGGAGTGACTTCGACAGCCACCCCACCAATATCTTTTACTTTCAGTAGTTCAGAGTGTTTTGAACAAGCGGTCTCAACCTGCAAGTCACCAGATCGTAAGCGCTTGACAGATTTCGGCTCTCCCGCAAGACCTTTTAAACCTTTGTTGACGAAAAAAGGGGACATGTCCCCAAGCACCTGATCACCCGTGGAGTGGATGATCAGGAACTTTGGGAACGAAGACACAGACACAGAAGATGACGGCAGAGATAACGGAGACAAGGACGAAGACGGGGGTTCATGTCGAGCCCTCTTGTTGGTGGTGACCGCATTTTCATCATTCACTCACGTTTGGTTTTGTGTGGTTCAGTGCCCGCTGTCCCCACCCTCCACGGAGCCCAACAAGGGGACGCCCAGTCCGGCGCCAGGGCTACGCAGGCACTATACCCACACAGACAGTGAGCCAAGCCCTCACAAATAAATAGAAGGAAAATAAAAAGAGAAATGTGCAGAACAAAAACGTTCTACACAAATGAAACAAAGCGTAAAATAAGAAAATTGTGACTGGCCAAACTGGCCGCACAAAGAAAGGATAACTACAAAAGGAAAATAATCTGTGAGGAAACTTGTAAACCTGTACCCGGACCGTGGGCAAGGTTACTCACCGCTCTGCACAGTTGACCCTAGCAGGACCTGCCCACCAGCCGATTGCTCCTGGGGGGGCCACCCCAGGAGCTCCCGTTTGCCGGAAGCAGAGGCCAAAGCAGTGTATAGCAGAGGCCCCGGAATCCGCTGCCCAGCCCCGCGACGGACAGGCTCCCCAATGGCAAGACAGCCAATGGGGACCATGCCAGTCATGAGCTGAGGAGAGAAGACGGGGACCCCCGAGCAACTACCAGGATCCTCCTTTCCCAGGACACAGGTCTCCGCGCACGGCAAACACGCAGGCGAGCGTTTAGGACCCTGCGAAGGTAACCGAGCCAGCGGAACCTTCACAGGGTGGTCCCCCTCACCGCGTACAGGCGCTCACACTGAGGGGGCTACACAATGAGGATAGTGCATTTCTTTGTTACATATTTGTTTAGACATGAACTGTCGACAAAATAAGAGTTGAAACTGAGATGGTAGTTCAATGAGTGGCAACCATTAAGGGCTCCACACCAGAAAAAATTGTGGCAAGAATCCAACAATGTGAAAGTGCTGCTAATTGTCACTTACAACATTGATGGCATTCTCCTTCACCATGCACTGCCCCAGGGCCAAACTGTGAATGCTGAGTACTATCTAAGTTTTCTTCTTGTGCAGCCTCTGTGTCTGGCTATATGATGAAAGCATCAATACTTCATCACAGGGGTATATAAGATCAGTTCTTATTCGCAACAATGTCTGCTGTCAAGTGGCCCAACCTGTGAAGGAGCTATTGGCAAGGTGGTGATGTGAAACTTTGGAACATCCATCATACTTCCCAGACAAAAGCCCTTGTAACTTTGACCTGTTTCCTAAGGTCAAGGAACCACTCTGAAGACAATGGGTTTGCAATATATTTTGGGTTGTTTTACCTCTGAACGGCACTATTTTGCACACAATGGGCTAAATGGCTAGGTCTCAAAGATCCCAAGAGCTCAGAAAAGGTTGGGTGAGGAGATCCATTGGAACAGCTGTTGGGAGAAAGATGTTAGCCTTCAATCAAGGCCACCCAGTGTTATTTAATGTGCACAGGTTATGGCTCTTCCTCACAAGGGGGCCATGGCATAACATCCCATCCAAGGACAGCATCCTTTCCAAGCCCATCAATGTCCCCTGCTGACCATGGGCAGGGGGGTTTTGTGGAGACAAATCTGAATGCCGATCCACCTGGGACTCGAACCTGGGAGGTTTTGCAATACGACCAAGGCATTTCAAGCCATAGGGCAGTCCATCACAGTGATTAACAGAAACAGATCTGCTGCAACATTTGTCAGCTCCCACAGATTCGGAATAAAGCTGTTAACCTAGCTGGTGATTACGTTGAGGGTATGGAATGTTAATTTCGCATGGAAATAAAGTGTTCATTAAGTACCACATGTTGTCATTACTTTTCATACATCCCCTATATTCACTTGAAATGGTGTTTGCAAGTTGTGTAAGTCAAGTGTATCATTTCACTGTGCATCTTAAACCCCCCCCCCCCCGGCGCAAAAAAAAAAATTACTTCAGTTAATAACCTATTTCTATGAAAATTTTAGTGGATCAGATAAATACCTATGCAGACTGCAGTTTTACCATTACTTGGTTAGTGTACCCCGGTTGCTGAATTTCTATGATTGTGACAGTTGCCAACATATTCTGATACTGGTGGCCAGTGACAGAAATGGTAATTAGTTGCAAGGTTGCTAAGAACAATGACGAATGTGGCTGTGAAAAAAACATCATACTGTGACCTTCAGTGAATGCAAAGTAACTTCCTGTAGCTCATGAGTTTTTCATTGTTCAAACGTGACTGTTCTGAGTTTTGCTTGGCCAACCAAACAAAAACAACCAAATATATCAGACCTCCTATCAAAGGATATTCCATGACTAAGTGCCATTGAACTCCATCACCAGGAAATTGAGAGCAAATGTTAAGTGAGCTGCTTTATTTCTAGTTTGAAGCTTTTGTGTAATGTAAGATTGCTTGGATAATAGTGAATGACATTATACACTGAACAATCAAACATTATGACCAGCACGTCTTTATACAAATCAAAGCAACTGCAGGTAAACAACAATATCTGTGAAGGTCATGAAATGGTATTAATAACACCCGATACTGAGCTCTGTTGATTGGTATTATTCTTGTTCTTCATATGGGAAAGGCAGTGGATTTAAGTGAGTTTGACTAAGGCCAAATTGTAATGGTCAAATCATTTCTGAGACAGCAAGGCTGGTGGGTGTTCACAGTCAGCATTGGTTAGAACCTTTAAAAAGTGGCCCAAGGAGGGAAAAACCACAAACTACTGGCAAGGTGTGGGATGACCACGGCTCATCGATGCCAGAGGTGAGTGAAGACTATCCTGTATGATACAAGCCAACAGAAGGGATACTGTGGTGCAACTTGCCTGTAATTTGAATGCTGGTGATGGGAGTAATGTTTCACAATACACAGTACATCGAACCCTGATAAAAATGGGGCTGCATAATCGCAGGCTGCTTCGAGTGCCCATGCTAACCTCGGTTCACCATCGAAAGTGCCTACAATGTGCACATGAGCATCAAAACTGGACCTTGAATGATTGGAAGAAGGTTGTCTGGTCTGATAAATCTCGTTCCCTGTTGCCGGGTATGTGTGTTGTTTACCTGGGGAAGTGTTGCACCAGGATGCAATGTGGGACGAAAACAAGCTGGTGGAGGAAGTGTAATGCTTTGGGAAATGTTCTGCTGGGAAACCCTGGATCCAGTCATTCATGTGCAGGAAACTATGACGTCTACCACCTACCTAAACATCATTGCAGACTAGGTACATCCTTTCATGGCAACGGTATTCCCCTCTAGTAGTGCTTTCTTTTAGCAGGACAATGCACCATGCCACACTGCACAGGTTGTTCGAGAATGGTTCACGGAACATGAGCAAGACTTCCAGGTATTACCCTGACATTCAAATTCCCAAGACATCAATCTAATCGAGCATCTGTGGTTTGTGTCGGAATAGCACATCCGATCTGCAGCGGCTCAACCATGTAACTTACTAATAGTTAAAGGATCTGCTGGTAACATGTTAGTACCACATACCACAAGATACTTTTAGAAACCTTGAAGTGTCCATGCCTCGCCAGGTAAGAGCTGTTTTGTCAGCACGTGGAGGACCAACATCATATTAGGCAGGTGGCCATAATGTTTTGGCTCTTCAGTGTATATCACTTTCTTTACTATAGCATATCCACTTGTCTGGTACTTAGCAATGAACTGTGATTTGAAAGCTCTACAACCACAGTGGCAATATCTTCAGGTTGAGCTGGTTGCAATGATTTCTTCCCTCATCCTGACCTAATTGCAAGACTTCCTGATTCTTTAAAACAGAAAAAACTTGAAATTTTAAATAATCTTGAACAGAATGAGATGGTCCACCCAATTACTCTTACGTTTCCTTAACTAGTTTTACTTTGTTATATTTATCATTTTGGGGATTATTATTTCATTTTTTTGGACATCACAATTCTCGTTTCTGAGCCAAAAGAGTTGCGCATGCGCAACTCTGATTTTTGATTGTTACCACTAATGTGCGCGTGCAGGACATAACCTCGCTTGCATCATAGCTAGCATGATCTTCAGATTATTCAAATGTTTTCCTGGCGTGCAACAGACACTTACCGGATTTGTATGCAGCATGTTATAACTAAGTGATATTAGGTCCCAGAGTTAATATAGTAGTGATGTTAGTTCACAGAGTCAGAATTGATAGATAGTTAATGGAGAGAATGAGAATTGTCAGTGGAGATTAGTAGTATTGTAGTGGAGAGAGATGTAGTAGAGATTTAGATGGATGTGAGTTGTTAGTACTCCAACTTTTGCATTCTTCCATTGAATTTGGTGATTCTTTGAATTTTTTGGAAATAAACTTTGTTTTAGAAACTTTTGAATTTTTTGCTATTTTTCTCTTGAGCAACGTTAATTGATTTTTTGATTAGACAATCCCTTTTTTTTAAATTCTTACTTGAAAAATAACACTATATACATAACAAACTTTATTTCAACTTTATTTGGCAATTAAAATTGCATGGCGCATGACAAAGCTATCCAGAATTTTGAATAAATTTGGATCAAAAAGAAGGTCCAACTAAAAAAGTTAATAATCTTTGGAACATTACAAGACCTTATTGTAGTTACCTTCAATGTTGCCACTTGAATCACTGCAATTGCATCACTGTGATTCTCATGGTATATCTTCCCCATCTGCCAATGGTTGGTGAAGGATAATGGCATTATCTGTCTGTTATAGTAGTTGCTTCTCATGACTTCCTATGACAATCAAACAGAAACAGACCTGATCTAATCAAAGGCTGTTTTCCATTACTACATACTCCATCTGTGCCAGGAAATTGAAAGAAAATGTGAAGTTTGCTCTCAATTTCCTATCCTATATACCAAAACACTGTGCACTATATGCAGATCATACTGCAGAGTGCAAACAACTGAACAAATTCTAAAACAATTTGAACTATGTTCTCTTGTCATTGCCTTTCTTTAATGCATATTGTGGACTGTATGTAACCAAATTTTGTTGTATTCTGTTATATGATGCTTCAGACAGCTCTGGAAAGAGATACTTTAATTAGAACCACCTTCTATTAAAATATATTTCTTTACTTCAAGTATTTGAATTTGTTTATGACTGTTTAGTAGTCTATTATACTCTGAGAGGCCAAAAGTCATGGGAATAGCAGTTAAAGTAGAATTAGTGAACTGTACTTGCAACTGATGCATTGGACATCAACTGCAGAATGGTGCTGCAGTAGTCTACAAACCCAACATTCATTTCTGAGTAGTTGTTAATTCAGAATTACTGCACATCGTGAGTTGTCTGACTTTGAAAGTGGCTTGATTGCCGGTGCTAGAAGGATGGGTCATGCAATATTGGAAATTGTGCAGGAATTCGGTTTTCCCAGGTCTACAGTGTCAAGAGTTTATCTCTGTATTTTATTGATGTCATTTCCACACAAGGAAACCAGCGAACATCAGGATGGCCAGGTGCAATTGACGAATGCAACTCACATCGGCTGTCACGAATGATAACGACCAACAGATGGGCTACAGTGCATAAAATCACTAACAATTTGAATGCAAGCTAAACACAAAACATTTCTGAAATGACTGTCGATCGCCACCTGCACTCCATTGGATTTGGTACATCGAAATTGGGCAGTAGAACAGTGGCATCGGGTAGCATGGTCCGATGAATCAAGGTTCCAGTTGTTTCACACTGATGGGAGTATTATAGAGTGTGGTAGGCCCCTTGAAGCCATGGACCCTTCCTGTCTGCAAAGTACTGTTCAGGCTGGAGGTGGCTCTGTGATGGTGTGGGGTGTGTTCACGTGGTCTACATAGCGCTCTCGTCTGTTTGGAGCAATTGCTGACAGATATGAGATGTGGACATTATGCTTTTCGTGTAGATAGCAAGAATAGTAACAAGGTGTTAAGTTCTTTTGAAGATTTACTTTCCTACTAATATAGATTTATATTACTTGAGTTGAGTTTATATAAATGTTTTCATTCATACTTTTGTAATAAATTACATTTTAGAATTATAATTGTTAAATACTATTTGTTTGAACTCGAGCTCAGATTTTATTCATAACATTTGGCATCAGGAGTGGGATAATTTATTAAATGCCTTTCATTAGAAGTATGGATGAGTTAGTAAAACTGATATAAGAAGTGAAATAGTCTCTCAAAAATATGACTTGAAAGCTGAAATAGCCTCTCAAATTAGTGACTTGAGAGCTGAAATAGCTAGTCAAAATAATGACAAACAGTAAAATTGGTGATCTGACTACACAAAATAATGAATTGAGAGCTGAAATGGGCTTATAGATGTGAAATAACTGACCAGTATAAAGACATTAAGACAGAACTCAACAAACAATATGATAGTCTAAAGCAGGCATGTCAAACACGCGGCCCGCCGGGAACTGTTCTGCGGCCCGCCAAGATTGATAACCAATACGATTATTTAACTTTTGACAACACTGGATTCTTTAATTAAAATTATAAGTACATACACGGTACATGAATTAAATAAACGTATTTCAGAAAACATTTCCATTTATATATAAGGGAAACTATTGCGCATAAATGTATATGTCGGAGCCCGATCGTAGAATTGCTCATATCATGAAATGCCCGATCATTTCATGAAATAGTGGCATTTCATGATATGAGCAATTCTATGATCGGGCTTCGACATGTATACATGTCTCGAGGTCATTCAAATGTACGTACTTTGCGCATGGCAATGAGTCACGAAATGCCAGTAGAGTCGGAAGCTATTTGTTAGCAGTCAGTGAACGAATACTGCGTTCTAGTCTAGTTTGCACATAACAATTTTCATCTTTTTTTTGTTTTGCGGCCCGCGATTTAATATATAATACTTAATATGGCCCTCGGTGGTTAATGAGTTTGACATGTCTGGTCTAAAGGTTGAATTTGACAGTGTAAAAAATTATCTTAATAGTGTAAAGTGTAACGTAAATGAAATCACTTGTGATTTTAATATCAAACTTGATACTGTTAAAACTGATTGTGAATGCCAGTTTTAGATTTTAAGAAATGAAATGTTACCTTCTTCTTGTGATAATAGTAATTTTAGTGACAATAATGTTTTTACACATATTGCTAGAAATACAACTAAACCTTCCACATATCATGGTCAATCATCTTGGACTGTATTTAAAATACAATTTGAAGTCATTGCAACAGCTAATGAGTGGAATGAATTTCAGAAGGCCAGTTTTCTTGCAGCTACTTTAAGAAATTCTGCTGCAAAGTTTTACAGTCTGTTTCAGAAGAGAAATGACTTGATTATCAAAATTTGGTATCTGCATTAGAACTCAGGTTTGGATATAGTTATTTAAAACAATATTATATGATTCAATTTAAACATTGTATGCAGAAGAGTGGTGAAACTTTGCAAGAACTTGCCAGTGATATTGAGCATCATGATCTTCCTAGAATTAGCCTACAGTGGCCAAATGCTGTAGCTTAGGACAGAGAGTCTGGTAGGACCTCCATAGCTCATTGCATTGTAACAATGAGTGTACTTATGAATTGATATAACATATGTTTAACTGTTTTAACACAAGTAAGGTTTATTGACAGTATTTTTTAAAATATATTGCTGAATAAAATATGCTTACTGGAAAAATTCATTTAGTAAATTCTTCTAGGCTAAAAATAGATTAAATATTTCACTATTGCAATAAAAATCAATGGTTCATACATATGATTATGTTTTCGGCACATAATAATTTAAAATGAGAAAATGATGATGATTTTCGGTGATAAAATAATGAAAATGAGAATGGTTTTCAGCACATAATAATTTAAAATAAGAAACGATGGTGACATCTTGAAAAGCAGCTGTCCTTACTGATAACTAGATGACAATGCAGTAGTTGATATCATCATCATGAAGCAGCCAAAGACTAAAGGTCAAACAAGATTCTGCAATTTATTTCTCCAAACACACTTGTCCTGAACTACATCTGCTCTCATGAGGTCCTGTTTCACATTGTCTGCCCGTCGCATCCTTGGTCTCTCGCTATTTCTGGGGCCTTTAGGCACACTGTTCATAATCCTATTTCCTAATCTATAGTTATGCATACAGGTAACATGATCAAACCAATAGACCCTCTCTCTGCACAATATGCTGCTTAAAGGAGGTTGCCAACTCCTTTGCCTAACCTCATCATTAGTTCCAAAGTTGAACCACCTAATGCCCAAGATACTGTGTAAGCATCTAGAATCAAAAGCATCTAGTTTCCTGCTGTCTTGTTTACAAAGCTTCCAAGTTTCACTACCATAACTAACTGTAGAAAAAAACAAACTATTATACAGTCTAATTTTAGTCTTTAGGTGTATTTCTCCACACTCTCCATAGACTCCTAAAAGTCCCAGAGGCAATACCTATTCATCTGTTAATCTCATGGTGCACATCACCAGTATCTGTTACATAACTACAAGATAATTAAACTGTGACACTTGCTCAAGACTGCAACCATTCAGATTAACTGAATCACAGCCTGCCTTAACCAACAGCTTGAATTATTTATTATTAACTGAATCACAGCCTGCCTAACCAACAGCTCGAATTATTTATTATTAACTGAATCACAGCCTGCCAACAGTTCAAATGAAAGATTTCCTCTCATTAACATCATTTGCAAAAAGAGCTAAATCGTCAGCATAATCAAATCATAAATTTTCGTATCTCCAGATCATTTAAGGCCAAAATCTTTTACTTGCAGTGAATTTCGCATAACATAATCAATAACCAAACTAAAGAGAAAAGGAGACAAAATGCACCCTTGTCGAATAGCAGAAGCAATGCTAAATGCCTTATCAACTCTCACATGTAACTCAGTGCTATTATAGAAAGCGTTTATTATGCTGACGAACTTATCTTGTATGCCATTTGATCTCTTAATCAATCACAAATTACGATGATCAACTGAGTCAATAGCCTTTACAGAATCTACAAAGGTTTCTGAAATTCTAAACATTTCTTAAGAATGTCATTTGCACATATCCTACCACTTCTGAACCACACTGCTCATCACAAAATTGTCCGTCACCGGATTCTTAATTCCATTAAGGACAATCATGCAAAGAACTTTAAATGGAACAGAAAGTAGACTGATACCCCTATAGTTATCACAGGACCTGTGATGGCTGATTTTTTTAAAATAGGGATAATAATAACTCTGGTAAAATCCTTAGAACCATACCTTTATCATAAAAGATATTCAAAATTTCAGTCATCCAAGTGGTAATCAAAACATTCCCAGCTCTAAGCATTTCTGTGGTAATTTCATCTACCCCAGGGGATTTATGAAGTTTAAGTTCAGAAATAGCCAAAATAACTTCAGATTGTGTTATAGGGCCAACATTAAAGCCACCAATGCATCTATCATCATTACAAACAATGGGAGTAGAGTTGGGTTGTTTTACCTCTGAGCGGCACTTTTTTGCACATCATGGGCTAAATGGCCAGGTCACATGGACCCCGAAGGCTCAGAGAAGGTTGGGGGAGGGGACCCACTGGAACAGCTGTTGGGAGACAGATGGTAGCCTCCCGTCAAGGCCATGCAGCGTGTTCTTTAACGTGCACAGGGTATGGCTCTCCCGCACACGGGGCCACGGCTTAACGTCCCATCCGACGGACGGCGGCCTTTCCAAGCCCATCGGTGTCCCCTACTGACCGTGGGCAGGGCGGGGAATTTTGCGGAGACAATGGGAGTAGAACTAACCACATTGTTTAGAACATCACTGAAATGCTCAGCCCACCTAGCCATGACAGAACCCTCACCTTCTATAACCTTACCTGGCTTATCCATCTCTGCATACCTGTCTGTTTTCTACCACACAAAACATTAACTATCTGGTACAGTGCTATGCTGTCTAACTGCTTCCTTGGCTTTGTCAGCGAAGCCATCAAGCCAAAGATTCTTATCAGCAGCTAACCGATTCTTTACACATTTATGAAGCTCTGTAATCCTTTCCATTAGGACTAGTAGGGTATTGATTAAGGACATTGCTGCAGTTCTTTCTTTCTGAAATAAGCTCAAGTGCTTTATCACTCAAATAATTCTGCCTCCTATGCTCCTGTTTTCTAAAAGAGTACTGTTAGTTTCCAAAAAATCCTGTTTAAAATGGCCCCATTCTTCATCGACTTCAATAGTAAGCAAACCATGACTGTCATACTGACTAACCTATCATGGTAAGCTTTAGCTATAACTGGGTCTTTCAGAGTTTCAGTATTAAAGGTAAATTCTTTAACCTTAGCGCAACACTTTTTAAGTTGCAAGACACTTTTAACAATAATATTGAGGTGACCAGGGTAGCTGCTGTACCACATCCTCATGCTCTCTGCAAACCACAATTTGACAAGTTTCGCAAAATGCAAGGGCGCATTATCCATTTTAAACTAGGAATGGTCATTAGGGAACAATGCCTGCAACACTGGGTGCAGGTAGTCCTCGAGAATGGATTTGTACATTGCGGATGTGACAAGATACTGCAGAATAACTAATGGCACTAAGGAATGCCACAGATCCACTTCCATGCTTTACTGTTGCAACCAAACAGTTGGGGGTATGCTTCTGCAGGTTTTCGCCAGACCCACACTCTACCAGTGGTGGGAAACAATATGTAACACGATTCGTCAGATCAGATGACACATTGCCAGTCTTTGGCATCCCAGTTTTTATGTGCTTTGCACCATCTTACATGTTTTGTTGCATTGATGTTGGTAATCAGAGGTTTGGGAATTGCAGCATGGCCATAAATACTGGCACGCTGAAGTTTTCAATGAACTGTTATGATGTAAATGGGACATTCCAATTGGTGTTCAACTCTGTTGCTGTTTGCAGTGCCATGGTCTTGTGTTCCTGTTCTACAATCCCTGCCAATGTTCGTCTATCCCTATATGACAACTTTGTATGGTGTCCACAATTTGCCCATTTGGAGGAAATGCTCTGTCCTTTTTGATAGGTAGTCTAATCTTCAATACAGTTCCTTGTGTTATACCTAATATTCCACAGTTCTGGTTACTAAAGCTCCTGCAAGATGCACACCAATGATTATGTTATTTTGGAGGTCACTGAGATCTGACATTGTTGACAATTACAACAAACACCTGTTTGACCTGTGCCTGTGTGTGATGGTCAACCCATTCATTTTTACTTTTCCTTAAACAGTTTTACTTTATTTAGGTAATATTTATCATTTTGGGCATTATTATTTCATTTTTTGGACTGATCTCAATTCTTGTTTCCAAGCTGCACAACTCCGACTTTTGATTGTCAGCTGCTAATGAGCGTGTGTAGGATATGATCCCTCTTGTGTCATAGTTAGTGGGATCGTTAGTTTATACAAAAGTTTTCTGGGTGTGCAACAGACAAGTGCCGGATTTGTACACTGCATATTATAACTAACTGACAGAGAAATAGTAGAGATGTAGGAGCGAGAAGTGGAGAGCCAGTATTGTGAGAAGTATTGTTGAGTAGAGAACGATGTTAGGAGCTTAGTATGCTGAATCAATGTGTGTTGTATAGATAGAAGGAGTTGTTAGTAAATATTTAGATAAATGTGAGTTGTTAGTACTCTAACTTTTGTATTCATCAACTGATTTGGTGAGTTTTTGAATTTTTTGAAAATAAACTTTGTTTTAGAAATTTTTGAATTTTTGCTATATTTCTCTTGAGCAATGTAAATTGATTTTTTTTATTAGATTTAAACTTTAATTAAACCTGACAATCCTTTTTGAATTCTTACTCGACAAGTAATGCTAAACAACTATCTAACGAATCCTATTTCAACTTTATTTGGCAAGATAATATTGTCTGACGCCTGACAAAAGCTATCCGGAATTTTGAATAAATTTGGATCAAACAAAAGGCTTAACTTGAAAAGTTATTAATCTTTGGAGCGTGACATGTGGCATTGCTACATGATAGCCGACGTTGTACTTCTCCCCATTATATACCTCACATAGTGGGCGACATCATCCCTGTGATATGAATATGCTGCATTGCATGTATTCCAGTCGCTGTTGGTGTTTCCATTATTTTGATAAACCCCTGCAAATATAAAACAGAAAAAAACCCCTAAAAATTGAATTTTTAAAGACAATATCAGATATTCAGATTTTAAACCAAAAAACAGAGAAAAATCCAACAAAATCGTACTAGTTGGCAGCTCTGAGAGGATTTCCTCCTCAGAAACTCTGAAGAACGGAACCTCAGAAACCTTGGAGGAAAACCTCTCCGAGAGGAGGCCCCACTCGGAGATCACACCCCGGGAGGAATAGAGCATCTTGTTTGGAGTGACAGTGAGCACCATGCCACCAATCACTGTAACATTTAATAGTAGCTCAGGATGCTTCAAGCATATAGTCTCCAGTTGCAAGTCACCAGATTTTAGGCACTTGACTGATTTTGAAGCTCCTGCAAGATCTTTGCTGAGAAAAAAGGGGGACTTGTTCCCAATCACCTGATCACCTGTGAAATGGATGATCAGAAATCTCGGGGATGAAGAGACAGACACAGATGATGATGGTGATGATGACAAAGAAGATGGAGGCTCATAGTAGCATTAGTAGCTCATAGAGGCTCATAGTAGCGTAGTCGCTCTTGGTGGCATTAGCCAATGAATTACTTTTATTGGAATTCATGTTTGATTTTAGGGTTTACAGTGCCTGCTATTCCCCCCAACAAGGGGACCTGCCTGGGCACCATACCCACACAGCCAGTGAGCCAAGCCCTCACAACTAAATAAGAATGAAAAGGAAAAGATAAATGTGAGAAACTCACTCAAGTCCTTACAAAATAAGTGAAAAAATAAAGTGTGAGAACCAAACTGGCCTCACGAAAGAAAGAAAACTACAAAATTAAGTAAATGTGTGGGAAAATTCGCAATCTATTGCCTGGACATGGGCAAGGAACTCATCTACTGCATAGTTGGCCCTAGCAAGTCCAGCCCACCAATGTATAGCAATGGCCCTGAATTTGCTGCCCAGTGCTGTGATGAACAGGCTCCCTAATGGCAAGATGGGCCAAAGGTGACCTGCCAGTTATAAGCTGAGGAGAGAAGGGGACCCCTGAGCAACTATCAGGATCCTCCTTTCCAGGGACACTTCAAAGAAAGGTCCCCTCACCACAGACAGGAGCTTGTACTGAGGGGAGAAATTCTGGTGATTGAATGAATACTCAGGTAACTTAGTAACAGTAGTGTAATTGGTGATTATATGTGTTTAAATTACTATTATAATTTGACCAGCAGCTCTTTACTATATAAAAAAATTTAGCACTTAATTTTAAAATTTTTAGTAATATTTTAAGTTAGTAATAATAAACAAATTTTAAATATACTGACTGATTTGACCCTTAAATGTAGAAGATGAAAAAGCATTTTTTTTTTTCATTTTAAGGGATAAACGAGAAATTCTTTTGGCATTGCACAAGGATAATAACGTATTACTATTTAAATTCTCCAATCACCCATTAATATAAAATACTGATAAAGGGTGCAAAATCTGGAAAATTAAAAACTTCCTTTTCTTTGAAAATGAGCATCCTGTATTTGACAGAGGTGATATGTTATTCAACTAAATTTCCTTTTTGCTAACTGGAGTTGGTAATTTAAAACTTACCACTCCCTACCAAACACATTTTCATTTTAAAATAGTTTGTAAAAAGGAAAAAAAAAGTGAAAAAACAAAATCAAAATAAATAATATTAAAAAATCATTAAGTTAACATTTTTATTAATTATTATTAATATTTTAATAATTAATTTAATAATTATTAATTTATAATTACCACTACTTACAAACACATTTTCATTTTAAAATACAGTTTGTGAAAAGTAAAAACTAAAAATAAAAAAATAAAATAGTGAAAAATAAATCAAAATCTAAATAAAAAATATTTAAAAATTCATATCAGTCAATAGGAAGATAGGTAAAAATAACTACTTAATTCTAAATGAAATTCAAAATTATTGAGTAATAAATTATCACAGAAAATGTCCCGTAGACATGGAACATTTAAAAAAATGAGTTGAAAAAAAAATGGCTGCCCAGACTCTGATTTGAACCCAGGTCTCCCACAGAAGCATGCCGGGATCTTAACCGTTGGAGAGTTGGTCAGCTCCTTGTTGGTCTAGTGGTTAAGAAGCCCAGCATGCTTCTGGAGACCTGGGTTCAAATCCCAGTCAGGATAACCAATTTTTCAACTCATTTTTTCTAAATTATTTATTATAATATATTTTATTTATATAATTATTTATTATAATATATATTATTAATATATTTTGAATATATTATAAATAATATATTCAAAATTAATTTTAAATTTTTAAATTAACATAATTCTAAATTATACTTCTTTATAAAAATTAAAAACAATGGCTATTTAATCTATTCATATTTAATGTACTAACCTTGGAAGCCAATCCAGATTTACCAAGATGAATAATTGAAGTCATTATCAGCATTGATTCAGCAATAAATGCCTGAAAATAAATCATGCATTAAATAAATCAAATTTATAATATTTAAGGCAACACTGTAGATTTGCTTCAGAAATGCATAGTAAAGAGATGATGATTAAAATAACAGCAAGTAATCTTTCACTAGCAGTAGGCCAGATTGATGCAGAGTAATGCAGCTATGGAGCACAATTAAGTAAACTAACAAAGTTGTGAGACAGTACACTAATTACGAAACTGCTGCTGCAGAAAAAGAATATGATTTTTATGATCTTTATAAAAATAAATTTATACCAAAATGCTGATATAGTAAACAATTTTACTGATTTAACTGTCAGGAATTTGACACATTTTCACCTGATGGGTTGCACAGGAATACGATAGATATATTTTAATTAACAGCAAATGGGCTTAGTTTAGTTAGGAATACCAGATCATACAGAGGAGCTGAAATTGGGTCTGACCGTTATATGGTTAAAAGTTGTGCTAAGGATCAGAAAATTAGCTTTACCACTGAAAGTTTGAAAAATTCAGATATAGCCAAAGCATACCATGATAAGCTACTTAGTCATTACGACAATCATAGTTTGCTTACTGCTGAAATTGAGAAAGAATGGGATCAATTTAAACAGCCTTTTTCTCAAAACCAACAGTCCTCTTTTGGGTAAAAGGGAACAGAGGAAACAAAATTATTTGAGTGATAAAGCTATAGTACTTATTTAATGATATGAGCTCAATAAAAGTCAATAAAGGATCAGATAACAGCTGATAGAAATCTTTGGGTTGATAGCTTGGCTGACAAAGCAGAGGAAGCAGTTAGACAGCACAACAGAAAGGAGTTGTATCAGATTGTTAATGTTTTATATCAGAAGAAACAGACTGGTACACAGATATTGAGGGTTGTTTGTTTTGGATTTAATGGCGCAAAGGCAACTAAGGCCATGATGCGCCACATGAGGTGTAAATTGTGACAAAAAAAAAGAGCTAATAGTCTAGAAAACCCACAAACAATGTTAAAAGTAAAAAGACAATAGAAAAAACAAAGACAATGAATGTAAAGACTAAAACAACAAAAATATCAATCTAAAAGACAAAAAACAATAAGGAGTATGTAAATCTGAGTCTGTAAATGGTAGCTAGGTAGTCACTGGAAGGAGAGCTATGCAACAATCTCCTGTGATGATGCATAGAACTGGCCAGGCCTAGCACCTAATGTCCGACCCCGCCTTCTCGTGGTGCAGACCGTTAGTACCTTTCAAAAGAGATACTCTCTTGTGGAAGTGAACGGAAGGGGAGGGCTGCCAGATTAGTGTGGCCTACTGATCTGGACATCTGTGGCTACTTTTCTTTTTTTTCTACCCTCCTGAGAAGTGGTCAACCACACAGGGTCCTGGTGCTGACCATTTAAACCAACCTGAATGAAATTATGGCTCTGAGGCTTGATTATGGAGCCTGATTTTGCTGAACTGGTGGGCTTCTGTGGAGGGAAAATCTTCTGCTGTGTTTTCTGTTTGTTTGTGGGTTGACAGCCCCAAGTGAATAGATTCACGGGATATGTTTATTAGCTGGTGGATAATCCTGAGCAGAGGTCATCGCAAGCACCTGAACTCTGCTTCTATTGGCATCATCAAATTCTACATTGGAGGAAGTCTTCCAGTGTAGATGGCTTCAGCCTTTAGTGGTGGGGGAACAGGTCTTTGCCCCATGTCGGCGATTAGGGGGCTGTTTGATATTGTCGGCATTCCCTCTCTCAATAAACATAGTTTCTTTAAACATCCCACTAACCATTTTCTCTCCATAGGTAGTTGGAATGTGAGGACTCTGCACAGAGCTTATTCTCTTGATGTCCTCACAGAAGAATTCCACCATTATAATTTAGATATTCTTGGCTTGCAAGAGACCAGATGGACAGATAAAGGTCAGATTCTTAAAAATAATCTTAAATTTCTTTTCAGGGAGGGATGACAATAAGCATCACCAAGGCGTGGGTCTGCTTCTCAGCAGACACGCTAGTGATGCTCTTCTAGGATATGAGTGCATTAATAAAAGATTTCTTACAGCAAAATTTCAGACAAGCGTTAAAGACTTGAATGTTATCTGCTGTTATGCCCCCACTGAGGATGAGAAGGATAGGTTTAATGAACAACTTCAGGATATTTTGAATTCTGTCAAGAAAGGAGATATTACCCATGTTCTAGGTGACTTCAATGCCAAATTTTGGTACTGACTCTGACCTTTGGGGAGGAGTAATAGGCCGTTTTGGTATTGGTAGCTGCAATGGCAATGGGCAACGTCGCCTACAGGTAAGTAAAGTCAATGGATTCAGAATAACTAACACTTATTACAAACACCGCGACATACATAAGTACACATGGGTTTCACCAGATGGGCTGCATAGGAATATGATTGATTATATATTAGTTAACAGCAAATGGGCTAGATCTGTTAGGAATACCAGGGCATATAGCAGAGCTGAAATTAGATCTGATCATTACTTTTTTAAAAGTGTCTTGCAACTTAAACTTAAGAAGTGTTGTGCTAAGGTTAAAAATGTATCTTTAATTCTGAAGCTCTGAAAGATCCAGTTATAGCTAAAGCTTACAATGATAGGTTATAGGTCATTGCGACAGTAATGGTTTGCTTACTACTGAAGTTGAGAAAGAATGGGACCGTTTTAAACAGGCTTTTTTGGAATCTAACAGTACTCTATTAGGAAAAAAGGATCAGGGGAGGCAGAATTATTTGAGTGATAAGGCACTTGAGTTTATTTCGGAAAGAAAGAATTGTAGGAATGTCCTTAATCAATACTCTACTAATCCTAATAGAAAGCATTATAGAGCTTAATAAATATGTAAGGGATCAGTTGGCTGCTGATAAGAATCTTTAGCTTGATATATTGGCTGACAAAGCCAAGGAAGCAGTTAGACAGCACAACAGCAGAGCGATGTACCAGATAGTTAATGTTTGGTGTGGTAGAAAACGGACAAGTATACAGAGATGGATAAGCCAGGTAAGGTTACAGAGGTGAGGATTCTGTCATGGCTAAGTGTGCTGAGCAATTCAGTGATGTTCTAAACAATGTGATTAGTTCTACTCCCATTGTTTGTAATGATGATAGATGCATTACTGACTTTAAAATCCCCAGCGGTAGATGAAATTACTACTGAAATGCTTAGAGATGGGAATGTTTCGGTTACCATATGGATGACTGAAATTTTGAATATTTTTTTATGAAAAAGGTTTTGTACCTAAGAATTTTACCGGAGCTATTATTATCCCTATTTAAAAAAAAAAGGTGATCACAGTTCTTGAGATAACTATAGGGGTATCAGCCTACTCTCTGTTCCAGGGAAAGTTCTTTGCATGATTGTGCTTAATAGAATTAAGAATCTGGTTGACAGGCAATTGTGTGATGAGCAATATGGATTCAGAAGTGGTAGGGGATATGTAGATCAGATATTTTCATTCAGGCAGATTCTTGAATAATGTTTAGAGTTTCAGAAACCTGTAGTTACAAGCTTTGTTGATTTCAAAAAGACTTTCGATTCTGTTAATCGTCAAAATTTGTGGTTGATCGTGAAGCCTTATGGTATACCAGACAAGTTAGTTAACATATTGAAAGCTCTCTATAATAACACTGAGTCATGTGTGAGAGTTGGTAAGGCTTGTAGCAATTGGTTTAGCATTACTTCTGGTGTTTGACAAGGATGCATTTTGTCTCCTTTTCTCTTCAGTTTGGTTATTGATTATGTTACGTGAAATTCACTTCAAGGGAAAGATTTTGGGCTTAAATGGTCTTGGGATATGAAAATTTCTGATTTAGATTGTGTTGATGATTTAGCCCTTTTGGCAAATGATGTTGATGAGTTGAACTTTCATTTGAGCTGTTGATGAGACTGGTAGCAGAGTAGGTTTGGTTATATATAAACAGAGAGAAAACTGAAGTGATGAAAATTGGTCAGGCAGGCTGTGATTCAGTAAATCTGAATGGTTGCAGTCTTGAGGAAGTGTCAGAGTTTAATTATCTTGGGAACTATGCAACAGATATTGGTGATGTGTAACATGAGATTAACAGACGAATAGGGATAGTTGCTGGGAATTTTAGGAATCTATGGAGAGTCTGTAGTTGGTTGGTTGGTTGGTTGTTGGGGTTTTTTGGCAGATGAGCTACTGAGGCTATAATGTGCTAAATGAGAGAGAGTCTGGAGAAATAGGCATTACACCTAAAGACTAAAATTAGACTGTATAATGGTTTGGTTCTTTCTAGGGTTAGTTGTAGTGAAACTTGGACACTTTGTAAACCAGATAACAGGAAATTTTATGCCTTTGATACTAGATGCTTACATAGTATCTTGGGCATTAAGTGGTTCAACATTGTAAGTAATGATGAGGTTAGGCAAAGTAGTCAGCAACCTCCTTCAAGTAGCATATTGTGCAGAGAGAGACTTTGGTTTTTGCCATGTTGCCCATAAGGATTATTATAGATTAGCATATAAGGTTATGAACAGTGTGCCTAAAGGTCTCAGAAAGAGGGGGAGACCTGGGATGCAGTGGGCAGACTGTCAAACAGGACCTTGTTAGAATTGGTGTGCAGTGGCCAGATGCAGCAGATATAGCTCAGGACAGATATGCGTGGAGAACTAAATTGTGTGGTCTGGTTGGACCTCTGTAGCACATCGCGGCTTGAGGACAAGGAAGATGATGATGCTCAACATGCAAAAACTTTCCTGACATGCTGCCAGCTTTTTATTTTGCTAAGGAAGGATATTTATTTATGAACAGTTTAAAAAGAACATTAAATATGAAAATATATGTTGAACATTTGGTCTACAATGGAATACTAATAACATATTTTAACTTATTTCAATAGTGATGCTTAGCTCAGTTGGCTAAGTCCACTCTCTTTTTTTGATTTGCAAATCAAAGGTCAGTGGCTCCATACTAGCTGCTCTCATTATAATTTTCTCTTTTCAGTCACTTCTTTTATTGTAATTCATTTTATTAACATATTACTTTTTTACAGTACGTTGCAAATTTATATAATATATATAAAAAAATTTGTAAATTAAATATAACAACAACAAAAAAAAAGACAACTGTTCAAGTGATAAATAACTATGAGTAATTAAGTTTATCCCTTCCTGGATCATCATTGAACATAGATATTGACGGAATCTGCAATGAGAATACAAAGACATCAATAGATGTCTTTTGTACAACACATGAAACTTCGACTTTTAAAAATTAGAAATAGCTGTTTGAAAATTTTTTTCACAGATAACTTTTAAAAATATGTAATTTAAGCTTGAAAAATAATATTTTCATTTGATATATATTTTATTAAATTACAATATGAATAATTTGATAAAGTTATCTGATTGCCATATTTTAGAAGTGCTATACATTATTGCCGCTTTGTTTGTTAACCTTACTCCGCCTTGAAACAATCACCTGATTTAAGCTCATAAATTTGATTTTAACTATTATCAACAAATTTTTCCTTCAAGTTTTGAAAAACTTATGAATATTAACAAAAAACTGCCATTTTTAAAAATAGAAGATTTTGAAAGTAATTAAGAAGTATGTACCTCCTTCTTTTTTTCGTTTTGCACACTTTTCTGCCTTAAACCTATTTCAATATTCCTAGAGTTATTTTTATCATTTATCCCAGAATTCTATGCATCTTTTGTGTTCTTCAGATTGAAATTGTAACTAAAAACGTTTTCTTAGAAATTGAAGACTGGCTAAACGCGTAGCGCCACGACAGGAGGAGGAAGTAACAGGTCTTCTAATTGTTTGCTCATGCATGAGTGGCAGTGGGGGAGCTGTCTGCTAAGTATAAGTTATTTCCATCATGCAGGATGATTTAAATCAAGAAGGATATACATTCCCTTCATAACATTAGTATTTCATTCCCTTTTATAATTGAACATTAGTTTTCATTAACTGTGGATTTACTTTATTTCTTTAAGTTTTTGATCTGTAATTATCGATTTTTCAGAGTTATGCTACATTGGATGGCTGGCTTACAACTTGTTGCTGTAGATATTTTATTTAACATTACATTAGGCTATATGCTACTTTTAACTATTATTTCTTCGTTTTCCATTAAAAAAAACTTTGATCTCAAACCATTTTCTGAAAAAGGACTTTCTTTGCATAGAAATCAGTCTTCATGTGGGAGGGCAATTTCGGCAAGAATTTTTACCCCTACCCTCCTCCCTTGCAGAATTTTATTATTTTCATTTGTAAGTCTTTGAAGTTTATATTTAACAGTTTAAAAAGATTTACTCCCCCCCCCCCTCAATAAATTGGCTGTGCCATTTTGACAATATAGATGTTTGCTTTTCACCCTTGGTATACAAAATTGTTGAAGTATACCAAACTTAAACATTCAAAGAAAAAAATTCATAATGTTTAGTACAAGAAAAGGCATCCAAGAAAGTGTTTTTTCCATTTTGTAAACAGGGTAGAAAATCCCATTAATATGAGCAAATCATATCACCTCGTATAACACTAGTCAATGTTTTAAATATAACAAACTGCAAGAATCATTAAAAAGAAATATTATGTTTCAAGTAAAAAATATTATTTGGGAAGAAATTTACTTTCGATTAATATATAATTTAACTGTTTTTATTCATCAAGTTTTCCAACATTAAGCCTTAATTGCAATCCGATCTATTTTTCCACTATATCAATGTGAAAACATCTTATTAAAATCTTTGTAAATTTTTTATTTTTGTAAGATTTGAAATTAAATTCTGTTTAATTTGGTATGTAACATGATCTATTTCTGTTGATTGATTTTTTTTTTAAATTTTCTAAAGTTCACTTGTTTATCTGACTCAGCACAATTGGCTAAAAACATAGATTTTTCTCAAAAGTTGGTACCAGTAAGAAAATTACCAAACAGGAGAAATATTTACTTGAAACAAGAAAATTAATTTTTTTTCTTATTCAGAATTAAAAGCCTTTCTCTTCATGTGCATTATGATAATTTCTATTGTGTTTTTTTAAACAAATTTTTGTGTTGCCAAATGCATTTTTTTACTACATGACTCTAAAAAAGTCCTATTAAAATAAAACTAGTCATCTTTTTTGTTCAACATTTTATTTTCAGGAAATCCAGAATTAAATGCTGATTAATTATGGCACATAACATGCGATAATTCCTTTCATTAGTTATTTGGCATATAGCATCATAGCTAGCATGATCATCATATTATGAAAATGTCTTTCCCGGCATGCAACAGCCACATGCCAAACTTGTATGCATGTTATAACTAAGTGGCGTTAGATAACAGAGTCAGATTATTAGATAGAGATTGAGAATAAGAGAGAGTAGGAAGAGTGTTGTGAGTAGAGTGGTGGCATTGGGCCACAGAGAGTGCTGTTAGTGGAAGTTGAGATGATGTTTACTTTAGATAGATGTGAGTTGCTAATGAATTCTACCATTGAGTTTGGCGAGTTGAATTTTTTGGAAATAAACTTTGTTCGTTTTAGAAACCTTTGAATTTTAGCTATTTTGATTTTTTTGATTGTATTTAAATTTTAAACTTGACGGTACTCTTTTTTTTTAATTCTTACTCGATAAGTAATGCTTGATACATAAATACTTAACGAACCCTATTTCAACTTGATTTGGCAAGTTATTATTGCCTGGTGCCCGATACAGCTATCCGGAATTTGAATAAATTTGGATCAGGCAAAAGGTCCAACTATGAAATGTTAATAATCTTTGGAGCATTACAGAGAGAGAAAAGAAAGTGGCACCATGAACAGGGACCTGCAAATAGAAAGTGGCACCCCGAAAACAGGGATTGTATATATATATGTGTGTATAAATTGCATATGTTATTTAAGTGATTGTCAAACAATTTTATGATCTCATTAGTTATATGTATTATTCATAGATTTAACGGCAGCTTAAGTTGAAATTTTTTGTTGAGCAAGAAGTTTATTTTTTGTGTATTAGTCAAAGGTACTGAAAATTCAGCAGTTACTGCTGATAGTTAAGATCTTTATTGTATGTATGCAAAGATTAGAAGTGTCGGGACACACGATAAACTTTTTGATAAGCAAGTTTATTTTTGCAAGCTTAGTATAGCTTTAGTATTGTATTGTTTTAAACATAGATGATAATCACAGTGTTACCTGTTGCTCATTTGGCATTGATAAATCAATAAATATTCAGTGGAAAAAATTTTCGACGACATACAGGATTTGAACCTGCATCTCTCCAGAAACATGCCAGAGTATTCTTCCAGTTGAACTAATGCCAGCTCATCTTTTTTCCACTAATTTTAAGACTTAACTCTATGGTGCCAATGGTTGGCCTGGGAAAAAATCCATGAGTGAGAGGCCAAAGTTCCTCAAGAAAAGCCCTCTCATGAGTTAAATCTTGCCACTGTTGTTTTTACCTTTTGTTAAACCTCGTCACGAAGAAACTGAATTAATAGATCGCAACGATACAGAAGCCAATCTTTCATGTTCAAATTAGCAAGTTTTAGATGATATTTATGACAATTGTCAATTGAAATTGCAGCTGCGGTCCAGAGGACTTTTTGAGTTACCTTGTAGTCCAAAGCAGAATGTTCAAGAAGAACCTGTATAAATCCCTATTGGTGTAATTAATGTAAATTTAGAGAAACAAGTTGATGCAAAGCAAATAGAGAGTGAGAAATGTGTTGATATAGTTGTAGAGGAAAATAATACAAAATTAGTTGGAGAAAAAGTTTTTGAAGTAGAAGCTTTAAACGAAGATAGTGCTGAAATTGATAATGAGAAAAGTTCTGAATTTGAGATATTAAAGGAAAATGATCTGCTGGATGAAATTAAGCCAAGCAATCCTGAAATTGTTCCTAGTGCAAATAATCCTGATGACTCTAACAAGTTTAGAAATGTTCAACTGCTGAAACATCATTTAGAGGCAGACAGCAATAAACCTGGAAAGCTCTTCAAAGACCAGCACATAGCGACGAGATACCAACAAAACGACCAGAGCTTGAAGAACGAACTGGCAACGAAGCAGTGAACATAGCCCCCCTTGAAGAACGACAACTTGCAACGAAGCAGTGAAAGCACTGCTGATAGATCTCATCACCAACGAGATCTTCAGCAGTGCTTTCACCTAGTGTATCGATCGATGAGGGAAGGATTTCACCGGGGACCGAGTGGATGTTGATTTATTGCAATGGAGTGCCAAGAATGAAAATTTAAGTATATTATTATTCTTCCATTGTGGCACTTAATGATTTGTTTTATTTCTTTCCTCTGGAATAGATGAAGACAGAGGAGCTTGAAGTATTGGATGAAATGTTATTAGTGGAAATGCTGTTAGTGGAAGTTAAGATGATGTTACTTTAGATAGATGTGAGTTGCTAATGTATTCTACCATTGAGTTTGGTGAGTTGAATTTTTTAGAAATAAACTTTGTTCGTTTTAGAAACTTTTGAATCTTTGCTATTTTTTTCTCTGGAGCAACGTTAATTGATTTTTTTGATTGTATTTAAACTTTAAACTTGACGATCCTCTTTTTTTCTTTATTCTTACTTGATAAGTAACGTTTGATAAATACTTAATGAACCTTATCTCAACTCGATTTGGCAAGTTATTATTGCCTGGTGCCTGATACAGCTATCCGGAATTTGAATAAATCTGGATCAGACAAAAGGTCCAACTTTGAAAAGTTAATAATCTTTGGAGCGTTCCACTTTCTCAGCAATTCTTGAGAAAAGATGACTGTTACAGTTTGACAATAGGCTTGATCTAAAAGAGTTTGCTAGCAGTGTATTACCACTAAAAGCTTTGACACTATGCCCAGAGCTTGATGGATAAACACACTGCCAGGAGTCAAGATAGTCATAATAGAACTGGTAGTGGAGAGTTGGACAGAAGTGTGGCTGACTTTGCAGCAGTAGCTGTCATTACTCCTGATGCAGACTTGTCCAAGCACCCAACAGAAGATGGTTGATATGGCAGCCAGAAGATCGAACTGCTGGCAGTTCTTGGAAAGAACAGGATCAGGCCATGGCCTCACTCATATTAAAGCCTACAGCAAGCTAAACAAGTTAGTATAAAGCACACACTGACAATAATGCATAACCATTATGAGGTCCAAGGCAAGCCTGATAGTGTACAACTTTGTACAGAAGATGTAACACTATGGCAGGTTCTGGTTTGCTATAATGGTATCGCAGAAGACCATGGCCAACCTAACATATTGGGTTGGGTTACCACAATGGGCTAAATAGCCAACTCACAAGGACCCTGAGGGCTCAGAGAGAGCTGTGGGAGGGGACCCACTGGACAGCTGTTAGGAGACAGAATGTTGTCTTTTGTCAAGGCCATCCAGAATGTTCTTTAATGAGCACAAGTTATAGTTCTCCTATACATGGGGCCACTGCCAAATTAATTGCCCCCCAACATACTGGATTTCCAGCAATCCATTAAGACAGGCAAGAAATCCAGGTGGTCAGTGCAGTGGTTAGCAAAGAGTTGCAGGCACATGTGTGTTTGGTGCAAAAGTCTTCTCCATCCTGCACTGAGAAAAATTACAAGAAACAATAAGAAATGGTGGCAGTAGCTCAGCTGACAACTAGGTGAAGTTATCGAGACTGATATTAATGTCTCTGAGGTAGCCTCAGATGCAAAATGAAAGGGGAAATGGTAATTGGAGTTAGTGTAAAGCATCTCTTATTTAGGAAGAAAAACGCAGTCTCAAGTTTGGTGACCCAGTAGGTATTGGAATTTATAAGCATACCATTGGTGAAACTGCTGACGGCAGTTTGAAGAGAAAAAGACAGTTTGTCAGTCTCAAGATAAATAGTGTGGAGCAGTGAGGTGCAGAAGGTCTTGTGACACATGGAGAGCCTAGGTGGAGAGGGCAACATCCTTATGATGGTCCACCCATTCACTTTCAGTTTTACTTTATTTACATTATATTTATAATTTTGGGGATTATTATTTCATTTTTTGGACTTATCGCAATTTTCGTTTCCGAGCTGTAGAAGTTGAGCATCCAACTCTGACTTTTGAATGTCAGCTGTTAATGTGTACGTGTAGGACATAACCCCTTTTGTGTCATAGCAAGTATGATCATCAGATTATTCAAATGTTTTCTGGGCATGCAACAGATGTGCTGGATTTGTACGTAGCATGTTATAACTAAGTGACGTTAGGTCACAGAAGTAGTAGAGATGTGTAGTTAGTGGAGAATGAGTATTGTGAGCAGTAGAGATGTAAGAGTCAGAATTGACAGTAGAGTTAGTGGAGAGAGTATTGTTAATGGATGTTGAGTAGAGAATGATGTTAGGAGTCAGCTGAAATATATTGAATCAGTATGTGCTGTATAGATAGAAGGAGTTGTTAGTAGAGATTTAGATAGATGCGAGTTGTTAGTACTCCAACTTTTGTATTGAATTTGGTGAATCTTTGAATTTTTTCTATTTTTCTCTTGAGCAATGTAAATTGATTTTTTGATTAGATTTTTAATTTTTAATGAAACTTGACAATCCTTTTGAATTCTTACTCAATAAGTAACACTAAAGAAATACTCAATGAACCCCATTTCAAATTTAATTGGCAAGTTAATATTGCTGGGTGCCCTACAAAGCTATCCGTAATTTTGAATAAATTTGAATCAGACAAAAGATCCAACTTGAAAAATTAATAATCTTTGGAGCATTATATCCTCACCACTAAATCCCATACAGAGTCATAACCCTGGTTCTGTAATCCAGTTTTGACCAAACAAGTTCAGGGTACAGGTGGAGCAAAGAACATCAGTCAGGAAACTGTGGGAAGAACTGAATCTTGTTTGCCAGTGCCCAGACAGATTGTTCAGGGCAGTTGTCTTTCAATGACTCTCCAGTTGCAAGAACAGAAAATAATATCATCAACATAGAGGGCATTGCCTACAGTAGGAGGAATTTGTCTAATGAGAGAATTAATCTTAACAGTGAAAAGCATAACCACCCAGAATGCAGACTAGTGTGTTGTACCCCCAGTTTTTTAGACAAAGGCTGAGACAGTGTTGTCAACATGGACACAAAAAGTATTATTGAGTATATTAAACGAACAGCAATACAGGTAGGTTATTCTCATCAAACATTAAAGTGATGGGAACGTAATGCGAAATATATAGTTCTAAGAAATACCCAATCAGTCCCAAATCAAAATAAATAAAAATTATGCGCAAAGTTTTCCTTATAAGACAAAAATATCGGAAACAACGGAAAAAATTCTCAAACAATATCAAATTATCCTACCGCCAACAATAAACAAATACAATCAAAAACCTAGTCATTAATGATAAAGATAGGAGGCCACCCACAGGCGGTGTTTATGAGATTAATTTACCTGATTCCACAAAAAAATTAAATGGAAAAGAAAATTACATAGGGAAAATCTTTAGGCAATTTAGTACCAGAATGAATGAACATCACGAAGATATTCAAAAACAAAAACCTAACACAACTTCATCAGAAACTGTCAGAGAAAATAATTTACAAATTAATAATTTAATTTATAAACCATTAGTGGAACCATGCACTAAGTTTCAACTTTTGTACGCTGAAAAATTGTTAATTAATGCAAAGGACAGAATATGCAACATGGAGATCCCACCTCTTCCATTGGCATGGAATCTACTGTTGCATTAGCATGTCCCTACACTTAAATATGAATCAGTAGGCACATTACATATCTTTAGAGGATGTTGGGTAGTTACGTCACCGGCGAGACATGTAAGGACATATAAGGAGGTAGTTTCTTACATCATACGAGCCTGAGGAAGCCGTAGGCAGGTCTACAGGGAAACGTGTTGCTCCGAGTTGATCAGGCCAATGTTTAATTGCTTGTTTAAATGGTTTATTGGCCAGTATGGATGGTTAAAACTTTTCATTTTAAAAGCTCAAAGTTGGAGGATATTGCAATAGTGAGGTAATAGGAACTATTTCCAAATTATGTATATATATATATGCTAAACCCTCTATAACGAAGTTCTACAATTAATCACAGAAGCGATGGCTTTTCTACAAGAGTTAATGAAACCTTAGATGCAGCAATCCCTTAACATCTTACAGGAATTGTTCTAAATCATCAGAATGAGGGATGCTCAACAGTGAAAACTTCAACATTGTACTTAAAGTGAATTAAGGGTATGGCAATGTGGAATGTTGTAGAACTGAGTAATAGCAGTGGTGACACAAGTACATCTGTGTTAGCATAACAACATCGTGCTAGTTACAAGGACTGGTTGCCGTGGACATTATGATATTAACAACAAATTTGCTCTTATACACCTCAAAGCAGATTGCACTGCAGTGATGATCCAGGTGCTCCTGAGCCAGTCTTCAATGCAATTGGTCAACAGTTTTCCTACTTATTCCCGGTAGTTTCCCCTTGAAATTGATACTCAAAGGTATATGTAGTTTAAGGAATATGTTAACATCAGTATTAATGGATAAACAATGACAGGAAAGGCCATGAGCCAATACTGTTAAGTTTGCTCTGTTACACTAATGCGCTCCTCCTCTGTTGAGCGAATGAAATAATGTAGATGGTTTTATTGTAACAGCTTATATTTGTGTATTATTAAATTTAGCTTTTTTGATGTTGAAGAAAATGAAAACCTGATAGATGTTTTGAGGCATATCAGATAGTCTATAGTAAACTTCTGTCTGTGAAACCCACAGTGGATGTTGTGAAGAATGTTCTTGTGTTCCAAATACAAGGGTGATTCATAAGTCACAACATTGAACACACAAGGCTAAATGGCCAGGTCACAAGGATCCAGAGAAAGTGGGGGGATGGGAACCCACTGGACAGCTGTTAGAACACAGATGGGAACCTCCTTTCAAGATCACCCACACACAGGAGCACAGCTTAGAGTCCAAAGGATAGCAGACTTTTCCAAGACCATCTTTGTCACTTACTGACAAGGGCAGGGCGAGGAGTTTTGCAGAGATAAATCTTAATGCTGTTCAGGTGGGACTCATACCTGGGAACTGAAGATTATGAGCCTGGAGCACTGCCAACTGAGACACCCTCACCTCGACCCAAGTGGTTACCATTTTACCATCACAATGCATTGAAATCTTTTACAATGGAATGCCCAATTGGGTGCCAAGGCTTCATGGGCACTATACCCCCCACATACAGAGAGCCAAGTACTCACAAAGAAATCAAAAGGAAAAGAGAAATATGAGGAACTCACTAGAGTCCTCACAAAATAAGAGGAAAAAAATAAAACAAAAGTGTGAGAACTACACTCTCCACACAAAATAAAAATAACTACAAAAAAAAAGGTGTGGGGGAAACTCACAAATCTACCCCAACATGGGCAAGGCACTGACCATACTGCATAGTTGGCCCTAGAAGGTCCAGCCCACCAGCCGATTGATTCTGAGGGGCTTAACCAGGACTTCTCTTTACCTGAAGCAGAGACCAAAGCAGTGTGTAGCAGTGGCCCTCGAAATCATCCCCAATGGCAAGAAGAGCCAAAGCTGACCCCGCTATTTGTGAGCTAAGGAGAGAAGAGGACCCTCGAGGGACTACCACGATCCTCCTTTATAGGGACATGAGTAACTACTGTCATAATAATATAACCTAGAAGAAAGTGATATAAGTAAGATTCTGCTGACCATCTGTGCACATAATTTTTGAATTTTAAAGTCTATAGAATGAAATAATTGAAAATACTATGAATTTTAAAACAGTGTAATGAAGCGGAATTAAGTACAGTGCCATCATCATCATCATCCTCCTCAAGCAGCCATGGGCTACGGAGGTCCAACCAGACCGTGCAATTTAGTTGCACATCTACTACATCCTAAGCTACATCTACTGCATCTGGCCACTGCACACCAATTCTAACAAGGTCCTGTTTGACATTGTCAGCCCACCGCATCCTGGGTCTCCCCTTCTTTCTGAGGCCTTTAGGCACACTGTTCATAACCCTATTCACCAAAATGATAATTATCCATACGGGCAACATGGCCAAACCAACGGAGTCGCTCTCTGCACAATATGCTGCTTAAAGGAGGTTGCAAACTCCTTTGCCTAACCTCATCATTAGTTACAAAGTTGAACCACCTAATGCCCAAGATACTGCGTAAGCATCTGGAATCAAAAGCATCTAGTTTCCTGTTATCATGTTTACAAAGTGTCCAAGTTTCACTACCATAACTAACCCTAGAAAGAACCAAACTATTATACAGTCTAATTTTAGTCTTTAGGTGTATACGCCTATTTCTCCACACTCTCCATAGATCCAGCAGCAATCCCTATTCGTCTGTTAATCTCATGCCCCATATCACCAGTATCTGTTACATAGCTTCCAAGATAATTAAACGGTGACACCTGCTCAAGACTGCAACCATTCAGATTAACTGAATGACAGCCTACCTGACCAATTTTCATCACTTTAATTTTCTCTCTGTTTATAATCAAACCTACTCTACTACCAGTTTCATCAACAGCTAGAATGAAAGAGTTCATCTCATCAACATCATTTGCCAAAAGGGCTAAATCATCAGCATAATCTAAATCAGAAATTTTCATATCTCCAGCCCATTTAAGGCCAAATTCTTCCCCTTGAAGTGAATTTCGCATAACGTAATCAATAGCCAAGCTAAAGAGAAAAGGAGACAAAATGCACCTTTGTTGAACACCAGAAGCAATGCTAAACCAATTGCTACATGCCGTACCAACTCTTACACATGGCTCAGTGTTATTATAGAGAGCTTTCATTATGTTAACTAACTTCTCTGGTATACCATATGATTTCACAATCAACCACAAATTATGACGATCAACAGAGTCGAAAGCCTTTTTGAAATCAACAAAGCTAGCAACCAAAGGTTTCTGAAACTCTAAACATTTCTCAAGAATCTGCCTAAGTGAAAATATCTGATCCACACATCCCCTACCAATTCTGAATCCACATTGCTCATCACGCAATTGACTGTCAACCAGATTCTTAATTCTATTAAGCACAATCATGGAAAGAACTTTCCCTGGAACAGAGAGTAGGCTGATACCCCTATAGTTATCACAAAAACTGCGATCGCCTTTTTTGAAAATAGGGATAACAATAGCTCTGGTAAAATCCTTAGGAACCATGCCTTTATCATAAAAGATATTCAGAATTTCAGTCATCCAAGTGGTAACCGAAACAGTTCCAGCTCTAAGCATTTCCGTAGTAATTTCATCTACCCCTGGGGATTTATGAAGTTTAGAAACAGCCAAAATAACTTCAGATTGTGTTATAGGGCCAACATTAAAGCCACCAATGCATCTATCATCATTGCAAACAATGGGAGTAGAAATAACTACATTGTTCAGAACATCACTGAAATGCTCAGCCCACCTAGCCATGACAGAATCCTCACCTTCTATAACCTTATCTTGTTTATCCTTCAATCCCTGTATACCTGTCCATTTTCTACCATACAAAACATTAACTATCTGGTACAGCTCTCTGCTGTTGTGCTGTCTAACTGCTTCCTTGGCTTTGTCAGCCAAACCATCAAGCCAAAGATTCTTATCAGCAGCTAATTGATCTTTTACACGTTTATTAAGTTCTCTGTAATGCTTTCTATTAGGACTAGTAGGGTATTGATTAAGGACATTCCTGCAGTTCTTTCTTTCCAAAATAATTTCAAGTGCCTTATCACTCAGATAATTCTGCCTCTTCTGCTCCTTTTTTCCTAAAAGAGTACTGTTAGTGTCCAAAAAAGCCGGTTTAAAATGATCCCATTCTTCCTCAACTTCAGTAGTAAGTATACCATGACTGTCATAATGACTAAGTAACCTATCATGGTAAGCTTTAGCTATAACTGGATCTTTCAGAGCTTCAGTATTAAAAGTAAATTTTTTAAGCCTAGCACAACACTTTTTAAGTTTAAGTTGCAAGACACTTTTAACAAGGTAATGGTCAGATCCAATTTCAGCTCCCCTATATGATCTGGTATTCCTAACAGAACTAGCCCATTTGCTGTTAATTAATATATAATCAACCATATTCTTATGCAGCCCATCGGGTGAAACCCATGTGTACTTATGTATGTCGCGGTGTTTGTAATAAGCGTTAGTTATTCTGAATCCATTTAGTTTACTTACCTGTAGGAGACGTTACCCATTGCAGCTACCAATACCAAAAGGGCCTATTACTCCTCCCCAAAGGTCAGAGTCAGTACCAACTTTGGTATTGAAGTCACCAAGAACAAGGGTAATATCTCCTTTCTTGACAGAATTCAAAATATCCTGAAGTTGTCCATAAAACCTATCCTCCTCATCCTCAGTGGGGGCATAACAGCAGATTACATTCAAGTCTTTAACAGTTGTCTGAAATTTTGCTGTAAGAAACCTTTCAATAATGCACTCATATCCTAGAAGAGCATCACTAGTGTGTCTGCTGAGAAGCAGACCCACGCCTTGGTGATGCTTATTGTCGTCCCTCCCTGAAAAGAGAAATTTAATATTATTTTTAAGAATCTGACCTTTATCTGTCCATCTGGTCCCTTGCAAGCCGAGAAAATCTAATTTATAATGGTGGAATTCTTGTGTGAGGACATCAAGAGAAAAAGCTCTGTGCAGAGTCCTCACATGTCAACTACCTATGGAGAGAAAATGGTTAGTGGGATGTTTATTGAGAGAGGGAATGCAGACAATATCAAACAGCCCCCTTAATCGCATACATGGGGCCAAGACCCGTTCCCCCACCACTAAAGGCTGAAGCCATCTACACTGGAAGACTTCCTCCAATGTAGAATTTGACAATGCCAATAGAAGCAAAGAGTTCAGGTGCCTGCGATGACCTCTGCTCAGGATTATCCACCAGCTGATAAACATATCCTGTGAATCTATTCACTTGGGGCTGTCACCCACAAACAAACAGAAAACACAGAAGATTTTCCCTCCACAGAAACATACCAGTGCAGCAAAATCAGGATCCATAATCAAGCTCAGAGCCATATATCAGTCCAGTCCAGTGGGTTTATATGGTCAGAAACAGGACCCTGTGAGGTTGACCACTCCTCAGAAGGGTAGAAAAAAAAAAGAAAGGTAGACATAGTTGTCCAGATCAGTAGGCCACACTAATCTGGCAGCCCTCCCCTTCCGTTCACTTCCACAAGAGAGTATCTCTTTTGAAAGGTACTAACGGTCTGCACCACGAGAAGGCGGGGTCAGACATTAGGTGCTAGGCCTGGCCGGTTCTATGCATCATCACAGGGGATTGGTGCATAGCTCTCCTTTCAGTTTGTTCAAAAACAGATAGCTTGAGAATGTTCAAAAACATTCACACATAAAACCTTACAATGCTTTCAAGCTTAGATAGTTTCATTTCTTGCTAATTAGAAAAAAATATATAGTCACACAACATTAACTTTAATTTTTTGTGCAGCTACTGATTACTGCAAAACAGGGCTGGATCTAGGAAGGAAAGGGGTGGGGTCATGGCCCCCACCCCTTTCAGAATACTAGTATGGGTAAGAGGCAAAAAGTTATTTAACGCACTTATATTTCATGCATTCATAAATCAATTTTTTAAAGACCTGTAAAACAGAGGGCGAAATGTTATAATGCATTGCAAATTCAGTCTCTTGATTGCAATTTCACGTTTTTCAGATAGATTTTGTTTTTTGCACCCCCCCCCCACCTTTAATTTCTTTTCTAGATTCAGGCCTACTACAAAATGTGCAATGTACAAATATAATGATATAATTACGAGATATGTCTTTTTCTAACCTTTGAGACAATTGTTTACTAAATCTAAGATTGAAATATATTAAAATATCCCAAATATGTGCTTCCAATTTGAAGGAAATTTTTCTGATATTCAATATATTGATACGACATTCATAGCTCTATCAACGTCCTAGTACACTTAGCAACACTGATTATAGGAAAAAAATGAATAAAATATATAAAATTACATTTTGCTTTTTTACATTTGTCACCAAATTGATGTAGCGCAGTGCTAATTTAGCCAGTGTTGAGGATAGAGAAGCACCAATGAAATAGTCACCATCCATCAGATAACCTCGTAATGGTGGTCTCTGTTCGGCTGTAGGACAAAAAAAAAAGTCTTTAAAAATTTATCTCATATGGGCAAATTATTAGATATAATACTGATTTTAAACTACTAACCCAAATAAAATTATCTCTGATTTGAACAATGAATCTCTTGATTTGGACTCCATCGGTTGTGTAAGCAAATTGACCAGCATCTTCAGCACTTAAAACACATATACATTGAAAGTACAATTTATTATGTAGTGCATCCACTACACACCAACCCTTCTCTACCACAATAATGTCGCCAGCTGAAATCCCTTGCAAGCTATAAATAGGTTAGATACTTACCTGCTGTAGAGCATGCTTGCAACTGTTATGATGGGTAAATATGGCGGCCTGAGCGAGTTTGAACATGGGCAGATAGTCAGTGGAATTAAGATGGGGTCTCCATGTCAGTGACTGCAGAACGTCTAGTATGTCAGAGTGTGACTGTCGCATGTGTGTGCCAAGTCTACATCAAAACTGGCAAAACCTTCAGCCAATGGGAAAAATGTGTACTGTAACAAGGCTGTTGATGTTTGAAGTGAGCACCACCTCTTCTGTATCATAACACCAGAACAGAGAGCACAGTGCAGATGATAATGTCATTATTTAATGACAGGGCAGCTACGAAGGTTTGTGCAAAGACCATTCAATGTACAATGGCAATTTGGACTATGGCAGTCAATGCTCACATCGAGTATACTTGTTTAACAACACATCACTGGACTATGAGGCTGCATGGGGCATAGGAACATCACCAGTTGGAAGTTTGGAAATGGGTAGCTTGATCCAATCAAGGTTCCATCTACAACACCCAACTTCCGGTTGGGGTGTTGTAACTGGAACCTCAATTCCTTGATGTAGACCACATGAAGCCATGGATCCCAACTATGAAGTCAGGATGTTAAGGCTGGTGGAGGAGGTGTAAAGTTCTGGGGCATATTTATGTGGGCCACCTTGGGGCCCCTTGTATCTATTAAGACCATCATCACAGCACAAAGTCATGCTGATGTATTTGCCACCACCTATACCAATTCATGGCTATCCATTTGCCACAGCAGGATGTCTTTTAACAAAGCAACACCCTGTCTCATTGCTCCCATTTGCTGAAGGATTTGGTTGGAGGAATATTCCAGTGAGTTGACAACCCTTGAATGGCCCTCTCACTCTCTGGATTTGAACCCTATTGAGCATCTATGGGACAAAGTGGAGTGATACATTTGAGTCAGAAATGCACCACTGGCAACTCTTGGTGCTTTACAGACAGCTGTTCTGGAATCATGGGCAACAATACTACCCGAGCATTTCCAATTTTCCAAAAAATATTATCATTCCATGCCACAATGTGTTGCTGTTGTTGTGAAGGTAAAAAGGTGGACCCACACATTATTAGGTGGGTGTGTATAATATTGACCTTTTAGTGTAATATCATAAAATATACTAATGTCGTCTTAACATTGAGGTCACATTCAAAAATCATCAAAAAAGGAATTCACTGATTTGTGTTTGCTGTAAATTTGAAAACTTTACAAATTTCCTGGATTTAACTAGCAATTTGTAATACAATAATTTGTTGGAGACAAACTTACATCTTGGCTAATAAACCTCACACACTATCCAAAAGTATCTGGATACTCTTTGTGAGTAGTGAATTTTCCTATATACACTACAACCATGGTCCAAACAGGTGTCAAAGGTGGCCTGGCAAACCTCATAGACATGAATGAACAGGAGGATGCGCCATATAGCAGAGCTCAGTGACTTTCAAATGTGGGTTTTTTTTTGCACCCTCCCCCTTTAATTTCTGATCTGCACACCTTAGCAATGTCAGTTCAGGGCATTTTAAGCTCTGCTGCAGCTGCCCCGATAAACTGTAAGTGATGTTATTGTGAAGTGGAAACACCTAGGAGCAATAACAGTGCAATCGTGACACAGTATGTCATGTAAAATGACAGAGCAGGACTGCAGAGTGCTGAAAAGGGTGGTGAAACAAAATCGCTTGTTCTCGCCAACAAGTTCCAAAATGCCTCTGGAAATAATGCCAGCACCATAACAGTTCATCACAAGCTGCTGGAAATGGGTTTTCATGGCTGAGCAGCCACACACAAGCCTAACATCAACAAGACCAACACCAAGTGTGGGTTGGAGTGATGTAAAGCACAGTGCCAGTGGACTCTTGAACAGTGGAACCGTGTTCTCTGAAGTGATGAATTACACTTCACCATTTGGCAGTCCGATGGTCAAGTCTCGGTGTGGAGGATGCCAGGTAAATACTACCTGCCTGACTGTGTTGTGCCAACTGTTAAGTTTGGTGGAGGAGGCATCATGCTCTGGGTCTGTTTTTCATGGTTCACACTAGACCCCATAGTTCTGATGAATGAGACTCTGAATGCTGTGGACTATAATAACATTCTGAACAATTCTGTGCTCTCAACTTTATGGCAACAGTTCAGTGAAGAACCTTTCCTGTACCAACATGACAATGCCAAAGTAAGGACTGTGCAGGAATGGTTTGATGAGATGGATGTGGAAGAACTTGATTGCCTGCACAGAGCCCAGATCTCAACCCCATAGAACACCTTTTGGAATGAATTGGAATGCCAACTGTGAGCCAGGCTGAACTGCCACACATCAGAGACTGGCCTCACTAATGCTCTTGTGGCAGAATGGCAGGCAATTCCCGCAGCAACGTACCAAAATCTAGTGGAAAGCTTTCCCCGCAGAGTGCTAGCTGTGATAGCAAGCAACAAAGGGTGGACCAACACAATATTAATTCCTTTCCTATTACCAAGAGATTGTGGATGAGTGAGTGTCTGGATACTTTTGATCATATAGTGTATTTCCATATAAAAAAAATTATAATACTGATTACTAATAGTCAAGACTATTAGGTCACTTATAAAGTCACCAAAAGGAACTTTTGTGCATACAATTCTCTGAAACTGAATGGGAGTTTGAATGGAGTAAATTCTAAATGAAGGCACAACTGGTACTCAAACCTGGCGTATATGAATGCGTCAAACCATGTGTATATGAATCCTGGGTAATTTAATACTAATATAATAATGTTAACATAATAATACATAAAAATCTAGTGTTGATTTAACTGAAATTCACTGAAAACACTCTGAACATCAAAGTTAGAGGAAAAGTTGTCTTGATCTAGGTAGGATACAATCCATTACTTCCTGATAACAGATGCTCTGACCACTGGGGTAACTGGCTGCTGATCAAGATTTTCTTCCATTAACGATACAAATCTTCCACCAGCAGTATACAATCACACATGAATTTATTTCATAGGAAATAATAATCTGCAATAAATATAAGTAATGATAACAATAATACTAATGACTATTTCAATATATTTATATGCAAATTGATTTCAATCCTTCATAAATGAATTTACAAGAATTTATAATAAATTTAAAAGTTGCATTAATGATATCTTTATTAGACATTTTTATAGTCATTTATGATGGATGTTCAAGATATACATAAATGATTATAAATGTGCACTATGTCTAAATGATATAACAGATCATACATTATGATTTCAAAATTCTTAAGCTTAATAATATGAAAATTAAAAAAAGCAATTTTTAAAAATAATGAAATTCGCAATTCAATTATGTCCAAGTGTAAATAGTTCAGACAGCAAATAAAGAAAGCTAAAATCAATCTGATATTCACAATTAAAAGTTGGATATTTGATTAAAATATGTTTGATATATAAAATGGCATCCCAAAACTAGCCCTATTAGGTTCATCATTCATCCATGTATAAAAAAAATAAATAAATACGCCCTCAAGCAGCTGCTTGCCACAGAGGTCTGACAGGAGCCTGTCAGTTTATATGCCACAGTAGAAGCTCTGAGAGGATGGCAGGACCTCAGCAGAAACACAAACAGCCATGCCTTACCCGAGGCTCGAACCCAGGTCCCGTAGATCAGTAGCCAAGCGCTCTAACCACTCGGCCACGGGAAGGCTTTCATCCATGTAAGCATAAAAGAAAAGAATGAGTAATAAAATGACATCTGGGGAGTTTTAAACATTAAGACCAACACCTAACATCAACAACAGCAATAATGTCAGCAACAAACAGCCCTAATGTCACCATAGAGTGTAATTTAACTGAAGACAAGCACTATCCTTGCTCTGAAAAGATATTGAGTTTCCTCCTAAAAACTTTTTAATACTCAAAAGGTTTGAGAATAAACTAAAAAAAAAATATTGCTCAATGACAGAACATTTAGTTACTGAATCCATTAGGATTCAGTAACACACAAAGTAATGCACAAAGGTTTCTTGTCCATCTGTAGAAATAAAAAGAACGTGTAATAAAATTATGACTTATGCAGAGCCAAGCAAGCACAACTTCCTCTTTGCAATTCCTGCAAAAAAAATGACTTATGGCTTGACAATAGGTTTGATCTAAGAGTTTACTATCAGTGTATTACCACTAAGAACTTTGCCACTGTGACCAGAGCCTGAAAGAAAAACTCTGCCAGAAGTCGTGGTATAGAACTGGCAGTGGAGAGTTGGACAGTGGTGTGGCCAACTTAGCAGCAGCATCTGCTGCTGCTAAGTTGGCTCCTAAATGGAACATCATTGCTCCTGATGCAGACTTATCCAGGCACTGAACAGAAGATGGTTGATATGGCAGCCAGATCATGCTGCTGGCAGTTCTTGGAAAGAACAGGATCAAGCCATGGCCTCACTCATATCAAAGCCTGTAGCAAGCTAAGAAAGTTGGTGTAAAGAACACACTGACGATGATCCTTAGATGTTACATGTTACAAGACAAGCCTGATTGGTAGTGTTCAATTCTGCAGAGGAGATTTAACACTGTGGTGAGATCTGATCTGCTATAATGGCACCAGAGCAGACCATGCCCCCCCCCCCCCAACATACCAGACTTCCAGCAATCTGTGAAAACAGGGAAGAAATTTGGGTGCTCAGTGCAGTGGCTGGAAAAAAGATTTGCCAGAACATGCAGTTTGGAATAAAAGCCTTCTCCATCCTGCAAAGAGAAAAATTGCTGGAAGGAGAAACAGTGATGGAAGTGGCTCAGCTGTATATATTGGGTAATGCTATTGAGACTGACATTAATGTTTCTGAAGTAGTCTTGGACATGAAAACTGAAAGGTCAAATGGCAGTGGGCAAATTAGAGTAAAACATCTCCCATTTAGAATGAAAAATGTAGTTTCAAGCCAGAGGGTCCAGCAGGGATTGCAATTTACAATCATACTGTAGGGATAACTGATGATGATAAAGAAATAAAGCGAGTTTGTCAGCCTTAATGTAACAACTCTGGATCAGTGAGGTGCAGAAGGCTCACTGATCCAGAGACATATGGATAGGACTATTCTACATCATTCAAATGTAGGATATGTCTTTTCATCTCAAAATTTACATCCGCCCATCATTTGGAAAAACACGAAAATTTGCATTTGTATCTTTCTGTTACCCATGACTGTCAGAAAATTTATTTAATTAAGTAATAATTAACTGTTAACTGTGAAATAATTTATTGTAAATGCAAATCATGAATGCTGAAGTCATTCTGTTAAAATTGTCAAAGTTACTATTTCCTGTAATACTGAACATCAGCAATTTACCTACCAGATTGAAAAAAGCGTATACTTTTAGAAATTTATATGAATCACTATGAAAACTCAGAGAGCAGGTTTTTTATTGTAACGTGCAGAACAGAGAAGGATCCTAAAAACTACTCTTAATTTATATAGGACTTCTCATATAAGGATTACCTAAGTCACTGATGACCAGTGTGTCAGTTAGAACTCAGGCGATTTAGCATAACACACAATTTCTCCTGCTGAAACAGTAGCTAGCTCCCTAAACATTATGCTAGTTAAGCCCAAATAAATCTTGATTACTGATTAAGTGTGAATAAAAATTGGCACTTTTTCATATTTTGAAGTGTACTGAATAAGTATCATGCCTTTTTTCTGACTGAACTTTTAGTTGTTTACTGGATTCTTGAAATAAACTTGGCAAAAAAACTTTATTTCAAATATTGAAATTGTCTTCCTTTGTCCTCTATTTCTAACTTTTTCATTCCCCTTTTACAATATTAATATCTAGTAATCTTATAATATGGAGGGCCCATGGTGTAGAAGGTCCAACACCCAAACCATTGAATCCTGGGCAGAACCATATACCTGGAACCTGTAGTCAAATTTTGACAGGAGATTAAATCTGTATATTTCATATTTTGAGAAAATCTCTTTTACTACAATTTATATTAAATGCTGTTTAATTTGATAAGTAACATATTTCTTTTCACTAGTAAATAATAAAATAAATACCCCTTCAAGCAGCTGCTTGCCACCGAGGTCTAACAGGAACCTGTCAGTTTATATGCCATAGTAGGAGGAGGTCTGTGAGGATGGCAGGACCACAGAAGAAAAACATCATAAGCATCCATGCCTTACCTGGAGCTCGAACCCAGATCCCTTAGGTCAGTAGCCAAGTGCACTAACCACTTGGCCATGGGACAGCTTTTTCACTAATTACTATATAAAAATTTGCTAAAAATTTATTTTTTGAGTGATAATATTAGAAAAAATATATGGGTAGAGTTGTTTTTCTGGTTAGACACTAGAAAAAAAAAAGTCCTTAATGAACACTCTACTAGTCCTAATAGAAAGCATTACAAAGACTTAATAAACATGTAAAGGATCAGTTAGCAGTGGATAAGAATCTTTGGCTTGATGGCTTGGCTGTAAAAGCCAAAGAAGCAGTTAGCACAACAGCAGAGAGCTGTACCAGATAGTTGTTATGTGTGGGGAAAAATGTGCAGGCATACAGGGATTGAAGAATAAATAAGGTAAGGTTATATATATAGGTCAGGATTCTGTCATGGCTAGGTAGGCAGAGCATTTCAGTAATGTTTTAACAATGTGGTTAATTCTACTCCCATTGTAGATGATGTGATGATAGATGCATTACTGACTTTAATGTTGACCCTACATCACAGTCTGAAGTTATTTTGGAAATTTTTAAACTTAACTATATAAATCCCCAGGGGTAGATGAAATTATTTCTGATATGTGCTGATCTGGGAATGTTTCAGTTGCCACATGGATGACTGAAATTTTAAATATCTTTTATGATAAAGGTATGGTTCTTAAAGGATTTTACTAGAGCTATTCTATCCCTATTTTTAAAAAAAGGTTATCGCAGTTCTTGTGATAATCATAGGGGTATCAGTCTACTTTCTGTTCCAGGTAAAGTTCTTTGTAAAATTGTACTTAATAGAATTAAGAATCTGGTTGAGAGACAATTGTGTGATGAGCAATGTGGATTCAGAAGTGATAGGGAATGCGTAGATCAGATATTTTCACTTAGGCAGATTCTTCAGAAATGTTTAGAGTTTCAGAAACCTGTGGTTACTAGCCTTGTGACTCTGTTGATCATCATAATTTGTGGTTGATCACGAGATCGTATGGCATACCAGACAAGTTAGTTAACGTAATGAAAGTTCTGTATAATAACACTGAGTTATGTGTGAGAGTTGGTAAGTCTTGTAGCAATTGATTTAGCATTGCTTCTGGTGCTCGACAAGGAGATATGCTGATGATTTAGCCCTTTTGGCAAATGATGTTGATGAGATGAACTCTTTTATTCGAGCTGTTGATGAGACTTGTAGTAGAGTAGGTTTGATTATAAACAGAGAAAAAACTAAAGTGATGAAAATTGGTCAAGCAGATGGTGCTTCAGTTGCTTTGAATGGCTGCACTCTTGAGCAAGTGTCTCAGTTTAATTATCTTGGGAGCTATGTAACAGATACTGGTGATGTGCGACATGAGTTAACAGATGAATAGGGATTGTTGCTGGGACTTTTAAGAATCTATGGAGACAAAAAATAGACATATACACCTAAAGATAAAAATTAGACTGTATAATAGTTTGGTTCCCTCTAGGATTAATTATGGTAATGAAACGTGGATGCTTTATAAACAAGATAACAAGAAACTTGATGCTTTTGATTCTAAATGCTTACAGAGTATCTTGGGCATGGTTTGGAGTAATCTGTTTGACAACATTTGTTTGGCAGATTTTTGTACAACGGAAATTTATTTGAAATGGAAATTTCTTTGACAGAATTTTGTTCCATGGAAATTTGTTCGACTGATATGTATTGAAAACAGAAATTTTTTTGTCAGATGTAACTCAGGACAGATATGCTTAAGGGATTAAACTGTATGGTCTGATTGGATCTCTGTAGCCCATGACTTGAAGATGATGAATCTCTTTTTTAAGCAGCAGTTATTCTTGACCAGTGCCCAAAATTGGAGCTATTTGGATTTGATTGATTCATGATTGGGAATGTTACAACTGAAGCTATTCAAATAGTTAAAACCACTAAAAATAAGTGAAAAACCTACTTTTCTTTGTAGATGGAGCACTACTAAAAGCACTCTGGGTGGCATATGTGCCATCAGCTGTAACGAGTCTTTGAACTGGATTAACCATTGCAGCATCAACATCTTTGTCTTCTTTTCCTTCACCTGCAGCTTTTTTCATTTCATCATCTACAATGGGTATCTAAATACAAATGGAAAAGGGAATAATTATTTAAATGCTAATGAAATTGAAATTTATCACAATATTAGTATTTCTTTGCATTTTGCAGTTAACTACAAATATGAAATCAAAGAGCCAAAAAATACTCACTTCCCCTAGACACTGACGAATTTCTGTCATAATACTATGAATATCTTCAAGAGAACAGCAATATTCACCCAATATCCATAATGCACTGCGATGAATCCTGAAAGAATACATTAAAATTATTATAGGTTAAAAAAATCTAATGTGTAACATATCTAAAATAATGAAGGTTTTAACTTTCTTTTAGATTTACAACTGAATATTTATTTTCAACTCTCTTCCTATTGCTTTTCACTTTTTGTTTGTTTGTCAGTAGAGTTGTCCACCACATCTTCCCAACATGTTGACTGACCTGGATGAGTTATGTAGAGAGTGTCAGAGGCTATATAAAACATTTATCCCTTGTGCTTTCTTTCCCTGAAAAAACGGGGAACCTGAAAATAATTGTTCCACTACAGGTTTTGAACATGAGGCTGTGAGTAATAAGTTTGGTGTCAAAATAAAAGTTAAGGTATGGCAATTGTCATGGACAATTTTGAATATCTTTTACCTTCTTCCTCCCAAAAAAGAGGGTGGAAATTTCACGGAGGTTAATCTCAACAAGTTATATCTCAAATTAAAGCTTGTGATGACAACAATGTTGTGGGCTATTATCTCAAACCACACCCTCACATACTCCCTCTCATAAAGGGGAAGGGAAATGGGGATTAATCTTTAGAAGATGTAATGAAACAAGTGGTAGCAGTTTATAGTTTACTGTAGGATAAACTGACTTGTGAACAAATACTAGCATTTTTAATCCCTGACAGGGATCATCTTCAGATCATGTTGCAATCTTGTTGAAATGCTGCTCTTTCTGTATCACTTGAATCCAAGTTTTGTGCAATATAGTATGCTTAGCATTATTCATGGCACCATTTGACCATTTGTTGACTGTATTAGCAGTCCTTCTGTTTGTTTTATGTGTTTTTTCTTTTTGATTATATTTCTTGCATTTCAATTTCCTTTAAACGATTTGTTGCATTCCAGTCTCTATTTTTTCAATGATTTATTGCATTTCAATCTTTTTTTTTTATAATTTGTCTGTAAATGGTAACTAGGTAGTTACTGGAAGGAGAGCTATGCACCAATCCCCTGTGATGATGCATAGAACAGGCCAGGCTTAGCACCTAATGTCCAACCCCGCCTTCTTGTGGTGCAGGCCGTTAGTACCTTTCAAAAGGGATACTCTCCTGTGGAAGTGAACTGAAGGGGAGGGCTGCCAGATTAGTGTGGCCTACTCATCTTAACAATTCGGGCTACTTTTTTTTTCTACCCTGCTGAAGTGTGGTCAACCACACAGGGTCCTAGTGCTGACCATATATATATGAACCTGAATGGAATTATGGCTCTGAGCTTGATTATGGATCCCGAATTTGCTGCACAGGTGGGCTTCTGCAGAGGGAAAATCTTCTGCTTTGTTTGTGGGTTGATGGATAATCCTGAGCAGAGGTCATTGCAGGCACCTGAACTCTGATTCTACTGGCATCATCAAATTCTACATTGGAGGTAGTCTTCCAGTGTAGATGGCTTCAGCCTTCAGCGGTGGGGGAACGGGTCTATGCCCCATTCCTGCGATTAGGGGGCTGTTTGATATTGTCGGCATTCCCTCTCTCAATAAACATAGTTTCTTTAAACATCCCACTAACTATTTTCTCTCCATAGGTAGTTGGAATGTGAGGACTCTGAACAGAGCATATTCTCTTGATGTCCTCACAAAAGAATTCCACCATTATAATACAGATATTCTCAGCTTGCAAGAGACCAGACGGACAGATAAAGGTCAGATTCTTAAAAATAATCTTAAATTTCAATTTTCAGGGAGGGACGATAATAATCCCAGAGGATGAGAAGGATAGGCTTTATGGACAATTTCAGGATATTTTGAATTCTATCATGAAACGAAATATTACCCTTGTTCTTAGTGACTTCAATGCCAAAGATGGTACTGACTCTGACCTTTGGGAAGGAGTGATAGGCCCTTTTGGTATTAGTAGCTGCAATGGGCAACATCTCCTATAGGTAAGTAAACTCAATGGTTTCAGAATAACTAACACTTATTACAAACACCACGACATACATTAGTATACATCGGTTTCACCTGATGGGCTGCATAAGAATATGATTGATTATATATTAATTAACAGCAAATGGGCTAGTTCTGTTAGGAATAACAGGTCATACAGGGGAGCTGAAACTGGATCTGACCATTACCTTGTTAAAAGTGTTTTGAAACTTAAACTTAAAAAGTGTTGTGCTAGGGTTGAAAAATTTACTTTTATAAGCTCTGAAAGACCCAGTTATAGCCAAAGCTTACCATGATAGGTTACTTAGTCATTATGACAGTCATGGTTTGCTTATTACTGAAGTTGAGGAAGAATGGGACTGTTTTAAACAGGCTTTTTTGGAAACGAACAGTATTCTTTTAGGAAAAGAGGAGCAGAGGTGGCAGAATCATTTGAGTGATAAGACACTTGAGCTTATTTCGGAAAGAAAGAACTGTAGGAATGTCCTTAATCAATACCCTACCAGTCCTAATAGAAAGCATTATAGAGAGCTTAATAAATGTGTAAAGGATCAGTTAACTGCTAAGAATCTTTGGCTTGATGACTTGGCTGACAAAGCTGAGGAAACAGTTAGACATCACAACAGCAGAGAGCTGTACCAGATAAATTAATGTTTTGTGTGATAGAAAACAGACAGGTATATAGGGATTGAAGAATAAACAAAGTACGGTTATAGAAGGTGAGGATTCTGTCATGGCTAGGTGGGCTGAGCATTTCAGTAATGTTCTAAACAAGTGGTTAGTTCTACTCCCATTGCTTGCACTGATGATAGATGCATTACTGGCTTTAATGTTGGTCCTATAACATAGTCTGAAGTTATTTTGGCTGCTTCTAAACTTAAACTTCATAAATCCCCAGGGGTAGATGAAATTACTACAGAAATGCTTAGAGTTGGGAATTTTTCAGTCACCACTTGGATGACTGAAATTTTGAATATCTTTTATGATAAAGGCATGGTTCCTAAGGATTTTACCAGAGCTATTATTATCTCTATTTTTAAAAAAAGGTGATTGCAGTTCTTGTGATAACTTTACGGGTATTAGTCTACTTTCTGCTCCAGGTAAGAATCTTTGGCTTGATGTGCTTCTTTGCATGACTGTGCTTAACAGAATTAAGGATCTGGTTGACAGTCAATTGTGCGATGAGCAATGTGGATTCAGAAGTGGTAGAGAATGTGTAGATCAGATATTTTGACTCAGGCAGATTCTTGAGAAATGTTTAGAGTTTCAGAAACCTTTGGTTGCTAGCTTTGTTGATTTCAAAAAGGCTTTCAACTCTGTTGATCGTCATAATTTGAGTTTTTTAGAGATTGTATGGAATACCAGACAAATTAGTTAACATAATGAAAGCTCTCTATAATAACACCGAGTCATGTGTGAAATTGGTAAGGCTCATACCAATTGGTTTAGCATTGCTTCTGGTGTTTGACAAGGGTGCATTTTGTCTCCTTTTTTCTTTATTTTGGTTATTGATATGTTTGTTATACGAAATTCACTGCAAGGGAAAGTTTTGGGCATTAAATGGTCTGGAGATACAAAATTTCTTATTTAGATTATGCTGATGATTGAGCCCTTTTGGCAAATGATGTTGATGAGATGAACTCTTTCATTCGAGCTGTTGATGAGACTGGTAGTAGAGTAGGTTTGGTTATAAACAGAGAGAAAACTAAAGTGATGAAATTTGTCAGGCAAGCTGTGATTCAGTTAATCTGAATGGTTGCAGTCTTCAGCAGGTGTCGCAATTTAATTATCTTGGGAGCTACATAACAGATACTGGTGATGTGTGGCATGAGAGTAACAGACGAATAGGGATTGCTGCTGGAACTTTTAAGAATCTATGGAGAGTGTGGAGAAATAGGTGTATACGCCTAAAGACTAAAATTAGATTATAATAGTTTAGTTCTTTCTAGGGTTAGTTATGATAGTGAAACATGGATACTTTGTAAACAAGATAACAGGAAACTAGATGCTTTTGATTCTAGATGCTTACACAGTATCTTGGGCATTAGATGGTTCAAATTGGAAAGAAATGATGAGGTTAGGGTAAAGGAGTCGGCAACTTCTGTTAAGCAGCATATTGTGCAGAGAGAGACTCAGTTGTTTTGGTCATTTTGCCAGTATGGATAATTATAGATTAGCAAATAGGGTTATGAACAGTGTGCCTAAAGACCCCAGAAATAGAGAGAGACCTAGGATTCGGTGGGCAGACAATGTGAAACAGGATATTGTTAGAATTGATGTGCAGTGGCCAGATGCAGTAGATACATCTCAGGACAGATATGCTTGGAGAACTAAATTGTGCATTTTGGTTGGACCTCTATAGCCCATGGCTGCTTGAGGGTGATGATGATGATTTATTTCCTTTTGTTACTAAAAAAGACCTATCTTTAGCAAGTTTCATTTAATATATAGATCATAAACATCAACAACACATTTTTCCTCCCCCCATTTTTTTTTGACTCATGCTTGAGATAGCCACCATATTGGAGATGTCAAGCTTTGAGATATAGGTGGCTAAAATCAACCCTCCCAGTGAAATTTCTGTCTGCTTTTGGGGGAGAGGAGAATGGTGGGGGACATAATTTGAAGTAGTCTATAACAGTCCTCATATGAGCTGTAACTTGTAACTGTAGGCCCTCATGTTTGGAAGATACAGTAAAGGAATGAATGTTCAGTTTACTTTTTATAGTGGGGAAGAAAGCAAGGGTGGATATATTTTAATTGCCCCAAACACTGCCCACATCACAAGCTTTCATTTGACACGCAACTTGTTATGTTTGGCCTCTCCGTTGAAAGATACAGAACAAATCTTCGCATATTTTTCTCTTTTTTGGGGTGGGGGAGATGGAGTTTTATAACCTGCGACACTCACCATATCGCAAGCCTAAATTTGACAAACAACCCATTATTTTTGGTTCTCATGTTCCAAAGATACAGTGGAGCCATTGTTTTCATATTTCCCCTTTTTCAGGGGGAAAAGAAAGCATGAGGTACACCTTTTTTATAGTCTATGACACTACCTGCTTCACAAGCTTTCATTTGCCAAATAAATCATTAGGTTTGTCCATTGTGTGCACAAGATATGGTGGGACAACTGTTTTGACAAATCTGCAAACTGACAAACCAATAAATGGTGAGCAAAAAGCAATAGGAAGATAATTAAAAAGGAATAGAAAGAAGATAGTTAGGCAAGAGAAAGACAGGTAGACAATTTCCATTAAGATGAAATTTCAACAAAATGCAGGCAGTGGACAGTTTTACTGGGAGAATAACACATTGACTACAGCAACGGACAGAAAGTTTTATAAGGGTTACCATTAGATGAGAGACTTATATCCCTTGTATGCCATTTTATATTTGAAATTCTAAGTTAAATTTATATGGACTGTAATTGGCATTAAAATTTATTTTAAATGATTTTAACTTTTAAACCTTAAAGTGTTGAAAGACATTATAGTTCCCTGAGAATTTTGCTACAACTTTTTACATATTTACTAAAAGAAATTTCCCTTTTAAAAGTTCTTTCAAATTAAATATGCAATTAACAAATTACATTATGCACAATAATATGACCAAGTTCTATCAGTTATCTACTTCAGAATAAAATTCTGCAGTTTGAATTTTATATATTCAGCAGAAATGACACATAATCTTGCATTTCAAGGGTTAAAAAGTTATCTGTGATTTTAATTGTGCATTTAAAAAAAAATTATATGGAAAAAAAAGTTTATGTCAGTTCAAGACTTAACATCTTACTAAATTGTGGTTGATTACTTCATTGCTGTCTTCTCTTATAAAGTCTTATACTGTTGAAAGTCCTCACTGCATGACAAATAACCTCTATATTATTGTCTTAACTATCTTCAATGCAATTCAACACTAATCGATGTCCACTCAGCATTCAACAGAGCAGTGAGCCATTACTCATGACTATCTTTTTCAGCTGATGGAACTGATTTCCTGTTTGAACTTGTGTCATTACAAATTTGTTGACTCAGCCATTGCAGCTTTAGAATTACATCCAGGTAACATGGAGGGTGCTTGCCACAATTCCATTTGAAGGATAGCATTATATTTTTATGTATCTGGTAGGTACGTTGCATCTATAATCAATATATGTTAATATCTTTTAATGGCTAGACTTATTTTAAGTACAGTGAAGTAGCCAAATTAACCTGTCCAGGGTTCAACTAGAAAAACTGGTTTACATCCAGAGGCCTAGCTATTTTTTCACTATGATGAGCAAAAAATTACTTTAGAACTTTTTTTGCCAAACAAGTAAGGAATTATGTCACATTACATTCCAAAGTAATCAACATTTTTTGAAAATAAAATACATTACAAAAAAGTTTTATTTTAATAGGCTTTTATAGAGGCATGTAGCAAAAAAAAAAAAAAAAAAATTCATCGAACAATGCAATTAAAAAATTATTTAAAAAAATACTAATAATGCACATGGGTAGAATGGCTATTTCTGATTAACAAAATAATATTTACTTAAAGCAAGAAATTTACCACCTTTTCGTAATTTTTTTTCTTGGTACTATACTTTCAGAAAAAGTCCAGGCTTTTTGCCAACTGTGCTGAGTCATATCAACAAGTTAACTTTGGAATTAAAAAGAAAAATAACCAATAAACTGAAATAGGTCATGTTATAGACCAAATTAAACAGAATTATGAATTTTAATAAAACTTTTTTACAGTGACGTAAAAAAAAAAATCAGACTATGCAATTAAGGCTTAATTTTGGAAAACCTGATGAATAAATATAGTTAAATTATATATTAATTGACAATAAATTTATTCCCAAATATTATAATATGTCACCTGCAGTATGCACTCCGCTTAACATTGTCAGCAGCTTTTAATTCATGCACAGATGTGATTTTGTAAAGGTGTAGGCCTAGGTATTTTTTACAGCTGTATGGGCCGTGCCATATGAAACACCAACCTGCTGTGACAATCTCCAGATGGACTTTTTCAGGCTTCGGAGCATGCGGTCTGCAGTATCAAGCACTTTCTCTTCTGTCAGTATTGAGGGTATACCAGATCTGGACATGTTACACACGGAATCAGTTTCCTGGAATTTCTGAATCAACTGCTGCACTGCATTACAATGGGACACCTTGGTTTCTGGAAACTGTGCCTGGAATCATTGTTGAACGTCTTGTGTGTATTCTCCGCCAAACAGAAACATGTTCCACAAGGGACGTATGCTCCTCAACAGATAACACCATTGCCACAACACACGTCTACAGTGCCTGACTGTTTGGCTCAATGTGGCTCACTGACTGCGTCTCTCCCACTAACATCACACTAAAGCCATCACGTGTTCCTAAATGTCTCGAGATGCACTAGACACATTTTCAAAGTTTATTGTAATGGTACATGTATTCCTCATCAGGTGAACAGAGACTTTTTGATCACCCTGTATCATCAGAGTGGCACAGTCACAATTAAATTATATTAACACCTATATTGAGGGGAGGGAGGAGTAAGATCCTTTAAAACTATTTGATATGAACTGGAAAACTAATAATTGCGTAAAGAGTAAAAAAAAATTCCAGGGTGGTAAAACATTCTCATTGTAGTTGTGGAGAAGAGAGGGGGGAGTTATAACACCTCTGACAAAATTGCCTTTCCAACTGTAGCACTGATTTCCGTGCAAAGGCTTTTAGCTTCTGTCTGTATCCATGAAATCATTCATTTTCAGAAAATAATAAAAGATCAGTTTTTTGACTGGAAAACAAAAATGTAATTAAAAAAATAACATAATTAAATAAAAAAAATATCCATGGCAAAAGGTTATAAAGCCACTTATCATCACAGCTAGTGATATATCATGGTTTTGAAAGATTGATAATGACATATACAGGAATAAAATGAATAAATTGCCAAATAAGAATAAACAAGTTGTAGCACTGTTATTGTCACAATCAACAATGATGTAACGTAACTCTGAAAGATCAATGGGAATAAAAATCAATAAATCAAAAGAAGTAAAAATGCAACAACTAGTTGTAAGGCAGCCATTGTCATAACTATACTGGTTCCATAAATTAAGGAAAACTCAGAAATATTACGATAAACAAAGAACTAATATGAATGATTTTAATGAAATTTGATGAAAACATGCATTACAATACTAGTTTCAGAATGGCATAAAATATTTTACACTAGAAATATTTTTCATCAAAAAATAACACAGGAACTTGTCCAAAAATGAGGTGTCAAAATACAATGGGCACAGTCTTTGCTGTAAGTGCGGTCACCCCTTACAGCAATGCAAGCATGACAACGATGTTCCATGTTATTTATGATGTGAATCAGCTCAGTAGTGAGTAACAACCATTGTTCCTTTAAAGCAGCAATAAGCTCCCCCTTTGTTTCAGGTGGCAGGTTGAGGGCAGCGACACATGCTCAATCAAGTCGGGAGATTGAGCTGACCACTCCATGTGCATAAGGTATTGTTCCACTAGTCGAACTCTGTGTGGATGGTATTATCATCTTGTAAGATGAATGTTTCACTTATTGCACCAGCATAAGAACATACATAAGGGTCCAGGTTGGGTTGTTTTACCTCTGAGCGGCACTTTTTTTGCACACCATGGACTAAATGGCCAGGTCACATGGACCCCGAAGGCTCAGAGAAGGTTGGGGGAGGGGACCCACTGGAACAGCTGTTGGGAGACAGATGGTAGCCTCCCGTCAAGGCCATCCAGCGTGTTCTTTAACGTGCACAGGGTATGGCTCTCCCGCACAAAGGGCCATGGCTTAACGTCCCATCCGACGGACGGCGGCCTTTCCAAGCCCATCGGTGTCCCTACTGACAGTGGGCAGGGCGGAGAGTTTTGCAGAAATAAATCTCAATGCTGACCCAGCTGGGACTTGAACCTGGGAACTATAGAATACGAGCCTGGTGCACTACCGATTGAGCCACCCCTGCCCCCATAAGGGTCCAGGATATCATCTCTATACCTATGAGCATTGAGGTTACCACTCATCAACACAGAGGTCTATGCGTCCACCTAAGGAAATGCCACCCCAAACACACATGCTACCTCTGCAGTAACTGTCTCTTCGACGGATGTTATTGGGATGATAATGGTTACCTCGTTCTCTCCAATTCAAACGATGTTCGGAACCGGTCTGCAAGCAATATCTGGACTCATCTGTGAAGAGTACGGACCTCCATTGCTCTTCTGTCCAGCTAAAATGTGTGCGTGCCCAATTCAACTACTCTCTCTTGTGATGTGAGGAATATACAAATTACTGTTCTTCTAGTGTACATATCTCCCTCATGAAGCCTTCTACACACAGTAGAAGATGATACAACCCTCCCATTGGCTGCAAGAGAGAGGTTTGTAGCTGAGAGGGAGTAGATGTCCCGCTCCTTCATGTTGTTAATCGCAGATATCGGTCTTGTACAGCAGTTGTAACTCTAGCCTTCCTCAGCTAAACCTCCAAGATGTGAAATCTGTGCTAAGAAATTGATTCCACAGTCTATGGATCACAGAAGGACTCACATTCAGCCATTATGTCTGACTGACTTTGGCCTGCTCTGAGCCACCCAATAGCTCTCCACCACAGTTCATTTGGCAAATAATGTCTTGAAGTCATTCCTACAAAATGGCTCTTTTGAATTTCTTTGCTCACATTTACAACACAAAATAATGATCCACTCCAAAACACCCGTTTTTATCCACTATCTAATTATGAAAAATTGACGCAACCTAGACTAATTTACATATGATATGCTCACTTGGCATTACTTTACTGGTTACATGAATAAGTTTGGTGAGAATCGCACAATTTCTTGGTGAATTATCGTGTTTTTTCTCATTTCTCCTTAATTTATGAAAACCAGTGTAGTAATATAGCAAAAAACAAACTCCCATAGCTTGATATATAACTTATAATATATGGAAATAAAATCATAATAGATCTACAGAAATAAAAATGCTATGATAATAAAATGCATTGAATGCATAAAAATGCATTGATGCTATATACCACACACAGTGTACACGGTTGACAATTGCTACTAATTAGTGTCATCTGTATATTGCTGTGTCGTATTTACCACCAGTTTTGCACAAACAAGTTACTTTAGGTTGTGGTTTTGGTTTCAGTAGCAAGAGACCACATTGAATGCTGGGATGAATGAGAAAAAAAAATTCTAGGTATAGTGAAATAGTTTTAAGACAGAAAAGAGCACATAAAATGGGGAAAAGATAGAGTTAAGTATTAAGGAAGATTTTGTAAGTGATTACTTACTATCTTAAAATAGCAGTTTTTTTTGTTAATTTTCAGGTGAATCTGAAAACTTTTAGAAAACATTTGTAGATAATAATTCATATCAAACTCATGAACTCAAATCAGGAGGGTGCTTCAGCATAATGTTAATGAACAGATTGGCAATACCATATGTCCCTTCTAAGAAATGCTGATCAGATGACTTTAACAAATTATTTATATCCTAGATTAATAAAATTTGCTTCAAATGTAAAAAGAAATATTATTTTTCAAACTTGAATTATTTATTTTTATATGATATATGGAAGAAAATTTTCAAACAGCAATTTCTATATAAAATTTTTTTGTACTAAAACCAGACATAAGACAGTTTGGGCCTCTCATTTAGTATACTAAATGAGAGGCCCAAACTGTCTTATGTCTGGTTTTTTATTTTATATATTACATTTTTATGTATTATATATATATTATTTTTATATTTTTATGTATTATATATATATATTTTTTATTTTTATGTATATTTTATATATTACATTTTTATGTCTGTCACAGTGTATAATTGATGGGAACCTGTGATGGTTCATCACTCACTTTTGTATCTCCTTAACCAGGTCTGTATATGGTAGCTAGGTAGTCATTGGAAGCAGAGCTATGCACCGATCCCCTGTGATAACGCACAGAACCAGCAAGGCCTAGCACTTACAGTCCAACCCTGCATTCTCGTGATGCAGACCATTAGTACTCTTCAAAAGAGAAATTCTCATGTGGAAGGGAATGGAAGGGGAGGACTGCCAGATCAGTATGGCCTACTGATCTGGACTATTCTATACCTGCTGAGGAGTGGTCACCAACACAGGGTCCTAGTGCTGACCATATATACCAAATGGAATAATGGCTCTGAACTTGATTATGGATCCTGAATTTGCTGCACAGGTGGGCTTCTGTTGAGGAAAAATCTTCCATTGTCTTTTCTGTTTGTGGGTTGACAGCCCAAAGTGAATAGATTCACAGGATATGTTTTATAAATAATAAATAAACTCGAACATACTTGATATTATCCTATAAATTACCACTTAAAAAGTTGATTCAAATTTTAGAGGAAAAATTGTCTTGAGCTGGGTGGGATATGAACCCACGATTTCCTGATAACATGTAAGGTTATCAGGAGGTCATGGATTCATATCCAACCAGGCTCAAGACCATTATTCCTCTAAAATTTAAATTGACTTCAAAGTGGTAATTTATATGCTTTATAAGTTGGTGGATAATCCTGACCCGAGGTCATCACAGGTATCTAAACTCTTGCTTCTACAGGCATCGTCATCTACATTGGAAGTCTTCCAGTGTAGATGACGTCAGTCTTGAGTAGTGGGGGAAACGGGTCTTTGACCCATGCCTTCAATTAAGAGGCTATTTGATATTTTTCATCTCTCAATAAACATAGTTTCTTAAAAAAAAACACCGGAAAAAAAACACACACTAAAACATTGGTATAGATTGATGTACATTGTGCAAGTTTCTTGTTATTAGAAGTGCACAGATGAGACGCGATGAAGACAATTCAGCAAAGTTCGGTTTAATGAAGTAGTAGCCACACTTACAGTTCCAAATGGAGAGAAAAAGTGGCTTTGTGATGGTCCACCTTTCACTTTTACTTTTCTTTAATCAGTTTTGCTTTATTTACGTTATATTTATCATTTTGAGGATTATTTCATTTGGACTAATCACAATTCTTACTTCAGAGTGTGCATTAGTGTCTGACAATCAAAAGTCAGATTTGTGAATGCGCAACTCCGACTTTTGATTGTCAGCCGCTAATGCGTGCATATAGGACACAAACCCCTCTTGCATCATAGCCAACATGATCATCAGATTATGCAAATGTTTTCCTGGCTTGCAACAGACATGAGCCGGATTTGTACGCTGCATGTTATAACTAAGTGACGTTAAGTCACAGTGTTAGTAGTGTTGTTAGTGGAAGCTGAGTAGAGAATTGGAATTGTCAGTATTGTTAGGAGCTGAAGTATATTGAAGTATTATGTTGAATTAGTATGTGTAGATAGATGGTGTTGTTAGTAGAGATTTAGATAGATGTGAGTTGTTAGTACTCCAACTTTTGCATTTATCAACTGAATTGGTGAGCTTTCGAATTTTTTGCAAATAAACTTTGTTATAGAAACTTCTGAATTTTTGCTATTTTTCATTTGAGCAATGCAAATTGATTTTTTGATTAGATTTAAACTTTAAACTTGACAATCCTTTTTGAATTCTTACTTGATAAGTAACGTTAGATATACAAAACAAATCCTATTTCAACTTTATTTGGCAAGTTAATATTGCCTGGTGCCTGACAAGGTATCAGGAATTTTGAATAAATTTGGATCAAAAGGTCCAACTTGAAAAGTTCATAATCTTTGGAGCATTACAGAGCCAGTAAAGAAAGTGGTGCACTGATCACAGGGACTGTATATATGTATAAATTATATATTATTTAACGTGATTGTCAAAGATAACAAATTTTTGAGCTCATATGTATTAATCATAGATTTAACAGCAACTTAAGCCAAAATTTTTGTTGAGCAAGAAGCTTAACTTTTGTGTATTAGTCAAAGGTACTGAAGCTTCAGCGCAGTTATTGCTGATAGTTAAGATCTCTATTGTATGCATGTAAAGATTAGAAGTGTCTGGACAGACAATAAACTTTTTGATAAGCAAGTTTATTTTTGTAAGCTTAGTATAGCTTTAGTATTGTATTGTTGTATAGCAGTACCTTTGAGTGCTGCTTAAGATAAGTTTCAAAATTTTGGCAGACTGCTAAACATGTCTGCTAGTAATATGACCGATTCCGCCATAATGACTCCAGACTTAGAAAAAGTAAAAGACAGGTTGCAGGATGTAATGAAAAAGCAGAAGTGTTAATGAATCTGCTTAAAGAGCCTCGGGAGAAAAGAGGAACGACAACCCCCCCCTAAATTTGCTGACAATGCTAGGTCAGTTCACGAACATAAAATATAAACTTTGAACATAAGGTTCCATTTTTTGTTCCATCAGGAGCAAGTGATGGAACAGAGTATTATCAACCACCTCAAAGACGAGTTGCCAATCAATTTATTAACTATAGTCCTTATGTTAATTGGCCTTTACCTGAGATAATGTTAAACTCAAGAAGAAATGAATGAGTGATAAACGAGTGACCCAAGCGGAGCTGCACAAATACAACTTCCTCCTTGCGATTCCTGCGAAAACAAGACTGCCACGGTTTGACAATGGGCTTGATCTCCAAAAGCTTGTTACCAATCTGTTCAGACCAAGATCTCTGCTACTGTGCCCAGAGCTCGATGGAAAAACGCTGCCAAAAGTCCAAGTATGGAACTGGTAGCGGAGAGTTGGATAGGGACATGGCTGACCTGGCAGCAGCATCTGCCAAGTCATTGCCCCTGATCCCAACATGTCCGGGCACCCAACAGAAGAGAATGATGGTAGTGGCTGCCAGACGACGGAGTTGCTGGCGGATCTTGGAGAGAACAGGGCGAGGCCGATGCCTCACAGAGATCAAAGCCTGTAGCGAGCTAAGTAAGTTGGTGTAGAGGACACACTAGTGATGACTTACCTGCTATGTGGTCCAAGGCAAGGCTGATGGCATGCAATTCCGCAGTGAAGATGGAACACTGCTGTGGGATTTGGTCTGCAATGATTACATCACAGCACACCATGGCTGATCCCACAGATGTACAGGACTTTGAGCCATCTGTGAAGACAGGCAAGAAGTCTGGGTGCGCAGCACGATGGCTGGCAAAGAGTTGCTGATACACATAGTCGGGTGTAAAGGCCTTCCCAGTTCTGCAAAGAGAGAAATCGCAGGAAGGGGAAATAGCGAGCCAAGGTGGAAGTGGCTCGGCTGTCAACTGGGCAATGTTATCAAGACTGGTGTTAATGTCTTGTAAGTAACCTTGGACATGCAAACCGAAAGGACGAATGGCAGTTAGCCGATTCTGATATAACATTTCCCACTGGGGACTGAAAATGCAGTCACAAGTGAGATGGCCAGGCAGGGATCACAATTTTGCTGCATACTGCAGAGACAACTGCTGACAGTAAATAGATTAAGATGGTTCGTCAGTCTCAGTGTAGAGACTGGAGCAGTGAAGTGCAGAAGGCCCCGTGCAAACAAGGACAGCCTGATGATTGAGGGGGTTCAGCACCTTCACCACCGAATCCCAGACGGAGTCGTACAACTGGGATTCGTAGTCCAGTTTTAACCAGACAAGTGCACAGTAGAGGTGGAGCAAAGAACGTCGGTCCACCTCCCAAGAGAGGGAGGAGAGGACCTTGAGGATTTTCATTTCAAAGCCTTTTTGTGTGTTGCCCAGTGCAATTATTGATTTTTTTCAGAATTATGTTACATCAGATGGCTGGCTTACAATTTGTTGCTGTGGATAATTTAATATTGCATTAGGTTATATGTTATCTTTTTCTTTTATTATTTTTTCATTTTCCAGCAAAAAAACTTTAATCTGCATTATTTACTGAAAATGAACGAGTTCTTGGATATGGAAGCAAAAAGTACTTCCTTGACACAGATATCAGTCCTCATGTGGGAGGGCAATAATTTCAAGAAGGGTCCCCCCCCGCATTAAATGCATCGATACATTTTACTCCCACCTCTCTTTAGTAAACTTAATGAGAGCCTGATGAGACACTGCATTCTCCTAGTACGGTGGTTTCTCAATGGATTTCTGTACAATTCAAGTTTTTCACCGACCAAAAATGCACTGTTCCCTGACTCCCTAATTTGGAGGTAACAATTGAGTTGATGCATCATCATTCACAAAAATAGAAATGCACTACGTACATTCTCATTTTGCAACTGCCCTTATCGGAGGGTTTTACTACATTATTTTCAAGTACAAATAATGTTTCCTTACTATGACAATAGGTAGCCATAGGGCAACTTGCTTTTTGATATGCCCATGTATAATAAGACATAGACCCTATATTCAAATGTACTAAAATGAAATCCAAAGCTAGTGTTAAAAATTGTTTTAATTATTCACCCTCATTTTAGGTGCCTATCCTGGGGGGGGGGGGGGGTGCAGTTAACATTGATAGCTCAAATTAAAACATTGATATTGCAATACCTCAGAATATTTGATAGCTCAAAATTAACAAAATTGAAACAGTTGCAGTTTGTTACGATACGCAAAATGAGGTGTGGTCAACCTCTTAGTTTTAATATACAACCAAGAAAGAATAAACATGAGAGAAGACTGTAGTAACAATGGAATTTTGATTTTCGTTGCAACCAGCAGAGATAGCATTTTTTTAACATGGCAAGCTACCTTTTGTTTTTAATGGTGTGGGAGTGGCTGAATTGGTAGCATGCCAGACTCATAATCTGCAGTTCCCAGGTTTGAGTTGTACCTGGACCATCGTTGAGATTTATCTCCACAAAACTCTCTGCCCCACCTCAGTCAGTACGATATCAGTCCTACTGACTGAAGTGTGACATGTGACACACTGATGGACTTGGAAAAGCTGCTGTCCATTGGATGGGACATTAAGCCATGGTCCCATATGCAAGAGAGCCATACTGCGCAAACATTAAAGAACATGTTGGATAGCCTTGATGGGAGGCTACCATCTCTCCTAACAGCTGTCCAATGGGTCTCCTTCTCCCAAACTTCTCTGAGCCATTGGGGTTCTTGTGAAACGGCCATTTAGCACACAGTGTGCTAAAAAGTGCTGCCTAGAGGTAAAACAATCCAACCTTTTGTTTTTAAAAGAATAAAACTAATTTCTTCTACAGTAACTGCTTCAACTCCACTTCCACCCAGACATACATACACACCAACATAAATGTGTTCTCCACACTCGTGTATGATGTGGTATTGGAAGCTATCGAGAGAAAAAAAAAAAATCCCTGGTTAAGCATCTTCTAAAAATTTTTTTTTGTTCAGTTCTCTGCAAAAAAATTATTTTTGGGATATGCTTCCATACATCTCCACTACCCATTGCCATGGATAATGGGAATATATGTACAACTTTTCCACTTTTATCCTATAATAATCTTTTGATGTGCACATTTTTTAAATGTATTGGGGTTTTTTTTTTTTAAATAAAATTTTAGCTTTTGTCTTAATTTTACAGAGTTACATGAGCCAAAGTTAGGTAGTTATTTCTCAAAGGGGATAAAAAAAATATAAAAATAGGCAAAATAATTTCAGACTGTGATATAAGACCAACATTAAAGCCAGTAATGCATCTATCACCATTACAAACAATGGGAGTAGAACTAACAATATTGTTTAAAACATCACTCAAATGCTTAGCCCACCGAGAAATAACAGGATCACCTTACCTTGTTCATCCTTCAATCCCTCTGTATCTGTTCGTATTTTACCACACAAAACATTAACTACTTGGTACAGCTCTCTGCTGTTGTCTAACTGCTTTCTCAACTTTGTCAGCCAAGCCATCAAGACGAAATTCTTATCAACTGCTAAATGATCATTTACTCATTTATTGAGCTCTTTGTAATGCTTTCTAATAGGACTAGCAGGGTATTGATTAAGGACATTCCTGCAGTTCTTTCATTCTGAAATAAGCTCTAGGGCCTATCACTCAAATAATTCTGCTTCTTTTACTTAAAACAGTATTGTTAGTTTCAAGAAAAGTGTGTTTAAAATGTCCCAATTCTTCCTCAACTTCAGTAGTAAGCAAGCAATGACTGTCATAATGACTAAGTAACCAAGATATGTTTATCAGATGGTGGATAATCCTAAGCAGAGGTCATCGCAGGCACCTGAACTGTTTGCTTCTACTGGCATCGTCAAATTCTACATTGGAGGAAGTCTTTCAGTGCAGATGGCTTCAGCCATTAGTGGTGGGTGAACGGGTCTTTGCCCCATGTCTGCGATTAGGGGGCTGTTTGATATTGTCAGCATTCCCTATTCAAATAAACACATTTTCTTTAAACATCCCACTAACCATTTTCTCTCCATAAGAAGTTGGAATGTGAGGATTCTGCAGAGAGCTTTTTCTCTTGATGTCCTCACAGAAGAATTCCACCATTATAATTTAGATATTCTTCGTTTGCAAGAGACAAGATGGACAAATAAAGGTCAGATTCTTAAAAATAATCTTAAATTTCTCTTTTCAGGAAGGAACGATAATAAGCATCACCAAGGCGTGGGTCTGGTTCTCAGCGGACACACTAGTGATGCTCTTCTAGGATATGAGTGCATTAATGAAAGGTTTCTTACAGCAAAATTTCAGAACAGCATTAAAGACTTGAATGTTATCTGCTGTTATGCCCCACTGAGCATGTTGATGAGGATGAGAAGAATAGTTTTTACACACAACTTCAGGAAATTTTACATTCTGTCAAGAAAGGAGATATTAGCCTTGTTCTAGGTGACTAAAAAAGTTGGCACTGACTGTGACCTTTGGGGAGGGGTGATAGGGCCATTCAGTATTGTTAGCTGCAATGGGCAAAATCTCCTACAGGTAAGTAAACTCAATGGTTTGAGAATAACTAACACTTATTACAAACACTGTGACATACATAAGTACACATGGGTTTCACCAGATGGGCTGCATAAGATATGATTGATTATATATTAGTTAACAGCAAATGGGCTAGATCTGTTAGGAATACCAGGGCATATAGCAGAGCTGAAATTAGATCTGATCATTACTTTTTTTAAAAGTGTCTTGCAACTTAAACTTAAGAAGTATTGTGCTAAGATTAAAAATTTACCTTTAATTCTGAAGCTCTGAAAGATCCAGTTATAGCTAAAGCTTACAATGATAGGTTATAGGTCATTGCGACAGTAATGGTTTGCTTACTACTAAAGTTGAGAAAGAATGGGACCGTTTTAAACAGGCTTTTTTGGAATCTAACAGTACTCTATTAGGAAAAAAGGATCAGGGGAGGCAGAATTATTTGAGTGATAAGGCACTTGAGTTTATTTCGGAAAGAACTGCAGGAATGTCCTTAATCAATACCCTACCAGTCCTAATAGAAAGCATTACAGAGAACTTAATAAACATGTAAAGGATCAATTAGCTGCTGATAAGAATCTTTGGCTTGATGACTTGGCTGACAAAGCAGTTAGACAGCACAACAGCAGAGAGCTGTACCAGATAGTTAATGTTTTGTGTGGTAGAAAACAGACAGGTATACAGGGATTGAAGGATAAACAAGGTAAGGTTATAGAAGGTGAGGATTCTGTCATGGCTACATGGCCTGAGCATTTCAGTGATGTTCTAAACAATGTGGTTAGTTCTACTCCCATTGTTCGTAATGATGATAGATGCATTACTGGCTTTATATTTGGCCCTATAACACAGTCTGAAGTTATTTTAGCTGTTTCTAAACTTAAACTTCATAAATCCCCAGGGGTAGATGAAATTAATATGGAAATGCTTAGAGCTGGGAATGTTTCGGTTACCACTTGGATGACTGAAATTTTAAATATCTTTTATGACAAAGGCATGGTTCCTAAGGATTTTACTAGAGCTATTATTATCCCTACTTTCAAAAAAGGTGATCACAGTTCTTGTGATAACTATAGGGGTATCAGTCTACTCTCTGTTCCAGGGAAAGTTCTTTGCATGATTGTGCTTAATAGAATTAAGAATCTGGTTGACAGTCAATTGCATGATGAGGAATGTGGATTCAGAAGGGTTAGGGGATGTGTAGATCAGATATTTTCATTTAGGCAGATTCTTGAGAAATGTTTAGAATTTCAGAAACCTTTGGGTGCTAGCTTTGTTGATTTCAAAAAGGCTTTCGACTCTGTTGATCGTCATAATTTGTTGATTGTGAAATCATATGGTATACCAGACAAAGTAGTTAACATAATGAAAGCTCTCTATAATAACACTGAGTAGTGTGTGACAGTTGGTAAGGCCTATAGCAATTGGTTTAGCATTACTTCTGGTTCGACAAGGGTGCATTTTATCACCTTTACTCTTTAGTTTGGTTATTGATTATGTTATGCAAAATTCACTTCAAGGGTAAGATTTTGGCCTTAAATGGGCTGGAGATATGAAAATTTGTGATTTAGATTATGTTGATGATTTAGCCCTTTTGGCAAATGATGTTGATGAGATGAACTTTTTCATTCGAGCTGTTGATGAAACTGGTAGCAGAATAGGTTTGGTTATAAACAGAGAGAAAACTAAAGTAATGAAAATTGGTCAGGCAGGCTGTGATTCAGTTAATCTGAATGGTTGCAGTCTTGAGCAGGTGTCACAGTTTAATTATCTTGGGAGCTATGTAACATATACTGTTGATGTGTGGCATGAAATTAACAGACGAATAGGGATTGCTGCCAGGCATTTTAGAAACTGTGGAGAGTGTGAAGAAATAGGTGTATACACTTAAAGACTAAAATTAGGCTGTATAACAGTTTGGTTCTTTCTAGGGTTAGTTATGGTAGTGAAACTTGGACACTTTGTAAACATGATAACAGGAAACTAGATGCTTTCGATTCTAGGTGCTTACGCAGTATCTTGGGCATTAGGTGGTTTAACTTTGTAACTAATGATGAGGTTAGGCAAAGGAGTCGGAAACCTCCTTTGAGCAGCATGTTGTGTAGAAAGAGACTCCACTGGTTTGGCCATGCTGTCCGTATGGATAATTATAGATTGGTGAATAGGGTTATGAAGAGTGTGCCTAAGGGCATGAGAAAGAGGGGGAGACCTAGGATGCGGTGGGCAGACAAGGTCAAACAGGACCTTGTTAGAATTGGTGTGCAGTGGCCAGATGCAGCAGATGTAGCTCAGGACAGATATGCTTGGAGAACTAAACTGCATGGTCTGGTTGAACCTCCGCAGCCCATGGCTGCTTGATGATGATGATGATAATGAACCTGCCATGGTAAGCTTTAGCTATAACTGGGTCTTTCAGAGCTAAAAGTAACTTTTTTATCCTTAGCACAACACTTTTTAAATTTTAATTGCAAGACAATTTTAACCCTTTCCATGTCAGAGCCTAAAGAAACATTTTCATCTTTCCCATTCTATTAAAAATAACTTAAAATTCTCTGTTGAGCAATAAAATTTTATCCTTCAAACTCTTTGCATGTTAAAAGTTTTTAGGAGAAATCTCATAAGCTTTTCAGAGCAAGGACAGGACTCTGTCTTCAATGAAGTTAAACTATGTGGTGACATTAGGGTTGTTTAGAGGGCAATTACAGTGTCTCGATTGCAGGTAGGGACAAGTGAGATCATTGTTTCAATAGCCTCATGGGCTATGTTTCCGTAGAAAGTGGATGTACATGCAAGCAATGTGGCTTCTATGGTTGCAACTGTTGTACTGCTACCTCGACAGCGGCTGTTGTTAGCTTGTTTTGTTTGACATCTGTTTGATGCTCTGCAAACCTCTCTACTATAGAACACATGGTTTTTCTGATGAAGTAGACAACAGAGTTATCTGGAATGTAGGGGAAATCGATATACATCCTATTTTTGAAGTAGGCTAAATTTGTCTGTCCTTTTTGATAATTTTCTTCAGATTTGGAGCTGGCTGAAAAAGTTTTTGATATTTTGGGCTCCGAGTAATTTGTGGACTGATTAGCATAGGACAGGAATGCAAGATAGATATACACTATGCTGAAAAAAGTGTCCGGACACTTCCATGTTATGTAAATGGAAAGCCACTTTCAAAGCTCCTTAACATTGAAAATAAACCTTTTACCCAAAAACTGTTATTGGTGATAAATTGTAGGTATCACTCAAATCTGTCTAAATATATTTCCTGCAATATTCATTTAATATTTAAAGAACGAATGGAAACTGAAGCATTTATCTTCAACTTTTGACACTTGTGTTTTATCTACTGAAGTATTTTTTCACACAACTCTTGTAACAATTTGTTCATTAATATAAATTAAATATTTGAAGTTTGCATGATGATTTTTTAAGATTTTATCAATTTGGAGGCAATATGACAGTGTCATCTGCTGTTAAATGGCCCCACTTCAATGACTCTTTAAATATTGATTGAAGATTCGAAAATTGACACTGTCACATTGCCTCCAAATTGATGAAATCTTAAAAAATCGTTATGCAAACTTCAGATATTTATGTTAGTGAACAAATTATTACAAGAATTGTGTTTTATCTATTGTAGTATTTTTTCACAAGTGTCAAAAGTTGAAGACAAATACTTTCGCTTCCATTCATTCTTTAAATATTAAATGAATATTGCAGGAAATATATTTAGAGAGTAACATCTACAATTTATCGCCAATAACAGTGTTTGTGCAAAAGGTTTATTTTCAATATTAGGGAGCTTTGAAAGTGGCTTTGCATTCACATAACATGGAAATGTCCAGACACTTTTTTTTTATCAACATAGTGTAGGTCCAACAAAGGGTGCATGTTCAGAGTCGGTGATTGGAAAGAGAACTGAATCTTTTCTGTTTTCAATCTTATATTTATTAGCTTTTCTATTGTTGTTGGGTGGAAGCCATGGACACAGCAAAGGAGTGGATGTTTTAAATTTCTTTTTTAAGCAACTGCTCATTTTTAAACAACTTTATTAAGGCATAGGATTTGCAGATCATCAAAAGTCTAAGAATATGCGTTATGTGTTATGTGGACAAATGACTAAAAAAAAAAACTAAATAAATGAAAGTTTAAGCAATAATAGAAATATTATGAACTTTTATATTAAAATAATAAAATACAGAAAAAATGAGAAAAAATATATATTTTTGAAAATTTCCTAAAGATAAAGTGGAAAAAACTCAGTAAAATTTTGCAATGTTTTAAAATGCTTAAAAAAATTTACCCTACCATTTATTTTCCATGAATTTTTACCATTTTATGAAGCACAATTTAATGGTCTTTCTTTTGATATATAATATGACATATTTCCATTCATTAGTTACTTCAGGATGAGATTCTAAAGCTGTTTATATTATTTTCTGAAAACACTTTAAAATAAATCTGACCACCACAGTGAGTTCAGTTTCAGAAACCTGACACTATTAAGGGTTAACAAGGTAATGGTCAGATCCAATTTCAGCTCCCCTATATGACCTGGTATTCGTAATAGAATTAGCTCATTTGCTGTTAATTAATATATAATCAATATTATTATACAGCCCATCTGGTGAAACCCATGTGTACTTATGTATGTTGTGGTGTTTGTAATAAGTGTTAGTTATTCTCAAGCCATTAAGTTTACTTACTGTAGGGGACATTGCCCATTGCAGCTACAAATACCAAAAGAGCCAATCATCCCTCCCCAAAATTCAAAATTAGAATAACTTTGGCACTGAAGTCACCTAGAACAAGAGTAACAATTCTTGTTTTTACTATATCACTCGGAAAAAGTCCATACCTGGTCTAGTGTACCTAACTACTAAACCAGTGGGCATGTCCCTGTGGTTTAGTGTTTGTGTTTGTATGTTGTATGGAAACCAGGACAAACTCCAACACCTTCTTCCATTAAAAAGAGTCATTTAAATTAATTTGTTTCTCAGTTCATTAAATTTTTTTTTTTAAAATTCAGAATTAAATGCTGCTTAAGTTGGTATTAAACATGATTTACTGCTAATGATTAATTACTTGAAAATGAAAAAAGCAAGTAAGTGGAATAATAACAACTGAGCTTCTGGATTCATTTTTGTTTTCCATGCTGGATTCTGGAAGGGTTAATGAATTAGGTTGAACATAAAATTACTATTAATACATTTGCAAATATAAATAATGAAAGCTAAATTAATACTTTGAGGATTTAATTGTAGAGAACACTTCCAAAAGCTTGGTAAGTATTAAGGTTCGTAACTGCTCAAACCTCTGCATAGCTTCTCTTATGAAAGCTAAAACATCAGCTGCAGCTTGCTCATTGTTGTCAGAAAGAAATTCCAATAGCTGTAGGAAAATGTAAAAAGAAAAATACTCTGATACACTATAAACAAGGAATAATACATTAGGTTGTACAATTAAGTTTGCATATACTCTACTTTAACTCTTATAGTACATTTTACAGTAACAATATTTCAATTTCAGGTAAAAAAACAAAACAGAAAATAACTACCTCAATTGTTGAAAGACATGGTAAAAAAACGTGATTTATGCATTTAATTGGAGTAATAATCACAAATGATCTTTATTCATACAGTTCACAAATCTATTAGAAATTAAAAATTTTGGCAAAGAGTAAATTGGCAAAGCTAACAGTAGCTTAACTACAACATACAAATAGAAAAAAATATAACAGATTATATAAGTAATAAAGATAAATAAATAACTTATTACACTTAGATACAACTATAGTTATATTTTTTTAAAAATGTCTCAGAATGTCATAATTAAATATTAGTACAATCTAATTTTCAATAAAATAGTCTTATCATCCGAAAAAATTTCCCTGGGGTTTGAAAGATACTTTAAATGAAAAGTAGAAAAAGGCTAGGGGTAATATACAATTTTATGATAGAGGGGTTGTAAGAGGAGGATTGGTAGTGGAAGAGGGAGTAATGTGAAGGTTTATGATAGGGGGGGGGGGGGGAAGGGTACAGTCACATCTATTTTGTTTCAGCTTGTTTATGTGCAATGATTCAAGGGCAACAAAGCAGGAGAAAGGAGCAGTGACTAAATGATTGGCAGCAATGGTCATGTAAATAGGAGGTTTAGGAAATGTAATTTTCTGTGTTGCAGAAACAATAGTTGACAGATAAAAAATATTAAAAGCATTAAAAAAAAAAGTCAGTGCTATCAATCAGATTAATACCAATGAACAGAAGCATTTTTAATATTGTCAAGAAGCAAATAACATTTAAATTGTTTAATATTGTTTTTATATTGTTTAATCCTTCCCAGGTCTAGAAACTTTTTTATACAACACATGAAACTTCGATTTTTTTTTTAAATTACTGTTTGAAAATTTTCTTACATATATCTTTTAAAAATACACAATTCAAGCTTGAAAAATATTTTTTTTTATTTGATGCATATTTTATTAAACTACAATATAAATAATTCGATAAAGCCATCTGACTGCCATATTTTAGAAGCACTATATGGTATTGTCTTTTTTTTGTTAATGCTACTATGTATTTAAGCAATCACTTGATTTAAAAGCTCACAAGTTTGATCTGAGCTATTATCAACATATTTTTCCTTAATTTTTCAAAAATCTTCTAAAAATTAACAAAAAACTGTTTTAAAAAACAGAAGATTTTGGAAGTAATTATGAAATATGTACCTATTTTTTCAGTATACCACTGTAAAAAGAGCTATTAAAATTAGTATGTTACAACAATGTTCTTATTTCTTACTTCAATAAAATTCAGAATTAAATTCTCTATAATTTGGCATATAACATGAGACCTATTTCTGTTGATTAGTTATTTATAAAAAATATTCTAAAGCTGACTTGTTTATTGGACTCTGCAACAAGCCTCGACTTTTCTCAAAGTATGGTACAGAGAAAAAAAAATTACAAAATGGAAAAAATATTTACTTTAAACAAGATTTTTTTTTTTGTTAATCAGAAATAAATACCATTTCTACTCAAAGCTAGTTTAATAAAATTTAATTATTACGATTAATAGCTGTACATTAACATTTGAACATAATAAGTTCAGAAGAGTGCTCAGAATACACTTGTAGAATCCTATCAGCTTAATGCCATCAAGGCTGCTACTGAAATACTACAATAAGTTACTATTTTCTGTAACCACTATTGATACATAACTCTTAGGTAAATCTTTATCCTGTAAAGGTGATCAAATAAAAAAGAAGAACTATATTTACCAGTACTATGGATGAATGTTCGCTGGCACAGGTACAACTTGTAGTTACTTGTCATATCTTGCTCTATCTTCAGTTGTTTGTTGAACATTGACATAGATGTTAGTACCATTGCTGTTGTTACTGCAGATTGTAGATACTTGTCATACTCTAAACAATCTTGCCCAGTTGTTTGAAGAGCATTAGCATAGTTATCAGCATCGTTGCTGTTATCACTACTATAGCTGTATACCAGTCTTTTTAAGAGAACTCCAGTCGTCAACTTCCTTGATGACCTCTGGTTGTTATAATTCTCATGATTGAATACGTATCATCTCAACTAGTTGGTTTTAGACTGATGGTATTTATTGCTCGGTATTCCAACACACATCCTCAAAACTTACAAACTAATTCCTTCAAGAAAGTTACTATCATTTACCTTCTTCAAAACAGTTAAAAGTTTAAAAACAATTGCCCTCTCTCAGAGCTACACATTTCGCCAACATTCCATGGTATTTGGCTTCCTCGGGATCTCAATTGTAAAAGTTATATCGCTTAAATACGTGTCTCATTGATGTCAGCTGTTTATTGCTCATTCTGTTTGCACTTCTACTCACACAACAGGAGATTCTACACTGCAGGTAGAGTTGGAATTTCCGTGTTGCAGAGCCTGCACCTATTAGAATATATTAGAATATTTTCTGCATAAGTTGAAACTTCGTTTGTGGAGCTGTCAAGGATTTATACGTGAATTTTTCTATTTCCAAATTATTACTGATAATTGTTTGGGCCAATGCTGTATTGTGTTTTCTATTTGTAACATCTTGATGATGTTCCTGCCTTCTTTGTTCGTATTTTCGAAAAGGTTTCCATATATACTTATTTTTTCCATTTAATTTATTCAACAGAGCTGGGATTTCCACCTCATATATGCTGCCAATTGCTACTTTTCTATCTGTCATTAATTATTAATTTTTTAATGGTTTTATTTATTGTATTAGGTAAATTCATGTCACATTTTCTTAAAATATTAGATAAAGTGTTGGATATACTTTTAACATATGGGAAACTATGTGCATAATTGGTACTTTTTTTTCCGTTGGTTTGGTGTTGGTTGAGAGTCTTTTTGCATGTGATGTTTGGCTGCAGTCTGTAAATGGTAGCTAGGCATAAACTGGAAGGAGAGCTGTGTACCAATCCCCAGTGATGATGCATAGAACCGGCCAGGTCTAGCACCTAATGTCCGACCCCGCCTTCTCATGGTGCAGGCCATTAGTACCTTTCAAAAGAGATATTCTCTTTTGGAAGGGAACAGAATGAGAGGGCTGACAGTTCAGTATGGTCTACTGATCTGGTCATCTATGGTCACTTTTTTTTTCAACCCTGCTGAGGAGTAGTCAACTTCACAGGGTCCTGGTGCTGACCATTTATACCTACTAGACTGGATTTGTTTATGGATTTGAGCTTGATTATGGATCCTGGACTTGCTGCACTGGTGGGCCTCTGTTGAGGGAGAATCTGCCGCTGTGTTTTCTATTTGCTTTCTGGGTTGCCAGCCCTAAGTGAACAGAGGCACGGAATAGATTATATCAGCTGGTGGATAATCCTGATCAGAGGCCATCGCAGGTACCTGAACCTTACTTAGCTAGTTGGGCATCGTCAAGCCTAAACTGGAGTAATGTGTCTCAGGCAGGCCATATGGCTCTTGAAAAAGTCTGCTTGAAAAGGTGGTGCCTGTAGTTCCTACCAGCATTGGTGACTTCAGCCTTTAGCGGAGGAGGAACAGGTCTTTGCCCCATGCCTGCGATCAGGGGGCTGTTTGATGTTGTTGGCCCTACCAATCTTAATAAACCTAATTTCTTTAAAAATCCTACTAATCATTTTCTCTCTGCAGGAACGTGGAACGTGAGGACATTACTTCGAGATTATTCTCTTGATGTCCTCATGCAGGAATTCCAGTGCTATAACCTAGATATTCCAGGCTTGCAAGAGACCAGATGGATAGGTAAAGGTGATAAACTTAAAAATAACTTTAAATTTCTCTTTACAGGGAGGGAGGATGGAAAGCATCACCAAGGCGTGGGTCTGCTGCTCAGCAGACATGCTAGTGATGCTCTTCTAGGATGTGAGTGCATTAATGAAATGTTTCTTACAGCAAAATTTCAGACAAGCATTAAAGACTTGAATGTTATCTGCTGTTATGCCCCCACTGAGGATTCTGATGAGGATGAAAAAGGATAGGTTTTACGGACACCTTCAGGATATTTTGAATTCTGTCAAGAAAGGAGATATTACCCTTGTTCTTGGTGACTTCAATGCCAAAGTTGGTACCGACTCTGACCTTTGGGGAGGAGTAATAGGCCCTTTTGGTATTGGTAGCTGCAATGGCAATGGGCAATGTCTCCTACAGGTAAGTAAACTCAATGGTTTCAGAATAACTAACACATATTACAAACACCGCGACATATATAAATACACATGGGTTTCACCTGATGGGCTGCATAGGAATATGATTGATTATATATTAATTGATTATATATTAATTAACAGCAAATGGGCTAGTTCTGTTAGAAATACCAGGGCATATAGGGGAGCTGAAATTGGATCTGACCATTACCTTGTTAAAAGTGTCTTGCAACTTAAACTTAAAAAGTGTTGTGCTAGGGTTAAAAATTTTACCTTTAATACTGAAGCTCTGAAAGACCCAGTTATAGCTAAAGCTTACCATGATAGGTTACTTAGTCATTATGACAGTCATGGTTTGCTTAATACTGAAGTTGAGGAAGAATGGGGCCATTTTAAACAGGCTTTTTTGGAAACTAACAGTACTCTTCTAGGGAAAAAGGAGCAGAGGAGGCAGAATTATTTAAGTGATAAGGCACTTGAGCTTATTTCAGAAAGAAGGAACTGCAGGAATGTCCTTAATCAGTACCCTACTAGTCCTAATAGAAAGCATTATAGAGAACTTAATAAACGTGTAAAAGATCAGTTAGCTGCTGATAAGAATCTTTGGCTTGATGGTTTGGCTGACAATGCCGAGGAAGCAGTTAGACAGCACAACAGCAGAGAGCTGTACCAGATAGTTAATGTTTTGTGTGGTAGAAAACGAACAGGTATACAGGGATTGAAGGATAAACAAGGTAAGGTTATAGAAGGTGAGGATTCTGTTATGGCTAGGTGGGCTGAGCATTTCAGTGATGTTCTAAACAATGTGGTTAATTCTACTCCCATTGTTTGCAATGATGATAGATGCATTAATGGCTTTAATGTTGGCCCTATAACACAATTTGAAGTTATTTTGGCTGTTTCTAAGCTTAAACTTCATAAATCCCCAGGGGTAGATGAAATTACTACAGAAATGCTTAGAGCTGGAAATGTTTCGGTTACCACTTGGATGACTGAAATTCTGAATATCTTTTATGATAAAGGCATGGTTCCTAAGGATTTTACCAGAGCTATTGTTATCCCTATTTTCAAAAAAGGTGATCGCAGTTCTTGTGATAACTATAGAGGTATTAGCCTACTCTCTGTTCCAGGTAAAGTTCTTTCCATGATTGTGCTTAATAGAATTAAGAATCTGGTTGACAGTCAATTGTGTGATGAGCAATGTGGATTCAGAAGTGGTAGGGGATGTGTGGATCAGATATTTTCACTTGAGCAGATTCTTGAGAAATGTTTAGAGTTTCAGAAACCTTGGTTGCTAGCTTTGTTGATTTCAAAAAGGCTTTTGACTCTGTTGATCGTCATAATTTGTGGTTGATTGTGAAATCATATGGTATACCAGACAAGTTAGTTAACATAATGAAAGCTCTCTATAATAACACTGAGTCGAGTGTGAGAGTTGGTAAGGCTTGTAGCAATTGGTTTAGCATTACGTCTGGTGTTCGACAAGGGTGCATTTTGTCTCCTTTTCTCTTTAGTTTGGTTGTTGATTATGTTATGTGAAATTCACTTCGAGGGAAAGATTTTGGCCTTAAATGGGCTGGAGATTCGAAAATTTCTGATTTAGATTATGCTGATGATTTAGCCCTTTTGGCAAATGATGTTGATGAGATGAACTCTTTGATTCGAGCTGTTGATGAGACTGGTAGTAGAGTAGGTTTGGTTATAAACAGAGAGAAAACTAAAGTGATGAAAATTGGTCAGGCTGGTTGTGATTCAGTTAATCTGAATGGTTGCAGTCTTGAGCATGTGTCACAGTTTAATTATCTTAGGAGCTATGTAACAGATACTGGTGATGTGCGGCATGAGATTAACAGACGAATAGGGATTGCTGCCGGGACTTTTAAGAATCTATGGAGAGTGTGGAGAAATAGGCATATACACCTAAAGACTAAAATTAGATTGTATAATAGTTTGGTTCTTTCTAGGGTTAGTTATGGTAGTGAAACTTGGATGCTCTGTAAACAAGATAACAGGAAACTAGATGCTTTTGATTCTAGATGCTTACGCAGTATCTGGGTATTAAGTGGTTTAACTTTGTAACTAATGATGAGGTTAGGCAAAGGAGTCTGCAACCTCCTTTAAGCAGCATATTGTGCAGAGAGAGACTCCGCTGGTTTGGCCATGTTGCCCGTATGGATAATTATAGATTGGCGAATAGGGTTATGAACAGTGTGCCTAGAGGCCTCAGAAGGAGGGGGAGACCTAGGATGCAGTGGGCAGACAATGTCAAACAGGACCTTGTTAGAATTGGTGTACAGTGGCCGGATGCAGCAGATGTAGCTCAGGAGAGATATGCTTGGAGAATTAAACTGCGCGGTCTGGTTGGACCTCCGTAGCCCATGGCTGCTTGAGGATGATGATGATGTTCCTAAGGATTTTACTAGAGCTATTATTGTTCCAATTTTTAAAAAAGGTGATCGCAGTTCTTGTGATAATTATAGAGAGAATCAGTTTGCTTTGTGTTCAAGGTAAAGTTCTTTGCATGATTATACTTAATAGAATTCAGAATTTGGTTGCTGGACAACTGCGTGATGAACAGTGTGGATTGAGAAGTGGTAGGGGATGTATTGATCAAATATTTTCACTTAGGCAGATTTTTGAGAAATGTTTAGTGTTTCAGAAACCTTTGGTTGCTAGCTTTGTTGATTTCAAAAAGGCTTTTGACTCTGTTGATCGTCATAATTTGTGGTTGATTGTTAGATCATATGGAATACCTGATAAGTTAGCTAGAGCTCTCTATAATAACACTGAGTCATGTGAGAGTTGGTACGTCATGCAGCGATTGGTTTAGCATTGCTAGTGGAGTTAGACTAAGGTGCATTTTGCCCCCTTTTCTCTTTAGTTTAGTTATTGATTATGCAATGCGAAATTCTTTGCAAGAGAAAAATTTTGGCCTTAAATGGTCTAAAGATTTCAAAATTTCTGACTTAGATTATGCAGATGATTTGCCCCTGTTGGCTACTGATGTTGATGAGATGGATTCGTTCATTAGGGCTGTTGATCAGACTGGTAATAGAGTAGGTTTGGTGATAAACAGAGAAAAAAACTAAAGTGATGAAAATTGGTCAGACAGATGGTGCTTTAGTTACTTTGAATGGCTGTACTATTGAGCAAGTGTCTCAGTTTAATTATCTTGGGAACTATGTAACAGATACTAGTGATGTGCGGCATGAGATAAATAGAAGAATAGGGGCTGCTTCTGGGACTTTCAATAATCTATGGAGAGTATGAAAAAATAGGTGTATACACCTAGAGATTAAAATTAGGCTGCATAATAGTTTGGTTCTTTCTAAGGCTAGTTATGGTAGCGAAACATGGACCCTTTGTAAGCAGGATAACAAGAAACTTGATGCTTTTGATTCTAGATGCTTATACAGTATCTGGGCATTAGGTGGTTTGACTTTGTAAGTAATGATGGGGTGAAAAGAATGAATCATCAACCTCCTTTGAGCAGCATATTGTGCAGAGACTGTTGGTTTGGCCATGTTGCCTGTATGCATAGCTGCAGATTGGCAAAAAGGATTATGAACAGTGTACCTAAGGGTATCAGAAAAAGGGGGAGAGCTAGGATGCAATGGGTAGACAATGTCAAACAGGATCTTGCTAGAATTGGCCAAGAGTGGCCAAATGCAGCAGCTGTAGCTCAAAAGAGACACATCTGGAGAGGAAAATTATAGTCTCTGAAGCCCAAGGCTACATGAGGATTTTGTATGTATATGTATGTTTGGCTGCTTTCTCTAGACAGTATATAATGTTGGGAGGGTATCTGGCTTCATAAGCAATTTGCCTTATAAACCTCAACTCTTTCTGTAAAGCTACATCTTCTGTACAATATTGAAATGCTCTTATAAAACATGGAATAATTGTAGTTTTTTTGCATTTTAAAGGGTGGGCTGAGTTAAAAGGTATTATATTAGGTATAGGTGGGCTTTTGATATATCTCTATTTTACAACAGTTAGCTTTTTTTCTTTCTATTCATGTGCAGTATAATCATTTCTGCCTATTAGTGTTTTTTAAATAAATTTTTGTTTGCCAGATGCATTTTTTTTACTACATGACTTTAAAAAAGTCCTATTAAAATAAAACTAGTCATTTCTTTGTTAAATATTTTATTTTCAGGAAGTCCAGAATTAAATGCTGATTAATTTGGCATATAACATCTATAATTCCTTTCATTAGTTTCTTGGCAAAAAGTTCTAAAGTAAATTTTTTTTTGGCTGATCAGAGTGAAAAAACAGCTGGACCTGGGAAGGGTTAATATGCTTTTAATATTGCTTAAACTGTTAAATAAAATAAGTTTTCTAATTCTGATAATTTTTTAATATCATTCAGCTTTGTGTATATGACATTCGGTAAGGTTTGTTAGAGTAAATTTTTACATTTTCAACCACAGTTATTCCTGACTGTTGGTGCCTTGAATTTACCAGATTTTTGTATCTTGTGCTAACTTGATGGTCAAATAGGAAACTTAAGAGCATTATCAAAATAATATTTGATTATCACTTTATGTTTGGAGAGAGACTGAATGGGCAAAACATTCATTAATTTAAAATAAGACATTTTGTTTAATGTTTGATTTGCAGTATAAAAGATACAGAATTTGGCATGGTTGTTTGGGATTTTATAGCACAAGGGCAACAGGGCCATATTGTGGCAAACAAGAGGCAAATAAAATGACAAAAAACATATTACTTGCAACCAAAAGTTAAGAAAAAAAAAAGAGAAAACTACAAAGGAAAAAAGGTAAAATAACAAATAAATGTAGAAATAAGAGGTAAAACTAATGAAAGAAAGAGAAACAAAATAAACCCAGGAGAAAATGACCTGGGTAAAAAAAAATATACAAGAACAAACAGCAAGAGCATAAAATCAAATTCTATTAAAATAGCCCATATAGTATAAAAAGGAAAAGACTGCTGGTAAAAAGCTATAATGAGATAAAAGGTGTCCCGAGTGTAAGAGGCTTAGTTGTAAAATCATGAAAACTAAAATAAAAATGCCATTCAATGTTAAAAGTGATTGTCAATTAAAATGTGTTTGATGGTTAAAATGGTTATAAAACTTACACTTAAGTTTGTTGACTACCCATAAAAGAAAAGAATGTGTAATAAAATGACATAAGTGGAGCCGAGCAAATACAACTTTCTCCTTGTGATTCCTGCAAAAACATGACTGCCATGGTTTGACAATAGGCTTGATCTCCAACAGTTTTCACCAATTTGTTCCAACCAAAATTGCTGCCACTGTGCCTGGAGCTCAGTGGAAAAACACTGCCCCCAATTCAAATGCCCACTGACTTCCCTTAAGGAGGCACCCAGTTGGGTGTCATGTCTGTGTAGGCACTATACCCACACAGGCAGTGAACCAAGTTGGTTGGTTATTTGGAGTTTTATAGTGCAATGGTAACTAAGACCATATTGCATCAAACAAGATAAAAGACAAAACAAAGAGATGCAAGTCATAGAAACCCCCAACCAAAATTAAAAGCAAACGACAAAGTGTAAACTGTAAAATATCAAACAGCAAAAAAACTAATGTAAAACAACAAGAAATGTAAATTACAAATACTAACAACAGGTGTAAAGGGCCCATAGTAAATAACAAGTCTAAACAACAAAAAGGAAAAGTTTAAATATGTGTAAAATAGATGGTAAAATGTAAAAAGCTGAAAACAGGTGTTAAAAAAAGAGTCATCAGATAAAAGGCAGCCGAGTGTAAAGGGCTCGGCCATAAAACTGTGGAAGTTAAAATGTAGACAGCACTCAAGACGAAAACCAATAAAATAGATTAAAATGTGTCGGATGTTATAAAATGCTGTCATAAAATTCGCACTTAGGTTTGTAGTGTGCCTGAAGAAGAATAAAAGTGTGAGAAATGAATGATCTAAGAGAGCCAAACAAGTACAATTTCCTCCTTGTTATTCCTACAAAACATTGTCTTTGATGCCGATATAACCAGGCACCCAACAGAAGATGGAAGTGGTTGTGGCTGCCAGACAGTGAAGCTGCTGGAGGATCTTGGAGAGAACAGTGTTAAGGCTTAAATTCTTGTTGAAAAATTTGGTCTTGGTGAGGCTATGCCTCACCAAGACCAAAGCCTGTAGAGAGCTAAAGAGTCGGTGTAGCGACAACACACATCGACAATGACGCTTAGCAGCTATGTGGTCCAAGGCATTGCTGAAAGTGGCAAATTTGCAGTGAAGATGAAACACTGCTATGGGATCTGGTCTGCAATGATTACATCACAGCAGACCATGGCTGATTCCACAGTGAGCCAAGCCCTTACCCACTTATCCACAAGCATTACCCACCAGCTGATAAAATGTATCCTGTGAACCTATTTACTCACGACTGTCAACCGACAAAAAGAAATCACAGCGGAAGATTTTCCTTCAACAGAAACCCACCAGTGCAGCAAATTCAGGACCCATAATCAAGCTCACAGCTAATATCCCATTCATTTTGGTATATATGGCCAGTAGAAAGAACACATGTGATTGACAACTCCTCAGCAAGGTAGAAAAAAGAAAGTACCTATTGTAGTCCAGATCAGCAGGCCACACTGATCTGGCAGCCCTTCCCTTTGACTATCTTCCAAAAGAGAGTAATAAATATAACACTAATCACCACAAGAAGGTGGAGTTGGGCATTATATGCTAGACCTGAATGTTTCTGTCAGGGGATTAGTGTATAGTTTTTCTTCCAGTGAATACCTATCTACCATTTACAGAGATATAATTGAACTGTTCTGAGAAATCCACTACAGTAGAAATCAACTTATCAACAAATGGCAAATCATAAACAATATTTTTTTTTGTTTGATAAAAGATAACACCATTCTGAGTTATATACTTGTTTCCAACACTTTTTGAAACACTTTACACAACTTGCATTTAAATCTTAAAAAAATGAACACTTACCACTGGAATGATAGTTGGAGCTCCATCTGGAAATCTAACACAGCAAGAGTGAAGAGTACGGACTAGCAACTGCCTATATTTTCCTGTGTCTTCATGTTCCACTGTATTGTGAGTTTTAGTTACTTCTTTCTTCAATACCAGTACCATCTGCAAAAAATCCATGAAAATTAAGCCGTAAGTTAATGACCCAGTGTTATTAGTGCAAAAAGTGAATAATTTATAAAAACAAAGAAACAAAGGAAATGTTCACAGTTGTTCAAAATATACTCCAAACAAGCCTTTAAAAATTTAGTTCACCAACATGCTATTCAAGGGACATTTTAAAAACTGTAAAGACTGTTAACATGAATAAACTTTTTCTGCACTAGTATTATTGATCTCCTTTGAACTAAAATGTTGAAGTAACCAGTAATTGCATAATGATTATATAGCAGCAATTATGCAATATTAATTCTGCTGAAATGCTGTTGTTTTAAAGGAAGAAATAAGATCAAGTGACTTGTGCATCATATAATCCTTCATATGCTGGCCCTGGGAAGAAAGAGTATTTCCCATTAGCTAGTGATGTGCAAAGGAGGGAGATTTTTTTCTCCTGATTACTAAAACTTGATGTGCAAAAACACACTGGTGGTTAAAATTAAAAGATGGTGGATAAAAATGTACATAAAGGAAAATGGTTACAGTACTTATCCATATATCATATAATTAAATGTTATAAGGATAAGTACTGTAACATGACTGAGCCGTCCTTTCCAGGGACACGTTTGGTTGTTTTGGGTTTAATGGCGCATTAGCAACTCAGGCTATAATGCGCCAAACGAATGTCTAAATAAAAGCTAAAAGTCATCACACCCACAACCAAATTTAAAAATTTACTATATATATATAGAGAAAACAATGTAAAACAATAAAAGGAAACATAGTTAACAAGAAACAAAGGTAGAAATGTAAAATAAATATAAAAAGCACCCAGGTGTAAGCGACCTGGGTTATATATTCGAATAAAACTATAGATGAGTAAAATATCCAGTATATTTTAAAAATTGGAAAACAGCGTTAAAACAACAATGCTCTGATAAAAGATGTCCGAGTGTAAGGGGCTCGGACATAAAATCGTGAAAGTTAAAATAGAGTCGATGTTCAAAGTTAAAAGCAGGACATGAAAGTAAAATATGTTTGATCATTAAAACGTTGTCACAAAACTCACACTTAGGTACTGCGTCCGGCTTAAGAAGAAAAGAGTGGGTTAAAAACGAGTGACCTAAGCGGAGCCGAGCAAGTACAACTTCTTCCTTACGATTCCTGCGGTAACAAGACTGCCATGGTTTGATGATAGGTTTGATCTCAAAGAGCTTGTTCGTAAGCTGTTCCGACCAAGATCTCTGCCACTGTGCCCGGAGCTCGGTGGTAAAATGCTGCCGGAAATCCAGATAGGGAACCGGCAACGGAGAGTCGGACAGGGGCGTGGCTGACTTGGCAGCAGCATCTGCCAAGTCATTGCCCCTAATCCCGACGTGACCGGGCACCCAACAGAAATGGATTGTGGTTGTGGCTGCCAGACGATGTAGCTGCTGGCGGATCTTAGTAAGAACAGGGTGAGGTCGATGCCTCACCGAGATCAAAGCCTGTAGCGAGCTAAGCGAGTCGGTGTAAAGCACACACCGACGATGATGCTTAGTCGCCACGTGGTCCAAGGCGAGGCTGATAGCGTGCAACTCTGCGGTGAAGATGGAACACTGCAGTGGGATCTGGTCTGCAATGATTACATCACAGCAGACCATGGCTGATCCCACCGAAGTGCCGAAATTCGAGCCATCTGTAAAGACAGGCAAGAAGTCCGGGTGCTCAGCACGATGGCTGGCAAAGAGTTGCCGGTACACACAGTCAGGTGTAAAGGCCTTCCCCGTCCTGCACAGGGAAAAATCGCAGGAAGGGGAAACAGTGAGCCAAGGTGGAAGTTGCTCAGCTGTCGACTGTGCAACGCTATCGAGACTGGTGTTGATGTCTCAGAGGTAGCCTCGGACACGCATACCAAAAGGACGAATGGCAGTCGGCCAATTAGTGTAAAGCATTTCCCACTTCGGACTGAAACGCAGTCCCAAGTGGGATGGCCAGGCAGGGATCGCAATTTAGATGCATATTGTAGGGACAACTGCTGATGGCGAAGAGATAAAGAAGGTTCGTCGGTCTCAACGTAAAGACTCTGGACCGGTGAGGTGCGGAAGGCTCCCGTGCAAACACGGAGGGCCTGATGATGGAGGGGGTCCAGCACCTTCACCACCGAATCCCGGGCCGAGTCGTACACCTGGGATCCGTAGTCCAGTTTCGATCGGACAAGTGCACGGTACAGGCGGAGCAAAGAACATCAGTCCGCCCCCCAAGAAAGGGAGGAGAGGACCTTGACGATGTTCAATGCCCACGTGCACTTGGACCTGAGATGACGTATGTGTGGTAAAAAGGTCAATTTCCGATCGAATATGAGACCGAGAAACTTGGTCTCCGCCACAACTGGAATGATGTTACCCCCGAGCCGCAGCTCAGGATCCAGATGAAGATTACGCTTGTGACAAAAGTGCACACAAGCGGTCTTCTGTGGGGAGAACCGAAACCCGTTTGCCGTCGCCCAAACCGAAACATTGTTCAGGGCAATTTGCAGTTGTCTTTTCAATGACCCTCATGCTGGACGAAGAGCAAAAGATGCTAAAGTCATCAACATAGAGGGCATTGCCTACTGATGGAGGAAGTTGTCTAGTTATAGAATTAATCTTGACAGCGAAAAGCGTAACACTCAGAACGCAGCCTTGTGGCACCCCCTGTTCTTGGGGGTACGGCCGCGACAGAGTGTTACCGACACGGACACGAAAAGAGCGTGTCGATAAGAAGTTGGAGATGAAGATCGACATGTGACCTCTCAAGCCGAAGCTGTGGAGGTCACGAAGAATGCTGAATCTCCAAGCCGTGTCGTATGCTTTTTCGATGTCGAAGAAAATTGACACCAGGTGCTCTCTACGTAAAAAAGAATTTCTGATAGCCGATTCGAGGCGTATCAGATGGTCAAGAGTTGACCGTTGCCTGCGAAAGCCACACTGGGTGTTGGAAAGGAGGTTGTGATGTTCTAAATACCAGATGAGTCTGGCATTTACCATTCTTTCCAACACCTTGCACACGCAGCTCGTCAATGCGATGGGACGATAATTGGAAGGAATCTTGGGATCTTTGCCTGGCTTGGGGAAGGCCAAGACGATGGCCTCCCGCCAGTAGTCCGGAAACTGCTCCTCAAGGAAAATGCGATTGAAGAGATTGAGCAGCTGATCCGTACTCGATGGTGAGAGATGTTGGAGCATGGCATAATGGACATTGTCCGGCCCTACAGCAGAGGCACGAGAGGAGTGCAGAGCAAGGCGAAGCTCCTCCGTTGTGAATGGCCTGTTGTAAGGCTCCAGGCCATTCGAGTGGAAAGACAGCGGAGAGCGTTCCGCCCTGCCCTTCTGTGCCAGAAACTCGGGGGAGTAAGAGGAAGACGAAGAGATGGAAGAGAATGACTCCCCCAGAGTGTCGACAATTGCTTTGGGATCAGCAATTGCCTGTCCAGTGTGCTCCAGGATTGATAACGAGTGGGATGTGTAGTTCCCACCCATCTTCCGGACTTTATCCCACACGACCTTAGAACTAGTCGTGCAGGTGATAGAAGATGTATACTTAATCCAAGATTCCTTCTGGCTCTGGCGTCGGACGAAACGAGCTTTTGCCCTGGCGCGTTTGAAGTTTTCAAGGTTGGGGGACGTTGGATATCTCCGAAACAACGCGAGACGCGTGAAGGGCTGCAAGGCCCCCCACGCGAGATGGTGCACACCACGGGGAGGTGATTGCTTCCATAAGGGTTGTCCTCGACCTCCCATGTAAAGAGTGGAAGGATCGAGGAGGAGCAGATGGTGAGATCAATGGCAGTGAAAGAGCGGGTTGGGGAGTGAAAGTAAGTACTGACACCGGTGTTCAACAGGGAGAGAGAAGGATCCAGGAGCCACTGCTCGAGGACCCCGCCCCTCCCGTTGGTGTCAGCACTGCCCCAAAGTGGACTGTGTCCGTTGAGGTCCCCCATAATGAGGAAGGGGGACGGCAGCTGCGAGACGAGATCATCAAGGTCTTCCTGGAAGACGATGCTCCCGGGTGGAAGATATACAGAGCAGACAGTCAGCGAGAACCCCATGAAGGGACGGATGGCTACCGCCTATAAGTTGGTGGTGAGGGGTACGACCTGGAATGGAGAATGGTTGCTCACGAGGATGGCGACAACCCCGCGAGCTGGACCATCTCCATCCCGATCCCGGCAAACCAGTGAAAAGTGCTGGATCGTGGGATCTGTGACTGGCTGCAAGTATGTCTCCTGCAGGCACACACAGATGGGCTGGTATGCCTGAAGGAGGGCCTTGATGTCGTCAAGATTCCTCTGGAATCCACGACAATTCCATTGTAGGAGTGTGGCCATCTCAGGACTTAGAAGAGTGGGCGGATGACGTGTTTCTATTCAACTTAACCGCCGCAGAGGACGGTTTAGTGAATAGGGGGCGGTCGGTATCCATGTCCTCGGAATCGTCCGAGGGGCATGGATCGGTGACCGCCCTTTGAGGTGCAGTGATTTTCTTTTTGAGCCCCGGTGGGGGCGCCTTAGGCTTTGAAGGTCTTGCTGTCTGAGGACGGGGAGGAGGAGGCCTTCTGGTGGAGGTGGAAGGCTGAGCTGCAGGAATGGAAACCGGGGTTGATGTCGAAGTCGACACCACCCTCGGTCTCGCCTGCGAGAGGAGGTACTTCGCAGCTGGCGAGAAAGACTCAGTAGGTGGTACACTGATATCAGTCTGCACCGCAACCGAAATCATTGGAACGATGGGCTTTCCAATGACGGCACTGGCATAGGAAACCTTGCCAGGCGGGGCGGGCGGTGCAGCAAGCTTTCTCGCTTCAGCGTATGAGATATTGTTGATGACGTTGTACCTCCTTTTCCTCCTTCCACTTTGGACAGTCGCGGGAGTATGCCGGATGTTCGCCACTACAGTTCACACAGCATGCCTTTTCTGCTGTGCAGTCAGGATCGAGATGATCCTTACTGCCACAGCGAGCACAGGTGGGCTTGCCCCTGCATGCTGTGCGGGCATGACTGTATATCTGACACTGAAAACAGCACAGAAGGTTTGGGATATACGGCCGAACCTCACAATGTAAATAACCTGCCTTGATGTAAGAAGGCAGGCGTGGCGTATTGAATGTCACAATCAACACCCAGGTGGGTGTTAATTTCCCATCACGGTGTGTCGAAACCCGGTGGACCGCTGTTACTCCTTGAGGTGTGAGCCCCGAGAGGATTTCCTCCTCAGTGACTTTGAGGAGGCCCCACTCGGTGATCACACCCCGAGAGAATTCAAAGTTTTATGGGGAGTGACTTTGACAGCCACCCCACCAATTTCTTTGACTTTCAGGAGCAGTTCAGAATGTTTCGAACAAGTGGTCTCAACCTGCAAGTCGCCAGATCGTAAGCGCTTGACGGATTTCGGCTCTCCCACAAGACCTTTCAAACCTTGATTTACGAAAAAAGGGGACATGTCCCTAAGTACCTGATCACCCGTGGAGTGGATGATCAGGAACTTTGGGAACGAAGACACAGACACAGAAGACAACGGCAGAGATAACTTTGACAACGAGGAAGATGGGGGCTCATGTCGAGCCCTCTTGTTGGCGGCGATTGCATTATTTTCATCATTCTCTCTCATGTTTTTTATTGTGTGGTTCAGTGCCCGCTGTCCCCACCCTCCACGGAGCCCAACAAGGGGACGCCCAGTCGGGCGCCAGGGCTACGCAGGCACTATACCCACACAGACAGTGAGCCAAGCCCTCACAAATAAATAGAAGGAAAATGAAAAGAGAAATGTGCAGAACAAAAACGTTCTGCACAAATGAAACAAAGCTTAAAATAACAAAATTGTGAATGGCCAACCTGGCCTCACAAAGAAAAGATAACGACAAAAGGAAAATAAGTTGTGAGGAAACTTGTAAACCTGTACCCGGACCGTGGGCAAGGTTACTCACCGCTCTGCACGGTTGACCCTAGCAGGACCTGCCCACCAGCCGATTGCTCCGGGGGGGGGGGCACCCCAGGAGCTCCCGTTTACCGGAAGCAGAGGCCAAAGCAGTGTATAGCAGAGGCCCCGGAATCCGCTGCCCAGCCCCGCGACGGACAGGCTCCCCAATGGCAAAACGGCCAAAGGGGACCCCACCAGTCATGAGCTGAGGAGAGAAGATGGGACCCCCGAGCAACTACCAGGATCCTCCTTTCCCGGGACACGGGTCTCCGCGCACGGGAAACATGCGGGCGAGCGTTTAGGACCCTGTGAAGGTAACCGAGCCAGCGGAACCTTCACAGGGTGGTCCCCCTCACCGTGTACAGGCGCTCACAACGAGGGGGTTCCAGGGACACGGGTCACCACTGAGATGGAATAGAGTGCGCCGCTGATTTGGAAAGTTGAGGCGACTTGAATGACCAGCAGCCATGTAAAGGGTGGACAGTAATGTAGGCAGCTGCTATTGCTTAGCATTGGCTTCACATGCAGTGGTAATTTAATTTTCACTAAAAATAATACTCAGTTAAATAATTGTCAGAATTATCTAGAAGATGCCTTTCAAAAATATTTAATATAAGTTTTTTCTTATTTTTATTCTTAAAAATATAAAAAACAAACCCTGAAACAGCTGCTTGTCAGACACATATCTGTCAGTTCAATATGTCATAGAGATATTTTCATGTAATATTCAATATCTGACAGTTCAATTTCAAAATAAAATTAAATTTTTGAAAGAAAACGAAATTTTGACATACTTTGTATCAGGAATCTTTCTCTTTTCACATTTAACTACTTTATTAAGTTGTTTTTCATACGATCCAGATGTAGAATGATACTTAGTGTTTTAATCACTTTTAGTTTTGAAGAAAATCTGATTTTAATTGATGAAACTGCTTTAGGCTTCCTAGCACATGTTTGGTAACTTATTTTCCTAATCTGTTACTATATATGTATGCTAAAAAATTGTGTTTATTCATTTTTTAGATTTTGCAGAGAGCTATATCAACCTCAAAAGCACAGCTTAAGAGAATTTTGCATACATTTGCCTAATAGTTACTTAACAGAGCACAATTATAATGAATAGATCTCACAGTCCCATCTTGCCATCAGTGTAACTATTTGAGCACAGGGACATTACCTGTACCCAAATATATCAACCCCCCCAAAAAAATTCTGTTGTCTATTAACTCTCAAAACTTGTCTACTTGCTTTAAAATCCGAAACAGTTGTATTTGTGTAATTTTGTTTTATACCTATATTTCATGTGTGACACTAAAAATAGACTAAAAAAAATAACAATTATAAAATTTTATTCTGTATAGAATGTCATTTATAACCCTTTTTTGTTATTTTAGCATTTGGGAAACCCTGCTGCAGTCTTGTTCTCAAGATCCATGTCTTATTCTTTAACACACACTTTTCCTCCTAAAAAATAATTTCTCCCCCCTCCCCCGCCAAAAAAAAAAAAAATTCTCAGATCCTTCCCCCCTACCGAAACTAAATTATGGTTATGTTTGGGGATATCCGATATATTTTAATATCTCACATTTTTGCTTATTATTAAAAAAAACTTTTTTTAAGCCAAAAAAGATGAAAATTATTGATATCAAATGCAATCAAACGTTGAAAATGAGGTTTATGTAAAACCTCATTTTTTGACACTCATTTAAACCAACACTTAATGTCAACGCCTTTGTTTTTAGTGATAAATAGAAAAATTTTAGTGCCTTGGACAGCTAATTTGATGAAATATTGCTTTTTCTCATTTCTCAAATATCTCAAAAACCTAATTAACCCTCTAACAGTGGAAAATGGCAAACATTTCAATAAATATTTCAAATGATCTATTTGTGCCAGAAATTTCAAATTTTGTGGTAGAGTGCAGGCCTAGATCTAGAAAAAAAATTGAAGGGGGGGGGGGGCATCAAAAATCACAATCGAGGCGAAAAAACGTAAAGGGGGGGGGGGGCAAGAGACTGGATTTCCAACGAATTATAACATTTTTTCCTTCCATTTTATAGGTTTTTAAAAAAATTCTTGAAAAATGCATGAAATATAAATAAGTTTCATATTTTTTTCCTCTGTTAATATTATTACAATTTGGAAAGGGGGAGGCATGGTCCCCTTGCCCCCCTCAGATCATGTCTTAGAGACATGATGAGATGAAGCTGTATGAAAAATTTCGTGATCATAGCTCTTACCTTTTAGGAAAATTTTTTTCTTTTACGTAGAAGGGCTCTTTTTGTGGGGGAAAGTTGGGGGATGGAATTCTCATTGCTTAAAGTAAGGATAAGAGGAAGCTGTATACCAAATTTGGTGATAATTTAATGTTTAGCAGAAATTATCTTGTTTTTGCATGTGAGAATAGGGAGGGAACTTTTTTGGTGAGAGGGAAGGAAGATAGGGAGATCTAATACCTATGTTTCTTTAACCTGCTAGGACTAGAAGTTGTATACCAAACTTGATAATCATAGCTCTTAGGTTTGTTTTTTTACCGTAGCTTATACTTTTAAGTTTAAAATATTTAAGAGAAACCACTCCCCATTTTTTCTAAAGAAAAAAAAAAGAACTTTGGGATCTATTATTTGAGGGACAAACTTTTTCACTACTTTAAGTTGTGGTTTCAGGAAGTTGTATACTAAATTTGGTGGTTCAAGCTCCCAAAAAATTATGAAATTTATTTAAATTCAATGCAGTTTTCAAGAAATGTTTTAAAGAACTGTTAAATGGATGGTGAAATGTTATACTGCAATGAAAATCCAGTCTCTTGCCCCACCCCCATTTTTTTCCAGATCCAGACCTGTTCACAAGTATAAAACTGTGACACATTGGTTATTAAAAGAAAAGACAGACTGTTATTTATGGTTTAAAATAGATAAGGATATGTTTAAAATTAATAAAAAGCTTCATAAAATGAAAAACGATATACAGGTGTTTAAAGTTAAGAAATATATCATGGGTCTGTCATACCAAGTGCAACCATTCATGTTACTGAACAGAGTGTGACAAAGGGTTAAAAGCACTGCATGACATTGGTTTCTGCAAGATATATTATTTCAATAATAGTAGTTAGTCCAAAAAAAAACGTTTTTTAATTTACACCAAACACTAGTCTTGAAAAAAATTACGAAGTATTTCTACAAAAAAATGTACAAAATTTATCTGCAAAATGCATATAGTGCTGTTGCTTTATAAAAAATTAAGTTGGTATAATTTTAATATATTCTACATTATAAATTATATTCAATGTTGGATGGCAAGCAACCATTTAAACTCAGTAATCAAAATTGTTTCCTTTGGCTTCCACCAGATGGAGTTGGGTGCTGGCAGCCATGTAAAGGGTGGGCACAAAACGAGTTTTCTTTGGCTTCTGACTGGTGACGCTGTAATACAATGGTTGCTCACTCTATCCTATTCTATCTCATTGGTCACCACACACAGCAAACATGTGAGTGAGAATTAGGATTTCATCATTCATAATAAACCTAAAAATGATGTTAACCCACAGCTGATGTAATATATGTTGCACTGGTTAGTATCATCATTATCCTCAACAGCCAGCTCAAAGATCCAACTAGATTATGCAATTTAGTTCTCCAAACACATCTCTGCTGAGTTACATCTGCTGCATCTCGCCATGTAGACCAATTTTAACAAGGTCCTATTTGACATTGTCTGCCCACCACATCCCAGGTCTCCCCCTCTTTCAGAGGCCTTTATGGACACTATTCATAATCTATGTGATAATCTATAACTATACATACAGGCAACATGGCCAAACCAACTGAATCTCTCTCTGCACAACAGGCAGCTCAAAGGAGGTTGCAGACTCCTATGCCTAACCTCATCATTACTTACAAAGTTCAACTACCTAATAATGCCCAAGAAACTGTGCAAGCACCTAGAATCAAACATATCAAGTTTCCTGTTATCTTATTTACAGGGTTCAAATTTCGCTACAATAACTCTAGAAACAACCAAACTACAGTATAATTTTAGTCTTTAGGTGTATAAGTCAATTTCTCCACACTCTCCACAAATTCTTAACCCTTAGCACTCTAAGGTTTTTTTTGCTATAGGGAAGTAGCAACTCGAAATTTTTTTTTTGATAAAATGTTGATGAATAACATTCACACAACATAATAAATAACCAAACTAAAGAGAAAAGGAGGCAAAATGCACACTTGTCAAACACCAGAAGTAATGCTAAACAATTGCTACAAGCCTTACCAATTCTAACGCATGACTCAGTGTTATTATAGAGAGCTTTCATTATGTTAACTAACTTGTCTGATATTGCATACAATCTCACAATCAACCACAAATTTTGTCGATCAACAGAATTGAAATCCTTTTTGAAATCAACGAAGCTAGTAACCAAAGGTTTCTGAAACACTAAACACTTCTCAAGAATCTGCCTGAGTGAAAATATCTGATCTACACATCCCCTACCACTTTGGAATCCACATTGCTCATCATGCAATTGCCAGTCAACAAGATTCTTAATTCTATTAAGCACAGTCATGCAAAGAATTTTACCTGGAACAGAAAGCAGGCTGATACCCCTATAGTTATCACAAGAACTGTGATCACCTTATAAAAAATAGGGATAATAATACCTCTGGTAATATCCTTAGGGACCATGCTTTTATCATAAAAGACATTTAAAATTTCAGTCATCCACATGGTAACCAAAACATTCCCAACTCTAAGCATTTCTGTAGTAATTTCATCTACCCCTGGGGATTTATGTAGTTTAAGTTTAGAAACAGCTAAAATAACTTCAGACTGTGTTATAGGGCCAAATATAAACCAGTAATGTATCTATCATCATTACAAACAATGGAAATAGAACTAACCACATTGTTTAGGACATCACTGAAATGCTCAGCCCATCTAGCCATGAATGATAGTGTTTCCTCAGTTTTGTGAGCCAAGCCATGTAGCCAAAGATTCTTATCAGCTGACTGACCTACTGTCCATCTATCCAAAATTGTCATGCAGCCTTGAGTAGCCCTGATATAAACTGATGTTTCAAGATATGCATACTTCTTCCCTACATTTGAGAGATGAGAGTGAACAACAGTTAATTTACCATTATAGTGGTATAAAGGCCCCTATCCTCAACTAAGCTATTTCATTCATTAATACATTTTTTTTTAAGTTCAATCACCCCTCCCCCAAGTGAATAAAAAAGGGAAGATTTAGGGCTTAAATGGTCTAGAGATCTGAAAATTTCTGATTCAGATTATACTGATGATTGGGCCCTTTTGGCAAATGATGTTGTTGAGATAGCTCTTTCATTAAAGCTGTTGATGAGCCTTGTAATAGGCTTGGTGATACACAGAGAGAATTATCTCTGCCTCAGTTAAGCAACAGATACTGGTGATGTGTAGCATGAGATAAACAGAAGAATAGGGATTGTTGCTGGGACTTCCTAGAATCTATTTGTGGGCCAAGCCAGGTAGCCAAAGATTCTTATCAGCTGACTGACCTACTGTCATATATGACAGTAGGTCAGTCAGTATATATATGACAGTATGTCATATATATACTGACTGACCTACTGTCATGTATGTTATGTATATGTATACTGTAAATAGGCATATACATCTAAAGACTAAAATTATATTGTAGAGAAACTTGGATCCTTTGTAAGCATGATAACAGGAAACTTGATGATTTCGATTCTAGATACTTATGCAGTATCATAGGCATTAGGTGCTTCAACTTTGTAAGTAATTATGAGGTCAGGCAAAGGAGTCAGCAACCTCCTATGAGCATCATATTGTGCAGAGATTCCATTGGTTCAGCCATTTTGCCTGTATGCATAACTATAAATTAGTGAATAAGGTTATGAACAGTGTGCCTAAAGGTTTCAGAAAGAGAAGACCTAGAATGTCAAATAGGGTCTCGTTAGAATTTTCTACAATGGTCAGATGCAGCTCAGAACAGATGTGCTTGGAGAACTAAATTGCACGATCTGGTTGGATCTCTGTAGTCCATGGCTGCTGGAGGATGAGATCAGTGGACTGAAAGAACAATAATTTACAGAAATAAAATAAAGCTATAAAAATGAAAAGAAAGTTTAAATTTAAAAGTAAAAATATTAATTTTATGCATAGTGAATGTCCTAGCAATTAACAAAGTCACACACACCTACTCCGCCACAATGTAGTTTAGGTTGCAGGCAGTCTTCACAATAAAGAGCTCTGGTCTTCCCCTGGCTAAGCAGACTCTTTTTACTTATAGTATTGATTTGAAAAGTAGGAAAGATGCATAGAACACTTGGATTAATGATATAAATAATTCTAGGAATATTATAATAGGTTTAAAGCAAAAACAGTGTAAAACAGAAAAAAACAATAACAACAGAGGTATGTACTTCGTAACTAGTTCTAAAATCTTCCGTTTTGAAAAAGAGGAGTTTTTTAATTAATTTTCAGAAGATACATGAACTTTAATGAAAAATTTATTGATAATAGTTCAAATCAAACTTGTGAGCTTAAAATCAGGGAGTTGCTTTAGCAAAGAGTAGAGTTTTACAAACAAATCATTAATACCATATAGTGCTTCTAAGAAATGGCAATCAGATGGCTTTAACAAATTATTTATATTGCAGTTTAATATGCATCAACAAAAAAGAAAACAATATTTTTTCAAGCTTGAATTATGCATTATTTATAAGATATATATATACATGAAAATTTCCAAGTTAAAAGAATCGATTTTTTTATTGTACTAAAAATGTATACAGACATCCTCAGCCTCTGATTTTGAATTCTACCAACATCTGCATACAATCTGGACATGGGAAGGGTTAATTTACAGAGGTCGACACATACACTTTCTGCTTCCATTTCCTAAGACCTTAAGAAAATCCCCTCTGACCCCTTCTGCCTGCAGTGAAGTGTGAGTGAAATTTCATCATTGTTGGAACTCCAATGTGCTGCACTGTTCTTGCCATTTCAATCACAGATGGCACCAAAGTGTCCAGGTGTCAAAATCACAGGATGTGAAAATCATATTAAGTGGAAAAAAGGTATCCAATGGTAGAATACTCTGGCATGTTTCTGGAGAGATGTGGGTTCAAATCCTATATGTTGGCAAAAATTTTTCCACAAAAATATTTATCATATTTTGACATTGAAGTCAATAGATAACTCTGTGAAAATTTCTTACTGTTTAAATCATTAATAATGCTAATAGCGTGAAGTGACTCAATTATTTATTTACATCTTACTCACCTCAACAATTAAAGAAATAGTTGCCATCCCAGATCATAGATGGTGCCAAGTCCAAATGCCGAAATCCTGGGGAGAGTGGGTTCAAATCTGACGTCAGCAAAGCTTTTTTCCCAACAAATATTTATTTATTGATGTTATAAAGTCAACAGGAAACTCTGTGATTATTACTTACTTTACGTATCATATTTGCTATTATCAACATGTGCACTAAATGTCTATGAGATACACAAAATTTTAAATTGATTCATAAAAAAAACACTATAAAATGCAAATAAAATTGGCATATAATAAATCTTGTGAATATAAAGAACACAACTATTTTTATATTTATAAATTATGAACAACTAAACCTTGATACTAACCTCTTCTACATTTCGAGAAGATACAAGATCTAAAGCTAAGTTTAAGGTTTTCCGGCGAACTTCCAAGTCTGAAGCAGTCAATACTCTTAAGATATCCATAACCAGGTCCTGAAAAAAGTATTAAAAATTTACTGCCAAAACAGACTATGCTACAGTAAAAAAATAAGCACAGCACACAGCTCACATATTCCATTCCTTCTTGTTAGTACATTAGTTGGGTTGCTTTACTATAGAGTGGCATTTTTTTCCGTACAATGAGTTAAATGGCAAGGTGAAAAGGAGCCTGAGGGCTCAGAGAAGGTTTGGGGAGGGGACCCACAGGACAGTTGTTGGGGGACAGATGGTAGCCTCCCATTAAGGCGATCCAGTGAGTTCTTTAATGTGCACAGGATATGACTCTCCCACATACAGGGGCATGGCTTAATATCCAATCTGATGGACAGTGGCCTTTCCAAGACTATTAGTGTTCCCTACTGACTGAGGATGCTGCCCAACCCTGTAATGAACAGGCTCGCCATTGGTAAGATGACCAAAGATGACCCCACCAGTCATGAGCTGAAGAGAACAGATGAGGACCCCTGAGTATCTATCAGGAGCCTTCTTTCCTGGGACAGGGCTTTCTGTGCACGGCAAACACATGGATGACCATTCAAAACCCTGTGAAAGTACCCAAACCAGCAGAACCTTCACAGGGTAGCCCCCTCATCATGTACAGGAGCTCACACTGAGGGGGTCTCATTAACAGCTCTAATGAAAGAGTTCATCTCATCAAAATCATTTAACAAAAGAGCCAAATCAGCATAATCTAAATCAGAAATTTTCAAATATCTAGTCCAATAATTCTCGAACTGTTTTTGTTCCCGGCACACTATTTTTCGTCATCAAACTCGCTGCACACAGACTTGCACATATTCTGTGTGACTTCAATAATTGCCATTTCTGTGAAGTTGTTTGTAAATGCAGTGCTATTCTGTTTAAGTTCTGACATGTATTGAGGTTAGTGTGCATACCATATGTGTTATGAGAATGTTTTTTGCTAATTTTGGTTTTAAAATTAAGGTTTATTATGAATAACTTTTTTGATTAAATGAAAAAAAGTTAACTACAGAGTCAGTAGCAGAAAGTAGCAACAAAATGGTTTATAAATTTCTTTTTATCTGCAATTTCGTCCGAAATTTTACAGTATACCTGCTGTTCTCATGGTACACCCTTTGAGAACCACTGCTCTAGATCATTTAAGGTCAAAATCTTTTCCTTGCAGTGAATTCCTCATAACATAATCAACCAAGCTAAGGAGAAAAGGGGACAAAATACACCCTTCTTGTACTCCAATGGCAATGCTAAACAAATTGCTACAAGTTTCACCAACTCTAACACATGATTCAGTGTTATTATAGAAAGATTTTAATGTGATAATTAACTTGTCAGGTATGCTATATGATCTCACAGTGAATCACCAAATATGATGATCTATCAAGACAAAAGCCTTTTTGAAATCTACAAAGCTAATAATTACAGTTTTCTATGAGTTCTTTGGCTTCAAGATATAATCTTAGTTCTGCCAACTTTGATCTGGCTATGAAGAACCATAATCTGAATCTATTCTGCCAATTTCTCACCATTAATACAATACAATAAAATTACAGTTTTCTGAAACTATGAATATTTCTCCAAAATCTGCCTAAGTGAAAATATTATATCAATACATTCCCTACCACTTCTGAAGCCACACTGTTCATCATGCAGGTTGTCTGTCAACCAAATTCTTAATTTTATTAAGGACAATATGCAAAGAACTTTCCATGTACAGAAAGTAAAATCCTTTGGAACAACATTTATATCATAAAAAATATTTCAAATATCAGTCAGCCATGTGACAACAGAACATCAAAGCTCTAAGCACTTTAGTAATAATTTCATCTATCCCTTGGGATTTAGGTACTTTAAATTTATAGAGATACTAAAAAAATATGGCTGACCTACAACTTGTTGCTGTGGATATTTTAACATTGCATTAGGCTATATGTTAATTTTTATTTTATTTTTTATTACGTTTCCAGTAAAACTTTGATCTGGTGTTATTTTCTGAAAATAAATGAGGTCTTGGATATGGAAGCAAATTCATTTCTGTAGATTTATTTCCATAAGTTAGCGATATTTCGGTTAGCTGATTTATTGATCTTTTCGAGTTATGCTACATCGGAGGCCGGTTAAAAGTTGTTGCAGATAATTTATTTAATATCCCATTAGGTAATATGAAATTTTTCTTTTATTATTTCTTATTTTTTTAGTAAAAAACTTTGAGCTTGTACCATTTTCTGAAAATGAATGTCTTGGATACGGAAGCAAAATAGACCTCCTTGCTACAGAAATCAGCTGCCATTTGGGAGGGCAATTTCGAGAAAGCTTCCCGTCTGCTAAAACTCACTGTGAAAGCTTCACCTCCCCACCCTCTAGAAAAATATATATATATTTTTTAACTTATGAGATTTTATGTTTATATTGAGTAATTTTTAAGCCCCCCCCCCCCCCCCCCAAAGTACCTTGGCTGTGCCACACAGACAATGTGCTTTTTTTTTTCTTTGGTGCAAAAGCCTTTCTGCCCTTAGCCAAGATTGCCAAACATCATCATCATCTTCAAGCAGCCATGGGCTATGGAGGTCCAACCAGACCATGTAGTTTAATTCTCCAAGCATATCTGTCCTGAGCTAAGTCTGTTGCATCTGGTCACTGCATACCAATTCTAACAAGGTCCTGTTTGACCTTGTCTGCCCACCGCATCTTAGGTCTCCCCCTCTTTCTGAGGCCTTTAGGCACACTGTTCATAATCCTATTTGCCAATCTATAATTATCCACACGAGTAACATGGCCAAACCGGTTTAGTCTCTCTCTGCACAATATGCTGCTTAAAGGAGGTTGCAGACTCCTTTGCCTACAGTATGCCTACTCAACTGGTCATCTATGGCCAGTTTTTTTCTTTTCTTTCAACCCTGCTGAGGAGTGGTCAACTTCACAGGGTCCTGGTGCTGACCATTTATACCTACTAGACTGGACTTGCCAAACATCAACACCCAAAGAAAAAATTTCATATGTTTTGTAAAAAGAAGCAGCCAAGGAAGTTTTTTTTCTGTTTCATAACTAGTTCAGAAAATCCTGTGAATGTGAAGTCAGGTGTATAACACTTGCCATGTTTAAAATATATGATATTGTAAAGAATCAGCCCCCCGGACTGTTTGATATTGTTGGCCCTACCAATCTCAATAAACCTAATTTCTTTAAAAATCCTACTAATCATTTTCTCTCTGCAGGAACGTGGAACGTGAGGACATTACATAGAGATTATTCTCTTCATGTCCTCGTGCAGGAATTCCAGCGCTATAACCTAGATATTCTTGGCTTGCAAGAGACCAGATGGACAGGTAAAGGTGAGATACTTAAAAATAACTTTAAATTTCTCTTTACAGGGAGGGAGGATGGAAAGCATCACCAAGGCGTGGGTCTGCTGCTCAGCAGACATGCTAGTGATGCTCTTCTAGGATATGAGTGCATTAATGAAAGGTTTCTTACAGCAAAATTTCAGACAAGCATTAAAGACTTGAATGTTATCTGCTGTTATGCCCCCACTGAGGATTCTGATGAGGATGAGAAGGATAGGTTTTACAGACAACTTCAGGATATTTTGAATTCTGTCAAGAAAGGAGATATTACCCTTGTTCTTGGTGACTTCAATGCCAAAGTTGGTACCGACTCTGACCTTTGGGGAGGAGTAATAGGACCTTTTGGTATTGGTAGCTGCAATGGCAATGGGCAACGTCTCCTACAAGTAAGTAAACTAAATGGTTTCAGAATAACTAACACATATTACAAACACCGCGACATACATAAATACACATGGGTTTCACCTGATGGGCTGCATAAGAATATGATTGATTATATATTAATTAACAGCAAATGGGCTAGTTCTGTTAGAAATACCAGGGCATATAGGGGAGCTGAAATTGGATCTGACCATTACCTTGTTAAAAATGTCTTGCAACTTAAACTTAAAAAGCGTTGTGCTATGGTTAAAAAATTTACCTTTAATACTGAAGCTCTGAAAGACCCAGCTATGGCTAAAGCTTACCATGATAGGTTACTTAGTCATTATGACAGTCATGGTTTGCTTAATACTGAAGTTGAAGAAGAATGGGGCCATTTTAAACAGGCTTTTTTGGAAACTAACAGTACTCTTTTAGGGAAAAAGGAGCAGAGGAGGCAGAATTATTTAAGTGATAAGGCACTTGAGCTTATTTCAGAAAGAAGGAACTGCAGGAATGTCCTTAATCAGTACCCTACTAGTCCTAATAGAAAGCATTACAAAGAACTTAATAAACGTGTAAAGGATCAGTTAGCTACTGATAAGAATCTTTGGCTTGATGGCCTTGCTGACAAAGCTGAGGAAGCAGTTAGACAGCACAACAGCAGAGAGCTGTACCAGATAGTTAATGTTTTGTGTGGTAGAAAATGAACAGGTATACAGAGATTGAAGGATAAACAAGGCAAGGTTATAGAAGGTGAGGATTCTGTCATGGCTAGGTGGGCTGAGCATTTCAGTGATGTTCTAAACAATGTGATTAGTTCTACTCTCATTGTTTGCAATGATGATAGATGCATTGTTGGCTTTAATGTTGGCCCTATAACACAATCTGAAGTTAGTTTGGCTATTTCTAAACTTAAACTTCATAAATCCCCAGGGGTGGATGAAATTACTACGGAAATGCTTAGAGCTGGGAATGTTTCAGTTACCATTTGGATGACTGAAATTTTTATGATACTTTTATGATAAAGGTATGGTTCCTAAAGATTTTACCAGAGCTATTATTATCCCTATTTTCAAAAAAGGTGATCGCAGTTCTTGTGATAACTATAGGGGTATCAGCCTACTCTCCGTTCCAGGTAAAGTTCTTTCCATGATTGTGCTTAATAGAATTAAGAATCTGGTTGACAGGCAATTGTGTGATGAGCAATGTGGATTCAGAAGTGGTAGGGGATGTGTAGATCAGATATTTTCACTTAGGCAGATTCTTGAGAAATATTTAGAGTTTCAGAAATCTTTGGTTGCTAGCTTTGTTGATTTCAAAAAGGCTTTCGACTCTGTTGATCATCATAATTTGTGGTTGATTGTGCGATCATATGGTATACCAGACAAGTTAGTTAACATAATGAAAGCTCTCTATAATAACACTGAGTCATTTGTGACGGTAAGTCTTGTAGCAATTGGTTTAGCATTACGTCTGGTGTTCGACAAGGGTGCATTTTGTCTCCTTTTCTCTTTAGTTTGGTTGTTGATTATGTTATGCGAAATTCACTTCAAGGGAAAGCTTTTGGCCTTAAATGGGCTGGAGATACGAAAATTTCTGATTTAGATTATGCTGATGATTTAGCCCTTTTGGCAAATGATGTTGATGAGATCGAACTGTTGATGAGATGAACTCTTTCATTTGAACTGTTGATGAGACTGGTAGTACAGTAGGTTTGGTTATAAACAGAGAGAAAACTAAAGTGATGAAAATTGGTCAGGCAGACTGTGATTCAGTTAATGTGAATGGTTGCAGTCTTGAGCAGGTGTCACAGTTTAATTACCTTGGGAACTGCGTAACTGATACTGGTGATGTGCGGCATGAGATTAACAGACGAATAGGTATTGCTGCCAGGACTTTTAAGAATCTATGGAGATTGTGGAGAAATAGGTGTATACACCTAAAGACTAAAATTAGACTGTATAATAGTTTGGTTCTTTCTAGGGTTAGTTATGGTAATGAAATTTGGACTCTGTGTAAGCAAGATAACAGGAAACTAGATGCTTTTGATTCTAGATGCTTACGCAGTATCTTGGGTATTAGGTGGTTTAACTTTGTAACTAATGATGAGGTTAGGCAAAGGAGTCTGCAACCTCCTTTAAGCAGCATATTGTGCAGAGAGAGACTCCGCTGGTTTGGCCATGTTGCTCGTATGGATAATTATAGATTGGCGAATAGGGTTATGAACAGTGTGCCTAGAGGCCTCAGAAGGAGGGGGAGACCTAGGATGCGGTGGGCAGACAATGTCAAACAGGACCTTGTTAGAATTGGTGTACAGTGGCCGGATGCAGCAGATGTAGCTCAGGACAGATATGCTTGGAGAATTAAACTGGCGGTCTGGTTGGACCTCCGTAGCCCATGGCTGCTTGAAGAAGAAGAAGAAGAAGAAGAAGAAGAAGATGATGATGATGATGATGATGATGATGAAAGAATCATTAAAAGAAATAAAAATCTAATTTGAGATTGAATATTTTATTATTTGGAAGGAAATTTACTTTCGATTAATATATAATTTAACTATTTTTATTCATCAGGTTTTCCAAAATGAAGCCTTAATTGTATAGTGCAATCTTTTTTTTCACCATTTCACATTGAAAAAGGCTTATTAAAATCAATAAGATTGTAAATTTGTTTATGTTATTGATTTTCATAAAATTTGTAATTAAATTCTGTTTAATTTGATATGTAACATGACCGATTTCCATTGATTGTTTTTTTTTAAGTTGACTTGTTTATCTGACTCAGCACAATTGGTCAAAAGCCTGGAATTTTCTCAAAGTGTGTTATCAAGAAAAAAACTAGAAAACCAGAGAAATAATTACTTGAAACAAAAAAAGAACAATTTTTTTTCGTTATTGAGAAATAGCCTTTTTATTCATGAGCAGTGTAATAATTTCTGTCTATTAGTTTTTTTTTTAAATAAATTCTTATTTGGTTGCCTTTTTTATTACATGACTCTAAATAAGTCCTATTAAAATAAAACTTGTCATCTTTTTTGTGAAATACTTTATTTTCAGAAAATGAAGAATTAAATACTGATTAATTTGGCATATAACATGCCATAATTCCTTTCATTAATTATTTTGCAAAAAAGATGTAAAGTAAATTTTTTTTCGCTGAGCATTGGGAGAAAATAGCTTGGCCTGTGGATGGTTTTTCAGGCTGCACAGAAGGTTAAACAGATCTAATTACCAGAGTGCTAACATTTAGCAGTTTACCTTATAGGAAATAAAGAAGTAACTCCATTGACAAGTTCTTAATTATGATTGTTTGGGATGAACTTGTACAAGATTTCACAGTTGATGGTTGATTTACTGTCAGTAACTGGCAGTCCATTGCTAACACTGTAGCATCTTGTTGTACTGTTAAGCTGTTTTGCTGCAAGCACATCTTGGCATTTTGTTATTACTCCACTTCAAGACACAGTTCTGCAATCCAATTTTATCCAGTTGTATCACGTACTTAACACAGTAAAGATGTTGATTGACAATGTAATTCACAACAGTGATGGTAAATATGTTTGCACAGAAAACAGTATGTGTTTCTTATAACAATACCATCCATATATCTTATACAATCCATATAATTATAAACAATCGGCTCTAAGAACATACTTTATTAGAGTATATTCATCCACCTGTAGTTAATTAAAAAAGGATTACAATATGTATATACCATATAGGTTATGAGGTAAGTTATACCAAAAGCCAGATTGACAAAATACATAATATAATTAAGTGTAAATGTACAGCTGACTCACAACCACCAGCAGCTCAGCCACTAAATGATAAAACCATGTCCATCGTATGGAAATTTAACATGTATGATAGTTAAAATCCTTAAAGATTTGGAATAGTGGTGCCAATAACAATGACACATACTGTAAAAAAATTAATTAAAAATGACAGGGATAACATGCCATGAACAGGTGGATTATATTTAGTTATACAGGATGACCCACATAACAAAATATATCCTAAAAATCAATATATGAGACGACCCTTTAGAATGTTTTCCCAATGTCTCAAAGAACATCAAACTGATAATTTTTATTTCACCACTGACACTGATACTTCAATTCAATTACACAGAAAATTTATTAATAAATAATGGCAGCTGGTCTGTAAATGGTAGCTAGGTAGTCACTGGAAGGAAAGCTATGCACCAATCCCCTGTGATGATGTAAAGAACGAGCCAGGCCTGGGACCTAATGTCTGACTCCACCTTCTCATGGTGCAGGCCATTAGTACCTTTCAAAAGAGATATTCTCTTCTGGAAGCGAAGGGAAGGGCTGCCAGATTAGTGTGGCCTACTGATCTGGACAACTATGGGTATTTTTCTTTTCCTACCCTGCTGAGGAGTGGTCAACCACACAGGGTTCTGGTGCTGATTTTATAAACCTACTGGACTGGATTAAGACTCTCAGCTTGATTATGGATCCCAATTTTGATGCACTGGTGGAATTCGGTGTGGAGAGAAAATCTTCTGTTGTGTTTTCTGTTTGTGGATTGACAGCTGCAAGTGAATAAATTCACAGGATATGTCTATCAGCTGGCGGATAATCCTGCGCAGAGGTCATAGCAGGCACCCGAACTCTTTGCTTCTACTGGCATCATCAAATTCTACATTGGAGGAAGTCTTCCAGTGTAGATGGTTTCAGCCTTTAGTGGTGGGGGAACAGGTCTTTGTCCCATGTCTGTGATTAGGGGGCTGCTTGATATTGTTGGCATTCCCTCTCTCAATAAACATAGTTTCTTTAAACATCCCACTAACCATTTTCTCTCCATAGGTAGTTGGAATGTGAGGACTCTGCAGGGAGCTTATTCTATTGATGTCCTCACACAAGAATTCCACCATTATAATTTAGATATTCTTGGCTTGCCAGAGACTAGATGGACAGATAAAGGTCAGATGCTTAAATATAATCTTAAATTTCTCTTTTCAGGGAGGGAAGATAATAAGCATGACCAAAGCGTGGGTCTGCTTCTCGGCAAACACGCTAGTGATGCTCTTCTAGGATAAGAGTGAATTAACGAAAGATTTCTTACAGCAAATTTTCAGACAAGCATTAGAGACTTGAATGTTATCTATGTTATGCCCTCACTGAGGATGCCGATGAGGATGAGAAGGATAGGTTTTACGGACAACTTCAGGATATTTTGAATTCTGTCAAGAAAGGAGATATTACCCTTGTTCTAGGTGACTTCAATGACAAAGTTGGTACTGACTCTGACCTTTGGGAAGGGGTGATAGGTCTTTTTGGTATTGGTAGCTGCAATGGCAATGGGCAACATCTCCTACAGGTCAGTAAACTTAATTGTTTCAGAATAACTAACATTTATTAAAAACACTGCAACATATGGGTTTCACCAGGTGGCTGCATAAGAATATGATAGATTATATATTAATTAACAGCAAATGGGCTAGTTCTGTTAGGAATACCAGGTCATAAGGGGAGCTGAAACTGAATCTGACCATTACCTTATTAAAAGTGTCTTGCAACTTAAACTTAAAAAGTGTTGTGTTAGGGTTAAAAATTTACCTTTAATACTGCAGCTCTGAAAGACTCTGTTATAGCTAAAGCTTACTGTGATAAATTACTTAGTCATTATGACAGTCATGGTTCGCTTACTACTGAATTTGAGAAAGTATGGGACCATCTGAAACAAGTTTTTTTTGGAAACTAACAGTACTATTTTAGGAAAAAAGGAGTAGGGGAGGCAGAATTATTTGAGTGATAAGGCAGTTGAGCTTATTTGAGAAAGAAAGAACTGCAGGAATATCCTTAATTAATACCCTAGTAGTCCTAATAGAAAGCATTAGAGAGAACTTAATAAATGTGTATAGGATCAGTTAGCTGCTGATAAGAATCTTTGGCTTGATGGCTTGGCTGACAAAGCCAAGGAAGCAGTTAAACAGCAGAGAGCTGTACCAGATAGCTAATATTTTGTGTGGTAGAAAATGGACAGGTATACAGGGATTGAAGGATAAACAAGGCAAGGTTATAGAAAGTAAGGATTCTGTCATGGCTAGGTGGGCTGAACATTTCAGTGATGATCTACTCCCATTGTTTGTAATGATGATAGATGCATTACTGGCTTTATATTTGGCCCTTTAACACAGTCTGAAGTTATTTTAGCTGTTTCTAAACTTAAACTACATAAATCCCCAGGGGTAGATGAAATTACTACGGAAATGCTTAGAGCTTGGAATGTTTCGGTTCAAACATGGATGACTGAAATTTTAAAAATATTTCTTATGATAAAGGCATGGTTCCTAAGGATTTTACCAGAGCTATTGTTATCCCTATTTTCAAAAAAGGTGATCGCAGTTCTTGTGATAACTATAGGGGTATCAGCCTACTCTCTGTTCCAGGGAACGTTCTTTCCATGATTGTGCTTAATAGAATTAAGAATCTGGTTGACAGTCAATTGCGTGATGAGCAATGTGGATTCAGAAGTGGTAGGGGATGTGTGGATCAGATATTTTCACTTAGGCAGATTCTTGAGAAATGTTTAGAGTTTCAGAAACCTTTCATTGCTAGTTTTGTTGATTTCAAAAAGGCTTTCGACTCTGTTGATCATCATAATTAGTGGTTGATTGTGAGATCATATGGTATACCAGACAAGTTACATAATGAAACATAATGAAATAATGAAAGCTGTCTATAATAACACTGAGTCATGTGTGAGATTTGGTAAGTCTTGTAGCAATTGGTTTAGCATTACTTCTGGTGTTCGACAAGGGTGCATTTTGTTTCCTTTTCTCTTTAGTTTGGTAATTGATTGTTATGCAAAATTTAGTTCAAGAGAAAGATTTTGGCCTTAAATGGTCTGGAGATAAGAAAATTTCTGATTCAGATTATGCTGATGATTTAGCCCTTTTGGCAAATGATGTTAATGAGATGAACTCTTTCATTCGAGTTGTTGATGAGACTGGTAGTAGAATAGGTTTGGTTATAAACAGAGAGAAAACTAAATGATGAAAATTGGTCAGGCAGGCTGTGATTCAGTTAATCTGAATGGTTGCAGTGTTGAGCAGGTGTCACAGTTTAATTACCTTGGGAGCTATGTAACAGATACTTGTGATGTGCGGCATGATATTAACAAACGAATAGGGATTGCTGCCGGGACTTTTAAGAATCTATGGAGAGTGTGGAGAAATAGGCGTATACACCTAAAGACTAAAATTAGATTGTATAATAGTTTGGTTCTTTCTAGGGTTAGTTATGGTAGTGAAACTTGGATGCTCTGTAAACAAGATAACAGGAAACTAGATGCTTTTGATTCTAGATGCTTATGCAGTATATTGGGCATTAAGTGGTTCAACTTTGTAAGTAATGATGAAGGCAAAGGAGTTGGCAACCTCCTTTAAGCAGCATATTGTGTAGAGAGAGACTCCGTTGGTTTGGCCATGTTGCCCATAAGGATAATTATCATTTTGGTGAATAGGGTTATGAACAGTGTGCCTAAAGGCTCAGAAGGAGGGAGGGACCTAGGATGTGGTGGGCAGACAATGCCAAACAGAACCTTGTTAGAATTGGTTGCAGTGCTCCAATGCAGCAGATGTAGCTCAGAACAGATATGCTTGGAGAACTAAATTGCAGTCTGGTTGGACCTTTGTAGCCCATGGCTGCTTGAGGAGGAGGAGGAGTAGGATGATATGCAAATGCGTTCTGCAATATTGATGCAGCACCCCTGCTCTCCTGCTGAGGGACTGCCAATCCTATTTGCATAAACGTTTCCCGGTAAGCAATAACGCCATTTAAACAGCTTCCTCCTCTAGGTCAGTACACTTGACAAAGCTGACAAGTGGTCAGCAAAATGTGTCATGTAAACCTTTCAACTTTAAGTTGTTTTAAATTTGCAATGTTGAAAGTTATGTTTTAAATTGATTTTACATTTAACAAAGTATAAATGGCAGAGAGTTGATTAAGCATACTGTTTTCTGTGCAAACATATTTGCCATCACTGTTGTGAATTACATTGTCAATCAACATCTTTACTGTATTAAGTACGTGATACAACTGGATAAAATTGGATTGCAGAACTGTGTCTTGAAGTGGAGTAATAACAAAATGCCAAGATGTGCTTGCAGCAAAACAACTTAGCAGTACAACAAGATGCTACAGTGCTAGCAATGGACTGCCAGTTACTGACAGTAAATCAACCATCAACTGTGAAATGTTGTACAAGTTCATCCCAAGCAATCATAATTAAGAACTTGCCAGTGGAGTTATTGCTTTATTTCCTATAATAATATAAACAGTTAACTGTTAGCACTCTAGTAGATAGATCTGTTCAATGAACTTTCATCTTCAAAATAATTTGATAATATCAAATAGTTGCTAATAACTCTATGCAGGAGCTCTGGTGTTAGTGAAGATCCCTAGAATACATTATGTATAGGTAGTAAATCTAACCTTCACAGTTGGTGAACAGGAATTAAGGTTTGCTAAATCTGTAAGTTGCTTAGAGAGTAGATATTAGCTTTTCACTCACTGCTTTTTACGATAATGACCACGATGTAAACTGCGTTTTATAATATTTATTAAATATATATACACACCGAAGAGCCAAAAACATTATGACCAGAATGTCTTTATGCAAATCGAAGCAACTGCAATAAACGATGGCATGTGTGAAGGACTTGAAACGGTATAAATGACACCTGATGCTGAGCTCTGTTAATAAGTGTTATTCTTCAGATGGGAAAGGCAGTGAACTTAAGTGAGTTTGATGAAGGCCAAATTGTAATGGCCAGATGACTGGGCCAGAGCATTTCCAAGACGGCAAGGTTTGTGGGGTGCTCATGATCTACCATGGCTAGTACCTTCAAAAAATAGTCCGAGGAGGGAAAAACCACGAACTGCTGGCAAGGTGTGGGCCAACTACGACCATTGATGCTAGAGTTGTGCGAAGGCCATCCCATATGGTATGAGCCAACAGAAGGGATACTGTGGTGCAATTCACCTATAATTTGAATGTTGATGACAGGAGTAATGAGACACAACACACAGTACATCTAACCCTGCTGAAAATGGGGCTGTGTAGTCGCAGGCTGCTCTGAGTGACCATGCTATGGTTGGTTGGGGTTTAATGGCGCAATGACTAATGCCATAATGAGCCAGACAAGACAATTAGTAAAAAAACAAGCTAATAAAAATCATGAAAACCCACAACAAAAGCTAAAAGCAACATGTAAACGTGATAAAATACAGCACAAAAGTCAATAAAAAAGCGAAAATAAAAGGCCAAAAGAAAAAAAAACAGGTGTAGAAGACCCATGTAAAAAATAACAAATATAAAAGATTACAACTGGTTAAAATTGCCACAATAAATGTAAAAAGTCAAAGACAGGAGTTACAAATGCTTCATCCAATAACAGATGTCAGAGTGTAAGAGGCTAGGATGTAAAATCATGAAAAGTAAAAAATAAATGTCTAAGTTAAAAGCGGGACATGAGATTAAATTATGTTTGACTGTTAAAATGATGTTGAAAACTAGCACTTTGGTTTGTCGTCCACCTGAAGAAGGAAAGAATGAGTGATAAATGAATGACCTAAGTGGAGCCAAGCAAGTACAACTTCCTTCTTGTGATTCCTCTGAAATCAAAACTGCCATGGTTGACAAGTGGCTCAAACTTGAAAAGCTTGTTACCAATCTGTTCAGACCAAGATCTCTGCCACTGTGCCCAGAGCTTGATGGAAAAATGCTGCCAGAAGTCCAAGTATGGAACTGGCAGCAGAAAGCAGGATAGGGGTGTGGCTGACTTGGCACAGTATCTGCCAAGTCAGCCATGACCCTATCCTACTCACATCTCTCCCTTTCAAGTAAGTCATCAGCCCTCCTTGCTCTTCCAGGATAGAAACTCAGGAAACTGTGGAAATCGAGTTGAGGTCTGAGGAATAGTAGAGGCACTGCAACACTGATTGGCTCTTGGCTGACAGAGTGGTCATAGAGCTCAGAAAGGAGCTCAAAGCCACTCCAGTAACTTAATCAAGCCTCCACTGGGATACATGATAAGGGCTGCAAGATCCCCCATGGGAGATGGTGCACACACGGGGAGGTGATCACTTCTGTATGGATTGTCTTCGACCTCCCATGTAAAGAGTGGGAGGATCAAAGAAGAGGATGGTCAGATCAATGGCAGTGAATGTGCGATCAGGGAGTGGAAGTAAGTGCTGACACCCGTGTTCAATAGGGAGGGTGCAGGATCAAAGAGCCACTGCTTTTAAGGACCCTACACCTCCCATTGGTGTCAGCACTGCTCCAAAGCAGACTGTGTCTGTTGAAGTCCCCCATGATGAGAAAGAGGGACAGTAGCTGCGAGCTGAGGTCATAAGGTCTTCTCAGAAGACGAGGCTCCTGGGTGGTAGGTAGACAGAGCAGACAATCAACGAAAATCTCACAAAGAGGTGGATGGCAATCACCTTTAAGTTTCTGGTGAGGGGCACGACCTGGAATGGTTGCTCATGAGGATGACGACACCCCCACGAGTTAGACCATCTCCATCCTGGTGAATGAGAGAGAAGTGCCAGATAGTGGGATTGTTGGCTGTCTGAAAGTATGTCTCCTGCAGGCACATGCAGATGGGCTCATGTGCCCTCAGGAGGACCTTGATGTCATCGATATTCCTCTGTAATCCATGACAATTCCATTGTAGGAGTCTGGCCATCTCAGTTCTTTGGAATTTGGGCGCATGACTTACGATTTATTTGAACCATCGTCAGTGACGGTTTCAGAAAAATTGGTCGATCTGTGTCCATGTCTTGGAGTCGTCTGAGTGACACAGATCAGAGACCGCCGAATGAAGAGGGTTTAAAAGTTTCTTTTTAAGCCCTGTGGGGGCCCCTTAGGTTTGGAAAGCCTTGTTGTCTGTGGGTGGAAAGGAGTTGGCCTTCCAGTGGTGGAAGTGGGAGGTGCCATCATAGGAATGGAAACCGGAGTTGATGTCGAGATTGACACTGACTTTGGCTTCACTTGTGTTATGAGGTACTTAGCAGCAGGTGAGAAAGATTCAGTAGGTGGAACACTGATATTGGTCTGCACTGCCACAGAAGCCATCTCAATAATAGGCTTACCGATGACCACACCGACATAGGAGACCTTGCCAAATGGGGTAAGCGGTGGAGCAAGCTTCCTCACCTATGAATAACCGATGTTGTTGAGAGTCTTTAGATGTTGTACCTCTTTCTCCTCTGGACAGTCACAGTAGTATGCCAGATACTCGCCACTACATTTTACACAGTGTGTCTTTTCTGCTGTGCAGTTTGAGATGATCCTGACTGCCATAACTAGTACAGGTGGGCTTGCCCTGACATGCTGTGCAGGCATGACCGAACCTTTGGCATTGCAAACAACACAGAGGGTTTGTATATACAGTAGCACCTCACAGTGTAAGTACCCTGCCTTGATGGAAGCATGCAGGTGTGGCATGTTTAAAGTAATGATTAGTACACAGGTGGGTAAAACTTTCCATTGTGAAACTCGATGGACTGCTATCACTCCCTGGAATAAAAGTTACAAGAGAATTTCCTCCTCAGAACTTTGAGGAGGCCCCACTTGGAGATCACACCCCAGAAGGAATTAAGCATCTCGTGTGGAGTGATGGTGACTGCCAACCCACCAATCGCTGTGACACTCAAGAGTAGCTCAGAATGTTTCAAGCAAGCAGTCTCCACCTGCAAGTCACCAGATCTTAGGCACTTGACAGATTTCTGTTCTCCTGCAAGATCTTTCAAACTCTTGCTAATGAAAAAGGGGGATTTCCCCAATAACCTAATCTCCCATAAAATGGATGACCAGGAATCTTGGGAGACAGAGAAACATACAAATAGAGGGGATAATGAAAACACAGAAGACGGGCTCATGTCAAGCTCTTTCAGCTGCATTTGATGATGAAATACCAATTGTAGAACTCATGGTTATTTTTTGTGGTTCAGTCCCCGATGTTCCCAACCACCACAGCAGGGTAGAAAAAAATATTTTATATATAGTCCAGTCCAACAAGGGGCACCCAATTAGGTGCCAGGGCTGCTTGGGAACCATCCCCTCACAATGAAAGTAAAAGTAAAAGAGAAATTGTGAGAAACTAATCCGAGTTTGCACAAAATAGAGGAAGTAAAAAAATAAAATGGGGTGAACAAATGTATGGAACCGGCCAAGCCTAGTACCTAATGTCCGACCACGCCGTCTCGTAGTGCAGGCCATTAGTACCTTTCAAAAGAGATACTCTCTTGTGGAAGTGAAGAGAAGGGGAGGGCTACCAGATTAGTGTGGCCTACTGATATGGACAACTGACTATTTTTTTCTACCCTGCTGAGGAGTGGTCAACCACACAGGGTCCTGGTGCTGACCATATAAACCTAATGGACTGAAATAAGGCTCTGAGCTTGATTATGGATTCTGAATTTGCTGCGATGGTGGGCTTCTGTGGAGGGAAAATCGTCCGCTGTGTTTTCTGTTTGTTTGTGGGTTGATAGCCCCAAGTGAATAGATTCACAGGATATGTTTATCAGCTGGTTTATCCCTTGGTGGATAATCCTGAGCAGAGATCATCTCTGGCACCTGAACTCTTTGCTTCTACTGGCATCGTCAAATTCTACATTAGAGGAAGTCTTCCAGTGTAGATGGCTTCAGCCTTTAGTGGTGGGGGAACAGGTCTTTGCTCCTTGTCTGTGATTAAGGGGCTGTTTGATATTGTTGGCATTCCCTCTCTCAATAAACATAGCTTCTTTAAACATCCCACTAACCATTTTCTCTCCATAGGTAATTGGAATGTGAAGACTCTGCAGAGAGCTTTTTCTCTTGATGCTCTCACACAAGAATTCAACAGTTATAACCTTGATATTCTCGGCTTGCAAGAGACCAGATGGTCAGATAAAGGTCAGATTCATAAAAATAATCTTAAATTTCTCTTTTAAGGGAGGGAAGATAATAAGCATCACCAAGGCGTGGGTCTGCTTCTTAACAGACATGCTAGTGATGCTGTCCAGGAATGAGTGCATTAATGAAAGGTTTCTTGCAGCAAAATTTCAGACAAGCATTAAAGACTTGAATGTTATCTGCTGTTATGCCCCCACTGAGGATACCGATGAGGATGAGAAGGATAGGTTTTACAGACAACTTCAGGATATTTTGAATTCTGTCAAGAAAGGAGATATTACCCTTGTTCTTGGTGACTTCAATGCCAAAGTTGGTACTGACTCTGACCTTTGGGGAGGGGTGATTGGCCCTTTTGGTATTGGTAGCTGCAATGGCAATGGGCAACGTCTCATACAGGTAAGTAAACTCAATAGTTTCAGAATAACTAACACATATTACAAACACCGCGACATACATAAGTACACATGGGTTTCACCTGATGGGCTGCATAGGAATATGATTGATTATATATTAATTAACAGCAAATGGGCTAGTTCTGTTAGAAATACCAGGGCATGTAGGGGAGCTGAAATTGGATCTGACCATTACCTTGTAAAAGTGTCTTGAAACTTAAACTTAAAAAGTGTTGTGCTAGGGTTAAAAAATTTGCTTTTAATACTGAAGCTCTGAAAGACCCAGTTATAGCCAAAGCTTACCATGATAGGTTACTTAGTCATTATGACAGTCATGGTATGCTTACTACTGAAGTTGAGGAAGAATGGGGCTGTTTTAAACAGGTTTTTTGGACACTAACAGTACTCTTTTAGGAAAAAAGGAGCAGAAGAGACAGAATTATCTGAGTGATAAGGCACTTGAGCTTATTTCGGAAAGGAAGAACTGCAGGAATGTCCTTAATCAATACCCTATTAGTACTAATAGAAAGCATTACAGAGAACTTAATAAACGTGTAAAAGATCAGTTAGCTGCTGATTAAAATCTTTGGCTTGATAGCTTGGCTGAGAAAGCCGAGGAAGCAGTTAGACAGCACAACAGCAGAGAGCTGTACCAGATAGTTAATGTTTTGTGTGGTAGAAAATGGACAGGTATACAGGGATTGAAGGATAAACAAGGTGAGGTTATAGAAGGTGAGGATTCTGCCATGGCTAGGTGGGCTGAGCATTTCAGTGATATTCAAAACAATGCAGTTAGTTCTATTCCCATTGTTTGCAATGATGATAGATGCATTGGTGGCTTTAATGTTGGCCCTATAATACAATCTGAAGTTATTTTGGCTGTTTCTAAGCTTAAACTTCATAAATCCCCAGGGGTAGATGAAATTACTACAGAAATGCTTAGAGCTGGAAATGTTTCGGTTACCACTTGGATGACTGAAATTCTGAATATCTTTTATGATAAAGGCATGGTTCCTAAGGATTTTACCAGAGTTTTTGTTATCCCTATTTTCAAAAAAGGTGATCGCAGTTCTTGTGATAACTATATGTGGTATTAGCCAACTCTCTGTTCCAGGTAAAGTTCTTTCCATGATTGTGCTTAATAGAATTAAGAATCTGGTTGATGGGCAATTGCGTGATGAGCAATGTGGATTCAGAAGTGGTAGGGGATGTGTGGATCAGATATTTTCACTTAGGCAGATTCTTAAGAAATGTTTAGAGTTTCAGAAACCTTTGGTTGCTAGCTTTGTTGATTTCAAAAAGGCTTTTGACTCTGTTGATCGTCATAATTTGTGGTTGATTGTGAAATCATATGGTATACCAGACAAGTTAGCTAACATAATGAAAGCTCTCTATAATAACACTGAGCCAAGTGTGAGAGTTGGTAAGGCTTGTGGCAATTGGTTTAGCATTACATCTGGTGTTCAACAAGGGTGCATTTTGTCTCCTTTTCTCTTTAGTTTGGTTATTGATTATGTTATGCAAAATTCACTTCAAGGGAAAGATTTTGGCCTTAAATGGACTGGAGATACGAAAATTTCTGATTTAGATTATGCTGATGATTTAGCCCTTTTGGCAAATGATGATGAGATGAACTCTTTCATTCGAGCTGTTGATGAGACTGGTAGTAGAGTAGGTTTGGTTATAAACAGAGAGAAAACTAAAGTGATGAAAATTGGTCAGGCAGGCTGTGATTCAGTTCATCTGAATGGTTGCAGTCTTGAGCAGGTGTCACTGTTTAATTATCTTGGGAGCTATATAACAGATAATGGTGATGTGCGGCATGAGATTAACAGACGAACAGGGATTGCTGCCGGGACTTTTAAGAATCTAAGGAGAGTGTGGAGAAATAGGCGTATACACCTAAAGACTAAAATTAGGCTGTATAATAGTTTGGTTCTTTCTAGGGTTAGTTATGGTAGTGAAACTTGGACACTTTGTAAACAAGATAACAGAAAACTAAATGCTTTTGATTCCAGATGCTTACACACTATCTTGGGCATTAGGTGGTTCAACTTTGTAACTAATGATGAGGTTAGGCAAAGGAGTTTGCAACCTCCTTTAAGCAGCATATTGTGCAGAGAAAGACTTTGTTGGTTTGGCCATGTTGCCCGTATGAATAATTATAGATTGGCGAATAGGATTATGAACAGTGTGCCTAAAGGCCTCAGAAAGAAGGGGAGACCTAGGATGAGGTGGGCAGACAATGTCAAACAGGACCTTGTTAGAATTGGTGTTCAGTGGCCAGATGCAGTAGATGTAGCTCAGGATAGACTTGCTTGGAGAACTAAATTGCACGGTCTGGTTGGACCTCCGTAGCCCATGGCTGCTTGAGGATGATGATGATGATGACAAATGCGATAGAGTACAACTTGGAATCTAATGTTTTACCTTCTTTGAAAGGAAACTGGTGCTTTGTTAGGTTTGTCTCCTTTTTCATGTAGAAACAAACACCTTAAAACAAGCTTTATATGAAGGACATGGGTGGTGAATTCACATTTGACTGCTGCAACTATCATATCTTAGCAATAAGGTTTAAAAGACGATTGGATATTTTAGAAATAGAAACACATCATCTGGTCTGACAAAATACCTCTGAGCGGCACTTTTTTGAAAATCATGGGCTACATGGCCAGGTCACCAAATCCAAAGGTTCAGAGAAGATTGGGGGAGGGAACCCACTGGAACAGCTGGTGGGAGACAGACAGTAACCTCTCATCAAGACCATCCAGCATGTTCTTTAATGCTCACAAATAATGGCTCTCCCGCAAATAGGGCCATGGCTTAATGTTCCATCTGTCAGACGGAGGCCTTTCCAAGCCCATCGGTGTCCCCTATTGACCGTAGGTAGGGCGGGGAATTTTGTGGAGATAAATCTCAACACTGATCCAGCTGGGACTTGAATCTGGAAATTACAGATTAGGAATCTGGCATGCTATCGCCTGAGCCACCCCTGCCCCTCTTTAGAAGATGAGCATTACAAGTGACATGAACTGCATTCAGAAAAACAACTTTAAAACATTTATTTCCATGCTTTGAACATTGTATGAAGCATTTTCGGTAACAGAATGAGATAATTTAAATTTGCTTCCACATCAAATAATTGCTATGGTAAACAGCAGCAGCTGGAGAAATGTTGAGTCCCAACACTGAATTCAACAGTTCCCCCAAAGTATTACTTCATTAACAGATATCATGTAGAGAAGATTTGAAGGGGATTGTCTCCCCTACCTGAGGAGTGAATGTAGGGAGAAGTTTACACTTTACCCATTTAGAAACTAGATATTGAGGAAAAGGTAATGTCACTAAAGCTACATCAGCCTTTCAGAACATGCATTTCAGAAAAAATAGCATAAGAAATATGTGAAAAGTAGGAAATTTACCCAAACTGACTATTCCCTTCTGTGACCTATCTGATTTTTTTTTAATTTTCAAATTATTCAAATTCTGGTAAGTTGCAGAATTTGAGGAGAAAAACGAAAAAACACCATCAAAATTCACGGAAACCTTTCAAAAACATTGCAATTTGTTGAAATTGTTGCTGTAATTTTCACTGCCTAAAACTTACAGCCCTAATCATGGGTAAAGGCAGCGACATCAGCGAGTGTGACTGTGGCTAGACAGCAGGTGCAAGGAAGGCCAGTTGTTCAATCACTGCAACAATTGAACTGTTGTGATTTCCACATCAGACCATCACATATGTATACCAAGACTAAGTGAAATATGGCAGAACCTCCAACAAGTAGGAGAAATGTGGACGTAAACTCTCGAGGTGAGCAGAGACTGTCCACCATGGAGCAGATAATGTCGAAATTGAATGAGGGCATATGCACAAAGACTATCCGTCATACCATGGAAAAATTAAGCTATGGCAGTCGATGTCCACATCGTGTCCCTTTTGACTATGAGGCACCTAAAGATTTGGCTGTGGTTTGCAAAGGCCTATTGCAAATGGAGTGAGGAGGACTGGAAACACATCATCTGGTCTGATGAATCACAGTTTCAACTCCATCAAGCCAATGGGAAGGAGAACATGTGGCGTAAACCACGTGAAGCAATGGACTCAGCTTTCCAAGTTGGGGTCATACAGGCAGGTGGAAGTGGTGTAACAGTTTGGGGTCCATTTACACGGGCTTCCTTGGGGCCCTTTGTATCCATCGAGACCTCCATTACTGGCACAAAGTATGTGAATATCCTTGCCTACTACACCCATTCATAACTATTCTCTTTCCACACCATGATGTCATCTTTCAACAGGACACACTGAATACCTGAGTGCGACCAATTGGCCAGGAGCATTCAAGTGAGTTTACCACACTTGAATGGCCCCCTTGGATCTCAAAATCCCAGTGAGAATTTGTGGAAAAATTGAAAAGATCTGTTCGAGCCTGCCAATCCTCACCAACAACTGTGGACACTATATGACAGGCGATCCTTCGTTCATGGGCAGCAATACCACCTCTGTGTTTTCAATACCTCATTGAGTCCTTAACAAGACATCTGGCTGTTGTGAGGGCCAAGGTGAAGCAACAGGTTATTAGATAGGTGTATATAATAATTTGTCCATTCAGTACATATGTTGAAATACTGCATTCAGCATAATGACCCACATTTATTATAACTATTTGGTCCATAAAATAACATCTTAAAGCCTTCTATTAATATGAGATCTCAGTTTTCTATTGCAATGCAAAATTAACTGAAATATACATATTTGCTGATAGTTGGTATAAATATTAATTCAGCTGACTTCTGTAAGAAACTTTGACCCTCATGTTGAGGTGGCATATTCCCTGATAATTATACAATATAAAGTGTAAAAAAAAAGAGTTAAATGTTTAAAAATAATCTCAAATTTCTCTTTTCAGGATGAGAGGACAGAAAACATCTGCAAGTAATAGATATGCTTCTTGCAGACATTCCACCAATTCATAGCATCTCAGCAGATAACCACCAAGTATATAATTTAATTACAGAGGGTGTTGAAAAAGTTCTTGACACGTGTCAGTAGATTTGCATTAATTCCTCCAAAGTTAATGAGCTAATACTTGTTTGAAAGCTTGTCAAAACTTGTCATTAAAAAAAAATATATTCCCTCAAGCAGTTGCTTGTCACAGAGGTCTGACAGGAGCCTGTTAGTTTATACACCATAGTAGGTCTGAGGATGGTGGGGACCTCAGCAGAAAAACAACACAAACATCCATGCCTTACCTGGGACTCGAACCCAGGTCCCTTTGATCATTAGCCAAGCATGCTAACCCTTACATGTTAAAAACAAAGGCATTATTTCTCTCTCTGCTGTTGGTGAATAAAGTTCAGATAGCAAAATCTGTGTTGCTGCTATGGAGCCTACTAAAGTTGGGGAAAGGTTTGAATTTTCACAAGGATGCAGCTTGGGGACAATGTGAAAAAAAATCATATTGATTTATTACAAGTATATAGTGATTATGCCTGTTCATATGACACTTATGAGATGGATGCACAAATTCAGAGAAGGATGACAGAGTTTCGAAGACCTCCCCGTGCAGGAAGATCGAAGGAGGTGTGTGAATGAGAGAAAAATCATGGTTGTTTGTGAACTCACTATGCAAAACCCATACGTACAGTTCAGGTAATAAGTTAATTAATTATTAATCAACATTTAAAGTTCTGAAAGATCTGTGTGAAATGGGATCCATAAACTGACAGAACAGCAAAAAAGAGCTAGAGTCAACTAGTGCAAGATGCTGGTAATGTTTGAACCTAGTACCGCAAATGGTTAATAGACATTGTCACAGATGATGAGACATGGTTTTGTTTTACTATACAAATCCTAGAAAGACTGACAACCATGTTGGGATTGTGAAAAATGAAATGTGTTTCCAAATCCTCTGACAAGACTTTCGCTGAAGGAAGAGGATGGTCACAATTTTTTTTTTTAATTCCGAAGGAGTGGTAGCTGTGGACACCTTACCTGAAAAAAAAAAACTATAAATGGCCAATACTGCACCTACCCCCCCCCCCCCCAAAAAAAAAAAAAAAAAAAAAAAGGTTAAAGAGATGATGTAGCAGCATCCAACAACAGGCATGTCAGCTGAAGTCATGCTTGTTGAAGTCAGCATGAAGCTGTGGTCCATGGTAAAGTGAATGATATCTGAATCAATGATTGTCCAATTAGAGCTTTTTTGCTGCAAATTGTCACCTACTAAAGTGGAACACAGCATCCCAGAACTTTTTATTATGACTAGCAATCAGATGTGGAGATGTGAGAATGGAGGAGTACATGCTGATCATAGAGAATAGAGGAGCATATCTAAATCATAAATTTTCAAACTGCTAGATCATTCAATGCCAAAATCTTTTACTTCCAGTGCATTTCCTCATTGTTCAATTTTTTGGAAATTACTGGCACCAACAAAAAAATTGCTAACACAGATAGGTGAATAACTACATTATGTAGATTGCTAGGTAAAAAACATGATGTTGGAAGATATCACTAATGCCTGCCACCTATTCAAGTTTTCTCATAGTATCAACAATATGACAATTATTTAACAGTAATGAAGTACATTGATTTTTTTTGGCTATGAAGTATTTGACATGATTTATGCAATCTATAAAGATGAAATATAAAAAAAATTCCAGAATATGAATTGATTTGAAAAAGGATTAGCAATCTAAATATATGTAATGTCACAGTATAAAATTCTTACCTGCAATACCCTCTCATGAGCAGGAATCTCCTTTAAAGCAATCAGACGATCAAGAACAATCAACTTGACATTGTTATCACTTTCCTTAACAATAAGTTCAATATAACAACTGGCAGCAGCCTGATGGGAGAGAAGGAATAGCTTTAAAATTTATGTATTAGTGCAAAAACTGATCCTAATGCAATTAGCTACAATTAATAAAATATTTAATTACATCCATTTTGAGGCAAAAGTGGGATACAAGAGCTTTAAACTATACTTGAATGAAATTTATACTTTATCTAATTTGCATACATGTTTACAAACAAAATCTTTCAGCAATCAGAAACTACTGTAGTCAAACCATATTGTAAGATTTTGTTCTCCAAACTCTTTTATCCTGAGCAATAGATGTAAAATCACAGTGTTAGTGGTTTAATTCATATTAAAAATTTATTTGTTCGTAGAACTGTTAAAAATATGAAAGTACTTCAATAAAAAAGCAATGCTTTAAACACTGAGTTCTACAACCTTAATAATACTGTCACTACCATTTAGTACAAAATATAACTTATCATTATGGTATAAAATAACACCTACATTGTGTATTTAGACTTTATATAGGTATATTAATGTGCAGAATCTGTTGGTTTGGCCATGTTGCCTGTATGGATAATTATAGATTAGCGAGTAGGGTCATGAAGAGTGTGCCTGAAGGCCTCAGAAAGAGGGGGAGACCTAGGATGTGGTGGGCACACTTGCCAAACAGGACCTTGTTAGAATTGGTGTGCAGCGGCCAGATGCAGCTGATGTAGCTCAGGACAGATATGCTTAGAGAAATAAATTGCACGGTCTGGTTGTACCTCAGTAGCCCATAGCTGCTTGAGGATGATGAGAACCTTCTCCTAAACACCCAATCATCAAACATCACGTAATATCACATGATCGTCAACGTAGGAACTGGGATACGTATAAGTAATACTACTCATGACACCACCAGTGCCTGATGACGCTGTAATTATGTAACTACGGAGAAACGCGCGTAGCTCAAATAAACTGTTGGAGCGCCGATAAAATGTTCGCTGTCTTAACATTGGAGGCAGGGGTATGAAAGTAGTTTTATCCTGTTTTTATACTTGTGTTATTGGTTTTAAAATGTTTAAAAGTATGCATCTATGTGTCAAACAGTAATGACAGTGCATTTTGTGGATCCACCTGTGATATACACCAGTGATAGAGAAGCAAGTGCTACAAATTAAATAAGAAATTTCCATCAGAATAATTACTTATTGGTACAACTACAGCGTTAAGTACTCTATTGTTGCAAGTAATATAGATGACGCATGGTTTCATTGGGAAAATACCGGCACATCTGAAGAACTATGCATATGGAGTAATAACTTAGCTGAATACAACTGTACTACATTATTATGAGACAACATCTAAAACATCAAGCCCTTGGGGACTGGTTTCTTGTCAACAGCATCTAAATTGCTTTCTTTATCATCAAAGACTGTTCACAAAGTCTGATACAGCAATTTTATGTCATGTTAGACATCTAAATGTGCCTATGCAAGTAGATTCACCAGCCACTATCACTGGTAAATATCAATATTTGTCAACTAACCTAGTTTACTTTATGTAAATATAAGGAATTACTTAGATTGATTAACAAAATTTAGGATCAAATATAGTTGTAATATATATATTACAAGGATATTTTATAAGCACTTCTTATGTTTGAGGATAGGTAATTTTATACATATTGAACAGCTTTTATTGTGATTTTACTAAACTTTTATCTTACTGGCTGTGTTTAGCATTATTTAGATATAAAAATAAAAACCAACAAACAGAGAATGCATAATTACACAGTGGGGTAAAGAACCCATAAAAAAATTAACAACCAATGACAATAAAATTCAAAAACAATGCAAAACACTAGATTCATCTAAAATAACCAAGGAATTTTAACAATGCAAAATTGTGGTCTGAAACAAGTCATTAGAAAAAAAAGATGTCAGAGTACAAAAGACTTGGTTGTTATCATGAACTCATATACAGTTGATTATCTGACTGACGAAAAGTATGCATTAAACATCTAGGACTAATGATAAGTCTAGCAAGTACAACTTCCTCCATGCAATTCCTGCAAAAATATGACTGCAATGGTTTGCAAACAGATCTAATCTCAAAGAGTTTGTTAATCTGACCAAGATCTTTGCCACTGTGCACAGAGCTTGATGGAAAAACTGTCGTATGTAACTCTGCCATATGCCTGTCAGTGTCGGCTTATGAGCTACTAATAGGTGAGGCTACTACCCCCCACCCCTTCATACACACTTTCTAATGCAATCCCCTATTCCCTACCAATACGATAACCAATATTATTGCCCTCATTAACACATTTATTATAAATTGCATGCAAAAGTTTACAATATGTTAGTCATAAAATTATCACATTCATTGTAACTTCAACATTGCAGACAATAATGTAAATTTTAATTTATCGACAAAATGAAACTTTTCTCGACATTCTCAATCTTGGAGAGTTACCGACAGAACTCCACACTCTCTTATTCAACTCCTACACATGCAGATTGCATTACGAACACCCACATCTCTCGCCCACTCCGAACCTCCAAGTTGAGCCAATGACGTTGCAATTTATTGCACCCCACACCTCCCCAGTGCTCAACAAACAACTGTTCCTAGTGTAATGCCCAAAGCTGCTCACCAGACAGTGCCCACAGTATAAGTACAAAACTTGAGCCGTGGATTTTAATGTTTATAAGCACTCTATGCTACCAGGTATTAGTTATTACTGACACTACTTCAGTCATGAAACTTTGATCAACAGAAGAAAATTTCACTGCAAGTGACCAACTCATCAGCATACCGCATCACCTCACTTTGGGCCTGCTGCAACTGATTATTTGCCAGAAAAGACTTTATAAAATGAACTTCTCACTTGCTGTCAACTTTGTCTATGAAGTTCCTCTCGCTTGTCAACTCTGCAGCATGTAAAATCTCATATTACTTTTGGGTATTAGGTAGCACAGAATTTTATTGAAGTGCTTTAAAACATTTAAAAGTGTCATAGATAATTTAAGATATTAATTTAATTAAAATTACTGCATTGTGAAGTTCTACTGTAATGTTTAGATATTGGTGATTTGCAACATGGGATAAATAGAGATTGCTATTGGGACTTTCAAAAATGTGTGAAGAGTGTGGAAAAATAAGTGTATATATCTAAAGACTGAAATAAGATGAAGTAATAAGATAAAATAATTTGGTCCTTTCTAAAGTTAGTTATGGTAGCAAAATTGAATATAAAATAATTTTACAATATTAAAGGAAGATACTGCTCTGAAGTTAACATCAATCAATTTTAGAGGAAAAATTGTCTTGAGCTGGGTGGGATATGAACCCACAACCTCGTGATAACATGTCAGGTGCTCTGGACCACTGAGCTACCGACTGCTGATCAAAATCTCCTCTAATTATGCTATGAACTTTTTACCAGCAGTACACAATTCTCCGTGTCTCATGCAAGCATTTGTTCTAGCTGCTCTCAACTCAAAAAACAATGACAATCATGTCATGAAGATGGTAAGTACATTCTGAGAGTACAATTGTTTAAATTGAAGAGGTATTTTTTCGATGATCAATGTTTTCAAAATTAATCAATGTTAAATTCAGAGTAATGTCTTCCTTAATCCTTTAAGAATTAAAATTATATTATAATCCCAACATTATAGACAATAATGTAAATTTTAATTTATTTACAAAATGAAACTTTTCTCCAAATTCTCAATCTTGGTGAGTTACCAGAACTCCACACTCTGATTGATGATTGTCATTGTTTCTTGAGGATGGGAGCAGCTGGGACGAATGCTTGCATGAGACATTGAATATTGTGTACTGCTGGTAAAAAGTTCATAGCATCAATTAGAGGAGTCTTGATCGGCAGCCGGTAGCTCAGTGGTCCAGAGCACCTGACATGTTATCAGGAGGTCGTGGGTTTGCATCCCACCTGGCTCAAGACAATTTTTCCTCTAAAATTGATCGACCTTAATTTCAGAGTGATATCTTCCTTTAACATTCATTAAAAATGTCAAGAAAATACCTCTTCAATTTAAATAATTTTACAATAATTTGGTCCCTTCTAAAGTTAGTTATGGTAGCAAAACACAGACCCTATGTAAACAAAATAACAGGAAACTATGTCTTTGATTCTAAATGTATATATACATCATGTTTTATTAGGAACTAACATTGCTAGTAGGTACCTGACCATGGTGTGTGGTATAAATCAGGTAGACCAGCTCTTCAAACATCATTTAAATTGGATTGAACATCAGAATGGGCAAAACGAGCAGCCTGAGTATCTTTCAATATGGCATGATAGATGGAATTCGTCAGCATGGCAGTTTTAGCATCTCCCAAATGGTCATCCTGGACTTTATATCCTTTACACACATCTTCCACATCAGGTGGTTTGACATTGTAATGATGTTAGGCAAAGGAGTCAGCAATCTCCTTTCAGCCACATAGATATTGTGTAGTCTGTTAGTTTGGCCATGTTGTCTGTATGAGTAAATAGAGATTAGTGAATAGGGTGATGAACAGTGTGACTAATCAATTCAGAAAAATGGAGAGACATGGGATCTGGTGGGAAGAAATGTTAAACAGGACCACGCTAGAATTCGTCAACATTGGCTGAACACAGCTCAGGATAAACATGTTTGAAGAACTAAATTGAACTGTCTGGATGACCTCTGTAACCCTTGGGTGCTTGAGGATTAGCAGGCATGTATACACATACTTACGTACCTATGTATGCATATTCTTTTGACAAAACATTTTTGAATTTAATTCTGTGAACAGTGACTGTTATTTTGACTTAATAATATGAGCAATGATATTTTCTGGATTTGAATTTTTTTATACAAGGAACCTAAGCATTTGCTGGAAATTTCTCTTTTAATGTGATTAGGAATTTATAAAAAAAATCTCTTGCTATTAATAACTGTTTAAAATTTTGATTTATTATATCTTCTGATATAATTTCTGTATTCGTATCTACTATAATAATAATATTCCTATCATTTAAATTGCTAAGTTTATTTTCCAACTCATCAATACAGCTTTGTTTAGTAAACATATGTTGTCTAAAAAACATGAAAAAGGTATAATCACTATTCATAAATCTGAAGTGAAGTTCAACCATACAAGTACAAACAAAATTAGTTTTGCATGAATATATGATTTGTTCCCTTACTAATACAATAAATCCATCTGATCATTTCTCATTATGACATTGAAAATAAACTTTGTATCCAAGTAAATTATAAAGCTGGATTTTGTTTTCTTTTATCCATATTTCTGTTTAAAAAATTATACCTAGCTTTACATTTGGAACATTTAAGAATATTAAAAAAAGTGTAAAAATTTTTCTTAGATTCCCTATATTTATTTGAACCAAAATGAAACAAATTCCCCATTTATAAAAACTGCTGTCATATCAATAGTGAAGTGTCCATGGAAGCAAGCAATGCTTTGCCCCCCCCCCCTTAAAATTCTCATGAAACAAAAAAAGATGTTAAACTTGTGTTTAACATATCTTTTTCATCAGAACTGAATATATAATCATATTTGTTTCATCATAATTGAATAAAATCTCTATAACACTGTATATAATTAAAACAGCAGCCTACCCCTATTCACTACTCTAAAATTATCCATATGGGCAACATGGCCAAACTAACAGTCTCTCTCTCTCTCTGCACAATATGCTGCTCAAAGGAGGTTGCCAACTACTTTACTTAACCTCATCATTACTTACAAAGTTGAACACCTAATGCTCAAGATACTGCATAAGCATCTAGAATCAAAAGCATCAAGTTTCCTGTCATTTTGTTTACAAAGCATCCAAGTTTACTACCATAACTAACCCTAGAAAGAATCAAACTATCATACAGTCTAATTTTAGTTTTTAGGTGCATATGCCTATTTCTCCACTCTCTCCACAGATTCTCAAAAGTTCCTGCAGCAATCCCTATTCGCCTGTTAATCTCATGCTGCACATCACCAGTATCTGTTACATAGCTCCCAAGATAATTAAACTGTGACACCTGCTAAAGACTGCAACTGTTCAGATCAAATGAATCGCAGTCTGACCAACTTTTATCCTGTCTCAATACCAGTTATGCATTTTCATAAATTTAATGACTTAACGACTTTAACATGCACAAGTACAGCTCTTCCTGCACACAGGGCCATGGCTTAATGTTCCATCTGATGGACGACAGGCTTTCCAAACCTAGAGGTGTCCCATACTAAACAAGGGCAGGGAGTTTTTTAGAGATGAATCTCAATCATTGTGTGAATAAATTAAAATCTGAATTATTGTCTGAATTGAATCTGAATTGTTGTCATTAAGATTTATATTAAATATGATAATGAAAGAGTTACAGTTAATGTTTGTTGGATGTAAGTGTACATGTGTAGGGGGGTTGATTATCAGTTTGGAAGAACTCGGGGGTTGCATTAGGAAAGTGGGGGGAGTTAACACAAGGTCATGGGAGAGGTTATTATTCTCTAATCGCCGATTCCCTGTGTGAATGTAAGTAAAAAAAACTATCACAAACTCACACTAACTATTTGAAGAAGGTCTGGGAATATGCATGTGATAAGTTGGTGTGTTTGAAGGTAGAAATGATGATCAAGAGGTAAGAATGAAGAGGCATTGTTAGAGGAGTGTCATATGTCCAAGGGGTAGCTGATATTCCCTAAGGATCAAATGCCAAGCTGGGAGAAGTAGGATGATGTCTGTGTTCCAGAGTTCAGTTAATTTTACATTAATAAAGAAATTTTTTGTGATGGCAAGTTGGAACTTAGTAAGGGGGATATTATGATTTTTACAGAGTGAAAATCGGCGGATAGATTGTTTTTGGTGATTACTCGAGATGGTGTGGGTTTTTGTAGTTTATGATGTCGTATTTATGTTCTTTAAGTTGGGCATTAAATGGGTGAGAGATTTTCCTATGTATTTGTTTTTAGGGAAGATTTTGCCTGTGGGGTTTTGAGTTGGATACAGAAAACCCCTTCAGATTGGGTATATGGTCATGATCATTTAAAAAAATATACTGTTTGTGACATTTAATGGGGACTTTATAATGAAATGGTTTCAGGATTGTTTTAACAGAGTATGCGAAATTACTCTTGATGTAAGGTAGGGCTATTGTGTATTTTTCTGTTTCTTTATTTGGTGGTGCTTGGGGGGGGGGGGGGGTTCTGGGACTCTATGCAGTTGATATGCATTCATGGAGAACTGTATACTATACATGGTAGAGAATGTCTTCTGCCATCAATCCAGAGAGAGGGGAGTCCATTGGGACACTTTGGTTCTTGCCTTGATACTCTGGTGCCATTGAGCACAGGTGTGTTGAGATAGAGTTCAACAACTACTGTCCCACCAAGGCTGCAGTGTCTGGACTGTCAATGATTTCTACTGCTTGTTCCAAGTCATTTATCTTTGTTTTCAGACTGCAAATTTCATTTTAAATATTGAAATTTTATTAATTCTGAATATTTTTGCTCTTTCTTGTTTGCATTTCCTTCATTTGCTCTGTCACTTCTGCCATTATTTTCATAAATTCATCCAATTTATCTGAATAATACACAGCACTTATTTGATATTCTCCTCTCTCTTAATAGTTTGGTTTTCATTTTTTCATTTGCTTCCATTATATCTTTTTTTTATTTGCGACATATAGGACAGAGAAGAATCCTAGAAGCTACTCCTAGCTTTAACAGGCCTCATACAAGGTTGGGTTGGGTTGTTTTACCACTGAACGGCACTTTTTTGCACATCATGGGCTAAACGGCCAGGTCACATGGACCCCGAAGGCTCAGAGAAGGTTGGGGGAGGGGATCCATTGGAAAAGCTGTTGGGAGACAGATGGTAGCCTCCCGTCAAGGCCATCCAGCGTGTTCTTTAATGTGCACAGGGTATGGCTCTCCTGCACACGGGGCCACGGCTTAACGTCCCATCCGATGGACGGCAGCCTTTCCAAGCCCATCAGTGTCCCCTACTGACTGTGGGCAGGGCGGGGAATTTTGCGGAGATAAATCTCACGCTGACTCAGCTGGGACTCAAACCTGGGAACTACAGATTACGAGCCTGGCGCGCTACCGACTGAGCCACCCCCGCCCCCCTCATACAAGGACATGCTCAACTAAGACTGAAGTCACTCTGACCACTGTCTCAGTTAGAGCTAACACACAAAGTTTGCCTTGCTGGAAGAGTCACTAGTTGCCTAACCACTATGCGAGTTAAGGCCATATGGCTAATTTATAATATTTTTAGAGTAATGATATTTGCTTCTGAATTACTATATAGATATGCTTTATAACATCAAGAGGAAGATCACTTTTCCCCAGCCAGAAGCTTTGGATTAGAGCCACCTCAGAATTTCCTGATTTAACCTCTGCTTTGGATCCGCAATAAATCTGCAATTTACAATTTGGACATTTAACTTTCATTTTCCTTTCTGTAGTTGACTTTCTGAAAATCTCCTCTGACAATAAAAATGAAACTTCAGATTACAGTTTCCAGTACATTCTATAGTGTGATTGTTGTGCACATTCTGAATTGCTTCCTCCACAGAAAGCTGCCATTTTAATGTTTTAATATATATAGCATCCCTAAGTACTTGCCACATTTGAAGATCGAGGTCAACAGATCAGAAGTCTCACAACACAGTGCCCTTACAATGATTACGATGAAAAAACAGTGGTCACCTCACTTTTAAAAACAGTTTTAGCACTATTTTAAAAGTTATTTCCAGAATTTAAAGTCACTTAATAACTCACCGTGAATACAATACATGGATTGCTGAGATAAATTTTTTTTTAATTTATACTCTGTAGTTTACAAAAAATTACAAATTAAAAGTTTAATAAAACACGATTAAGCTGTTACATTTAGGTAGCACAGTGTATCACAATCTTAACATGTGAAGTGCATGGTATAATATGGTAGCTTATAAACATCGGGGCTGTGATAACTCCATCATCTCATCTGCGAATGCCTATGTTAAAGCAATTGTACCAGCAACTACAAAGTGGTAACTATCCTTTGTTTACTTTAAGGTCTAATGTACCTTGGCATAAGTTTAAGATTACAATTATGTCTTTTAAGTTATTGAAATAACAATATATCTTAGTTATTCGGGTTTCCAACTTTTGTATAAAATACCATGCGCTTCGCATGTTAAGGTTGTGATACACTGTGCTACCTAAATGTAACAGCTCAATTGTGCTTTATTAAACTTTCACTTACTGTTAGCTATGTTTAAATTCTATATAAAATTACAAATTATTCTGGAGATAAAAAAAAAATGCCTGCTATTGTGTTAGTGTGCTGCAACTGATCTATGAATGTATGTGTGATATGCTAAATTTTGAAAAATAACATTTTTTATTCATTTATTTTTAACTGTTTTCTCAATATTTTTATTCAAGTATTTTTTTTTAATTATTTAATTAACATTTCTATTTGATTTCCCTAATGAATTATAATGACACAGGTAACCTTTTCATAAACATATTATGTACTTTTCACATACAAGTCATTATTCATCTTTAAATGAAAAAGATCTTGTAAAATGACCATTTGGCCAGCCAGACTTTAGATCAGAGGTATTTACATTCTTTCAATAGTGGGTCACATGAATCAAAATCCATGTGTGGTTGGTTGTTTGGGATTTTATGGTGCATTAACAATTAAGGCTATGCACCAAATTATATAAAAAATGATAAAAGTCACAGAATTCACAACCAAAGTTAAAAGCAAACACAAAAAGATGCCAAAAACAAAACCTGACATATAAAAATAGCATATATAACATAAAAGAGGTAAATAATAACTAAAAAAAGGAGATAAAACCAACCCAAGTGTAAAAGACCTAGCCTAGGTCAGAAAGAATATAAATAACAAAGCTCACAGACTGAGGAGGCCTCACTTGAAGATCACACATGAGGAATTCAGTGATTTGTGGGAAGACATAATGATGGTCACCCCACCAATCACCATTACATCTTCAGGATGAGCTCTGAGTGTGTAGAGCATGTAGTTTCCACCTAGTCACCAGATCTTAGGCACTTAATTGATTTTTGTGTTCCTGTGGGACCTTTCAAACCCTTACTGGTAAAAAAAAAGGAGACATTTTTTTTTCTATATCACTGTAATTGTTGGAAAAGCATAGACAATTAGATGGAATTATTATCTATTAATTTACCTTGGTTTCTTTCTTGTGATGATATCCAATAGGTAGATGAGTCTATTGTCCTGTGGTGGGTAGTAGTCCAGATATGAGTTCGCTTATGTTCTTGCTTTTTGTTGTTCTTTGTGGGAATGCTGGTGCTAGATTGACATCGATTTGGTGCACACATTAACTAATGTATTTTTAGATTTCCAGCTTATGTCCCAACTTTTCCGGAAATGTAAATACTGTATTTTAATACATAATTGCTATGCATTTTGCATTGTTGCTCCAATTCATCATCAGACAAAATAGTTACTAATTTTAAATCAGCACTGTGACTTAAACCACTATCTTTTAAAAGGAGACATGACCCCAAGTAACTGCTCACCCATAGAATGGATGATCAGGAACTGGGGAGCAGAAGAGGAAAATGATCATGAAGTAGAGAAAGATGATGATGAGGTTGGATCTGCATGTTAAAACCACTTAGTAGATGAGACTGAAGAAAAAGAATTTGTTGATTCCATGTTTGTTGATTTATGGTTTAGTGACCATGGTCTCCCACCACCACAGGACCTAACCAGGGGGCATTTGGGTGGCAAGGCTGCATGGCACCATACCCACACAGCCAATGAGCCAAGTCCACATAAGTCAAAAAGTAAAAAAAGGAAAAATGGAGGCCAAAGCTGTGTATAGCAGCTGCCTTTGGAATTGCTGCCCCAGTGCCGAAATGAACAGACTCCCTAATGGCAAGACTGGCCAAATGCTAGTCATGAGGAGAGCAGAAGACCCCAATGCAACTACCAGGATCCTCCTTTCCAGAGATATGGGTCACAACATACAGTAAACATGTAGGTGAGTTTCAGGACCCTGTAAACATGCTTAAACCAGTGAAACCTTCACAGGGTGGTCATTTCATGAATTTTAATTAATAAGAAAAAATACTTTTATAAGTATCCTTCTTAATGCCCCAAATTCATGATGTAATTGTAGTTAAACTTGAACATTACAGAGCCAGTTACATGGCAGTATGATGGGTAGGTGGTTAGTCTCAACTAGCTCATACGGTTTTTACTGCAAATCTCAGGCAGATCACATTGGATTTATGCTTTAGACAATTGCCAATGTGGCCTGCAAATAAAAAAAAAGTTTGAAGACCTGATCTGAAGACTATACAAAGTAAATTAATATGCTATAAAAATTACTTTGAAAGTTTACAATTAATGATAATTAACAATGAATGTGAATACTTAATGTGTTGATTTCTAACAACTAATTTCACTCAGATAAACAATGTTCACTCTACATTTGACAGTTTATACTTCCACAAAAAATATAATGCATTAACCTCTTTGGTTACAGTTATCTCTACAATACTGTTGTAGTATTAATTTTCAGGCTATACTACTCATATTGCTAAAGGATTAAAAATTCATATTTAATGACACACCTTGATTGCAGTAGGAGCACTGGATAATGTGACTAAAGTTCCAGCTGCTTCATATCTAACTGATGGGCTGCTAGAGTTAAGAAGGTTATAGATACAGCGGATGAAGCGAGATCTTTCAGCAGGGTTGGCATGACAAACCTGAAAACAAAAATATTAATATTACACAACTTATTCTTAAATTTATATTCTACTTTACAACACATTTTATTTACTCCAATTTAGCATAACTCACATCCCTTCATATTTTAAAGATCATCTGAACTTCTTTCTTTAGCCATTTTTCTTGAACATATCATAACGAGAAAAGGCATTAATCATGACCTCTGGAATTTAAATGATTTCATATATTAAGATTTTGAAGAAAGTTGATTATGGTAATCTTTGAAGTTGGATAATGGAATTTTGAACATTATCAGAAATCATAATACAAAGAAATATAATAGAGTTGTTTTGGGTTTGCCTTATTTCTTTAACATTACTGTGCAATGAGAGGTCCTTATTCAGGCTTTCTCCATAAAAATATTTAGTTGCGGTATTAATAACAGACTGTCTACTATGGCATATAAACTGACAGGCAGGCTCCTGTCAGACCTCTGTGGCAAGCAGCTGCTTGAGGGGGTATTTATTTATTTATTTATTATTAAGGGAATTTAGGTGTTATGTGTGTTTAAAATTAGACAGATATTAGGGTTGTTGATGATTTAGATAGTTGGTTGTTAAAAATATAGTTAGCCCTGTATGTTTTCAATTTTGTGATGACATATTGTTTTGTAATTTTAGCATATAAAGATTTTTTTAAATTTTTTTAATATAATTTTTTTGCTTGTAATTTTTTTTTATTTTCCCATTATGTTTTTTTTAATTATTTCTTTATTTTTTTATGTTTTGTTTTATTATATATTTTTTTAATTTTATTTTCTTTAATATGTCTTTTTTTATTATTTATTGTTTTTTATTTTATTGTAATTTTGAGATTGGAATGTGCTCCTGTGGTTATGATTTTGGAAAGTTTATATTGTGAGTGCGTGAGATAGTGGGTTCAAGCCACTGTGTGAAATTTTTTTTTAAAGAGTAGCACATTTTTATACTTGATTGAATATTTATGATATTTAAACTATTGTGGTCTGTTTTTTTCATATTTGTTAATCAGGGTGAGATGTATATTTTATTTCTTTGAGTTGTTTAAATACTTGTTTTTATATTATATTTGAATTTTTATTATTTTTTTCTTTCTATATGTGGTATTATTTTGAGTGCTGGTAATTTTGGTTTTCTACTTTTGATTTTGGTTTTAAATTGACAGAGAATGTTCTTTGATATAAGGCTATTTTTAATTTTAAGATATGGTGTAGCTCAAGAGTTTATATTTGTGTTTAGGTAATATGGTTTGTGCCTGATATGGTGGGTTCGAGACACTGTGTGGAACACATATATATTTTTTAATGGAAATTAAATTCTGTTCCAGAGAGGAGTAGAGATGAGAAAATCGCAAAGTAATTCATAAATTTTGAATTTATTGGTAGTGGGGGGAAGGTCTAGCAAAATGTTAGTGTATAAGTCAGGAATGTTAAGCTCAAGAAGAGCCTGTGGTATTTCTCTTTGTTTGGAATGTAAGTCACAGTTTAGTAGTATGTGATGGATGGTTTCAGGTGAATTGCAGTGGTCTGCAATTGGGTGAGGTTGTGATTTGTAGCCTGTATAGGGAGGAATTAAGAAGTGTTGAGTTAGTTCTGAGTCTATGAATTAGTTGATGTGTTTTCTGGGAAGAGGTGATTTGTCAATGTGTGAGATGTGATTGTTTGAAGTGTATCTGAAGTTGTTGTTGACAAAGGCATATGTTTGAAAATATCTATCGGTTATAAGTGATTCTAATTTTTTTATGTCATGTGTAGTATTAAAGAAAAAGTATTGTGTAGGTGATTCATTGGGTAGTGAGTGGGTCTGTTTGGCAAGTGTGTCAACTGTTTATTACATTTAATGCCTACATGGCTTGGGATCCATTAAAAAGTGGTAGAATTGTTGTTTATCTGTAGGTTCAAGATAACGTGCATGTGTCTAGAACAAAAGGTATCAAGTTCTCTGTTATATCTTGCTTTTGGTTAACCCTTCCAGGGTTCAGCCTAAAGAACTGGTTTACATCCAGAGGCCCAGCAATTTTTTTTTTTCACTATACTCAGCCAAAAAGAAATTTACTTTCGAGCTTTAATGCCCAATAACTCATCATAATCATTATCAAGCAGCCAAGGGCTACGGAGGCCCAACCAGACCATGCAATTTAGTTCTCCAAGCATATCTGTCCTGAGCTACATCTGCTGCATTCAGCCACTGCACACCAATTCTAACAAGGACCTGTTTGACATTGTCTGACCATAGCATCCTAGGTCTTCCCCTCTTTCTGAGGCCTTCAGGCACACTGCTCATAACCCTATTCACCAATCTATAATTATCCATAAGGGCAACATGGCCAAACCAATGGAGTCTCTCTCTGCACAATATGCTGCTTAAAGGAGGTTGCTGACTCCTTTGTCTAACCTCATCATTAGTTACAAAGTTGAACCATTTAATGCCCAAGATAATGCATAACCATCTAGAATCAAAAGCATCTAGTTTCTTGTTATCTTGTTTAAAAAGAGTCCAAGTTTCACTACCATAACTAACCCTAGAAAGAACCAAACTATTACACAGTCTAATTTTAGTCTTTAGGTGTATATGCCTATTTCTCCACACTCTTCATAGATTCTTAAAAGTCCCAGTAGCAATCCCTATCTGTCTGTTAATCTCATGCCACACATTCTCAGTATCTGTTATATAGCTCCCAAGATAATTAAACTGTGACACCTGCTCAAGACTGCAACCATTCAGATTAACTGAATCACAGCCTGCCTGACCATTTTTTGTCACTTTAATTTTCTCTCTGTTTGTAACCAAACCTACTCTACTACCAGTCTCAGCAACAGCTCGAATGAAAGAATTCATCTCATCAATATCATTTGCCAAAAGAGCTAAATCAGCATAATCTGAATCAGAAATTTTCATATCTTCTGACCATTTAAGGCCAAAATCTTTCCCTTGCAGTGAATTTTGCATAACATAATCAATAACCAAACTAAAGAGAAAAGGAGACAAAATGCACCCTTGTCGAACACCAGAAGCAATGCTAAACCAATTACTACAAACCTTACTAACTATCAAACACAACTCAGTGTTATTAGAAAAAGCTTTCATTATGTTAACGCACTTGTCTGGTATGCCATATGATCTCACGATCAACCACAAATTATGACGATCAACAGAGTCGAAAGTCTTTTTAAAATCAACAAAGCTAGCAACCAAAGGTTTCTGAAACTCTAAACATTTCTCAAGAATCTGCCTCAGTGAAAATATCTGATCTACACATTCTCTACCACTTCGGAATCCAGATTGCTCATCATATAAATGACTGTCTACCTGCTGCCTATGTAATGGGAATGCTTGCCGATTTCAAGATGTCAAGAAGCAGTAGCACTAGTTACATTTTTGACCGCTGTGGCGCTGGCGATCTGCTGTTTTGATTGCCACTTGCTTTGTAATGGTATCCATTATTACACTGTTTACCACTAGTTTTAAAATTCAATTCTGATACGGAATTCTTCATATGTGATTTATTTACTGTTCTGTCTACTTTCTGACATTTTTAACTAGAAGTGTGAACAATGATGCAGTGTTGTGTGATGTTTTACAGATGCAAAATTGTTTTTATCGAATCCCTTCCAAATTGGATCTGTGAGACAAGTTGCTGAAATCAGTATGTCAGCAATGTAATGCCGATATGAGTAATTGGCAAAAATTTCAGAGATCACATTTGAATAATTAATATTTTGGAATTGCAGGAATTGTAAGCAAGGAAAATTATTTCCATTAGCTCAAAACAATGAATATCTTTACAATATACGGAACTAAGTTATACTGCCCTACCAAAATATTAGAGAATTTCTGTGTTATGCAAATGGGAATCTAACTTTGAAGCTACAAAAATTGTGATGGTCCACCCATTCACTTTTAATTTTCCTTAACCAGTTTTGTTTTATTTACGTTATATTTATCAGCTTGGGGATTTTAATTCATTTTGTGGACTGTCTCAATCCTCGTTCCGAGCTGCAGGAGTTGCTCATGTGCAACTCCAACCTTTTGATTGACAACCACTAAAGTGAGTGCAGGACAAGCTCTCTCATGTCATAGCTAGCGTGATTGTCAGTTATGCAAATGTCTTTTCTGGTGTGCAACATGACACCTGCTGGCTTTGTAGCCACTTGTTATAACTTGGTGATGCTAAGTCACAGAGTAAGAATTGAGATTGAAGAGTAGTAAAGTGATCAGAAGAAGTGATGAGATAGAGATGTAGTAGCAGAGTTTTTGTGAATTAGTGTAGATAGAATTTTTGTTTGAGATGTAGTCAAAATTTCCACTTTGAGTTTGGTGAGTTGAATTTTTGGAAATAAACTTTGTTTTAGAAACTTTTGAATTGTTGCTATTTTTTTTCTTAAGCAACGTAACTGATATTTTGATTAGATTGTATTTAAACTTGACAATCATTTTTGAATTCTTAGTCGATAAGTAATGCTTGGCAATTATATTAACGAACCCTATTTCAACTTTATTTTGCAAATTATTATTGCCTGGTGCCCAACAGAGCTATCTGGAATTTGAATAAATTGGATAAGACAGAAGGTCAAACTTTAAAAGTTATTAATCTTTGGAGCGTTATTTACAGAAATTGCTGTTTGAAAATTTTCTTACATACATCTTTTAAAAATACATAATTCAAGTTTGAAAAATATTTTCTTTTTCATTTGATGCATATTTTATTAAACTACAATATAACTAATTTGTTAAATCCATTCGATTGCCATTTCTTAGAAGCGCTATACAATATAACTAATTTGTTAAACCCATTCGATTGCCATTTCTTAGAAGCACTATACACTATCACTGATTTGTTTGTTAATATTACTCTATGCTGAAACAATTACCTCATTTAAGCTCACACATTTGATTTGAACTAATGTTAACAAATTTTTCCTTAAAGTTTTGAAAATCTCCTGTAAATTAATAAGCCTGGAGTTTTCTCAAAGACTGGCACCCAAATAAAAATTACACAACTGGAGTAATTTTCATGTTTCAAGTAAATATTTTTTTGTTATTCAGCAACAACCTTTCTATTCATGAACATTATAATCATTTCTGTTCATTAATCTTTTAAATAAAGTTCATTTGCATTTCCAGATTTTTTTTAACTGCATGACTAAAAACCCTTATAAAACTAGTTGGTTTTTTTGTTGTTGGATATTTCATTTAAAAAATCTAGAATGTAATGCTAATTAATTTGGGATATAACATGCCATTATTCCTTTCATTAGTTATTTGACAAAAAAAAGTTCTAGGATGACATGGGCTGACAATGTCAAATAGGACCTTGATGAAACTGGCCTACAGTGGGCACATCCTGCAGTTGTAGATCAGAACAGACAAGTCTGGAAAACTAAATTATAGGTCTGATAGGACATCTTGTAACCCATGGGTGCATGAGAAAATTGCCTGCCTGCCTTTCTGGTCTTAGTCCTTAATCTAGAAAAGTCAGATCTTGATGCAATTCAAAACCAAGTTTTATTCCATTAAGATGTGGTGTGTCAGATTGGATTACAATCATCAAATCAAAAAATCATCATCCTTAGGCAGCCATGGGCTACGGAGGTCCAACAAGACTGTGCAATTTAGTTCTCCAAGCAAGTCTATCCTGAGCTACATCTACTGCATCTGGCCACTGAACAAAAAATTCTAACAAGGTCCTGTTTGACATTCTCTGCCCACAGCATCCTAGGTCTCCCCTTCTTTCTGAGGCCTTTAGGCACACCGTTCGCCAACATAACCCTATTCGCCTATCTATAATTATTCATACAGGCAACATGGCCAAACCAACGGAGTCTCTCTCTGCACAATATGCTGCTTAAAGGAGGTTGCAAACTCCTTTGCCTAACCTCATCATTACTTACAAAGTTGAACCACTTAATGCCCAATATACTGCATAAGCATCTAGAATCAAAAGCATCTAGTTTCCTGTTATCTTGTTTACAAAGTGTCCAAGTTTCATTACCATAACTAACCCTAGAAAGAACCAAACTATTATACAGTCTAATTTTAGTCTTTAGGTGTATACGCCTATTTCTCCACACTCTCCATAGATTCTTAAAAGTCCCGGCAGCAATCCCTATTCGTCTGTTAATCTCATGCCGCACATCACCAGTATCTGTTACATAGCTCCCAAGATAATTAAACTGTGACACATGCTCAAGACTGCAACCATTCAGATTAACTAACTGAATCACAGCCTGCCTGACCAATTTTCATTACTTTAGTTTTCTCTCTGTTTATAACCAAACCTACTCTACTACCAGTCTCATCAACAGCTCGAATGAAAGAGTTCATCTCATCAACATCATTTGCCAAAAGGGCTAAATCATCAGCATAATCTAAATCAGAAATTTTCGTATCTCCAGCCCATTTAAGGCCAAAATCTTTCCCTTGAAGTGAATTTTGCATAACAAAATCAATAACCAAACTAAAGAGAAAAGGAGACAAAATGCACCCTTGTTGAACACCAGATGTAATGCTAAACCAATTGCCACAAGCCTTACCAACTCTCACACTTGGCTCAGTGTTATTATAGAGAGCTTTCATTATGTTAGCTAACTTGTCTGGTATACCATATGATTTCACAATCAACCACAAATTATGACGATCAACAGAGTCAAAAGCCTTTTTGAAATCAACAAAGCTAGCAACCAAAGGTTTCTGAAACTCTAAACATTTCTTAAGAATCTGCCTAAGTGAAAATATCTGATCCACACATCCCCTACCACTTCTGAATCCACATTGCTCATCACGCAATTGCCCATCAACCAGATTCTTAATTCTATTAAGCACAATCATGGAAAGAACTTTACCTGGAACAGAGAGTAGGATGATACCCCAATAGTTATCACAAGAACTGCGATCACCTTTTTTGAAAATAGGGATAACAATAGCTCTGGTAAAATCCTTAGGAACCATGCCTTTATCATAAAAGATATTGAGAATTTCAGTCATCCAAGTGGTAACCGAAACATTCCTAGTTCTAAGCATAGAACTGGGTACAGAACTGGCACCCCAGGGGTAGTAATTTCATCTACCCCTGGGGATTTATGTAGTTTAAGTTTAAAAACAGCCAAAATAACTTCAGACTGTGTTATAGGGCCAACATTAAAGCCAACAATGCATCTATATTCATTGCAAACAATGGGAGTAGAACTAACTACATTGTTTAGAACATCACTGAAATGCTCAGCCCACCTAGCCATGACAGAATCCTCACCTTCTATAACCTTACCTTGTTTATCCTTCAATCCTTGTATGCCTGTCCGTTTTCTACCGCACAAAACATTAACAGTCTGGTACAGCTCTCTGCTGTCATGCTGTCTAACCGCTTCCTCGGCTTTGTCAGCCAAACCATCAAGCCAAAGATTCTTATCAGCAGCTAACTGATCTTACATGTTTATTAAGTTCCCTGTAATGTTTTCTATTAGGACTAGTAGGGTATTAATTAAGGACATTCCTGCAGTTCCTTCTTTCTGAAATAAGCTCAAGTGCCTTATCACTTAAATAATTCTACCTCCTCTGCTCCTTTTTCCCTAAAAGAGTACTGTTAGTTTCCAAAAAAGCCTGTTTAAAATGGCCACATTCTTCCTCAACTTCAGCAGTAAGCATACCATGACTGTCATAATGACTAAGTAACCTATCATGGTAAGCTTTGGCTATAACTGGATCTTACAGAGCTTCAGTTTTAAAAGTAAATTTTTTAACCCTAGCACAACACTTTTTAAGTTTAAGTTGCAAGACACTTTTAACAAGGTAATGGTCAGATCCAATTTCAGCTCCCTTTTTTGCCCTGGCAATCCTAACAGAACTAGCCCATTTGCTGTTAATTAATATGTAATCAATCATATTCTTATGCAGCCCATCAGGTGAAACCCATGTGTACTTATGTATGTCACAGTGTTTGTAATAAATGTTGGTTATTCTGAATCCATTGAGTTTACTTACCTGTAGGAGACATTGCCCATTGCAGCTACCAATACCGAAAGGGCCTATTACTCCTCCCCAAAGGTCAGAGTCAGTACCAACTTTGGCATTGAAGTCACCTAGAACAAGGGTAATATCTCCTCTCTTGACAGAATTCAAAATATCCTGAAGTTGTTCATAAACCTATCCTCAGTGGGGGCATAACAGCAGATAACATTCAAGCCTTTAACGCTTGTCTGAAATTTTGCTGTAAGAAACCTTTCATTAATGCACTCATATCCTCGAAGAGCATCACTAGCGTGTCTGCTGAGAAGCAGACTCACGCCTTGGTAATGCTTATTGTCGTCCCTCCCTGAAAAGAGAAATTGAAGATTATTTTTAAGAATCTGACCTTTATCTGTCCATCTGGAATCTTGCAAGCCGAGAATATCTAAATTATAACAGTGGAATTCATGTGTGAGGACATCAAGAGAAAAAGCTCTGTGTAGAGTCCTCACATTCCAACTACCTATGGAGAGAAAATGGTTAGTGGAATGTTTAAAGAAACTATGTTTATTGAGAGAGGGAATGCTGACAATATCAAACAGCCCCCTAATCGCAGAGATGGGGCAAAGACCCGTTCCCCCCACCACTAAAGGCTGAAGCCATCTACACTGGAAGAATTCCTCTAATGTAGAATTTGACGATGCCAATAGAAGCAAAGAGTTCAGGTGCCTGCGATGACCTCTGCTCAGGATTATCCACCAGCTGATAAACATATCCTGAGAATCTATTCACTTGGGGCTGTCAACCCACAAACAGAAAACATAGCTGAAGATTTTTCCTCCACAGAAGCCCACCAGTGCAGCAAAATCAGGGTCCATAATCAAGCTCAGAGCCGTATATCTGTCCAGTCCAGTGGGTTTATATGGTCAGCACCAGGACCCTGTGTGGTTGACCACTCCTCAGCAGGGTAGAAAAAAAAAAGGAAAGTAGCCATAGTAGTCCAGATCAGTAGGCCACACTAATCTGGCAGCCCTCCCCTTCTGTTCACTTCCACAAGAGAGTATCTCTTTTGAAAGGTACTAATGGTCTACACCACGAGAAGGCGGGGTCGGACATTAGGTGCTAGGCCTGGCCGGTTCTATGCATCATCACAGGGGATTGCTTCATAGCTCTCTTTCCAGTGACTACCTAGCTACCATTTACAGATCAAATTTTGGATTACAATGGCAACACAAATTTAGCATAAAAATATAAATATAACTTGTTACAGCTGATGATTTTATTAACAAAGGAATTTATTATTAATCTATTTTTGAAAATAAATGATACCAACTGAAACCATTTAATTCATATTTTCATTGATATGACTTTTTAAGTCTTCTATGACACTATGCCACCTCTACTTCATAATATTCATGACATCAAAAATCTAAATCGTTACTAGTAAAACAGAGTCTGTAATTGCATAAAATGAAACGGGATATGTTTACTTGACTGTGTACAACATTTGCATTTTCTTGGTCATGGAAAACTGAAACTGTGTAAATTGAGCAATGGGTGTATATTATCCCTCAAGCAGCTTCTTACCAGAGAGGTCTAACAAGAGGCTGTCAGTTTAAGATGCCATAAAGAAGTAAAGGCAACACAAGAAATAAAACATCCATCCCTTATCTGGGGCTAGAACCTGGGTGTACCTTTTATCTATAGCCACAATATAATGATTTTTTATCTGTGGTGATCTGATAGAAGGGTGAAATTTATGCTTGTTTCCAAAAATAAACTCATAAAAGCTTATGTTACAGCTTTAACATTAAATGTTGAATTTTGCCTACTATAATTCATGTGATATAATCATTGTATATTTTCAATATTATCGTTAATATTCCTGTATCAGCAGTTAAAGATTGGTATATTATTTATGGTATTGTAATAACTCTTTCCATCATTAGCAGTTCACTGTCTGTGAATAAATTTGCATATATACTTATTCAGCCTATTTTTTGTGTAATATGCAACAGTACATTCCCCCAATATATTATTTCAAAATCTCTTTTGAGTGAAAACAGTTTCAAAACCTTTTTTGATTTAAAACAAAAATTTACCCCTCCAGCAGTTGTTTGTCATGCAAGAAAAAAAGTATTAGCTGAAAATAATTACAGACATTTTGGTAATTATTAGTACTATTATCAATTTCTGTACACTTAAATTCTCTATAAAAGTTTTTATTACAAATTGACTCTACCTTATATATCAATTCCACTATGACAAGCTGCAGAATATCTCCAAAAGTGTGCACTTGGTCAATGCATGAGCTCAGATAATTTAATGCTCTCTCTTGGTCAACATGGATCAACATCATAAATGCATTTCGTTTGCAAGACATATCTTGTTCTGTTTCCAAAAAATTAGCTACTAACTCTGGAGCATCCGGAATCAAGAAATCAAAATTTCTACATGAAAATAAACAACATAAAGTTAAATACAGAGAAAAATAATATATATAGTGTATAAAAACACATACTCAAAGGCCAATAAATAGAAACAGACACATCTTATATTAAAGGGAAATCAGAGATCAATAATGCCTTAATTTTTTTTATTTAAATATGTGACTGAATATAAATTAAAGATCTCAATCTAATTCAAATCTAAATTTTCAACACTTTTTTTTATTCAGTATTTAAAACTTTCTGTACCATGTAGCACATGACAAATTTCCACAGATCAGGAGCATAGATGCTGGAGTATCACTAGCAAAACAAATGCAACTTCAATTTAAAAAAAAAAATAGAAATTACTTTTTGAAATCTTCTTTAGATATATCCCATAAAGAGTATATAATTCAATTTTTGAAAAAAAATTCAATAGCAAAATATCACAGGAGATGTCCTGTAGACATGGGACTCATGTCAGATATGTTAACCACTTGTTCTGCTTCCAAAACTAGCTAAGAAAAATGGGTAATCTTTTTTCTTCAGCTAATGTAACAAACTTTCCCACATTTTTTTATTTGATTTGCTCATGGCACCATCTATGTCAGAAATGGACTACTAAGTTGCCTCATATGATGGCATTTAATTGATGTCACATTTGCTGATTTTACCCGAGTTATTATTATCCCTATTTTTAAAAAAGGTGGTCACAGTTCTTGTAATAACTATACAGGTATCAACCTACTTTCTGTTCTAGGTAAAATTCTTTGCATGATTGTCCTTAATAGAATTAAAAATCTGGTTGACAGACAATTGCGTGATGAGCAGTGTGGTTTCAGAAGTGGAAGGGGATGTGTAGATCAGATTTTTTTCCCTTAGGCAGATTCTTGAGAAATGTTCAAAAATTTCAGAAACCTTTGTAGATTTTAAGAAGGCTTTTGACTTTATTGTCATACACTGAATGGACAAATTATTATATACACCCTGATAAGAAAATGCAAAGCATAAGTATTGCTTCGAGTTGTGGGACACTGAAACTGGCAATGCCTATATATAGAGCAGATTTCTACACATTGGAAACCAATCATGGAGAAGTAATCATGGGTAAAGGCGGTGACGTAAGCGACTTTGACTGTGGCCAGATAGTAAGTGTGAGGAAGGCCAGTTATTCAATCACTGCAACTACTGAACTGTTAGGATTTCCAAGTCAGACTGTTGCATGTGTATACCAAGACTATTATCAGAAAATCCAGAATTGAATGCTGATTAATATGGCATATAACATGCCATAATTCCTTTCATTAGTTATTTGGCAAAAAAAAGTTCTGAAGTTTTGCTATTAAAATTTTTTCAATCAATTAAAACCGTTACATAACCCTTCCAGAAAATATTCCAAAAAATAGCTGGCACACTGCATGTAAACCAGTCTTCCAGGGTCCAGCCTGAAAAACTGATTTACATGTAGTGTGCCAGCTATTTTTTTCACTATATTCAGAACAAAAAAATTAAATTCAGAACTTTTTTTGCCAAATAACTAATGAAGGGAATTATTGCATGTCATATGCCAAATTAATCAGCATTTAATTCTGGACTTTCTGAAAATAAATTATTTAAGAAAAATGACTAATTTTAGTACTGCTTATTCAGAGTCATGTAGTAAAAGAAATGCATCTGGCAATGCAAATAAAAGTTTATTAAAATATATTTACTTGAAGTAAGAAAATGCTATCGTTTTGCATTTTTTTTGCAGTTCCATACCTTGAGAATAGTCCAGGCTTTTTGCCAACTGTGCAAAGACAACTTGATTATTTTTGAAAAAAACTACAATCAACTGAAATACGTCATGTTATATACCAAAATTAAAAAGAATTCAATTACAAATTTTATGAAATAAAAAATTTGAGCAAATTTTAAAGCATATTAATTTTAATAAGACTTTTTTACAGTAAAGTGAAAAAATATATAGACCTATGCAATTAAGGCTTAATTTTGGAAAACCTGATAAATAAAGACAGTTAAATTATATATTAATCGAAAGGAACTTTCTTTCAGAACACTTTAATTTTTTACTTGAAACTTATAATCTTTTTTCTTTTAATGATTCTTTGAACAATTAAAAGGATATTCTAGCTCAGAAATTAATTAAACATAACCTAAAATTCTCTATCATTGAGCAATAAAATTTGAAGTTTATCCTTCAAACTATGCATGTTAAAAGCTTTTCGGAGCAAGAACAGTGCTCAGTCGTCAGTGAAGTGACACTATATGGTGAAGTTAGGGCTGTTTAAAACTTCTTTCCATATAGTGAAGGGCGATTCCAGTGTCTTGGTTGCAGGTAGATGCATGTCAGCCAAAACAAGCTAATGAGGGCAACTGTCAAATTAGTAGTACAACACAGGGCAACAACAGACTGGGAGCACACCACACTGCATGCATGTGCATCCACTTTCTATGCAACCATAGTCTGCAAGGCTATTGAAATAATGACCTCACCTGTCCCCACCTGCAACCGAGATACTGGAATGACACCCTTCACGACATGTGGAAAGAAGTTCTAAACAGTCCTAACTTCACTATATAGTGTCACACTTCACTGAAGACAGAGTGCTGTCCTTGCTCCAAAAAATTTCCGAGTTTTCTCCTAAAAACTTTTAATATGCAATAGTTTGAAGGATAAACGTTAAATTTTATTGCTCAATAACAGAGAATTTTAGGTTATTTTTAATTGATTCTTTGCAGTGTAGTATATTTAAAACATAGGTCAGCGTTATACAAGGTGACTTGGCTTGCTCGCATTAATGGAATTTTCTGCCCTGCTTATGAAATGGAAAAAACACTTTCTTGGCTGTCTTTTTCCACTGAATATTCCGATTTTTTCTTTGGGTGTTGAAGTTTGGCAATCTTGGCTGAGTGCAGAAAGGTTTGTGCACCAAGATAAAAAAATAAATGTCTATATTGTCAGAGTGGCACAGCCAATATATTGAGGGGGAGGGGATAAAATCTTTTTAAAACCATTGAATATAAATTAAAAAAAACTTAGTTAAAAAAATTCTGCCAAGGGGGAGGGGGTAGGTTAAACCCTTGCCGTAATTGCTCTCTACAGTAGGATTAATTTCCTTGCCAAGCAAATCCTTTATGCTTTTGCATCCAAGACCTCATTCATTTTCAGGAAACAATACAAGATCAAAGTTATTTTACTGGAAAACAAGGAAATAATAAAAGAAAAATTAATATATAACCTAACGTGACGTTAAATTAAATATCCACAGCAACGAGTTGTAAGTTAGCTATCTGATGTAACATAACTGTAAATAAAATCAATAATAAATGATCTATCAAAAGATTCACTTGGGGTTTCATGGTGCAACAGCAGCTAAGGCCATATTGTGCCAAAGGTAAATAAAAGGTACAAGACATTTAACCATCAACCAAAGTCAAAAACAACACATGAAAGAGGAAAGTAACAGGAAGTGAAATGACACAACATAGAAAAGTGTGGAACAAACTATATGTATATAAACCAGAATAAAAAGAGTCAACAAGTGTAAACCAGAAAAACCAACAATGGGTGTATAGGACATATAAAACAAGTCAAAAAAAGTAAAACAGTAAAAAGTCAGAAATGTGTTAAAATCGAATCATCTGATAATCAGATGTCCATGTAAAATCATGAAAGTTAAAATATAGTCGACATTCAAGATTAAAAGCAGGGTATGAGATTAAAATATGTTTCACTGTTAAAATGGTGTCACAAAACTCGTACTTAGGTTCATCATCAGCCTGAAGAAATTAATGAGTTATAAATGAATGTCCTAAGTGAAGCTGAGCAAGTACAACTTCCTCCTTGCGATTCTTCGAAAACATGACTGCCAGTTTGACAATGGGCTTGATCTCGAAAACATTGTTTACCAACCTGTTCGAATCAAGATCTCTGCCACTGTGCTTGGAGCTCAGTTGAAAAACACTGCTGGAAGTCCATGTATGGAACCGGCGATGGAGTCAGAAAGGGACATGGCCAACTTTGGCAGCAGCTTCTGTCAAGTCATTGTCCCTGATCCCGATGTGGCCGGGCACCCAACAGAAGAGAATGGTGGTCATGGCAGCCAAATGATGGAGTTTCTGACAGATTTTGGAGTGAACATTTTCTGAAGAAAAGTCACAGGCAGGGAAACATGGTGAGGCCGACACCTCACCAAGATCAAAGCCTGTAGAGAGCTAAGGGAATTGGTGTATAGCAGACATGAATGATGATGCTTAGACGCTATGATGTCCAAGGCAAGACTGATAGCGTGCAACTCTGCAGTGAAGTTGGAACACTGTTATAGGATCTGGTCTGCAATTATTACATCACAGCAGACCATGGCTGATCACTGATAGCCAGACTTCAATTCAAGCCATCTGTGAAGACAGGCAAGAAGTCTGGGTGCTCAGTACAGTGGCTGGCAGAGTTGTTGGTACACAGTCATGTGTAAAGGCCTTACCCATCCTGCAAACAGAAAAGTCACAGGCAGAGAAAATACCAAGCCATGGTGGAAGTGACTCAGCTGTTGGCTATGTGATGCTATCGACACTAGTGTTGTTGTCTCTGAGGTAGCCTCAGACATGCAAACCAAAAGGATGAATGGCAATCGGCTAATTCTGGTATAACAGTTCCACTGAAGACTGAAAACAAAGTCCCAAGTGGGATGGCCTGGCAGAGATTGAAATTTCGATGCATACTGTAAAGACAACTGCTGATGGCGAATAAGTGAAGATGGTTCATCGGTCTCAACATAAAAACTCTGGATCAGTGAAGTGCAGAAGGCCCCTGTGAATATATATGGAGGGCCTGATAGTGTAGAGGATCCAGCACCTACACCACCAAATCCCATGCAGAGTCATACATCTGGGATCCAGAGTTCAGTTTCAAAGGGACAAGTGCACAGTACAGGTGGATCAAAGAATAATAGTCTGCTCTAAAGGAGAGGGAGGAGAAGACCTTGAGGATATTTGATGCCCATGTGCACTTGTACCTGAGATGTAGGATATAAGGTAAAATGGTCAATTTCTGGTTGAAGATGAGACCGAGAAAATTGGTCTACACTACAACTGGAATGATGACACTTCCTAGCCACAGCTTGGGGTCCAGATGAAGATTACAAATGCAGCAAAAGTGCAAGCAAATGGTCTTCTGTGAGAATTGGAATTCATTGACTGTTGCTTAAACTGAAAGATTGTTCAGGGCAGTTGTTGTTCAATGACCCTCATGCTGGATGATGAACAAAATATGCTAAAATCATCAACATAGGGCATTGGCTGCAGTCAGAGGAAGCTGTTGTGTAATGGAATTTCTCTTGAGAGTGAAAAGAGTAACACTCCGGATGCAGCATTGTGGCACCTCTTGTTCTTGGGGGAACCCCCTCGATAGGGGACCACCTTGACATGGTGGGGGGGGGGGGCATACTGGTGCCTCTGTGAAGTAGGGTCATGGCTCGTTGGTTCTTGGTTTGCACGAGATCTTGTAACCTCTGGTGGAGGGCCTGCTGACTGGTAAGAGAGCCTCCAGACTAGTGGGCTTATTGAAGACAGATTAGAAGCTCCAGGTCAGCCACAGCCCCAGTGGAGGGGCTGTGGCTCATTGGTGCAGCCTTGGTGAAATTGTGGGTCAGAAGACTGCGGCTGGGGGGGAGCCGTCGGTCCGTGGAACTATGTAGAGGACAAAGTTGAAGGCTCGCGGCTGGGAGTGGGATCCCTGGTCGACAGGCTTATTGATGGAAAAGAAAAACTAAGAGTCTCTACCCAGGGAGCAGAGTCAACTTGGTTCTATATACCATTTTTGTGGCTAACCGGGGAACAGATTAAATTTAGGTTTTTGATTGATGGACGAACCTCCCTTCTATAGGATTGTTTGCCAGAGGTAGGCGTGGATGAGCTGTGTCCTTGTGGCACTGTCTTACCCTGGCGTACGTAGTGGTGGTCATGGCATTCTCCCCATAGATGGTGTGCAGCGATATGCTGCGGTACATCTGGAACTTGCCTTTATTTATTTTATTGTTCTTGGGGGAAAGGCCACGAAAGAATGTTGGCAACACAAACTCGAAAAGTACAAGAAAATAAAAAGTTTGTGAAATTCACATGTGACCACTGAAGCCAAAGATATGGAGGTCATTAAGAATGCTGAATCTCCATGCCACGTCATATGTTTTTTCGATGTCGAAGAAAATGGACAGCAGGTGCTTTCTAAGTAAAAACAAATTCCTTATCACTGATTCAAGGTGGATCAGGTGGTCTAAAGTAGACCATTGCTTGTGAAAAGCCACACTGGATGTTGGAAAGAAGCCCATGGTGTTCCAAATACCAAGACAGCCTGGCATCTACAATTATTTTCAACACCTTGCACACACAGCTAGTCAGTGCTATTGAATGAGTTTTTTCAAATGTTTTTTTTCAAAAATGGAACTAGTGGTTTTTAAATTGTGGTTCAGTGCCCATGGTCCCCACCCACCATGGAGCCCAACAAGGGGATGCCCAATCGGGCACCAGGGCACATTACCCACACAGCCAGTGCACCAAATGCTCACAACTAAAGGAAAAGCAAAAGAGAAGCACAACTCCCTGAGTCCTCAAAAAATAAGCAAAAAAGAAAAATAAAAGTGTGAGAACCAAACTGGCTGCACACAAAAAAAAGAACTTAGTGTTATATCTTGATGGGCTCTCGAATCGTCACTGACACATTCAATGTTTGGGTAGGTTTTAAAAAATGGAATATTTACCAGAGAATTAAAGGTGGAGAGGGGTTGGTGTTTTTTACCTCTGAGTGGCACTTTAGCCCACACAATGAACCAAATGGCCAAATCACAAGGACAAGAGAAAATTGGGACAGGGAAGCTATGAACAGGTGTTAGGACACAGATGGATATCTCCAATCAACTGTGTTCTTCAATGTGCCTAGGGTATGGATCTCCTGTACACAGCTTAACATTCCATCTGATGTACAGCAGCCTTTCTATGCCCATCAGTGTCCCCTTTCTCACTGTAGGAAGATGACTGAGACAAACTTAACAAGGATAATCACAAATAGCTGACAAATTATGGCAATGGTTGCATAAAACAAATGTTTCCAGAAGACAATCAAGGAGTCACTGAAGGGCAAAAACAGCAAATGAGAAAAGGTACCTTTGACTTACATCTTGAAGATGTAATCACACAACATTGGCTCAACTGCATTTTCATCTCCATGAAGCTACTGGAACCTTTGTTTGAACCTCTACCATTAGAATGAGTCTCCGTGTAGTTGGTCTTTATGCTCACCAATCAATATGCTATTCTGATGGTCCACCCATCCACTTTTACTTTTCCTTAACCAGTTTTGCTTTATTTACATTATATTTATCATTTTGGGGATTATTTTTTTTTTAAAGATCGCAATTCTCGTTTCCGAGCATAGGAGTTGCACATGCGCAACTCCGACCTTTTGATTGTCAACTGCTAAAGCCTCTCTTGCGTCATAGCTAACACGATCGTCATATTATGAAAATGTCTTTTCCAGCATGAAAATAGTCATATGTCGGATTTGTATGCATGTTATAATTATGCGACATTAAGTGACAGAGCAGAGTGGTGGTGTTGGGCCACAGAGAGTGCCATTAGCGGAAGTGAGAAGTGTGTGTTGTGTAGATAAAAGGAGTTGTTAGTATCCAACTTTTGTATGAATCGGGTTAAATAAATTTTGTTTCAGAAACTTTTGAATTTTTGCTACTTTTCTCTTGAGCAATGTAATTTGATTTTTTGATTAGATTTAAACTTTAAACTTGACAATCCTTTTCGAATTCTTACTCGATAAGTAACGCTTGACAAATACTTAATGGACCCTATTTCAACTTTATTTGGCAAGTTATTATTGTCTGGTGCCCAATACAGCTATTCAGAATTAGAATAAATCTGGATCAGACAAAAGGGTCCAACTTTCAAAGTTAATAATCTTTGGAGTGTTACATTATGTGTTGCTCCCCACAGAACAGAGTGACTGACCTGGGACAAACATCATGACTGATTGAGAATCAATGATACTTAGTGACTGCCTAGTAGAGTGACACAAGACAGATATTGATCTGGAGGATACAAAGGTTTAGATGTCAGTACTGTCAACTCAAGGAGAATTTCGAATTTTGTCATTACCAAGTCACAAAGTAATTCAATTTTTGTATATTTCCAAAAGCTTGTGGAATACCAGTTGAAACAGTAACTTGCATACAAATACCCAAGATACTGCATCATCATCACAAACCATGCTTTCAGTTATCTTACTTGCAAGTGGGCAAAGTTCCAATACCACAAGAAGTTCAGAAATGTCCAAACTATTATATACACTAATTTTGGTTTTTAGTGTCTATATAGGCCAATTTTTCATTAACTCTACATATTCTAAGTGGTCATAATTGATTTGTGTGTAATAAACAGGTCTCAAACATGTTCAGATACAATAAGTCTTTTCCCTTAAAGTCCCATAAACTTTTGTAGATCAATGAAACACAAACAATATATATGGAAGTGCCATTGAATTAGGGAAAGGAGATGTTATCCAAATTCAGTACCGTAAGTCCCACATTTGTCCGCATGCGGGGCTGAAACTGGTCATATATAGCCGTCAGCTTTGGCTTCTCCAAGCATTCATCGTGAGAAGTGTAATGAGAAAGGCACAGGATTTAGATGCATTTGAAAGAGGGCAGATCGTAGGTGCCCGATGGATGGGACATTTGGTCTCTGAAATTGTCAGCGAACTTGGATTTTCTTGTACGACAGTTTCAAGAGTGTTCCGGGAATATGAGGGTATGGTGTCAACCCCGTGAAGCCACGCATCCTGCATGTCAGGTTGGAACAGTACAAAATGGCTCAGTGATGGCCCGGGGTGTCTTCAGTTGGACGTCTACGAGACCTTTGGTATGTGTACCAACTACTCTCAATGCATCCTGGTATGTAGAACTTCATTTCATGGCTTACCATTTACACCCATCATGCATCCCAATGGAGATGGCGTCTACCAGCAAGACAACTGTTCATCTCACAGGTCCAGGTTGACTACTGCATGGTTGCAGGAGTATTCTGCTGACTTTCAAATAATGAATTGGCCACCTAGAAGCCCAGATTTAAATCCCATCGAAAATCTTTGGGATACCATCGAGCAGAGTGTTCGGGCCTGTGTCCCACCAGCGACGACCTTGAGAGAAATGTGGACAGCTCTGGAGGATGCATGGGTCACCATACCTGTGAACATTTACGAAAGCTTGTGGAGTCCTTGCCTCATCGTGCGGCAGCCATTATCAGGGCCAGAGGGGGTCCAACAAGTACTAGGTTGTTATCCCTAATTCAATGGCACTTCAGTGTATTTCTTGTCATTGCAATGTCATCAATTTTTCCCTTCATGTGGAAAGTAAAATAATTATACATATAGTTGTAAAGCTGCTAATTACCTTGTATATCCATCATTTTTAGTTATGGGATTAACTTGGACATCTTAGCCAAAAGTTAAACAATGTGATCAACACTTTATTTATTTAATGAACTAAAAAAATTATAACTATATGTCACAAGTGCATTTGTTTTAGTTCAACATAAAATAACTAACTTGTAAATTGTAAATATAGCCAACACAGCATTTCTTCGAACATAAGAATGACGATGTTCTAAACAAGCACGTATAGCTGGCATCAGTGGTTCCAAAAGTTCAGGCTCCTTCAATTTACACAGAAACCTTAAAGTTGAACCTCGAATAAATTCATTAGGATGTTGTAAATCCTGTAATATGAAAAATACTAATTCAGAGAATTTATGACTTACTGATAAAAACACAAATTATTTTTAAAATGGTTGTTTAGTGTTTTAGGTATAAATAAATCATTAAAAATATATCAAATATGTAAAGTAACATGCAAAACACATATTAAGTTGGTCTCTATGCTCTGAATGCATTAATCCAGTACTTTGTAATACATACATTACAAAGGGTCCGTGTTTCACTATCATAACTCTTGAAAGAACATACAAATTTTAGTCTCGAGGTATAATACATCTTTTTCCACATTTTCAATAGATTCTCAGAAGTCCGAGCAGTAATTCCTACTTTTCTGTTAATATTATACTGCACATCACCAGTCTCTTATATACCTCACAAAATAATTAAACTGAGAGACTTGCTCAAAGGTGCAATCTTTCTAATTAACTGAACCCACTACCTGTCTGACCAATTTTCATCATTTTAGGTTTTCTCTGTTTATCACCAAACTTACTCTACTAACAGCCTTTTCAACAGCTCAAATGCAAGAGTTCACCTCATCATCATCAATTGCCAAAAGGGCTAAATCATCAGCATAATCTAAATCAGAAATTTTCAGATCTCCAGACTATTTAAGGCCAAAATCTTTCCCTTGCAGTGAATTTTGCATAACATAATCAATCATCAAATAAAGAGGAAAGGAGACAAAATTAATGCTAAACTGATTGCTGCAAGCCTTACAAACTCTCACACAGGATTCAGTGTTATTCTAAAGCACTTTCATAATGTTAACTAACTTGTCTGTTATACCATACAATCTCACGATCAACTACAAATTATGATGCTAAACAGCGTCAAAACTTTTTTGAAATCTACAAATCCAGTAACCACAGGTTTCTGAAATGCTAAACATTTCTCAAGAATCTGGCTAAGTGAAAAAATCTGATCTACACATCCCCTACCACTTTCGATTCCACATTGCTCATCATGCAATTGTGCATCAATCAGATTCTTAACCCTTCCAGTGTCCACATCGTCTGTATACGTTCCGAGAATCTGAACTGAGGGGCCAAGGACGTATGTATACATCTTTAGTACAACAAAAAATAGTGATCTTTTAAAAATTGCTGTTGTAATTTTTATATATATATAACTTATAAAAATATATAATTCAGGCTTCAAAAATAATATTTTGTTTTTAATTTAATGCCTATTTTATTAAACTACAATATAAATAATTTTATAAAGCCATCTGATTGCCATTTCTTAGAAGCACTAAACGGTATTGCCGATTTGCTTGTTAATGTCCCTATTTGCTGAAGCAACTTCTGATCTAAGCTCACAAGTTTGATTTGAAGTATTAACAAGAAATTTTTGCTTAAATTTTCGAAAATCTCCTAAAAATTAACAAAAAAAAACTGAATTTTTAAAAAGGGTAGTTTTTGGAAGTATGTACTGCAATTTTTTTCAGTTTCACACTCTTTTCTGTCAAACCTATTTCAGTATTCCCAAGTTCTTTTTATAATTTTTCCCAGCATTCTATGCATCTTTCCCACTCTAAAAATCGAAACTGGAAGTAAACACATCCTTCTTAAAAATTCTAGGTGCAGCTGCATTTAATTAATTATAGCTTACTGAGGCAAACAAGATGCAGATAGCTGATACATGCTATCTCCATGCTGTGTGCTAAAAGGTTTTTTTTACAGTTTTGGTCCAGCATATTGGATACCCTTTGTAAAGCTAGTATTTATTTTTTTTATATATACTTAAATCCTAGTTTTCATTTCATTATATTTATTTTCGGAAATTAGCAATCTTTTGGTCGATCAATAAGTATTGATTTTTCATAGTTATGCTACATCGTATGATAATAAGATCTACAACTTGTTGCAACTTGTAATCAACAACTTGTTGCAATTTGTTGCTGTGGATATTTTAACATTGCATTAGGCTATATGTTAATTTTTATTTTATTATTTATTACTTTCCCAGTAAAACTTTGATCTGTGTCATTTTCTGAAAATAAATGAGGTCTTGGATATGGAAGCAAATTCATTTCTGTAGATTTATTTCCATAAGTTAGTGATCATTCGGTCGACTGGTTTATTTATCTTTCTGAGTTATGCTACATTGGAAGCCAGCTTAAAGTTGTTACGGATATTTTATTTAACATCCCATTAGGTTATATGTAATTTTTCTTTTATTATTTCTTGTTTTTTTTTAATAAAAAAAAACTGAGCTTGCACAGTTTTCTGAAATTGAATGTCTTGGATACAGAAGCAAAATATACTTCCTTGGTACAAAAATCGTCCATCATTTGGAAAAGCAATTTCGGGAAGGGCTGGTTCTTGGTGCACAAACCTTTCTGCACTTAGTAAGATCGCCAAGACTCCAACACCCAAAGAAAAAATTCATAATGTTTAGTAAAAAAAAAGCAGCCAAGGAAGTTTTTTTTTCTATTTCATAACCAGTTCAGAAAATCCTGTGAATGTGAGAAGGCCATGTCACGTTGTATAACACTCGCAGTGTTTAAACTATACAATACTGAAAAAAAAAATCACTAAAAGAAATGAAAATCATATTTCAAGTTCAATATTATTCAGGAGGAAATTTCCTTTCGATAAAAATATAATTTAACTATTTTTATTCAGCAGGATTTCCAAAATGAAGCCTTAATTGTATACTGTGATTTTTTTTTTCACCATATCACATTAAAAAAGGCTTATTAAAATCAATATGTTTGCAAATTTGTTTATATTATTTTAATAAAATTCGTATTTAAATTCTGTTTAATTTGGTATACAACATGACCTATTTCTGTTGGTTGGTTATTTTTTATAAAAATTCTAAAGTTGCCTTGTTTATCTGACTCAGCACAGTTGGCTAAAAGCCTGAAATTTTCTCAAAGTAGGGTACCGAGAAAAAAATTACAAAACAAAGTATTTACTTAAAACCATAAAAGTAATTTTTTTTGTTGTTGAGAAATATATAGTCATTCTATTCATGTGCATTGTAATAATTTCTGTCTATTAGGTTTTTTTTAAATAAATTTTTATTCGTGTTGCCAGATGCATTTTTTTATTACATGACACTAAAAAAAGTCCTATTAAAATAAAACATATCATGTTTTTTTGTTAAATACTGGATTTTCTGAAAATCCAGAATTAAATGCTGATTAATTTGGTATACAACATGCCATAATTCCTTTCATTAGTTATTTGGCAAAAAAGTTCTAAATTTAAAGTTTTTTTGGCTGAGCATAGTGAGAAAATAGCTTGGCCTCTAGATGGAAACCTGTTTTTCAGCCCTGACACTGGAAGGGTTAATTTCATTAAGCACAATCATGCAAAGAACTTTACTTGGAACAAGAAGTTGGCTGATACCCCCAATAGTTATCACAAGAACGGCAATCACCTTTTTTGAAAATAGGGATAATAATAGCTGTGGAAAATCATTATGAACAATGCCTTTATCATAAAAGATATTCAAAATTTCAGTCATCCAAGTGGTAATCAAAACATTTCCAGCTCTAAGCATTTCTGTGGTAATTTCATCTACCCCAGGGGATTTATGAAGTTTAAGTTTAGAAATAGCCAAAATAACTTCAGATTGTGTTATAGGGCGAACATTAAAGCCAGTAATGCATCTATATTCATTACAAACAATAGGAGAAGAACTAACCGCATTGTTTAGAACATCACTGAAATGCTCAGTCCACCTAGCCAGAAATGAATCGTTACCTTCTATAACCTTACCTTGTTTATCCTTAAATCCCTTGTATACCTGTCTGTTTTCTACCACATAAAACATTAATTTAGCTGGTACAGCTCTCTTGTGCTATTTAACTGCTTCCTCAGCTTTGTCAGCCAAGCCATCAAGCCAAAGATTCTTATCGGTAGTTAACTTATCCTTTACATGCTTATTAAGCTCTCTGTACTGGTTTTATTAGGACTAGTAGGGTATGGAATAACTCTTCCAGTGTCCACGTTGTCTGCATATGTTTGCAGAATTCGAAATGAGGGGCAAAGGACATATGTATTAGTTTCTACGAGTTTTCACCACAATCTATTAGTGCTAGAAAAATAAAAATTGGGGTCTGGGGGTGTTTCGGGTTCTGGATGTAGGAAGTGTTACAAAATTTTAGATCGGAGTGTCCTTCGAAGTTAAGGTCAAATTTAGATCTATCAATGCAAGAAAACTAAAGATCGGTTCCTGGAGATATTTTGAGTCGTAGATCTCAGAAATGTTGCAAAATTTTGGATGCAATGGGTTATTTGAGGTCAAAGATCAAATACAGATCTACCAGCATTAGAGCTAATAATTGGTGACTGGGTGTATTTTGAGTTATAGATCTCAGAAATTATTTCAAATTTTGGATGCAATGGGTCCTTTAAAGTCAAAGGTCAAGTTCTGTATACCAGTGCTGGAGAGCTACAAATTGGTGAATAGGGCTATTTCAGGCATAGAACTAAAAAAAAAAGGGAATTCTCAGATTTTGTGTTGCATTCAAGGTCAAACAGGGGTCAGAGTGGTGAGCTAGAAATCAAGAGATGCTGAAGGCACTGATTGATATATGCATATATATTAGAATATACACAGTTGTATCAGAATAATATGACCACCCCTGGAATCCTAGTGTACCCATCCAGGCGTGTCACAGAGTGCACATGACAAGGTCGACCACACAGAGAAATAAGCTGCCGGCCAGGACAGATGACTCATAGTACATGACGTGAGAACAATAGGCAGAGGTAATGATTTGAGGGGCATTTAAAAAGAAATGATCATTGGCTACTCCGCCAAGGGTCGAAGCATCTCGGAAACAGCAGACTTCATAGGCTGTTCACGAGGTGCTGTAGTAACTAAGGGTTTACGAAGAATGGACCGCTGGCACACCGAGTACCTCCAGATGTCATAACTGTGGAGCCCCAAAGGCCATCAACCCCAGAGGAGAACGTCGCCTCCACTGCCTGGTAAAGGGCAATCGACATGCAACAGTGCAGCAATTGACCACTCAAATGAATGCTGGGGCACCCAGGTACATGTCCCCGATAACAGTAGAGTGAACCCTGTTACACATGGGTCTCCAGAGTCGATGCTATGTAAAGGCAGCCATGTTAACCAAGGTCCATCAGCAATGAAACCTGCAGTTTGCATGGGACTAGTCATTGGACAGTGGAAGAGTGAAAAAAGGTTGCCTTCTCTGATGAATCAAGGTTTCTACTCCACAGAAGTGATGGGTGGTGGCAGATACAGTGTCAGACACACGACAACCAACACCCGGACACGTTTGCCAGTCAAGTACAGACTGGCGATGGCAGTATGTATGGCTGGGGGATATTTTTCTGGTATGACCTGGGACCACTGGATGGGTCCTTGAATGCCAAAGGCTACCTGTCCAACCTCGTGGACTTGCTCCTCTGCCACAGCGGTAAGCAGATGTGTTTTCAAGCGCTCTGCTAAACTGGTTTTACCGAGAATCGACCGAGCAGCATTGCGGCAGCCTAAGCACTAACGCACAGCATCATCCAAGCGATAGTACCATCGACAACCATCAGAGTTTGCCCCCTAGTGAAGATCAGTGTTCTTGTGTAGTTCTTTTATACAGTTTAGATTATGGCGGACTCTTCAGTAGTTATTTCTGAAGCAGTCCTAACAATGGATTCACCTGCTGGAGAGGTAAACTCAAATTATTTTCTGGCCCAGGCATATGCAATAGAGAGTAGGATCGATGAAATAATTGCGGACCCTGCTAGGAGGATCACAAAGGATACAAGCAAAGAACTGAAGGAGGCATATCTTTATATGCACTGCATACTTATGAAGCAACATATGCAAATATCCGAACTACAAGGCTACATAAAGGCTCAGGAAACAAAAGTACAAGTATCTACCCATGACCAGCAACAAAGAGACCAGCCTAGGATCTCCTATACAGAAGCCACTGCTAGATTCCAGGAACAATTGAGAGCACAGAAAAAACCAGAGGTAAGAAAGAATAATGTTCCGCTAGTATATCCCACAGGTGACACAACATAAAGAAATTATTACTTTCGGATTAATTTTCCTAGGTTTCCTTACTTCGTATTTCTTCTTTAGATTTTGGTCTTCAGATATCGTTTTCTGTAGCTTCTCCATATGTGTCTGGCTGGTTAATTCAATCACCAGTCCATTCTGCTAGTATATCCCACAGGTGACAACATAAAGTCAAGTGACCAACTAAAGGCTAAACTACAGGAGTCCATCAATCCCAAGACCCTAGGAGTTGGGATCACGTACGTGAGAATGATAAAAGGGAATGGACTGGCGATTGAATTAATCAGCCAGACGCACATGGAGAAGCTACAGAAAACGATATCTGAAGACCAAAATCTAGAGAAGAAATACGAGGTAAGGAAACCTAGGAAAATTAATCCAAAAGTAATAATTTATGATGTACCAGTAGAGACGACTATTAGAGAGTTAAAGAAGAGCATGACAGACCAGAACGACATAGAAGATGAAGGAGGAGGAATGATCCATAGGTTCGACATCAAGTCAGGACAAGTGTGGCATGTCGTTCTGGAGACAAAGCCCAAGACCTTTCACTCCCTAATGAAGAAAGGTAAGTTAAATACAGAATGGTCTAGACATAATGTTAGAGAGTATCTTTCCCCCATGAAATGTTATAGGTGTTACGAGTATGGTCACCTACAGAGCAAGTGCCCACAGAAGGAGTCTGAGCAGATCTGCTCCAACTGTGCAGGGACACACTCTTTTAGAGACTATCCCACGCACGAAAGGAAATGCATAAACTGTGTCTGTTCGAACGAGCGATACAGAACATTTTCTACTTGCCATGGACCCCCACCTGTGACCATTCTGTATTTAATTTACCTTCGAGAGCTAGAGCGCCTCCGTTCCTGCACCGACTATGGATAGGAATCAACCAATTGAATGGTCTTTACTTCAGATTATTCTAAACAAATCAAAAGCAGCCACAGTGAACGTTAAAGTGGTTATAAACCACATTGAGAAAAAGACCTCAAACCCGATATTATCTGTATACAAGAACCGTATACTAGCGAAGGAAAATTAGCAGGCCTGCCTCTACACTGGAAAACGGCACACAACAAAAACAGGAAGGTAAGTATAATTGCGACGATGAATGTAATCGATTTATGATAATTAGCGTGACAACCAACATAGTAGTGATAGAAGCTAGGGACAAGATAAACAGATTAATTATTATCTTGGTATATTTTCTGCCATCTGAAGACCTAGTGGATAATTTAGAATATCTGGAAGACATCATTAGAAGACACAGAAACAAGAAGATACTAATAAATGGGGACCTTAATTCAAAACACACCATCTGGGGAACCCAACAACAGATGAAAAAGGAGAAGTAATGGAATTCATTTTGAGAAATAATCTAAGAATCTTGAACGACAGACTCTCACCCCCCACTTTTGAAACTATGAATGGAAGAAGTTGGATCAATTTAACTCTCACCAGCGAGAACCTACAAGAAGCAATAAATAAATGGGAGATTTTAGAAGAAGATTCTTTAAGCGATCACAAATATATAGTTACCTCCCTGGGAAAGAAAGAACTGGTCCCTACAGCCAACAGATACAAGCTTACACACAAAGGACTTACAAGAATAGCTCAAGATATAAAGAAACAAGAATCCAATCTAGAAGAAAAATTAAGGAAAATTAGAACCACAAATGAACTCGATAACTTCATTTACAGCTTTGTGGAGACCCTATCAACAGTCACAGGTAAGTATCTCAAAGAAAAAGGAACAGATAAAAAAGGGAGTCAATCTGGTGGAATCAAGAATTGAATATAGAAAGAAAAAAAAAATTAAAAGCTCTGAGGCGAAGATATCAGAGAGCTGATGGGCCAGAGAGAGACATAAGAAGTGAAATCCACAAGAAACAAGCAGCAAATTGTAGAAGATTAATCAATTTCAGCAGAAAAAATTCATGGAACATTTTTTGTTAAGAAATATCCAAAGAAAACCCCTTCTCCCTCCCATACAAAATAATGAAGAAAAAATTAGGCAATACATTACAGACTCCGGCTCTAGAAACAGCAGATAATAGGAGACTAGAAGATTTTGAAAATATAATTAAAACCATTTTAAAAGAATTATTTTTAGCAGATAATGCAGACAAGATCTAGAGGAACATAAAACACAAGGGAGCAGTTAAAAACAAAATACACCAATAGGTCAGATCCAGCATTTACCTTGCAAGAAATATCAGAGATACTCAAGACAATGCCGAAAAACAAAGTCCCAGGATCGGTCAGAATAAATATGGAAATCATTCAAATCATCGACAATTCAGTTCCGAAAATTCTGCACAAACTACTAAATTTGTGCTTAACATTGGGTCATTTTCCGACAGTGTGGAAAACAGCCAGGGTCCTTTTATTTAATAAGCCAGGAAAAGACAGAAGCAAGCCACAGTCCTTTAGGCCAACTTGCCTCCTCACATCTCTCAGCAAAGTACTGGACAAGTTAATTACAAGAAGGGTATATTATCATCTATCCAAGACCAACAACTTACACTCAGAGCAGTATGGATTTCGATCAGGCAAATCATGTAATATGGCATTAAGTCAATTGTATAAAAAAATTCAAGAGAATAAGGCAAATCAAATGCACGCAGCGATTATATCCTTAGATGTTAGTGGGGCCCTTTGATAAAGTCTGGTGGAGTGCTATCCTACAAGAACTGAGAAGAAAAGATTGTCCTGAAAATATTTATAATGTAATAGAAAGTTATTTCACAGACAGAAGCATAAAGTTCATCTCAAATACGTTTGAATACACTAAGAATATAAAAAGATGATGCTCTCAGGGCTCGTGTTCTGGTCCCCTATTTTGGAATTTAATTATGGATCAAGTGTTATCAATGGAGTTTCCTGAAAATGTGAAAGTACAAGCATATGCTGATGACCTACTGCTAATTATAGGTGTGAAAACGAGACGAGAACTAGACGAATTGGGAAAACAAGCCATAGGAAAATTAAACGAATGGACCAAGAAAAACAAGCTAATATTTGGCACAGAAAAAAGTCAAGCAATGATTGTAGCCCTACACAAGAGGATGATTAGACAACCAACATTTAAAATAGGAACACACAATTAAAAATGTCACAGAAATAAAAGTATTAGGAGTCCTAGTGGACGATCAATTAAAGTTCTACAGGCACTTTCAAGCAGTCTGAGATCGTGTAAGTGATGTCATGTACAGCCTTTTAAGAATAGGACAAGATATGTATGATAAAAGAAGAAATATATTGAAAGATATTTACAAGAAAAGCTTAGAAAGAATAATCCTATATGGCCATGGAATATGGGGATATCGACTACAGCAAGAAAAGAAGCTTGGAAACTACATTCTCAGTGCCCAGCACCAGCCAGCGCTCCTTATCAGTAGGGCTTATAGGACAATAACAACGAAGATGGCACTAATCCTCGGAGGTTTAATCCCAGTGTATTGGAAAGCAATGGAGGAATTTCACTTATTTAAAGTCAAGACTCTAAGGGAAGACACACAGTACTATGATGACCTTGTTAGGGCAATGGAAATGGAGAGACCAGACGATCAATGGCAAGTGCACCCGGCTCATAAGACAATTAACTATGACAAGGACCCGCCCACTGGATTCGGAATAGAAATATCCACTGATGGCTCTAAAGAGGAACACATAGTAGGAGTGGCATTCATAGTAATGAACTCAGGAAATGTTATTCATTCAGAAAAAGACAGACAGACAATACAAGTAATTACCAAGCAGAAACATTAGCAATTTCAAAGGCATTGGAATTCGAAAAAAATATTATAGACGCTGGGAATATAAATATATACAGTGATTCACTTTCTGCCCTCCAAGTTCTAGGCAATAGTATGAATAGAGACAAAATATTAAATGAAATTAAAAGGCAATACACAAGAATCAAAAACAGAAGAAATATATCATTCCATTGGATAAATGCCCATGTCGGATATGAAGGAAACGAATTAGCTGACCAAAAAGCCAAAAGCGCTACTAAAATAGAGAACGTTACAATTAATATACCACTGCCACTTAGCTATGTAAAAACGAAATTTAGGAAAAGAATATTAGAAGAATGGCAAAATTCATGGAACACAAGCGAAAAGGGAAGCACTTTATGCATATATAAAAGTAGCCAAGGAATTGAACAGATATTTTAACCATTATGCAAATCAGATCCTGACAGGACATGGGAAATTTCCAGAATACTTCGCGAGAATACAGAGAACAAATAATTCTCTCTGCAGACGTGGAAGACAAGGGGACAGTCGACATTACCTATTGGAATGTAACATACTAAAGCTCAAAGATCAATTGAAAAATGCAAACCATGCAATTCAAGATTACAGGAACATAACAAGTCAAGAAAATCTTTCAATAATTACCAAGGCCATGAAAACTATAACAGAACACCCAGAAGACTTTTTTCCAGTGGCAATTATTTATATTATAACATCACATAACACGTTGTAATAGGCAGGCACAAATTAATAATGTTTTTACAACAGTGAGATTTTAACCATAAATTCTTTATTTATTTATTTATTTTTTTTTTACTATTTTTTTTATTATTTCTATTCTATTCAATGTTATATGTTTGTGTTGTGCTGTCTTGAATAAAAATAAAGAAAAAAAAAAACGAAGGAATGTTAAAAAACATCTTAAAATTTTATAAAATAATATAAATATCTCTTGATGTGTGTATTGTCCTACTGATAAAGTAGGAGAAAGAAGGTCATATCTGATAAAGTAGGAGAAAGAAGGTCATATCATATGACCTTCTTTCTATATATATGTAATAGTTATAGTTCATTTCCCTGATCCTCCTAATTTTTTGTTGTGCTGTCTTGAAAAAAAAAACTCCCAAGAGGATGTTAAAGGGAAAAAAATCTTCAAATTTTATGAAATATATAAATATCTTTTGTTGTGTGTATTGTCCTACTGATAAAGTAATATCATATGTCCTTCTCTCTCTATACATATGTCATAGTTCTTTTCCTTGATCTTCTTAATTTTAGTTTAATAAAATGTATTAAATAGTATAAATATTTATTATGGTGTGTTGTCCTTCTGATAAAGTATAATGACCAATGTAAACATATATCTACATTATAGTTCATATGAAGTCAATATTCTTCATTATAAATGTTTTCACAGATGGATAATTTACCTTGTAGCATTAATTTTTATTATTTTAATTTAATTTTTATTCCTTTCTCCCCTAACTCCCACCTATGCCAATCAGTATCCATAATTCATATCTTTATATATATACAGCTTCATTCTTCCTATACTAATCCACTACCTAACTCTATATATTCTATGATTTTCACTTTTTCATCTTCAGACTCGAACCTAGGTTCTTCACACTAGGACACATTGCCTTTTTGTCCCCCCCCCCCCTCGTCATCACTTCCCTCTGCTTAGTCCACTGCCTAGTGCCATATACCTATCTCCTCTCTTCTACTTCACAGCCCTCCCCTTTCTCCCCCTCAGCCACTGCCCTACTAGGCTTATCTTCTGTAGTTCACGGCCACACGCCATATACCTATTTCCTCTCTTCTGCTTCACAGCCCTCCCCTTTCCCCCCTCAGCCACTGCTATACTAGGCTTATCTTCAAAACTCTAATCCCCACTCCCTACTTTCTCCACAGCCTTACATACACAACTCCTCTTCAATGTCCACAATACATACCCCAGTTGAACCTTCATGAAAAGTCAACAAACAGTGGCCCAGATTAACTGTTAGAATCTATTTTAAATTATATATCCGAAAAAAGAGAGGAAATAAATAGTATATTTATTTATTCTTTTTTTTATTAACCTTAATTATTTCTCATTTATACACATATCTCCTCTATCTTTAACAATCTTGTTCTTCTCTCTGATCTTGTCTCTTTTCGCTGTGTCATGTGCTTCCATAGAGGGTTGAGGGAAGCCTTGACCCTCCCTGATTAGCTTCCGGCCGACATTCTATTCAGCCAAGATGGGAGGGTGGGGGTTAAAGACCTCACCACTGCTGTCCTTCACCAAGGTTGATTCTCTCTACTGAAATTTCGATCTGTACTGGACCTCAGCTAAACGTCCCTCTCCCTACTTACTCTAAACTTTTAGTACACACAAATCAAATAACTTTAATTCTAACTGAACCTAAAACAATTATTTTCAACTCGGCTACCATTAGAGTTCCCCCCCATATATTCTACTTCTCGCTTTAGAATTTTAAGTTCTCCCAACACATTATCAAATATTCTTACATAAACTAACTACTAACATCCACATCTCTCCTGCTTCCTATCCTACTTTTTCTCTTGGCTTTTCACCCACCCTATTATACCTTGGTCTCCATTCAGGATATAAATTCCACATAAGACAACGAATTACGCCACTCAATAATTAACACAAGAATTATACACAATCAAGATTTAGGTCCCAAGGTACCCTTATATACAACACAGCAAAAACATGAAACTCAAAAGGAATAATTGATAAAGAAATTAATTCGGATTACTAGGCAATGTACACTATATAAGACATTACCTTTTATACACTTTACCACAATGCAAACCTTTTTTTTTCTTCTTTTCTTTTTTCACTAATGTATAACAATAATCACTTTACATATCTTGCATCCTTCATATATGTGAAAATATTAGAAATTTTTTTTTCTCTCTCTCCTTTCTTATAGAAAATAATATAAAGATTTCAGACTAGGTGTATTATCCCTATAACCAAGTGTAATGTCATATATCTCTCAATATATATATATAAATGCTATAGTTTATGGTTTCTTCCTATTTCTATATTATTATTAATGCAGTGATAATTCATATTGTTTTGATAGGATTAAATTATTGTTTTCATTTAACATATATGCTTCCTAATTATGAATTAACATAATGCATAAATTTATTTTAAATTACTCTTATTCTCACAAATGCCTAATAAAATCAAATTATATGTCTTAATAACCTACTAATGATGTGAAAATATCAAAACTCTCTTCTTATTTTAGAAAATAATATATAAATCTCCGACTGAGTGCAATATCTCTATAATCAAGTGTGCCATCCCATGGCCAAGTGGTTAGCGTGCTTGGCTACTGATCTAAGGGGCCTGGGTTCAAGCCCTGGTTAAGGCATGGATGTATGTGTCATTTTTCTGCTGAGGTCCTGCCATCCTCTCACCTTCTACTATGGCACATAAACTGACAGGCTCCTGTCAGACTTCTGTGGCAAGCAGTTGCTTGAGGGGGTATTTATTATTTTTTTTAATGCCATATGTCCCTCATTATATATATATAAATGTTATAGCTCTTAGTCTTTTCATATTCCATTTTAATGCAGTGATAATTCATATTGTTCAGATAGGATTATATTATTTTCAATTTACATATATGCTTTCAAGTGAGAAATTAACTTAATGCACAAGCTTCTTTTTAGTCTTATTCAGCAAAATAGTATATGCACTTAATGCTTTACTATTTGTCCTACCACAACTAATACTAAATAATATTTAAATGTCCATAGCATTAACTTTCCATATTTTATTTCTAGGTTTATTTCAATCCTTATTTTCCTCACTATAATAATGCTATGTTCCTACAACTAATATAAATAGATATTGAAAGACTCATGGCAGTAAATTTATTCTTTGTATTTCTTGATTTATTTTATTTATTATCTTTCTCACATATAATAATTCCATGGCACCAATATTACACTATTTACATGTCAGTTTATTTTATACCCTATCTTCTCACTCTCAAACACACTATGTTCATCAACTAATTTTAATTGTTATTGAAATGTCCATGACAATAATACAATATTGTTTAATTGTAGGTTTATTATATCTCTTATCCTTCTCACACATAACCACACTATGTTCCACAACAAGTATAAATTGATATTGAAATGCCCATGGCATTAATATGAAATTATTTATTGTTGGTTTATTTTGTATCTTATGTTAATATTATATTATTTAATTGTAGGACTATTTTATCTCTAGTCTCTCAGATCCACAATAACACCATGTCCCTACAACAGATATTAATCGACATTAGAATGTCCATGGCATAGAAACTATATTATTATCTGTAGGCTTAATTTATATAATCTTTCAATTTCACAATAACAATAAGTCCCTGCAACTAGTGTTAATTAAAACTGGAATGTCCATGGCATTGATATTACATTATACTTTTAGGCTTATTCCATTTAATCTCTGATTCTCAATACCACTCTATATCCAGTGTAGATTAATATTAGGATGTCCATGACATTGATTCTATATTGTATACTCATTGGTTTATTTTAGTTATTCCTTCTGATTCACATTCACTCTATGTCCTTATAACTAATATTATTCCTTATTAAATTACTTGGCTGTCCTACTATTGGCTTGATGGGAGTCTCTCCCCCATTTTACCCTTACCTCCCTTCTCTTCCATGGGCACACAACACTCTTGCTGCGCTGCCCCCCCCACTCCACATACTGCTATAAGTCTTACCTCTCTTGTCCCCCCCCCCTCCACTTACACTTCTACTGAACCTCAACTTCCATAACTTAACTGACACATATTCAAATAATGAAAATACTGATAGTATGACAGGGATCCACCATAATTAACTTTGATTTCTTCTTTTTTTTCTATTTTCATTTTAATTATTTTTCTTTATCATTATTATCCCCTCTCCATGCCTCCCTCTCCTTTGGGGCTGAGACACTTTCCTTCTCCTTTACACCTCCCCATCCAAATTCTCTCTCTCATTCTGATCTTGTCTTTTACTAGCCGTGTCATGTGCTTCCCTAGGGGGTAGAGGGTAGCCTTGACCCTCTAGGTTTTGCAGCCACCTGGTCCGCTCTTCGGCCATGGTGGGGAGCAGGGGTGGGTGTGAAAGCCTCCATCACTGCCGTCCTTCACCAGGGTTGATTTTCCCCCCCCTGGCCCTTAAGTGGCCAGCCTCGTACAGGTGTTGCCTGGACCTGGTTGGCTCACCTGAGGGCCATCCTCTTTTCCCAAAGGCCAACTGGGTCCCTGCCGGATCGGAGTGTTGCTCTGATCCACGCTGGACTTCGGCCAGCCGCTCTTTCTCTTTATCTACTCTTCTTCTCTCTCTCTTCTTCAATTTAAAGTAACATATTTATGAAAGTATCTCTTTCAAGATTGGCATTCTAAATTCCAAATTTATTACCAATGTTCAGATTGTAAGTATGTTTGGCAAATTTTATTAGATTGAAATTTCATTGATTGTTTGGCTACTATGTTTAGGCACCGCTTGAAATTCGAAAAGACCTCCCACTCACCTCGATGATTAAACACCCAAACTTATCCTGATTTATCAGTACGGTCTTGCTCGTCATGACAGGTCCTTTCTTCGCTACGCTTATTACATTTGATCGTCAGAAGGATTCTCTGGATACAGATATGGGAAAACATGGCATCACCCATATGATGTAGTGCTGTCTCTGTATAGTGGAACATTGGGTGCAATTTACTACAATTGTCCATCCTCGTCCCCCCCCCCCCCCCCACACACACACATACTAAGTGGGACCACCTTGTCGAGGTGGGGGGCCTACGGTGCCTCTGAGAAGTTGGGTTCGGATCGCTGGCTCTCTGGAGTTCACAATATCTTGTGGCCCCTGGTGGAGGGGGCCTGTTGAGGGTCTGCGGACCGGTCGGGGGGGGGGGGGGTCCAGTGGGCTTGTTGACTTATCCCATGTGAAGCTCAGGGTTGCAGCCCCAATTGAGGATCGTTGCTGGGGGTTTGCTGGCAAGTGTTGAAGTGGTGCCTCTGTGAAGTAGAGGTGGCCCGCTTTCCTTTGGGTGGATGGCATGCGTGCGCGTGGCTTGGTGGAGGTGCCAGAATGGGAGGGTCTGTTGAAAGGGTTTTCGCTGTGGTCCAATTAGTCTGACTCATCCTGGCACCTGAGAAGGTTCGCCGCAATTCCAGATGGATGCACCCTATGCGCTGGGAGGGCTGTGGGTTGTCTTTATGGAGAGGTAGAAGTTGAGGGTTCGTGACTGGGAGTGGTGACACCGGTTGACGGACTTATCGATGGAAGAGCTACTGAGGCGCCGGTCATGTGGGCTGTTCAGCGAGGTCTCAGTGATATTGTGGGTCAGATGACTGTTCACTGGGGGGCTTCGGCCCGCTCACAATGGAGAGGACGAAGTTGAAGGCTTGCGACTGGGAGTGGCTTACCTGGTTGACGGGCTTATCGATGGAACAGCCAATCTACGAGTCCCACATGAGCTCTTTAGGCAGAATGACATGGTGGAGTGCTTAGGTGCTTCTGTGAAGTAGGGTGGACTGGTGGTCCTTATGCGTGCAGTCACGCTGGCATCCCCCTGGAGATGCCGATCAGGAGGGTCTGTTGAAAGGATTTGGAGCTCCCGATTAGGCAGACTCATCCTGGCATCTGCGAAGGGCTCGGTTGCAGCCTTGAAGTGGGTGGCAAACTGCTTGCTGGGGGCCGCGAGTCAGCCCTATGGAGAGGACAAAGTTGAGGGTCATGCTGAAAGGGACTGATCGACCCGATTAGGCGTGGCTCATCAACGGGACAGCCTGAGTGTCTCCACCATGGACGACAACAGCTCTAAAAGTTAGGACTATCATCTAACGTTTGGCAATCTAAATTCAAAAATTACCATCCGGTGTATGTTTGGCAAAAGAATTTGGACAAAATTCAGCGAGTTATTTGGCGTTTTCCTAGGCAGGCAATGATCAAAATTCAAAAAGACCACTCACTGCATCTCAATGATTATCTCATCAGACTTGTTTCAATAACCAAAGGTCTTTCTCTTCGCAGGGTCTCCACAGACCTAAGGCTGAACAACAGAAGGTTCTCTAGTGAGTGGATTGTGGTTTTGTGGCAACTCCCTCAAGATGTAGTGCTGTCCAAGTATAGCAGAACATCGGGATTGCCACACTTTACTAGTTATCCATCTTCGCTGACCATATGCATCCCTTCATGTTGGATGTTTACCCTGGTGGTGATGGTGTCTACTAACAGGACAAAGTGCACGACAGGTTCCAGGAACATGACAGCAATGCCTCCGTTCTCCCTTGGCCAGTGAAATCACTAGACCTCAATCCCATAGAGCACTTGTGGGACCATTTGGATAGACAGGTTCAGCGTGAGGACCACAACCATGTCATCTCCAGAACCTTCGTGCTCGGCTGGAGTCTGAATTGGCAAATGTGCCTCTGGCAAACTTCCAGTGGTCGATCATCAGTCAGTCAGTCAGTCTGTCTGTCTGCACACTGAAGTGCCATTGAATTAGGGATAGGAGACATTATCCAAATTCAGTACCATAGGTTCCACATTTGCACGCATGAGTGGCTGGAACTCTGGTCATATATAGCCATCAACTTTGGCTTCCCAAGCATTCAATGTGAGAAGCGTAATGAGAAAGGCATGGGATTTAGATGCATTTGACAGAGGGCAGATAGTGGGTGCCCGATGGATGGGACACTCGATCTCCGAAATTATCAACGAACTTGGATTTTCTCGTACAACAGTTTCAAGAGTGTTCCGGGAATATGAAAATTCCGGTAAAATAACAAGCACCCAGACAAACTGCAAAGGACAACCAGCCTTGAATGATCGTGGGCTTTGCCGTCTGACCCACATCGTATGGACCGATAGGGGCCAGACATTATCTGAAATCACCTCCCTTCTGAACACGGGTTCCAGCCGGGAAGTCAGTGCACGGACCACGCAATGCTCACTTCATCGTTTCAGCTTCAGGAGCCACCAACCTACGAGAGTCCCACTTCTAATGGCACAACACCAGGCTCAACATTTTGCTTGGGCTAAATAACATCAAAATTGGACCATTAAAATTTGGCAACAGATAGCCTGGAGTGATGAATCCCAATTTAAACTTCATCATGCTGATGGGAGACTGAGGGTATGGCGCCAATCCCCATGAAGCCACGGATCCTGCATGTCAGGTTGGAATAGTACAAGCTGGTGGTGGCTCAGTAATGGCCAGGGGTGTCTTCAGTTGGATGTCTTTGGGACCATTAGTATGTGTACCAACTACTCTCAATGCATCCCAGTATGTAGAACTCATGGCTGACCATTTACACCCATCATGCATCCCAGTATGTAGAACTCATGGCTGACCATTTACACCCATCATGCATCCCAATGGAGATGGCATCTACCAGCAAGACAACTGTTCATCTTGCAGGTCCAGGTTGACTACTGCATGGTTGCAGGAGCATTCTGCTGACTTTGAAATAATGAATTGGCTACCTAGAAGCCCATATTTAAATTCCTTTGAAAATCTTTGGGATACCATCGAGCAGAATGTTCGGGCCTGTGTCCCATCAGCGATGACCTTGAGAGAATTGTGGACAGCTCTGGAGGATGCAAGGGTCACCATATCTGTGAACATTTACACAAGCTTGTGGAGTCCTTGCCTCATTGTGCTCCTTAAAACTAAACCATGGCCCTTTAGGGTTTCCAAGAAAGGGCATGTCACTTTTGATGCACTGAAGAACCTGACTTGTCAATTCATCAGTCCCTCTTTTAGTTATCTTTGCCACCCTCCTTTGCCTGCTTCAGTGATTCATATCCTAACCCTTTCCAGCCAAATGCCGAGAGTTAAGTGATTGGAGGTGTCATAAAATCATTTAATGCACTCACTTCCACAAACATCTGGAGTACTACACAGCTAGGCCATGAATTACAACTAATGAGCAACATTCTCGTCTAAGATAGTGCTAAAAATACATATATAACAGATATATATATATATCGAATTGCAATAAACCAGAAAATAAATTAGAGAGATATAACATACATTATATATATATTACTTTTGAGGGAATTTCAAAAGATCAAGAAAAAGTTTAATTGCAAGAGTTCAAAGAACACACGCCATGGATCTTTAGTTTGGGAACATTAAAAGAAGGAAGGAAACAAACATACTCAGGTGCACAAAAAATAGTTACAGTAATGGTGGCACAGAAGTGTAATGCTTTCTTTTATAAGTTTTTGCAACTTTATTGGATACATAAATAATCAGGTATATACAAATTATCAAATTTAGTTCACAAACTTTCAGGATTGATTATAAAACATTTAAAATGGCCAATTTCTAGGGGGGGGGGGGAATGAACTCTTAAAGCATAACATCTTGGAAACTTTAATTCCCAAGAGATGAGAGATTATTTGGCTATGGGAACTAGTGTCTTCTGGCACTTAAGTGTTAATATGACTTTTGCATCCATAACCTATCAAAATATAATTTTAATGTTTATCTATAAGAACAAAAAAAAAATTGTACACTGAGTGATCATTGAATTATGATCACCCACCTCATGTTATGTCAATGGGACACTAACTTTGAAGCTCTATAACTTTTAAAATATATGTTTATGGGAAAATGTGACTAAGAATATTGTTGAAAATAGATTTATATAGATTTGATTGGGATCATTAATCTACTTTTAGAACTTCTTTATTTACAAATAAAATGCTTATTTTAAGAGTCATAAAGTTAGTGTCTCATTGACATAATATGGAGATGAGTGGTCATAATTCAATGGTCACTTAGTGTATATGAAAATATGAAAAAAAGTGACAAACAATAATTGTTGCAATGGGTCATTAGACCTCGCATGGATTTCTCATATAATCACAGTAACATATGCATTGTTTAAATGCATGTATTACTGTGTTAATAATTAATGATTGAAATTAAATGACTGAAAGATTATTTCCTAATTTACCACTGGTTAAGATCTAATTATTTTTCACTTTTAAACAGATATGCATAAAATCTGAGAAGGAAAGCAATGTTTTATCTGGAATAACTAATATTAAAATGGCAGTGTTAAATTAGTGTGACAATGAAAAAGTTAATGTAGTAATATCTGCTTAATACCTTTCTATATGCATCACAAACCAAAATCATCTCCTGCATTAACTTTCCATCTGTTGTAGTTTTAGGTACTATCTCCCAAAATATCAGCAAAAGCTTCTTAATTGTATGGTCTTGAAGTGGCAACACAAAGCGAATTATAGTCATGAGCAAGGAAGGAAACTTTTCTCCATTCAAAATCAAATGAATTGTTTTCTTCAAGGCCTCAATTTTGACCTTGGTATCACCCTTTTCTAAAATACAAATATATGAATATGAAAAGATACTTCATCTAACTTCATAATCATGTCTAAAATTATTTTGAATACTGAAAATAATAATAAAAATACTAGAAAACTTAACAAACAAAACCATGAGTATATAAAATAAGTTATTATTGTTATTTGATAATAAATTAACATGAATTATAAATAAATTTCAATCAGATAGAGATTAATACTTCAATCAAGCAATAAGTTCTTAATTACAACATACATAGAAAATTCTCATGCAGCTAGGGACACTGTGATGCCCCCTTGTTCACTTTTACTTTACCTTAACCAGTTTTTTGCTTAATTTATGTTATATTTATCATTTTGGGGATTTTTATTTCCTTTTTGGCATCACAGTGCTCGTTTCCAAGAGTTAGTTAGGAGTTGCACATGCACAACTCCGAACTTACGAATGTCATCCGCTAAAGCACGTGCACAAGGACACGCCCCTCTTGCATCATAGCTTGCGCCACTCGTCAATTTATGCAAATGTCTTTCCTGGTGTGCAGCATGACACGTGCGGGCACTGTAAGCCTCTTGTTATAACCGGTGACATGTTGGCACAGTAGCTAGAAGCACTGTAACACAGTAGTCAGTCAGACAGAAGAGAGTGTGGTAGTAAGCATGGAGGAGCACAGTTAGTGCAGTGTGTATAGTCAGAGTTGAGAAATGATGTTTCTTCTTCATTGAAGTTTTGGTGAGTGATTTTTGGAAATAAATTTGTTTGTTATTTAAACCTTTTGAATCTTTACTAATTTTTTCTCTTGAGCAATGTTAATTGTTTTGGATTAGAAATTATCTTTACATTTTGACAATCATTTAATATTTTGAATTCTTACTCATTAATGCTCGCTGGTATTTTGAACCCTAAATTACCTTCATTTTTTTTGGCAATTTGTTAATTATTGCCTGGCACCCGACTCAACTATTCAGAGCATAAAAATAATTGGATCAGACAAAGGGTCCAAACTTTAAAAGTAATTTCATTTTCTTTGGCCCGTTACAGAGGCAAATAAAAGAAGTGGCACAACGAACAGGGACTTGCCAGTAGTAAAAGATAGTGGTCCAAAAATAGGGACTGTATATTTGTGTATAAATTGTGTATGTTATTTAACGTAATTGTCAAAGATAGTAATTTTTTGAGCTCATTAGTTGTATGTACTATTTATAGATTTAACAGCAGCTTAAGCGAAAATTTTTGTTGAGCAAGAAGCTTAACTTTTTTGTGTATTAGTCAAAGGTACTGAAGTTTCAGCACAGATATTGCTGATAGTTAAGAGATTTATTGTATGTAAAGGTTAAAAGTGTCCGGACACACACGTACATAGGCACGATAGAAAAACTTTTTTTTGATAAGCAAATTTATATTATTGCAAGCTTAGTTGTAGCTTTAGTATTGTTGTATAGCAGTACCTTTGAGCACTGCTCAAGATTAAAAAAGGTTTCAAAATTTCCAAAATTCAAAATTTTGGCAGACCACTCACTAAACATGTCTGCTAGCAATATGGCCGATTCTGCCATAATGACTCCCGACTTAGAAAGAGTAAAGGGTAGGTTGCAGGATGTAATGAAGGAAGCAGAAGTGCTAATGAATCTGCTTGATGATCCTCAGGAGAAAAGGGGAACGACAACAATCCCTAAATTTGCTGACAATGCAACATCAGCTCACCAATGTAGAACCTTTGAACGTAAGGTTCCATTTTCTGTTCCGTCAGAAGCAAGTGATAGAGCAGAATATTATCAACCGCCACAATGACGATTTGCCAATCCATCTATTAACTATAGTCCTTATGTTAATTGGTCTTTACCTGAGATAAGGTTCAACGGTTCTAAACGTCGGTCATCGTGGACATTTGTCAAATCCATGGAGGAGCACTTCCATTTACATGAAGTGCCCAGCAACAAAAAGATGGTCTTAGCAGTATCGTCTAATTGGATGTGCTAAGCAATGGTGGAATAACGTAGGATGTCGTCATGAAATTGAATATTGGGAAGAATTTAAACATGAAATCATGGACATATATCCGGCTTATAATGATTTCACAGAACTAGCTACAGAGTTGCTTTCACGAAGACAAAAGGAAAGAGATGACATAGAAAAATTTATCTGGGGTACAGTAGAGTTATACCAGCTGTACGATGCTGCTGAAATTGACATTGTAAATTGCATATTGTCTCAATTGCTTTTGCCCATTAGAGAATTCCTAGAAGTATGAAACATGAACTCAACTTCAGATTTAGTCAAATTGGCTCAGCAATATACTGCAAGAAGAGAATATGCATTAAACCAACAATTGATGCAATCCCTGCCAAAGCAGCGCTATCAGGTTGAGTCTCGTAGAATGACTCCCGCACGACCGGAAGTTACACGATCCCGACAATTTGCGCCGAATGCGCCTAGAACGAAGCAGAGATTTTGTTCCACGTCAAGCTTCGAACAATTACACTAGACCTAAAACTTTTTTTAAGAACAATAGAGAAACTTTCAGATGTAATTTTTTGGTCGACTAGGACACACGGAACAATATTGTTATGGAAGAAATGAAAATTCGGGAAACTTCAATTAGGATCTTTGAAGCGAGAGGCCAAAGCTCCTCATGAAAAGCCCTCTCATGAGTTATGTCTTGCCACTCTGGCTTTACCTTTTGTTAATGCTTGTCACGAAGAAACTAAACTAATAGATCATAACGATACAGAAGCCGATCTTCTGTTTTCAAAGGAACAAGTTTTAGATGATAATTATGACAATTGTCAATTGACATTGCAGCCGCGGTCCCGTGGACTTTTTAAATTACCTTGTAGTCCAAAGCAGAATATTCAAGAAGCACCTACAAAATGTCCCATTAATGCAAGTAATGCAATTCTAGATAACGAAGTTTGTGAAGTAGATCAACTTTATGAGAAAGCCGTTTTAGTTGATGAAAAGGTTTCTGAAGTAGAAGTTTTAACAGAAATTAATAATGATGAAAATATTTTTGAGTCTGATTTAAGGAAAACTAATTTTAATGAAGAAAAAAGCAACCAAAAAATTGAGCCAACCGCAAGTATTCCTGACAAGTCTGGCAAGTTTTGAAGTCCTCAACTGTTGAAGCGTCATTTGGAGGCGGACACCAATAAGCCTAGAAAGTACAAGACCAGGTTCTTCAAAAATCCGCATGTAGCAACAAGATACCGACACAACAACCAGATCCCGCAGAGCGACAACCAGCAGCGAAGCAGTCAACATAGCAAAGATGACATCACAAGCGAGATCTTCAGCAACGATTTTACGTGAAGCAAGCCAATGACGACGGAAAGATGTCATCGGAACAGGACTGGATGATTTATCGCAACGGAGTGCCAACAATGAAATTTAAGTATATTATTATTCTTCCACTTGGCACTTATTGATTTATAAATGTTCTCTTTTCATGGAATAGATGAAGATGAAGAAGAAGCTTTATTGTGATTTATACAGTTAGCAATGTTTAAATTGTTGTTGAAACTTTGGAGTTTCGATATTTATTTTCGTAAAGTGAAATTACTGTAGTTCGAGTTTATACTTGTGTAAATAGAATTTTTTTGTATTCTTGTTCATCGAAGTTCTAGTTGTTATATTGCATTAACGTGAGTTAAAGTGTATTATTGTAGTTTTTTTCATTTCAGCTGACTGTTAGCTGAAAATTTGTAAGTCAATATTGGGAAGTTTAGAAATTGTAAAATGTTTATGGATATGAATGGAGAGTGAAAGAGAATTGTGATTTAATATTTTTTCGTTTTTAAAAAGAATTTTGTATTGTAAAGTAATGCGCATTCCCAAGTGAATTTATGTATGGAAAAAAAAATGAGATTCATGTAAAAAGTGATTGGCTGAAATGCTATCATCATATATTATAAATCATTTACACATTTTTTTTCTTTATTCTTAGGTACGATGTTATGTATATGTGTTTAAATCTGTTCAGTGTCATCAGTGATATTTATGTGTCAATGATGCGTAATTTTTGGGATGACATTGGCAGCATTTATTTGTATATATATATATGAGCTGACCATGATGATGACTGCAGAATTTCGTTTTTTTTTTGTGTGTACCTTTTTGGAGCTGTCCCCAAATGGCCAAATCTGGTGACCGAGTTGTTACCAGCATAACTCCTTTGGGAGGGGGACATTAGCTCTGAAGGGGGAGGTAGCTAATTATTGTTTGTTTTATTTCAACTAGCTCGTGATTGCTGTGTATAGGTGAAGAATTAGTAGATGATTACAATCCCGGTTGTTTGTAAAATTTGAATTTTCTTAGCTTTGCATATTTGAAGTAATTAGGAGGAGATAACGGTGTTCGAATACCCATTCTTTTATGTAATTTAGGAGAAGAATTTAGCTTTCACGTATTTTTTGATTGTGGTTAGCGGATAAGCGGAAGTTATCACTCCACTAGCAACGTATGTAATTTTTTTTTTCTTTTCATGTCTTTAACCTTTCTAGAAGTTAAAAAAGCTAGAAGTGTATTAATCTTTTCCACTGTGATGTTCAAGTTATGCCAGTTTCAAGTTTGTATCAGAATGTGGCACTAGGTAGGCCGATAATGCTAGAATACAGTTAACTGCCACAGCCACTGCTATTTATTTACACTAGGATAGCTGCAACACAATTTTGTTAGGAGAATTGGGAGGAGGTACCTTTGGTTGTGCTGGAAAATTGTGTCAAAATGAGAACAGATTGTCTTATCAAAATTTGCATAAGCATACTTTTACTTATTTATGTTCAGCCATGTGTAAATGACGTGAGATGTGTCCTTTTTTAAAAATTTGCTCGTCAAAATCTGTTAGGTCAAATCTTTTGACTCCCTTTGGAAGGGGGAGTTGTGATGCCCCCTCGTTCACTTTTACTTTACCTTAACCAGTTTTGCTTAATTTACGTTATATTTATCATTTTGGGGATTTTTATTTCCTTTTTGGCATCACAGCGCTCGTTTCCAACGAGCACTGTGATGTGTGCTGTGTGTGATCACAGTACTTCGTTTCCAAGAGAATTTGCATGCGCAACTCCGAACTTCCGACTGTCATCTGCTAAAGGCGCGTGCACAAGGACACACCCCCTCTTGTGTCATAGCTTGCGCCACTCGTCAATTTATGCAAATGTCTTTCCCGGCATGCAACATGACATGTGCGGGCACTGTAAGCCTCTTGTTATAACTGGTGACATGTTGGCACAGTAGCCAGAAGCACTGTAGCTCAGAAGCACTGCAACACAGTAGTCAGTCAGAGAGAAGAGAGTGTGGTAGTAAGCACGGAGGAGCACAGTTAGTGCAGTGTGTATAGTCAGAGTTAAGAAATGATGTATCTTCTTCATTGAAGTTTTGGTGAGTGATTTTTGGAAATAAATTTGTTTGTTATTTAAACCTTTTGAATCATTACTAATTTTTTCTCTTGAGGAATGTTAATTGTTTTAGATTAGAAATTATCTTTACATTTTGACAATCATTTAATATTTTGAATTCTTACTCATTAACGCTAGCTGGTATTTTGAACCCTAATTTAACTTCATTTTTTGGCAATTTGTTAATCATTGCCTGGCGCCCGACTCAACTATCTGGAGCATAAAAATAATTGGATCAAAGGGTCCAAACTTTAAAAGTAATTCATTTTCTTAGGAGCGTTACAACACAACCAGACTAGCTCAGGACAGTCCTCTAAAACACAGGACTGTCCAGAGCTATCACTTCGGCATTTTGCCATTGTAGGCCAATTCTAAAGACATCTTGTTTGACACTATATGCCCCTGCATCCTAGGTCTCTTCCCTTTATTTGAGGCCTTCAAGTGCATTCTTAGCCCAATTCATTAATCTAGAATTATGCCTATGGGAAACACGGCCAAACCAATGTAATCTCTCTGCACAATGTGCTACTCAAAGGAGATTACAGACTCTTTTGCCTACTCTCATCAGTACTTACTAGGTCAAATTACCTAAAGCCCAAGATACTGCATAAACATCTAGAATCAAATGCATCAAGTTTCCTGTTATCTTGCTTATGAAGGGTTCATTTTTTTGTATCATACCTAACTTTAGAAAAAACCAAACTATTGTATAGCCCAATTTTAGTTTTTAAGTCTATGTCCATTTTTAGTACAACAGATGAAACTTTGATTTTTTTAAAAGTAGTCCATTAGGTCACCTGGGGCACTGCACCACCAAAAATAAACATAAATAATAAATGAATTTCAAATTTAATATTCATTATTTGTCATACTAAATCAACATATCATTTTTATATTTGTTTTGTAATCATTATTTGCAATCTTACATAGACTTTTACTTAGTGAATATTTTCATTTGACTGTGGCAGGCTCAACAATACTAAACTTACTTGATAAGGTGTGTTTGATCTGGATTACCAACTTTTTATTTTGCCTAGGAAGGTTATTTATATGAAGTATTTAAGAACATTAAATATGAAAAAAAGGAAAAAGTATTGGTCCACAAGAGAATGCTAATAATATATTTTAACGTGATTTCTCGTTAGCAATGCATAGCTCAGTTGGCGAAATGCATATTTTCTGGACTTGCCACTTAAAGGTCTCTAATTCGATCCCAACTGCTGCCATTATAGTTTTTTTTATCTTATTTTTATAATTCATTTTATAACCACATAATTTTTCAATTCATTGTAAAATATGTAAAAGAATATATATAATAAACTACTACTGTAAATTTAATATAACAAAAATAGACAACTGCTCAAGTGATAATTTACAACTAGTAATTTAGATTAAAATATGAATTTATAATCAGAATGGAATCAAAATAGTAAACATATACATTAGACATAATTTTCACTAATAGTTTTTAAAATACCACTAGAATGGAAAATATTACAGGATAACAATAAGGGTTATACAATAGGTAATTATTACAGGGGAGGGGCAAAATCTGAATTGAAATAGAAAGGACAAGAACACCTTTTTAAGTTTTTTTTACCCACATTTCAATTGCTTTTCACTCCCTCAATTTCTACAAGAAGTGGGATCAAGAGAGTGTGTGTTGTGTTTCTATGCTTTCTAGCAAAATATTATGTGTCTTGCAGTTTGGTAATTAACGATATTGTTACAACAGACGAACGTGCTACAGTGACTTCATGACAAAACGTGACAAGAATGCTTGCATATACTTCTGCGTGAAATTTATACAACAAATGAATTTGAATGTAAAATCGACCTGAAAAAGAGAACGATAGAATTTCAATGTTGGAGTTGTGCAGATCAAAAAAAGGAGGTTCAGATAGTCTGAGTCAGTGCACAATAAGTAAAAACAAGTAGTATCTTTATTAGTGTGTGCGCAGGTGGTTGTTTTGTGTTGCTAGTAAGATAAACTTAGTGATCTAACAAAAGACGAAGGATTGTTTACGCCTGAAGTGAAAGTATTCAAGAGATATGACATACAAAGTGAAGAGGTAGTAGTTTAGTAGAACAGACAGAGCTGGTCTTATATGCTCTGTAGAAAAAGGGTTATTGACTTATGTATGATAGTAGTTAATTTGTTTATAAGTTATTTCATCCATATTTTTGCAATAATTTGCATTGTATTGTAATTTGTTTGTAAATATATTTATTGTTTCTCAAGCTCAGTGCCTATCCATTTAAAAATTTCCAGCAATATTATCAAGTCAGTGTTGAATGCAATGGAGAAACTTAATGATTTATGCATCAAATGAAAGCTTGTGTGTGGGGAGTGTCATAAGCTATAAAAATTACCCACCATGCTTTCTTTCTCCTCCAACAAAATGAGGAAATATGACAAATATTCTTCCGCTGTATCTCCAGAATGGGAATGCCAAAAGTAACTAGCTATATGTCAAATGAAAACTTTTGATGAGGGAGTGTCATAAGCTATAAAAAAAATTGATCCCCATGCCTTCTTCCCCCCTAAAAATGGGAAAATATGAAATCTATTGTTCTGCTATATCTGCAGAAAGTAACAAGCTATGCGTTAAATGAAATCTTCAGATGTGGGGAGTGTCATAGGTTATTAAAAATTGATCCCCATGCTTTCTACCCCCTAAAATCTGAAAGTCGTTCTACTATATCTTACGAATATGAGGGCCTATAGTTACAAATTACATGTCAAATGATACTATTTTGAATTACTCTTTTGTACAACACATGAAACTTCATTTTAAAAAAAATGAAATTGCCATTTGAAAATTTTCTTAGATGTATCTTTCAAAAATACGCAATTCAATTTTGAAAAATAATATTTTCTTTTTTCATTTGATGCATATATTATTAAACCACAATATAAATAATTTGCTAAAGCCATCTGATTGTCTGATTGCCAGAAGATTACAGCAAAGAGGAATGTTAATAAACAAATTGGCAATGCCATTTAGTTCTTAAAAGCACTAAATGGCATTGCCAATTTGTTTGTTAACATTCCTCTTTGCTGTAATCTTCTGGTTTAAGCTCACAAGTTTGATCTAAACTATTACCAACAAATTTTTCCTTAAAGTTTCAAATATATCTGGAAATAAAAAAAAAAATGCAAATTTTAAAAATGGAAATTTTTGGAAGTAATCACAAAGTGCTTACTGCAATCCCCCCCATTTTACACTCTTTTCTGCCATAAACTATTTGAATATTCCCAAAATTATTTTTATCATTTATCCCAGCATTCCATGCATTTTCCTGCTTTTAATATCAAAAATGTAAGTAACAACAGCCTTCTTAGCCACAGCAAGTAATGCCAGAATTGTTATGAAGCTACCAGCAGCATCAAGTAGGCCATGGCAGAGCTGGTGCAGTTCTTTGACTACAGTGACCTAGTTATTGCTCACACATGCAGTCAAGTGGCTATATAGGAGCTGTTTACAGCACCCTAGGATAATGTGACCATGCATCTAGTTAGCATTTATACTTTTATAATTAAACTTTCATTTTCATTTCTGTAGATCTATTTTATTTATGTGAATTATTGATTTTTCCATTGGTCGATCTATCGATATTTTGGAGCTATGCTATATCAGATGGCTAGTTTTATTATTTCTTCATTTTCTAGTAAAAAAACTTTGATCTTGTATCATTTTCTGAAAATGATAATCAGGCCTCATGTAAAAAAGCAATTTCAGCAAGGGTTTTTATCCCCCCTCACCGCCAGAAATTTTTTAATTCTAAGTTTTTAAGTTTATATTTAATGCTTCTTTTTTAAAAATTTATCCCCTCAATATATTTGCTGTGTCACTCTTACAACATATGCATTTATTTTTTATCCTTGGTGCACAAACTTTTTGGCACTTAACCAAAATCGGCAAACTTTAACATCACAGAAAAAATTCCTACTGTTCAGTGAAAGAGGCATCCAAGAATGTGTTTTTTCATTTCATAAACTGGACAGAAAATCCAATTAATACAAACAATCTAAGTAACCTTATATAACGCTGGCCGATGCTTTAAAATATACAACACTGAAAAGAATCATTAAAAGAAAATAAAAAACATGTTTCATGTAAATATTAATAAATAAAATAAATACCCCCCTCAAGCAGCTGCTTGCCACAGAGCCTGCCAGTTTATATGCCATAGTAGAAGGTCTGAGAGGACGGCAGGACCTCAGCAGAAAAACGACACATACATCCATGCCTTATCCAGGGCTCGAACCCAGGTCCCGTAGATCAGCAGCCAAGCGTGCTAACCACTCGGCCATGGGACGGCTCCTGTAAATATTACATTTGGGAAAAATTTACTTTTAATTAACATGTAATTTAACTGTTTCTATTCATCATGTTTTTCAACATTAAGCCTTAATTGCATAGTCTGATCTATTTTTTTTTTCACTATATCACTGTGAAAACGTCTTATAAAAATTAATATGCTTGAAAATTTATCTAAATATTTTATTTTCATAAAATTTGGAGTTATATCCTGTTTAATTTTGCACGTAACATGACCTATTTTTGTTAACTGTTTTTTTTTTATAAATTCCAAAGTTGACTTGTTGATATGACTCAGCACAGTTGGCAAACACCCTAGACTTTTCCTGAAGTATGGTACCAAGATAAAAAAAAATGATAAAAAGAGTAATTTTCTTGTTTCAATATTTATTTTGTTATTCAGAAATAAATAGCCTTTCTATTCATGTGCATTATAATAATTTCTGTCTATTAGCTTTTATGACTACCTATAAAAGCCCTATTAAAATAAAATTATTCAGTGTTTTTAGGAAATATTTTATTTTTAGGAAATCCAGAATTGAATGTTGATAAATTTGGCATACAACATGCCATAATTCCTTTCATTAGTTGTTTGGCAAAAAAAATTCCAAAGTAATTTTTTTTGGCTAGTCATAGTGAAATTTTTTTTTTTATTTCTATTGATCTATTATGATTGTATTTCTGTACATTTATATGCATTGATCTTCTGGAGTCATACTACATAGCTAGTTACAAAGATGGCTGGCCTACTTGTTATTTCATTTTTACTTTATCGATCGATTGGTTTAATTCCAGTAAATCTTTCAGAGTTACGGTATACTGTTGGTTGTGACAATGACTGGCTTACAACTTGGTAGTTTTTACTTCTATCAATTTACTGATTTTATTTCCGTATATTTATATGTTATTATTGATCTTTTGGAGTTATGATACATCAATGGTTATAGCAATGGCTGGCTTACTACTTTTTTCTATGGATATAGGTCTTTTTACAGTCAACTAGTAAAAATGCATCTGGCAATGCAAACAATAACATATTAAAAAGAGAAAAAAAACAGACTAAAATAATTATAATACATATGACCAGGGGTGTAGCCATGGGAGGATGGGGGAGGCTCCCCCCCCCAAAGTAACTCGGAGTTGGCAAAATTCAAAGCGACTTAGTAAAATCTAGGTGAATTGTGAATATTTGTAATTTTTTTTTGTTCAAAAATTAAGCGGAGTTGTCAAAATCGAGGCAACTTGGCAAATCTAACGCAGTTTGGAAAATGGAGAGACTGCAAAATTTAAAGCAGTTGGCAAAATTCAAAGCCACTTAGTAAAATAGAGGTGGGTTGGCAAAATTGGGACAACTTGGCAAAATCTTGGGAAGTTGGCAAAATTTGGAGTGACTTGGCAAAAATTAAGGTGAGATGTAAAAATTAGGATTTTTTTCTGTAAAATTATGGCGAGTTGGAAAAATCTAGGAGTTAGCAAAATCTAGGGGCAGTTGGCAAAATCATGGAGAGGTAACAAAATTCAGATGAGATGTAAAAACTGCAATCTTTTTTCTGTAAAATTATGGCGTGTTGGCAAAATCGAGGCAACTTCGCAATATCTAGGAGAGTCGGCAAAATTCAGAGTGACTTTGCAAGAATGAGGTGTGATGTAAAATTGTGGCAAGATGGCAAAATTGAGGAAACCAGGCAAAATTCGAATCCACTTGGTAAAATACAGACGATTTGTGAAAATTGGGATTGTTTTTGTGAAATTGGCAAAACTGGAAACCACTTGGAAAAGTACAGGCGAGTTGTAAAAATTGGGATTGGTTTTGTGAAATTAAGGAGAGTTGGAAAAACCAAGAACTCTTGGCAAAATCTAGGGGAGTTGGCAAAATTCGAAGCCACTAGGTAAAACCACTTGGAAGCCACTTGAGACTTGTGAAAATTGTGCCTTTCTTGTGCAATTAAGGAGAGTTGATAAAATTCGAAGTTACTTGGCAAATTCAGAGAAGATGTAAAAATTTCGATTTTTTCTGTAAAATTAAGGCGAGTTGGCAAAATCTAGAGGAGGTGACAAAATTCGAATACACTTGGTAAAATATAGGTGAGTTGTGAAATTAAGGAGAGTTGGACAAATTGAGGAAACTTAACAAAATGTAGGGCAGTTGGCAAAATTTGAATCCACTTGGAAATTCATCATCATCATCCTCAAGCAGCCATGGGCTACAGAGGTCCAACCAGACTGTGCAGTTCAATTCTCCAAGCATATCTGTCCTGAGTTACATCTGCTGCATCCAGCCAATGCACACCAATTAAAAAAAGGACCTGTATGACATTGTCTGACCACCGCATCCTAAATCTCCCTCCTTCTGAGGCCTCTAGGCACACTGTTCATAACCCTATTCGCCAATCTATAATTATCCATATGGACAACATGGCCAAACCAGCGGAGTCTCTCTCTGCACAATATGCTGCTTAAAGGAGGTTGCAGACTCCTTTGCCTAACCTCATCATAGTTACAAAGTTGAAACATTTAATACCCAAGATACTGCGTAAGCATCTAGAATCAAAAGCATCTAGTTTCCTGTTATCATGTTTACAAAGTGTCCAAGTTCCACTACCATAACTAATCCTAGAAAGAACCAAACTATTATACAGTCTAATTTTAGTCTTTAGGTGTATACGCCTATTTCTCCACACTCTCCATAGATTCTTAAAAGTCCTGGCAGCAATCCCTATTCGTCTGTTAATCTCATGCCGCACATCACCAGTATCTGTTACATAGCTCCCAAGATAATTAAACTGTGACACATGCTCAAGACTGCAACCATTCAGATTAACTGAATCACAGCCTGCCTGACCAATTTTCATTACTTTAGTTTTCTCTCTGTTTATAACCAAACCTACTCTACTACCAGTCTCATCAACAGCTCGAATGAAAGAGTTCATCTCATCAACATCATTTGCCAAAAGGGCTAAATCATCAGCATAATCTAAATCAGAAATTTTAGTATCTCCAGTCCATTTAAGGCCAAAATCTTTCCCTTGAAGTGAATTTCACATAACATAATCAATAACCAAGCTACAGAGAAAAGGAGACAAAATGCACCCTTGTCGAACACCGGAAGTAATGCTAAACCAATTGCTACAAGCCTTACCAACTCTCACACATGACTCTGTGTTATTATAGAGAGCTTTCATTATGTTAACTAACTTGTCTGGTATACCATATGAGCTCACAATCAACCACAAATTACGACGATCAACAGAGTCGAAAGCCTTTTTGAAATCAACAAAGCTAGCAACCAAAGGTTTCTGAAACTCTAAACATTTCTCAAGAATCTGCCTAAGTGAAAATGTATGATCTACACATCCCCTACCACTTCTGAATCTACATTGCTCATCACGCAATTGCCTGTCAACCAGATTCTTAATTCTATTAAGCACAATCATGGAAAGAACTTTACCTGGAACAGAGAGTAGGCTGATACCCCTATAGTTATCACAAGAACTGCGATCACCTTTTTTGAAAATAGGGATAACTATAGCTCTGGTAAAATCCTTAGGAACCATGCCTTTGTCATAAAAGATATTTAAAATTTCAGTCATCCAAGTGGTAACCGAAACATTCCCAGCTCTAAGCATTTCTATAGTAATTTCAACTACCCCTGGGGATTTATGAAGTTTATGTTTAGAAATAGCAAAATTAACTTCAGATTTTGTTATAGGGCCAACATTAAAGCCACCAATGCATCTATCATCATTGCAAACAATGGGAGTAGAACTAACTACATTGTTTAGAACATCACTGAAACGGTCAGCCCACCTAGTCATGACAGAATCCTCACTTCTATAACCTTACTTTGATTATCCTTAAATCTCTGTGTACCTGTCCGTTTTCTAACACACAAAACATTAACTATCTGGTACAGCTCCCTGCTGTTGTGCTGTCTAACTGCTTCCTCGGTTTTACCAGTCAAGCCATCAAGCCAAAGATTCTTATCAGCAGCTAACTGATCCTTTACATATTTATTAAGCTCTCTGTAATGCTTTCTATTAGGATTAGTACAGTATTGATTAAGGACATTCCTGTAGTTCTTTCTTTCTGAAATAAACTCAAGTGCCTTATCACTCAAATAATTCGGTTTCATCTGCTCCTTTTTCCTAAATGAGTACTGTTAGTTTCCAAAAAAGTCTGTTTAAAATGGCCTTTTCTTCCTCAACCCTAGTAGTAAGCAAACCATGACTGTCAAAATAACTAAGTAACCTATCATGGTAAGCTTTAGATAAAACTGGGTCTTTCAGAGATTCAGTATTAAAAGTAAATTTCTTAACCTAACACAACACTTTTTAAGTGTAAGTTGCAAGGCACTTTTAACAAGGTAACGGTCAGATCCAATTTCAGCTCCCCTATATGACCTGGTATTCCTAACAGAACTAGCCCATTTGCTGTTAATTAATATTATATATTGCATATTCTGATGCAATATATAATCAATCATATTCTTATCATATCTTTTGAATCAGGTGAAAACCACTTGGATGACTGAAACTGTGAGTATCTTTTGAATCAGGTGAAAACGACTTGGATGACTGAAATTGTGAGTATCTTATGAATCAGGTGAAACCCATGTGTACATATATATGTCGCAGTGTTTGTAATAAATGTTAGTTATTCTGAAACCATTGAGTTTACTTACCTGTAGGAGCTATGAAAAGTGCCAAAATGAAGAGATGCACCTGACCAGAGTTTTGACTTCTAATGATAATGAAATGTTTGCAAGTAATTGCCATTGCAGCTACCAATACCAAAAGGGCCTATCACTCCTCCCCAAAGGTCAGAGTCAGTACCAACTTTGGCATTGAAGTCATCTAGAACAAGGGTAGTATCTCCTTTCTTGACAGAATTCAAAATATCCAGTTGTCCATAAAACCTATCCTTCTCATCCTCATTGGCATCCTCAGTGGGGGCTTAACAGCAGATAACATTCAAGTCTTTAATGCTTGTCTGAAATTTTGCTGTAAGAAACCTTTCATCAATGCACTCATATCCTAGAATTATTATTTTTAAGAATCTGACCTTTATCTGTCCATCTGGAATCTTGCAAGCCGAGAATATCTAAATTATAACAGTGGAATTCATGTGTGAGGACATCAAGAGAAAAAGCTCTGTGTAGAGTCCTCACATTCCAACTACCTATGGAGAGAAAATGGTTAGTGGAATGTTTAAAGAAACTATGTTTATTGAGAGAGTGAATGCTGACAATATCAAACAGCCCCCTAATCGCAGAGATGGGGCAAAGACCCGTTCCCCCCACCACTAAAGGCTGAAGCCATCTACACTGGAAGAATTCCTCTAATGTAGAATTTGACGATGCCAATAGAAGCAAAGAGTTCAGGTGCCTGCGATGACCTCTGCTCAGGATTATCCACCAGCTGATAAACATATCCTGAGAATCTATTCACTTGGGGCTGTCAACCCACAAACAGAAAACATAGCTGAAGATTTTCCCTCCACAGAAGCCCACCAGTGCAGCAAAATCAGGGTCCATAATCAAGCTCAGAGCCGTATATCTGTCCAGTCCAGTGGGTTTATATGGTCAGTACCAGGACCCTGTGTGGTTCACCACTCCTCAGCAGGGTAGAAAAAAAGAAAGAAAAGCAGCCATAGTTGTCCAGATCAGTACGCCACACTAATCTGGTAGCCCTCCCCTTCCTTTCACTTCCACAAGAGAGTATCTCTTTTGAAAGGTACTAATGGTCTGCACCATGAGAAGGCGGGGTCGGACATTAGGTGCTAAGCCTGGCCGGTTCTATGCATCATCACAGGGGATTGGTGCGTAGCTCTCCTTCCAGTGATTTACCTATCTACCATTTACAAGCCATGCCATCAAAGCCATCAACAAAATGAGGGCATAAAAAATGAGGGCATAAAAAAATGGGGGCATAAAAATCTGGTCATTGTGTGATATCAATACTATGTACATGCTGTGGTTCAATGTATATACTGGAAAAGAGGTAAATTCAGACCCGGTTCAAGAAGATGGGTTGGGTGCACAAATTGTAAAAAAAATTGAAAGATTTGGAAAACAAAGGCAATGCTGTATATATGGATAATTTTTATTCAAGTGTTGGTCTTTTCAAAAATCTTAGAATGGTATTGAGGCCTGTGGTATAATCAAAATCAATAGAAAAGTGCTTCCAGCAGCTATGAAAAGTGCCAAAATGAAGAGATGCAACCTGACCAGAGATTTGACTTCACAATAATGAAAAGTTTGCATGTAATTGGCAAGCTACTGGAAGAGTGAACATATTGTCCATTATAGGTAATGCTGGGGTTACTGAAGTATAAGTGAATTCCAAGAGTGGAATATGAGATGTCTTCAAACTGAATGTGCAGATTCTGTATAAGAATTATCTGTCCTGTGGCTGTGTGGTTAGCATGCTTGGCTACTGATCAAAGGTACCTGGGTTCGAGCCCCAGATAAGGCATTGCTGTTTGTGTTGTTTTTCTGCTGAGGTCCCCGCTATCCTCACAGACCTTCTACTTTGGTGTATAAACTGGCAGGCTCCTGCCAGACTTCTGTGGCAAGCAGCTGCTTGAGGGGCATTTATTATTAGTTGATCACTTTGATTATTATTGTTCTAGATACCGATTTAATAGGAGGACTGTGAAATGGTACCCAGTAATTTATCATTTTATTATAGAAGTGGGGTTGTGAATGGCTGCACTACCAATAACTTGGAAAACTTTACAAAATGCCTCATTCACATGAAATTTAGGGAATTTGCAATTGATGGATTGTTTGAAGGGTTTAAGAGATGAATATTTAAATAAGAAGGGACATTGATTTTCTGACCCACTAAGTAAGATTGAAAGAGAGAAGTAAAGCAACTCTCAATCAGAAAGGAATGAAAATACTAATGCATGGAACAAAATCTACGTCCATGGGTGGAGATCTCACCAAATATTTAAGCGGTTATTACACATATACCAGAAAAACAAAAAGACAAAGTCAGGTATACAGTTCACAGTGCATTTGAAAACAATCAGCAAAATTTCCAAAAATTAACAAAAAGGCAGAAATGAAAAAGATAATGATAAATGTTCAAAGTAATAAAAAAAAATCTAAATTTTGTCGCTAACAAAACTAGCAAAATGGTTATGGACACATTGGAATTTAATGAAAAAGTGGACCAAATGCTCAGCGATCTGAAATGCTAACCCATACAAAAAGACCCTATGGGGAAACAGTTGGCTACTTTCAAGAATCATCAAGTGCTGCCAAAACAAATACATATTGCTTGTTAACCCATCAATGTACCCCGCTGTGCTGCAGCTATTCATTAAAACCAAGCTACACAAGGCAGGAATACTGCTTCAACCCTTGGTCACCAAGCACCACTCATCTACCATAAATTCAGAAAAAGACATATGTACTGAAACAATTTTATGAATCCATGGAATATATCATTAATTCAGCTGAAGATGTGCTCCAAAGTACCAAAAAAAGTACAATACAACCAAATTACAGAATGACATCACTAGATTAAGTGGCATCATTTCCAAACACACCAGTCAACAATGAAGTCATCAAGCTTGTACAAAACAGGATAGAAACTTATAATGGAGGTCTTAACCTTCAAACATGTGGAGTAATAAAAGCATTCCCATATGGAAGAGCAAATAACTTTTTTCGAAATAAACAGAAAAACATATCTACAAAAATATGGTGAACCAATGGGCTCCCCACTTTCAGTTCTTTTTCTTTAAATGTTGCAATTTGCTGATTTTCTATTCTTTATTCTCTCATCCCTATGTGACTGAGCATTATAAATTAATTTGATCTAAAACTTATTTTATTCTCTCCAATGGTATTGATTTATAGCTTTTTCCATTTCATTCTAACTTAGTGTTCAGAAAACACATTACTAAAAATAATTTAAAAAAGAAATGATAGAAGATATAATTCCCTTTGATAAAAGACTGCAAGTAACAAGTCAGTATGCTTATCTTATGTTACATTCATGTAAGGTGCAGGATATAACACCCCAACTTTGCTGAAGCTTTACCACCTTCAATCTGTTTCTTAGCAACTGCATACAGTGCTCTAGTTTATACATCCATATCATAAAAACTAACAAAAATATCTTATTTAATAGATTCTGAAAAAAAATTCATCGGCGCCACGGCGGGAATCGAACCCGCATCTCTCCAGATTCATGCCAGAGCGCGCTACCATTGCACCACGCGTCGGACAACGAATATTTTCAGAATATGACCTTTTAAGTTTTTCTTCTTGAGACGTGACTGAGACAGCGCCATCTATACTCAAGGAGATGCAACGTTTTACAGTCGTTGCATTTGATTATCAGATGTTAATGAGAAGGTCGCTAACGCTACCGCGTTAAATATATAATTGAAATCCAAAGTGAATGCACAGTATTCCCTGTTAAGAAACAATAATTAATAGATTCTGAAAAAAATTCATCGCCGCCACGGCGGGAATCGAACCCGCATCTCTCCAGATTCATGCCAGAGCGCGCTACCATTGCACCACGCGTCGGACAACGAATATTTTCAGAATATGACCTTTTAAGTTTTTCTTCTTGAGACGTGACTGAGACAGCGCCATCTATACTCAAGGAGATGCAACGTTTTACAGTCGTTGCATTTGATTATCAGATGTTAATGAGAAGGTCACTAACGCTACCGCGTTAAATATATAATTGAAATTCAAAGTGAATGCACAGTATTCCCTGTTAAGAAACAATAATTAATAGATTCTGAAAAAAATTCATCGCCGCCACGGCGGGAATCGAACCCGCATCTCTCCAGATTCATGCCAGAGCGCGCTACCATTGCACCACGCGTCGGACAACGAATATTTTCAGAATATGACCTTTTAAGTTTTTCTTCTTGAGACCCGCCGTGGCGGCGATGAATTTTTTTCAGAATCTATTAATTATTGTTTCTTAACAGGGAATACTGTGCATTCACTTTGGATTTCAATTATATATTTAACGCGGTAGCGTTAGCGACCTTCTCATTAACATCTGATAATCAAATGCAACGACTGTAAAACGTTGCATCTCCTTGAGTATAGATGGCGCTGTCTCAGTCACGTCTCAAGAAGAAAAACTTAAAAGGTCATATTCTGAAAATATTCGTTGTCCGACGCGTGGTGCAATGGTAGCGCGCTCTGGCATGAATCTGGAGAGATGCGGGTTCGATTCCCGCCGTGGCGGCGATGAATTTTTTTCAGAATCTATTAATTATTGTTTCTTAACAGGGAATACTGTGCATTCACTTTGGATTTCAATTATATATTTAACGCGGTAGCGTTAGCGACCTTCTCATTAACATCTGATAATCAAATGCAACGACTGTAAAACGTTGCATCTCCTTGAGTATAGATGGCGCTGTCTCAGTCACGTCTCAAGAAGAAAAACTTAAAAGGTCATATTCTGAAAATATTCGTTGTCCGACGCGTGGTGCAATGGTAGCGCGCTCTGGCATGAATCTGGAGAGATGCGGGTTCGATTCCCGCCGTGGCGGCGATGAATTTTTTTCAGAATCTATTAATTATTGTTTCTTAACAGGGAATACTGTGCATTCACTTTGGATTTCAATAACAAAAATATCACTGGAATTGAATCTTTTACATATAAATTTCACATTTCTCACATTTAGCTTGCTTAAATGTATCCTGCTAATTCTTTTAAGGAAAATGAGTTTCACAAAGAGTTTGCTCATGTTTCAAGAAAACATTTGGAGGAAATGACAGTTATTAAAATTTTTAAAAGGTGTCACATTAATATTATATGTTTTTTATTGATATATGTTTCACTAGGTTTCAAGAAACACAGAAAACAAATGTCTCTATTGAATCGACAGAAGCAAAGATATGGCCTATGTTTAAAAACAAATAAATAAACTAGGTTAAATTAGTAGAATTATACAAGGCCCAAAAAAGGGATGTTATATACTGTACTTCACACTTCCAGTCATAAATTTCTTCTAAGGGTTTCAACTCCTGCACCCCCCTCCCCAAGGCATTGCACAAAAAACTCCATGCTCTGTTCATGTCAGAATCAGAGGTTGAGTTCAAAATATTTATTTTACACTTCATTAGGGATAAAGGGACCTGCTGAATTTAAATAGATAATTTGCTGTATTAAAATTAAGTCTTTGCCTATAACAGAATCTGATTTTGAAACCTAATACCACTTTTTCCTCTCTTTAGTTTGTATTTTTGAATTTTCATGTTTCTGATGAGCTTTCTGTAATTCACTAATTTAAAAAGCAATATCTCTTATTCTAATTAATCTTTGAAGTGCCACAGAGAGTATACCTTATTTTTTTAGGCTTTGGAAGCTTTCATTTCAATTTCAATTTCTGTTATTATCCAGAATGAAATGTTCTTTCATTTGATATCATGACCTATATATCTTTTAGTCACTACAGGATAAAGTTCAGTTGCTTTTCTACTGAAGAAAGTTAAAATATTTCTTGGTCATAATTGCATGCAATGCGAGAAATCTTTAAAGGTTAGGCTAGAAAAAAAAAAACTGGTTTTATTTTAGGTAGTTTCTGGCATTTAAAATGAAATACTCTAGTTTTCTTTAAAAAAACAATCCAAAGTGAATGCACAGTATTCCCTGTTAAGATAAACATCAAACATTAATTAATAGATTCAGAAAAAAACAAAACAAAAACCAACGCCGCCATGGCGGGAATCGAACCCGCATGCATTTCAACATTTTAAAGTCACTGGCATAAAGTTTGCTTTTGAATATATATAAACAACTTGTTCACTTAAGTAACACTTACCTAGGTCATTCCGTAGTTGCATTTCATTTGGAGGTTCTGCATCTGTAGGAATACTAATGAGGGTATAGCAAGTTTGTTCTGCTGCACTCATTATAGAACTATATGGAATAAGAGTTGCATATGTTTACATATGATCTAAATTTTAGAACTGATGAAATATTAAAACTACAAAGAAAAATTAATTGTATAATATATGTTTAAATTTTTTTGACCATGCTAATGAAAATTTTAAATTCTAAACAAACTGAAATTAGAAGAATAACATATCACCTATGGCAAATGTAGGATGTTCATTTTAAAAGAAAATGCAGTTTTTCATTTTCTGAATTTTTACACCCCTTAACAGTAGTAATTTGTACTAATGGGTGATTAGAAAATGTAAATAATAATAAACTATTAGTCTCATATAACACAAAAAGAATTTCTCATTTATCCCTTAAAATGAAAAAGTTGTATTTTCTCATCACCTACAATTTAAGAGGCAAATCAATCAGTGTATATAAAAAAAAAGTATTACATTAAAATATTATTGGAAATTTTATAAATTAAATACTAACATTTCAAATACTGTTGGAAGGATAAAGTTAAATATTTTATTGCCCAATGATGGATAACTTTTAATTATTTTAACTAACATTTTAAAAACAAAGTGCAACCAATTATAATATTATGATCATCATCATCCTCAAGCAGCCATGGGCTATAGAGTTCCAATCAGATTGTACAAATTAGTTTCCCAAGCATATCTGTCCTGAGCTACATCAGCAGCATCTGGCCATTATACACCAATTCTAACAAGGTCCTGTTTGACATTGTCTGCCCACCGCATCCTAGGTCTCCCCTTCTTTCTGAGGCCTTTATACACACTGTTCATAACCCTATTCGCCAAACTATAATTATTCATACGGGCAACATGGCCAAAAGAATGGAGTCTCTCCGCACAATATGTTGCTCAAAGCAGGTTGCCAACTTTTTTGCCTAATCTCATCATTACTTACAAAGTTGAACCACCTAATGTCCAAGATCTTACTTAAGCATCTAAAATCAAAAGCATCAAGTTTCCTGTTATCTTGTTTACAAAGGGCCCAAGTTTCACTACCATAACTAACTCTAGAAAGAATCAAACTATTAAACAGTCAAATTTTATTCTTTAGGTGTATATGCCTATTTTTCCACACTCTCCATAGATTCTTAAAAGTCCCAGCAGCAATCCCTAATCATCTGTTAATCTCATGCTGCCCACAGCTCCCATGAAAATTAAACTGAGACACCTGCTCAAGAGTGGAACTATTCAGATTAACTCAACCACAGCCTGCCTGACCATTTTTTTTTTATCATTTTAATTTTATTTCTGATTATCACCAAACCTATGTTACTACCAGTCTCATCAATAGCTTGAATGAAAGAGTTCATCTCATTAATGTCATTGCCAAAAGGCCTAAATCATCAGCAAAATCTATATCAGAAATTTTCAGATCTACAGACAATTTCTGATTCAAAGGTCAAAATCTTTCCCTTGCAGCAATTTTCACATAACATAATCAATCATCATCATCATCAAGCAGTCATGGGCTACAGGGGTCCAAACACACCGTGCAATTTAATTCTCCAAGCATATCTGCCCTGAGTTACATCTGCTGCACACCATTTCTAAAAAGGACCACCGCATTCTAGGTCTCCCCCTCTTTCTGAGGTCTTCAGGCACACTCTTTATAAACCTATTCGCTAATCTATAATTATCCATATGGGCAACATGGCCAAACCAACAGTCTCTCTCTCTCTGCACAATATGCTGCTTAAAGGAGGTTCATTACTCCTTTCCTAACCTCATCATTACTTACAAAGTTGAACCACTTAATGCCCAACATACTGCATAAGCATCTAGAATCAAAAAAGTATAAACTTTCTTGTTATCTTTTTGTCCTGTTATCATTTCTTGTTTGCAAAGTGTCCAAGTTTCATTACAGTAGCAAACTTTAAAAAGAACCAAACTATTGTACAATCTAATTTTAGTATTTAGGTGTATACACTCATTTCTCCACTTTCCATAGTTTCTTAAAAGTACCGGCAGAAATCCTTATTCATCTGTCAATCTCATGCCACATATCACGTTATCTGTTACATAGCTCCCAAGATAATTAAACTAAAACACTTGCTCAAGAGCGGAACTATTTAGATTAACTGAATCACAGCATGCCTGACCAATTTTCATCACTTTAGTTTTCTCTCTCTTTATAACCAAACCTACTCTACTACCAGTCTCATCAATGGCTCAAATGAAAGAGTTCATCTCATCAACATCATTTGCCAAAAGGGCTAAATCATCAGCATAATCTAAATCAGAAATTTGAGTATCTCCAGTCCATTTACGGCCAAAATCTTTCCCTTGAAGTGAATTTCGCATAACATAATCAATAACCAAGCTAAAGAGAAAAGGAGACAAAATGTACCCTTGTTGAACACCAGAAGTAATCCTAAACCAATTGCTACAAGCCTTACCAACTCTCACACATGACTCAGTGAAATGCTAACTAACTTGTATGGTATGCCATACAATCTCACAATCAATCACAAATTATGACGATCAACAGAGTCCAAAGACTTTTTGAAATCAATAAAGCTAGTAACCAAAGGTTTCTGAAACTCTAAACATTTATCAAGAATCTGCCCGAGTGAAAATATCTAATCTACACATCCACTACCACTTCTGAATCCACATTGCTCATCGTGCAATTGCCTGTCAACCAGATTCTTAATTCTATTAAGCATAATCATGCAAAGAACTTTCCCTGGAACAGAGAATAGGATGATACCCCTATAGTTATCACAAGAACTGTGATTACCTTTTTTGAAAATAGGGATAATAATAGCTCTGGTAAAATCCTTAGGAACCATGCCTTTGTCATAAAAGATATTCAAAATTTCAGTCATCCAAGTGGTAACCAAAACATTCCCAGCTCTAAGCATTTCCGTAGAAATTTCAACTACCCCTGGGGATTTATGAAGTTTATGTTTAGAAATAGCCAAAATAACTTCAGATTGCATTATAGGGCCAACAAGCCACCAATGCATCTATCATCATTGCAAACAATGGGAGTAGAACTAACTACATTGTTTAGAACATCACTGAAACGGTCAGCCCACCTAGTCATAACAGAATCCTCACCTTCTATAACCATACTTTATTTATCCTTCAATCCCTGTATACCTGTCTGTTTTCTATCACACAAACCATTAACTATCTGGTACAGCTCTCTGCTGTTGTGCTGTCTAGTTGCTTGATTGGCTTTGTCAGCCAAGCCATCAAGCCAAAGATTCTTATTATTAGTACCCGAGCTCTCAGAAAGAGATACCAGAGGTGCCACAATAAGTGAGAGTAGTTCAAGAGTCTATAGGAAAGAATAGGTGGAGTATGCTCTTTCTTATAGATCTGTCCTCTAGAGCTAGTCATCCACCAAGCTCAATTAGTCTCCTGGCAAAAATTTTGAGTGAAGTGATTGCACAAAACCCTTTTACTCTGCAGTACAAACTGGCAGCAGGGAAAGATCTTATGCCACTGGATATAGAATATATTCACAAATAGGATGGGTCTAAGACCACTTATTTCAGTGAAACTAACCAGGCCCTTCTAAAGGGGTTATTTTCCCAAAGATAACAGGAGCTCTGATGATGCCCAACATTAACTCCAGAGAGAGAATACCCACATTCAGCCTGGCTATCCTCTCTCTGGAGTGGAAATCTATGGAAGATGATGTTCCGTTCATGGAAGAGGAGAGTGGAGGTATAAGTGCGATGGCCAGGGGCAAGGCCCCTGGCAATGATGGCATTACAGTGGAAATTGTGATGCAACTATTTAAAAACACAGTGATTTGTTCACCCAGCTATTTAACAGCTGTCTTAGACTGGGAAGCTTTCCAATGGTCTGGAAGGAGGCCAACCTAGTCCTTTTCAACAAGGCAGGTAAGTACCCAGCAAATGTTAGATCCTACAAACCAATTTGTCTGTTACAAGTGTTGGGTAAAATCTTAAATGAGCTGGTCACAAACAGGATATACTGTAATACCACTGTAATACCTGCAAGGATTCCTGAATAGCCCACAATATGGCTTCAGGACAGATCAATCCACCACTGCTGCTATCAAACAAGTGGTGGACATAATTAAGATTAATAAAGAGAACAAATTGCACACCTCTCTCATTGCCTTGGATGCGACAGGCACATTTGACAACGTCTGGTGGCCTGCTATTCTCAGCAGGCTTAAAAAGTGCTCCTGTCCTAGGAACATATTTAACTTGGTTTCAAATTACCTAAGTAATAGAATTATTCGAGTGATAATGCACATGAGCTTATTTCAGAAAGAAAGAACTGCAGGAATGTCCTTAATCAATACCCTACTAGTCCTAAAAGAAAGGATTACAAAGAGCTTAATAAACTGTAAAGGATCAGTTAGCTACTGATAAGAATCTTTGGCTTGATGGCTTGGCTGACAAAGCTGAGGAAGCAGTTAGGCAGCACAACAGCAGAGAGCTGTACCAGATAGTTAATGTTTTATGTGATAGAAAACGGACAGGCATACAAGGATTGAAGGATAAACAAGGTAAGGTTATAGAAGGTGAGGATTCTGTCATGGCTAGGTGGGCTGAGCATTTCAGTGATGTTCCAGACAATGTAGTTATTTTTACTCCCATTGTTTGCAATGATGATAGATGCATTGGTGGCTTTAATGTTGGCCCTATAACACAGTCTGAAGTTATTTTGGTTATTTCTAGACTTAAACTCCATAAATCCCCAGGGGTAGATGAAATTACTACAGAAATGCTCAGAGCTGGGAATGTTTCGGTTACCACTTGGATGACTGAAATTTTGAATATCTTTTACGATAAAGGCATGGTTCCTAAGGATTTTACCAGAGCTATTGCCATCCCTATTTTCAAAAAAGGTGATCGCAGTTCTTGTGATAACTATAGGGGTATCAGCCTATTCTCTGTTCCAGGTAAAGTTCTTTCCATGATTGTGCTTAATAGAATTAAGAATCTGGTTGACAGTCAATTGCGTGATGAGCAATGTGGATTCAGAAGTGGTAGGGGGATGTGTGGATCAGATATTTTCCCTTAGGCAGATTCTTGAGAAATGTTTAGAGTTTCAGAAACCTTTGGGTGCTAGCTTTGTTGATTTCAAAAAGGCTTTCGACTCTGTTGATCATTATAATTTGTGGTTGATTGTGAGATGATATGGTATACCAGACAAGTTAGTTAACAAATGAAAGCTCTCTATAATGACTGAGTCATGTGTCAGAGTTGGTAAGGCATGTAGCAATTGGTTTAGCATTACTTCTGGTGTTTGACAAGGGTATAATATTTTGTTTCCTTTTCTCTTTAGTTTGGTAATTGATTATGTTATGTGAAATTTACTTCAAGGGAAAAATTTTGGCCTTAAATGGTCTGGAAATAAGAAAATTTCCGATTCAGATTATGCTGATGATTTAGCCCTTTTGGCAAATGATGTTGATGAGATGAACTCTTTCATTTGAGTTGTTGATGAGACTGGTAGTAGAGTTGGTTTGGTTATAAACAGAGAGAAAACTAAAGTGATGAAAATTGGTCAGGCAGGCTGTGATTCAGATATCTGAATGGTTGCAGTCTTGAGCAGGTGTCACAGTTTAATTACCTTGGGAGCTATGTAACAGATACTGGTGATGTGCGGCATGAGATTAACAGACAAATAGGGATTGTTGCCGGGCCTTTTAAGAATCTATGGAGATTAGGTGTATATGTCTATTTCTCCACAAAGACTAAAATTAGACTGTATAGCAGTTTGGTTTTTTCTAGGGTTAGTTATGGTAGTGAAACTTGGACATTGTGTAAAGAAGATAAGAGGAAATTAGATGCTTTTGATTCTAGATGCTTACGCAGTATCTTGGGTATTAGGTGGTTTAACTTTGTAACTAATATTGAGGTCAGGTAAATGAGTCTGCAACTTCCTTTAAGCAGCATATTGTGAAGAGAGAGACTCCGTTGGTTTGGCCATGTTTCCTGTATGGATAATTACAGATTGGTGAATAGGGTTATGAACAGTGTGCCTAAAGGCATCAGAAAAAGGGGGAGACCTAGGATGCAGTGGGCAGACAATGTCAAACAGGACCTTGTTAGAATTAGTGTGCAATGGCCGGATGCAGCAGATGTATTTCAGGATAGATATGCTTGGAGAATTAAACTGCATGGTCTGGTTGGACCTCTGTAGCCCATGAAGTAATAGGAAAGTCACTTAATATCAGTGGGACAGATTCCAGGAACTTATAAAGGGGCTGCCCATTGGGTTCGTTAAGTGGCCCATTTCTTTGGAACTTTGTTTCAGATATGGTTCTGGAGTTAACCTTGTTTGAAAGTGTCTGGCTACAGGCTTATGCAGACGACATGCTGCTTGTCATATCGGCATCCTCCAGAACAAGACTGGAGATTGATGGCAACACAGCACTGTCAGTTCTCAAGGAATGGAGTCTTTGGTATAAGTTAAGGTTCAGCTGCACGAAGACAACATCAATGACTGTAGCTAAAGAGGGTGTCTTTAACAAGAGGTACCCATTTTCAAACTCAATGGTAACGATATCTGCTACAACTACCAAATACTTGGGGATCATGCTGAATTAGAGGATGAGCTGGATCCCACACCTGGAGATTCTAAAAGTTAAATGCACCAAAGTTATGTACAAACTGGGGCATATGGCCCACATCTCATGGGGCCTCTGGGGTGAGGTCCTCAAAGAAATATATTTAAGGGGAACAGGGAGGATCCTGACATATGGAGCGGGCAGCTGGTGGCATTCGACTGACAACTCTGTTATGTGCAGAAAGCTGCTCGCAGCCCAGAGACCAGCTTTACTGCGAATCACCAGGGCTTATAGGACATCTACGGATGTGCTCCTGGTGATTGCAGGGATCCCACCTCTGAATTTAACAGCTGGCAAAGAAGCGACCATATTTAGAGTCCCACAGGCAAAGGAAAAAGCAACATTCCATGGAGTCCAATTTGACCCCGAGGTCTATGAGACAGAATCCGCTAAGTGGGATACACACCCCACTAAAAGACTGTGTGTGCCATGGTCTATGGAGTTATCATTGGGACAAGGAACAGAAGTCTACACAGACGGTTCCAAGAGTGAAGAGGTGTGGGCTTAACTTACACTGTCTAAAATGAAGGTTTCGAAAGTGTATGACTATAAGAGGAAGATATCAGAAAATGGTTCAGCCTTCCAAGCAGAGTTGGTTGCTATCAGAGAGGCCCTTCAGTGGGCCCTCAATGACAGCAGTCATTACAACATTAGGTTGTTTACTGACAGCCAGGCAGCTCTGCAAGTGCTTGAAGATGCAAACAACAGACATCAAATGGCAATCGAGATCAAGCGACTATTGGGAAATCAGAACATACCCAGTATCTCCTTCTCCTGGATCAAGGCACACATAGGTCATGAAGGGAACGAGTGGGCAGACCAACTGGCCCGCTCAGCAGGTACTGACACCCAACCTGAGATAGCAGTTAAAACTTCTAAAAACACCCTGAAGTTACATCTAGGCAGAGAGGTGATCGACAAGTGGCAGAGGCTCTGGGACATGACTGAGAATGGTCTTCAAAGAAAAAAAAAGACATTATTGCAAAGGGTCAGTCTGTCTCTGATGTCTTCCGACTACTACCCCACGCAGGTAATGACAAGACATGAGAACTCCCCCAGCACATCTGGAGCACTTTAAAATCTCTGCCCACAGTTACTACGGCTGTGGGGCTCCAAATGCATATGTCAGGCACTACATCCTCCAGTGCCAGATAACAGAGGGGTTCACTAACTTAAGATGTTTCCAAGTGATCAGAGAGGTAGCAGGCAGGACAATCACAGCATCCATTAGGAGTGCCCAAGTCAGGGCACACCTGAGGGATCTACGTTGGCTCATTTGCAAGCTCCAGGACTCACTCCTTTGAGACCGAAGCTGCTTTCGTTCTTATACTTATCTTACTTATTGTTTTAGCCGGGCAGCACTCCCAACTCCCTTTAACGCCACCCATTCTCTAAGTCCCTACTGGTCTGCCCTGAGACAGAACATACCTAAAAACATATCTTCTACTTCCAGGCTCTTGCCACTCATGTAGTGTCATGCTGAAGGAGCATAAGATTCTACCCAGGTGGGTGGCTCCTTTGGGACCCCCCCCCCCCCCCCCCATAAATATGAGAGTTCTTTCCTTCTTATATAAGCTCAAGTGCCTTATCATTTAAATAATTCTCCCTCCTCTGATCCTTTTTTCCTAAAAGAGTACTGTTAGTGTCCAAAAATGCCTGTTTAAAACGGCCCCATTCTTCCTCAACTTCAGTAGTAAGCAAACCATGACTGTCATAATGACTAAGTAACCTATCATGGTAAGCTTTAGCTATAACTGGGTCTTTCAGAGCTTCAGTATTAAAGGTAAAATTTTTAACCTTAGCACAACACTTTTTAAGTTGCAAGACATTTTTAACAAGGTAATGGTCAGATCCAATTTTAGCTCCTCTATGTAACCTGGTATTCCTAATAAAACTAGCCCATTTGCTGTTAATTAATATATAATCAATCATATTCTTATGCAGCCCATCTGGTGAAACCCATGTGTACTTATGTATGTCATGGTGTTTGTAATAAGTGTTAGTTATTCTGAATCCATAGAGTTTATTTACCTGTAGGAGACGTTGCCCATTGCAGCTACCAATACCAAAAGGGCCTATCACCCCTCCCCAAAGGTCAGAGTCAGTACCAACTTTGGCATTGAAGTTACCAAGAACAAGGGTAATATATCCTTTCTTGACAGAATTCAAAATATCCTGAAGTTGTCCATAAAACCTATGCCTCGGCATCCTCAGTGGGGGCATAACAGCAGATAACATTCAAGTCTTTAATGCTTGTCTGAAATTTTGCTGTAAGAAACCTTTCATTAATGCACTCATATCCTAGAAGAGCATCACTAGCATGTCTACTGAGCAGCAGACCCACACCTTCAGGTGATGCTTTCCATCCTCCCTCCCTGTAAAGAGAAATTTAAAGTTATTTTTAAGCATCTCGCCTTTACCTGTCCATCGGGTCTCTTGCAAATCTAGAATATCTAGGTTATAGCGCTGGAATTCCTGCATGAGGACATCAAGAGAATAATCTTTATGTAATGTCCTCACATTCCACGTTCGTGCAGAGAGAATGGTCAGCACCAGGACCCTGTGAAGTTGACCACTCCTCAGCAGGGTTGAAAAAATGAAAAAAAGTGGCCACAGATGACCAGATCGGTAGGCCATACTGAACTGGCAGCCTTCCCCTTCCGTTCCCTTTCAAAAGAGAATATCTCTTTTGAAAGGTACTAACGGCCTGCACCACGAGAAGGCAAGGTAGGACATAAGGTGCTAGACCTGGCCAGTTCTGTGCATCATCACTAGGGATTGGTACACAGCTCTCCTTCCAGTTTATGCCTAGCTACCATTTACAGGCTGGAAATTATTAGTGGATACTTAATGAGTTGAGTTTAATAATAATCATTTGTAGATTGCATACTCGTAAGACATGCATTCCATCTAAAAAAAGGCATTAAAAAGCTGCTTGAGGCGGGATTGCCTGAACATTCCCTACATATTAGCAAAGTAGGTTGAGAATGTTCATAACATCAGTTAGAGGAGATCTTGATTGGCAGCCGGTAGCTCAGTGCTCCAGAGCACCTGACATGTTATCAGGAGTTCGTGGGTTTGTATCCCACCCGGCTCAAGACAATTTTTCCTCTAAATATTTGAATAAATTTACAGAGTGGAAATTATTAGTGGATAATTAATGAGTTGAGTTTAATAATAATTATTTGTACTAAAGGCTGAAGTCATCTACACTGGAAGACTTCCTCCAATGTAGAAATTGACGATGCCAGTACAAGCAAAGAGTTCAGGTGCCTGCGATTACCTCTGCTCACGATTATCCACCAGCTGATAAACATATCCTGTGAATCTATTTATTTTTGGCTGTCAACCCACACAGAAAACACAGTGGAAGATTCTCCCTTTACAGAAGCCCACCACTGCAACAAATTCAGGATCCATAATCAAGCTCAGAGCCATATAGCAGTCCAGTAGGTTTATATGGTCAGTACCAGGACCCTGTGTGGTTGACCACTCCTCAGCAGTGTAGAAAAAAAGAAAAGTAGCCATAGTTGTCCAGATCAGTAGGCCACACTAATCTGGCAGCCCTCCCCTTCCGTTCACTTCCACAAGAGACTGAATGAATTTGAATGGTACGAACAGTCTGCACCACGAGAAGGCGGGGTTGAACATTAGGTGCTAGGCCTGGTTGGTTCTATGCATCATCACAGGGGATTGGTGCATAGCTCTCCTACTAGCGACTACCTACATTATAAACTTCCGCCATTTTCTTCCACTCACAGTACATACTACTACACTAAACACAAAAAAAATTTAAAATTATTTTATTTGGTGAACCACTCTTCCCCTTCAAATGCCCCTCATTCCAAACAGCTTACAAAAACATTCCCTCCTACACACAGCCATAAAAAGCTACCAAACTCCTACTCCCAAACGACGTGATCATAACATTACAAAACAGTTCACTAACACTTTCACCAACAACCCTCTTAATATTAAATAATTTCAATACCAAAATATCTTAAATAACTTATTATTAATCATATCTTAACAAAATTATGAAAAATCAACAGGAACATATTAATTATTCGTATTCTAGCTATCATTAAAAATCTTTGATGAAATATATGATAGATACACACTTACCTCTAACCAAATACGCATGTGATCAAAACGAATTATAAATCAAAAATGGCGAAAAAAATCAAATGTAACTTCACACTCTCGTCAAATCGCACACATAACACGACTCCACATTACCCACTGAAAAGAAACAAATCAAAGAGCCATAGGCCACCAACAGTTATGTTTCTACATCATACTCTACACTTCAGCATCATACTTTACACTTCGATGTCATAAGTCACTTGAGCACTGCCATTTGTTGGCTGAGGACCGAGTAAACTAGGTTAACCGAGATTGCTGCTGGGACTTTTAAGAATCTATGGAGAGTGTGGAAAAACAGGCGTATACACCTTAAGACTAAAATTAGGCTGTATAAGAGTTCGGTTCTGTCTAAGTTTAGTTGTGGTAGCAAAACATGGATTCTTTTTAAGCAAGATAACAAGAAACTTGATGCCTTTGATTCTAGATGCTTGTGCAGTATCGTTTGACTTTGTAAGTAATGATGAGGCTAGGAGTCATCAGCCTCCTTTGAGCAACATTTTGTGCAACAAGATACTGCATTGGTTTGGTCATGTTGCCTGTATGCACATCTGCAGATTGGCGAGCAGGATTATGAACAGTATGCCTAAAAATAAAAAATAACCCCGTCAAGCAGTTGCTTGCCACAAAGGTCTGACAGGAGTCTGTCAGTTTATATGCCATAGTAGAAGGTCTGTGAGGATGGCAGGACCTCAGCAGAAAAACAACAGAAACGTCCATGCCTTATCCGGGGCTCGAGCCCAAGTCCCTTAGATCAGTAGCCAATGTCAAACAGGATCTTGCTAGAATTGGTGTGCAGTGGTTAGTGTGCAGGCTGGTAGGTCCTCCATAGTATGTATGTATGTATGTATTCTGGCTATTACAATTCAGGTTACTATTCTAAATCTGAACAGAGATTTCTTTGCAATGCACTAATATTATTATAAATAAGAGTTGTAATCACACTATTGCACATTAGTGAAATATTAGTTTGTCATTAGTTTAGGTCACTAGGCTAATCCTATATGTATACTCTAATGAACAACAGTGATGCAGTGAAACCTGATAACTGTTGTTTTCTACCTTCAACACAACTGGGACCAGTCAAAAAGGTTATTTTGCACTTTAGGTTACTGTGGTCAGGATAGGATTTGGTCAGGGCTACATCCTTCATGTACATGAGTGAACAACAAACTGCCATTCACCCCCCCCCCCCCAGAACACACTATCTTATAACAAGCCTAAAAAACAAAACTGCATACAATTCACCACCAATCTGCAGTATGTGTGTTGCCCCATCAGAGAGAATAAGCTCAAAAATTACAAATTATTGTAAACAATTGCCGTCAATCCTCAGTATGAAAAAAGGTCCCAGAAGTAAATAATCCCATCAGGGAAAGCAAGCCTAATAATCACAAATTAATGTTAACAATCCATCACCATCCACATTATTAAAAAAATCCTAGAAAATGGTAATCTCATTAGAGACAATTTAAACGGAGCATATCTTTGAAGAAGAAATCGTCCCCTTTCCCGTTTAACATGATGGGGAATATGTATTAACTAAATGTCATAAATCATCTGCAACTTTCAATACTTTCCTGAGGCAAAATTTATATTTTTAACTTACATATATAGGAATTAAATCCATATTGCTTTTAAAAAAATACAATTATATAAACAGTCCATCCCTTCCCTGAAAATAAACTCATTTACCTCAGGTTAGACCTGAAAAATAAAAATCAAGCAGCAGAGACAACAGGGAAGATACCAACAGATAACCCAATAAATCATTTGATAGGATGAAAAGCTACTATACATTATTCACTTATGCTACTTTACACAAATTACAAATGTTGTTACCACTCCAGGTACCACCATCTAGTGAGCTGAGTGCTGTAAACTACAGATGTAGAAAATTATCAGCCGAGTGTTTTAAGCACGTTAAACAAGTGACTTAAGCCAGTGATTCCCAACCTTTTTACACCAGAGGACCACATTCCAAAATCACATCTGAGTTGCATACACACCACTCAACCCAGTTTCACATCTTTCATTGTCATCAACATGTTTTTTAAAATATCCAACTGTTTAATTTGCTTACTCATTTTCAATGGAAGGGATAAAAAATAACATGAAAAAAAAAGTCCCTACTAAAACCATCCACAATAACTAAAGTCCACTCATTTGGAAGATGTTAACAAACATTATTGTGTTGTCATATTGCAATTTGTCCCTCCACTCTCCCACATGCAGCAGTTCGCCTTTTGGTTTCAGTCCCAACTTTATCTTCTCTATGCTCAATAGTTGGCAACAGTGGTTGAGAATTAAAGATGAAAAATTTTAAATTACTGGCACCGCAGTTATGGACCACAGGTTGGGAAACACTGCCTTAAGCAACCCCAAATGGTAATTCAGGAGAATTACCAAACTACCTCAGTATTTTCAAACGAATCATTTGCTTTCGGCTGTTTCCCCAGAAGCTCTAGAGTTTTGTATCCCTAGGGATATAGTTTGTTCTTTTAATAATATACACAAACATCAAAGTTCTTGGTAATAATTGTTTAAACAAAATAATTTCCCAACTTTTAACTTCATATTTTGACAAGTTAGCAATAGTGCACCTGATTGGCCTATAGCTTTAATACTGCACTATCGCTAACTTGTCTAAATATCAGAGTTTTTCGTAGTCACCAATTTATCTATGTTAAAAAATATCGAAAAACGGACACTTTCTAATCACGTAGCATCGGAAGTTTGATTTAGTTTACACCGGTAATTCATACAGAATGCATTGCAGTCTATGAATATATATTTATTATGCCCACCAGAACGGAAATGAACTATATACGATATTAACAATTGAAGATATAAAAATATTCATAATTCTTCTCTTACCTACACTGTAAACCGTTAAATAATTCCGTAATTTAATGGTATTTCTAACAGTACATAATACACCTCTGACACTGCACATGCAACGTCATTTAATAAAATACTGTTTACTTTGTTCCTTTAGATGTTAAGAGTTTTGAATGCTCTGCTATGGGCGAGTGGTTACCATTTATGAATACTGGTCAAAAGTACTTGTTATAATGCATGGATGTTTGTGTGTCTTTTCAGTGGCCATCATAAAGGAAGGAACAATGTCCCTCTCCAATCTCTCCAAAGTTGGTAGAGATTTTTTTTAGAACTTCTCTTAAGTTTTTTATATATTAATATCTATTACCTTTTATATTTTCCTCTTCATAGCACAGATGCACATATTAAATTTTCTTTCAACTACAAAACAACGCAGCCAGAGTTTGCTTTCGAATAGCATTCAGAACTCTCCCGTTTAGCAATTAAGCTAGGGAATATGGAGACAAGATAGCCATAAAAAAAGAAATACAAAGCAGAAAGGAAAACAACAATAATATGGGGGAAGCGATAAACACTGTATAAGAACTAATGAGGTAGTTTCAATCAGTTCGAAATGTGGGTACAGAGCAATCAGCTTACAGGGATTTAAAATCCAGATGTATTACTACCCTGGAAGCATTTAAACATGCGAAGAAGTGTGAGGGATGGGGAGTAGTATTTTTTTTTACTAGGTGCCAATCAGGATATTTTTACGGGGTGCCAATCAGATTGTTTCCCGAAAGCATTGTTGCAATTTGAAATGGATAAGCACTGAACGTGATTTCAAGTAGAAATTTGTCAATGGAAATTGCAATACAGTGCAACTTATTACAAAAGTATCAATAAAATCATTTATAAACAAATTAAGTCAACAGGTACAAAACTCTATAACAATACAAAGATAAGCTTTCAGAAGAATCTATTAAATTACTAAATAACTATACACAAAACTGCGATTAAGTGTACTGGTTTTTAAAAAATTATTCTTTTCATATTTTGTTCACCATGCGCAAGACGACAATATTTTCCTTTATATACGCCAGCTTACTAATATAATCCATACCAATAAAGTAGTCAACCTCCGGAGCACACACTAAATAAAAACATTTATTCGTTAAACTATCGTGCACAGACTCTTAATTATGCCTCCTTTTGGATATTAGAACTTCAACAACACACTCCTATCTTTCTTATATTTCAGATAGGTTCTATGTTCTAATTCGTTGGTTAATTAATTCTCACGCAGAAGCATACACTAGCATTCATGACACGCCCATCACAAACTCAGTGAAGCACATTCATATGTCGTAACAGTATTCAAAGCAGACTCTGGCTTGGTTGTCGATAACGATTCCCTTTAATCTTGAATGACAAGATGATTTCACTTGGATGCCTTAAATTTCTTACAATTTAAAATCATTTCCGAAGCTTCTTCAGTTCTTCAATGAAACTGGGCCAAGCGATTCACATGAACCACCTTGCAATTTGTAGCAGAACGTTGGCGAATGCGATACACCACGTCGTTAATCCTGTTAACTGCTGTATACGGACCTTCCCCAGGTTTCTAAAGTTTTGGAGAAAGTTTTTTTCTTTATATGTGGATTGTACAGCCAAACAAGATCTTCTCGATTGAAACAGTCCATTTGTTTTACTGTCGTATCTCGTTTCGGTTCTCTCGCATTCTAAGTTGATGTTATGTCTGATGGAGTGATGGATTTCTTCTAGTCGTTGTTATAATCCTTGTACGTATTACAATCCCTTTACGGATACAGGCATTGCTTCGGGCCGACCGTATAAAAGGTTACAAGGGAGGCGTAACTCTCTTCCAAAGAGCATCATGGAAGTTTCCTGTCCAGTTGTCTCATGCACTGCTGTTCTATATGCCAACAAAAGGAGTGGTATATGGCGATCCCAGTCGCGTTGATGGTCGTCGACAAATAATGATAGATGTTGTGCAATTGTCTTATTAAATCTCTCAACCATACCATCCGATTGAGGGTGTAGGGGAGTTGTTATGGTTTTCTGAATGCCTAATATTTGGCAGATGCTCTTAAACACATTGGATTCAAAATTTCGTCCTTGGTCAGAGTAGAGTTGCAAAGGTACTCCATACCTACTAATCAAGATATTTACTATCATCTCTGCAAGGAGATCTTGTTTGGCTGTACAATCCACATAGAAGGAAGATACTTTCACCAAAACTTCAAAAACCTTGGGAAGGTCCGTATATAGTAGTTAACAGGATTAACGACGTGGTGTATCGCATTCGTCAACGTCCAACTACAAAGTGCAAGGTGGTTCATGTAGATCATTTGGCTCGTTTCATGGAAGAACTGAAGAAGCTTCGGAACCCAGAAATGTTCGGGACGAACAAGACTTTAAGGAAGGGGCAGTGTTATGACAGATGAACGTACTGCAGTGACTTTATGAAAAACGTGACATGGACGCTCGCCTATGCTTCTGCATGAGATTTATGTAACAAACGAATTTGAACATAGAACCGATCTGAAAACTAAGAATGATAGAACTAAAATGTTACAGTTGTGGAGATCTGAAAAGAGGCATAAATAGCCTAAGATATATTTTTATTATGTGCTGCTAGGTAGTTACTGGAAGGAGAGCTATGCACCAATCCCCTGTGATGATGCATAGAACCGGCCAGGCCTAGCACCTAATGTCCGAAACCGCCTTCTCGTGGTGCGGACCGTTAGTACCTTTCAAAAGAGATACTCTCTTGTGGAAGTGAACAGAAGGGGAGGGCTGCCAGATTAGTGTGGCCTACTGATCTGGACTACTATGGCTACTTTCCTTTTTTTTTCTACTCTGCTGAGGAGTGGTCAACCACACAGGGTCCTGGTGCTGACCATATAAACCCACTGGACTGGACAGATATACGGCTCTGAGCTTGATTATGGACCCTGATTTTGCTGCACTGGTGGGCTTCTGTGGAGGGAAAATCTTCAGCTATGTTTTCTGTTTGTGGGTTGACAGCTCCAAGTGAATAGATTCTCAGGATATGTTTATCAGCTAGTGGATAATCCTGAGCAGAGGTCATCGCAGGCACCTGAACTCTTTGCTTCTATTGGCATCGTCAAATTCTACATTAGAGGAATTCTTCCAGTGTAGATGGCTTCAGCCTTTAGTGGTGGGGGGAGCGGGTCTTTGCCCCATCTCTGCGATTAGGGGGCTGTTTGATATTGTCAGCATTCCCTCTCTCAATAAACATAGTTTCTTTAAACATTCCACTAACCATTTTCTCTCCATAGGTAGTTGGAATGTGAGGACTCTACACAGAGCTTTTTCTCTTGATGTCCTCACACATGAATTCCACTGTTATAATTTAGATATTCTCGGCTTGCAAGATTCCAGATGGACAGATAAAGGTCAGATTCTTAAAAATAATCTTAAATTTCTCTTTTCAGGGAGGGACGACAATAAGCATCACCAACCGTGGGTCTGCTTTTCAGCAGACATGCTAGCGATGCTCTTCTAGGATATGAGTGCATTAATGAAAGGTTTCTTACAGCAAAATTTCAGACAAGCGTTAAAGACTTGAAAGTTATCTGCTGTTATGCCCCCACTGAGGATGCCGATGAGGATGAGAAGGATAGGTTTTATGAACAACTTCAGGATATTTTGAATTCTGTCAAGAAAGGAGATATTACCCTTGTTCTTGGTGACTTCAATGCCAAAGTTGGTACTGACTCTGACCTTTGGGGAGGAGTAATAGGCCCTTTTGGTATTGGTAGCTGCAATGGCAATGGGCAACGTCTCCTACAGGTAAGTAAACTCAATGGATTCAGAATAACTAACACTTATTACAAACATCGCGACATACATAAGTACACATGGGTTTCACCTGATGGGCTGCATAAGAATATGATTGATTACATATTAATTAACAGCAAATGGGCTAGTTCTGTTAGGAATACCAGGGCACATAGGGGAGCTGAAATTGGATCTGACCATTACCTTGGTAAAAGTGTGTTGCAACTTAAACTTAAAAAGTGTTGTGCTAGGGTTAAAAAATTTACTTTTAATACTGAAGCTCTGAAAGATCCAGTTATAGCCAAAGCTTACCATGATAGGTTACTTAGTCATTATGACAGTCATGGTTTGCTTACTACTGAAGTTGAGGAAGAATGGGATCATTTTAAACAGGCTTTTTTGGACACTAACAGTACTCTTTTAGGAAAAAAGGAGCAGAAGAGACAGAATTATCTGAGTGATAAGGCACTTGAGCTTATTTCGGAAAGAAAGAACTGCAGGAATGTCTTTAATCAATAACGTACTAGTTATAATAGAAAGCATTACAGAGAACTTAATAAACGTGTAAAAGATCAGTTAGCTGCTGATAAGAATCTTTGGCTTTATGGTTTGGCTGACAAAGCTGAGGAAGCAGTTAGACAGCACAACAGCAGAGAGCTGTACCAGATAGTTAATGTTTTATGTAGTAGAAAACGGACAGACATACAAGGATTGAAGGATAAACAAGGTAAGGTTATAGAAGGGGAGGATTCTGTCATGGCTAGGTGGGCTGAGCATTTCAGTGATGTTCTAAAAATGTAGTTGGTTCTGCTCCCATTGTTTGCAGTGATGATGGATGCATTGGTGGCTTTAATGTTGGCCCTATAACACAATCTGAAGTTATTTTAGCTGTTTCTAAACTTAAACTACATAAATCCCCAGGGGTAGATGAAATTAGTACCGAAATGCTTAGAGCTGCGAATGTTTCGGTTACCACTTGGATGACTGAAATTTTGAATATCTTTTATGATAAAGACATGGTTCCTAAGGATTTTACCAGAGCTATTGTTATCCCTATTTTCAAAAAAGGTGATCGCAGTTCTTGTGATAACTATAGGGGTATCAACCTACTCTCTGTTCCAGGTAAAGTTCTCTCCATGATTGTGCTTAATAGAATTAAGAATCTGGTTGACAGTGAATTGCGTGATGAGCAATGTGGATTCAAAAGTGGTAGGGAATGTGTGGATCAGATATTTTCACTTAGGCAGATTCTTGAGAAATGTTTAGAGTTTCAGAAACCTTTGGTTGCTAGCTTTGTTGATTTCAAAAAGGCTTTCGACTCTGTTGATTGTCATAATTTGTGGTTGATTGTGAAATCATATGGTATACCAGACAAGTTAGTTAACATAATGAAAGCTCTCTATAATAACACTGAGTCGTGTGTGAGAGTTGGTAAGGCTTGTAGCAATTGGTTTAGCATTACTTCTGGTGTTCGACAAGGGTGCATTTTGTCTCCTTTTCTCTTTAGCTTGGTTATTGATTATGTTATGCGAAATTCACTTCAAGGGAAAGATTTTGGCCTCAAATTTGCTGGAGATACGAAAATTTCTGATTTAGATTATGCTGATGATTTAGCCCTTTTGGCAAATGATGTTGATGAGATGAACTCTTTCATTCGAGCTGTTGATGAGACTGGTAGTAGAGTAGGTTTGGTTATAAACAGAGAGAAAACTAAAGTGATGAAAGTTGGTCCGGCAGGCTGTGATTCAGTTAATCTGAATGGTTGCAGTCTTGAGCAGGTGTCACAGTTTAATTTTCTTGTGAGCTATGTAACAGATAATGGTGATGTGCGGCATGAGATTAACAGACGAATAGGGATTGCTGCCGGGACTTTTAAGAATCTATGGAGAGTGTGGAGAAATAGGCGTATACACCTAAAGACTAAAATTACACTGTATAATAGTTTGGTTCTTTCTAGTGTTAGTTATGGTAGTGAAACTTGGACACTTTGTAAACAAGATAACAGGGAACTAGATACTTTTGATTCCAGATGCTTACGCAGTATCTTGGGCATTAGGTGGTTCAACTTTGTAACTGATGATGAGGTTAGGCAAAGGAGTTTGCAACCTCCTTTAAGCAGCATATTGTGCAGAGAGAGACTCCGTTGGTTTGGCCATGTTGCCCATATGAATAATTATAGATTGGCGAATAGAGTTATGAACAGTGTGCATAAAGGCCTCAGAAGGAAGGGGAGAGCTAGGATGCGGTGGGCAGACAATGTCAAACAGGATCTTGTTAGAATTGGTGTGCAGTGGCCAGATGCAGTAGATGTAGCTCAGGATAGACTTGCTTGGAGAACTAAATTGCATGGTCTGGTTGGACCTCCGTATCCCATGGCTGCTTGATGATGATGATGATGATGATGATGGTGGTGGTGGTGGTGGTGGTGGTGGTGATGATGGTGATGATGATGATTTATGCCTCTTCTTAGCCCTTTCAGGACCATAAGGTTTCTAGGACTAAATATTAGTATGTAACTGTTTATTTTAGTTTGTTTAGACGTAAAATAAATAAAAATCATAAGAAAAATACATAACGATGTGTAGTTTTTTTGGAATTTTATGGGAAATATTTTTCCCAATGGACTATAAAGGTAACACAAATTATAGTTAGGCTTATTATGCAATGTCTTTTATTTATTGGTTTATTAGAACAAAATGTTAACTAAAATAATACAAAATTATGAAATTAGATTACTATACAAAATGTTGTGCTAATTATGATATTCTGCGAAGCAATTTCTTTTGGTAGTGAGGCAAAGATGGACACTGCACATAGTACATATATTATGCGTCCTGACAGTTCTGTTTTTGTTTTCTAAACGTTCCCGTTTACGTAATTGCGTTCGGCATACGTTCTATTTTGACATTCAGTATAAAAAATGCAGATAAGGTTATAATTAAATACGACAATCACCAATTTTAAAATGGGAAAAATGTTTCCCTTAGTCGTGAAAGGTTTAAAGAAGATATATTTTTATGTGGTGAGTGCGTAGGTGGTTGTTTAGCTTTATTAGAGTAAAATCCAGTAATATAAAAGGATTACACTATGTTTATCTGGCACCAAAACTTTTTAATGCTCTGCCGGCTAACATTAGAAATGAACGAAACGTTTATGCTTTTAAAACATTAATATGATATTGGTTGTATTTGCGATAATGTAGAGAAATATCTATAGAGATAAAACTTTAGCTTAAATATTTAATTTTTATAACACTGTTGCAACTAATTCTATAAACGTTATATTCATGAACTTCACCACACATGAGCTAGGACTCAAGGGAGTTCTCTTATTTATTCACTTCTTTCATATTGTTCAGTTTTTGTTTTGATTGTTTACACCTAAAGAAAAGGTAACCAAGAAACATGACAATCAAAGTGAAGAAGTAAAAATTTGGTCTTAACTGTTATGTAAAAAAGTTATTACTTTATATACGATAGAAATTAGTTTGTTTTAAAGTTATTTCATCCATACTTTTGTAATAATTTGCAATGTATTGTAATTTGCATTGTAAAATATACTTCTTTATCCTTACGCTCAGTGCTCATCCATTTAATTTGCAACAATATAGTAATGATTTCTGCAATTGAAATTTATTCGGCAAAATCACAGCTTACGTGGATGACAGTAATGATGTACTGGACTGAAACTAATAATGAGTTATTGTTCATGATTAAAAATGACTTCAAAAGCATAAGAAACTAGTTTAGTAGTAATAAACTGGAAATAAATGTGGATAAAACTAATTTTATCTACTTCAGCTTAATGAATATAAGTAAAGAGATTGTCATAAAATATCATAATTCTGGTTGTAATTTGGTAAATGGATGTGTATGTAAAACTATTGAACAGGTTGAATGTGTTAAATATCTAGGCATTTATGTTGAACAAAATCGAAAATGGAAGAAACATAGGTTGGGTTGGGTTGTTTTACCTCTGAGCGGCACTTTTTTGCACACCATGGGCTAAATGGCCAGGTCACATGGACCCCGAAGGCTCAGAGAAGGTTGGGGGAGGGGACCCACTGGAATAGCTGTTGGGAGGCAGATCTTCCCGTCAAGGCCATCTAGAGTGTTCTTTAACGTGCACAGGGTATGGCTCTTCCGCACACGGGGCCACGGCTTAACGTCCCATCTTTGCACAGCATGGGCTAAATGGCCAGGTCACATGGACCCCGTAGGCTCAGAGAAGGTTGGGGGAGGGGACCCACTGGAACAGCTGTTGGGAAACAGATGGCTTCCCGTCAAGGCCAACCAGCGTGTTCTTTAACGTGCACAGGGTATGGCTCTCCCGCACACGGGGCCATGGCTTAACATCCCATCCGACTGACGGCGGCCTTTCCAAGCCCATCGGTGCCCCCTACTGACCGTGGGCAGGGTGGGGAATTTTGCGGAGATAAATCTCAACGCTGACCCAGCTGGGACTCGAACCTGGGAACTACAGATTACGAGCCTGGCGCGCTACCGACTGAGCCACCCCCGCCCTGGAAGAAACATATAGATACAGTGTGTAAAAAATTAAAATTTATTTTTTTTAAGTTATATTATCTTAAATCATGTTCTCATAACAAGTTGTTAATTTTAGTTCATTTCGCTTCGGTTCATTCAATTTTAAGCTATGGAATCCCTTGTTGGGGGGAGGGGAGAGATTATATTTCAAACCTAGTGAAATTGCAATATAAAATTGTAAAACTAGGTTCAAATAGCAATATTAGCAATGTAAATTATCATTACATAAGCAATGATATATTACTCTTGGGAAAGTTATATTTATATAGAAGTCTTTTGTTTCTGCATAAAAACAACAATTGGATCGAAAAGTGGTTCATCCCAAATGATACCAGATGTTCTACAAACATGTTTCATGTTGTGAAATCAAAGAAAGAAATCATACATAAGCATTTCAATTTTATTGCACCAAAATTATATAATTCTTTACCAAATAGTATAAAGCCGTCCCGTGGCTGAGTGGTTAGCATGCTGGGCTACTGATCTACGAGACCTGGGTTCGAGCCCCGGGTAAGGCATGGATGTACGTGTTGTTTTTCTGCTGAGATCCTGCCATCCTTTCAGATCTTTACTTTGGCATATAAACTGGCAGGCTCCTGTCAGACATCTGTGACAAGCAGCTGCTTGAGGGGGTATTTATTTTTTTATTATTAATAGTATAAAAGAAGAAAAAAGTGAATGTAATTTTGAGAAAAAAAAACCAAATTTTATTGGTAGATACTGAAGATATTGAAGACGCTTTTAACATAATTTCTTAGGGTTTTTTTTTTCCATTGCCAAAGATTTTCGTTTACAGTAGAATTTTGTTTTGTAATCTGTAACAGTTGCTTTGTAACTCCTAGATTACAAAAAAAAAAAAACTACAGAGATTCCTAGAAAATACAGAGATACTTGTAAAGTGTAAGTTTCTGTCAGTTTTGCATTTTTTTTTGCATTTTTAGTCGTTTATTTTATTTTATATTATTTCCTTTTGCAGTTTTCATCAAAATTTGATGGGAATTTTTTGTGTAATGTTTCTGTAAATGAGTATGGAAATAAATTATTATTATTTAAAAAAATATATTATTATTAAATTATTATGCTTATTTACAAAATCTTAGGGCAAAAATAATTTAATTTATTGCATTTTCACTCAAAAAACTACAGAGATTCCTAGAAACCACAGAGACACTTGTAAAGTGTATGTTTCTGTCAGTTTTGCACTTTTTTGCATATTTTGTCGTTTATTTTATTGTATATTATTTCCTTTCGTAGTTTCCATCAAAATTTGATGGAAATTTTTTGTGTGTAATGTTTCTGTAAATGAGTATGGAAATAAATTATTATTATTTAAAAAAATATATTATTATTAAATTATTATGCTTATTTATAAAATCTTATGGCAAAAATCATTTAATTTATTGCATGTGCAAAGAGTGAAGAGTCTTACAAAAAGAAAAGAATGCTGTGACAAGATGGGCACCGGGAATTGCATGGCGTTACGTAACATCTTATTCTCCTCGTAACTACACATTCTCAAGTTTAGTAGTTTTTAAAACATCATTTGAAAAATGCGTGAAATCTATATATATTTTTTCCCTTATTTGCGGTTATTAGCATTCACAAAGAAAGAGGAGTAAAGACTCCTTTGTTTCTCCTTGAAAAGGCTGCTGAAATTTCATTGAAACAGCATTACGTTCTTTCTAGACTCTTTGTTTCACTTAATGGCTTTAAATTTCTCCTCAGGCCAGGGAGGGATCAAGGAGGGGAGGACAAAAAGGCCTTTCCCGTCCCCTTTTGAGAATGATAGTAACCGAAACGGAGGCCAAAATTATGAAACATATATTTTCAAAAGTATTTTTTAAATATCTTTTTCTCCAAACAACTACAAAATTCTTTTCTATGGGATATTAGACTGACAGTCTGCTATCAGACCATTGTGGCACGGTGGCTGCTTGAGGAATTATTTATAGCTTTTTGTTTACTAAAACACAGGGGTATACTTAATACTGGAATGGCGTTCCGAATTTATCCCCCCTCTTTGAAGAGTTTCCCTCCCTCCTCCCTTTTTCCTCTTCTTTTTCCTCCTTTTTTCTAGATCTGTGCCTGACCCATTCTATGTTTTTGGTTTTTCAAGTCTGTTACATTTCAGTAACAAAAAAAATTAATAAGCTAAACTAACACAACTGAATAATATGTAATTAAAGTATGATTATAATAATATAGACAGCTGGATCTAGGAAGGGGGGCAAGGTGGCCATGCACTCCCCCCTCCCTCCTTTAAGAATGTTAGTAAGGGTTAAAAAAATATTTAACATTCATTTAGACTGAAGAGATCTTTCTACGTATTTGTTCAATTATGAAGGAAGATATCACTCTAAAGTTAACGTCGATCAATTTCAGATAAAAAAGTTATCTTGAGCTGGGTGGGATACGAACCCACGACTTACTAATAACATGACAGGTGTTCTAGACCACTGAACTACCTGCCGCCGATCAAGCTCTCCTCTAATTGATGGTATGAACTTTCTACCAACAGTACGCAATTCTCCATGTTTCATGAAGGTATTGTCCCAGTTGCTCAATTTAATGTCGATAACTTTTAGAGCAAAAATTGCTTTGAGCCAGGTGGACGAACCCATGACCTCCTGAAAACATGTCAAGTGCTCTGGACCACTGATCAAGATCTCTAATTGATGCTATGAACATTCTACCAGCAGTACACAATTCTCCATGTCTCATGAAGGTATTGTCCCAGCTGCTCTTAGCCTGAAGAAACAATGACAATCATGTCATGAAGATGACAAGTATATTCTCAGTATACAATTGTTTAGATTGAAGAGATTTTTTTCGGCATATTTATTCATATATTAAGGAAGATATCACTCTGAATTTAACGTCGATCAAATTTAGAGGAAAAATTATCATTTCAATTTAACAAAATTATTTAATAAGAATACATATACTTGCCATCTTCATGACATGCTTGTCATTGTTTCTTGAGGCTGAGAGCAGCTGGGACAATACCTTCATGAGACACGGAAATATTGTGTACTGATGGTAGAGAAGATTAGAGATCTTGATTGGTGACAGATAGATCAGTGGTTCAGAGCACCTAACATATTATCAGGAGGTCGTGGATTCGTATTCCACCCTGCTCAAGACATTTTTTTCTCTAAAATTGATCGACGTTAACTTCAGAGTGATATCTTCCTTAATATTAAACATTTACATTTCATGCATTTTCAATAAGTTTCTTTAAACTCGTCTAACACGGAGGAGGAAATATTATACTGTATTGGTTGGAAATTCAGTATCTTCTCGTACCCATTTGCATTTTTCTGGCTCGATTGTGTTTCTTGGCTTCTATCCCTCTATTTTTTCCTAGATCTGGGTCTGATCACACATATATTTTCGATCTCAAGTAACGTAATTATTTAATAAGCTTAGCTGAAATAAAATTAATCCAGTAATACATTTATAAATATATATGTTTCGATTTACTGATAGACAGAGATATACAGATGAAGAAAAAGTTATTAAAGATATTGTGATATTCGAAATAGCGAAAAATAATATTATATTGGTGCCTTCATAAATCCGAAAACTAACCTATGAACTGAAAAATGACAAGCGAAAAGCAATATAAAAACAATGAATAACACTGTGTAATCAAAGTCGGCTTTGATACTGTACGAATTGTTGGGAATCAATTAACTAGACATCCCTTTGCTGTGAGGGGCAAGAATTGACTTAATCAGTAATGTGTCAGTCCAGTGAGACACATATAAGACTGAGCCCGAGCAACTTCGGAAGAATTAACAATGTGCAATTAGCAATCCAGTCAATAAGAAAATTTTTATTCACCTCTGAAAACAACAAGATGAATTTCTACAGACAGATAGACCAGAAACTTTCTTTTTTGGGAAACGAGCTAAAATGAAAAAAACTGATGTACATTTTCATAAAATGTGTTGACTGCAAATTGCAACATAATTATGAATATTGAAACAGTTTAAATTAATAAAAGTGATAGTTCATTTCAATATTTTAGTTATAAACGCAATTTTCTCTAAATTTTTTATTTGTGCTAATGTTCAAATTTGACCGTAGCTTGTAAGTGAAATAGATCTCTTCAGTCATTCCATTTTTCTTTGAAGTCTAACAGAAAGCTGTCATTATAATAAGCCTTAGCAAAGAGCTGTGATAAAGTAGTGGCCTCAGAAGATTGGGTCGTTTTACCTCTGAGGGTCGTTTTGCACACAGTGAGCTATGGTCAGTTCATAAGGACTCCAAGGACTCAAAGTTGATTAGTGAAAGAGGACTCATTGGATAGCTGTGAGAAGAGAGATGGAAGTTTCCCTCAAGGCCATCCAATGTGTCCTTTAACTTGCACAGGTTATATGGCTCACCGGCAGATTGGGCCTTGGTTTTCCGTTGCATCCAAGGGACAGTTGCTGTTCCATGCTTGTCAGTGTCCCATATAAGACGTGAGCAGGGTGGGGATTTAGCAGAGACAAATTTCAACGCTAGCACAGGATTCAACCTGAAACTCGACCTGAGACTCGACCCTGAGAGTTGCAGATTACGAGCTTGGCACGCTACAGACTTAGCCAAACACCTCCTAGCCTCGAAGAAAATTTCCGTAATCTAGTGGAATGATTGAGACTTTGTAAAATAAGTTAGTAGAAATTAATGAGTAATGGAAAGTTTCATAATATTTAAAAAAAATTATCGTTTTCTTTTGGTATACTTATATAGAGTACATGTGAGGAGCAATGATAGTGCTTATAAATTTTATAACTGCTGAACGAATTAAATGTTTTTATTTTCAAAACTACTTGACTGTCTATATATACGCCCAAATATTTATAATATTCTACTCTTTCAATTGCTTCACATGCACACTGATGTCCTATACAGTTTACAGAATGATAAAATAATTTATTTTTTAACTTATCGATTTTATTACGTTTTAAATTGAAATATAAATATTTCGTTTTATTAATATTCAATAACAATTTATTTTTTAAGAACCATTTTCTAATATTACCCAAGTCTTCATTTATTTCTTCAATTAAAATATTCTCATTGTCAGCTGCATATATCAAATCTGTATCATCAGCGAAAGTTATTATTTTTCGTTTAAGTTCAAGATTACAAAGATCGTTTATAAAAACATTAAATAATAATGGCCCCAACACAGAACCCTGTGGAACTCCATATTTTAGTTCAACTCCCTTACTAAACAAGTTTACCATTTTTACTCTTTGAATTCAATATTTCAAATATGTTTCCAACCATTTCAAAACATTTCCTCGAATTCCAGCCATTTCAAGTTTTTTTATCAGCAAATCATGCGAAACCGAGTCAAACGCTTTTTTGTTGTCCAAATATAGCACAACAGTTTTCAAATAATTATTTATAGATCTGTATACTGTGGAAAACAATTGTAATATAGCATTCCCAGTACCTACATTTTTTCTAAACCCATACCGATGATCAGAAAAAAATTTATTTCTATTCAAGAAATTTAAAATTCTAGTTTTAAGTAGCTTTTAGAAAATCTTTGAAAAACTGAGAACAAGGATATCGGTATGTAATTTGCGATATCTAAATATTCACCTCCTTTATATATTGGGACAACGGTTGAATCTTTCAAAATCGAGGGAAAACATCCAGATGATAACGATAAGTTAAATAGGTAACATAATATATCTATAATATAACTTTTTATCTCTTTTAGTGTCTCCACAGATATCTGATTATTTCCAACTGCTTTTCCTAATTTTATTGATGCAATAACTCCAAAAATCTCATTCTCTGATATATAATCAATAATAATAGAATTTAGAGATGAAATCGATTTATGACTTTCATTATCAGCATAATCAAGAAATTCCTTTACAAGATTACCAACAATTTCTGTATCATAGGTATTAAATTTATCAATAAACAACACAGGATTTTCATTAAAAGAATAAATAATATCATTTATTTTCATTTATATTTTTATTTTTATTTTTATTAAAAATTTTATTTCTATTAAAGTTTAAAAACAATACTGTAAATATATTTTTAAACATTTTTTGGAAAATTAGGCAGAACTGATACAGGTCTGTAATTTGTAAAATCTACTTTTATATTGCCTTTATATATGGGTTTCAAAATTGCAATTTTTAATTCGAAATGTGTATTTCTTTTAGTTATAACTCTTTTTATATTCTTGAAATTATGAAACATAATATATCTTCATATTCCTTAATATATCTGATATTGGTATTATCATATCCTGAAGGTTTATTTTTATCCATTGAACTAATGAGTTCAATCGGTTTTTGTTTACCGATTTTAGTGGTGGAATATGACTAAGGTCATCCTCGTTGTTTACATTTCCAATATTTCTAGTTATTGAGCTATATGTATTATTTTATTCTTAACTATCTTATCTGTACTATTTTTGGCCATACTATTAATTAGAGTGCCATCAATTGACATTTTCTTTTTGACATCAATTATTTCAAAAATTAGTTCCGTGTCTTTCTCATATCATTTTTTTTCAGTTAAAAAGTAAAGTTCCACAAAAGGTTCTTTTTTGTTTTCTAATTTGGGTAATAACTCTATTTCTTAAAATTTTAATTATTTATATATGAAATATTTTTAACGTTGATTTTATACTTAATCCATGCCTCATCTCTTTTTTTTTTCGATTAATTCTAAAAATATTTTAGTTATCCAATTTTCAGAAAATGTTTGCAATTTAGGTATATTTTTTAACTTTAAATATATTATATTCTTAAACGATTGTTTTTATATTTTTAAATATACTGTAATGTGATGTATCTTCCTCAAAGTATTCATCATGTTGTCTGAATCCTAAATTCCTGCTGAAACTGATTTATTTATATTATGGTGGTTGTATGGCCAATTTTTCACATTCTTAAACTGAAGTTATCAAATATTTCCAATTTTTTTTTACTTTTTTACTTTTTGCAAAATATTGTAATGATCTGCAATTTTACATTTCAAAATTATTGAGTTTGGTAGCGAAATCTGACTAATTTAATATTAATATGATCTATACAATGAATTAATGAGCCTCTCACAATTCGCTTTGGTTCCTAATCATCATCATCATTCTCAAACAGCCATGGGCTACAGAGGTCCAACCAGACCGTGCAATTTAGTTCTCCAAGCAAGTCTGTCCTGAGGTACACCTTCTGCATCTGGCCACTGCACATCAGTTCTAATAAGGTCCTGTTTGACATTGTTTGCCCAGCGCATCCTAGGTCTCCCCTCTTTCTGAGGCCTTTAGACACACTGTTCATAACCTTATTCACCAATGTCTAATTATCCATACGGCCAACATGGCCAAACCAACGGAGTCTCTCTCTGCACAAGATGCTAGTTAAGGAGGTTGCTGACTCCTTTGCCTAACTTCATCATTAGTTATAAAATTCAACCACCTAATGCCCAAGATACTGCGTAAGCATCTAGAATCAAAAGCATCTAATTTCCTGTTATCTTTTTTACAAAGTGTCCAAATTTCGCTACCATAACTAACCCTAGAAAGAACCAATTATATAGTCTAATTTTAGTCTTTAGGTATATACACCTTTAGGTGTATACACCAGAGTAGGCTGATACCCCTATAGTTATCACAAGAACTGCGATCACCTTTTTTGAAAATAGGGATAATAATAGCTCTGGTAAAATCTTTAGGAACCATGCCTTTATCATAAAAGTTATTCAAAATTTCAGTCATCCAAATGGTAACTGAAACATTCCCAGCTCTAAGCATTTCCGTAGTAATTTCATCCACCCCTGGGGATTTATGAAGTTTAAGTTTAGAAATAGCCAAACTAACTTCAGATTGTGTTATAGGGCCAACATTAAAGCCAACAATGCATCTATCATCATTGCAAACAATGGGAGTAGAACTAACCACATTGGTTAGAACATCACTGAAATGCTCAGCCCACCTAGCCATCAAAATCGAGAAAACTTGGCAAAATCTAGGGAAGTTGGCAAAAATGAAAACCACTTGGTAAAGCACAGGTGAGTTGTAGAAATTGGGACCGGTTTTGTGAAATTTAGGAGAATTGGAAAAACCAAGAACTCTTGGCAAAATCTAGGGGAGTTGGCAAAATTGGAAGCCACTTAGTAAAATACAGGGGAGTTATGAAAATTGTGCCTTTCTTGTGCAATGAAGGAGAGTTGATAAAATTCGAAGTGGCTTAGCAAATTAAAAGTGAATTTGAAAGTAGATTTCAAAGTTTTAAGAAGCACGGTGAAATGTTTACATTTATAATAAAGCCGACAAAAATAGAGGAAAATGTTCTAGATTTGCAATATTTTGAATAACTTATAATTGACAATTTAAGTTTAGAAATGATTGATTTTAAAAGTTCAACGTTGTGGACGGACAAATTCAAGACATTGCGGAAAGATTTAGAAAACAGGAAAGATATTGGTATCACACCTTCTCATGAAAGACACCTTCTCATGATATCATCGTGTTGGGCATCACTTCCTACGATGTTTTCATCTTTGAAAAAAAATGGCTTTGCTATTTTGTCCGCGTTCGGTTCTACTTCTAAATGTGAACAAATATTTTCACACATGAAATTTATTTTAAGTAAGAACAGGAGCAGATTAACTACAGAAAATTCAGACGCTTGTATTCATCGTAAGGTGACTAAGTATGAACCAGACTTGACTAAATTGACGTCACAAATTCAGCATCAGGAGAACCATTGATAACGAAGAGAACGCTTATAAATAAAGTTCATAAATTATTAATGAACTAAAACTTCACAATTATATTGTTTTTATAATAATTAGAATTATAATTTTGTTTTTTTTTATGTTTTGAGTTTAATAGCATATTGTAATAGTTTTCTCAATAAAAGTTATCTTATTATTCACTAAGGGACTGTTTTAAAATGAAAATACCCATTGACCCGAACTGTCTTCTTAATAGTCACATTTTCGTTGATTTTGACCCGCAGCCAAAAAAGGTTGCCGACGTCTGGTTTAGAACATCACTGAAATGCTCAGCCCACTAGCCATGATAGAATCATCCCCTTCTATAACCTTACCTTGTTTATCCTTCAATCCTTGTATGCTTGTCCGTTTTCTACCACACAAAACATTAACTGTCTGGTACAGCTCTCTGCTGTTGTGCTGTCTAACTGCTTCCTCGTCTTTGTCAGCCAAACTATCAAGCCAAAGATTCTTATCAGCAGCTAACTGATCTTTTACACGTTTATTACGTTCTCTGTAATGCTTTCTATTAGGACTAGTAGGGTATTGATTAAGGACATTCCTGCAGTTCTTTCATTCCGAAATAAGCTCAAGTGCCTTATCACTCAGATAATTCTGTCTCCTCTGCTCCTTTTTTTCTAAAAGAGTACTGTTAGTGTCCAAAAAAGCCCGTTTAAAATGATCCCATTCGTCCTCAACTTCAGTAGTAAGAATACAATGACTGTCATAATGACTAAGTAACCTATGATGGTAAGCTTTAGTTATAACTGGGTCTTTCAGAGCTTCAGTATTAGAGGTAAATTTTTTAACCTTAGCATAACACTTTTTAAGTTTAACTTGCAGGATGCTTTTACCAAGGTAATGGTCAGATCCAATTTCAGCTCCCCTATATGACCTGGTATTCCTAACAGAACTAGTCCATTTGCTGTTAATTAATATATAATCAATCATATTCCTATGCAGCCCATCGGGTGAAACCCATGTGTACTTATGTATGTCGCGATGTTTGTAATAAGTGTTAGTTATTCTGAATCCATTGAGTCTACTTACCTGTAGGAGACGTTGCTCATTGCCATTGCAGCTACCAATACCAAAAGGACCTATCACCCCTACACAAAGGTCAGAGTCAGTACCACACAAAGGTCAGAGTCAGTACCAACTTTGACATTGAAGTCACCTAGAACAAGGGCAATATCTCCTTTCTTGACAGAATTAAAAATATCCTGTAGTTGTTCGTAAAACCTATCTTTCTCATCCTCAGCGGCATCCTCAGTGGGGACATAACAGCAGATAACATTCAAGTCTTTAACGCTTGTCTGAAATTTCTCTGTAAGAAACCTTTTATTAATGCACTCATATCCTAGAAGATCATCACTAGTCACTAGAAGAGCATCACTAATCACTTGTCTGCTGAGAAGCTGACCCACGCCTTGGTGATGTTTTTTATCGTTCCTCCCTGAAAATAGAAATTTAAGATTATTTTTAAGTATCTCACCTTTACCTGTCCATCTGGTCTCTTGCAAGCCGAGAATATCTAAATTATAACGGTGGAATTCTTATGTGAGGACATCAAGAGAAAAAGCTCTGTGCAGAATCCTGACATTCCAACTACCTATGGAGAGAAAATGGTTAGTGGGATGTTTAAAGAAACTATGTTTATTGAGAGAGGTAATGCCGACAATATCAAGCAACCCTCTAATCGCAGGCATTGGGCAAAGACCTGTTCCCCCACCACTAAAGGCTGAAGCATCTATACTGGAAGACTTCCTCCAATGTAGAATTTGACGATGCCAGTAGAAGCAAAGAGTTCATGTGCTTGCGATGACCTCTGCTCAGGATTGTCCACCAGCTGATAAACATATCCTGTGAATCTATTCACTTGGGGCTGTCAACCCACAAACAAACAGAAAACACAGCGGTGCTTTTCCCTCCACAGAAGCCCACCAGTGCAGCAAATTCAGGATCTATAATCATAATCAAGGCTCAGAGCCATAATTCCGTTCAGGTTGGTATACATGGTCAGCACCAGGATTCTGTGTGGATGACCACTCCTCAGCAGGGGGGGGGGGAAGAAAAGTAGTCACAGTAGGCCACACTAATCTGGCAGCGCTCCGCTTCCGTTCACTTCCACAAGAGAGTATCTCTGCACCACAAGAAAGAATCGGACTTCTGAAATAAATGTCAGCAACAGTTTTACGTTGAACATAAAAATCTATGTAGTGAAGAATTCAATTAGTTTTCGTGGGTTTTTATTACAGTTCTTTAATGAGTTAGTACGTCAGAAGTGGAAGAGTGTGAATGCATCAACACTGTGACCTCATGTGCCATCTTAATTCTCCAGTACATGTCTATGAAGAGGGTTAAACAGAGAACATCTGATCCGAGCAGCATTATGAGAACTATCATTACTGTACATGATTACGAAATCATAGGAACAAATAACGCAAACAGGTCAAACACTAACTCTACAATTTAAGCACACATTTAAGCATGTTTCAATAAATGTTTATATCTGTGTTTTATAAATATATATATATATGTATTATCATATCTATATGTATATATATAATCAATCAGGGTTGAATAAATAATCATGGTTCATATTTTTGATTTGATTTTTACATTTCTTGTTATACATTTTCAGTATACATTAAACATTTATTATCTTTAACTTTCTTCATGAACACTCGTTAATGTGCTACTAAGGAAATGAAGATAATTATGATTGAAGCAATAAGTACCTCTGACTGTCGTAGGGATAATTCTTTTGATAGTTTCAGCTACAGATTAGGAAGTCATAAATGGGTTGGTGGGTTGTTTTACGGCAATTTTTTGCACACAATGGGCTAAATGGCCACGTCACATGGACCCGGAAGGCTCAGCGAAGGTTGGGGGAGGGGACCCACTGGAACAGCTGTTGGGAGACAGATGGTAGCCTCCCGTCAAGGCCATCCAGCGTGTTCTTTAACGTGCACAGGGTATGGCTCTCCCGCACACGGGGCCAAGGCTTAACGTCCCATCCGACGGACGGCGGCCTTTCCAAGCCCATCGGTGTCCCCTACTGACCGTGGGCAGGGCGGGGAATTTTGCGAAGATAAATCTCAACGTTGACCCAGCTGGGACTCGAACCTGGGAACTACAGATTACGAACCTACCGACTGAGCCACCCCCGCCTCAGTCATAAATGAGATCAGACTGAGTTGAGCCACAGGGAAATGCGGGTTACAATATATTTCCCATTTGCAACTGTTTCTTTTGAAAACTAGTAGGTACCTGTCAGATTATGACCTATTCTACTGGCCTTGGGATTGTATGAGTTTGTGCATAACTTCCAATAACAACAAACTTCCTAAGACTAAAATCAGGACCTAAAATGCGACAGAAAACCGTTCTCGTATCCACAATGAACAACACAGTAATATTTCAGATTGCTGAGTTTTTTTTTAAAGATTGGAATCATAGGCATATTTATGTCCTAAATATTTGTTTAGCTTTGGAGTGTCTTAACTTTCTTTATTGGGGAGAGGGGATAACTTTTAAAATACACACTGACATTTTCTATTCCTCTGTTGTAACATATTTTCATAATATATATTGGCTATCGACCATTTTAGCACAAATTTCATATCCTAAGACTATTTGCATGGCAACACAACCGCAACTTTTCCATCCCAAATTTTTATACCTGTGATGTAAACGAATCCGCTGGACTGATCGTTTCAGTAACTGCTTTCCCCCCAAATTTAATCCCTGACATCAGATACAATAGAATCTTATTTTATCGCCTTAGTTTTAAAATCAATAAACAGAAAAATATCTCTATTTTTTTAAGAAATGAAATATCCTTCAATCCCACAAAAACCAAATTACCGATCATACAAAAGTTTTAAATTAACAATTTGTATGCTGAGGAAAGTTTATTTCCCGTAGAGATGAAATTTTTCGCTTGATATATTTCACATGAATTGTAAATTATTCCCAAAATACGAGAGTTACTTAATTTCTAAAGCGTATTTATCTATCTTATACTAATCTAATTCTGCGAAATGATAATTCACACATGATAAAGATATCACATCACGCTAACTGCCATGGCTATAGCACCAGCAAGCGAGACATCTCGAGAACAACACACCTAAGGCCAAAAGGTTTGCACATTAAATCAATAAAATTCGGGAAATATGTGTAAAAATACTCACTCTATCCAGTGTTCCTGAAGCTCATCCATTTCCTTTTGCATCGAGTTGATTACTTTACTTCTAAACATCTTTATTTAAACTATAACAACTTTAACTTTACTATTAACAAGGGAGGAATATAATGCTTTAAACGAAGAAACAGAAACAAAGTCTCTTGGAATATTTTCCAATGATCATGAAATACATTTTGAAATTTCACAGAAGGCTCGAATTACTAATTCTGATTATTGTCTTTAGCAAAGAGTTCCTCTCGTGACATGACGTCTTAATCAGTCTTTTAAGTTTCTTTTTGTATTTACAAGCGCATATAATACAATTAATAATACTTTGGACCCAGAAAACTAAGTAAATTGTCTCTAAATAATTAACTGTGACATTATGTAATATACAATGGCATATGTTCAGTGAAACATCAGTTTTTATAACAAAACTAGAAGAACACATATCGTCACTCACAAATATGAAATCTTGCTTTCAAATGATGATATGAAATCTTTGCTTTTTTTCGTTTTTTGAAATATACTTTTACATTTATCGGCTTTTGCACTCTTTAAAAATTTTAATTCAAACTAATTAAATACTGGGAAAACGCAAAAAGCAATATGTTTTTAAAATTCATGTAGCATAAGAATATTTTTCTTTTATCTATTGAAATGAAAAAAATATTGATTTTCTCATAATCTCTGAGAAAACAGAAGCAGATTTTTGCTTTTAGTGAAATATTTCTTCACCCTCTATCAACGCAATTTCAGATTTGTACTGTAAACATATCACTTGTAATATTCGCTAAAAGTTTCATTTTTTCCATATTTAGTGCCCTCTGACGATGTAAATTGAAATTTCCTAAAGTTTTAAAAAATGTGATTCATAATATTTCTTTACTACCTATCCAACTGAAAAAGGATTTTCTAATTACCTCTTAAAACAAAAAAAGCTGCCCCCCCTTATGATAAGGGGGTAACTTATTGTCATAAATGTAAACCTCGTGATCACCACTTACCACCAACAAAATCAAAATTTCGCGTAATAATGCATCGCTTGCAAAATTCGTTTAAAAGTGTGCAATTTTGTATTTTTTAACACCTTTGTATCTCTTAAGAGAAATTGCTTTTTCCCACCCACCCTGGGTTAAGAATACAACTCATTGTGCCAATGCAAGCTTCATAACCTCCACATTCCTTGCCTTCTACACACATCTCGTCTTGAATATTCTAGTATTTATATATATAAACTCATTCATTTAGTATTTAGGCCATAATCTGAATGGAGTTAATGCTTGAGAAGAATATTTATTTATTCCTTTATTTTAATACAAATGTACAGTGTTTTCAACATTAAATAACAAGTAGAATAATTAATTGTTTTTTCTAGATGTATTAAAATGTTGCTTTTTGAGGTAATTTACTAAATATTATGTTTGTATTAGTTGCATCACTTTAGAACATATCCTCAAAATTACTTCATTCATATCTAGTGGATCCCTTCCACTGGTTTCTAAATAATAATGTGTACATTACTGATGTCCGTGAAATATCTCTTGAAAAGCTACCACTAAGATTTCAAATTTTTATTATATACATATTATTTTTAAAACTCATTAACAGCTCTGCAGTTTCCACACTTAGTTATCGGTAAAGATAATATATATATCAAAACTACATAAGAATTTGAAAAATGCGAATTATAATCTTTCATTAGTATAATGCAGAAATTTTTAATTAGAGTTTTCTAATTATCACTTTCATTGTTTCCAATGGAAACTTCATGACGTTCACATTCCACCACCTAAATTTGAAATTTCTCTCATTAATATATCGTTGTAATATTCGTTTTAAATTTTGGAATTTTCAAAGTTTTAACCGTTAGAGGGCGCAGTTATAGTGTTCGAAAGATTCCGAAAGTGTCAATCATAATATTTTATCAATTCTTATCTAACCCAAGAAAGAATTTTTCATTTATCTCTAAATACGAACAATTATATGTTAAAACAATAAAATGTGTTTACCCATTCTTATGGGTCTAAGGGGTCAACTTATTGTTGGCAATAAAAATTCCGTGACCTTCACATTCCACCACCAAAATTTCAGATTTTTAACATAACTACATCGTTTGCAATATTCGTTTAAAATTTTGGAATTTTCAAATTTTTACACCGCTAGAGGGCTAATAACAGCTTTAGAGAGATTCCGAAAATGCATATCGTAATATTTCATCAATACCTATCCAACAGAAAAAGAATTTTTAATTTATCTCTGTTAGCAAAAACGTTCTATGCGTAACAGACGGACAGAGATGCAGCAGACAAAGCGGAACTATTATCTCGTTTTCAAAGAAAACGAGATAAAAAAGAGACATCAATTTAATTACTGCACTGAGAACTAGTTAAGAGTTACCCAATAAAATTTTATTTAAACTTAAAGATCCTAGAATCTCCTATTTCTGAAGAATATCAGTTATTACATGCACACCTTATTTTACATTGTTCTAAATGTAATAATTAAAAATTAACCCTTATCAAATCCTCTAATGTTAAAAAAATAATGAAACTTAAAATTCAAAAAATTAAACATTCTGTTTATCAAATTTTAAAAATTTTTATCAAACAACACAATCTCTAAAATTATTTATAAACTATACAGCTATTGAACTCTTCCTGAGAGAAAGCTACCACTCCCGATATAGAGTTAGCATTTTATTGAAACCGGAAATGACGTCATCTATGTGAAGCTATAATTATTTCTGCTTCACTTAAACCGGAAGTTACGTCACCTATGTGAATTTATAGTTATATCTACAATACTCATACTGAACCGGAAATTAATACCCTTTTGCAAATTTAAGAATGTAATTCACTTTTAATTATTTGTGTCTTAGTCTTACTAGGTGAATCTACTTAATAAGACATTTCATTTCAAAATGTAGAAAATTTTGAATTAAGATATATTTTATTTAGAGCATTAATAGTGGATTTACAATCCGTTAATATTATCAAATATTTTTAATGTTGGGTAGCAACAGTTGATAGCAGCTTCAAATTTCTAGCATAAATATATAATTTGAATGAAAATCTTGAATTACATTAATAATTAATTAATAATTATATTAAAAATTTGAAAGCACAATACAGGGTAGGAGCGTACACAAGACACCATTGAACCTTGTACAGTGGCGCACACAGTTCGCAACGCAGCTAGGATTACAAATGTTCAATGTGACGGCCGTCATTCATGAGAATGGTTGTCATACGTGGCACGACACTCTGCACAGCATTGAAGAGGGTTTCAGCTGTAATTCTTGTCACATGATGGCGAATAGCTTCTTTCAACATGGCCAATGACGTCGACCGACCGCTGTACACAACGCCACCTGTCGGTGACAAATGTAACTATTCTGGCAATAAAATTTTTCGTTATTAAAAAAAAAAAATGTCTTTCTTTGCATTTCTGTGAAAACCGTATCGCACTACTGTCTATACTTTTCCAATTATTGCATTTTTACTTTTTCTGTTACTTTTGGATCACCCGGAATATATATATTTTTGTACACCATGTATTAAAAGATATATATATTTCCTTTCCTGTTGACTCAAATATTACGGGGAAGCAGTGGGTACAAGTTTAATCATCTTTAATGATGCATAATCACACATACTAAAATAGAGTGAACATAACCTATAATTCCTGTACAGTTCTTCTGCTGATTTGGTAGCTAAACCAGGCACTCCGCCAGCTGCACCCATTACTGAAACTAAAAGTATAGAGGAAATTTATTTATTTTGTGAAATGGTTGACATTATAGATAATTTTGAAGATGGACCAACCTACAACTAATTGACAATATTAGAAGTCTGAAATTAAAATAATATTTAAGCTGACTATGTCATGGCCAGCATTTTAAAACTATTAGAGATGGGTGAAATGAGTTCCTTTAAATGCATACACACACACACACTTCTTGCAATAAGTACAATTACTTGTTTCGTAATTTGATACTAAAAATCAAATTATTAGTTTGGTGACTTCAGAATTGACTGAATGAACCCTAATCTCGAACCCATATCAATAACTTTTTTAACTGAAATACTGTAACTGAAGACGATATATGATAAGTTTAACATATAAAGGCAATTTAACTGAAATACCATCTGTAATTTAATTTGCTATTACACTTAAAAATTACGAAATAATTGGATTGAGAACCAAAATTTACATATTTTTCCAATGGTAAATCTTATTACACGGCGAAAATGAAATGCATACACTAATGCTAAAATATTTTTAATTTGACTCTATAAAAATATATATCCCCCCTCAAGCATATGTTTGCCACATAGTTTATACGCTATAGTACTTCTTTGGTAGAGAGTCTGTGAAGAAGGCAAGACCTCAGCAGAAAGACAACACAAATATCGATTACCTAGGGATCGAACCCAGCTTCCTTTGTCTATACAGGGTGAATCTGAAAAAGTGGGCAAAACTTTACGGGGTGGTAGAACGCAGCTATACGAACAATATTCGTCATAGAATGTATGGGCGGAACGCAAACGGCGAGCCGCTAGGTGGCGTTGGAAATGGTATAAAAGGGTCGGTCCTCGCACCCAATGGCATTGCTACCGTGGATTGCCGAGAGGATGGCTGGTTATACTAACCACGAAATGGCGGATATGCACTTTGTGTACGGAAAAGCCTAATCTACGAGTGCCCCATTGAAACCGATATGGATCTAGTCGCCAGGATCGCCGTTGTTGCCGGCGATATTCGGAAAATGCCTGGTGTCTTCGCAAATGTGCGTCGGTCCCTATCCCGCAGGTGTGAAGCCTGCATTACAGCTGGCGGCAGCTCTTTTGAGCAATTTCTTTGAGCATGTACCTCAATTACATTCCTGTTAATAAAATGTTTTCTGAAGTATCTCCTCTCCTTCTTGTGTTCATTCTTTAAATGTGACAGTGGAAAACTACCTTTTAACTTCTCACCGCTTGCGTTCCCCGTAAAGTTTTGCCCACTTTTTCAGATTCACCCTGTATGTGTATATGTATCTAAAAATGCTTTACAGATCCAACTATATTTTATAAACAAATATAGCTCACACATTACATTACGATTAATCAAAGAATTTTAAGGATTAAAAAAAAATTAAATTAAATTAATTAATTAAATTAATTTAATTAAATTTAATTAAATTATTTATTTACACATACCGTTCCACTTCTTTTGGAAACCTGAAAAGTTGTCTGTTGGGATAATTTTTTCTGTTAGTGCCGCAATAAATGCATCGATCTCTGTTCTTTCGTTTCCTTGTATTAAGGATGTTTATTTTTAATTAGAGAAACTTATTTAATATTTATAATACATATTTATAACATAAATGAATGAAAATTAAATTTATGGATTTTTATTAGATCTCTGTGACTGCTTCAAGGGTAAATTCAGTGTTATTTAATTCCAATCATTCATAATTGTCTATTAGAAAATAAACATTATACAAACTCTAATATGTATGTTCTTATTCTTTTGTGAAATGCTGGAAAACAATACTTATTACAGTTTTAAAACATTTTTTAGGTAAATTCTTATGACTCATTACTGTTTTGAAATATTACAGCTTCACTATTTAAATACTAATGAAACATTGCTTAAATTCGAGATTAAAGCAGATTTCATTATTATCTTAGATTAATCTGCAGTAAAATACATATTTTACAATTTTTAGAGTTCCGATTTTATATTCCAATTGACTTTGGAATTTCTCTAAATTTTGGAAGGGCGGTGTAAACTTATACATTCCCTGCATATACTTATTCCTTTCCCTGTAATCCTCTATTACAGTAGTTCTCAACCTTTTATGCTTCTCGTACCCCCTGGAAATGTGTATGTAACTGGCGTACCCCTTGTATAGATAGATAAAACTATAGTTACAGTATAATAATGGGAATAAAATAAAACATATGTATTGTTACTAGATCTAGCTACTTTTGAGCTCTCACGGCGTACCCCAAAAATTTTTACCGCGTACCCCACGTTGAGAACCCCTGCTCTATTAGGCTCACGATATGTCCAGGATAAATATTAGGCATTGACTGCACAAATGTAAATAGTATTATATTCAGATACAAGAATAAGCCGCCTTATTCTATACGACCATAAATAAAATAATCAGTTAATGTTTACGAAGTTACAAATATTATATAACTGTGCTTGAATCAGTATTGGTTACACTTAATAAACATAAGAACAGAATAAGTTACACATAACTATTGTACATACAACATAATTTTAGAAAACAATGAAGTAGAATTAGCAAGAAAAAGCACATTGAAATCACAGGACATCGCCATCTTTGATTTTTCGGTACAACCGATACTTGCACCAGATTGAATTTAATATATATATAAACAGACTTACCTCGGAAATAATGGTCCATTGCCATCATCGAGAGAAGACTCGTTCGATATATCCGTACCAGAAATCGCAATGTTCTTTATTAACTGATTGGGATAATTACTCTACTTGTGATACACTAACAACCAACTCTTCGGCACTCTGAACTCTAACAGCGAATGATAGCCTGTCCTCTATTGTCCTCGTGGTACACCAACACACAACGATCTATGATGGCGTTAGTTACGTGTTTGCGAGCCTTACCTTCTTTATTAGTTTAATATTCTTTGGTGGAGATGCGAAATCAACAATCAGAATGAGTGTTGCTTATGAACGGAGAAGTCACGTTAGCTTAGTACGTCAAAGTGACATAGCTCTTTCTCTTAAACCCTAAAGGAGCATGGTTGGGTTCTGTGTAAGCCAGTTATGTAGGCAAGGATTATGATATCCTTTCGCCGAGTTTTGAGGTCTGTAAAGCGTTTCTGTATGGGAAAGTTCAGGTTTCCATCTCATTATATGAATGCCTGCAAAAGCAAGGCAGCATTCAAATTTTATTAAGCTGGTTGGAGAAAATCTCTAAGAAACATCGATAAAACCATTTCATCCAACGAAGTGTTGAGCGCAGCTAAGAATGGAGAACATTCCCAAGAATGGAGACCCCACAGAATGGAGAACATTCCCATAAATATATATATATATATGGGTGAATGTAAATAAACAGTGTGTCATTCTCTACTCAGTGCATTATAAATAAAAAAATAAATAAATACCCCCTCAAGCAGCTGCTTGCCACAGAGAGGTCTGACAGGAGCCTGTCAGTTTATATGCCATAGTAGAAGCTCTGAGAAGATGGCAGGACCTCAGCAGAAAAACCCACATACATCCATGCCTTACCCGGGGCTGGAACCCAGTCCCTTAAATCAGCAGCCAAGCGCGCTAACCACTCGGCATTAGACATGTATTTCTTTCGTCGAAGGCACAGCACGTCTGATGTACACTTAAATACAGGTGTAAAAACCCGCGAATATGCGATTTCACCCACAGTAACGGTTAAGGATTAATTATTTGGAGTAGTTAATTAACAAAGAAATTTAAAGGAAGTTCGGGAGAGAAATTTAAAGGAACTCGTCTACGACATGACAGAGGCCCTCTTTGAGGGTGTGGCCTCCGGCCATTATGTTAATTCGGCTTTGACCACATTGAATCATCAAGCCTGGAACAAGGGCCACAGAAATAAGAATTGCATGATAGATAAACTTTTCATTCCTTTTACTCCGTGAAATAGGAACAATAGATTTAATAGAGTTTTATCATCATAATCATAATGTTATAGATTCTGAGCGTACACAGATATTTTCGCTTTGTTAAAAGAACTGAAAGTCGAATGAAATCACCCTTGGGGTCTCATGTTGCACTTAAAATACAAGCTGGGGACCACTGATGCGGAGTATTACTTCGAATAATAATAAAAATATCATTAAAGTTGCCTAACAAACCATAATTCTTGTGATGTGAAATGGAACTAATTTATACCAGGACTAGCGATAAATATCGAAAAGCAAAATGTTGACACAGCAAAAGGAGACTCATCTTCAGGCAGTCGAGAAGCAACAGCCTGCTTTTCGACTGCTGGAGATCTACCGACCCTCCGGGGTCAAGGTCAGCCCTTGTGGCTCGATCGTTTCTCCCCAGTACTGGGGGAAATACTAACTTGTTCTACTGAGTTATACAGATATCTTGAGGCTTAGCGTACTGCTCTGCCAAAGGAAGTTTACCCCTAAAATGTTCAATGAAGATTTCATCCAAGGAAGCATTTGCAAAGTGTTTTCACTGCAGCGAAAACTTCGCGGAAAGCGGAGCATTGTTTGTTCATCATAATGCATATGATTAACATAATAAATGAGTTGATAACAAGGAATGGATAGTGAGAGGAATGAACGCATGACAAAGAGGAAGCTCGGAAAAATCTGCTTTTGAAAACGCTATCTTCAGTTCAGCGAGTAATTTAAAAGTGAAATAGAGTTTGGGAAGTGCCATCACATGGGCTTTAAATCCAGCTCGTTATTATTCCGAAGAGTTTTGAAAGGTACAATTATCTTCAAATGGATCATAAAGAGCTTGTCGTAAAAATCGAAGCCTTAGTAATCCGATTACGCTTTATAGCGAGTAAAGACTGAATTGCGAGCTTTTTTTTTTTAATTTGGTGAAATATGAATAACGTATCTGAAGGAGCTGGTTTCTGCTGAAAAATGATGCTATTTAAAATGAAGGGAGGGGAAAAGAAAAATATACCTGTTATTTGCACAAAATCTCAGATCATGATGTTTCAATGTTGGTAAACATTCCTAGAAATATTTATAATTTAGCTTCATTAAAAATGTAAAGAATAACACGTAGAGAATTTAAGTAATTGCAGAGAACACTTGAAATTCTAGCAATAGTTTGTTTCTGATTTTTTTGCTTATAAGGTAAGAGCAATGCGATAAAAAAAGAAGTATCGAACAAAATGGAATATAAGGAACTGGAAGACAAAAAATCACTTCAGGCAGCCTATTCGTCTTTGAAAGGAACCTCTAAGTATAATATACCACAGAGAATAAACAGTGCGATATCTCAATTAAACACACACACATATAGCATTAGTAATTTGATATGACGCTTTTAATAGTTTTCCAACTTAATAAACTGAAATTTGCAGGTTCGGATGATAACTGTGAGAGTTCACTTCCATCACTCACACGTGGATGTGAAAAAATATATAACCGAGCTTGGAAAAGCAGACCTTTATCGAATAGTATGCAAACTGTAGCTATGCGCACAAATGCCACAACCTGTGCGCATTAAAGAACACTCTTTATGGCTTTAAGGAAGACTCCCACCATAACTTAACGATTGTACAGTAGATTATTTAACCTTTTCCTGAGCTCTGGAGTCCATGTCACTCGGAAAATTAGACCATTGTGAGGAAAAATGTCCCATTGAAGTATTAAGCAACCTTTAACGCACCAGGTTCATACATGTTGCACATGGGCATTTCGATATTCGAAGCATGCACCATCCCCATTTGTCTATATGAGGGGTTCTCAACGTGGGATACGCGGTAAAAGTTTTTTGGGTACGCGGTGAAAGTTTTTGGGGTACTCCGTGAGAAATCAAAAGTCGCTAGATCTAGTAACAAGTCCATTTCACTGATTACCCAGTAAAATGTTTATAATTTTATAAGATTTGTTAAAATGTTTATGTAATTTTTTGTTTATCGATATATGTAATTTACGAATACAGAATTAAATGTGTATCTATATATATATATGTTTTATTTTATTCCCATTTTTATACTATAACTATAGTTTTATCTATCTATCTATACAAGGGGTACGCCAGTTACATACACATTTCCAGAGGGTACGTGAAGCGTAAAAGATTGAGAACCACTGCTTTAAATACTTACATATTAAGTTTCTCCATAAATGTAAAAGTATTTCCATAGCCTTCCCCCACGGTTAGTGTGTAAATATATATATGGGGGTGGGGGATTTAACATTATGTTTGGGTAAAAAATTTATTGTTAACTATTCCAGTTTCCTGTGGGAGCTCTCTGGCAGTGCGGGGGTGCTAATCAGCACACCACTGTTCGAAGCTTTCTATAACTTCTAAAATATGCATTTAATGAAAAAATTTGATTGAAGATAAATTAATGATCATAAACAAATCTATTTAAATCTTGATTTTTCAACGCTATTCGTTCAATATTTAAATAGTTATGCAAGGCTAGATTTACCCCAGGAATTAATTAAGACTTATCTAATAAGCATTGTTTCAAAACATTTAATAAATTAAATATGCATTTTAGAAGTTTTCGCAACGATTATTTCAATGTTAGACAAATATGAATTAATTTATTGTTAAATATTTCAACTTCCATTATTCTAAATACTGAACAAATACTGTTGAAAATCGAGATTCATAAGTTTCATTACGATCTTCACCTTCAGTCACATTTTTCCACTAAATGCATATTTTGAAAGTTATAGTGCTTCGAAGTTAGATTCCCATTGACATAACACGAAAATTTTATAATATTTTGATAGGGCAGTGTATTTCATTATTTACCAATGATTCTTTGTATTTATGATAAATATTTATGAATGCTTTATATCGACAGAAAAACTTAGAAATTGATGGATGCATTATAAAAATATTCGTAAAATTTTACGCAAGGTAAATACATTTTCAACTAGTTTTATACAGGAAAAATTATTTTGATTTCCAAGAAGTGGGAGTTAGGAAATGTTACCTGGAGAAAGGGACGTTGGGGATAAAATTTTTAATAATCGCTAAAGTAGACCAAACGAAACAGAGTACAAGTAATTAAGCAATTACCAACGCAACACTAGGAGATTCTTGTCAATTATTTGAAGTCACTTCCAGTTTTAAACAATAACAGGATTGTTAGAATGGATTAATATTTTTCGGTCTTTGTTGATCAGACAGCTTTAGCCTTTGGAGCTGTTGGGTTGGTTTTTTTTTTAAATCTGAGCATCATTTCTTTGCTTCGTAACGAGCTAAATATTTAGGTCACAAGGACTCTCATAAGTCACAGAAAAGGTTTGGGAGTGGAGTAATAGGAAGCAAATATGTTCCTCTAATAACTTTTATGCAGAGTTGTTAGGGGAAGATATTTGCCGCCCATTAATACCATTCAAAATGTTTTCAAACGTGTACAGAATATGTGGCTTTGCTGCATACAGGGCCACAACTTTAAGTATTCAACCAACGAAAAGTGAATTTTTTTAAGACTATCAGTCGCCCTTTTCTCAGCATGGGGAGGGAATAGGCAAGTAAAGACACTCTTCATCAGCAAGCTCTTCTGGGTAAGTATAGGTAAGTATATTTTATTTATTTATTTTTTAAAATTCCAAAGTGACTAAATGGTCACAGGAACCATTCATTCCGGTGACTTAGCAGTACTTTCTGATCACCGGCCACTAGTGGTGAAACCCTAGTGGACAGTCGCCTGCAGATCAGGGAAGGTGCATCATAGAAGGATTCTGCCACTGGAAGGGATGGGGGCAAGGTCTAATTTTTTTCTTTTTTTTAATTAGATCTTGCACAAGATGCTGCAAAATATTCCATTAAATGTGTTCAACAGAGAATTCTGTTTGACGATTTAATGCAACTTTGTGGTTCTTGATCCCTCTTTTTCCTTCCACACTAGCTGCCTATGTTTGGAGGGGTTTTCTCCTGGTTAGAGCAAAACACTCTGACGTGGATGGTGCCTTGACGTGGCGTCAGAGCTTTTCACTAAACCATCTGGCAGACATATTTCTATGTAACAGAAAATGCTGATTGACACTTTAATGCAACTTTGTAGTATCTTTATCCCTCTTTTTCCGCCTACCTTATTTGGTCAATCGGTAGCGCGTCAGGCTCGTAATATGTAAATCCCGGGTTCGAGTCCCACCTGGGCCAACGTTGAGATTTATCTCCGCAAAACTCTGTCAGTAAGGGACACCGATGGGCTTGGAAAAGTCGCCATCGGATGGGACGTAATGTCGTGGCCCCGTCTGTGGGAGACCCTGTGAACTTTAAAAACATGCTGGATGGCCTTGACGGGAGCTACAATCTGTCCAGTGAATTCTCTTCCCTCAACCGTCTTTGAGCCCTCGGGGTTCTTTTGACCTGGCCATTTACCCCATTTTGGACAAAAATGTGTAATTCAGAGGTAAAACCATTGACGATCCTATTTTTTCGTTTTCGGCTGTCCGTAGTTGCGTTAGAGTAAGATGTAGGCATAATTGCTATATTTGTAACTGCGCTCATTAGTGAACGGCTTAAATATTTCACTCTTGAAACATTGATTTGTTTATTGCCCCTCCCCTCCTTTGAAGCCTTTTGTAGCCCTTGAAAGATCCACCCCCCACCCGCCCTCTGAAAAAGTCTTTCCTAATGCCCATTGGAAGTTTCTAGCTGAAATATTTAGTGCGATGCCTTGACGTAATTCGAAATGGTTTTATAAAAATTTGATATCTAAGGTATGCGAAAATAACTGTACAAAATAATCTCTGAATGCTTTTGAATATCGTAAGAAATGTAATACCGATTATTAACATTTTTCCAAATACCATTCCTTTGTTGAATTTTAAATTTTTACGTGAAATTTGTTTATAAATGAGCAAATGAAATTCAAGTGCTCAAATATGTAATTAATTTTTTTTCAGATTCCTAACTATATATATTGAACTTAGGCTCTCTGAGATGAGTTCGAGCTCGAGCGATCTTGGGCTCAGAATAATTTAAGTTTCAAATATATAGTAATTTGAAATAAACACCATGTGGGTTTCGATTTTTTTCTTTTTACATATTCTCTAGCGTTTTTAAATGAATAGCTCTTTGTGTTTAACAGGAGGCCTACGAATTTTCAGTCTCTACAAGTATTTCCATTTTTTCGTTTCAAATACCATTAACATTTTAATTTTATCATAAAATGATTATAATTAATAAGAATAAATAATTAGCGACATGCATTTCTCTGTATACGTAGGTCTTATGATGCGTCAGAGAACGTTTTCTCCAAATGGGTCTCGGGCTCAAATAATTGATGAAATGGACTCCGGGTTCAGTAATTGACGAAATGGTTCAGGCTCAGACGGACTCGGGCTCAATAATTCAAGAAATGATTCAAGCGGTATCGGATTCAACAGCTTTGAGCTCGGGGTGATAAAATTGATCCCGTCCTGAACTCGTTTATGCTAAACTTCATTACAACTATACCAATGAGAGAGTTGATGTGATGAACGTAAGAATGTCTCAAGTGGAATGGGATGAGTTGTTCACGGTTTGTATAAAATTTTATGAGCGAAGTATTCTTTGAATTACTCATCCAGATCCATAACCATTGTTAGTTTATTAAAGTGTCTCAAGACAGACAACAGTGGAATACGATTTTGGCGGAAGAATAGAAACATAATTCATTACAGCTCACAGAATGTTTATTTCATTTTCAAAAAAAAAAGCCACCAATGTTTTGGCTTTGTCGTGTGTAGATATTCACTACTTTGTTTTTACAGATAACTCTTTTTGAGTTGGATAGATATTGATGAAATGTTACGATTCGTATTTTTCGAATATCCCAATAGTTTTCATACAAAACCTAGGCATATAATAGGCACATAATACAAACCAAAAAATGACGATTCTGATTCATTTCTAGAAATTTTTTGAGCAAATACTATTAGGTGCATAATAATCAGTTCATAGTATTCATCAAAAATGTATGTTTTTGGTTCTTAATCATAATATTTTAATAATTGCTAAAAAATAGCGTTTTTTCCAATTTATTACTTAATAGAATTGTATTTTTTCGGTTTAAGAGAGAGACGTTTTCCTGCGGCTGTTTCAGAATATAGTTTTTTATTTTCCTAGTGGCTCTTCACTAAGTTTGGGTTGGACTCGATTTTTAACAGCATATCGTAAAAATCGAGGTCAGTGAACCAGTAAGGCCGCAAAGTTTGCATAAAAAATATTAAAATGAATTTAACATTTTCTTTGCATCCGATAGATGCCACTAGTTCACTTTAGAGTAGGGGTTCTCAATTTGGGGTACGCGGTAAATTGTTTTGGGGTACGCCGTGAGAGCTCAAAAGTCGCTAGATATATGTTATATATATATATATGTTTTATGTTATTCCCATTGTTATACTATAACTATAGTTTTATCCATCTACACAAGGGGTACGCCAGTTACATACACATTTCCAGGGGGTACGTGAAGCATAAAAGGTTGAGAACCACTGATATATATGTTATATTTTATTCCAATTGTTATACTATAACTATAGTTTTATCTATCTATACAAGGGGTACGCCAGTTACATACACATTATCAGGGGGTACGTGAAGCATAAAAGGGTGAGAACCACTGATATATTGTTTTATTTTATTCCCATTGTTATACTATAATTATAGATTTATCTATCTATACAAGGGGTACGCCAGTTACATACACATTTCCAGGGGGTACGTGAAGCATAAAAGGTTGAGAACCACTGACATATATGTTTTATTTTATTCCCATTGTTATAACTATAGTTTCATCTATCTATACAAGGGGTACGCCAGTTACATACACATTTCCAGGGGGTACGTGAAGCATAAAAGGTTGAGAACCACTGATATATATGTTTTATTTTATTCCCATTGTTATACTATAACTATAGTTTTATCTATCTATACAAGAGGTACGCCAGTTACATATACATTTCCAGGGGGTACGTGAAGCATAAAAGGTTGAGAACCACTGATATATATGATTTATTCCCATTGTTATAATATAACTATAGTTTTATCTATCTATACAAGAGGTACGCCAGTTAGATATACATTTCCGACGGTACGTGAAGCATAAAAGGTTGAGAACCACTGATATATATGTTTTATATTATTCCCATTGTTATACTATAAATATAGTTTTATCTATCTATACAAGAGGTACGCCTGTTACATATACATTTCCAGGGGGTACGTGAAGCATAAACGTTGAGAACCACTGATATATATGTTTTATTCCAATTGTTATACTATAACTATAGTTTTATCTATCTATACAAGAGGTACGCTAGTTACATATACATTTCCAGGGGGTACGTGAAGCATAAAAGGTTTAGAACCACTGATATATATCTTTTATTCCCATTGTTACACTATAACTATAGTTTTATCTATCTATACAAGAGGTACGCCAGTTACATATACATTTCCACGGGGTACGTGAAGCATAAAAGGTTGAGAACCACTGATATATATGTTTTATTTTATTCCCATTGTTATACTATAACTATAGTTTTATCTATCTATACAAGAGGTACGCCAGTTACATGTACATTTCCAGGGGGTACGTGAAGCATAAAAGGTTGAGAACCACTGATATATATGTTTTATTTTATTCCCATTGTTATACTATAAATATAGTTTTATCTATCTATACAAGAGGTACGCCAGTTACATGTACATTTCCAGGGGGTACGTGAAGCGTAAAAGGTTTAGAACCACTGATATATACGTTTTATTTTATTCCCATTGTTATACTATAACTATAGTTTTATCTATCTATACAAGAGGTACGCCAGTTACATATACGTTACCAGGGGGTACGTGAAGCATAAAAAGGTTGAGAACCACTGATATATATCTTTTATTCCCATTGTTGTACTATAACTATAGTTTTATTTATCTATACAAGAGGTACGCCAGTTACATATACATTTCCAGGGGGTACGTGAAGCATAAAAGGTTGAGAACCACATATATATATATGTTTTATTTTATTCCCATTGTTATACTATAACTATAGTTTTATCTATCTATACAAGAGGTACGCCAGTTACATATACATTTCCAGGGGGTACGTGAAGCATAAAAGGTTAAGAACCACTGATATATATGTTTTATTTTATTCCCATTGTTATACTATAACTATAGTTTTATCTATCTATACAAGAGGTACGCCAGTTACATGTACATTTCCACGGGGTACGTGAAGCATAAAAGGTTGAGAACCACTGATATATATGTTTTATTTTATTCCCATTGTTATACTATAAATATAGTTTTATCTATCTATACAAGAGGTACGCCAGTTACATGTACATTTCCAGGTGGTACGTGAAGCGTAAAAGGTTGAGAACCACTGATATATACGTTTTATTTTATTCCCATTGTTATACTATAACTATAGTTTTATCTATCTATACAAGAGGTACGCCAGTTACATATACGTTTCCAGGGGGTACGTGAAGCATAAAAGATTGAGAACCACTGATATACATGTTTTATTTTATTCCCATTGTTATACTATAACTATAATTTTATCTATCTATACAAGAGGTACGCCAGTTACATATACATTTCCAGGGGGTACGTGAAGCATAAAAGGTTGAGAACCACTGATATATATCTTTCATTCCCATTGTTGTGCTATAACTATAGTTTTATTTATCTATACAAGAGGTACGCCAGTTACATATACATTTCCAGGGGGTACGTGAAGCATAAAAGGTTGAGAACCACATATACATATGTTTTATTTTATTCCCATTGTTATACTATAACTATAGTTTTATCTATCTATACAAGAGGTACGCCAGTTACATATACATTTCCAGGGGGTACGTGGAGCATAAAAGTTTGAGAACCACTGATATATATGTTTTATTTTATTCCCAAGTAATACTATAACTATAGTTTTATCTATCTATACAAGAGGTACGCCAGTTATTTATACATTTCCAGGGGGTACGTGAAGCGTAAAAGGTTGAGAACCACTGATATATATGTTTTATTTTATTCCCATTGTTATACTATAACTATAGTTTTATCTATCTATACAAGGGGTACGCCAGTTACATGCACATTTCCAGGGGGTACGTGAAGCATAAAATGTTGAGAACCACTGATATACATGTTTTATTTTATTCCCATTGTTAAACTATTACTATAGTTTTATCTATCTATACAAGAGGTACGCCAGTTACATATATATTTCCAGGGGGTACGTGAAGCATAAAAGGTTGAGAACCACTGATATATATCTTTTATTTCCATTGTTATACTATAACTATAGTTTTATTTATCTATACAAGAGGTACGCCAGTTACATATACATTTCCAGGGGGTACGTGAAGCATTAAAGGTTGAGAACCACATATATATATGTTTTATTTTATTCCCATTTTTATACTATACTATAGTTTTATCTATCTATACAAGAGGTACGCCAGTTACATATACATTTCCAGGGGGTACGTGGAGCATAAAAGGTTGAGAACCACTGATATATATGTTTTATTTTATTCCCATGTAATACTATAACTATAGTTTTATCTATCTATACAAGAGGTACGTCAGTTACATATACATTTCCAGGGGGTACGTGAAGCATAAAAGGTTGAGAACCACTGATATATATGTTATATTTTATTCCCATTGTTATACTATAACTATAGTTTTATCTATCTATACAAGAGGTACGCCAGTTACATATACATTTCCAGGGGGTACGTGAAGCATAAAAGGTTGAGAAACACTGATATACATGTTTTATTTTATTCCCATGTAATACTATAACTATAGTTTTATCTATCTATACAAGAGGTACGCCAGTTACATATACATTTCCAGGGGGTACGTGAAGCATAAAAGGTTGAGAACCACTGATATGTATGTTTTATTTTATTCCCATTGTTATACTATAACTATAGTTTTATCTATCTATACAAGAGGTACGCCAGTTACATATACATTTCCAGGGGGTACGTGAAGCATAAAAGGTTGATAAACACTGATATACATGTTTTATTTTATTCCCATGTAATACTATAACTATAGTTTTATCTATCTATACAAGAGGTACGCCAGTTACATATACATTTCCAGGGGGTACGTGAAGCATAAAAGGTTGAGAACCACTGATATATATGTTATATTTTATTCCCATTGTTATACTATAACTATAGTTTTATCTATCTATACAAGAGGTACGCCAGTTACATATACGTTTCCAGGGGGTACGTGAAGCATAAAAGGTTGAGAAACACTGATATACATGTTTTATTTTATTCCCATGTAATACTATAACTATAGTTTTTTCTATCTATACAAGAGGTACGCCAGTTACATATACATTTCCAGGGGGTACGTGAAGCATAAAAGGTTGAGAAACACTGATATACATGTTTTATTTTATTCCCATGTAATACTATAACTATAGTTTTATCTATCTATACAAGAGGTACGCCAGTTACATATACATTTCCAGGGGGTACGTGAAGCATAAAAGGTTGAGAACCACTGATATATATGTTATATTTTATTCCCATTTTTATACTATACTATAGTTTTATCTATCTATACAAGAGGTACGCCAGTTACATATACATTTCCAGGGGGTACGTGAAGCATAAAAGGTTGAGAAACACTGATATATATGTTTTATTTTATTCCCATGTAATACTATAACTATAGTTTTATCTATCTATACAAGAGGTACGTCAGTTACATATACATTTCCAGGGGGTACGTGAAGCATAAAAGGTTGAGAACCACTGATATATATGTTATATTTTATTCCCATTGTTATACTATAACTATAGTTTTATCTATCTATACAAGAGGTACGCCAGTTACATATACATTTCCAGGGGGTACGTGAAGCATAAAAGGTTGAGAAACACTGATATACATGTTTTATTTTATTCCCATGTAATACTATAACTATAGTTTTATCTATCTATACAAGAGGTACGCCAGTTACATATACATTTCCAGGGGGTACGTGAAGCATAAAAGGTTGAGAACCACTGATATGTATGTTTTATTTTATTCCCATTGTTATACTATAACTATAGTTTTATCTATCTATACAAGAGGTACGCCAGTTACATATACATTTCCAGGGGGTACGTGAAGCATAAAAGGTTGAGAAACACTGATATACATGTTTTATTTTATTCCCATGTAATACTATAACTATAGTTTTATCTATCTATACAAGAGGTACGCCAGTTACATATACATTTCCAGGGGGTACGTGAAGCATAAAAGGTTGAGAAACACTGATATACATGTTTTATTTTATTCCCATGTAATACTATAACTATAGTTTTATCTATCTATACAAGAGGTACGCCAGTTACATATACATTTCCAGGGGGTACGTGAAGCATAAAAGGTTGAGAACCACATATATATATGTTTTATTTTATTCCCATTTTTATACTATAACTATAGTTTTATCTATCTATACAAGAGGTACGCCAGTTACATATACATTTTCAGGGGGTACGTGGAGCATAAAAGGTTGAGAACCACTGATATATATGTTTTATTTTATTCCCATGTAATACTATAACTATAGTTTTATCTATCTATACAAGAGGTACGCCAGTTACATATACATTTCCAGGGGGTACGTGAAGCATAAAAGGTTGAGAAACACTGATATACATGTTTTATTTTATTCCCATGTAATACTATAACTATAGTTTTATCTATCTATACAAGAGGTACGCCAGTTACATATACATTTCCAAGGGGTACGTGAAGCATAAAAGGTTGAGAACCACATATATATATGTTTTATTTTATTCCCATTTTTATACTATAACTATAGTTTTATCTATCTATACAAGAGGTACGCCAGTTACATATACATTTTCAGGGGGTACGTGGAGCATAAAAGGTTGAGAACCACTGATATATATGTTTTATTTTATTCCCATGTAATACTATAACTATAGTTTTATCTATCTATACAAGAGGTACGCCAGTTACATATACATTTCCAGGGGGTACGTGAAGCATAAAAGGTTGAGAACCACTGATATATATCTTTTATTCCCATTGTTATACTATAACTATAGTTTTATTTATCTATACAAGAGGTACGCCAGTTACATATACATTTCCAGGGGGTTCGTGAAGCATAAAACGTTGAGAACCACATATATATATATATGTTTTATTTTATTCCCATTTTTATACTATAACTATAGTTTTATCTATCTATACAAGAGGTACGCCAGTTACATATACATTTCCAGGGGGTACGTGGAGCATAAAAGGTTGAGAACCACTGATATATATGTTATATTTTATTCCCATTGTTATACTATAACTATAGTTTTATCTATCTATACAAGAGGTACGCCAGTTACATATACATTTCCAGGGGGTACGTGGAGCATAAAAGGTTGAGAACCACTGATATATATGTTTTATTTTATTCCCATGTAATACTATAACTATAGTTTTATCTATCTATACAACAGGTACGCCAGTTACATATACATTTCCAGGGGGTACGGGAAGCATAAAAGGTTGAAAACCACATATGTATATGTTTTATTTTATTCCAATTGTTATACTATAACTATAGATTTATCTATCTATACAAGAGGTACGCCAGTTACATATACATTTCCAGGGGGTACGTGAAGCATAAAAGGTTGAGAACCACTGATATATATCTTTTATTCCCATTGTTATACTATAACTATAGTTTTATTTATCTATACAAGAGGTACGCCAGTTACATATACATTTCCAGGGGGTACGTGAAGCATAAAAGGTTGAGAAACACTGATATACATGTTTTATTTTATTCCCATGTAATACTATAACTATAGTTTTATCTATCTATACAAGAGGTACGCCAGTTACATATACATTTCCAGGGGGTACGTTAAGCATAAAAGGTTGAGAACCACATATATATATGTTTTATTTTATTCCCATTTTTATACTATAACTATAGTTTTATCTATCTATACAAGAGGTACGCCAGTTACATATACATTTTCAGGGGGTACGTGGAGCATAAAAGGTTGAGAACCACTGATATATATGTTTTATTTTATTCCCATGTAATACTATAACTATAGTTTTATCTATCTATACAAGAGGTACGCCAGTTACATATACATTTCCAGGGGGTACGGGAAGCATAAAAGGTTGAGAAACACTGATATACATGTTTTATTTTATTCCCATGTAATACTATAACTATAGTTTTATCTATCTACACAAGAGGTACGCCAGTTACATATACATTTCCAGGGGGTACGTGAAGCATAAAAGGTTGAGAACCACATATATATATGTTTTATTTTATTCCCATTTTTATACTATAACTATAGTTTTATCTATCTATACAAGAGGTACGCCAGTTACATATACATTTCCAGGGGGTACGTGAAGCATAAAAGGTTGAGAACCACTGATATGTATGTTTTATTTTATTCCCTTTGTTATAGTATAACTATAGTTTTATCTATCTATACAAGAGGTACGCCAGTTACATATACATTTCCAGGGGGTACGTGAAGCATAAAAGGTTGAGAAACACTGATATACATGTTTTATTTTATTCCCATGTAATACTATAACTATAGTTTTATCTATCTATACAAGAGGTACGCCAGTTACATATACATTTCCAGGGGGTACGTGAAGCATAAAAGGTTGAGAACCACTGATATATATGTTATATTTTATTCCAATTGTTATACTATAACTATAGTTTTATCTATCTATACAAGGGGTACGCCAGTTACATACACATTTCCAGGGGATACGTGAAGCATAAAAGGTTGAGAACCACTGATATACATGTTATATTTTATTCCAATTGTTATACTATAACTATAGTTTTATCTATCTATACAAGGGGTACGCCAGTTACATACACATTTCCAGGGGGTACGTGAAGCATAAAAGGTTGAGAACCATTGTTCTGAACGATCGTTATATGATGGAATTAAATACACTGATTTTCATAAATTAAGGAAAATCCCTACGTTAACCCTTTGGATACCAAGCTGTTAATAAATACTAAGCTACTACAATTTAAATTAAAAAATTCAAATATTTCCCCTTCTTAAAAGTGAAGCTGTCGTGTCCCTCTAAATTATTTTCATATTTATTGTTATTGTATTTATCAACGATATAAGCTTATATATAACGGGGATGCCATAAAAGACTTTAAGGCATCTCCGTCACTAGCCGGAGAGATAAGGTTTGAGTGACCGAGAGGAACGACGGTGAGACAAAGAAAATTAAGGGTAAAGAAGGAAATGTTCTATAGATGGAATGTAAAATGAACTACCTGCAGCGCTTATATATAAAATATATAACGGGGATGCCATAAATGACTTTAAGGCATCTCCGTCACTAGCCGGAGAGATAAGGTTTGAGTGACCGAGAGGAACGACGGTGAGACAAAGAAAATTAAGGGTAAAGAAGGAAATGTTCCATAGATGGAATGTAAAATGAACGACTGCAGCGCCGTTCTCGGTAGAGCATGCAACGTGCTTGGTAGAAAAGCCGATATCCAGGCAATGCTATTCCATTCACTATATTCGAAACTAGCAAGTAATAGTAAAAATCTTATTCGTAAATTACTTTTAAAAAAATCAAACTGAAATAAGTTATTAATTAGTTATTGAGGAACTTAAATTTAATCTTATTAATTATATTCATTAATATATTATAAAAATTATATTTTATTCAGATGAAACCAGAAGAAAACTTTTATTTTTGTCATTTTCAGTAAAGTCTTTTACTAGATGTAATTCGTTTTCTATGCAAAAAAAAATCAAAAGATAGCAATTTGAATGTACTGCAAAAAGTATAAAAATACCATTGTTTTCATGCTATTCTATAAAAAAAATTATCTTACTTTATTTCTGTCGAACTTCCCAAATAATATTCCGATGTTTACGTTTTCCTTGAATACAAGTGACCAAAAAATTTTTTTTTCTTTCTTTGTTGGTTGAAAATTGTCATTTAATGTTGGAGGCTTTCCTGGAAACCTGAATTTAACGGGCAATTAACAGGAAATTTAATTGGAAAATACAAAGAACTGGTATCTACTTTGAAGTTTGCGTTCAACCATGCACATTTTCTTTAGAGTAATTCCCTGGATCTATGCATATTAATACTTTTTAAGTTCCAGATATTTTTTTACATACAACCGCTGTCATTAAAAAAACTATTAAATAATCGAATTATTCTATTCTATTATTTACTAGTATTTCACTTATATTAAAAATCAACAAACGAAATTACGTTTTAAAGCTGAATTATTAATAAGAATCACAGAATGTAAAATTTAGCATTAATGTAATTTTTTTACGAAAATTTCAATCCCACAGCAATGACAGCTAACCATTAGGAGTTGTTATTCCAAATCTTTTTAGTCTCACAGTAGCAAAATAACATATATTCTAGAATTTTGTTTTTAGGCGTAGATGACAGGATATGATTTTGTTGTATTTCCTTCGGTTTTGCTCACAACCACAGAAAATGCCCTTACAGCTGCTTGACCACTTACACTTTAGTGGTTATAAGAAGCATATTATTGTTAATAATGTTTCCACTTCATGTTAATATTGAACAGCACTACACACAAAACAAATTTTAAATCGCATTTTTATTTAGGTGTAAAATTCAGTTACTATTTAGTGTAAAATTTATGTGATACATGAGATGGCAAATTTGGAATTAATCCCAAGGCTGCCGATAATGTCAGCAACCATCCTTGAAGACATGGAAAGTGAATCTTTTTGTCCCCGGTCTGAAACTGAATGCTGCAGATGACTCAATGAAAGTTTTCCACGAACTCAAGCGTCCAAAGTTTGCTATCAATGCTGAGATTTTGTTCTGTGTTTAAATATGCTACTATTCAAAATGTCAAACAGATTATTTGTGATGGAACAAAAATCAGCAATATGGCTAGCACTGGCTGGCAGATGCTTTAATACACTTAAATAGCATAAGGCAGTGGCTACTGATTGTCTGAAAACTTGAGATGCAAGGCAGTGGCGACTCGTAGCTAAAATTAGTGGGGGTGCTGCTCCAGAAAATTTTTACCCTTTGTTTTAAAATTGTGTAAAACGAAACAAACATGTATAAAAAGAAAATTTTTTCAGAAACTTGATAAAATCCTAAAAGAACAAAATCAAACATTTTTTACTTACTTTAACCTTAATTGTTACAGTTCGAGCTTAATCTATTCATTTAAAAATGAAATCCATTCTCCTTGTTTTAATTTGCGCGAAAAAAAATGAATCAAATAGAATAGCTGGAAGCAGGATAATAATCTAATTCTACACTTTATCACATTCAAAAATATGGTACACGGTTTTTAAGCACAACACACGCGGAGTAAAAAAAAACTACCTTCAACCAGCACGCCAGGGTTGGCACTGCGGGAACGACAGCGCTCTCTCTCCCTTGCAGCCTCGCGTGTAGCTTCCTATGTGCGCATGCGCACAACAGTCAAACACCTCGCCGCTAGTACTGTGAAGCGCACAGTTCCATACAAAGATTTTTGTATCTTTTTCAAAAACTGGGGGATGGCTACTGACCTTAAGCTTAAGGATTATATATTGTACAAGTATAAAGAAAGAATTAAAGAAAAAATTACTCATTATATTAAATGTTATCGATAATATCAAGTTGCAATTGGGGGTGCTGCAGTTCCACAGTGCCTATACACGAGCCGCCACTGATGCAAGGTTTATTCGCATTACACTCAAGCCATCGATAATAACATGTTTTTTTGTTAGTTTGAGCACAATATGGTGTGGCAGCAGTGCCGGCTCAAGGTACCGACAACTCGGGCAGTTGCCCGGGCGCGTAGTGTGCTTAGGGGCGCCATCAAAGATTTTCCAAAAAAAAAGAAAAAGTGAAAATAATAAATATTTTTTCAATCTGACGTTTTTAAGATGGAAAAACAGCAGGTGATGTGTATATATGTAGAGAGAGAGTGTGAGTGTCACTTTTAACGACACGCAAAGATGCTCGGTGGTCAAATCTCTAGTGTAAGTTCACGCGGAGTTTATTATTGATATTGGCGTTACTGTACGATACGTTTTTACACTAGAAAGGCAACAAAGTATCTGTTCAGTATCTTCTCAGACGTCAAAGTGACAACTGTCAGTTTTTCTTTTGCTTCTGAGATTGTTCTTGTTTTTTGGTTTCTGCCATTTATAATGATATACCGTAGTGTTTTTATTTGTTTTCTTTAGACATTTTCGATTTATTTTATTTTTTACTACTCCTAAAATTAGGTAATGCCTCCAAAAATGTTATCCGGCTATGAAAACAGAAAAGGACGTTTTCAACAAGAAGAAGCAGTCAAGAAACACCCAAAGGTATCAAGTTTTTTCAGTCCTAAGTCAAACAGTGGGAACAATGCAGGCTCAACTTCTTCAGCTACATATATCTGTCCAGATTTGTCATCTAATGATTGTGAAGTCAAACCCACTGAAGATACTGTACTTTCTGAAGAAAAGAACAACTGCATGCATGAATTAAAAGATCAGGATCACAACTGTAATGTGGCTGAAGACAGTCTTAGGCAATAATGTCACACTCACAGCAAGGAATACTGGGAAAGTTGAAAATAAATTTGAAAACTCAATCAAAATAAATGTCAAATACAATGATCCAGCACAATTGCCAGATGAATTATCAATAGCTGAAAGTGATCACATCATTATGAATGGGCCACATCCTATTAATAAACAGTACAGTTTTCCAAAAGATACAAATATACGTAGTTTCTATGTGACAATGATGTATAGGAAAATAAACAATGGTGAGAATTTTCTTAGAAGGTAGCTTATTTATTCAGAGAGAACCAATAAAATTTATTGCTTTTGTTGCAAAATTTTTGGCTTCGCCAGTCAATGTTAGGAAAATCTGGAATTAATGACTGGAAGCATGCTCATGAATACTTACAGTCACATGAAAATGTCAGTTTTGGAGAATAAGTTAAGGTACTAAGAAAATAATGATATAAATGGATGTGATCTCTTGACTGAACTAGATATAGCCAAAGAATTATTTCCTGAAGATGTAAAGCTTCCAATAGAAGACGCTAGGTTCATAAACACTAATAAGTTACAGGATGTCATGCCAAATCTGTGGGTTGCATTAAGAATGATGCTTACAATGCCTATTACTGTGGCCGCTGGGGAGAGAAGCTTTAGTAAACTAAAGCTTATAAAAACATACTTACGGTCATCCATGTCTCAAGACAGAATGAATTCTTTGGCAATTTTGTCTATAGAAAATGATATTGCAAAGAATATAAATATAGAAAGTGCCATGAAAAGATTTGCTGATCTAATGGATAGAAAAAAAAATGTTTTAGGTAGGCTAATTGTTCATACTGTCCAAATACTGGTTCAGAAAAAAAAACACAATATTACTGTTCATTGTTTGTTACAAAACAACCCAGGTAATAAACTCATTTCTATATTTTTAGTTTTTTCCTTGTGAAAATGTTTATAATTATACTTAAAAAGGGCGCCGAATTTCAGCTTGCCCAGGGTGCCAGCAACCATAGGGCCGGCCCTGCATGTACCACAGCTGATTTTAAGGTTTCACCTTCCAACATCCACAGAGATTGTTGAGTCTCAGGGTCAGTAAGAGAATCAATAAATTGCAATTGAGCTAAGTTATCTTGAATATCTGGTGGACAGTTACTATAAGCTAAACTAGGTAGACGCTCAGTATCACTAGCAAATTCTTGCCGTTTCACCATTCTTCTATATACATTGTTTCAATTGTGTCATTAGTATTGTTTTAAATACACGCTGCGTATATTTGCATGTTGTCGTCCTCAGTGACGTCATTATTTCATCCAATGACTTTCAATCTTGGATCACGGTTTCTGCTGCCCTTAACTATTAACATATGACGTTCCTAAAGGAATTCCTTCTGGGTGTTCTTTTTTCAATGCTGTTGATGTGTGTTCAACCCCAGTCTTAGCAAATGCGGGGTTCATTAGTTCAAAAACAAATAACAATGAAACAAAAGCTAAACTGCTAAAACATTTACACTGCACACAAATATCAATTTTCTAGCCGAAATAAATCATTAGAAATATTAGTTTGAAGTTTTCAAATTTTCCCCCCTTTCAAAGGACGCATTTTAAACTTTCGAGAGATTCGAAAAGAATGAATCGTAATAGTTTATCAATTCCTATGGAACCCAAAATAATTTTTTATTCATCCCTAAGAACTACATAATTGCGTTTCTCTCCCCCCCGGAAGTATTGGTGAAAATCATTTCTTCAATTCAAAACGTCATGACCTTCACATTTCACTAACAAATTTTTTAAATTGTAACATAATAACATCATTTGAAATATTCGTTTAAATTTTGCCGATTCGAAATTTCTCCACCGTCAGACAATGCAATTGTGACTTTTACGACATTACGAAAGTGCAGATCATAATATTTCGTCAACACCTATCCAACACAAAAAACGTTTTTAATATATCACTAAAAACAAAGAAGATGAATGTCTACAAACGGACAGCCATATATGCAGAAGACAAAGTGAAAACATTAACTCGTCTTTGTTTTTCTTTAGAATGAAAAACAGCTAAAAATAACGATTTTTAAATAATATATTCGTAACGATGTGATGTTCTTAATTTTTTTTGTTTGTAAGGTTCGTTGTTTATTAATTCTGAATTTGTTTCAAGTTTAAGCAAAATATTACCTTGTGCAATTGACGAACCAAAAAAATGTGGAATATCTATCCAGTCAGTTTGTTAGAAATCTTTTGGGATTAGTTGTAACAGAATAAAAAGTTTTCGACACAAAATAAAAGTCTTTTTAGATATGTAAATGATTATGAAATGTATCTGTTAAAATATTGGACTACATATATGAGATAATCTTCGCAACTTTAGTTAATGGTTTGCGAAATGGGTTCGTTAATTGCTACTTGAAAACTGAAACCTAAATTGAGTAGTTTTATCGAACCATGAATAAAATTTCGTTTTCTGTATTGGTCAAAATTGTATGAAAACGGATTGCAACTGATTTAGTGACACATGTCTTTTAACGAACAAACTGATCCAAAAACGATTTTGATATTTATGAGCTATGAAAAGAAAAACGAAATTAAAAATGCATTCATTTCGTAAAATGTGAATTTTTATATTAAAAATAAAATTTTAGATGACACTTTTATTTAGAAAATATTTTATAGCAAATTGAGAATGAAAAAAGTACAGAATTTGTAACCACCTGCCCTTGGCTACCATTTTATTATTAAATGAAAGGAAAATTACTCAACACAATTCCGATGACGTCACCGAATCAGTGGATTTAGCAGAACAAAAAAAATAATTGTTTACATCGATACGTAACAATGGTCGAAACTCAAAAATAAAAGCAAATGGGAAAAAAACTATTTGATGTTTTAGCATTGTATGACGAGAATTGTGTGCTTGGTGTCTATGAATTTTGAGTAGAGGTAAGTCCTTATGAGTTGAATTAGTGATAAATAAAGATGTTTAAGAGTGCGCATGTTATTGACGCGTCTTTGGACTTGCTTAAACGTAAGGATGAATATGAATTCCTCCATGATATTGGAGAAGGAGGATTCGGTAAGGTCATAGCGTTGTATGACAAAATAAATGCTCGTGAAGTAGCAGCCAAGATAGTGGCAGAAGCTTCTAATGGCGAAAATATGTTTTGGCCTCATTTATACCACGACAACATTGTCTGTTTGTTTGAAACAATGCCTCTAATAAGCAACGCAAAGGCATTCTTTATGCCCTTAATGGGTACCGATCTCTTTAATACATGAACGTGAATTTTTTACTGCTCCAGATTGCATAACAAGAAAAAAGGGTTTTGTTTTTGATTTTCTCAAAGGATTGGATTATTTACATAATCAAGGATTAACTCACAATGACTTAAAAGAGGAGAACATCCTCATTAATAGAGAAATGAATAAAGCTGTCATAACTGATTTCTCATTTCTAAACAAAGCAAGAGAAACAGACTTTAGCAAAATAGCCGCCCCTTTTCTGTATTTACCACCGGAAATTGTATCTGCTAGAATGCACGGCCCATTTGATGCCATAGATGCTGAGCTCTGGGTGGCAGGAATCGTAAGTCTTCAGATAATGACAAAACAAGCGTTTTCAAAATGCATTAAACTTTGTGCACCTTGTCCCACTTTCGACAGTCACGTTAAACCGATGCTCACGAGCATGAAAGATCCTCGGTTCATGCGTTCGCTTCTGTTAAAGGCTAATCCTGCTTCACCCATTAAAATTGAAGCTGCTAATCAACTAATCACCTTTTTAGATCTCTTTATTTGTGAAGAGCCGCAGAAAAGAGTAAGGGCGAAAGCAGCGCTGCTTCATGATTTCTTCTTGAAAGATGAAGATAATAAGGTTGAGTGTGATGGTGCAAAAGTGATGGACCCCTGTTTTCGTGTGATACCAAGAGGTGCTCATGCTAATAAAGCTGAAGGTTGGAAAAAGCCAAAAACTGTTTCGTCCAATAAAAATACAGATGTTGAAATGAAAGAATGTGATAAAGCTTCACCAACTAATGATGGTAGAAGGATGATACAATTACGCAAATGCGTCGCACGATTTTTCAGGAGAATATTCTGCATGAGTTGCTGCTGTACGTCTACTAATAAAAGGCAAGATTTTAAGATTGGCAAAGTGAATGAACTGCCTCCTGGTGAAATGCATCCTAAAAGATTAATGATAGGTTATAAGCAGCCAAATTCCGTTTCTGATGGTGTTAGTAATGAGAGCAAGAAGAATTCCGGGGTAAAGAAAAAAATCAAAAGAAAGTTAACTGAAAGGCCCAAAAGTGGGGTGTGTGAAAAGTGGAGTGTGTGTGGGAAGAAATGTGTGAAGCAAAAAGAAAGTAAAGATAAAGAATGTGAAAAGAATTTAAAGAAAATGAGAAGAGAGCAAAGGGACCGTGTCAAAGGAAATGCAAATGAGGCAGAAAGCAGTGGTGAGAAAAGTGAAGAAAGTGAATTGGGTCGTAGTTTAGATGAGAAGAAGGCCCAAAGAAAACTGGGAAGAAGTAAACTATAAATCAACACACCCAAAACAAAAGGCTCTTTTAAGAGCCACATATTGTGTAGAAAGGATGCCTGATCGTACAAAGTAAATTATCTAGTAAAGTGGCATTTTCACTGCTCTAAGAAATCTTTGAAGGAAAATCCGAAAACGATACTTAGTATGCGAATTAGCTGGATCAGCATTCTCCTTAAGTGTTGAAGAAGAGAAATTTCCTTGATCCCTCTTTTTCCTTCCACACTAACTGCCTACGTGTGGAGGGATTTTCTCCAGGTTAGAGCAAAACACTCTGACATGGATGGTGCCTTGACGTGGCGTCAGAGCTTTTCACTAAACCATCTGGCAAACATATTTCTATGTAACAGAAAATGCTGATTGACACTTTAATGTAACTTTGTAGTATATTTCTCCCTCTTTTTCCTCCCACGTTAGCTGCCTATATGGCTCAATCGGTAACGCGCTAGGCTCGTAATCTGTAAATCCCAGGTTCGAGTCCCACCTTAGCCAACGTCGAGATTTATCTCCGCAAAACTCTCAGTCAGTAAGGGACACCGATGGGCTTGGAAAAGTCGCCGTCCGTCGGATGGGACGTAAAGTCGTGGCCCCGTTTCAGTGAGACCCTGTGAACTTTAAAAACATGCTGGATGGCCTTGACGGGAGCTACAATCTGTCCAGTGAAACTGTCTTTGAGCCCGCGGGGTTCTTTCGATCTGGCCATTTAGCCCATTTTGGACAAAAAAAGTTTAATTCAGAGGTAAAACCATTGACGATCCTATTTTTTCGTTTTCGGCTGTCCGTAGTTGCGTTAGAGTAAGATGTAGGCATAATTGCTGTATTTGTAACTGCGCTCATTAGTGAACGGCTTAAATATTTCACTCTTGAAACATTGATCCACCCCCCTACCCTCTGAAAAAGTCTTTCCTAATGCCCATTGGAAGTTTCTAGCTGAAATATTTAGTGCGTTGCCTTGACCTAATTCGAAATGGTTTTACACAAATTTGACATCTAAAGTATGCGAAAATAACTGTACAAAATAATCTCTGAATGCTTTTGAATATCGTAAGAAATGAAATACCGATTATTAACATTTTTCTAAATACCATTCCTTTGTTGAATTTTAAATTTTTACCTGAAATTTGTTTATAAATGAGCAAATGAAATTCAAGTGCTCAAATATGTAATTAATTTTTTTTCAGATTCCTAACTATATATATTGAACTTAGGCTCTATGAGATGAGTTCGAGCTCGAGCGAGCTTGGGCCAGAATAATTTAAGTTTCAAATATATAGTAATTTGAAATAAACACCATGTGGGTTTCGATTTTTTTTTACATATTCTCTAGCGTTTTTAAATGAATAGCTCTTTGCGTTTAGCAGGAGGCCTACGAATTTTCAGTCTCTAATAGTATTTCAATTTTTTCGTTTCAAATACCATTAACATTTTAATTTTATCATAAAATGATTATAATTAATAAGAATAAATGATTAGCGACATGCATTTCTCTGTATGCGTAGGTCTTATGATGCGTCAGAGAACGTTTTCTCCAAATGGGTCTCGGGCTCAAATAATTGACGAAATGGACTCCGGGCTCAGTAATTGACGAAATGGTTCATGCTCAGAAGGACTCGGGCTCAATAATTCAAGAAATGATTCAGGCGGTATCGGATTCAATAGCTTTGAGCTCGGGGTGATAAAATTGATCCCGTCCTGAACTCGTTTATGCTAAGCTTCATTGCAACTATACCAATGAGAGAGCTGATGTGATGAACGTAAGAATGTCTCAAGTGGAATGGGATGAGTTCACACTTTGTATAAAATTTTATGAGCGAAGAATTCTTTGAATTCCTCTTCCAGATCCATAACCATTGTTAGTCTATTAAAGTGTCTCAAGACAGACAACAGTGGAATACGATATTGGCGGAAGAATAGAAATATAATTCATTACAGCTCACACATTTTCAAAAAAAAAAGCCATCAATGTTTTCACTTTGTAGATATTCACTATTTTGTTTTTACAGAGAATTCTTTTTGAGTTGGATAGATATTGATGAAATGTTACGATTCGTATTTTTGGAATATCCCAATAGTTTTCATACCAAACCTAGGCACATAATACGAACAATGAAAATGACGATTCTGATCCGTTTCTAGAAAATGTTTTGACCAATACTTTTAGATGCATAATAATCAGTTCATAGCACTCATCAAAAATGCATATTTTTGGTTCTTAATCAAAATATTTTAATAATTGCAAACCCATCGGTGTTCCCTACTGATTGAGAGTTTTGCGGAGACAAATCTCAACGCTGGCCCAGGTGGGACTAGAACCTGGGATCTACCGATTGAGCCATATAGACAGCTAGCATGAGAGACAAAAGAGGGATAAAGATCCTACAAAGTTGCATTAAAGTGTCAATCAGCATTTTCTGTTACATAGAAATATGTCTGCCAGATGGTTTAGTGAAAAGCTCTGACGCCGCGTCAAGGCACCATCCATGTCAGAGTGTTTTGCTCTAACCTGGAGAAAACCCCTCCACACATAGGCAGCTAGTGTGGAAGGAAAAAGAGGGATCAAGAACCACAAAGTTGCATTAAATCGTCAAACAGCATTCTCTGTTGAGCACATTTAATGGAATATTTTGCAGTATCTTGTGCAAGATCTAATTTAAAATAAAAACAATTAGACCTTGCCCCCATCCCTTCCAGTGGCAGAATCCTTCTATGATGCACCTTCCCATATTTACAGGCGACTGTCCACTAGGTCTTTCACCACTAGTGGCAGGTGATCAGAAAGTACTGCTAAGTCACCGGAATGAATGGTTCCGTGTGACCATTTAGCCACTTTGGAATTTTAAAAAATAAATAAATAAAATATACTTACCTATACTTACACAGAAGAGCTTGCTGATGAGAAGTAGAGTGTTTTTTCCAATTCATTAGAATTGTATTTTTTCGTTTTTAGAGATATAAATTTTCTTGCGCTCTTTCAGAATATAGTTTTTTTTTTTCCTGGTGGCTCTTCACTAAATTTGGGTTGGATTCGATTTTTAACAGAATATGGTAAAAACAGAGGTCAGTAATCCAGTAAGGCCGCAAAGTTTGCAAAAAAGTATTGAAATGAATTTCACATTTTCTATTCGTCCGACAGGTGCCACTAATTCACTTTAAAGTAGGGGTTCTCAATGTGGGGTACGCGGTAAAATTTTTTGGGGTACGCCGTGAGAGCTCAAAAGTTGCTAGATATATGTTATATATACAGGGTGTCCCTGAATTCATGGCCCAAATGTGAAGGGATGGTAGTACACACCGAACCCACCAATATTCGCCATAGAATATGCGGCCGCAAACGTAGTGAGGAGTCAGAAATGAAGGACAGACACAGAGGTTTCCAGTGTGACATTTATTGGAGATCATTACAACAAATGCTCAAATGTCCGCCCACCAACGTTGATACAGGCGGCACAATGGCGGAGTAGTGATCGGCGTACCTGCTTGTAAACACCGGGCTTGCCGCGCACATCGGCGGCTGAGAATGCTGGGGTTTGGCCGATCCAGCGCTTTTAAGCCATGCCGCCTTGTCTGCGCCCACTACCAGCACTGGGCTGCATTTGCGGCCGCATATTCCATGACAAATATTGGTGAGTTCGGTGTGTACTACCATCCCCTCTCGTTTGGGCCATGAATTCAGGGACACCCTGTATATATGTTTTACGTTATTCCCTTTGTTATACTATAACTATAGTTTTATCTTTCTATGCAAGAGGTACAGTCGGTGAAAAAAGTATCCGAACATTGTGGTTGATTACAGAATTCAGAAAAAATATCTGGCAACGACTTTTTAGAAATTAGTGATCTGGCAACCTTCGTATCACGTGACACGAAGGTTGCCAGATCAATAATTTCTAAAAAAATCGTTGCCAGATATTTTTTCTGAATTCTGTAATCAACCACAGTGTTCGGATACTTTTTTGACCGACTGTACGCCAGTTATATACACATTTACAGGGGGTAAGTGAAGCATACAAGGTTGAGAACCACTGGTCAATATTATGGTTTTTGTGTGCCACATAGTATCATTTTTCCACGTTATTACGTAAGGCGAACTATTTCTAATCTTGCTTTATTTTTCGCTAATTCCATTTGAACAGTAGTTTGCAATGGCTGTCTAGAGCGTTATTAAAAACAACGTATTATAGAACTTCCTTTTTGCTCTTGGACGTTAATTCTGGTAATTAAATTTTGCAAAAAGCTTCATTGGATTGCTGACTTTGGTTTTCTAATAATTCGCAACACTTCGGACAAAGAATCCTACTCCTAGATTTTCTAGGACTTCCAGTACAAGGACATGCCCTATCATTAACTATATACTGTTCAAAATATACAAAGCATACTTTCAAGTGTATACAAAGCATACTGACTATGCTCATCAAACTTTAGAGTTTGTTTGACCACTGCATCAATCACAACTAAAACAATGCTTGGCAGTGTAAAGGAATTGGAGGCAAGGTTACCTAATTCCGTGTTATTTTGCTTTACCTACGTTGTTTATTGTTAAAATTAAATACAATTGTTCGAGATGAAAGACTACACCATGAACTAAATATCCGTGAAAGGTTTTTGACTAAGCAAATGATACATCCTGACTTAAAATCTTTTTAATGCATATTCCGCGCAATGGTTTCTAAATCCTTGATAGTATTTCGTATTCCGTTATAATGGTGTCTTAACTCAGTGACAGCGTTCCTAACAGTGACATAGCAAGGTGACTGGGCCTTCTCGCGATACTTATTTTTTGAGCCCCTTCCCCCTCCTTAAAAACATATTTTGGAAAAAAAAATTAGGAAATCATTTTTTTAATGAAATAGAAACACCTTTGTTTTATTGTTTTCTTAATTTAATTTTGCAGTGTACACATATAAATCACGAGATATCATATCAGTATCATTCAAGCCAGGATCTGAAAAAATATAATAAGGATGGAAAAAAATGGGGGGGAGCGAGTGCAAGTGACTCAACGGAGCCGAAAAAGGTAAAAAAAAAAGGGGGGGGGGAAGACAAGAGACTGGCTTTGCATTGAAGTATAACATTTTCCCCTCCGCTTTAGAGGTCTTTAAAATTTTTTGAAAAATGTGTGAAATATGCTCATACGGGCTCTGATCTAGAAAAGGGGGAAGGAGCAGGAAATACAATCGAGTCAGACAAACGTAAAGAGGGAGCAGGAAGCTGGTTTTCTAATGCAGCATAAGATTTTTCTCTTATTTTACAAGTCTTTAAAAATTTCGTAAAAAATGCAATGAAATATAAATAAGTTTAATAATTTTTTTGCATCCATTACACATACTCATTCTCAAAGGGTGAAGATATGGCCATATATCGAACACATTACTGTAGTTTGCTCCCACCTGAATCTGAGTAATTTTTCAGTTGCTCTATTAAGCTTTTTTTATACATCCTAAGTATACTTATTAACTTAGTGTTTTTTTAAGATTTCTATGATTTTTTTTTCGCTATTAGAGTAAGAACAATAATTTTAATCTCCTCAACGTAGCAAAACGTAGTTAAAAATATTTTTATTTTATAGACAATTTTCTAGTAACGAAAAAAGAAAACAGACACCCATTATCATGTTATTGTAAGGTAGGTTTTAAGGAGAGTAAGATTACATTTGTGTTTTCAAACTAGCAGATGAGTCTGCGAATTTAGATATCGTTTAACGATACATCAGAGCATTTTATTCTGATATGTGTGAATCTTTACAGAATTGCAGGGAAAATATTTGCCTTCTATTTCAGCCACTAAGGTCTTTGGATATATGTTTGAGATTTATCTAGCATAGTTTCAGAATCTGACATATGAGAATGACTAAAAATAAATTATGAATCTGAACTTCTAATAAACCTGTTTTTCGTTTTAAAAGTCATAACAAAGCGATAATCACTTATTTGATTTCGTCAAATAATAATTTAAATATGAAAATAATTTTGAAATAAGCACTGAGATCTACCATAGCAAGCAAAGGTTTTAAAACAGAAAACTATTGAACACATCAGAGCAGTTTTGAAGACTAGAGGTGACACTGCTCTTCTCTGTATATCGAAAAGGATGGGAAGGGGAGACGGGAAGATTTCTGCCTGAAGGTCGGACACAAGGAGTGGGGTTGCGGTTGGTTCAATTAGCGGCTGCCTATGATCGGGGGCAAGGAAACAAGCAGGAGAGAGTTGAGGCGGCAGTCGGCCGGACCGGCGTTTTGCATGACGGCCGGCAAATATACGGAATGGCTTTCAAAAGGTTAAGAAAATAAGCGCAAAATTGCGATGGTATCAGTTAATGTCGGATTGAAAGGGATCAATGGAGTAAATCTACCCATCTTGGACAAGTTTGAACTGGCAATCTAAGTGATAGGAGCAAAATTTGTATACTCTCTCATAGCAGTAGACAAGGAATTTAGTGGAAAATATGAAGCCATATTTGGTTACGATTTGTTGAGAGCTCAAGGTTTTGTGTGGGATTTGAAGAATCAAATGTTAGAAAGAGAGAGCGAGTCATGCCCCCTTCGCTATGCCCCTGAGCCCAAGGGAGATCTACCCTGTCATAATTTGGAAAATGAGTCACGGAATTAATAGTGAAGCCATTTCGGCCACGATGGAAAGAGCTGTAAATAAGATAATGATAGCCCCTCCTACTGAAAGGATTGTTTTGGTGAGGAGCACTCAAGGAGACCTCGCTTCCAAAACAGTCTTAGCACAGCAATGGGAAGGAATAAGAAACGAAACAATAAGATTAGCAAGGTCCCTAAATGTTGTGGATAACAATGGACTACTAAACATTAGAGTCGCGAATGTCTCGCAGCAGCCAGTGTGGATAAACAGGGGTATGAAACTGGCAACTTCAGAAACCCTGCAGGCGATGCAGGTGAAATATGTAAATGCAATTGAGAAAACTAAGTCTGAGCCCCTGTTCATTGATGACTTTGATTTAACACATGTCTCACACAAGATGCGCAAACCCTTGGGAGCCCTTCTAATGAGAAATAGAGATGTTTTCGCTGGAGATATAAGTGAGCTTAGTAGCACAGACGTTATCTATCATGAGATACATTTAGAGGATGATAGACCTGTTAGACGCTCTGCATATCGAGTGCACTATGCCATGCATTCAGTATTGGATGAACAAATAAAGGAACTCCTCGACAATGGCATAATTCGTGAAAGTGTCTCGCCATATGCTGCGCCTATCCTGCTAGTAAAGAAACGTGATGGAAGCTACTGATTTTGCGTTTGATTATAGAGCCCACAATGCCAAAATCATCCCAGACTCCTACCCCTTACCTTTGATCAATGAGGGCATTGATTTATAGCAGATGCGAGCTATTTCAGCTCATTAGATATGACATCTGGCTATTATAAAGTGCCTGTACATCCAAGGGATATGGAAAAAACAGCATTCATCAGTAAAATGGTCTGTATGAATTTGCACGACTTCCGTTTGGCTTTAAATGTGCACCCACCAGCTTTCAGCGCTTATCAATGCGATGTTCTTGGACTGAAAAGTGATCAGATTTTGATATACCTTGACGATATCATCGTGGCATCAAAAACATTCGAGCAACATTTGTCTAAATTACAGACCGTCTTTGATACGTTGCGAAAATTTAAGCTCAAGCTCAAGCCTCAAAAATGTCAATTCTTAAGAGAATCTGTATCCTATATGGGACACCTGATTACCTCCCAGGGAGTTAAACCCAATGCGCGAAATCTTGATGCAATCAAAAACTTCGCCATTCCGAAGTCAGTGAAGAAGGTGAGAGCCTTCCTGGGTTTGACGGGCTACTACCGCAGGTTTATTGACAAATATGCTGAGATCGCCCTACCTTTGATAAGCTTGATAAAGAAAGATAGATCCTTTGTGCGGACCGCTGACGCAGAGAGGACTTTTTAAGAACTGAAATTAAAACTGATGACGGAACCCGTGTTGATCTATCTCAACTTCGAAAAGATTTTTTTTATCCATTGATGCCAGCGGAGAAGCTGGGGCTGCAGTAATTGAGCAGGAATGAAAAAGCGGAGTTAGACAAGCAGTTTCCTATGCTAGCCAGAAATTAAAGGCAGCAGAAACCCGATATTCCACCATTGAAAAGGACGCTCTGGCAGTTAAATTCGGCATAAATTATTTTAAACTTATTTATATGGGAAGAAGTTTACAATCACCAGTGACCACGCCCCACTGTCATACCTCTTGAAACTAAAGGACACGTCAAGCAGGTTCGCAAAGTAGAATTTAGCCCTTCAGGGCTATGACTTCTATATTATTTATAGGCCTGGGAAACATAATATCCCCGATGATATATTACCTCGTAATAAAAATACCAATGAGGAGAATGTAATTTTGTCTAACAAGTTCGCAGACAAGCAACAGCTTCGGGATCTACAGAGGGAAGACACCCAGATAAGGGATTTAACAGAATTTTTAGAGGGAGCTAGCAGCAAGCTTCAGCAAAAGATGCCTGATTTACCTGGAAGACGGGATGCTTTTCCATTATTCAGGCCACACAGGAAGGATGTCAGAAATGAGCTCGCACAACAACTAGTTATATCCAAGAGTTTAGCTGGACAGATTTTAGAACTCTGCCACGACCTGCCATGCTCTGGTCATTTGGGGGAACTGAAGACGCTACAACACATTCGATCTCAATATTTCTGGCGGGGAATGTATGCAGATGTACGGAAGACTTGTGCCTCCTGCTTCGAGCGACGAGGCTACGTGGCCAGGCGAAAGTCGAATCTAGAAAGAGTTCCACTTGCTTCCCGTCCATTCGAAAGAGTTGCAATGGATTTCCTAGTGCCGTTACCCATGACGGAAAAGGGTAATAAATACATACTGGTAATTACTGATTATTTTACGAAATGGCCCGAAGTCTGTCCTATGCCGGCTCAGACAGCAAAAGGGGTAGCGAAAATATTCGTGGAAGATTACGTCGTCAAAAGCATCTCGCAGTTTGTCATCAGTGACAATGCAAGAAATTTCACTGGAAAAGTAATGACTTCCGTTTATGAAAAGCTAGGCATTTGCAAGTGCCGAGCAATTCCATATCGGTCCCAAAGCAATAGATTATGCGAACAGATGAATGCAAACATTCTCAACATAATATCGCATTATGATTAGATTCCGCGCAAGTACACTGGGATGAGTTTATACCCTTTATATTATTGGCTTATCGGAGCGCAGCTCATACTTCCACCAAAGAATTCCCTTATTATCTGACCTATGGACGCGACTTGGTACTTCCTTATCGGATTTGGGCGACGCAGAGGGCACCCCTGTATTTCGCATCAGAAAACTATGGAAAATACATCATGGCAAAGATGCAGACGACGTATAAAATCGTAAGAACCAATCTAGGAAAGGCAGCAAAGCCAAAGGAGGAAAGTGGCGTACGAAAAACAGATTAACGAAGGAGAGTTAGTCTTCCTTTATACTCCAAAAGTTAGGCGAGGCAATATGAAAAAACTGGCAAGGCTTTCTACAAGACCGTGGAGGGTGATTAAGAAATTATCGCCAGTTAACTTCAAAATAAGCCTTGTAGTTCGACCTACGAAGACGGAGGTAGTACACGTCGATAGGCGAACGAAGCTGAGAACGCGCAAAGCATTCCTTACCCCAACTGAAGAGAGCGAAAATCAGACAGAGCCAAAGGGACTCATTCCGCCGCAATCGGAAATTGAGCCTAGGACGGCAGTGAAAGAAACTGAGGAAGAGGAAGAAATAGATTATCCTCCTAGAGCACGGTTTCTTACAGCAAAATTTGAGACAAGCGTTAAAGACTTGAATGTTATCTGCTGCTATGCCCCCACTGAGGATGCCAATGAGGATGAGAAGGATAGGTTTTATGGTCAACTTCAGGATATTTTGAATTCTGTCAAGAAAGGAGACCTTGTTCTAGGTCACCCTTGTTCTAGGTGACTTCAATGCCAAAGTTGGCACTGACTCTGACCTTTGGGGAGGAGTAATAGGCCCTTTTGGTATTGGTAGCTGCAATGGCAATGGGCAACGTCTCCTACAGGTAAGTTAACTCAATTGTTTCAGAATAACTAACACTTATTACAAACACCGCGACATACATAAGTACACATGGGGTTCACCCGATGGGCTGCATAAGAATGTGATTGATTACATATGAATTAACAGCAAATGGGCTACTTCTGTTAGGCATATAGGTATGTTAGGCTACCATGGCATATAGGGGAGCTGAATTGGATCTGACCACTACCTTGTTAAAGGTGTCTTGCAACTTAACTCAAAAAGAATTGTGCTAAAGTTAAAAAATTTATTTTTAATACTGAAGCTCTGAAAGACCCAGTTATAGCTAAAGCTTACCATGATAGGTTACTTAGTCATTATGGCAGGTCAGCTTACTACTGAAGTTGAGGAAGAATGGGGCCGTTTTAAACAGGGTTTTTGGAAACTAACAGTACTCTTTTAGGAAAAAAGGAGCAGAAGAGACAGAATTATTTAAGTGATAAGGCACTTGAGCTTATTTCAGAAAGAAGGAACTGCAGGAATGTCCTTAATCAGTACCCTACTAGTCCTAATAGAAAGGATTACAGAGAGCTTAATAAACGTGTAAAGGATCAGTTAGCTGCTGATAAGAATCTTTGGCTTGACTGACAAAGCCGAGGAAGCAGTTAGACAGCACAATAGCAGAGAGCTGTACCAGATAGTTAATGTTTTATGTGGTAGAAAACGGACAGGTATCAGGGACTGAAGGATAAACAAGGTAAGGTTATAGAAGATGAGGATTCTGTCATGGCTAGGTGGGCTGAGCATTTCAGTGATGTTCTAAGCAATGCGGTTAGTTCTATTCCCATTGTTTGCAATGATGATAGATGCATTGGTGGCTCTAATGTTGGCCCTATAACCCAATCTGAAGTTATTTTGGCTGTTTCTAAACTTAAACTTCTTAAATCCCCAGGGGTAGATGAAATTACTACAGAAATGCTTAGAGTTGGAAATGTTTCGGTTACCACTTGGAGCCTGAAATTTTGAATATCTTTTATGATAAAGGCATGGTTCCTAAGGATTTTACCAGAGCTATTGTTATCCCTGTTTTCAAAAAAGGTGATCACAGTTCTTGTGAAAACTATAGGGGTATTAGCCTACTCTCTGTTCCAGGTAAAGTTCTTTCCATGATTGTGCTTAATAGAATTAAGAATCTGGTTGACACTCAATTGCGTGATGAGCAATGTGGATTCAGAAGTGGTAGGGGATGTGTAGATCAGATATTTTCACTTAGGCAGATTTTTGAGAAATGTTTAGAGTTTCAGAAACCTTTGGTTGCTGGCTTTGTTGATTTCAAAAAGGCTTTCGACTCTGTTGATCGTCATAATTTGTGGTTGATTGTGAGATCATATGGTTTACCAGACAAGTTAGTTAACATAATGAAAGCTCTCTATAATAACACTGAGTCGTGTGTGAGAGTTGATAAGGCTTGTAGCAATTGGTTTAGCATTACTTCTGGTGTTCGACAAGGGTGCATTTTGTCTCCTTTTCTCTTTAGTTTGGGTATTGATTATGTTATTCGAAATTCACTTCAAGGGAAAGATTTTGGCCTTAAATGGGCTGGAGATACGAAAATTTCTGATTTAGATTATGCTGATGATTAGCCCTTTTGGCAAATGATGTTGATGAGATGAACTCTTTCATTCGAGCTGTTGATGAGACTGGTAGTAGAGTAGGTTTGGTTATAAACAGAGAGAAAACTAAAGTGGTGAAAATTGGTCAGGTAGGCTGTGATTCAGTTAATCTGAATGGTTGCAATCTTGAGCAGGTGTCACAGTTTAATTATCTTGGGAGCTACGTAACAGATAATGGTGATGTGCGGCATGAGATTAACAGACGAATAAGGATTGCTGCCGGGACTTTTAAGAATCTATGGAGAGTGTGGAGAAATAGGCGTATACACCTAAAGACTAAAATTAGACTGTATAATAGTTTGGTTTTTTCTAGGGTTAGTTATGGTAGTGAAACTTTGACATTGTGTAAATTTGGTAACAGGAAACTAGATGCTTTTGATTCTAGATGCTTACGCAGTATCTTGAGCATTAGTTGGTTCAGCTTTGTAACTAATGATGAGGTTAGGCAAAGGAGTCTGCAACCTCCTTTAAGCAGCATATTGTGCAGAGAGAGACTCCGCTGGTTTGGCCATGTTGCCCGTATGGATAATTAAAGATTGGCGAATAGGGTTATGGACAGTGTGCCTAAAGGCTTCAGAAAGAGGGGGAGACCTAGGATGCGGTGGGCAGACAATGTCAAACAGGATCTTGTTAGAATTGGTGTGCAGTGATCAGGTGCAGCAGATGCAGATCAGGACAGACTTGCTTGGAGAACTAAATTGCACGGTCTGGTTGGACCTCCGTAGCCCTGGCTGCTTGAGGATGAAGATGATGATGATGTATTCATACATGTGTTTTACTACGCGAGTATCTCTAACATGCACATTTCATGTTTAAGTAAGAGTGAGTTTAGGTAATTTTTCCCGCCCGAGTATGTATATTTCTGTATTTTATAAGTGTAAAAGTGATTATTTTTCCTGCAAGGACTCGTTTTTTCGACAGTGATATGTATTCACCTATGTGTTTCATTACGCGAGTAAATCAATCATGCATATTTCATGTTCAACTAAGAAAGGTTTAGTTATTTTTCCCGCATAAGAATGCATGTTTCTTTACGTTCGAAACGTTTTTCCCAGTTTATTGCAAGTATGTGCACGTGCGGAGTACAGCAGTAACGATAGTTTAACCGCAAGTATTCGTTATTTAAGTATTAGGGCATCAATGCCACATTTACTTTTCTTGCAACAACGTTCATTTCGAGGGAGATGCAAATCAGCAATGTTATTTTTCCTGCAAAGATTCACTTTTTGTGTAAGCATATGAATTTTACATGTGCCATTTCAGTTGTATGTGAATCAAATATTCACTTTTCTGAACAAGGGTGAAATACATACACTGTGTATAGCATTTTATTTGTAAGTTTCACCCAATTTGGATAATTTTCACTCAAACGCTTGAACATGTGAGACCTACTTATGTTTTTCGGAGTGTTCGAACCTGCATATATGAAATTAGTTTTTTCCACGAGTTTCGAAGAAGCAGAAACATTTTTTTTTGTTCAAAATTGATTATTGCAAAATATTTCGCCACTGATTTGAACTTGAATATTCATATTTCGGTAGGTGTAAGGATTCTTCTTCAATGCGTTTGAATCTTTTTGAGCACGACTGTCTTACGTTACGTTTTCTGTCAGATGTCTCGTAACGTACGAAACGTGTGTGTTTTTGTTAATACAGAAGATGACATGAGAGCGGTTAGGTTTAAGAACCTGAAAAATAAAACGGCCCATAACGGAGCGTTGTTCAGAGCACGAAATACGATAGAAACTAGCGACAGCCCGAGAATTTTCAAACTTAGAAAAATCCAAAATCTTGTAGAGGGCATGAAATGCATTAAGAACGCGGCGGAGGGATGGTAAAAGGTGAACCATGACCTGACACTGGCGAAATCCTGTTGTTTCGTGCAAACAGTGAAGGATGATAAAACATGTAATAATAAAATGAAAATGGAGATCCAGTTGTTTCAAAAAAGAGGACTGAGCGATCCTTTTGTGGCACAAGGATTTTGACCCTTTTCATGGATATTACCTTTTATCACCTTTTCAACCTTCGTGCGAAGAAACAAGGATTTAACCCGTGTCAGGTCATGGTTTATAGGAAATTCATTTTTATATGAAATTCATTTTTATATGAAATTCATTTTTATAGGAAATTCTTGAGCGCGAGTTCAAAAGTCCATTTTAAAATATGTTTATCTCTAAAAAAGAAAAAGCAAAAAACAAAACTATACGCAGAGACAGATGGCAAAAGGAAAGCATTAGCTAATTTTTTCTTTTTTTCGAAAAGGAGTTAAAAAGTTTTTTTAGAGTGTTTATTTCGGATAATCATCGCTCAACGACACCTAAATATTATCTTGCATTGGAAACCTAGAGATTATAATTAAATTGAATTTCATTTAATTCTCTTGCCTTAACAAATATTACCTTAACAAATCATTTGGTAATAAGCAAAAAACATTTGACGGTATTGCGTAGACAATGCGCAAGAACGCAAGCGTGTCATTAGACGTCATAATTGTTTGAAAAATCGTTGTTAAGGAACGTCACCTGTCGAAGTTACATGACGTTGATTTCCTCTAATCTGTTGTCATTAATTGATTTGATTTTGTGATAGCAAATGCGTGAATAAGTTATTGTAAAAGACAAAAGTTAATAAGATGTCAGGAAGAAAAAGAAAAGGAAATTGGTATATAGGAGAAGTTACTGAGTAAGTACAACGATTTTTTTCATTGAATCAGAATTTCCTAGTTATTTTAATAAAGTTTTTATTCGCTGTTCCCGTCTAAAAATTATATATATATATACTTATTGGCTATCCTGAGTTATCTCTTTCATTTTCACTGAAATGATCTTATTAGTGACGGTAATCGATATGTGCTGGAGTCATTCGGTATAATGTTCAACTGCTATTAGGGACGAGACTACAGTATTAATTTTTTTCCCGTCAATTAGGTGAAAAAAATAAATAGCCTTAAAGTCCAGCCAGAGTTTTACCTCGCTGACAGAGAAACTGAAAGAATTAACTGAAGCTGAATTTTGTTGTGGTTTGGGTTGTTTACCTCTAAGTGACACTTTTGTGCATTCAATGGGCTAAACCGCCAGGTCATAAGGACCACAAAGGTTCAGAGGAGGTTGGGGAAGGGGACCCACTGGATTACACTTGGCAGACAGATGAGAGCTTTCTGTCTGGGCCTTCCAGCATGTTCTGTAACGTGCACAGGGTATGGCTCTCCTTCATACATGGTCAGGGCTCAACAACCCATCAGAATGACCGCGACCTTTGTAATCTCATCGGTGTTCCCTTTCACACCGAGAGTAGGGTGGAGCTTATGGGAGATAAATCTCAACGCTGATACAGTGGGAACTCGAAATTGGGAATATCGCATTACTAGTCTGGTGCTGGTGATTATGATTCAGGTAAGACATGGTGGCTACCTCAGGTACCAAAGTTTCAGTTTAGGCTTCTGTTCAGGAGACTTCAAAATAGCTTGTTCCCTTCAATCGGGTTAGCTAGATAATCAGCGTTATCTGCTCTCTGATTGGCCCATTCAACACACCGAAATTGTCTTTTATTTTGAGAGTTTAAACTCTCTAGATCGCTCCTTGAGCTGAGTTTGGTTAAATTGACATCGAATGTCAGCGAATACACTGATGATCTTTAAGCTGATCGCAGTGCTATGACTTTACTCTTTTTACCTACAGGGTACCGAGATTTATGAAAATTACATGATAAAATTCAAAGCAGTATTTATATAGCTTAGTAGTTATAAGAGACAAAAAAAGTGACATCAAGTACCAGGTTACCAATTAAAAACCCATTAACACCTGATAAATAATGAATAATGACGTAACTCAGATAAAACATGGCGATATGTTTTGGCAGTTCCGGAAGGTGGTCATTCTCAAGTGTAAAAGATATATTTCGAAAGACATGGAGCTGGCCATTTCGTTGCAATCCGAGAACACGGTGCAATTCCAAGTTATCATGCAAACTGCCTTTGTGTTTCACATAAAGAATACGTTATTTTTATTTACTTTTTATTGCGTGCAAACTTTAACAGCTTTAGTACAATACAGTGTTAAGATGATTTTCAAATATGATTTAATACACAAATTCCATGTGATTAATTTTTTAGAGAATGCGTTTAATAACAAGTTAGTTTTGCGTACTCAACATCTTCTCATGTAAGAAAAGTTGAGGGGTTTTGATACTTTGGCGACTAGGAGCTACCATATTCCATAAATACTTCTCTTAATATGCATAAAGTATATATTTAAGTGGGTAATAGAGAATTACAACTTGTATCCTAATCCTTGCGTACTCTACCAACACGTTACCATATGGAGACAATAAAATCTTAGAATTTATATCTTGGGATGAGTTACCTGTTTTCGTTTTACAATTATCACTTACAGATCCACAAGGGTTGATAGGAATGGCATTCTGTGTAGGTTAAATTTCTTCAGAACAATCTGAAATATATTCCATAAGACTGGAATCAAGGATTGAAACTGCCAAGATAGATACAGCAGATCACTGGGATGCTCCCGAAATCACTCATGACCAGTTGAAATATGGACGTGATCATGACTACCATTTGAAAGGGAACCACGTCGATCTCAGTCCTTAATAACTGCCATTTTGTCCACAGATACAATGGATTCCAATAGAAACTTCCCATGCTATAATATCCCTACCATCAGCCAGAGGTTTGGGATTGAAACAATCCGAGCGATGCTTCACTTCATCTGCAACACACTTTGGACGTTCTTTATGAGATTTTTTTTCCATTATGAGAATTTGAAATGAGAAGTGATAATGGCTTAATTAACAACGCTGCATGCAATCAATTGGTCACTTGAAGGGATTTAAAGCAATTTACTAAAGAAATTCGCAGCCCACTGCAAACGGTTGCCTAGTTCCTTATCTAAGTGAGCTCTTTACGGTAAATCCACGGCGAGAACTTCATTCACTTTGGAGATGGCGAAATCATTTCTTCTCTTACAATATTTAAATGTGGGCTCAGATAGGAAAGATTTTGTGCAATAATATTAGAATGATATCATTGGTGGTCATTGCATCTCTTTCGTCCTCATAATCTATCTGCAGAATCATCACATTGCTTACAAAATCACATTAATTATCTTTACCTATTGTAAGAGATATGCAAACGATTCAACCCTTCGCTTGAAAAAGCATGATCTCAGAGCCAGGATGGGTCTTTCTCCTGATGCTTTAATGGGATATTAATTATTTGAATAAATGTTTTCGTACTAGGGGTTGTGTGCATGACTAGGTAAGTGTCATTTGAATACACATTGTGTATTCAAATGACACTTATAAGTCAGATTGGTTTTACACTTGCTTCATCGATTCGACATTTTAAAAAATATTTTTAACAGATCGGGGATGTTTTGCAAGGGATAGCCGAGATTAGATATTTGTTACAAATCATCGACATCTATCGAAACTACAATGATTATTCCCTAAAATAATGATGATGCTTATGGGCCTAGAAAGACTGTCATCCATCAGATAGGACGTTAATGCAAGGCCCCGTATGCAGGAGAACAATATTCTGTGCACGTTGAAGAACAGGGAGACTTCCATCTATTTCTTAAGAGCTGTCCAAAGGATCTCTTTCACCAACCTTCTCTGAATCCTTTAGGTCTTTTGTGTCCTTTAGGTCTCTGTTCATTTAACACATTGTAGGAGAAAAAGTGTCTTTAGGAGGTAAAAAAAATCGAACATTTCTATGTTTACATTTTAGGAAAAATAATTATTTCAAAAATAACCCTGGTGTTCGTTTGAGGAAATACTTGAGATTTCTTCTCGTGTATCATGTCTTCTTTTAAAGTTTATATCACATGATGAATGATTTTTCTTTAATTAGTAACATACGGCAAGCAATTATAATCTTATTAGTTCTGTTTGCGATTTATATTCAGTTGTCGCCGAATGTGAGACTCATTATTATTTACTATTAAATTCTGACAGATTGAGCAACATTTCATTCTCTTTCTCTGTTTTATGTAGGTATGATGTGAAGAAGCAGCACGAACACCCCGAGCAGTCCGGGGCGAAAAGGACTTGCCCACCACGTTGGCGTGAGGACGTTATGATGGAGCAAGACATCGACAACTTACCAGGCGCTCCTGAAGGGGTAGGAACAACGGATTTCTTTCCAAATATAGAAGGGTCTATCAGATCTCGGAGACTGCGCTGTCGCGGAAAGCAGTAAGTTGACATACTTCATTCGTTTGCTGATATTGAATTAGTTATTAATCGTCTGAGTTTCTATTAGAGGCAAAACACAGTTAAATGGGGATAATGAACTCTGAACAATATTAGAAATAGGATTATCTGAAGTTTTACATTTTTAACAGGAATTCTTTAAAGGAAACATAATCTGAAATAGCTCATACTCTAAAATTAGCGAAGATGACAAATGCTTAAGAAATAATTGTTTGACAAAGCATTCTCTTTTGGTCGATTGAAAGAAATCTCATTTTGCAGTGAGAATGACATAGGAGTTGATTAAACTAAATATCTTTAAAAGAAAAAATCTGAAATCGCTTTCGATCAGTAATTGTCGGCAGTGATAAGCAACTTTCGTTTTATAAAATAATATATATATATATTAATTTATTAGTATAATAAAAACAAAAACTAATTCTGGAAATTATTAATTATTTAAATATACGATTGCTTTGAATTTTACTTAAAATGAAATTAAAACAAAAGTCTAATACTTGCTTGAACTTGAGACTTAACAAAATGCTTCTACCTTACAAATCCACAGCCAATGGGAGCAATGAACCCTTAGAAGACGTCCATGGAGAGTACCTTTTTGGACCTCCACAGAAAAAAATGATCCCCACTTCCTACACCGATGACGATGTGAAAAGGATATTGGGTAGGTTTATCCCACCTGAAATTAAGTTCTATTATCCTGAACTAACTAGACGTTACATTCCTAACGATGAGAGGAAAGAGCAGGGCGACAGATTGCAAAAGCGAAAAGCCATGTTGAGTATACAGAAAGATCGAGTGAAGGAAGAAGTGCAGATACAAGCTCCTGGCCCAGAAAGCAGGGAAAGCAGTGCCAAAGATAAGAACGGGAAGAGATGTAGAGCAGAAGGCTTTAGCAAAAGCTACACTGGAGGAGAGCAATGAGCGTGCCTCCGGACGAACGCCAGCCATACGAGCACTTGACGAGGAAACCCCTGCTAGGAACACAGAGTCGAACCCTCTGCCCCAGCTACAGGATCTGTTGGCAGCCTTTCCGCTGTGCCAGATCCAGGCAGATCTAATACGTTTGGGGGAGCGCCTCCACCAGATTGAGGGACAGCGAGAGAGGAGCCATACCAGTCAGCCCCAGCAACAGCGGCACCCCTGGGCGGATCACCAAGGTGTCTCGTGCTTTGCGTGCGGTGGAGTGGGCCATTACGCCCGTCAGTGTGCGTCGCCCCCGACCCTACGCCCACGTGACCCGCGATACCAAACAGGACGAAACCGGCAGCAAAATCGAGACCGAGCAACTCCACGGAGGACCCGCTGGACGAGAGAGAATGGATTCCCCTTTACACCCCCTCAGCGAACTCGAGATCAGGGTAGTAGTAGTGGAACACATAACATAAATTGAATTTTCTTGCTTTATAAAAGCAAACTCATTCAGAGGCTTTTTGAATCTGAATTAAGTTAAATAGATGGTATAGTATTAACGATGGTATAGTACCCTGCTGAGGTGTGGTCAACTTCACAGGGTCCTGGTGCTGACCATTTATACCTACCAGACTGGACTTGTTTATGGATTTGAGTTTGATTATGGATCCTGGGCTTGCTGCACTGGTGGGCCTCTGTTGAGGGAGAGTCTGCCGCTGTGTTTTCTGTTTGCTTCTGGGTTGCCAGCTCCAAGTGAACAGAGGCATGGGATACCTTATATCAGCTGGTGGATAATCCTAATCAGAGGCCATCGCAGGTACCTGAATCTTACTTTGCTAGTTGGGCATCGTCAAGCCTAAACTGAAGTAATGCGTCTCAGGCAGGCCATGTGGCTCTTGAAAAAGTCCACTTGAAAAGGTGGTGCCTGAAGTTCCTACCAGCATCGGTGACTTCAGCCTTTAGCGGAGGAGGAACGGGTCTTTGCACCATGCCTGCGATCAGGGGGCTGTTTGATATTGTTGGCCCTACCAATCTCAATAAACCTAATTTCTTTAAAAATCCTACTAATCATTTTCTCTCTGCAGGAACGTGGAACGTGAGGACATTATATGGAGATTATTCTCTTGATGTCCTCATGCAGGAATTCCAGCGCTATAACCTAGATATTCTAGGCTTGCAAGAGACCAGATGGACAGGTAAAGGTGAGATACTTAAAAATAACTTTAAATTTCTCTTTACAGGGAGGGAGGATGGAAAGCATCACCAAGGCGTGGGTCTGCTGCTCAGCAGACATGCTAGTGATGCTCTTCTGGGATATGAGTGCGTTGATGAAAGGTTTCTTACAGCAAAATTTCAGACAAGCATTAAAGACTTGAATGTTATCTGCTGTTATGCCCCCACTGAGGATGCTGATGAGGATGAGAAGGATAGGTTTTACGGACAACTTCAGGATATTTTGAATTCTGTCAAGAAAGGAAATATTGCCCTTGTTCTTGGTGACTTCAATGCCAAAGTTGGTACTGACTCTGATCTTTGGGGAGGGGTGATAGGCCCTTTTGTTATTGGTAGCTGCAATGGCAATGGGCAACATCTCCTACAGGTAAGTAAACTCAATGGTTTCAGAATAACTAACACATATTACAAACACCGTGACATTCTTTTATAATTGTGGAGTCATGTGATTTTTTATTAGAGAAACCTGGGATTTTATCAAACATTGGCGGAAAAGATGTTGTCCAGTAAGGAATGGATCAGGGTAGAGAAGAGTTACGACAAGCCAACCACCATACGGCTCCTTTAAACTAGAACGGGAGGGAAGCCCCGGATGCACTTCCCAGAGGCCCCTCGAAGCGTCAGCCGTCCGCATTGCCCCGTGTGCCATACTATGCAGTGATGAAAATTCACCTATTGTGTCTGGCCGCATGGAGGACACGGAAGTGTCGGCCCTTGTCGATACCGGCGCCATTGTGTGCGTCATGAATAGCCAGTGTTTGCAGCGCTTGAGAGGCCGAATCCTGCACAAAACGGTCCCCCTCCAACATAATTTGAAAACTGTAGATGGCCACCCCCTTCCAGTGATAGGCAGATACATGGTGACCCTCACATTTGACGGGATTAGATTTGAACACCCCATAGTAGCCCTTGACATAGACACTCCACGATACGACATGATAATGGGACACGATATCCTCAAAAAGCACCGATTCATCATAGATTGTCATTCAGGCACACTGCACAGGAAAAAGGACGAGGCAGCGGGCATACAGGGTGCCGTTCGCGCTGCAGGGCGAATTGGACCGACAAGTGGATGAGTTGTTAGAGCAAGGAATAATAAGAGAAAGCGCCTCTCCTTTTGCGTCACCCATCGTCTTAGTGAAGAAAAATGACTCCACCTACAGATTCTGCGTTGACCACAGGGCCCTAAATGCGAAAACAGTCCCAGATTCGTACTCCCTCCCCCTCATAAACGAAATTATCGACCAACTAGCTCACGCCAAATATTTTAGCTCACTGGATATGGTATCCGGTTATTGGCAGGTTCCCGTTCACCCACGTGACGTGGAGAAAACTGCGTTCATCAGCAGGAAAGGGTTATTTGAATTTAACTACTTACCATTTGGACTGAAGAACAGTCCCGCTACGTTCCAGCATTTATTGGACCACGTATTAATGGGAATGCGACAAGAGCACGTTCTCGTCTACCTCGACGACATAATGGTGGCCTCCCAGACATTTGAACAACACACAGAACGGTTACAGAGGATATTTGACCGCCTAAGGGCCTACAATTTAAAGTTGAAGCCAGCAAAGTGCCAATTCACGAAGGAATCCCTCACTTACTTGGGACATTTTATTTCCGCAGAAGGGGTCCAGCCGGACCCGTGGAACGTCCAGGCCATTGAAGAATTTCCTCGCCCCCATAGTGTCCGGAACGTTCGAGCCTTCCTAGGCCTAACCGGCTACTACCGGCGTTTTATCGATCGCTACGTCGATCTTACAGCCCCCTTGGTCCATTTAGTGAAGAAGGACACCCCTTTTAGATGGTCTCCAGAAGCGGAGGAAGCGTTCGAATTACTGAAGAGGAAATTAATGACCGAGCCCCTTCTCCTGTACCCCGACTTTGGACGGAAATTTTTCCTGTCAACCGATGCGTCGGATATTGCGGTAGCCGGCGTACTCGAGCAGGAGACGGACGACGGTTTCCGTCATCCGGTAGCTTACGCCAGTCGGAAATTGAAGCCCCCGGAAACACGCTGTCTCAGTCACGTCTCAAGAAGAAAAACTTAAAAGGTCAAATTCTGAAAATATTCGTTGTCCGACGCGTGGTGCAAATGGTTAGCACGCTCTGGCATGAATCTGGAGAGATGCGGGTTCGATTCCCGCCGTGGCGGCGATGAATTTTTTTCAGAATCTATTAATTATTGTTTCTTAACAGGGAATACTGTGCATTCACTTTGGATTTCAATTATATATTTAACGCGGTAGCGTTAGCGCGTCAAATCTGAGGGTCACCATGTATCTGCCTATCACTGGAAGGGGGTGGCCATCTACAGTTTTGTTGGAGGGGGACCGTTTTGTGCAGGATTCGGCCTCTCAAGCGCTGAAAACACTGGCTATTCATGACGGACAGAGTGGTGCCGGTATTGACAAGGGCCGACACCTCCGTGTCCTCCATGCGGCCAGACACAATAGGTGAATTTTCATCACTGCATAGTATGGCACACGGGGCAATGCGGACGGCTGACGCTTCGAGGGGACTCTGGGAAGTGCATCCGGGGCTTCCCTCCCGTTCTAGTTTAAAGGAGCCGTATGGTGGTTGGCTTGTCGTAACTCTTCTCTACCCTGATCTCGAGTTCGCTGAGGGGGGGTAAAGGGTAATCCATTCTCTCTCGTCCAGCGGGTACTCCGTGGAGTTGCTCTTCTTCTTTCACATCCCTCTAAATGCTGGTCCTATTTGTAAAGCAAGACTCGGCCTGCTTATCATCAGGACCACGAGCCAATGTCTTCTGTGGGTGATAGAGAGAGAAGATGTTAAAAAAGTTCTGAAGGTGATAGAGGGAGAAGATGTTAAAAATTGGAATTTTAATTTTTAGAGGCAAGTGTGGAAGGAAAGGCCGAAATTTGCACAGATTTTATTTTGCTCCAAAGTTGGTAAGTGTCGCGAAAATCGTGGAATGAGAGAGAAAAAAGGGGGAGAAGGGTATAATTTAGTGATAATTTAGTGTTAAGTAGGCTAAACATTAAAATTGTGGACGGGGGAGCAATAATTTGAAGGGGGGGGGAGAAATAAAGCCAAAAGTAGCGTCAAAGCAGCGAGATGATGGAAATCGATCGCTGACGTCACAGCCAATGGGATTGAAGGAATTTTGGCATTGGCTGAGAGCGGGAGCTGGAAGTTGGTTAGGTTTGACGCTAACGGAGACGAGTGGGCAAGAGGGGTCTCAGCCAATGAGGATAAAGGAATTTTGGGATTGGCTGAGAGTGAGGAATGGAGAGGAGGCAGAATTTTGATTGCTAAATGAGTAAAAAAGATGGAAAAGGGCTAATTTTGAACAGAAAATAATTTAAAAACGGAAGAATAGTGAATTATTTAAAAAGAGGGAGGAGATTCTTTACTAATTGGAGGAAGTCCCAAATAGAAAAGCACTCTCTCTGCAGGCATTTGCCTAAAGCAGAGAGGTAAAGGTCTCGATACTTCGGCAAAATGCAACCGTCCTTGGATAGCGTTTTTTTAAGAGCTTTAAGTTGGGGGGGGGGGGATTTCCCATTCGGAGGAGGCTAATTTAGGGTTAATAAGAAATTTTAGAAAATCAAGGAGGTCCTCAAAGTTTTCAAGAAAATCAGGGGGGTCAGAATTTAGAGTAATAGAGGGGGAGGTGGATCGATCTATGATGAAATTTTGAATATTACCTATTAATGAGGAAGGCGAGTCAGGAGCTGGCTGTTTTTTCTTCTGATGGGCAGTAGACTCAGAGGCAGAAGGTGAATCCGATCGAGAGGGAAGGTGCTTTCTTTTTTGTTGAAGGGGAGTAGAAGGAGCTGACTCTTCAGGAGCGGGAATTTCTTTTGGAGCATCCTGAACTTCTTCTCTTTGAATGGAGGTTGGTGCCAGCAGTTGCGAAGAGTTGGTGGTCGAGATAGAGTCCGAAATTATGACCGATTTTGATGCGGGAGGTGGCAGGTTCTTCTTGGCGAAGGCTTCGCAGTCCTTTATGATGTGGCCTGGGAGCCTGCACCACTTGCAAAGCCGGATCATGCCAGAGTAATTAATTGTAGCCGAAAAGGTAGAGATGTGGAGGAAATTGGGTACCATTTTCTTCATCTCCATGTGGACTACCCTCGTACCCGTCCGGATGGATTCCAATCCCGGGAGGTTCAGGAACTCTTCTGCAATGCTTTTTACAATGCCATATGGCTTGAGGGCGTCCACGATGTCACAGTTAGGGATGAAGAATGGTAATTTAGAGATGAAAACTTTTTTCTGGGGATATCCTAGACGCTTGAATGCGATGGGCTGGTCCGTGGGAAACACCAGGTTCGGATCAGCGGCAAAATCATCCGCAGGAAACACCAGGTTCGGATCAGCGGCAAAATCATCCGCAGCGTCTTCAGAGGCAAAAGTAATAATGGTGATATCTTTGGAAATACTTTGTGCGACTTCAATAGCAGCTGGGTCCTTATTGTTGGCCAATATAGTCACGAAAGTCTCGTAGCTGAGATCACGATGTAAAAACTTGAAACAACGATTTAATCTGGAGTCCTTATTGATATCCATTGTTAGCTGAATTCACAAACACGTGGAAAACAGAGAGCACTAGCGAACACGTCTTACTATCTTGAAGTCCGAGGTTGGAATCCGTGGAGTTGCTCAGTCTCGATTTTGCTGCCGGTTTCGTCCTGTTTGGTATTGCGGGTCACGTGGGCGTAGGGTCGGGGGCGACGCACACTGACAGGCGTAATGGCCCACTCCACCGCACGCAAAGCACGTGACACCCTGGCGATCCGCCCAGGGGTGCCGCTGTTGCTGGGGCTGACTGGTATGGCTCCTCTCTCGCTGTCCCTCAATCTGGTGGAGGCGCTCCCCCAAACGTACTAGATCTGCCTGGATCTGGCACAGCGGAAAGGCTGCCAACAGATCCTGTAGCTGGGGCAGAGGGTTCGACTCTGTGTTCCTAGCAGGGGTTTCCTCGTCAAGTGCTCGTATGGCTGGCGTTCGTCCGGAGGCACGCTCATTGCTCTCCTCCAGTGTAGCTTTTGCTAAAGCCTCCTCAAATGTGCGGGGGTTATGAGACAGTACGAACCGCTTGAGCCGCGGGGCCAGGCCCGCCAAAAACTGGGCAAGGCGCATCTGATCGCCGATTCCCTGATCCTCGCTCTCCATGTTTCTTCCTGCTGTTCCCAAAAACTGATAGGCCCAGGTCCGAATGCGGGCAGCATACTCCCGGACACTCTCATTCGCCGTTTGCTGACAGCTTGTGAATTTGTGTAGGCGGGTGGCTAATGGCGCCTCACTATCGAACCTTTCCAACACCGCCCTTTTGAAAACTCAAACAAGAAGAAGAATATAATGAACACTTGGAGATTACAGCAATTATCGCCAGATCCTTCTACCAAGACATTTCTTAAGCCACCACATTTGGAAATAGGACATCTTGGTAGGATTCAAAGTCCTGCAACATAGAACAGTGTAAACAGTGAAAAAGATAAGATTATGAAGAGTTGGAAAAGTGAGATATTGTCAACAGATCCTTCTACTAAGAGAGTTCTTAAACAGCCTCCTCCAAAGCTTGGAAAAGTGTATCCTGGTACGATAAAAGTTCCTGCCTGTGATAACAAAGGAATGAGTGCCAAGGAGAAGATCTTAAAGAGCTGGAGCGGAGAAACATTGCCAAGAAATCCCTTCTGCGAAGAGACCTATTAAATCGCCTCCACAACAGTTCCCAAAGGTACCTTCTGGTACGATAGAAGTTCCTACCCCAGAACACAGCAGAATGAGTGCCAAGGAGAAAATTATGAATATGTGGGGAAAAGGACAGGAAAGTTCAGACAATTATACTAGAGGACAGGTCAAACGGCCAAGTAAGATGAGTGAAATGGACTATAATGCACTCTATAAGTCGATATTCGTCCCAGTGCCCTTGAAAGGAAAGTCCCAGCAGGTTCCTAGATTAAAAAAGAAGGAAACTCTCTTTGCTCCAGTTAAGGCGGTTGACTCCATGATGAAGACATCGAATAAATGGGATGGAGAAAGGAAAGAAAACTGTTAAGAAAGCTTATTTATGACCCCTCTTTTTCCTTCCACATTAGCTGCCTATGTGTGGAGGTGTTTTCTCCTGGGTTAGAGCAAAACACTCTGACATATCAGTAATGGCATTTAATGGAGCCGGATCCCTCTTTTTCCTTCCACTTTAGCTGCCTATGTGTGGAGGGGTTTTCTCCTGGGTTAGAGCAAAAAAATTAAAAAATACCCCCTCAAGCAGCTGCTTGCCACAGAGGTCTGACAGGAGCCTGTCAGTTTATATGCTACAGTAGGAGATCTGAGAGGATGGCAGGACCAAAACACTCTGACATATCAGTAATGACATTTAATGGAGCCGGATCCCTCTTTTTCCTTCCACATTAGCTGCCTATGTGTCGAGGGGTTTTCTCCTGGGTTAGAGCAAAACACTCTGACATATCAGTAATGACATTTAATGGAGCCGGTTCCCTCTTTTTCCTTCCACATTAGCTGCCTATGTGTGGAGGGGTTTTCTCCTGGGTTAGAGCAAAACACTCTGACATATCAGTAATGACATTTAATGGAGCCGGATCCCTCTTTTTCCTTCCACATTAGCTCCCTATGTGTGGAGGGGTTTTCTCCTGGGTTAGAGCAAAACACTCTGACATATCAGTAATGACATTTAATGGAGCCGGATCCCTCTTTTTCCTTCCACATTAGCTGCCTATGTGTGGAGGGGTTTTCTCCTGGGTTAGAGCAAAACACTCTGACATATCAGTAATGACATTTAATGGAGCCGGTTCCCTCTTTTTCCTTCCACATTAGCTGCCTATGTGTGGAGGGGTTTTCTCCTGGGTTAGAGCAAAACACTCTGACATGTCAGTAATGAAATTTAATGGAGCCGGATCCCTCTTTTTCCTTCCACATTAGCTGCCTATGTGTGGAGGGGTTTTCTCCTGGGTTAGAGCAAAACACTCTGACATGGATGGTGCCTTGACGTGGCGTCAGAGCTTTTCACTAAACCATCCGGCAGATAAATGTTGCAGTGAGAGCTGTAATCATAAAAAAAATTCTACTATGAGTGAACATATAGGGGGGCACGAAAGTCGAAGGGGGACACCAACCGCCAATTCTTCCCTAAATTATAGTATGGGGGGAAAAAAAGGACCGGAACTAAGAGGCTTTCGGCAAATTGAACAGTTCATTCTGCAAGAATCATGACCTCGCCTTGGAGCGGAAGACAACTTGGATAGACGACAGCGATCAGCGTCAGCTGTTGCAGTCCATCACCTCGGTCGAAAGTTTGGGCGAGACTAGTTAAGCTTAGTTTTATTGACTGTTTTGATTTTCTCTCAGTGTTATTGTGCAGGGGCATAGCGAAGGACTATGGTTGTAGGGAGGGGATGGAAATAAAAAAAATTCCAACTCGGAAATCAAATTTTGCCAACTGAGCAAATAATGTATAGATTTTCGCTCGGTGGGGGTGGGGGGAAATTTTCACGACTCTATTGAATTTTGCCAACTAGCCATAATTTCACGGAAATTATCCCAATATTCATATCTCGTCGGAATTGTAGCAAGCCAGTGTGAATTTTGCCTGATTTGGCCAAATCTCCTTAATTTCACAAACCTAATACCAGTCCTATCTTTGTATCTCTCCTTCTTTGTCAAGTGACTTCAACATTTTCAAAGTTCCCAATATTTTGCTAAGTTTTCTCTATTTTGTCAACTCTTTTTAATTTCACAAACCCAATCCCAATTTTCATACCTCGCCTATATTTCATCAAGTGGATTCGCATTTTGCCAACTACCCTAGATTTTGCCAACTCGCCTATATTTTACCCAGTGGATTCGAATTTCGCCAACTCCCCTAATTCGCCATAATTTTACAGAAAAAAATCGCAATTTTTACATCTACCCTGTATTTGCCAAGTCACTTCGAATTTTATCAACTCTCCTTAATTGCACAAGAAAGGCACAATTTTCACAAATCCCTTGTATTTTACCAAGTTGGCTTCGAATTTTACCAACTCCCCTAAATTTTGCCAAGAGTTCTCGATTTTGCCAACTCTCCTTAATTTCACAAAACCAATCCCAATTTTTACCACTCACCTGTACTTTACCAAGTGGATTCGAATTTTGCCAAGAGTTCTAGGTTTTAGCACCTCTCCTTAATTTCACAAAACAATCCCAATTTTACATCTCTCCTGAATTTGCCAAATCATTTCAAATTTTTCAAACTCCCCAAAATTTTTCCAAGTTTTCTCGATTTTGTCAACTCTCCTAAGTTTCACAAAAACAATCCCAATTTTCGGAACTCGCCCGTATTTTACCAAGTGGATTCGAATTTTGTCAACTGCCCTAGATTTTGCCAAGTTTCCTCGATTTTACCATCTCACCACAATTGTACAGAAAACAAAATTCAAATTTTTACATCTCACCTGATTTTTGCAAAGTCATTCTGAATATTGCCAGCTCCCCCAAGATTTGCCAACTCTCCTAAATATTGCGAAGTTGCCTCGATTTTGCCAACACGACATAATTTTATAGAAAAAAGATTGCAATTTTTACATCTCACCTGAATTTTGTCGTCTCCACGATTTTGTCAAGTCACTCCGAATTTTGCCAACTTTCCATAATTTTACCAAAAAAATCCCAATTTTTATATCTCATCTGAATTTTGCCAACCCCCCACGATTTTGCCAAGTCACTCCGAATTTTGCTAACTGCCCCTAGATTTTGCCAACTCCCTACGTTTTACCAACTAGCAATAATTTTAAAGAAAAAAATCCCTATTTTTATAGCTCACCTGAATTTTGCCAACTCCCTACGATTTTGAAAACTCACTCCGAATTTTGACAACTCCCCACGATTTTACCAAATCACTCTGAATTTTGCCAGCTTCCCCTAGATTTTGTCAACTCCCTAAGTTTTGTCAACTCGTCATAATTTTACATAAAACATCCCAATTTTTACATCTCACCTGAATTTTGCCAACTCCCCACGATTTTGCCAAGTCGCTCCGAATTTTGCCAACTTTTCATAGATTTTTGCCAACTTCCTAAGTTTTCTCAACTCGCCATAATTTTACAGAAAAAAATCTCAATTTTACATCTCACCTGAATTTTGCCAACTTCCCACGATTTTGTGGGCGGGGGTGGCTCAGTCGGTAGCGCGCCAGGCTCGTAATCTGTACTTCCCAGGTTCGAGTCCCAGCTGGGTCAGCGTTGAGATTTATCTCGGCAAAATTCCCCGCCCTGCCCACGGTCAGTAGGGGACACCGATGGGCTTGGAAAGGCCGCCGTCCGTCGGAGGGGACGTTAAGCCGTGGCCCCGTGTGCGGGAGAGCTATACCCTGTGCACCTTAAAGAACACGCTCGATGGCCTTGACGGGAGGCTATCATCTGTCTCCCACAACTGTTCCAGTGGGTCCCCTCTCCCAACCTTCTCTGAGCCTTCGGGATTTATGTGACCTGGCCATTTAGCCCATGGTGTGCAAAAAAGTGCCGCTCAGGGGTAAAAAAACCCACCAACCCAACTCCCCACGATTTTGCCAAGTCACTCCGAATTTTGCCAACTCCTTAAGATTTTGTCAAGTTGTCCCAATTTTTCCAACTCACCTGTATTTTACGAAGTGGCTTCGAATTTTGCCAACTGCTCTAAATTTTGACGTCTCTCCATTTTCCAAACTCCCTAGATTTGCCAGATTGCCTCGATTTTGACAAGTCCCCTTAATTTTGCAAAAAAAGATCACAAATTTTCACAACTCATCTAGATTTTACGAAGTCGCTTCGAATTTTACCAACTCCGAGTTATTTTGGGTGGAGCCTCCCCCCATCCCCCCGTGGCTACGCCCCTGTACATAACAATATGCAAATGGGCACACAGGTTATTCTGGTGATGTAATTTCACAGCTCGCTGAGTTGCGCGCAACATGGATTTAACTATAAAACCCTTCACAACGTTCCGACCTATCATTTTTCAACTGATAACGAACATCATTATGTTCGTTATTAGTTGAACAATGTATTGACGTGTGTACATCCATCAAAGATCATCTGATTTATCGGACGTTGAGCCTGCAGATATCTCATGCAATAGTTATGAAGCATGATGGTATAACCATTGCCATCGGCCAAATATATTTTGCTAATGATTGGTACGGGTCCTATGCATCCTCAGAAGTCATTTCTTCCGCAAAAATATTCCTTGAATTCTATTGCAACAGGAAATCTCTGCATTTGCTACTGATTGATAGAGCAGCTTATTGAAATAATGATAGGCAACATTAGTACACACCATAGATTGCCTGTAGAAATAAACTTCAGTAATTTTTCATCTGAAAAAAAAAAATTATCGGTCACGCGGGTGGGGGGGGGGGGTGGATTTAACCCGTAACTTTCTAGATACATACATGCCAGAGCGCTCTACCGTTAAACCACGCATTAGAAGCTAATGATCTTCCAGGATTTATCCAGGTCTCCTCTATAGGTCTTAAGGACCCCAAAGTCTCCGAGAAGGACACCAGACAGCTCTTAGAAGACATATGGTGGCCCTGTGAGCAAGAGAGCCATCTCCTGTGCATGTTAAGGAACACGCCGTCTTGACGGGGGGCTTCCATATGTCTCCTAAGAGCTGTCCGGTGTCCTTCTCGGAGCCATTGGGGTCGTTAAGACCTATAGAGGAGACCTGGATAAATCTTGGAAGATTATTAGCTTCTAATGCGTGGTTTAACTTCTAATGCGTAACTTTAGATCCGACCCATCGAACGGCGGCTTTTCCAAATCCATCGATGTCCCCTTTCTCACCTTGGGGAGGGGGAGGATTAGCAAAGATAATTCTGAATGCTCTCATAGTCGAAACTACGAAGTGCAGATAACGAGGCTTACACGCTTCCGACTGAGAGACCCTTCTCTTCTATGTATCAGTGAAATATCCGGTGCTGCCAAGGAACAGCAAGAAGCAGATGGCCTTTATGGTTTATAACCGGTGCGTAAAATGCTTATTTTTACTTGTTCTGTATCATCATTGGTGTTTAAAATACTGTTGCGAATTACAAAATACGGATATGCACTGGACGTGAGTAATAATAACTATATTTTAAAGCCAAATGTAATATCGTTACAAAGAAAATATGGATGTAGTTTTTCATAAACAAATCGATTACTAACATGCAAAAGTCATTAACATTCCTGCACAGAGTACACAACACAGCTCAGTCTATACTACTAAACTTTTACCTCTATACTGTCTGTCGTGTCTCTTGAATACCTTATATACCAGGTATAAAGAATCCTTCTTCTTGTTAGATCACTAGACGTATCCTCTAGCAAAACATAACTACCGCCCGTGCACACACCAATACAAGATACTTCTTGACTTTTACTTATCGCGCACAGACTCAAACCATCTGAACAACCTTTCAGATCTCCGAACTTTAACACACTGCACACTGCTATATTTTCATTCTTCTTCTTCTGAACTCTTCTAAGTTCCAAATCGTTGGCTAATTGAATCTCACGTAGAAGCACACACGAGGGTTACAATCACGTTAACTCGTGAAGTCACTGTAGCGCGTTCATCTGCCGTAACACTGCCCCCCTCCTTAGGTCTTGTTCGTCCCGAACAATTCTGGATTCCGAAGTTTCTTCAGTTCTTCGATGAAACGGGGCCAAACGATTCATGGGAACCACCTTGCACTTTGTAGTTGAACGTCGACGAATGCGATACATCATGCCGTTAATCTTGTTAACTACTGTGTAAGGACCTCCAAAAGTTCTCTGTAGTCTCGGTGAAAGTCTCCTCTTTCCACGTGGAATAGTTGGACGTCGACGAATGCGATACATCACGTCGTTAATCATGTTAACTACTGTATCAGGACCTCCCCAAGGTCTCTGGTGTCTCGGTGAATGTCTCCTCTTTCCACGTGGAGTTATTTTCTCTACAGCAGTAGGTGAACACTTATTTTGTTCCACTCTATTCAAAATACGGACGGCTGTCTTCTTTAGGAAGGTGACGAGTTTATTGCTTTTGTTTTGCTTCTGGTGATAAAAAGAACATTTCATTATCACGTGTTTCCTCAGTTTATCCCACATGTTTGTGTCAAAATGGAAGCGAATCACATTATGACGTAGATTTTCTTTCTCACTGAAGCCTCGTCCACAAGCAGAATACGTGTAAGGCCTATAGCCCTTGTGAACACGTTTATGTCTCCGCAGGGAGGAGAATCGACTAACAGTTTTCGTGCAAAACCTGTAAAAAGTTTTCTTCTTTGTCGAAAGTTTTCTCCTTTGGATTTTTAATTCTATCAACAGTAACAAGGAATGAAAGTCATTAGTGACATAAAATCTAGGGAGGAGTTTCATCCTCCAATCTGACCATTTTGTCAGTTGACTTTCACTTAATTCAGAACTGTCGTGATGAACCTTCAGCCATATTTCACCTGATTCAATTTGATCCCCAAGGTGCTTCACAATTATAATATCAGCTCCATAATTCTTTTTAGCGCTTCGGTCCATCTCCTCCTTCCATACTCTTGCTAGAACTGCAGCTTCTAATCCGACAACCTTACCTGTTTCTCCTGTATAAGTGAAATCAGTGATGTGTCGGGCTGCTTGCAATATTTTTTCTGTTTTACCTTCACATAGCCAGCTTGCAACATCTTCAGATACTCCTTGTTCTATTAACATGTTACGAAACTTGTTCAAAGCATTGCCGTTATGCAGAACCTTGCGGGCACGTGATGCTTCATCTACCCTATTATCCACAATGTTCACCAAACGCAGAAGTTCTCCTCCTAACTCTTCGACGAGCTCTTGCAGTTCCAAGGATCCGTTACCAAGGAAACACTGAACAGCTTCCATCACTTCCAGAGAGTTGTCAACAGAGTTTTCAAGAGGTGAATCCATGTTGCTGATAACAGCTGAACAACTCAAACTCTTCATTCCACGAGTTTGTGATGCTGCAACCATTTTCTTAACTAAATCAAAAGCAACATCTTCTGTACTGATGAGATCAATAGCTCCTTTTCCGAATTCAACATCATAAACCAAAGCGCACACTCCTTCAGCCAGCTTTTTGGACACAATTGAGCATCTCATTAGAGGAACGCTATCTACGGTAGCCGTCAGATCCTTGCAGCGGTAAATCTCCTTATCTGTTGGCACCAGCTCCTCTGTCTGTCCTACGATGTCTTCCATCATCTGCTCGATTTTATCCTACGATGTCTTCCATCATCTGCTCGATTTTATCTTTAGTGCAGTCGACTGTGAAGCCAGGGACGGATTCCAATTTGTCCAGAGTATCTCCCGTCAATTGGAGAGCACGACCGGAGATCATAGGGACCTTGAGACCTAAAGCAGCAAGTGCAGGAGCCAAGACAAGACTCACTTTGTCGCCGACACCTCCTGTGCTGTGTTTATCTACCATCCGATGGCGCCACTCGGGTCTCCAGCAAAACACATGACCCGAGGAGGTCATAGTTGCTGTTTCTTCCGAATTCACTTTCTTGGAGATATCATTGTAATTAGCCAGGGAAATATCAGTCATGATTGCCAAATTGTTCATTCTGGAGATCAGCGACGAGTTTTGTAACATGATATTGTCCACTTTAGAGCTCTTGTAGTCGTGATTAAACTTTTCTATATCCTTATAATCTAAATGGTTATAATGTCCAAATCTGCGCATTGACTTTTCAGAAAAGAAATTCATCATGGCTACGTTGAGATTGTCTGAGGGCTTCACTTCTCTCTGATCGTAACTCTGAGGCTTAGTTTCATCCAGAAAGTTAGTCTTTGAAGTACTGTCTCTGCGTGAAGCTCCTTTACTAGCATCACCTGTTACGCTTCTAAGCCATTCTTCGGAATTCTTCTTTCTTAAATCCCTACTTTCTATAAACGATTCGAGTGTGGCTATATGCTTCGGAAAAATCTCTCCGACTTCCCCAGTAACGTCGAATGGCACTTTGTATCTATGATGAATGGACGCCTCTTCTTTACTCGGACCACTCTGCGAAACGTAATCTCTGTTTCGTTCCCCCTCATTACCACTCGTTACTCTGCCTTTGCGATAATTGTCCATGACGCATTTTGCTGACGGCGAGGAATAGAATACCTTTCGGGTGGATCTCTCTTCAGATCTGCCAGACTTGTATACCTAGGTATTTTGAAGTGCAAAGCGTACTGTATAGTCTCACAGCTCTCTGATCTGTGTGATTGTTCTTCACAGTTCCTAGACATGTCACCAGCGACATAGACACTCTGTCATGCATTACCAGTAGTTGCGTGGTCAAAGGCATTATCTGCGCTATCTCTACGTTTCTTGATTTCCAGTAGCAGATCCACATTTCGAGATTCTCCTTTCTTGCGAAGATTCGATTCTTTTGTAGTCTTCCTCTCGCAGTCCTCTCGCACTTTCTCCATCTCTCTTGAGATCTCTTCAATCCATATGAAGGCTTCATCAGAACGCCGCTGCCCCAGCAAGCTTCTCCTGTCCGTCGAATTTTGTAAAAACGAATTGAATCTACATTGCTTCTTTTTCAGATAGCGAAGAATCCCGGAATGTTTTCTGGTTCCGCATCGTTTCTTAAATTGCTTCTTTTTCAGATAGCGAAGGATCTTGGAATGTTTTCTGGTTCCGCATCGTTTCTTTCCCGCATCAGCATTATGTTCATCTGTACTATAGCTCCCACTGCTGGAGATATATTCACCTTCAACCAATTTCGTTGTCTTAACTGTAACAACATCTCTACCAGCTCTCGCTTCTTGCATAATTTTGTTCCTATAATTTTTATACTGCCCAACAATATTCTTATGGTTAGCATCTTTAAAACATTGTTCATCTATACTGTTACCTCCAGTGCTGTTAGTTTCGCAAATTTCACCTATTGGTTTTGGATTCACATTTTGACATGCGTTGCCTTTCTCTTTTTCTTTTCCATGTTTACAATCTAACTTAACACTATCAAGATCATCTTTTTCACTGACAAATTCAACATTTAAGCTATTGCATTGTCTATTGAGTTCGGTTTTAATATCCTTGAACTGATCAATAATCTTACCAACTTGAGAAGCCACTTCAGCTCTCATCTCATTATTTTGTGCGGCTATTTCGGCTTTCAAATCATCTTTTTGAGAAACTATCTCAGTTCTCAACTCATTATTTTGTGCGGCCAGGTCACCTATTTTATTTCTCAACTCATTATTTTGTGCGGCCATTTCGCTTCTCTGGGCAGCTATTTCACCTTTAATGTATGTTTTCTGTGTAGCCATATCGGCTTTCAGGTCAGTCATCAGCTTTATTAACTCATCCATACTTCTAGTGAAAGGCATTCAATTAAATGATCCCACTCCTGACACCAAATGTTGCGAATTACAAAATACGGATATGCACTGGACGTGAGTAATAATAACTATATTTTAAAGCCAAATGTAATACAATGCAAATCGTTACAAAGAAAATATGGATGTAGTTTTTCATAAACAAATCGACTACTAACATGCAAAAGTCATTAACATTCCTGCACAGAATACACAACACAGCTCAGTCTAAGGAGTAATTGTTCACAAGTGAATAAAGTTATTTGCTAAGTGTTACCTATATTGAATTTAAATCCAACAGAGAGATATGGATTATTCTTTCTAAAGAGTGGTTAGAAGGCAGGGATGGCTCAGTTGAAAGTGCATCAGGGTCGTAAACTGCAGTTCCCATGTTCAAGTCCCAACAGACCAGCGTTTAGATTTATCACCGCCATGCCCACAATCAGTAAGGTCCACCGATGGGCTTGGAAAGGCCGCCATCAATCGTATGGACGTTAAACCTTGGCTCCGTGTGCAGGATAGCCATACCTTGTGCACGATAAACAACACCCTGTATTGTCTTGACGGGAGGCTACCATCTGTCTCCTAACAGCTGTCCAGTAGGTCCCCTTCCCCCAACCTTCTCTGAACCTTCGGGGTCCTTGTGACTTGGCCATTTAACCAATTGTGTGTAAAAAAAAAAGTGCCCCTCAGATGTAAAAAAAAACAAAATTAAAGAATGCATATAGTTATTTAAAGCAAGCTTTTCTAAACATGCTGTATTTTACCTTCCTTTCTAATAAATACAAAAGAGTTTCTTCATTCATGGTTGTTGGGTTGCTTTTACCTTTAAAGCTACCCTTAGAACTGTTTTGCACACAATGGTTAAATGGCAGGTCAAAAGGACCGCAAGGGTTCAACGAATGTTGGAAAGGAGCTCACTGGACGGGTGTTAAGAGACAGATGGAAGCGCCTGTCAATGTCATTCACCGTGCTCTCTAGCGCACACAGTGAATGAATCTCCTGCCACATCTTTGGGTCTCATCAAAGGAGGGCGGCCTTTCCAAGACCATCGGTGTACTCTTTCTGACTTAGGGAAAGGGGGGGGGGGTAACGCTGGCCCAGGTGGCACTCGAACCTGGAAACTGTAGATTACGAGCCTCACGTGCTATTGAAATGAGCCAACCAGCCCCTTTATTTTCATGACATAATCATTTCTCTTTCACAATCTTTGGCATTTCTTATCTGGACGTTTCCAGATAAGAATTATTCTTACTGGACGTTCCAAACTCTTCTTGAATTTATCTTATGCTCCATTTCTTTGCGAAATTGAAGTTTTTGTATTCCACTTATTGTTCAACAGTGTCACTTGTCATAGATTTCGTATTGTTGTTTTTGGTCAGATACACCATCCATTGTAAGTCAGGTCTTAAACAATTTCTTACATCATGTTTTCTTCTCTAAATGGGTTATAGCAATGTACAGGGTGATTATAATTAAACTGGTATTACTCAGAGCGATGTAGAGAAGGATCTACTCGGCTGATCACAGCGAAAAGTGGTGGATACCTTAATAAAAACATAGAGTACAGAATTTTCGAATAAAAAATAGTTATTTTTAATGCCACCAGGTGGCGTGGGTGTGCTAAAATAAAGAACATACGAAGTTGAACAAACATAACCTTTTTTAAAAATCAAGATTCTCATAATGTGAACCCTTCGTATGCAACATGTGCTTGAAACGTTATACGGCATGATCCACAGTTGCTTGAAACATTGGCTGCAGCATGCTTTGCTATTCTTGCGTTAATTTCAGCAAGCGATTCAACATTGCTTTAGTAAATTCGTCTTTTCAAATAACCCCATAACCAAAAATCGCATGGGTTTATGTCGGAGGAATGTGGTGGCCAAGCATTGGAAAAAGTTCGAAAAATTATTTCATTTGGTGAAGACCACGGAAGTCTTCACCAAATGTGGTACGCAACAATTGCGTTGCCGTAAGTGCAGTATGGGGTGGCTTTTCTATGGGTGAATTTCTTTCTTACAAAGCCGGAATAATCTTGCGGTGGAGAAGGTCTGTGTCACGTGATCCACTCACCGATCGACGCACGGAGACTTAAGGCGTGATCTCCTCAACGAAAAATGACTCGATTATAAATTTTGCGGTAAACCTGAACCATACAGTTACATAGTCGGAATATAGGGACACATCATACACAGCATGCGGATGTGTAGGTCCCCATATTCGAAAGTTGTGCGTATTCACTGTTCCATGTACGAAAAAATGCGCCTCATCGGTCCATAAGACTTTCGAAGGGCACATTTCATCCACCTGCATCCTCGCCAGAAATCGCAAAGCGAAGTTGGCGCCTTGTTTTTTGTCACGTGGTTGCAGCTGCTGCACCCTATACATTTTTAAAGGATACCATTTCAAGATGAACCGTATAACTTTACAGACAGTTGACCACGGAAGTTGCAGTTGCCGGGATACCTGTCTTGCACAAACTACGGATAGTTCCGATTGTGACTGGATTTCTGCAACGGTAAGTGCGACGTCTTCCATATTGGTTTTTGCAACAGGTCACCAGCCTCTACCCGGAGCCACACCCTTGCCTGTTCATCCTGGTCCACACCCTTGCATGTCGGAGCCACACCCTTGCCGGTTGCCACACCAACGCCTGTTTCTTCGAATTTCTGTATCATATTCTTCAGCGTTTAGCGACAAAGGTACTTTTCTCATAATTTTCAGACGAGATATTCACGTAATGCAGCGGCGGCATTACTGCCGTTTTGGTAAAAGAGTTTCACTAGCAAAGCTCGATCCTTATTGCAGATACCTATGGTTCCTTTTACCGATTACAGGGAAGACATCGCATTTTATAGTGTGCCTCATGCGACTCTCACATGTAATTTATTGCAATGTCACGAGAAATTGGCATGTTCTACTACGCTTTTAGCGCGTCCACACCACCTGATGGCACTAACACTATAATTATTTTTTTTATTTGCAGTTCTCTACCCCATGTTCTTATTAAGATATCCAGCACTTGTTGCTTGATCCGTCGAGTAGATCCTTCTCTCATCATTACGCAAATCTTTCTTCATCATTACGCAAATCGCTCTGAGTAATGTCAGTTTAATTATAACCACCCTGTATGTTAAAATAAACAGAATCCGTTTCAAAAAACACTTTATTTTTTTTTCAAACTGCTCATACCAGACTTCTCTTTGCACTGAGCCTTCTTATACCAATGCGCAGAACCTCAACATGAATTTTCCACCCTCCTTAAAAATTAATTATTATAAGAAATGATTGACTGACCTTCTGGATCAGAAACAAAGCCCATTAACATTTGGATGAAATCATGGAAAGGTGTATGAGAAACGGAGTAAATCTGTCTATTAGTAAACAAAATAAAGGCAAAATTTTAAAATTTAACCATGCACAGCTTCTGCGAGATCGTACACATTCTCCATTGAACAAACTAATGCTACAATTCAAAAGTTGATATCTCATTCCAAACGATATTTTCTGTAGTTTGAGATATATCGTACTAAGTAAGAAAGTTCTCAAAGGTTATTTGAAAAGTTTCCTTCGTTTACTGTTCATCCACATCATCAACACCATCACGGAGGTCCAACCAGATCGTGCAATTTAGTTCTCCAAGCATATCTGTCCTGAACTATATCTGCTGCATCGGACCACTGCACACCAATTCCAACAAGGTCCTGTTTGACATTGTCTGTCCGTCACATCGTAAGTCTCCCCCTCTTTCTGAGGCCTTTAGGACACTGTTCATAACCCTATTTGCTAATCTACAATTATCCATACGAGCAATATCGCCAAGGGAGAATCAACGGCAGTCTCTCGCTGCACAATATGCGGCTCAGAGTAGGTTGCCGACTCCTTTGCCTAACCTCTTCATTATTTACAAGGTTGAACCACCTAATTCCCAAGATACTGCGTAAGCATCTAGAATCAAAGATATCAAGTTTGTGTTATCTTGTTTACAAAGTGTCCAAGTTTCACTACCATAACTAACCCTAGAAAGAACCAAACAATTATAGAGACTAATTTTAGTCTTTAGGCGTATACGCCTATTTCTCCACACTCTCCATAGATTCTTAAAAGTTCCGGTAGCAATCCCAATTCGTCTATTAATCTTATGCTGCACATCATCACTATCTGTTACATAAGCTCCCAAGATAATTAAACTATAACACATACTGAAGACGATTAACTGAATCACAGACTGCCTGACTAACTTTAGTTTTCTCTCTGTTTATCAACAAACCTACTTTAGTACTAGTCTCATCAACAACGTGATAATACGTGACAATCCCGGTGCACCGCAATACGGAGACTGCATATCACCATAGGGAGTTGTCACTGAAATCATCATAAGAATTTATCTCATCAACATCATTTCGCAAAAGGGCTAAATCATCAGCATAATCTAAATCAGAAATTGTCGTATGCCCAGACCATTTAAGGCCTAAATATTTCCCTTGTAGTGAGTTTTGCATAACATATTCAATAACCACACTAAAGAGAAAAGGAGACAAAATGCATCCTTGTCGAACACCAGAAGTAATGCTAAACCAATTGCTACAAGCCTTACCAACTCTCACACACGACTCAGTGTTATTATAGAGAGCTTTCATTATGTTAACTAATTTGTCTGGTATGCCATACCATTTCACAATCAACCACAAATTACGACTATCAACAGAGTCGGAAGCCTTTTTGAAATCAAAAAACTAATAACCAAAGGTTTCTGAAACTCTAAATATTTCTCAAGAATCTGCCTAAGTGAAAATATCTGATCCACACATCCTCTACCACTTCTGAATCCACATTGCTCATCACGCAATTGCCTGTCAACCAGATTCTTAATTCTATTAAGACCTTCAAAATTCAAATCAGACAAGCACTGCAGCATTATCGTGCAGAGAGAGACTCCCGTGGTTTGGCCGTGTTGCCCGTATGGATAATTATAGATTGGCGAATAGGGTTATCAACAGTGTGTCTAAAGTCCTCAGAAAGAAGGGGATACCTAGATAGCGGGGTAGACAAACAATGTCGGACAGTACCCTGTTAGAATTGGTGTGCAGTGGCCAGATTCAGCAGATGTAGCTCTGGACTGAAATGCATGGAAACCTAAATTGCACGTTCTGGTTGGACTTCCATATAGCCCATTGTTGGTTGATTATGATGATGAGTTCTGCATCTGAGTTACTATTGACATAACATAGCCTAACATGCTTAATGAAATGACCTTTAGTCTTTTCATGAACGAGTTCATAAATAGTGCATGTATTATTTAGTGTACATGCGCTCTTTAGGGACTCGTCTGCAAATTTCGTAATGATTTTAGGAAAGAGGATATGTTCCAATGTGGAACTCCTTACCTTTTAATATAAATATATTACTGTTTTTAATGTTATAGACATTAATGTCTATAAAATAATAAATAATTAAAATGCTTTATTTATAAAAATAATTTTAATTAAAATAATTTTAAATTACTAATTAAAAAAATAAAATAATTTTAAAATGCTATATTTATTTTTGCGATTAGTGTATTTTTGAAGTCTCCGATTACAAAAATCAGTTTTTTACATATATTATCCCTTGTAATTAACTGTTACTACCTTAACAATGATTTGATATGCTTAAATCAGTACAAAAGGTTTCTTACACAAAATACATATGTTACGTAAATGAAAGTGACGATCCAGTTTTGATTGGGATGCTAAATTAGTCTGATGCGACATTATTTAAGTTACGGAAGACTTGCTATGAAAATTATTAGTGATATATTTTTATGTTAATTTGTAGCGACTTTACACTGAAAGTCACTGAACTAGAATCCGATTTGAACATCGTGAAAGTGCATGTGATTAAACGGAGGTATAAAACTACACTAAAAAATGCTATGATTTGTACTGGTAGCCATTTTTACTCCTCTTTTAATGATCTTTCTTTAACTGAAAGCATAACATAAAACGAAATTTTAGTGTTTCATTTAATGATATACAGAAATATCTGAAATTTTTATGGTAAGTTAAAAGTTATGAAATTGTCTTTATAATTACACTGATCAGCTCAGAATAAAATAAAAAATATTATTTTTTCTAAACTATGTCCCTTTATCTTTATATATGAAGTGACCCAAAAAAAACTTATATCCACTAAGTAATAACTTAGTGGATATAAGAAATATATGAAATTTATACATTTTAAATCACTGTTGAAGCACTACATAAAACCTAAGGTTTCATGTTTTACAAATGGAGGGAATGTAATTTTCAATATTAGAAGAAGCACAGAAAATGACCTGTAAACATGAGACTCATCGCAACTACCTCAGGGTTATATCTGGAAGGTGTTTTGTCGACCAGCATCTTCAATTGTAGTTAAGGCAACTTGCAATGACTGACTCCGTGGTATAAAGCAATCAATAGAAGATATCTCGGTGAAGAGCTGGTGGCTGAGGAATCAGAGTACCTGACATGCCATCAGAACGTCGTAGGTTCGTACTCCACCCGGATCAAGTTAATATTTCCTCTATGCTTAGAATTGTTCATCCTGCTTATTATTTACGATTTTGTTTCATTTAGTTAAATAATAATATACGTTAATGCACTATTTATCGGATTTTTAAAAATACTTCTCTAAAATGTACATCGTGTAACTCTATTTTATGTATTGTAAATAAAAAGAATCGTATAGGAAGCCTTCTACGTTTGGAGTTTGAGGTGGTTTCCTCATTAGCCTATTCCTAAGCAGATCATACTGATCACTCATTCACGCCATGTAATTAATCGAGTGTTTTAGCATCAAATTGAAACTTAAACATGAACTCTAATTTGGTATTAAAGGAATTCCCATATCTTTCCCTGTTTGCACTTTTCTTAAATTCCAGCATGTAGCATAACTATGATTTTTCGAAGTAACAGGATAAAAAAACCCCTAACCTTCTCCGTCTGTGGGTGTCCAATAAGTGGCATGAGTCGCAAAGGACAAGACAAAGATCACCAAACGGTGGAGCGCCAAGGGCCAGATTTTCAAATTCTTTGAGCCGAGTGGTTAGCGCGCTTGGCTGCTGATCTAAGGGACCTGGGTTCGAGCCCCGGGTAAGGCATGGTTGTATGTGTTGTTTTTCTGCTGAGGTCCTGCCATCCTCTCAGACCTTCTACTATGGCATACAAACTGACAGGCTCCTGTCAGACCTCTGTGGCAAGCAGCTGCTTGAGGGGGTATTTATATTTTATTTATTTATTTAAATACTGTGGGGTAGGGATTCTCGGACATATGGCTCATGAAGTCATTTTTGTAGTTCACAAGCAATACGTTTCATCGTAATCAAGGCAGCTGCTATAATGATCTCACGCGAATATATTCACCTTCAGTCGAAAATGAAACCACAATCAATGAAATCAGGTCTCTTTCATCTTATGGTTTTGAGACAAGAAAGGCATTTTAAACTTTTTTATCAGTATGCAACTTGTTGCATTACCAAAACAGTCCTCCTGACCTATAGCTTTAGCGGCCATACCCCTAGCTTTAAGCGTTTCAGTTGTTATATATTGCCTAGATAACAAAGTAACGAATTTTTGTCATATCACAAGAAAGCCAAATTCGATTATCCGCAGCTTCTAAAATTTGCATTTTATGGTAAATTTTGACGTAATATAAAGTTATCTGTCTAATATATTTACACCGAAGAGCCAAAGTATTATGAACAGCTGCCTAATATGATGTTGGTCCTCCATGTGCCGCTAAAACAGCTATTACCCGGCAAGGCATGGACGCTACAAGATTTCTATAGGTGTCTTGTGGTATCTGGTACCAACACGTTACCAGCAGATCCTTTAACTCTTGTAAGGTACATGGTTTAGCCACCACAGATCGGATATGCTGTTCCAACACAAACCACAGATGCTCGATTAGATGCTGTCTGAGGAATTTGGAAGTCAGGGCAGTACCTGAAAGTCTTCTTCATGTTCCGCAAACCATTCTTGAACAATTCGGCCAGTGCAGCATGGTGCATTATCCTGCTGAAAAAAGGCACTATTAGATGGGTATACCGTTGCTATGAAAGCATGTACCTGGTCTGCAATGATGTTAAGGTAGATGGTAGACGTCATAGTTTCCTGTACATGAATGACTGGATCCAGGATTTCCCAGCAGAATATTGCCCAAAGCTTTCTCCACTGGTGTGCATCGTTTACCTGGGGAAGTGCCAACACTTCCCCAGGCAAACGAATGCACACCTACACCGCCGTCCACATGGTGCCACAGGAAACGAGATTCATAGGATTATACAACCTTCTTTCAATCATTCAAGGTCCAGTTTTGATGCTGGCGTGCCCATTGTAGGCGCTTTCGATGGTAAACTGAAGTTAGCATGGGCACTCGGAGCTGCCAGCGGCTACGCAACTCCGTTTTCAGCAGGGTTCGATGAACTGCGTTTTGTGACACATTACTCCCGGCACCAGCATTAGAATTACGGATGAGTTCCACCACAGTATCCCTTCTGTTGGCTCGTACCATATGGGCTAGCCTTCGCTCAGTTCTAGCATCGATGAGCTGTGGTTGACCCACACCTTGCTGGCGGTTTGTGGGTTTTCCCTCCTCAGACCAATTTCTGAAGGTACTAACCACGGCTGACCGTGAACATCCAACAAGACTTCCATCTCAGAAATACTCTGGACCAGTCGTCTGTATATTACAATTTGGCATTTGTCAAAATCACTTTTATCCGCTGTTTTTCTCATCTGAAGAATACGAATAACACTGATTAACAGAGCTCAGTATCAGGTGTTATTTATACCGTTTCATGACCTTCACACGCGCCGTCGTTTACCTGCAGTTGCTTCGATTTGCATAAAGACTCGGTGGTCATAATGTTTTGGCTCTTTGGTGTATATTTTAATTTTCAACAATATTACTTCAATATTTGAAGAATTATTAAAGATCGGCATTTGAACAGCAGCAATAAAAAAATGCCCCTCAAGCAGCTGCTTTCCATAGAGGTCTGACAGGAGCCTGTCAGTTTATATGCCATAGGAGAAGGTCTGTGAGGATGGCAGGACCTCAGCAGAAAAACGACACAAACAGCCATGCCTTACCCGGGGCTCGAACCCAGGTCCTTAGATCAGTAGCCAAGCGTTCAAGGAGAATTTTAGCAAGGGCGATTCGTGGAATTGTGTTTCTAATGTCCCGTTTATGATCGTCTATCTTGTGTTTTAGGGTGCGTTTAGTGCAGTCGATATAGAGAGCGGGGACATCGGGGGTGAAATGGAGATTAGGGGAATGAAGTAGATTCCGCCTGCTTAAGAATTTAAATGGGATCTTTGCCATGCTTAAGAATTTAAATAGATTCGGTGGTGTTTTGAAAGGAACTTTTAGGTTAAATGGTTTTAGGTTGGTATAACAAGGGGTTCAATATTGAGGAAGGTAATGGAGGCGGTGAATTTATGATGTGGCTACAGAGGTGATGGAGAGTGATTATGAAATTTATGCTTAGCTTTGTGAAGAATTCTATTGGTAAAGGTGTTAGTATAACCAGCATTGCGCCCAGTGGCAACGATAAAGCTGATTTTATTTTGCCGGTTGGTTGGGGAATCACAGGCGCGGAAAGCGAGATAAAATGCGGAGTAGAAAAAGACACTTTTAAATTGGGTGGGAGGAAAGGCGGAAACTTTTGTTACCTGAATTTCTTTTCCTATTTGAGTTTACCTTACAATTTTATTCGTTTTTCTCTTAATGCTGCTGCAGCTCATTTGTTCGCGCTGTAATGCGACAACGAGAAAATATCTCCTCTTGACTACTACTATAGATGCTGAAGTGTCGGTGGTTTGACTAAGCAAATAATGATGTGGTTAGAAGATGGAGACATCAACAACTTTTGACTAGCTTCTTGTGTAACGAGAGAGACAGGGACATACCCAGGGGGCCCGGAATATTGTATTGTTTTGTGCGTACAAATTTGTATTGTTATCCACCCATTCCGTTTTCCGTGGTCCCTGGTCTTAGGTTGGTACACGCTGACTCTCCCCCTCCCCTACACACACTCTACCATGGTTACTGGCTTTAGGCATGGGCCATGCTCTTGTCCTTTTCCATCCTCTCTGCTTGTTTTAGTCATTTGCTTAATTGAATCACTTACTGAATTACTTTCCAATGTAATTCAAAAATAATGATACACAATTTCATTCTTTTCACCCTCCCAAGTTCAGGTTGTGTGGTCCAGATCAACTCTCTCTTTCCACTTATATTTATCTTTGCAATCTTGGTCTTGTATTATTCATATCTCAGACTTCTCTACCTGCTTTGAAATCCAAAACATTTGTATTTGGAACTAAAAATAGATAGAGTTGCATTTGGAACACTAAAAGTAGATTAAAAATAAACTAAAAAAAATTTATTATTATTTATTAGCATGTTTGTCTACTGATCAAAGGGACCTAGGTTTAGAGCCCCGGATAAGGCATGGATGTTTGTGTTGTTCTTCTGCTGAGGACCAGCCATCCTCACAAATCCCTTCTACTATGGCTTATTAAACTGAAAGACTCCTGTCAGACTTCTGTGACAAGCAGCTGTTTGACGAGGGTATATAGATAATATCTACCCTGCCCTCGGGGAGAAAATATGACACTGAGGGGATTGGGAAGGCCGACGTCAGTTAAATGGGAAGTAAAATTTTAGCCTTGTGTGCAGGATAACTATAGCCTGTGCCATTAAAACAGTAAGATTGAAGCAGGCTTCCATCTTTCTCCTAACAGCTGTACATGGGTCTTTGCTGTGACCAGGACATTTAACCCATTATGCAGAAAACAGAGCCGCTCAGATGAAATATGTTAACTCAAGCATCATTCCATCCTCCTCACCCCAATAGACATGAGCAGACCCAGATCTGAAAAAAAAATCGAGAAGAGAGGGAAACAAGAAACACAATCGAGCAGAAAAAACGGAAAGGGGGGGGGGGACAAGAGGCTGTATTTCCAATGCAATATATCATTTCCCCCTTGTTTTTTAAATTTTTAAATTTTTTTTTGAAAAATCCATGAAACGTAAATAAGTTTAGTAATATTTATTTCTATTACCCTTACTATGATTCTGAAAGGAATAGGAGATGCCCCCCCTCCCTAGATCTTGTCCATGGACTCGAGTATGTCCACCCATAAGACTTTTTAGGCACATTACTGATATCTGAAATGTAAAATAGAACAGACTACTTTTGATTTAATCATTTGCTGAATTGAATTACTTACTCAATTACTTAACAATGTATTCTACAAAAAGTATAATGATAGAAAATTTTATTCTTTTCACCCTCCCAAGTTTAAGCTGTGTGGTCCCAGTCATCTCTCTCTATCCACTTATTTTTATCTTTGCAATCTTGCTCTTGAAGTCCTCTTTTCAGCATTCTTTTTTTCATACCATTTTTCCATCTCTTTCACCGTCTTCTTCCAGCGGGTTCTCATTTCCATATTAAATTTAGCCCTCTTCCTTTATCTATCATATTCATAAGTCTTTCTCATTTTGATAATATTTTTTACACCTCCAATATTTTTATGTAATCTCTGATTGCTTTAGTTTCTTTATTTCCCATTTTATCTAGTCTTTGCTTCCTCGGATATCTTTTGCAATATGCACTTCGATTACTTTTATCTCAGATGCAAACCTTTCTCACAAAATCATTTTTGATTCTTATGTTAGAGTACTCTCTACAATTGTATTAAAATCTATTCTTTAAAAATCAATTCAGCACTCTTACTGCTTTCTATTTTTGGTCTTCTATTTTAATAATCTTTCTTTAATTTTTTTTCATCATACATTCCACTATTAATAACAGCTTTCTCTTTGTTGGGTGTTAAAAAACCGACATCAGAATCCAAAAAATGGAAACATTGGAAACTTTTTTCTTTGAAAAATTTCAAATCATGACATCTATTTTATGTAAAAATATGTAATCCAAGTAATTACAACCTTATGCCAGTTTTTAAGTAGAAAAACAAATTTAAAGAGCTTTTAAAAGTTATTATTAAAAAATAATAATGAAAAAACTTTTCAAATATCGACAAACATGCATGCGTTTTAAAAACTGTTTTGGGAAAGGAGTTAAGGGTAAATGACACAGGAGTCTGATATCTCGTGTTCAATGGGTAGTAGCTCATGACCATATGGGTTTCGAGGTGAAGGGATGCTCAGCTTAATGAGAGGCAATTTACGGAGTGGAAGGGAGCTCTGCCTGGCTTGGCTGCGGTTAACTCCTTCGCCCTTCGGGTGAAGGAAGGGGGGACGACAAACTAGGAAGAGTCCATTTCAAAACTCGGCCGGTTTGGTATTCTGAGGTACTTCGTTTTCCAAGGTCTGTGGTAGTTAAAGGGTTAATGGAAGATGTAAAAAGTGCGATTTTTTCTGTAAAATTACGGCGAGTTGGCAAAATTTAGAGTGGTTGGGAAAATTCGAATGCACTTGGTAAAACATAGGCTAGTTGTGAAAATTGGAATTTGTTTTGTGAAATTAAGGAACGTTGGACAAATCGAAGAAACTTAACAAAATGTAGGGCAGTTGGCAAAGTTCGAGTCCACTTGAAAAATATGGGCGAGTTGTGATAATTGGGATTCGTTTTGTGAAATTCAGGATAGTTGACTAAAATCGAGTAAACTTGGAAAAATCTTTGGGAGTTTGAAGTGATTTTAGTCAACTATCCTGAATTTCTCAAACCCAATCCCAATTATCACAACTCGCCCGTATTTTCCAAGTGGATTTGAATTTTGCCAACTGCCTTACATTCTTTTAAGTTTCTTCAATTTGTCCAACACTCCTTCATTTCACAAAACAAATCTCAATTTTCAAAACTCACCTATATTTTACCATGTGCATTCGAATTTTGCCAACTACTCTAGATTTTGCGAACTCGCCGCAATTTTACAGAAAAAAATCGCACTTTTTACATCTTTCCTGAATTTGCCAAGTAACTTCGAATTTTATCAACTCTTCTTAATTGCAAAAGAAAGGCACAATTTTCACAAGTCTCAAGTGGCTTCCAAGTGGTTTTACCTAGTGGCTTCGAATTTTGCCAACTCCCCTAGATTTTACCAAGAGTTCTTGGTTTTTCCAACTCTTCTTAATTTCTCAAAACCAAACCCAATTTTTACAACTCACCTGTACTTTTCCAAGTGGTTTCCAGTTTTGCCAACTTCGCTAGGCAATCTAAGCACGTTTGCTCAGTCGGAAAAATTTGCCAAAATTTTGCTCGAGTTGGAAAATTTTGGACTTTTCCCCCCCAACCATAGTTCTTTGCTACGCCCCTGCACTCATATCCTAGAAGAGCATCATTAGCGTGTCTGCTGAGAAGCAGACCCACGCCTTGGTGATGTTTATTGTATTCCCTCCCCGAAAAGAGAAATTCAAATTTATTTTTAAGAATCTGACCTTTATCTGTCCATCTGGTCTCTTGCAAGCCGAGAATATCTATATTATAACGGTCGAATTCTTGTGTGAGGAAATCAAGAGAAAAAGCTCTGTGCAGAATCCTCACATTCCAACTACCTATGGAGAGAAAATGGTTAGTGGGATGTTTAAAGAAACTATGTTTATTGAGAGAGGGAATGTCGACAATATCAAACAGCCCCCTAATCGCAGACATGGGACAAAGACCCATTCCCCCACCACTAAAGGTTGAAGTCCTCTAATGTAGAATTTGACGATGCCAGTAGAAGCAAATAGTTCAGGTGTCTTCGATGACTTCTGCTCAGGATTATCCACCAGCTGATAAAACGTATCCTGTGAATTTATTTCCCTGGGGCTGTCAACCAACAAACAAACAGAAAACACAGCGGAAGATTTTGCCACTACAGAAGTCCACCAGTGCAGGAAATTCAGGATCCATAACCAAGCTCAGAGCCATAATCCGTTCAGGTTGGTATACATGGGCAGCACCAGGACCCTGTGATGGTTGACCACTCCTCAGCTTCCTTACCAGTGCTGCATCCAGGGTTGGTGGGAGATAGGGTGGGGAGGGAAGGAGTAGAATGCGAACCTGCTAGAGCTTAAGTATAGAAAATGGCTGTGTTGTAAAAATACTTTACTTTGGGATCTTAGGATGAGGGCGAACACGTTGTCTACCATCGTGCTGACCAAGAATTGAGATTCGTTACGATATTCGTCACTAAACACCACGGTATTCCACTCTTGTTTGTTCCACTCCTGTCTGAGGCGATACCATTGAAGACGTGCTTGCATGTGGGGAGATGTGAGGGAATAACGCAGTGCCGGACGATAGGCTTGCAATGTAAACTGTAAAAGCCTGTTGTTTACCGTCTGCCTGGTAGGTATTCGATGTGTTACCTGCTGCCAGTCCCTTTGTATTGCGTTGTAATCGCGAATCTGTCATGCAATGCTATGCGTTGCAAATGGCGGTCCTGTCGCCATTTGCAACGCCATTCTATACTGGTGCTTACTTCGCTCATCGGCCCTTCTCATAGTAACGATATCCATTACCACTGTATGTCGACTTTGCGAAATATGCCTGTTCGCCAGCCAGCCAGTGATGTGCATCCCCTGAACTAATGCAACAGGAGGTACCCTGTGTAAATGGTGAAGACATCATGTCAACTGAACCCAGGTGCAATAGCATCACTGGTCTTCACTAGTGAATTCAGATTGCCTTTCACAGCGATTAGTGGTGTAAACTGATAAGAAAGAAGCCAGGAGCACATTATACCATGAATGTTCATGCATGGACACATATGGTGTGTAGTGTCATGATTTTGGAAGGAATATTTGTAGGCATCCACACAGATCTATATGTGCCTCCAACAGACTGTGCTGCTGGTCACAGGTATAGGGTTGAAATCTTGAACCTCTTTGTGCGATCATGCAAAGGTGCAATAGGTGATACCTTTCTCATGCTGCGCGACTGTTGCCTTGTCGTTTGCTAACTGCAGAATAGCAGTATTAACCTTACGGAGTGGTCAGTCCCATCTCCCTCAATTCGAATCCTACATTCAATAAAACATGTGTGGGATGCTCTCGGGAAATGGGTTGTTCCCTCGAAACCCACTCCTACAACGAGCTTCCAGAATGCTTTAGAGGAGCAATGGTGATTCCTCCCACAGCACTGCTGGTCATTCTTATGAACAGCACGAGACATCGCTGAGAAGCTAGCATAGCAGTAAGAGGTGACCACCAGACTCCATATTGAACCCCCTGGACTATCTCATTGACCTTCACCTTTTCACCATATGTCTGTATTCTTATATAATTTAGGGAATTAAAAGTGATATTCCATTTTTCAATTGTTACTCATAAGCACAGTGTTAAAATACACCTGTCTTTCGATTAACATGCAACAGATTCGGCGGGTTTTCTGGTTGTTCTTTAATATTTTTTGAAGCCAGTGTCATTTCTTTTAGAGTGTCGAATGATGCTGAGTAACATAAAATATAACAGAGAACATAAAATATCGTAAGTTTGAAAATGTTTATTTTGAAAGAATGATAGAAATATTAAATACATGAAATTTCTGTCTGAGAATCTTATCTCCACATATCTTAGGAGAGGATATTCTTTTCATAGAAAACTTGACAGTCACACACAGATGAAATGGCCATTTTAAATAACATTAAATTAATAAATCTTATGCGATTTCGTGTGTCAATATTAAATAATCTTTACATCTGAAGAAGCCTTGACAATATCCGTTATCATTGAAAATTCGTACAGTGAAGACGATTTTATATATTTATATAGGTATCGTAACACTGTAGGCGAAATATCATTGCCATATCTTGGTTTCAACTAATGGAACCAGGAATTTCGCCCTCCTAACATATTTGAAATAATATTCAATATATGATCCTTACCATGGGCCTTTTTTTGGTCGTAATTAAACAGAATTTTGACCGTTCTCCATAGGTCTATGCAACTGCAATTGTTTTAGCTAATGAAACTACTGAAGTATTTTGCACAAAAAACAAAATACTCGTTCTACCTTTGGCAATATAAGGTGCTACAGAAAATGTTAATCTGAGCCAGTTGACGGAAGTATTTGTTAAGATTTTCCTTTTTATTACTGTTATATGCTCTTAAGTTATTACGTTGGATGAAAACGATTTGTGCAAACCAAATGATCTCTTTCCATAATACACTCTAAATGCCGATGTTGCTTTCTCAGTGTGTTTTACTTTTGAGATTCCCTTTGGGCATGTAGTGTACAGATCATAAGGACCTCAAGGGATTAGAGAAGGTTGGGGTAGAGGATTCACTAAACAGCTATTAGGAGACAGAAAATTTTCATTAACTACATGCAGCGTGTTCTTTAACATGAACACATGCCATGTCTTAACATCTGAACAGAAGAATGGAGGCTTTTCCAAGCTCATTAGTGTTCCCTTTTTTCCAAAGTAGAGCAGTGGCCAGCGGAAAAAACTCAATGCAGGCACAGTGGGAACTAGAAATTGGAAACATCAAGTTAAGATCCTGAAGTGCTAACGACGGAACCAACGATGTTCTACAGTGCGCGATAGCACTGGATTTGTTTATTTGTAAAAAATAATATTTATCTTTTCAAAGTTTATGCTTCAGTCATTTTCTATGTTCGTTAAATTAATCGTGTAAAAAATTCTAAAATATTTTTGGTAACACAAAGTCGATGTTTCATTACACATTTTTAATTTTGCTGAATTTGCGATTTAGCTGTCTGAACGTTTGCTATGTATGTATCCAAATGAATTCCACTGGGCCCACTTCTTATATAAAGGGCAATATTTGATTGCAATTAAAGAGTTAAACGATTTTGTTAATTGCTTCTCTTCGGTATACTTTCTTTTCTCCATCATATCCATTATCCCTGAAACCAATATGAACAAAAAAATGAGGTGATGAAATGAATAGTTGACATTGGCACTCAGTCTGTTACTGACCTTTGCGATCAGTAGCACCCATCCCTCCACCTGGAGCATCCCTTCCCATCACCGCAGCAGGAACACGGCGCTGAATCATTCCTCATCTTAAAACAGACGTCCTCTCTCCATCATATGACTAGTCTGTGATCAGATGAGAGTCTGCATCGAAGCACTGCCATAAGTAAAAATCGATCACGGCTTTTTTGCAGTTCGACTACGAAACTGTAATTGCATAAAAAGATTTCAGGACATAAAGGTGGAAAAAAAAAACGCCTGATGAATCTCGTAAAGGTTTTGCAAAATATGCAAAGTTATTATTATTCTGACGAATAATAAATGACAAAATGAATGCCTGTATAGAAACAATGATCCAAACATTCGACTTCCATTCGAAAGGAGTCCTACATCTGTTGGAAAATATGTAAGAGATTAGCTTATAATTGCGGAAAGAGTTCGAAAAGACAGTAGTATTTCTGTCTGTATGAGCTAGAACTAAGCTTTTTAGATTCTGCAAAAACCACTTGGATCTTCATTGTTTAAAAAAACCTACGTAATGCTGATGACAATATGACACTACACGAAACGAAAATAGGAACAGAGATGGTCAGGCCATTTTTTTTCGCCTACAAAAGTAAAAGAGAGAATATTTGGCATCATCTAGGCTCCCTTGTAGAAGTGATGCTGCTCGAGTGATCGGGGAAGGAATACATTCTCTCTAAGGCAGCAAGTTCATGATGTTCTTGAAGGAAGCAGAAGCAAAGATGTTGAATGTGAGAAAGCTGCATCTGGATCGCAGTCTGTGGAGAAGGTCTCATCCTCTGCCTTGAGGATAATCATCTTCTTTCTTCCGTGTTCCTGCAACAACTGTTTGGTTGCGGCGCAACCGGCGCACCACTCACCCAATGAGAAGCCAACATTGGTGGGAACCAGAATAAATATCTTGCTGATGTCCAGCACCGGCAGAAGTTGGCAGAGTGGTCTGAAAACGGGACATCTCAAAGCTTTTCACAGTCTGGAAACAGAAATAGTGGAATTTAAAGATACAGTAAGCAAAACAAGCAGCTCTTTAAAAGCAGTTCTGAATTATACATATATTTATATTGATAAAAAAGATGCAAAGTGAGAGGTACATAAATATAATAAATAAATAAATACCCCTCAAGTAGCTGCTTGCCACAGAGGTCTGACAGGAGCCTGTCAGTTTATATGCCACAGTAGATCTGTGAGGGTGGCAAGACCTCAGCAGAGGTACATAAAAGAGATGAAATTTTTCCAAGACTCTGAATTTTTAATCTGGTATACGCTAATAAAATTTCTTCCAAACTACATTAGCAAACCCTATAGGAATAATAATTTAGGCAAAAGCCTGCATGAAACCAATCGAGCTTTCCTTTCTTAGCACATGCATTAGAATCCCTGCCACTGGTCTTCCTTGCAATGCATCAGAACAATTGTCCAAGAACAGATTCTATCATTCGTCGTAGGCAATGTTCTGATAGCTTCAATTCGACGGAGGATTTACTAGACATATAGGAATATATTTTATAGCATTTCTTAGCACTTAGATAGTGACGTATAGTTCTCGAAACATTTCTCTCTTGAGAAAATGCTGTAGCACTGCAGGCCAATTCGAATAACATTGTCCAAAATTGATTTGATGAAAATCATCACGGATACGTTGAACCTTCAGAGGAAACTTTCGCTGAAGGATACAAAATATTAAAATAGGCTTGAAAAAAGTATTCAGAGAAATCCTATTTTGCATCCTTTGAGCAGTTTTTTTGTGAAGGATGGAACATATTAAAAAATTTAAGACAACTAATTGGAAACAAAAGGCATACTTTCCATATTTAGTTCAAATTTTCAGTGCAAGAGGGAAAGTAGCACGAAAAGAATTTTAAGAATAAAAATAGGGGGCGAAAGCATGCACCTAACAGACTTTCAGTTAAAGAATTTAAAGTAACATAAAGAAATTGGAAACGGACGCATATATCTCATACTTACAGCACACTTCACAGTCCACCTCATCACTGTTATCACCGCATCCATCGAGTCCACTGCAAAGGATGGCCGTGGACCGGCATCGGTTGTTGGAACAACGGAAACTGCTCTCTGGACACTGCTCGCCTGAGGAAGATTTAGAAAACGTCAAATGGGAGAAAATGGGAGTTGGGCAGGAATAATTAAGTACACTGGTTTCCATAAATTAAGCAAATACGAGAAAAATCGCGATAATTCGCTAAATAATTGTGTCATCCTCACCAAACTTGTTCATATAACTAGTAAAGTAATGCCGAGTGAGCATATCGTATGCAAATTAGTCTAGGTTGCGTCAATTTGTGTAATCGGATAGCGGCGTAAAAACGGTGTTTTCGAGTGGATCGTTATTTTGTGTTGTAAATGTGAGTAAATAAATTCAAAATAGCCATTTTGTATGAATGACCTCGAGACATCATTTATCAATGAAATGCGGTGGAGAGCTATTGGCCGACTCGAAGCGGTCAATAGCCTTCAGCAGGATAATGCGCCCTACTGCACTGCCCGCATTGTTCGAGAATGGCAGAACATGAGGAAGACTTCCAGGTAATTGCCCTGGCCTCCAAAATTCCCCAAACATCAATCAAATCGAGCATTTGTGGTTTCTGTTGGAAGAGCATATCCGATCTGCGGTGGCTCAACCACGTAACTTACAAGAGTTAAAGAATCTGCTGGTAACATGTTGGTACCAGATACCACAAGACACCTTTAGAAATCTTGTAGCGTCCATGCCTCGCCGGGTAAGACTGTTTTGGCGGCAGGTGGAGGACCAACATCATATTAGGTAGATGGTCATAATATTTTGGCTTTTCGGTGTATATATGTATGTAAACATTTATTACTTATATATGTTAATCTTTGTAAGCCAATCGATATTCCTTTTTTCACCGAGAGCAGAGTAGTAGTTAGAGGAGTCGTAATAGTTCATTTCGCTGTATGAATTATATACTAGCACCACCTATTTAGTAGTTCACGAGCGGCCACTAGTGGTGATCTTTCTATCGAAAAAAGAAAACTATCTGTGAAGCTGATATTTCTGTGTATCGCTGGAGATTTGTCTCTGTAAAGGGTTCTACTGGTATCATCTAATAATAGTAAAAACAGTACAGTATCAAATCGCTTTTGTAACCAAGGTAAACAAGGCGTAGGGAAGGGATGTGTGGTGGGAAATTACCCCCCCCCCCCTCCCAAAGTAAATCGGAGTTATCAAAATTCAAAACGACTTGGTAAAATCCAGGTGAGTTGTGAACATTAGTATCTTTTTTTTTCCTTTTTTGGTAAATCGAGACAACTTGGCAAATTCTTGGGAAGTTGGCAAAATTTGAAGCGACTTGGTAAAATTAAAATAAAATGTTAAAAATAGAATTTTTTTCCTTGCTCTGCACACTTCTCGTGCATCTGTTTTCGGGCCAGACAATGTCCATTATGTTATGCTCCAACATCTCTCACCACCGAGTAAAAATCGGCTGCTCCGACTCTTCAATCGCATTTTCAACAAGGAGCAGTTTTTAGATTCCTGGGGGGTAGAGATTATTCTCTTGATGTCCTCACGCAGGAATTCCAGCGCTATAACCTATATATTCTAGGCTTGCAAGAGACCAGATGGACAGGTAAAGGTGAGATACTTAAAAATAAATTTATATTTCTCTTTACAGGGAGGAAGGATGGAAAACATCACCAAGGCGTTGGTCTGCTTTTCAGCAGACATGCTAGTGATGCTCTTCTAGGATATGAGTGCATCAACGAAAGGTTTCTTACATCAAAATTTCAAACAAACATTAAAGACTTGAATGTTATCTGCTGTTATGCCCCAACTGAGGATGCCGATGAGGATGAGAAGGATAGGTTTTACGGACAACTTCAGGATATTTTGAATTCTGTCAAGAAAGGAGATATCACCCTTGCTCTAGGTCACTTCAATGCCAAAGTTGGTACTGACTCTAACCTTTGGGGAGGGGTGATAGGCTCTTTTGGTATTGGTAGCTGCAATGGCAATGGGCAACGTCTCCTACAGGTAAGTAAACTCAATGGTTTCAGAATAACTAACACATATTACAAACACCACGGCATACATAAATACACATGAGTTTCACCTGAGGGGCTGCATTAGAATATGATTGAGTATATATTAATTAACAGCAAATGGGTTAGTTCTATTAGGAATACCAGGTCATATAGGGGAGCTGAAATTGGTTCTGACCATTACCTTGTTTAAAGTGTCTTGCAAATTAAACTTAAAAAGTATTTTGCTAAAGTTAAAAAATTTACCTTTAATACTGAAGCTCTGAAAGACCTTGTTATAGCTAAAGCTTACCATGATTGGTTACTTAGTCATTATGACAGTCATGATTTGCTTACTACTGAAGTTGAGGAAGAATGGGATCATTTTAAACAGGCTTTTTTGGACACTAACAGTACTCTTTTAGGAAAAAAGGAGCAGAAGAGACAGAATTATCTGAGTGATAAGGCACTTGAGCTTATTTTGGAAAGAAAGAACTGCAGGAATGTCCTTAATCAATACCCTACTAGTCCTGATAGAAAGCATTACAGAGAGCTTAATAAACGTGTAAAGGATCAGTTAGCTACTGATAAGAATCTTTGGCTTGATGATTTGGCTGACAAAGCTGAGGAAGCAGTTAGGCAGCACAACAGCAGAGAGCTGTACCAGATAGTTAATGTTTTATGTGGTATAAAACGGACAGACATACAAGGATTGAAGGATGAACAAGGTAAGGTTATAGAAGGGGAGGATTCTGTCATGACTAGGTGGGCTGAGCATTTCAGTGATATTCTAAACAATGCGGTTAGTTCTATTCCCATTGTTTGCAATGATGATTGGTGGCTTTAATGTTGGCCCTATAACACAATCTGAAGTCATTTTGGCTATTTCTAAACTTAAACTCCGTAAATCCCCAGGGGTAGATGAAATTACTACTAAAATGCTTAGAGCTAGGAATGTTTCGGTTACCACTTGGATGACTGAAATTTTGAATATCTTTTGTGATAAAGGCATGGTTCCTAAGGATTTTACCAGAGTGGATGGATTTACCATCCCTATTTTCAAAAAAGGTGATCGCAGTTCTTGTGATAACTATAGGGGTATCCAGCCTACTCTCTGTTCCAGGTAAAGTTCTTTCCATGATTTTGCTTAATAGAATTAAGAATCTGGTTGACAGTCAATTGCGTGATGAGCAATGTGGATTCAGAAGTGGTAGGGGATGTGTGGATCAGATATTTTCATTTAGGCAGATTCTTGAGAAATGTTTAGAGTTTCAGAAACCTTTGGTTGCTAGCTTTGTTGATTTCAAAAAGGCTTTCGACTCTGTTGATCGTCATAATTTGTGGTTGATGGTGGGATCATATGGTATACCAGACAAGTTAGTTTGCATAATGAAAGCTCTCTATAATAACACTGAGTCATGTGTGAGAGTTGGTAAGGCTTGTAGCAATTGGTTGAGCATTACTTCTGATATTCGATATGGGTGCATTTTATCTCCTTTTTTCTTTAGTTTGGTTATTGATTATTTTATGTGAAATTCACTTCAAGGGAAAGATTTTGGCCTTAAATGGGCTGGAGATACGAAAATTTCTGATTTAGATTACGCTGATGATTTAGCCCTTTTGGCAAATGATGTTGATGAGATGAACTCTTTCATTCGAGCTGTTGATGAAAATGGTAGTAGAGTAGGTTTGGATATAAACAGACAGAAAACTAAGGTGATGAAAATTGATCAGGCAGGCTGTGATTCAGTTAATCTGAATGAGCAGGTGTCACAGTTTAATTTTCTTGGGAGCTATGCAACAGATACTGGTAATGTGCGGCATGAGATTAACAGACGAATAGGGATTGCTGCCGGGACTTTTAAGAATCTATGGAGAGTGCGGAGAAATAGGCGTATACACCTAAAGACTAAAATTAGACTGTATAATAGTTTGGTTATTTCTAGGGTTAGTTATGGTAATGAAACTTGGACACTTTGCAAACAAGATAACAGGAAACTAGATGCTTTTGATACCAGATGCTTACGCAGTATCTTGGGCATTAGGTGGTTCAACTTTGTAACTAATGATGAGGTTAGGCAAAGGAGTTTGCAACCTCCTTTAAGCAGCATATTGTGCAGAGAGAGACTGCGTTGGTTTGGCCATGTTGCCCGTATGGATAATTATAGATTGGCGAATAGGGTTATGAACAGTGTGCCCTAAGGCCTCAGAAGGAGGGTGAGACCTAGGATGCCATGGGCAGACAATGTCAAACAGGACCTTTTTAGAATTGGTGTGCAGTGGCCGGATGCAGCAGATGTAGCTCAGGACAGATATGCTTGGAGAATTAAACTGCACGGTCTGGTTGGACCTCCATAGCCCATGGCTGCTTGTGGATGATGATGATGATGATGGGGGGAGGCCATCGTCTTGGCCTTCCCCAAGCCAGGTAAAGACCTCGAGATTCCTTTGAATTATCGTCCACTTGCTTTGACGAGCCGCGTTTGCAAGGTTTTGGAGAAAATGTAAATACCAGGCTGGCTTTGTATTTGGAACATAACGGTCTTCTTTCCAACACCCAGTGTGGCTTTCACAGGCACAGGTCTACTTTAGACCTCGTGCCATACACGACCTGATCCGCCTCGAATCGGCGATCAGGGATTCGATTTTACATCAAGAGCACCTGGTGTCCATTTTGTTCAACATCGAAGAAGTGTACGACATGGTATGGAGATATGGCATTCTTCATGACCTTCATATCTACGGCTTGCGATGTCATATGCCGATCTTAATTGCAAATTTTTTATCGTCTCGTAATTTTCGCGTTCATGTTCGCAAAACTCTGTTGCGGCCTTTCCCCCAAGAACAGTGGTTGCCACAAGGCTACGTCCTGAATGTTACGCTTTTCGCTGTCAAGATGAATTCTATTACACGGTAACTTCCTACGACTGTAGGCAATGCCCTCTATGTTGACGACTTTATCACCTTTTGCTCGTCATCCAGCATGAGGGTCATTGAACAACAACTGCAAACTGACCTGAACAATCTCTCGGTTTGTGTGACAGCCAATGGGTTTCAGTTCTTCCCACAGAAGACTGCTCGCATGCACTTTTGCTGCAAGCTTAATCTTCTTCTGGACCCCGAGCTACGGCTAGGAGGTAACATCATTCCAGTTATGGCAGACGAAGTATATCGGTCTCATCTTCGACCGGAAATTGACCTTTCACCCACATACACGACATCTCAGGTGCAAGTGCACACAGACATTGAACATCCTCAACGTCCTCTCCTTTCTCTCTTGGGGGGCGGGGGCGGATCGATCTTCATTGCTCCACCTCTACCGTGCACTTGTCCAGTCGAAACTTGACTACAGATCACAGGTGTACGACTCCGCCGGTATTTGGTGGTGAAAGTGCTGGACCCCCTCCACCATCAGGCCCTCTGTGTTTACACAGGGGGTTGCAAAATTCACCAGTCCAGAGCCTCTACTTTGAGACTGACGAACCTTCTTTATCTCTTTGTTGTCAGCAGTTGTCCCTACAATATGCTGCAAAATTGCGATCCCTGCCTGGCCATCCCACTTGGGATTACGTTTTCAGTCTCCAGTGGGAAATGTTATATCAGAATCGACTGACTGCCATTCGCCCTTTCTGTTTGCATGTCCAAGGTTACCTGCAAGATATTAATACCACTCTCGAGAGCATCTCACAGTCGACATCTGGGCCACTTATATCGTGGCTCACAGTTTCACCTCCCTGCGATTTCTCTTTTTGCAGGACGAAGAAGGCCCTTACCCCGGACTGTGTGTATCGGTATCTCTTTGCCAGCCATCATGCTGAGCACACGCACTTCCTGCCTGTCTTCACAGATGGCTTGAAGTCTGACACATCAGTGGGATCATCCATAGTCTGATGTGATGTAATCATTGCAGACCAGATCCCACAGCAGTGTTCCATCTTCACTGCAGAGTTGCATGCTATCATTCTTGCCTTGGACTATGCAGCAGCTAAGTGCCACCATCGGTGTGTCCTCGACACCGACTAGCTGAGCTCGCTTGGAGAGAACAGGGTTAGGCATCAGCTTCAGCCTCTCCAAGCGAATCTCTCCAAGAATCCACCTGCAGGTCCATCGTCTAGCAAGCCACCATGGATGCCCGGTCACATCAGGATCAGGGGCAATGACTTGGCAGATACTGCTGCCAAATCAGCCCCGCCCTTGTCCGACTCTCCACTGCTGGTTCCCATACCTGGACTTCCAGCAGCATTTTCCCATCGAGCTCCGAGCACAGTGGCAGAGATCTTGATCTTAACAGGTTGGCAACAAACGTTTCGAGATCAAGCCCATTGTCAAATCGTGGCAGTCTTGTTTTCGCAGGAATCACAAGGAGGAAGTTGTACTTGCTCCGCTCCACTCGGGTCATTCGTTTATCACTCATTCGTTTCTTCGGGTGGACAACGAACATAAGTGCAAGTTTTGTGACACCATTTTAACGGTTAAACACATTTTAATCTATTTTACTGCTTTTAACCTTGAACGCTGGTTATATTTTAATTCTCATGATTTTACTTCCCAGCTCCTTACACTCGGACATCTTTTATCTGATGAAACCCTTTTACCTACTGTCTTTTCCTTTTTACGTTTTACCAGGTTATTTTACCAGATTGTAATTTTATGGCTTTGTCATTTATACACTCTCCAACCTGGGTTGGCTTTCGTTTCATATCTTTATATTTATTGCTTTATACGTCTTTCTTGTTTTTGTATTTTTTATATCTGTTGGTTTTGTCCTTTACCTTTTACTCTATTGCCTTTTAACTTTGTTATGGGTTTCTCCTTCTTCTACCCTTGTATTCGTCTTGTTTTGCACATCATTGCCTTAGCTGCCAATGCGCCATAAAACCCTAAACAACCAACCAACCAACCAGCCTCTGATCAGGATGATCCACCAGCTGATATAAGATATCCCGTGCCTCTGCTCACTTAGGCTGGAAACCCACAAGCAAACTGAACACACAGCTGCAGATTCTCCCTCAACATAGGCCAACCAGTGCAGGAATCTAGGATGCATAATCAAGCTCAAAGTCATTAACCAGTTTAGGGGGTATAAATGGTCAGCACCAGGACCTGTGAAGTTGACCACTCCTCAAAAGGGTTGAAAAAAAGAAAAAGTGGCCATAGATGATCAGATCAGTAGGCCATACTGAACTGGAAGCCCTCCTCTTCCGTTCCCTTCCAAAAGAGAATATCTCTTTTGAAAGGTAGTAACGGCCTGCACCACGAGAAGGCAAGATCGGACATTAGGTGCTAGATGTAGCCAGTTTTGTGCATCATCACTGGGGATTGATATACAGCTCTCCTTCGGGTTTATGCTAGCTACCATTTAGAGACCTGATTTTGCCAAATCGCCTTAATTTAAAAAAAAAAAAAAAAAAAAAAATGCCTCCTCAAGCAGCTGCTTGCCACAGAGGTCTGACAGGAGCCTATCAGTTTATATGCCATAGTAGAAGGTCTGAGAGGATGGCAGGACCTCAGCAGAAAAACGACACAAACAACCATGCCTTACCCGGGGCTCGAACCCAGGTCCCTTAGATCAGTAGCCAAGCGCGCTAACCACTCGGCCACAAAGTGAAAAATTTCAATTTCTCATTTTACCCGAATTTTACCAATTTTCCAAGATTTGCTTACGTTGCCTCGATTTTGCCAACTCTCCACTATTTTCCAAAAATCCCAATTTCCACAACTTACCTGAATTTTACCATGTCACGTCGAATTTTATCAACTCAGCAACATTTTGCTGTTGACTGGATTTTTCTAACTTCCCATAAATTTACAATAAAAAACTCAAATTTTCGCAAATGATCTCTATTTTACCAAAAATCTTGCAAAATTTGTCAACTTCACAAGATTTTTCCAACTTTCCTTAATTTTACAAAAACAATCAAAATTTTCCCAACTCATCTGAATTTTAAGAAGAAGTTTCGAATTTTTCCAACTCCACAAGATTTTGTCACTCGCCATAATTTTATGAAAAAGGGAAAATTCTTTTTTAACATTTTACATGAATTTTACGAAGTCGCTTCGAATTTTTCCAAGCTGCCTTGATTTTGTCAACTCGCCACAATTTTACAAAAAGAAAAAAAATCCAATTTTTCTTATTTTACTTGATTTTTACTAAGTCGCTTCTAATTTTGCCAAGTTGCCTCGATTTGCCCAACTTCCCATAATTTTGCAAAAAGAAGAAAACCCAATTTTCACATCTGACCCGAATTTTATCAAGTCGCTTCCAATCTTGCCAGCTACCCAACATTTTGCCAAATTGCCTCGATTTTGCCATTATTTTACCAAAAAAGAAAGAAAATCGCAATATTTAAAACTCATCTGAATCTTTCCACGTCACGTCGAATTTTATCAATTCACCAAGGTTTTGCCAAGTAGCCAGGATTTTTCCAACTTGCCCTAAATTTTCAAAAAAACTCAGTTTTTGCAAATCGCCTTTATTTAAAACTCGGATATAATTTTTATTACCTTACAATTCAGTGAGATCAATCAGTTTGAATTATATTTCTATACTTTAAACGTATTGTGATGACAAGAGTTCATTTACATGTAAATATTTTTCAACGTTGACACTTAAAATACCGTTGTCTTATTTATCATCATTCTTCTTTTGCGTAGAACATTATTCAACTGAATTAAGGTTGTACTGTAATGTATATATTGCATGAACTATGTGTTTGTGTTTATGAAATAATCAATCATAGTCTTAATAAAGGGTGTTTCAAAACTCTCTGTACAAATTTCAATGGAAGATAGGATCATAGTAAATCAGAGACCAATGGGCCATAGTAAGCCAAGGGCGAAGTGGGAACGGAGAACGGACTTGTGTGTGCCGTCGGCATTCGTAAATCAGACACATTACGTGAAACATCGAGTGTTTCACGACTGCTGAGATGACTGACATTCATCTGACGTATGGGGCTGCCAATGGAAACGGAAGAGCTGCTATGAGGTTGTACCGACAGTGCTTCCCAAACAGACGTGTACCAAACCACCAAACATTTGCGCATTTTGCACCGGCAACTGCGAGAAACTGGAACATTCCATGCAAACATTCATGACACTGGTCGGGAGAGAACCATTCCTGACATGGAAGAAGAGATCCTATGCCGGATTGAGGACAATCCAGGCACAAGCACGTGAGCTGTTGCACATAGCCTCGGTGTGAACCATGTCCTCATGTGGAGAGTGTTGCACGAGCAGCAGTTATATCCGTTTCGTCGTCAGAGAGTCCAGACATTGCAACCTCAGGATTATTCTCTTCGTGTGGAATTCATGAGCTGGTTTCTGCAGCGGACCGCAGTGCAGCCTGATTTTCTGGCTCAGGTGCTCTTCTCAGATGAGGCTTCTTTCACATGTGAGGGTGTGTTTAATTTGCACAATTCTCAGGTTTGGGCGCACGAAAATCCACATGCCACAATGGTGCATGGTCATCAACAACAGTTTGCCATCAATGTTTGGGTGTGTATCGTCCATGGCATTTTGATTAGGCCATATGTGCTGTCTGTTCGAATCAACGGGCAGATTTATCGGGTATTTCTTGAAGAAACGTTGCTGGGACTGCTGGAAGATGTTCCCATGGCTATTCGCAGACGAATGTGGTTTCAACGCAATGGGGTGCCAGCACACTTCAGCAATGATGTGTGGGATTATCTGAATGCCACTTTTGGGGACCAATGGATAGGCTGGGATGGACCCGTCGCCTGGCCACCAAGAACGTCCGATTTAACATGTATCGATTTCTTCCTCTGGGGACACATGAAAACCTCATGTACGAGTTTCCTGTTGACTAAAATGAAGACCTCGTCGCAAGAATTGCTGTCGCCGCTGTAACTGTTCGCGAAATTCCGGGTATCTTCCAACAATCAATGCTTCGACGCTGTCATGCATGCAATGCTGTTTGCTGGTCGCAACTTTGAGCACCTTCTTTAAATAAACATATTGTTCCCACTTGTTTCCATTCATTTATATACTACCAATATTTCTGTCAAGGCCCTCTAGCACCGAAGGGTTACGTCAGCGGACATACATTCATGGACATTCATTTGTCTTGGTGTTCCCTATCTCCTATTAAAATTTGAACAGAGAATTTTGTAACACCCTGTATAACTAGATATATATATAATATATATAATATATTTGTAACACCCTGTATACACTAGATGGTGCCACGGGTTTTTAATAAAGGGGGAATTTATAATAAAGGGGGTTTTAATGAGGGGGATTAAAAAATTGGGAATAATTTCAGTTAAAATAGAGGGCTTTTCTAAAGTATAGTACTCAAAATATACTCTAGATGGCGCCACGAGTTTTTAATAAATAGGATGATTTTTTAGTAAAGGGTTTTTTTTAATGAGGGGGTCAACCAGGGAATCTTTATGAAATATTAATTATGAGCTATTAATTAATGAATATTAACAAGGAGGCGTGGCCGGAAGTGACGTCATACCACGTGGCCGGAAAGGGCGTGATCGGTCATACCGGAAGTTCCATTACGGTATAATGGCACTCCACTACTTCAGTTAATTTCCAAGCCCAATAATAAATCCAATCGCAGAATCTGCTAATCGATGACTAACTATTCTTTCAACAGAAAGCGAAATAGCGAAATCGATCAATTTTGATAACGTAAATAAAGATTTTGCGGCGAAAAAGCGAGAAATTTTTTGTAATATTTATAATAATACTCAGTGTTCCTATAAGTTAGATGTATATGTGTACTCCACTTTGTATTTATAATAAATTGTTTATTTAAAAAAAAAAAAAAATTAGAAGTACATATAAATGGGTTTTTTGTTTTTGGCCCAGCACAATTTTGGAACCCGGCCCCGCAAAAGTTCACGCTGGCCCTGCCTATGATCTAAATTTTACTCTTAAGATAACATTAAGTCGGAGAGAAAACTGTTTTTGATATGGGAAATTTCGTATAGTGAAATATTTTTCAACCTTACTTGTACACATTTTACTGATATTATGTACGTTTAGTAATATACATAAGTTTTTAAACTTAATGCTATATATGTTATTCACTACATATTTTTTTCAAATATTATAATTTAAAGAAAGGGAAAACGGCTAATGCATTCCAGACTTTTAATATGATATGATTGCCCACCTACCTAAGCAGCTTGATATAACATAGCAAGTTTTAATTAACAAAATCCGATGTTTTCTATGCAATTATAATGAAGGAGGAACAGTGCACACACTGAAATTGTTAATAGAGGAAAATACGAAGAAATTCTACAAGCCCGGATCAAGACTTCGAAGCTTTGTATTCTTTTGGGAGAAAAGCTAAAAATATATTGAAAAATGTATGTACTATCCACATTTTGTAAATAATGGATATAGTATTTCATCATTCAAAATTGCATCCTTATCAACCCTTAAAGAACTGCATAAAATTGAACCAAACTCATTGTTAAAATATGGATTTAATCTGTTGTATAAAGCTTTGAACCCAAGTAACCTTGAGAGACAAAATGTTAAATTAGCCTTAAATATTTTTAATGACTTTGTATTAATGGACTTTTAGAAACAGGAAAAAAGCACAAATTGTTACATTACCAAGATACATCAGATTTCATTAAGTTAATTTTAACATGGTGGCATATTGTAAATGTATAATCACATTTTAAAGGTGAACGCTTGAATAACAAACACCAAATGCCATTAACGTGTTCAGAGTCAGATGAAAATGTCTCATTTCTGAATTCTTTCCTGAATAAATGTATGCATTATTTTTCTGCTGATGTTCTGCCATCCTCACAGACCTTCTACTATGGCATATAAACTAACGGGCTCCTGTCAGACCTCTGTGGCAAACAGCTGCTTGAGGGGGTATTTATTTTACTTTATTGTTGGCTAGATAAATGGGAGCAGATGAGTTGCACAACTGGTATGCTAACGAAAGAAACCCATTCTGTGTTAAGACAGTACATATTCATTGCTTGAAATTGCTTCATATTGTACCTCTGAACTTGAAATATATTTTACTTGGTATATCAAACTGTTCAAACTGATAATTTAGAGAGTGGTTTCGGCCGCTACAGGCAGTTAGCTGGAAGCCAATATAATATAAGTACGTCAATTATTTTAATGTGAAACAAAATTAAGAGTGCAGTCACTGTTGAAACTTCCCACTAAGTCAAGTGGTAAAATTAAAATAACCGATTTGGATTTTAAAGATGATTTTAAGGAAATGAATTGCTTGAAATTTAACATTACAGTGCTTCCTTTGGATTTGTCTGATTGTGATAACTCTCTTCCTGCAATTGCATATGTAGCAGGTTATTGTGTATTTTCAGCTTTGAAAAGTTTGAAATGTGATCATTGTAAATATTTACTATTACGTGATAAAAAAGTAGAATTGGATGTAAAATTTAAGTATTTACAAAAATTTGATAGAGGTATTCTTTTTTTGCTCAAATGAGATAGTAATTAATGTTGTATTACTAAATTACATTACTATGAAAAGATTGTGTACTGAATTTAAACAAGAATTTATGGAAATGGCAAATCAAAGAAATGTTACTTTAATCACAACCAGTCTTTTATGTGATGCAGAATTACTTGATTATCATACAAGTTGTGAATTTGGCCACTGTATTGGAAAAACTCTAGAAATGATTATCTGGTGTTCAACAAATATATTTTTAAAAAATGATTGTTTGTTAGAGAATTTGGGAAACAAGAAAAAGTGTCTTAGAGCCAAAAATAAAGTTGTATACACTCAATAATAGTATCCACAGAGTTGGACTCCACCGTTGGCTTTGAAATTAATAGAATACCACTGTATACGTTAAATAGAAAACCACTGTTGGCTTTGTAATTAATAGTTTTGTTGGCATGTGGGATTTGAACCATATCTCTCCAGGCACAGGCCACAGTGTTCTAAGACCACTAAACTAATAAGTTCTATTAGTGGAAAAAAAGGCAGAGTCTTAGTTTAGTGGTCTTACACCACTGGCTTATATGCCTAAATGATTTAATCTTTCTTTACCAGGCTGCATAGAATTATATTTTTAACAATCGAAGATTGATTAGAGACTATTTTCTTTACATTTGGGAGGTTAGGTGAGCGATATATTATCAAGTCTTAAGTCATAGATTTACAGGTAGCTTTGCAAACCCAAATGTGTATGTGCTTGCAGTAAATTGTAGTTTGTAAAGTTTAGATGCACTTTTCCTGCTAGTTTTTGAATATGTATTCCATTGAAAGGTTGTATCCATGTCCTATAAATTCAGTCTAATCTCTAAGAAAAGTATTTCATTTAATCATAACTGCAATTGTTACAGTTAAAGCTCTTACAATATATCATTAATTTGTAGTTCACATTTGTCAATAAAATTGTTCTGAAGAACTTTTGTGTTTTTTTCCTTTTAATATAACACACTAGTTTCCCATAACAATTTATATGTCATGATTATATTATCAGCGGTATAAAAAAACTGGATTAATTATTGACAGCATTTAAGAGGAAAAATATGTGAAGGAAATGATTTTATTTTTGTTAATATATAACCGAGTAATTATTCGCATTTTACCTTATTTTTAAACATATTGTGTCATTGTAATTATATGTAGAACGGATTATGACGCTCCTGGTAATTTACATATCGTTATACATGTTAAGAGAACGTTAAACGACGATTACTCTGCATTTTGAGTCATCAATTTAGCACAAATACAAATCAATATCTATTTTGGTTTCAACGTCTTCCTTATTTTAAAGTTTGCCATAGTAATATTACACTAATGTACATATATACAATATAATCACACTATGTCAATCAGTTTTTGAGCACAGTATCAAACAAAAATGCCCACCGACCTTATAAAAAAGTAAATGCCCGATTTGCGATGGTAGTACTACGTGCTCAGGAAGCACTGTAGATCCACCGGATGTGACGTCACTTTAGACTGCATAGGCCTTGAGTCTCGAAGGTTACGGCTGAACCCGTCTCGCACCGATCCTGACCGTAGGGCACAGTAAAATAACACCAAAAAGTGTAATAAATGTTTATTAAACTAATATTTTATGAACAATCCATAATCGAACTCAATGACCAGTTATTAAACTCATGAAATGTGTAATACATTTACTAGTATTTTCAGTCTATGCAGTGACCTACCAGCAAAGTTGCGTTAAAACTTGTATATATCATTGTAAAGGATTATTTCTGTTTAGAGCATAAATTTACGAATGGTAAATAAACAAAGAAACTTTCTATGCTTGAGCAAGTAAATATTGAATTATCTTATGTAATTCCGAATAAGAACTACGCAATAATGAAATTTTACGCTTTTGATATCGAATTTTGTGTAGTTTATAATCTCCGATTTAGCAGAAATTCTTAAAGTAAACCTTCATTCATCGAAGATATCTGTATGTAATAAAAATAATAAAATTTATAGCAAACTATTAAACTTGATATAAAATGTTAATAATCAGTACAGTTAAATTATTAACGTTAATAAACTGATATAAATTAATTCTATTTCGTTATTACGTTAATAATATTGTAGTAACATTGACCAGGGATGTACCCGAGGGGAGGGAACCAGGGAGTCCCCCCCAGAAAATCATGTAGTTTTATACGAATAAAACTGTTGTCTTTGTATAATTTTATTTTAACGCATAATATAATACCCAATATTAACAACAGATTCAAAAAACAACTATAAAATGTTATTTCACATCGAATATCATATTAACCTTTCCTGTCCGGTGGAATATTGTAGTAATTGGTAAACATTACTCAAGTCATATTCTCAGACTCCCCCTCCTGACCCCGAAAAAAAATCCCGACCTCCCCCGCTTCCGAAACTAAATCTTGGGTATGTTCCTGACACAGAAATAATTATATTTATGCACTTATTTTCTCAGTTGTCAAAATTTCATTTCGGAGTTTGAAATTGTCGTTCTCCTCCCCCCCGCCTCCCTTCTCTCCACCATAGTCTCACCTTCGCTACGTCCCTGGAGGCAAACATCAATAAAGAAGGTTTCCCTCTTTCCACTCACCATTTTCGCAAGCGTCGTAGTTTTCATCAGAACCATCAAAGCAGTCTATAACAGCGTTGCAGAAGGAGTAAAGGGGCAGACACTGTCCGTTGGAGCAACGGAAGGAATGGCTGTCGCAAGGGATGCCTACAGGAGAAACAAAATATCAGTCAAGAATGCACAGCTCAAAAATTTCATTTCTCTTTTTCATTTCACAAAAGGCAAGAAAAATAAATTATAAAATCGAAATAACCTTTCCAGTTGTTGTGTATTTTGATACTTTGAGAGCGGAAATTTCTCCAGTTTGACCTCCGTGGGTTTGGCCGACTCAAAATTTCCTCTCTTGCTTTCTAAGGAAAATGGAAGATGGGAATAAGGGAATATTACGAAATGACATAGTTGAAACTTGCAGGCCTAGAAGTATTTTGAGCAGGGCCCAAATTCGGCTGCTCTACTTATGACTCATTATAGTCTTGGGCACCTCTAGGGGGAGGAAGAGTTAAAGTCGTCCCCATGGAAAAATTAATCGAAAAATTAATTTACGTTAAATGATAGATGTACCAAAAAATTTTTTTTTTCCTTTTAAAGAAATGTAATTTTTTTTCTTTTGTTGAAAGAAATATTTTATTAATTTTAATTTATTATTAAGAAAAAACATTTTTTACGTGTATTTTTTTAAAGGAAGAAGGTACTTCTCTACACAAAGGACGGAGATAACCTATAAGCTATCTTAAGCTTGTCCTAGTTCCTCATATACAACATACAAGCTCTTACACAAGGACATGCCCGGTTGGTCTTAGTAGTCAGGTACTCAACCACTAGAACTCGTAGGGTCTGAGCTTCAATAATAAGTTACATTTTTTCGTTTTTTTTCCCCGGTATTTTTAAATATATGATGTATGCAGAGCCGGACTTTGACCATATGAGACTCGTAGAAGGGAACACATTTCCAGTGTCTCTGAGGTGATCATCCATCTGTCGGATAATGTTGGCATCAGGATGACAATGCACTGGTAATGATGGGCATACTCACTAGAAGTGTCCAAGGCATTCCCACGACACTCCCCGAAGAGAAAATGTCGCAGCACTCTCGAATAGAACACATGGTGCGATTCAATGTACAGACATCACTCGGCTGGGGGCGCAACAACATCTCTTTATACCAGCCACAGGATGCACATCAACAGGAACCTAATTTTGATATGTCAGTCACATGCACTCTTGCAGAGAATGACACTGCAGATAAGGTCGTGCATTTCGCAAACTCAGCGATCATGGGTCCACTGGAATATTCAGTTGGTTGTAAGTCGATGGTCATCAATCTTTACACAATCGTGTCATCAATCGTTACACAATCGATGTCAATAATCTACACAATCGTTTTACTCTGAAACTATCGCTTACATAGGCATAATTCTTTTGCCATTTTAGATCCTTTCGTGGAAAGGAATATCACCATGTAAAGTTTGTCGTTCATTCAGGGACACCCTGTATATTACGAGTATTTCGATGTTGTATCCATGATATTTTAAAGTTTTTCAGCTGAAACAAAACATGTGTAATTATGTTAATCTAAGAACTATTCGGAATATCATTTATTTCTATAAAAAAACTCAAGAAATTCAAAAATGTCCCTCTTGGGATCCAGTGATACAGAGCACAGATAATTTTGCCATTGGCTGAATTATGACAAATTGCACATTGTATTATGCGACAATGTAAAATTTAGGTATACTAAAATATTTCATAATAGTCCTTCATTCCCATGACGGTCTCTCCATCCTAACGTCCTGGAGGATCCATACTAAGTAAAGAACGTCAACCGTTATCAAAGAGGTGAAAATGTCCACAAAGAAGTGAACAAAATATTCGCTTTTCATCAAGGCAAATGAAAAAAAAAAGCAAAGATTAATTTTCTTAGTGTCGTATTTTCATTGAATTGATAATTTTTCTCTCTCCTTTATTTCCATACACGTAAAGAATTGGAAATGCAATCGAAACTTCTCACCTGTGTAGCATCTGGCTTCATCGCTACCGTCCGGACATTCCCAACGGCCGTTGCAAACCACAGACCGAGACATGCACGTTCCATCATTGCACTGGAAAGACTCCTTTGGGCAACCTGCAGAAAACGGAGAAGGAAATCGGTGAGAACATTTCCTTTGAAAGGAGTTGGAGATTCATAGATAGTTCAAAAATCTAAAAAAGATGTCGCAGTAGTTAGGCAGAGAGCAAACGGAAATCTGTGGCGTGAAGATGGAAGTCTACAAACAGATGTTGCACCAATTAGGTAGAGACGAAAAGGTTAATCGTTAGAGTGAAGATGAAAATATACAAATAAATCATCATTCCGTTATATGAAGGCAACAGCAGAAATTTCAAACAAACCAAATGATTAGAAGATCTGTTCAATGGCGTCCTAGAGTTACAAATCCTCACGAAGATCCATATGTTGGACTGCTGTGCAGATGAGACAGAAGAGCAACATAATCATCTCTGCATTCAGATTTCATTGCAGTCACAGAAAGGAAGATTTCTATCTCAACTGTGTCCAAAAGGTTTCACAAGGCCTAACTCTATGTCCATCAACCCATTATAAGCCTCTATACACAGACACGCAAGCTAGAAATACGTAGAACAAAGAAGTCACATCCTTTTAATGAAAGAGTCGAGATTTTCTCTTCAATTGGACAATGAACATGTATTGATTTGGAGAGAGCTGAGAACATGCAACCAGTCCCATAACATTATTCAGAAAAGTACATTTAGTGGTGGAGGTTCTGTGAATGCTAGCAGATATCGAAATAAAATCTTTGGTTTCTATTACATAATGCCCGTGACACAGAGCAAGAACAACCATCAATATCTTGAAGAAACAGTCTGCATTTTTTCTCGATTTCATCCCACTAGGGAAGCTATGGGATGCCCTGGGGAGACGCATTGCTGCCATTCAGTTCCCTCTCCAAACCCCCAGCATCTCAGGACTGCTCTTATTGCTCAGTGAACTTTATTGGCCTTCCATTCTTTGGATTATTTTATTGAGGGCATGTAACGACATCGTCAGCCTTCCATTATTAGTACTAGAGGGGGCTACATTCCATATTTACATTTGGTATTCACCTCTCCCTTTCTCTTTTCCCCCATGAACTTTAATTTTTTCGTTTTTCAGAGTACATTTAAATCATTTTGTCCATATTTCACATGACATCACAACCTAATCGCTATATCTGAAGAGCCCCACAAAGCACTCTGATGAGAATTGAAACAGATTTTATGGATAATTTAAGGAGAGTTTCATTGTGTCAGGAAAGGAGATATCACCCTTGTTCTAGCCGACATCAAAGCTAAAGTTCGTATTGACTGTGACCAATGGGTCCTTTTGGCTTTGGTAGTTGAAATGGTAATGGTGAACGTCTCCTGCCGGGAAATAAACTTAATGGTTTCAGAATAACTAACGTATACTGCAATACCGGTACACAAAGTCGTATCAGAATAATAGACCACCTACCATACATATACTAGGTAGGTGGTCATATTATTCTGATACGACTGTGTATATTTAGAAATGCACTTGGGTTTTACCTGATGAATTTGCATACGAATACGAAAGATCATATATTAATTAAGAGTAAATGGACTTGCTCCTTTGGAAACAACAGGTCTTATAGGGAAATAGAAATTGACTCAGACTATTACCTTGTCAAAAGTGTCTTACAATTAAACCTGAAAAAATATTGTGCTAAGGTTAAGGAGAATCAACTTTAACATTGGAGCTTTGAAAGATCGAGATAAAGATAAAGCTTACCATAATAGGTTAATTAGTAATTTCGAAAATCGTGGGTTGCTTACTACCGAAGTTGAGGAAGAAATAAATCCCTTTAAACAGATTGTTTCTCAAACCAACAGAACTGTTTTGGAATAAAATTTAGCATAGAGTCATTGAGTGCAGTGACGAAGGGTTCATGAAAGCAAAGGAAGCATTGCTTCCCTTACAATTCTTTCGAATCGAATCAATTCTTTTCGAATCTTTCGATCCACTTAAGATGATTGCGGGTCATTGACTGAGTCACTGACATGGGATCATCCTAATTCTAACTATGACAGAGAAATGGTAGAGCTCCGAAAACTTATACGTAGGGGTAATCCGAGTCGTTGATCAGAAAAACCTCTAGAATTTAACAGCCAACGTATCCTTCAAGCAAAATGAAGGTTACATAGATGTGAAACCTTGATCTACGACTGATAGAAAAGTGAAAATTTGTGGCTAAGGATGATTCGTGATGTAGATAGCAAAAACATTACGAAATTTCATCTCCGGGGGTGAGTAGGGGGAAGTTTCTTCGAAGTCAAAGGTCAAATATAGATCTACCTGTGCTGGAGTTGGTGAAATTGGTGACTAGACGTATTTAATATTTTGGGAATGTAGATTTCAGAAATAAATGTGAAATATTGGAGGTGATGAGTGCTCCTAGGTCAAAGGACACATTTCGATATGTCAGTATTAAAGAGCTAAATAGTTGGTGCCTCGAGGGATATCGATCACAGAGCTCAGAAACGTGATACTTTGAATGCAATGGGTCCTTCGAAGTCAAAGGTCATATTTATATATTACTTTATAATGTGAATGTTTTAGGCTACAGATGTCGGAACAATTATGAAACTTTGGATCAAGAGGTCTTTCTAGGTCAAAGTTAGACTTAGTGGTGTTAAACAGCTAAAAACAATTTCGTTAAAGTATTTTGGGTCATAGATGATAGATATGTTGCACAATTTTGGATGCGTTATGTCCTTCGAGGTGAAAGGCAAGATGTAGATCTATTGGTGCCTGGAGGGATTTTGAGTCGAAATGATTTCACAAATAAGAGGAATTTTCTGAGCTGGTGCCCCATTCAAACTCAAATAGCGTTCAAATAGTGGCCAGAGCGAGTGTCTAGAAATCAAGAGGTGCCGAAGCTATTGATTTCTAGTGTTAAATATTTGCATCAGACATTTGGGATGTTTTACCTTTGAGTGTCACTTTTTTTGCATACAATGGGCTAAATGGCCGAGTCACAAGGATCCCGAAGGTTTCGAGGAGGTTATGGGAGAGAACTCGCTGGAACAGATGTTGGGACACAGATGGTCAATGCCATCCAGTGTTTCCTTTAATGTGCACAGGATATGGCTATCCCGCACATGGAGCCACGGCTTAACGTCCCATCCGAGGGACGGCGGTCTTTCCATGCCCACCCTCTACTGGCATTGCGCTGGGAGTTTTCCAGAGATAAATTTTAATGCTAGCCCCCGGCATGTGTGAGGTAAAAACATTTTCGCATAAAATGTATATTCTTAACTTTAATAAGTTCATTCTGTCAGAAAGTTTACATCTTTTATACCTAATGTCAGCTGGTGGATAATCGTCACAAGAGGCCATCACAGGTATCTGAACCCTCACTTAGCTGGTTGGGAATCGCCAATCCCAAATTGAACTAATGTGTCTTGGGCAGGTCATTTGGCTCTTCAAAAGGTCTTGAAAAGGTGGCACCTGAAATATTTACTAGCATGGGTGGCTCCAGCTTGCAGTGGTAAGTGAACAGGTCTCTTTGCCGCATGCCTGCGATCAGGTGTCTGTTTGATATTTTTGGCCCTACCTCTCTGAATAAACCTAGTTTCTTTAAAAATCCTTGTGAAAGTATTCATCGGCGCGAGTGGTCATTTGCGTGGGTGAGACATGCACAACTTTTTTGAATAACTCAGATACGAAGCATTCTTATTTACGCCTTTTATTGCTCTATACATCTATGTACATTTACTTCAAATGCATAATTCACTCTCAGGGACAAAATACTCCCTCAGCTCAGCAGTTACAAACTGCCCCAAACAATATTAGCTGTCCTAATCTCCTGTCCCTAACTAGAACGCAGTTCTAGTTCAGCCGGCTCTCTTTCCTGAGCCTCGTACGTCCCCCTACTCTCGGCCTTCATAGAGCGACTCTTTTCTTACCGCTCTTTCCATACCATCGGGAGAAACATCACATAGAGGGTTCAGCTCTCAGCCCTTGTCGCAATGATGCTAGGTGTGGCCCAATAGCTTCGTTAGGAGTGCAGACTCCGGGAACACGAGAAGCTGACCACCGTCCACACCATCGGACTTTCATAAAACCGTCAGCTCCCCTACCTATGAGCCCAGCTGCACGTGCATGCTGTTGCAGCTAGGATGGAGACTCGCATCCCTCTCTCCATCTCCAAGAAAGGGTGGTCTATCAGCTGAAAGGTTGAGGGGGGGGGGGCTCAGGTAGGAAACATTCGACCATGACAATCCTACTAATCATTTTCTCTCTGCAGGTACATGGAATGTGAGGTCGTTGCATAGAGATTATTTTTTTTGATGTCCTCACGCAGAATACCAGAAATACCAGCGTTATAACATAGATATTATAGGCTTGCATGAGACCAGGTGGACAGATAAAGGTGAGATAATTAAAAATAACTTTAAATTTCTCTTTTTAGGGAGGTAGGATGGAAAGTATCTCCAAGGTGTAGATTTGCTTCTCAGCAGACTCGCCAATGACAGTCTTCTAGGATATTACTGCATTAATGAAAGTTTTCTTACAGCAAAATTTAAAACAAAAATCAAGGGCTAAAATGTCGTCTGTTGTTATGCCCCCACAGAGGACTCTGACGAGAGGGAAAAATTTTGCAGACAGCTTCAAGATATTTTGAATTTTGTGAAGAAAGGAGATATTTCTCTTGTACTAGGTCACTTCAATGCTCAAGGTGGTATTGGTAACCTTTTCACATAAAATGCTAAAGGCAATGGCAATGGGGAAAATCTCCTACAGGAAAGTAAACTTAACGGTTTGCGAATAACGAACACATACTACAACACCGGGGACATTTATAAATACACATGGGTTTCATCTGATGGGTTGCACAGGAATACGATAGATTATATTTTAATTAGCAGCAAATGGACTAGTTCGTTTAGGAATACCAGATCATACAGGGGAGCCGAAATTGGGTCTGACCATTACCTGGTCAAAAGTGTCTTGCAACTGAAGCTTAAGAAATGTTGTCTAAGGTTAAGAAAATTAGTTTTAACACAAGGTCTGAAAGATCCGGTTGTAGGCAAAACATACCATGATAGACTACTTAGTCATTATGACAATCGTGGTTTGCTTATTGCTGAATTGAGAAAGCATGGGATCAGTTTAAACAGACTTTTCTTGAAGCCAACAGTACTCTTTTCGGTAAAAGGGAACAGAGGAAACAAAATTATTTGAGTGATAAGATGATCGAACTTATTTTTGAAAGAAGCAAGTGCAGGATTAATATGAATCAACACCCTACTAGTCCTAACAGAAGGCATTACAATGAGCTTAATAAACGTGTAAAGGATCAGTTAACAGCTGATAAGAATCTTTGGCTTGATAGCTTGGCTGACAAAGCTGAGAAAGCAGTTAGACAACACAACAGCAGGGGGTTGTACCAGATAGTTATTTTGAATATATTTTATGATAAAGGTGTTATTTCTAAGGATTTTACTAGAGCTATCATTGTCCCAATTTTTAAAAAAGATGATCGCAGTTCTTGCGATAATTATAGGGGAATTAGTTTACTTTCTGTTCCAGGTAAAGTTCTTTGCATGATTATACTTAATAGAATTAAGAATTTGGTTGATGGGCAACTGTGTGATGAACAGTATGGATTCAGAAGTGGTAGGGGATGTATTGAACAAATATTTTCACTTAGGAATTCTTGAGAAATGTTTAGAGTTTCAGAAACCTGCGGTTGCTAGCTTTATAGATTTCAAAAACGTTTTTGACTCTGTTGATTGACATAATTTGTGGCTGATTGTTAGATCATATGGAATACCCGATAAGTTAGTTAGTATAATGAGAGCTCTCTATAATAACACTGAGTCATGTGCGAGAGTTGGTACGTCTTGCACCGATTGGTTTAGCATTGCTAGTGGAGTTTGACAAGGGTGCGTTTTGTCTCCTTTTCTCTTTAGTTATTGATTATATAATGCGAAATTCTTTGCAAGGGAAAGATTTTGCCTTAAATGTTTTAGAGATCTTAAAATTTCTGATTTAGATTTTGCAGATGATTTGCCTTTGTTGGCTAATGATGTTGATAAGATGAATTCTTTCATTAGAGTTGTTGATGAGACTGGTAATAGAGCAGGTTTGCTAATCAACAGTGAAAAAAGAGTGATGAAAATTGGTCAGGAAGATGGCGCTTGAATTGCTTTGAATGGTTGCACTCATGAGCAAGTGTCTGAGTTTACTTATCTTGGGAGCTATGTAACGGATACTGATGATGTGCGACATGAGATAAACAGAAGAATAAGTATTGCCGCTTGGACGTTCAAGAATTTATGGAGAGTGTGGCAAAATAGGTGTATACACGTAAGGACTAAACTTAGGCCATATAATACTTTGGTTCTTTCTAAGGTTAGGTATGATAGTGAAACATGGACCCTTTATAAGCAGAATAACAAAAAACTTCATACTTTTGATTATAGATGCTTGCGCAGTATCTTGGGCATTAGGCGTTTTGACTTTGTAAGTAATGATGAGGTTAGAAGGAGTCAGCAACCTTCTTTGAGCAGCATCTTGTGCAGAGACAGAGACTGCGATGGTTTGCCCATTTTGCCCGTATGCACAGCTGCAGATGGACAAACAAGATTTTGCACAGTGTCCCAAAGGCTTCAGAAAAAGGGGAAGACTTTGGATGCGATGGGCAGACAATGTTAAACAGGATCTTGTTAGACTTGGCCTACAGTGGTCAAATGAAGCTGCTATAGCTCAGGGCAGACACGTGTGGTTAGCAAAATTATACAGTCTGGTAGAATCTCTGTAGCTCATGGCTGCATGTGGATTTTGTATTATTATACTGTGTAATAAAATTGAAGCGTCAGTCTGATAGGCTGATCGAGTTAGGATCCAGCTAAACACTCCGACAATACTTTCGCTCAAGGAAGAGGTTGTTCAGAATTTTTTCAATTCCGAAAGAGTGGTATCAATGGACAACTTACCTGAAAGAATGACTACAAATGGCCATACTACACCAACACAGTTTTGCTCAAAATGGTTCAGGAGATGAAAGAGCAGCTTTCAACAACAAGAGTGTCAAAGGTTAACCTTCATGATTGTCAGTGCTCCCAAAACCAGGCAAGTTACGGCCTATCTGGAACAGGAAGAATCGAACTGATACACAATCCTTCATATTCCCCCGATTTTGCACCATGCGATTTTTGGTTGTGTCCAAAAATTAAAAGGGAACTTGCGGGAAAACCTTTTCCATGGGTGCAAGACCTTGCAAAATGAGTTCATTCAGAATTGCGGAATATTTCCCAATAGGAGTACCACCAAGCGTTCAGAATTGGCGTAGACCTTTGCAATTTTGCATAGATACTAGAGGGGACTAATTTGAAGGACAGTAAAAGTTTGTAGAGATAAGCACAATGGGTTTTGCTGTGCAGATACATGTCAAGAACATTCTGAAGGCCCTTCCTATTTAATAAAAGGAAGACAGATAGGCGAGAGACTAACAAATTGTTAAGATTAATTCAAGTACAGAAATTATCTGCTTTCAGAGTCATAAAATATGTGAGACAATATTCGAATATGCAGAATATTAGAAGTTTTAAAATTAATACAAGATTATCCAAAGACCTCCTTATGAACTGAAATATTCGCTAAAAAGAATATACAGATGTACAAAACATTTGTCAAGTAAACTATATAATACAGTCCTTTGTTATGTAGAAAATTAAATGAATAATAATCAGTTTGTGAACATTGCGATCGATTGAATTTTTAACAGTTCCGAAACTTAAAAATATTTCAACATTTAAAGTTTACTATTGAGCTACATTACTACTTTAAGCAATATTACAGCCACATTCCAGATTATGTTTTCAAGCATTTGTTTTCATCCGACATACGACTTCTTCTCTTCGTACTTTCTCAAGTGGGAGGAATTGCAATGTTGTACTTTCTCAAGTGGGAGGAATTGCAATGTTGTACTTTCTCAAGTGGGAGGAATTGTAATGTTGTACTTTCTCAAGTGGGAGGAATTGCAATGTTGTACTTTCTCAAGTGGGAGGAATTGCAATGTTGTACTTTCTCAAGTGGGAGGAATTGCAATGTTGTACTTTCTCAAGTGGGAGGAATTGCAATGTTGTACTTTCTCAAGTGGGAGGAATTGCAATGTTGTTAGCGCTTAAAATATTGGGTTTCTCTTTTAACTGCATTTCAAGATCTTAATTAATTTTAAAGCTGCAAATCGAACCATGAAATCGCGCCAGATTAACTGTTCTCTACAGGTTTCTTTTGCAAACTTATTTTTATTGTCATTTCCTGAGAATTAGATGCTCCTGATCTATTTTCACTCCTTGACACTCTGTATATGAAAATAATAAATATGCAAATATAATTGTTTTAAAACTTTCTGATGAAAAAATTTTCAAAATTAAAGATGACTCACTGAAAGGCACGCAAACACTTTCGTCACTTCCGTCGATGCAGTTCCGTTCACCGTCGCAGACGAAGTACCATGAGATGCACTGACCACTGGTGCACTGGAAAGTGTCATTCAGGCAACCTGAGAGAGAAAACAATCACAAGTAGAAGTTTAACTAAAGGAAAAAATGAAATTAAATATCGTATAGGAACAAAATTCGTACAGATGCAGCATCGATGTCTAATGAATAGTCCGGAAATTTCAAATATTCATCAAAGTAGAAGAAAATATACATTTATCATAAAAGAAGGAAAAATTAACTACCACTTTTAATTGTTGTTTCTTAGGATAAGACAAGGTGATTACTTGTGCATTGAAGCAAATGTTGATGAACATGCATATCTCCGGCAGAGATCGACTTTACCCATTGAAGTGGTCACTTAGAGTTTGAAGCTTCTTTCAGGCTGAAAATACAAATCAGGCTGCTTAGAGCTAAGAACGTGATTGCTACTCAGGCGACTGAGTAGCACGAAGGAAATGCGCTTCCCAATATAGATACTAATAACGACCTATTGTTCTCAGCTTTTGCTAGATGCAACTACACAACTTAAGTGTCGGGCATCTGATTGGTCAATAGAATATATGTTTACAGACTTCTCGACAAATAATAAAATATATTCTTCAGTGTTGTTTTAAAAACAATTCTTTCTATATATGTGCAATACCTACATTTCTTAATTATTTTTCTCTCTTTCGGTAACTGAAGTTCTCTAAGACTCCCTCATCTACATCTAGACCTAATGTGAATGCATTTTTCAGTCTGTAAATGGTATCTAGGCATACACTGGAAGGTGAGATGTGTACCAAATCTCTGTGATGATGCACAGAACAGCCCATGTCTGGCACCTGAAGACCGGGATCCGATTTCTCGTGGTGCAAGCCATTAGTACTTTTCGAAAGAGATCTCTTCTAAAGATGAATGGTAGGCGAAGGATTCCAGATTGGTATGGCCTTTTTATTTTTCGACTCTGCTGAGGAGTGGGCAACTTCACACTTGATGCTAACCATATATATCATCTAGAATGGAATAATGGCTTCGAGCTTCATTATGGAACCGAATTGCTACACTAGTGGGCTTCTTTTGGGGGAAATCTACAGCTTTGGTTTTTGTTTGTTGGTTGACTGCTCTGGCTGAACAGATGCACAGGATTCTTAATATCAGCAGGTATCTGAATCCTTGCTTCCACGGATCTCGTCAAATCTACACTGGAAAAGTCCTACCAGGGTAGATTGCTTAAGCCTTTAATAGTTAGGAGAACAGGTCTTTGCCCCATGCCTGGGATTAGGAGGTTTATTGATGATGTCGGCACTACTTCTCTCAATGAATGCAGTTTGTTCAAATCCCACTAGTAATTTCTTTCCACGGGTATGTGGAATGTGAACACTCTGCATAGAGATTATTCCGTTGATTTCGTCACACAAGAACTCGATCGATATAGCCTAGATATTCTGGGTTGGGCTGCTTTAGCTCTGAGCGGTCCTTTTTTGCACACAGTGGGAAAAATGGCCAGGTCTAAAGGACCCTGGACCAGAGAAGGTTGAGGGAGGGTCCCAGTGGACAGCTGTTAAGAGACAAATGGTAACCTCCCGTGAAGGCCATCCAGCGTGTTCTTTAATGTGCACAGTGCATAGTTCTCCCGCACAGGACCAAGGCTTAATGTCCCATTCGACGGACACCCGCCTTTCGAAGCTTATCGGCTTCCCCTACTGACCAAGAGTAAGGCGGTGAGTTTTTCAGAGGGAACAGTTTCCCCGGGAACTCCAGATTACGAGCATGGGGCATTACGGATGGAGCCACCGCCATCCCAGATATTCTGGGCTTACAAGCGACCAGATTAACAGGTAAAGATCTGCTTCTCAGTAGATACACCAGTGATGGTATTTTAGGACATGACTGCATTAATGAAAGGTATCTTACAGCTAAATTTAAATCTGAGAATAAAGACATGAACGTTATCTGCTGTCATGCCCCCACATAGGATTTTAATGAGGACAAGAAAGATAGGATTTCTAGACACCTTAAGGACACCTTGAATTCTGTTAAAAAGGGTTTGGTTGTTTGGGGTTTTATGGCGCAACAACTAAGGTCATATTGTGGAATACACATGCTATGTATAAAATACATAAAAGTCATTGAAGCCTCAACCAATAGTTAGTTAGTTAGTTAATACACACACACACACATACATAGGCTACAGAGGTCCAACCAGATTGTTTAATTTTCATCTCCAGACGTGTTTGTTCTGAGCTACTGCTGCTGCATTTGGCCAATCTAAGCCAATTCTAGCAAGATCCTGTTTGGCATTGTGTGCCCATCGCATCCTAAGTATCCCCTTTTTCTGAAACCCTTAGGCACACTGTTCATAATCCTGTTTGCCAATCTGCAGCTGTGCATACGGGCAATATGACCAAACCAACGTAGTCTCCTCTCTGCACAATATGCTGCTCAAAAGAGGTTGATGACTCCTTCTTCTAACCTCATCATTACTTACAAAGTCAAACCACCTAATGCCCAAGATACTGCGTAAGCATCTAGAATCCAAGGCATCAAGATTCCTAACATCTTGCTTATAAGGGTTTCATGTTTTGCTACCATAACTACCCTTAGAAAGAACCAAACTATTATACAGTCTTATTTTAGTCTTTAGGTGTATATGCCTATTTTTCCACACTCTCCATAGATTCTTAAAAGTCCCGGCAGCAATCCCTATTCGTCTGTTATTCTCATGCCGCACAATCACCAATATCTGTTACATAGATCTCAAGATAATTAAACTGAGACACTTGATCAAGAGCGTAGCCATTCAAAGCAACTGAAGCACCATCTGCCAATTTTCATCATATTAGTTTTTTCTGTTTTTCATCAAACGCCCTCTATTACTAGTCTCATTAACAGCCGTAAAAAAGAACGAATTCATCTCATCAACATCATTAGCCAACAAAGGCAAATCATCTGCATAATCTAAATCAGAAATTTTTAAATCTCTAGACCATTTAAGGCCAAAATCTTTCCCTTGCAAAGAATTTCGCATAATATAATCAATAACCAAATTAAAGAGAAAAGGAGACAGAATGCACCCCTAACAATCGCTGCACCACAACCAGTCGCTGTAAGACGTACCAACTCTCACAAACGACTCAGTGTTATTATAGAGAGCTCTCATTACACTAATTAACTTATCGGGTATTCCGTATGATTTAACAATCAACCACAAATTATGACGATCAACAGATACAAAAGCCTTTTTGAAATAAACAAAGCCAGCAACCAAAGGTTTCTGAAACACTAAATATTTCTCAAAAATCTGCCTAAGTGAAACTATTTGATCCACACATCCCCTACTACTTCTGAATCCCCATTGCTCAACACGCAATTGACTGTCAACCAGATTCTTAATTCTATTAAGCACAATCATGGAAAGAACTTTACCAGGAACAGAAAGTAAACTAATTCCCTTACAATTATCACAAGAACTGCGATCACCTTTTTTAAAATTGGGATAATAATAGCTCTAGTAAAATCCTTAGGAACACCTTTATCATAAAAAATATTCAAACTTTCAATCAGCCATGCGGCAACAAAAATGTTCCCAGCTCTAAACATTTTAGTGGTGATTTCATCCATACATAGGGATTTATGCAGTTTAATTTAATGCATCTATCCTCATTACAAACAATGGGAGTAGAAAAAATCCCATTATTTAGCACATCTCTGAAATGCTCAGCCCACCTAGCCATCACAGAAACCTTCCTTCAACCACTTTGCATGTTTATCTCTCAATCCCTGTGTACCTGTCAGTTTCTTCCCACATAAAACATTAACAATCTGGTACAACCCTCTGCTGTTGTTCTGTCTAACTTTTTCCTCTGCTTTGTCAGCCAAGCTATCAAGCCAAAGATTTTTATCAGCTGTTAACTTTACACGTTTATTAAGCTCGTGTAATTCCTTCTGTTAGAATCAGTAGGGTGTTGATTCATATTAATCCTGCACTTCCTTCTTCAGAAATAAGTTCGATAATCTTATCACTCAAATAATTTTGTTTCCTCTGTTCCTTTTACCCACAAGAGTACTGTTGGTTTCAAGAAAAGCCGTTTAAACTGATCCCATTCTTTCTCGACTTCAACAGTAAGCAAACCACGATTGTTATAATGACTAAATACCTATCATGATATGCTTTGGCTATATCTGGATCATTCAGAATTTTTTAAGTATCTCACCTTTACCTGTCCATGTGGTTTCTTGCAAGCCTAGAATATCTAGTTATGACGCTGGAATTCCTGGGTGAGGACATAAAGAGAATAATCTCTGTGTCAAGTTCTCACGTTTCACGTTCTTGCAGAGAGAAAATTATTTAAAGAAACTAGGTTTATTGAGGAAAGGTAGGACCAACAATATCAAGTTAAAAGCAACACACAGAAGATGAAAGCCACAATAACGCAAAAGGCAGAACAAGAAACAAAAGTGTGAAACAAACAAAGTGCATAAAAACAAGGGTAAAAAGAGTCAACAACTGTAAAATAGAAAAAAAAATGGGTGTATAGGATCCATATTATAAAAACATGTCAAAAGGCCAAAATGGACGAAAATGTTAAATACATGTAAAATAACAAATAAAACGTAAAAACGAAGACGGGAGTTAAAAGCGATTCATCTGATAAAAGATATCCGAGTGTAAGGAGCTGGACAGAAAATCATGAAAGTTAAAAAATAAACGTCTGTCTAGGTTAAAACCGAGACAATGGATTAAACTGCGTTTAAGTGTTAAAATTGAGTCACAAAACTCGCCCTTAGGTTCGTTGTCCGCCGAAGAAGAAACGAAAGCGTGATAAACGAGGTGACCTAAGCGGAGCCGTGAAAGTTTCAACTTCCTCCTTGCGATTGATGCAGAAACATGACTTCCTCCTTGCGATTCATGCAGAAACATGACTTCCTCCTTGCGATTCATGCAGAAACATGACTTCCTCCTTGCGATTCATGCAGAAACATGACTTCCTCGCGATTCATGCAGAAACATGACTGCCACAGTTAAAAAGAGATATATTAAGCTAATGCTGGGTAACTTCAATGATAAAAATGACTGCAACCTATGGTGGCTTTAATGATGGCCCTATACCACATTCTGAAGTTACTTTGGCTATCCCTAAATTAAAACTACATAAATTCCCAGGGGTAGATGAAATCACCACTGAAATGCTTAAAGCTGGAAACATTTGTGTTGTCACATGACTGACTGAAATTTTAAATATCTTTTATGATAAAGCTGTTGTTCCTAAGGATTTTACCAGAGTTACTATTATCCCTATTTTTAAAAAAGATGATCGCATTTCTTGTGATAACTATAAATCAGCCTAATTTCTGTTCCAGGTAAAGTTCTTTGCATGATTGTGCTTAATGGAATTAAGAATCCGGTTATTGGATAATTGTGTGATGAGCAGTGTGAATTCAGAAGTGGTAGGGGACGTATTGATCAGATTTTTTCAATTAGGCAGATTCTTGAGAAATGTTTAGAGTTTCAGAAACGTTTGTAGATATTAAAAAGGCTTATGGTTTTGTTCGTCATAATTTATGGTTGATCGTGAGATCGTATGGCATACCAGACAAGTTAGTTAACATAATGAAAGCTCTCTATCATAAGAGTGACTCATGTGTAAGAGTTGATACGGCTTGTAGTAATTGGTATAGCATTGATAGTGTAATTAGACAAGGGTGCATTTTGTCTCCTTTTCTCTTTGGTTGTTGATTATGTTACGCGGAATTCGTTAAAACAGGAAATTTTGGCCTTAAATGATCTAGAGCAGTGGTTCTCAACCTTCTATGCTTCACCCTAGATATGTGTATGCAACTGGACTACCCCTTGTATAGATAGATAAAACTATAGATATAGTATAACAATGGGAATAAAATAAAACATATATATAAACATTAAATTTTTTATTCCTAAATTGCATATATCGATAAACACAAGAAATGACAAACAATTTAACAAATCTTAAAAAATTATAAGCATTTTACTGGGTAATCAGTGAAATGGACTTGCTACTAGATCTAGCGACTTTTGAGCTCTCACGGCGTATCCAGAAAACTTTTACCGCGTACCCCATGCTGAGAACCCCTAATCTAGAGTTTTAAAATTTTCTGATTTAGATTATGCATATTATTTGGCCCTGTTGGCTAATGATGTTGATGAGATGATTTCTTACATTAGAGCTGTTGATGAGATGATTTCTTTCATTAGAGCTGTTGATGACACTATAATAGAGTAGGTTTGGTGATAAACATAGAAAAAAACTAAAGATGAAAATTGATCAGGCAGATGGTGCTTCAGTTGCTTTGAAAGGAGCAGGTGTTTCAGTTTAATTATCTGGGGAGCTATGTAACAGATACTGCTGATGAACAGAAGATTCAACAGAAGAATAGGGATTGCTGCTGAGACTTTTAAGAATCTATAGAGAATATGAAGAAATAGGCGTATACACCTCAAGGCTAAAATTAACTTGGGCCATTCATTTCAAATCAGGCAGAGGGTGTCAGTTGACTTTGCGGATTCTATTGGAAAAAAATATGTGAGACTATTAGTAAGAACATCGAATGGTATCTGCTTTGATAAAAAATATTTTTTCAAAACTTATGACCACTTAAAAATGGTCGTTCGAAAACATACATACATAGATACATATCTATACAAAAAATTCGCATGCAACATGGGCAATGGAAGTCCAACCAGACTGTGCAGTCTGGTTGGACTTCCATTGTCCATGTTGTTGTTTTTCAAACACACCTGTTCTGAGCTACAGCTGCTGCATTTAACCACTATAGGCCAATTCTAGCAATATCCTTTTTTGACATTGTCTGCCCACAGCATCCTTGGTCTCCCCCTTTTTCCTGGAGCCTTTTGACACACTTTTCATAACCCTATTCGCCAATTTAAAGTTGTGCATATGGGCAACATGGCCAAACCAACACAGTCTCTCTTGACATAATATGCAATCTAAAGGAGGTTGTCAACTCCTTTGCCTAACCTCATCATTGTTCACAAAGTTGAAGAACTTAACGCCCAAGATACTGCGTAAGCAACTAGAATCAAAGGCATCAAGTTTCCGGTTGAAAATAGTTTCATTTCCATTACTGCAGAATTACGAAGGAACTGTTCGTAATATTCCTAATATTTCAAAGACTGTAGTATTGAGATCCTATCTGACACATGCCTCTTAACGTTATTTGCTTCTTTTACCGTTAACAGAAAGTTTATGAAAAATTGTGAAAATTAGATTAAAAATTGAATTTTTCTCGATTTCTTGTTTTTCAATATTTCATAGCTTTATTACCTTTACTGTAGCATTTTGAAGGGACAGTACTGAATTTTATCAAAATGTTAAACCACAGCCAAATACAAACAGCAGAGTTACTCCATATAGAGCTTTCATTATGTGAAATATCAGTAATTGCAATCTACCGTTCCCAGTTATTCACCATCTGATTTTATGAATGAATTAGAGCATATTATGCAGGGGTTAAACACAAGGAATATTATTATAACTGGTGATATAAATATAAATCTGTTAGCGAATACTTCGAACCTTGTAAATGAATATCTAAATCTGACTGCTATGTATGGATATGAGTCAATGATAAATATTGCTACCAGAGAGGTCCTAATACCCATTCTTGTTTGGACCATGTACTGGTTAAAATTAACAATAGAATTAATGTACAAGCTGCAGTATATAAAATGACTATTACGGATCATTACCACATGGTAGTTAAAATCAGACATAAGGAAAATAAAACTTTTGACAAAAGAAATGATAATATTAAAGATTACAAGCTCAGAATTAATTATAAACTAATAAATGATAAATTAAAAGATTATAAATGAGAGGGATCTATTATACTGAGGAAACTAACGTTAACCATGCCTACAAAAAATTTTCAGAGATTTTGTGTAAAATAATTAAGGATTCATCTTACTATGGAAATAGAAACATTCAGAAACTGAAAAAGCCTTGGATCACAGATGAAATCTGCGATATGATTAAGCATAGAGATAAGTTATATAAAATTTTTAAAAAATACCCATATAACGAGGGCCACGAGAAGTAATTCTTAGAACATAAGAATAACTTAAGGTCCAAAACTAAGGAGCCCAAAAACAAATATTACATGGATGAATTTTTAAAATGTAATGGTGATGTGAAAAAACAATGGAAGTTCGTAAATAATTTAATTGGGAATAACTCAAAAGATGAAGTTCTACCGGAAAAAATGAATAATATTGAGGACTGTAACACTTGACAAAATTAGAGATGCAGCAGAAGAATTTAACACTTGTCGATTTACATAGCAAAATACTTAATGACAAACTTACTGAATATGAATGTTATAAAAATTATTATAAAACAGATAGCTCTTTCTTTTTTACTCCTATAACCGTACAAGAATCAGATAAGACCATTACAAATCTAATAGAAGGCAAATGCCCAGGAATCGATGAAATTTTCGTAACTAGAGTAAAAAAAGTGCAAAAATTTCATTATTCATCCCTTAGTCTATATCTTTAACCTTTCTTTTCAAACTGGGATTTTTCCAGACGATCTCAAATCTTCTATTGCACTTCCGATTTATAAGAATGGAAATAAAAACTGCATTTCAAACTACAGACCGATCTCGCTTTTGCCTGTTTTTTCGAAAATATTTGAAAAACTAGTAAAATTGAGTTATTTAAATAAAATAAATTTCTTTTCGTCAAGGGCACTGATCATGCGTTAATGTCATTTACTAATTTTATTTATAAATCAATTGACGAAGGAAATTTAACTCTATCATTTTTTTTAGATCTTGAAAAAGCTTTTGACACCGTAACACATTCATTGCTTTTGAAAAAACTGGAGCATATGAGTATGAGAGGGATTGCTCTAGAATGGTTTATCAGTTACTTAACAAATAAAACTCAATTAGTTAAATTAAAAATCTGCCTCAGCAATCCTAAACAAACTAAATATGGCATTCCGCAGGGCTCTGTTCTTGCCCCCCTATTGTTTAATATTTATATTAATGACCACTGTGAAATGAACATTAATTGTAATATTTCAACCTTTGCAGATGACACTGCATTGACGTTTAGTAACCAAATTATTACAAATTTATTGTCCAATGTCAATAATGTTTTTGAGAAAGTTAATATGTGGTTCGAAAATAATAAATTCTCAATTAATAAGAATAAAACTAAATTTGCTTTATGCAAGTAAAAAAATGACCAAAATGCTGTAAATACTTTTGTCATTAAACTGCATTCACCCCAATGTTATAGATATATATTGATTGCCGTTGTGATGACATAGAACAGGTTGAGAGCATTAAACATTTAGGTATTTTCATAGATAATAATCTAAAATGGAAGAAACATATTGACTGCAAAATTGATGTATTTAAATATTAGCTCACTGAAAAAATATTGGGATAATTTACTAGTTCATATTGAACTTCTTGAATTCCAGTTGTATTTGATTATTTTGGTTGAAACTATGGTAACTGAACAGGAATCAGTTATATTTAATATTGAACGGTATAACAAGCTTATTTTAACGGCAAAAGAAAATAAACAACGTGGGATCATTATTTTTTATCTAAACAAAATTAATTTAGTACAACTGGATGAAACTATTGGAGAATCAGCAGAAGCAATAATCACTAAATTATTAATTAATAATATTGAAATTAATCATCATCGCAGTATACAGATCTCCTAGTAAAAATATTAACTGGTTCCTAAAAGAAATTGCTTAATATTTATTAAAAAGGGCAGGAATTAAAAATTTAATTATTGTTAGTGATATTAATATTGATGTGGCAAATACTAATAAATATGGTTGTGATATGTATTTAAATACTTTGATTGAATTTGGTTCAGAACAAATCGTTAAGGGTTTTACTAGAGAGGACGAAACATTAATTAAATTTACAAGGACGTTAATTGATCATGTTTTGGTTAAAACAAGTAGTTTTGATGTTAAAAGTAAAACATATAGAAATAAATTTGCAGACCATTATGGTATCTTAATTAAGATTTTGAAAAAGAATATTAACTCTAATGATGTTATATTTTTGAAAGAGGATTCAAACCTAGGTTTTAAAAATTTTTATAATGATACTCTTATTATTCAAAAATTGCAAATGACACAGTGGTATGATATAGGTGATGAAAACATGAGTATAGAATTAGTATATCAGAAAATATTAAGTAAAATTGATGAAATTCGGGAAAATTCTTTTTTAAAAATTAATAATTGTAAAACTAAGAGGATAAGGAAAGAATGGATTACAGATGACATTATTTTAGCAATTAAAAATAGAGATAAATTATGGAAACGATTTAAAGATAATGTTAATAACAAACAAAATTATGACTTATATAAAATGGAAAGAAATAGGATAAACATCATTATAAGGAACCAAAAACGCATATTTTTTTATTCAAATAAATTAGCAATTAATAAAGGTAATAATACGAAAATGTGGGAATTAATTATGATATTATTGATGATAAAAAAGGATGTCAATCGACGAAAATGTCGAAAGACACTTGATTAGAGATAACACTCCAAAAGAAATTCTAAATAGTTTTGTTGTTTTTTGTAACAACTATTAGTGAGATGCAAACAGAATTTGCGATTACATAAACATGAATTCTATGCATTTGCCACTAACTAGTAACTTCACTGCTGCCAATATTATTGATTACTTAAAATATAACACATCTGCTGGATTTGACAATATTAAACCAAAATACATAAAGGAAAGTAAATGCAAATTTCTTCATGAAATAACAATTCTAATAAATAAAATTTTGGAAAATTCGCAAATCCCATTAGCTATGAAAACTGAAAATATTCGTCCGGTATAATTCCAATTTTACCATATCTGTCCACTCACTGGACTGGACAGATATATGACTCTGAGCTTGGGCTGTTTATTTGTGGATTGACAGCTCCAAGTGAATAGATTCACAGGATATGTTTATCAGCTGGTGGATAATCCTGAGTAGAGGTCATCGCAGGCACCTTAACTCTTTGCTTCTACTGGCATCGTCAAATTCTACATTGGAGGAAGTCTTCCAGTGTAGATGGCTTCAGACATTAGTGGTGCGGGAACGGGTCTTTGTCCCATGTCTGCGATTAGGGGGCTGTTTGATATTGTTGGCATTCCCTCTCTCAATAAACATAGTTTCTTTATACATCCCACTAACCAATTTCTCTCCATAGGTAGTTGGAATGTGAGGACTCTGCACAGAGCTTTTTCTCCTGATGTCCTCACACAAGAATTCCACCATTATAATTTAGATATTCTCGGCTTGCAAGAGACCAGATGGACTGATAAAGGTCAGATTCTTAAAAATAATCTTAAAATTCTCTTTTCAGGGAGGGATGACAATAAGCATCACCAAGTCATGGGTGTGCTTCTCAACAGACACGCTAGTGATGCTCTTCTAGGATATGAGTGCATTAATGAAAGGTTTCTTACAGCAAAATTTCAGACAAGCATTAAAGTCTTGAATGTTATCTGCTGTTATGCCCCCACTGAGGATGCTGAAGGTGGGGATGAAAAGGATAGGTTTTGCAGACAACTTTAGGATATTTTGAATTCTGTCAAGAAAGGAGATATTACCCATTGTTCTAGGTGACTTCAATGCCAAAGCTGGTACTGACTCTAACCTTTGGGGAGGGGTGATAGGCCCTTTTGGTATTGGTAGCTGCAATGGCAATAGGCAACGTCTCCTACAAGTAAGTAAACTCAATGGTTTGAGAATAACTAACACATATTACAAACACCACGACATACATAAATACACATGGGTTTCACCTGATGGGCTGCATAGGAATATGATTGATTATATAATAATTAACAACAAATGGGCTAGTTCTGTTAGAAATACCAGGGCATATAGGGGAGCTGAAATTGGATCTGACCATTACCTTTTTAAAAGTGTGTTGCAACTTAAACTTAAAAAGTGATGTGCTAGGGTTAAAAAATTTACTTTTAATACTGAAGCTCTGAAAGATCCAGTTATAGCCAAAGCTTACCATGATAGGTTACTTAGTCATTATGACAGTCATGGTATGCTTACTACTGAAGTTGAGGAAGAATGGGGCTGTTTTAAACAGGTTTTTTGGTCACTAACAGTACTCTTTTAGGAAAAAAGGAGCAGAAGAGACAGAATTATCTGAGTGATAAGGCACTTGAACTTATTTCGGAAAGAAAGAATTGCAGGAATGTCCTTAATCAATACCCTACTACTCCTAATAGAAAGCATTACAGAGAACTTAATAAACGTGTAATATCAGTTAGCTGCTGATAAGAATCTTTGGCTTGATGGATTGGCTGACAAAGCCGAGGAAGCGGTTAGACAGCACAACAGCAGAGCGCTGTACCAGACTGTTAATGTTTTGTGTGGTAGAAAACGGACAGGCATACAAGGATTGAAGAATAAACAAGGTAAGGTTATAGAAGGTGAGGATTCTCTCATGTGGTGGAGCATTTCAGTGATGTGCTAAACATTGTTTGCAATGATGATAGATGCATTGGTGGCTTTAATGTTGGCCCTATAACACAATCTGAAGTTATTTTGGCTGTTTCTAAACTTAAACTCCATAAATCCCCAGGGGTAGATGAAATTACTACTGAAATGCTTAGAGCTGGGGATTATTCGGTTACTACTTGGATGACTGAAATTCTGAATATCTTTTATGATAAAGGCATGGTTCCTAAGGATTTTACCACAGCTATTGTTATCCCTATTTTCAAAAAAGGTGAACGCAGTTCTTGTGATAACTATAGGGGTATCAGCGTACTCTCTGTTCCAGGTAAAGTTCTTTGCATGATTGTGCTTAATAGAATTAAGAATCTGGTTGACAGTCAATTACGTGATGAGCAATGTGGATTCATAAGTGGTAGGGGATGTGCGGATCAGATATTTTCCCTTAGGCAGATTCTTGAGAAATGTTTAGAGTTGCAGAAACCTTTGGTTGCTAGCTTTGTTGATTTCAAAAAGGCTTTCGACTCTGGTGATCGTCATAATTTGTCGTTGATTGTGATGTCATATGGTATACCAGACAAGTTAGTTAATATAATGAAAGCTCTCTATAATAACACTGAGTCGTGTGTGAGAGTTCGTAAGGCTTGTAGTAATTGGTTTAGCATTACTTCTGGTGTCCGACAAGGGTGCATTTTGTCTCCTTTTCTCTTTAGCTTGGTTATTGATTATGATATGCGAAATTCACTTCAAGGGAAAGATTTTGGCCTTAAATGGACTGGAGATACGAAAATTTCTGACTTAGATTATGCTGATGAGATGAACTCTTTCATTAGAGCTGTTGATGAGACTGGTAGTAGAGTAGGTTTGGTTATAAACAGAGAAAAAACTAAAGTGATGAAAATTGGTCGGGCAGGCTGTGATTCAGTTAATTTGAATGGTTGTAGTCTTGAGCAGGTGTCACAGTTTAATTATCATGGGAGCTATATAACAGATAATGGTGATGTGCGGCATGCGATTAACAGACGAATAGGGATTGCTGCCGGGACTTTTAAAAATATATGGAGATTGGAGAAATAGGCGTATACACCTAAAGACTAAAATTAGACTGTAAAATAGTTTGGTTCTTTCTAGGGATAGTTATGGTAGTGAAACATGAACACTTTGTAAACAAGATAACAGGAAACTAGATGCTTTTGCTCCAGATGCTTACGCAGTATCTTGGGCATTCGGTGGTTCAACTTTGCAACTAATGATGAGGTCAGGCAAAGGAGTCGGCAACCTCCTTTAAGCAGCATATTGTGCAGAGAGAGACTGCGTTATTTTGGCCATGTTGCCCGTATGAATAATTATAGATTGGCGAATAGGTTTATGAACAGTGTGCCTAAAGGCCTCAGAAAGAGGGGGAGACCTAGGATGTGGTGGGCAGATAATATCAAACAGGACCTTGTTATAATTGGTGTGCAGTGGCCAGATGCAGTAGATGTAGCTCAGGACAGACTTGCTTGGAGAACTAAATTGCACGGTCTGGTTGGACCTCCGTAGCCCATGGCTGCTTGAGGATGATGATGATTTAAAAGTGGATCAAAAAAGAATTTTAATAATTATAGACCAATCACTCAATTAACAATTTTTGATAAGATAATGGAAAAATACGTTGTAGATCGCTTGAAAAATTTTTTGAATAAAATAAATTTTCTAACAAGTCAGCAATTTGGGTTCCGTAAAGGTATAGGAACGCAAAACCTTTTAGATCTTATTAATAATATTAATATTAATTTAAATATAGGAAAGAAATGCGTTGCGGTATTTATGGACTTAAATAAAGCATTTGATTCAGTTGTCATTGACATCTTGCAACAGAAATTATATTTACTTGGTAGAAGAGGGAATATTTTTGAATGGTTGAAAAGCTGCTTATTACATTCGAGAAATAGGTATGAAAATAAATAATAATTTTAGCGATAAATTTGAGATCAATTTTGGAGTTCCACAAGGATCTATTCTCGGTCCTATGCTATTCCAAATATACATAAATGATTTGGCTAATATTAATTTCGATAGTAAATTATATATGTATGCTGATGATAGAGTGCTAATCAACTTCCACTCTGATTTAGAATACGCTATTTGCAATCTACAAAATGATTTTATTAAAGCAGTTAAATGGTTTGTTCTTAACAAACTGAGTGTAAACGAGAAAAAACTAAATTTATGTGTATTGGGTTCTCAACAACCTACACTTAACAGAAGAATTACTGAGCAACGAATAAGTTGTACTATGCTGGATGGTTTATCACTTGATATATGCAATTGTCCTAAAATAGAAGAAGTAAACGAAATAATTTACCTAGGCTTGAAAATGAATTCTAAAATGAAATGGAATAAACATATTTATTTGATATGTTCAAGACTACGAATTGTAGCATTTAAAATTTGGAAAATTAACTTGTTTGTTGATACACAAATAACTATTTTAGTAAATAAAGCACTTTTTGAATCTATAATTAGATATGGGATAACAGTTTATGGGACGCCTATAAGGCAGAATTAAATATAATTGAAAGAATACAAATTAGTCTGCTAACAGGATTGTGTAATTCAGAAGTTATAAATTCCCTTACAACAAAAGATGATATATTTAGTTGGTTCAAAATTTTACCTATTGAAAGTTTATATGTTTTTGTTATAGGTATTATCAAAGAAGTTATTGATAAGTAAAATATTTGCCACAATAAGTTTACTAGAAAAAAGGATATGGGTTTTTTGAAGCAACCAAAATTTTATAATAATTACGGAAGAAATTCCAAAGAATATAAAATTCCCTACCTATTTAACTTGCTTCCTAGAGAAATAGTTAACTTGAAAAAAAATTGTTATGTTAAAGCAAAATTATTTCAGTGGTTGATGAAAAAGTGATGTTTTTATTTGTAATCTTTTATCATTTTGTCGGTTTTCTATTTCATTTATTCTTTTTTTTCTTCTCTCCTTCATTTTATGTACTACTGATGTAATCAAGATCTTATCTGTAAAACCATGTATGTACATTCCCGCTGATAAGTTTCGGCTTAGTGGGATATTTTTATGTAAAATAATTATAGATAATACTTATTGAAAATAAATTTGAATTTGAATTACAGGTAAAGCACGCTACAAACTACTCAAATTACACCCCTTGAAATACAAAGTTAACCTTAATATGCTGCGAACATTGTACTTCTCATGGTCAACAAGTTGCATTTCAATACGGTATAGTTTGTTGGGGTGGAACTTATGTCTCGGTTTTTAAATCTCTAGTGTCTCTGCAAAAAACAAAATTATTAGATTAATTCGAAAAAATAACATTGATATTTTAAGCAATTTCAGTCTTTACTCTATGCTAAAAATTCTACTTATTAGACATATGTTTGTTTTTAGAGTGATGATATTTTTTAAGCAAAATTGCTTTAATTTTCACATTCAGCCAGATTTATACAACTTCAGTGAGGAAGGTCCAAAATACCCAGTTCCTTTGACCAAAAAAGAAATTGCTCATAAGCATTATTCGTATATCGCCCCTAAAATCTTCAAACAGTTGCCTCTTGAAATCAGAAGCGAAAAAAATTTTAATATGTTCAAGCAGAATTTAAAAAGCTTTCTCTTTTCTTTGGAAGATGTTGCACCTATATTAAATAATCAAGTATAAAGTAAAAATCTATTTTACATATATCGGAAAAATGACACACATTGTTTGTTTCCTTTGTAGTGAGTAAGTGGTCATTGCTTTTTGTATTAATTTCCATTAGTGACCCAGACAAACCATGTGGTTTTTAGGTTCACTCATATTTTTCTATGTCATAAATTGTATATGATGATGAAATAAAACTGATTGATTGATTGAGATACTATTAATGATGATCAAAGATATTGCGAGAGTGTTTTTGATCAAATTAATATGTGTGTTAGAAAATGCACAAAGTTGAAGCATTTGCCAAGCACCAAAAAGAAAATATTAAAACCTGGGTCCCAGATGAAACACTTCAATTAATTACCGAAAAGAATAAATTATATAAAAGGCTAAAAAGCTGTCCAGGTAATAATGAGGAATACAAGGAAATTAAGAATGGATTCACTCTTCTCCGTAACAGCTTAACTAATAAATTAAGAAATGCTAAAAATAACTATTACAAATGTAATGTTCTTTCGGCAGGTAATGACTCTAAACAGCAGTTGAAAATTATTAACGAATTAACTTGTAAATATAATTATAAATATCTGCTGAAAGAAATCCAAATTGGTGAAAGAATACATGATACCTTTAACGATAAAAAGATAATTGCCGATGCCTTTAATGATGATTATTACATCAGCGTGGTAGATGATCAAATAAAAAATGTTACAGAGGAAGACACCTGTGCAAACACATCAGATGATGTGAAATATTACAGAGTAAATTCAATGGCCTTGCTACCGATTAGTGAAAGTGAATTAATTCAGACAGCCCTTAGGCTGAAATTAAACAAATCTTCAGGCGATGAAAACTTCTCAGTCTACATGTTACAGAGAGTGATCAGTGTAATATCTGGAATTTTACTGAAGTGTTACAATTTGTCACTTGCAGCTGGATTTTTCCCATCTTCGCTTAAGAATTCGTTGGTTACCCCAATTTATAAAAATGGTGATGAAATGCTTGTAGAGAATTATAGGCCTATTTCAATACAAACTGTTTGTCTCAAAATTATTTGAAAAGTTAATGCATTTAAGGTTAACTAATTATCTTAGTAAATACACTATACTATCAGAATACCAGTATGAGTTTAGGGAAAAAAGGTACAGCTGATGCTATAGCTGAATAGTAAAATTAATTTATAATGATGTCAATAAAAATGAAAGAGTGGTGGTTTTGTTTCTGGATATGTCTAAAGCTTTTGATTCCCTGTCTATTGATATTTTACCAAATAAATTAGAGGTTATTGGCATTTCGTTATGTTATTCCACAGGGTTCTGTTTTGGGACCACAGTTATTTTCAATATATGTGAACGATCTATTACACACTAAATTCAAAGGTAAGATTATTTCGTTTACAGATGACACCCCCTTGGTTTACTGTGATAAAACTGATGAAGAACTATTAAGCAATATTGCTGCAGCTTTAAGAACACTTCAAATTTGGTTAGTTCCAAAAAATTAAATTATTAATAAATGTAAATAAAATGAAATATATGTATTTTAATACTGTTAGGGAAAAGTATAGAGATCTTGGAGATATATTCTATCATATAAGTGACTGTATGTTTTTCTAATAAGGTAAAATTGGGTCTTTAAACTGTGCTTGCCCAAGGATTAAAAGTACTAAAACAATAAAATATTTAGGAGTTAATTTCGACTGTTATCTAACCTGGCATGATAATGTTCAAAAAGTAGTATTTAAAATCAAACAAATAATTTCCAAGATGTTTCTTATAAGTTATTTTAAGAATATAAAAATTTTAAAGAGCGTATATTACGCATTAATCTATTCCAGAATAGAGTAAGCAATTCTAATTTGGGGAGGAGCATATTCATCTTGTTTAAATCAATTGCAAAAATCTGTAGTAAAGATTATGACATTTAAAAGAGAGTACGACTCGTCTGAGCAAAATTTCCAAAAACTTGAAATACTCAACTTAAAACAAATACACCAAATGGCTTTAGCAAAGCATGTATTTCATAATAAGGACAATTTTGTTGTAGTGGTTAATAAATATTTTACAAGCGCGGTGGTGGCTCAGGATTTTTGCATTCCAAACACAAACAAAGAGTTATTCAAAAACTGTTATGGATATAGTGGCTTAAAACTATTCAACTCACTGCCAGATAACACGAAAATTATAAACAATAAAATACATTTCTCTAAAGAAATAAAAAAATGGCTGTTGAACAGTGGAGATTGCGACTGATGTTTTATTTACTGTATTAACTAATTGCATTGTAACATATGAGTAGTAGGAGATAAATTTACATATTACAGAGGCTGAAATTGCTATTTTTCTGTTTATATATTTATATACATTGATGTACTCAGGACTGCAGGATATATACGTTATACGATAATCCTTAATATGTCTAGGAATGGAGGGATAATTAGCGAGAGAGTCTAAAATATCTCTATGAATGGAGGCGGAATGCACGAGACAGTCTAATATCTCTATGAATGGAGGCGAAATGAACGAGATAATCCTTAATATCTCTAGGAATGGAGGGATAATTAGCGAGAGAGTCAATAATATCTCTATGAATGGAGGCGAAATGAACGAGACAATCTAATATTTCTATGAATGGGGGTGAAATGAACGAGATAATCCTTAATATCTCTAGGAATGGAGGGATAATTAGCGAGAGAGTCAATAATATCTCTATGAATGGAGGCGAAATGAACGAGACAATCTAATATTTCTATGAATGGGGGTGAAATGAACGAGATAATCCTTAATATCTCTAGGAATGGAGGGATAATTAGCGAGAGAGTCTATAGTATCTCTATGAATGGAGGCGGAATGAGCGAGACAGTCTAATATCTCTATCAATGGAGGCGAAATGAACGAGATAATCCGTAATATCTCTAGGAATGGAGGGATAATTAGCGAGAGAGTCAATAATATCTCTATGAATGGAGGCGAAATGAACGAGACAATCTAATATTTCTATGAATGGGGGTGAAATGAACGAGATAATCCTTAATATCTCTAGGAATGGAGGGATAATTAGCGAGAGAGTCAATAATATCTCTATGAATGGAGGCGAAATGAACGAGATAATCCTTAATATCTCTAGGAATGGAGGGATAATTAGCGAGAGAGTCTATAGTATCTCTATGAATGGAGGCGGAATGAGCGAGACAGTCTAATATCTCTATCAATGGAGGCGAAATGAATGAGATAATCCTTAATATGTCTAGGAATGGAGGGATAATTAGCGAGAGAGTCTATAATATCTCTATGAATGGAGGCGGGATGGGCGAGACAGTCAAATATCTCTATGAATGGAGGCGAAATGAACGAGATAGTCCTAAATATCTCTAGGAATGGAGGCGAAATGAACGAGATAATCCTTAATATCTCTAGGAATGGAGGGACAATTAGCGAGAGAGTCTAAAATATCTCTTTGAATGGAGGCGGAATGCACGAGACAGTCTAATATCTCTATGAATGGAGGCGAAATGAACGAGATAATCCTTAATATCTCTAGGAATGGAGGGATAATTAGCGAGACAGTCTATAACATCTCTATGAATGGAGGCGGAATGAGCGAGACAGTGTAATATCTCTATGAATGGAGGCGAAATGAACAAGATAATCCGTAATATCTCTAGGAATAGAGGGATAATTAGCGAGAGAGTCAATAATATCTCTATGAATGGAGGCGAAATGAACGAGACAATCTAATATTTCTATGAATGGGGTGAAATGAACGAGATAATCCTTAATATCTGTAGGAATGGAGGGATAATTAGCGAGAGAGTCAATAATATCTCTATGAATGGAGGCGAAATGAACGAGACAATCTAATATTTCTATGAATGGGGTGAAATGAACGAGATAATCCTTAATATCTGTAGGAATGGAGGGATAATTAGCGAGAGAGTCAATAATATCTCTATGAATGGAGGCGAAATGAACGAGACAGTCTAATATTTCTATGAATGGGGGTGAAATGAACGAGATAATCCTTAATATCTCTAGGAATGGAGGGATAATTAGCGAGAGAGTCTATAGTATCTCTATGAATGGAGGCGGAATGAGCGAGACAGTCTAATATCTCTATGAATGGAGGCGAAATGAACGAGATAGTCCTAAATATCTCTAAGAATGGAGGCGAAATGAACGAGATAATCCTTAATATCTCTAGGAATGGAGGGATAATTAGCGAGAGAGTCTAAAATATCTCTATGAATGGAGGCGGAATGCACGAGACAGTCTAATATCTCTATGAATGGAGGCGAAATGAACGAGATAATCCTTAATATCTCTAGGAATGGAGAGATAATTAGCGAGACAGTCTATAACATCTCTATGAATGGAGGCGGAATGAGCGAGACAGTCTAATATCTCTATGAATGGAGGCGAAATGAACGAGATAATCCGTAATATCTCTAGGAATGGAGGGATAATTAGCGAGAGAGTCAATAATATCTCTATGAATGGAGGCGAAATGAACGAGACAATCTAATATTTCTATGAATGGGGGTGAAATGAACGAGATAATCCTTAATATCTCTAGGAATGGAGGGATAATTAGCGAGAGAGTCTATAGTATCTCTATGAATGGAGGCGGAATGAGCGAGACAGTCTAATATCTCTATGAATGGAGGCGAAATGAATGAGATAATCCTTAATATGTCTAGGAATGGAGGGATAATTAGCGAGAGAGTCTATAATATCTCTATGAATGGAGGCGGAATGGGCGAGACAGTCAAATATCTCTATGAATGGAGGCGAAATGAACGAGATAGTCCTAAATATCTCTAGGAATGGAGGGGTAATAGCGAGACAGTCTTTAATATCTCTATGAATGGAGGGGTAATAGCGAGACAGTCTTCAATATCTCTATGAATGGAGGCGGAATGAGCGAGTCAGTCTAATATCTCTATCAATGAAGGCAGAATGAGCGAGATAGTTCTTAATATCTCTATGAATGGAGGCGGAATGAGTGAAACATTCTATCTCTATGAATGGAGGCGGACTGAGCGAGACAATCTTTAATATATCTATGAATAGAGACAGAATGAACGAGTCTTTAATATCTCTATGAATGTAGGCGGAATGAGCGAGACAGTTTAATATCTCTATGAATGGAGGAGGAATGAACGAGACAGTCTAATATTTCTATGAATGGGGTTGAAATGAACGAGATAATCCTTAATATCTCTAGGAATGGAGGGATAATTAGCGAGAGAGTCAATAATATCTCTATGAATGGAGGCGAAATGAACGAGATAATCCTTAATATCTCTAGGAATGGAGGGATAATTAGCGAGAGAGTCTATAGTATCTCTATGAATGGAGGCGGAATGAGCGAGACAGTCTAATATCTCTATCAATGGAGGCGAAATGAATGAGATAATCCTTAATATGTCTAGGAATGGAGGGATAATTAGCGAGAGAGTCTATAATATCTCTATGAATGGAGGCGGGATGGGCGAGACAGTCAAATATCTCTATGAATGGAGGCGAAATGAACGAGATAGTCCTAAATATCTCTAGGAATGGAGGCGAAATGAACGAGATAATCCTTAATATCTCTAGGAATGGAGGGACAATTAGCGAGAGAGTCTAAAATATCTCTTTGAATGGAGGCGGAATGCACGAGACAGTCTAATATCTCTATGAATGGAGGCGAAATGAACGAGATAATCCTTAATATCTCTAGGAATGGAGGGATAATTAGCGAGACAGTCTATAACATCTCTATGAATGGAGGCGGAATGAGCGAGACAGTGTAATATCTCTATGAATGGAGGCGAAATGAACAAGATAATCCGTAATATCTCTAGGAATAGAGGGATAATTAGCGAGAGAGTCAATAATATCTCTATGAATGGAGGCGAAATGAACGAGACAATCTAATATTTCTATGAATGGGGTGAAATGAACGAGATAATCCTTAATATCTGTAGGAATGGAGGGATAATTAGCGAGAGAGTCAATAATATCTCTATGAATGGAGGCGAAATGAACGAGACAATCTAATATTTCTATGAATGGGGTGAAATGAACGAGATAATCCTTAATATCTGTAGGAATGGAGGGATAATTAGCGAGAGAGTCAATAATATCTCTATGAATGGAGGCGAAATGAACGAGACAGTCTAATATTTCTATGAATGGGGGTGAAATGAACGAGATAATCCTTAATATCTCTAGGAATGGAGGGATAATTAGCGAGAGAGTCTATAGTATCTCTATGAATGGAGGCGGAATGAGCGAGACAGTCTAATATCTCTATGAATGGAGGCGAAATGAACGAGATAGTCCTAAATATCTCTAAGAATGGAGGCGAAATGAACGAGATAATCCTTAATATCTCTAGGAATGGAGGGATAATTAGCGAGAGAGTCTAAAATATCTCTATGAATGGAGGCGGAATGCACGAGACAGTCTAATATCTCTATGAATGGAGGCGAAATGAACGAGATAATCCTTAATATCTCTAGGAATGGAGAGATAATTAGCGAGACAGTCTATAACATCTCTATGAATGGAGGCGGAATGAGCGAGACAGTCTAATATCTCTATGAATGGAGGCGAAATGAACGAGATAATCCGTAATATCTCTAGGAATGGAGGGATAATTAGCGAGAGAGTCAATAATATCTCTATGAATGGAGGCGAAATGAACGAGACAATCTAATATTTCTATGAATGGGGGTGAAATGAACGAGATAATCCTTAATATCTCTAGGAATGGAGGGATAATTAGCGAGAGAGTCTATAGTATCTCTATGAATGGAGGCGGAATGAGCGAGACAGTCTAATATCTCTATGAATGGAGGCGAAATGAATGAGATAATCCTTAATATGTCTAGGAATGGAGGGATAATTAGCGAGAGAGTCTATAATATCTCTATGAATGGAGGCGGAATGGGCGAGACAGTCAAATATCTCTATGAATGGAGGCGAAATGAACGAGATAGTCCTAAATATCTCTAGGAATGGAGGGGTAATAGCGAGACAGTCTTTAATATCTCTATGAATGGAGGGGTAATAGCGAGACAGTCTTCAATATCTCTATGAATGGAGGCGGAATGAGCGAGTCAGTCTAATATCTCTATCAATGAAGGCAGAATGAGCGAGATAGTTCTTAATATCTCTATGAATGGAGGCGGAATGAGTGAAACATTCTATCTCTATGAATGGAGGCGGACTGAGCGAGACAATCTTTAATATATCTATGAATAGAGACAGAATGAACGAGTCTTTAATATCTCTATGAATGTAGGCGGAATGAGCGAGACAGTTTAATATCTCTATGAATGGAGGAGGAATGAACGAGACAGTCTAATATTTCTATGAATGGGGTTGAAATGAACGAGAAAATCCTTAATATCTCTAGGAATGGAGGGATAATTACCGAGAGATTCTATATCTCTATGAATGGAGGCGGAATGAGCGAGACAGTCCTTAATATTTTTATAAATGGAGAGGTAATGAGCGAGACATTCTTTTATATCTCTATGAATGGAGGCGGACTGAACGAGATAGTCCTTAATATCTCTATGAATGGAGGCGAAATGAACGAGAGAGTCCTAAATATATCTATGAATGGAGGCGAAATAAACGAGTTAGTCCTAAATATCTCTAGGATTGGAGCGGTAATTAGCGAGACAGTCTATAATATCTCTAGAAATGGAGGTGGAATGAGCGAGACAGTTCTTAATATCTTTATGAATGGAGGGGTAATGAGCGAGACAGTCCTTAATATCTTTATGAATGGCGGGGTAATGAGCGAGACAGTCCTTAATATTTTTACAAATGGAGAGATAATGAGCGAGACATTCTTTTATATCTCTATGAATGGAGGCTTAATGAGTGAGCCTTTTATATCTGTATGAATGGAGGCAGACTGAACGAGATAGTCCTTAATATCTCTCTGAATGGAGGCGAAATGAACGAGATAGTCCTAAATATCTCTATGAATGGAGGCGAAATGAACGCGTTAGTCCTAAATATCTCTAGGACTGGAGGGGTAATTAGCGAGACAGTCTATAATATCTCTAGAAATGGAGGCGGAATGAGCGAGACAGTCCTTAATATCTTTATGAATGGAGGAGTAATTAGCGAGACAGTCTTTAATATCTCTATGAATGTAGGCGGAATGAGCGAGACAGTCGTTAATATCTCTATGAATGGAGATGGAATGAGCGAGACAGTCCTTAATATCTTTCTGAATGGAGGGGTAATGAGCGAGACAGTCTTTAACATCTTTATGAATGGAGGGGTAATGAGCGAGACAGTCTTTAATATCTCTACGAATGGAGGGGTAATGAGCGAGACATTCTTTTATATCTCTATGAATGGAGGCGGAATGAGTGAGCCTTTTATATCTGTATGAATGGAGGGGTAATGAGCGAGACATTCTTTTATATCTCTATGAATGGAGGCGGAATGAGTGAGCCTTTTATATCTGTATGAATGGAGGCGGACTGAACGAGATAGTCCTTAATATCTCTAGGAATGGAGGAGTAATTAGCGACACAGTCTTTAATATCTCTATGAATGGAGGCGGAATGAGCGAGACAGTCGTTAATATCTCTATGAATGGAGGCGAAATGAGCGAGTCTTTAATATTTCTGTGAATGGAGGCGGAATGAGTGAGACAATCTTACTTGAGGAATTACTTTGGCTGATCTTTAGACGTAAGAAATAATGTCAGCTTTAAATGTGGGATAAGATGGCGCAACCTGTGGATGTGCAGCATTTGCTCTCTCTTTCTCACCTGTATGCCTTGAGTTGCACCGTGAAGTGTGCACCAGACACTCGCAGATGCCATCGACGCAGTCGCTGTATGGATCTCGCATTCGGCATTGGCTCGACGTCAGGCACGGCTTGCCAAGAGATACCAGCGCTACGTTAGAGTGAACGTGAGATGCTGCAAAAGTAGAAAGGATCAGATGAAACATATGGAAATAAAGCCTTATATAAAACATAGAGAAAGAAACCAAATATTTAGAATAAACTTCTAAATATAAAACAAAAGATTACTTATTTATTTCTCACTCAGCTTTGTCAGATTTTGCATCTCATCTATCCCTAGAAATAGGAGTCTACCTAAAATAGAGGAAAGAGTTGTCGCTGCCCAGGACTCTGGGCCTCAAAGCGTCCTTTTCCAAATATAAGAGAATTGATGAGCTGCGCATGTATCAGAGCTGCCCCATCATATTAAATTGTGCCCGGGCTCTTACCAACCTACGTAGGCCAATGATTGAAAAGAGCACAAATTTTCAAATAACACTTTTACAACTCAACACAAGCATTACAGAAACAAGAAACTGAATAATTTTATTACAGAATTTTACACAGATTTATCTGCTGCATATGACTTTTTTTTTACTGAAGAGAATTCACAGAAATCTTCAATAACTATACAATTTCAATCGCATGAGTCGATCACGCCAGATCCTTAACAAAATACCGAATAATAACTTTTCTTAATTCTTTGAATAATACTTGTTGTTTGTTTATCGATCTCCGGGCACTGATATTAATGAATTTCTTTCTTCTCTGACTAGATGGATGGGGGAGAGCCATAAATTTAGGAATATTCATTGGAGATTTCAATATTGATATTTCTAGTAGTAGAAAGAATGGAGTTCAAAAATATTTTAATGCTCTTTCTGAGTATGGCTTTGTCCCTACAATAAGAGATTTTGGGAAGCTCCACTACTCACTCGTGCATTGATCACATTAATGTTAAATTAGATAGAAATTTTCATTATAAATTCTTAATCTCACGAATCAAAGTTGCAGACCACTATTTTATTTCGTTATTACTAAGCTCGAATAAATCAGTGTGCGAATATACAACAGGTGATGAAAAATATTTGAAATATGATAATAGAAATATTATTAATTCAATAATTAGGACTAACTGGAATATTGAACAAGTGACCATGTCTGCTTATGAAATTTACAATTGTTTTAAAAATAAATACAACATGATTCTGGATGAAAATATCTCAACAAGCCAACACAACATCAAATTTTGGAAAAACAGCAAAGAATGGATCACTCCCGAAATTATGAATATGATTGAACAAAGTGATGCAGCATGGGTTACTTACAGAAACAACAGAAACGACAATGCTAACAAAAAACTTTATCAACAACTACGAAATTCATTAACCGATTTTATAAGAAAAGAAAAATCTAAATTTTAGAAAAAAACTCTTCAAATCCATTGCAGGAAATACAAACAATCCTGGGATATGATTAATACTATATTAGATGAAAATAAGAAAAAGACAGTAGATAATATAATAATCATATGCCCAAAACTCTGAAAAATTCTCAAATTGCTACGAATTTTAATAATTATTTTGCAGACATGGTTGATAAATTAAGGGAGAATAATCCAACCCAAAACGACAATTATAAACCGACGTTTAATATCCCTTTGAGATGATGATGGATGATGATGATAACAGATCTGGCATCTGCTTCTGTGTGAGTTACTTTCAATTTTCTTTGCTCGTTTCGTAATTGGTTATTACTTTTAGTTTATTATGTAAAAGTGATCTAATCTTTGTTTAAAACTAAATATACATATCTGCTTTCACTGCTTGTTCATTAGAGTTCAACTGTTATTCTTTCGTAATTTTGAGCATTCATAGTCCATTACTAGGCCTAATTTTTACAGCTGAAAAGTTTATTGTTGATATATAGAACTTGATAGTTGCCTAACAACAGTATTTGAAGTAAACGAATGCATACGCATACTTTATATATACTTACCTGCTGTTCTTTATTCTACTCGTACCAGGATTACTCAAGATAATTTTCATCATCTGCTTTTACAAACACAATACTTATATTGGTAGTTTCTCAATTATGGATATCAACAACAAAGAAAGTTTGAAAAATACTTCGCTTGTCTCACAGGATAGCAATTATTTCGTTAACTGTTATGACGAAGCACAATCATCAAATATTCTGACATATTCTCCATTGAACAAAATAAGAGTTAGTAAAAGACAACATTTAGGGCATTACATTGCCTCAGGTATAAATACTTCATTGACTCAAGATCTGAGTCATTGCAATAGTAGCTTGGACAAATCTAAAGATGGTTTCGCTGCTTTGTTAACAAAACAAATTGGGCCGCATGAAATGGACTAAATCTATGAATAAAAATGTTATGCGAGCCTATTATAAAGCTACTAAGCTTGAGAAGGACAAAACTGTCTATAGATCTAGACTGCATTTAGAATGGAAGATTTTAGAACCAGATATTAATGTTACAGAACAACGTTTATGTGATCAAGTTAGAGTTATTGTTAAAGAAATTTCTTATGTACTGCTGAATTAGACTTATTGAAAAAAGATATAGCTGTAACACTAAATGTTGCCTCAACTCAAACAAGAAATACTTCTATCCCTACTTCTTCTTTATGTGAACAACCATTTTCATATGATAATGAGGTAATTACCACTAATAATTTACAGAAAACTGAACTTAAAAACCATTTGATTCACACGCTTTTCCTCTACACTGGTTTATCAGCTGATCATAGACCTTCAATACCAAGAATAAAATTAACGAAAAACAGTTATCAGATACTCCGTAATATGAATGATTTACTTATTCAATATCTTCAAGAGACAAAAACTTTAGAAGATACATATAATTTGATATACTGCTCTGCTATTACAACATATGAAACTCCAGGCTATAAAATAATCAATCAAGCAATTAACAAACTTCATTTGGAAAATAAAAAAGACTCACCGAATTGGTTAAAGAGGCTAGAAGATAAGATTAAAGAAACCACAAGTACAATAAGTAAACTCTTAGCCTGTCAACAGGGGTGTCATACTCCTAAAATTCAACATTTTTAAAAACAACTGTTAAAAAATTAAAGTTAAAATTATCGCAACCTGACTTACCAAAACATATTGGTTTATATATTGATACGTTAAAGCAGACTATCCTTTCTTTGGGCAAAAGAATAAAAAGGTATCATATACATAATAAGAGAATATCCCAGAATAAACTGTTTTTATATAATCAAAAGAAATTCTATACTACTCTTTCAACTGATATTATTGATGTGCTTAAAGCAGACAATATTCCACATAAACAAAATCTTGTTAATTTCTGGTCTAATATTTGGTCAATACCTATATCTCATGATGAAAATGCTCATTGGTTTAATGATGAAATCGAATCAAATGAATATATTAATGAAATGCCTCCAATACAGATAACAATAAATGATTTGAAAGATGCACTAAAAAAGCACATAATTGGAAATGCCCTGGAAACGATAAAATATAGAATTTCTGAATTAAACAGTTCACATCGATTCATGATTTATTAATTTCACAGTATCAAGAAGCCTTGAAATATCCTGATTTACTACCAAATTTCTTCATGACCGGTCAAACATTTTTGAAACCTAAATCTATAACAGGTTTGGATAACCCGAAGAACTACAGACCTATCACATGCCTTTCAATATTTTATAAATTATTAACATCTATTATAGCAAGAAAAATAAATCATCATTTACAAGAAAATAATATATTAACATTTGAACAAAATGGTGGCAGAAAATACTCCAGAGGCACCAAGGAGCAATTATGGATTGATAATGTTATCTTTAACCAAGTAAAATATAAAAAGCGAAATATGTCAGTCGCTTGGATAGACTATAAAAAGGCTTTTGACAGTATTCCTCATTCTTGGCTTTTAAGAGTACTTGAATTATATAAAATCGATTGCACTCTAATTGATTTTCTCAAATGTTGTATGTCAAAATGGAAAACAAATTTAGTGCTTCATTCAAACAGTACTTCTTATAAATCTGATCCAATTGCAATAGCCAGAGGCATTTTTCAAGGAGATTGTTTAAGTCCTTTATGGTTTTGCCTAGCACTTAATCCATTAAGTAAATTGCTGAATAATTCAACTTATGGATATAAAATTAAAGCAAACGGTACAGAAAAAATAAATCACTTGTTTTACATGGATGATCTGAAATTATACAGTTCTAATTATAATCAGTTACAAAGCTTATTAGAAATTGTTCATTCGTTTAGTAAAACAATTTGCTTAGAATTTGGATTGGAAAAATGTTCAATGTTAAATATTAAATCAGGAAAAATTAAAAAATTCGATAACATGATACTTATGGATGAAACATGTATTACAGAACTACCAATCAACAAATGTTATAAATATTTTGGTATAAATCAATTACTAAATATAAACTATAAAGAAGTGAAAGATGTTTTTCGTAAGGATTATATAAGACGTTTGGAGAAGATTTTAAAAACAGAACTTTATGCTAAAAACAAAATAAGAGCTATAAATATGTGGGCTATACCTTTCATTTCATATTCTTTTGGAATAATAAACTGGACGAAAACTGATTTAGATGACTTAAATATCAAAACATCGTAAATTACTAACGAAATATAGACTTCATCACCCACATGCCTCAATTATTACGCTTTATCTACCACGTAATTCTGGTGGTAGAGGACTTTTGGATTTGAAACATCTCTGCAACAAAGAAATCCAGAATTTACGCCACTACTTTCGTACAAAATCAAACAACCATATTACTAAATCCTTAATACAATATGATGCAAGATATACTCCACTACACATGAAAAATAATAACTATGAACTTACATCAAATGAAACCATTGCTGAAAGAAAAGATTTATGGAAGCAAAAATCAATACATGGCTAATATGCTAATAGTCTATTTTCTGATGACATTGATACAGAGACTTCGTTAGCATGGTTTCAACATAGTAATATTTTCGGCGAGACCGAAGGATTCATCCAAGCAATTCAAGATCAAGTTATAAAGACAAGAAATTATGAAAAACATATTATTGGAAACAACATTGAGGATAACTGTAGATTATGCAAATTACCTATTGAAACTATACAGCATATTTCCGCAGCAGGCCCATTGTTAGCTCATACAGAATATCTACGAAGGCATAATAACGTGGCAAAAATTATTCATCAAGAAATTGCATATAATTCCAATCTACTAAATAAAAAAAACTCCACATTACAAATATCAACCTGAAACAATCCTTGAAGATACGTTTTATAAAATTTATTGGGATAGAACTATTATTACAGATAGAGCAGTTACTAATAATCGACCAGATATAATTCATATTAACCTACAAGAAAAAACAGCAATTATAATAGATATTTCAGTACCTCTTGATGATAATTTATATAGAGTAGAAGGTGACAAAATCGGAAAATATGGAGAACTAAAATATGAATTGCAGCAACTACTTAATCTAAAATCGATCAAAATCATCCCAATAGTAATATCTGTAAATGATTTGACAACGAAGAAATTAAACACAATCTTGAAGATTTAAACATCAATCAAAAGTTAATATCAAACATGCAAAAAACAATATTATTAGCTACCACAAGAATTATAAGGAATTTCCTAAACTGAAGAAGTTTTATTCACTCTATATTTGATGTTTTATAATACGATTTTTCGAATATTTAACCATTTACTTTGCTAGCCTGACCGGACACCAATTTTCATTGCTCTTTAATAATCTCTTACATAATCGATGAACATTTAGATTGTATCCATTTAACAGGACTGATAAAAAGATACTTATCATGCTTAACGTAATAGTGCTGTTTACTCACTATATGCTGAGTGCCTCATTATGCATTTTGAAATTATGAAGAATTTCAGGATTCAGCCTCAGTGAATATTTGGATTGAACCCATTTAACAGGTGTATTAATCCCAGATGGCAGATACCTTTCATTTTGGACGTTACAGTGCTGTTTCGTCACTATATACTAAATACATCATTACGTATTTTGACATTATGAAGACTTTCAGGATTCAACATCGATTAATGCTAGGATTGAACCCATTTGACAGGATTATTAGTCCCTGATAGCGGACAACTATCATGCTGGATGTTACAATGCTGTTTAATCACTATATATTAAGTGCCTCATTATACATTTTGAAATTATGAAGATTTTCAGAATTAAACTTCGGTTAATGTTTGGATTGAACCCATTTAACAGGACTATTTATCCCGAATGGCAGCTACCTTCGTGTTGGACGTTACAATGCTGTTTCATCATTTTATACTAAGTTCCTCATTATGCATTTTGAAATTATGGAGACTTTCCGGATTCAACTTCGGTGTATGTTTAGACTGAACCCATTTAACAGGACTGTTAATAACAGATGGCAGATAACTATCGGGTTGGACGTTGCGGTGCTGTTTCATCATTTTATATTAAGTTCCTTATTATGCATTTTGAAATTATGAAGACTTTCAGGATTAAACTTCGTTGAATATTTGGACTGAACCCATTTAACAGGACTATTAATCCCAGATGGCAGATACCTATCATGTTGGATGTTACAATGCTATTTAATCACTATATACTAAGTACCTCATTATGTATTTTGGAATTACGAAGACTTTCAGGATTGAACTGAATTTGGTGAATACTTGGATTGACCCCATTAAACGCTAGCTTCTTAGTCTTATTTAAAATGGATAACTATCGAACATGAAGAAATCTTATGTTTTGAAGATTAGATACTATTTGTTCAAATGTTAAATGCCTACTTCATTACTTTGATGTTATGATTTATTATATTTTATATTTATTTTATTTCAATTAGCCAGCATTGTTCTTCTTGGAGGATGTTCTAAAACCTTGTTATAGTCTGGCTACTTAATTAGACCCTGTAATGAGTTGTACCGCTTGAACGTGTATTTGTTAAATAATAATAATAATAACCAATTTCAGACATTCAGTTGAAAAAAACAATTACCTCTTTGGATGAACGCAAATCATGTGGCGTTGATATAATACACGCCAAACATATAAAGTCATGCATGAATCAATTAACAGAATATCTTGCTAAACTAATTAACTTAACTATTACTTCTGGAAATATACCTTCCACTTTAAAAATTGCAATACTGAGACCTATCTATAAAAGTGGTGTTAAAAGTAATTATACGAAATATAGGCCTATTGCTATCTTGACTACCGTAAACAAAATTTTAGAGAGGTACATCGATGACACTCTCCGTAGCTTTCTCTTAAAACACAACATTATCTCTAATAGACAATATGGCTTCCAGAAGGGAAAAAGTACTTAATTTTGCAGAATGTGTTAATAAAGCCTTGAACTATGGAGAAAAGGTTGCTGCTCTCTTTCTCGACTCTAGTAAAGCATTCGACACACTGAATCACAATATACTTCTTTCAAAACTTGAAAATTATGGAATTAGAAGGACAGCTCTTATGTGGTTCAAAAATTACGTAAGTGATAGGACTATTATAACCGAAATTGGAAATGCATTAAGTAGCGAAAGAAAATTAAATGTTGGAGTTCCCCAAGGATCTATACTTGGATCCTTGTTGTTCCTCTTGTATATTAATGATATGACTAATTTAAATTTAAAACGTACATTTTTTCTTTATGCTGATGATACTGTTATTTTAAACAGCAATCGCGACGTGGACGCGGCTGTAAAAGAATTACAGGATGACTATAATTGCTTGGTGAGATGGCTCAATATTAATTTAATATTTATAAATAACGATAAAACTAAATGGATGATCTTCCACTCACCAGTTACTTTGAAAACATCAAACCATGTAATTAAGACCCACAATATAAATTGTATATATAAATCCGGAACTAATAAAAATATTTGCGATTGTCATAGCATTGAATTGGAGGAAAATTTTAAGTACCTGGGCTTATATTTGAATTCAACCTTTCGATGGAACACTCACGTTTTAAAGGTATGTCAAAATCTCAGATATCGCGCCGCTAAAATTTACAAATTGCAATTCATAGTCGATATCGACGTTTGCCTTATGGTCTACAAGGCAATTTGTGAATCTTTAATTAGGTATGGAATTACAATATATGGAACAATTGGCATCACTAATCTAAAAAAAGTGAAAAATTTCAATCATCTGTAGCAAAAAATATAAATCCATACAAAATTAGAGATAATCTTTCAAACGCAAGAAAAAGATTTATTATCCTTAATATACTATCAGTCCAAAATCTCTTTAGATATGGCATTATTCGGGAAAACATTTTCAATGATGCATATAAAGTTCAAATTACACATGACAAGAATACCAGACTTCAGACCCATAATTATTTTCAAATCCCGAATTTTGTTAATAATTACAGTAAAAATCTTAAAGAGTATAAATTAAAACCTCAAGGTTCAATTCTTGGTCCGATCCTTTTCCTACTCTATATTAACGACTTAGCAAAGTTGCACATTAATTCAAAGATGTTATTATATGCTGATGATACAAGCATTATCGATTTCAACCAAGATTCTGCAAGCCTGATTACCAGTGTTAACTTCTCTCCAAATATTATATCTGAATGGTGCAGACATCATCATCCTCCTCCTCCTCAAGCAGCCATGGGCTACGGAGGTCCAATCAGACCGCGCAGTTTAATTCTCCAAGCATATCTGTCCTGAGCTACATCTGCTGCATCCGGCCACTGTACACCAATTCTAACAAGGTCCTGTTTGACATTGTCTGTCCACCGCATCCTTGGTCTCCCCCTCCTTCTGAGGCCTCTAGTCACACTGTTCATAACCCTATTCGCCAATCTATAATTATCCATACGGGCAACATGGCCAAACCAGCGGAGTCTCTCTCTGCACAATATGCTGCTTAAAGGAGGTTGCAGACTCCTTTGCCTAACCTCATCATTAGTTACAAAGTTAAACCACCTAATACCCAAGATACTGCGTAAGCATCTAGAATCAAAAGCATCTAGTTTCTTGTTATCTTGTTTACACAGCGTCCAAGTTTCACTACCATAACTAACCCTAGAAAGAACCAAACTATTATAACAATTTATTAATGAATGTCAAGAAATCCAAATACATGATTTATAAAAATAAAAAAAAAATATCGATGATAAATGTTTCGATGTGATGATTAATGAAATTGATCTAAAGAGATGTACTGAATATAAATTCTTAGGAATATGGATCGATGAAAATCTGAACTGGTCATTTCATGTAAAGCAACTGAGAATCACTCTGTCAAGGAATATTGGTATGATTGGTCAAATACGTCATCTGATTAACAAACAAATTTTGATAAATTTATACTACTCTTTCATTTATTCTTATATAACCTATGGAATTTTAGTCTGGGTTAATACTTATGACTATAATCTGAATGCTATCTATCGTCTTCAGAAAAGAATTGTTAGATATATTGTTGGGAAGAAATATTATAATCCTGTGGCACATTTATTTTCTGAGGTTAAAATTCTAAAAATCTAAAATAATTACCAACTGATATCAGAAAATTTTGTGTATTCGATTACAATGAGATTGATTAAATTGGATAGATTTAAAGACTATTTTCAGAGTCTTTCGAATTTTCATAATTATGAAACACGTCATAGACAGAATCTGAGTATACCCATATGTCGATTGTCAATTGGGCAGAGATCTATCAAATATAATGCAGTAAAAAATTGGTCTGAACTTCTAGATTATGTTAAAAATGCAAAATATTTAAAAGTATTTAAAATCAAATGCAGAAGGTTTCTTCTTACAAAGCAATGAAACCTTCTTCATATACATATATCAGTGTAATATATCTCATAACCATTTGATCTTTTACCATTGTATACATTACTGTTGTCATAATTGAACTTTAGGTAATAGAGAGCATTAATTAAAAATAAGCGTCAACTTACTATGCTCTCCTTTTTTGTTTCACCTTTCCTATTAATCACTAATATTTAATATGATTGTTATTTCCCTTTTCTGATGCAATTGATATTTCTCAGCTATGTCACTCCTCGATTTTTCTCATGTACGTATTAATTATTATTATATAATTATGCTATGTAAATGTATATTGTACTGACTGGAGAAATAAAATAAAGATTATTATTATCATTATCTTTAACCAGTTACCAAGATAAATCATATATCTAACTAATTTTAGTGAGATTAAGTTAAAGGTTAAAAACAATTTAAAGAATGTCTGTTAATCTGTAATCCGGAGAAAACCTGTATCTATATGACTTTTGTGTTCTTTTTTATTGTGTTCACTTATATATCAAAACTAATGCTCATCAATATTTCCTGCAGATAAGCTATTAGCTTTGCTGATCAAATGTATAAAATCTCTCTATATCTGTGTTTTGTGAGATGACGATGATGATGAATAAACGTATTATTATTATTAATGTCCGTCCCGTGGTCGAGTAGTTAACATTCTCGATTACTGATCAAATGGACCTGGGTTCGAGCCCCGGGTAAGGCACGGATGTTTTTGCTGTCTTTCTGCTAAGGTTCTGCCATCCTCACAGACCTTCTACTATGGCGTATAAACTGACAGGCTCTTGTCAAATCTGTGCTTATGTTGTATCACAGACAGGCTCCTGTCAGATCTTTGTGGCAAGCAGCTGCTTGAGGGAATTTTTTTATTATTAACAGCAACCTTCCTTCCTTAATGCTGATATCATTAAACCATTTATCACTTTCTCCAAAGAAAGTTCTGTACTTTCTGGATTCAAAAGTATTATTATTTATATACTATGTAAGCATGCATAAACGAAATAAGGTCATTTCAATACACGAAAAAGGCTTATTTTATGAGTGCAATGCTACATAATCTTAATTAGTTTGCATTGTAAAGTAAGCCCAAGATTTTCGCGTCATCTGTGAACTACTCTAGAACTTTCTTGTAAAATAATCAAAGAATAATAAATAATTTTAAACTAGAAGAACGACGAATATGGTAAAATCGTTTTCAAAGACAATGACGTTTTTCGTTTGCCTACTTTTTCACTCCTTAAAAGTTTTTCTTTATACGAAGGGATGATGGGAGAAATGCAAATTAGGAGAGTGGGGCCTCGACTTCCGTTAAATTGACATCCGATATTCTCAGGAACCGATTTCTCTTCCATGAGAGCTTTCTTTTAAGGACCGATGATATTTCAGTAGGAACAGATGGCTTCCAGATACAGCTGCGAACGATGCATGGGTAGAGTCTTGGCCAATCAGCGCGCGGAAAGTCACTCCAACGTTCTCGTACGATTGTTCTCAACCAATCACATTTTTGCTTTTGTTCAGCATAACATCCCAGCTTTGCTTTCAAACCCATAAGGGTCATTGTTATTTTTGTTTATCTTCTGTTTGATGTGGTTGTTCAATGAAGAGTGCATTTTGTGAATTATAATCAAATTGTTATTATTTTTGAACTTCATATTAATTAAATAAATTGAAATTATTAAACATGACTTTTAAAGTGATGTTAAGAATAAAATTTCCAATAAAATGAAGGAGGAGATGATAAAAAAAACACGAAGAAGGAGTAAAAATTAGTGCATTATTGGGTGAATATGGTTTTCCCTCAATCGACATTTCTACAATAGTTAAGCAAATGGACATTCTAAATAGTGTTACAGTTACTGATGATTCCACATCGGTGTATAAGTGCAGAAACTTTATTGTGGAAGTGAAAAGACTTCTGTTAATATGGATAAGGGAAAAGCAGATGAAGGGTGACACAATGCCGAGAAAATTTATCTGCGAAAGCGCTAAGCAGATTTATGAAGATCTGAAGTTTCAACTACTGCGCCCTTTGAAGACTTTAAGGCAGGAGAGGCTGGTTTGAGAGCTTCAAAAACAGGGCGAATATCAAAAGTGTTACAAGGCATGGAGAGGCATCCAGTGCTGATAAAGAAGCGGCTGAGGCATTTAAAATTGAATTCCAAGAGCTTATTGATCAGGAGGGTTATCTTCCCCAGCAAGTTTTCAATGTTGATGAAACTGGCCCCTTCTGGAAGCGAAAGCCTCTGGAGAATGTACGTAATTAAGGATGAGGATAGTTTACCTGAGCATAAGCCTATCAAAGATGGGATCACTCTCCTGTTCGGTGCCACTGCCTCTGTAGATTTTAAGCTGAAGCTTTTGTTGATGTATCACTTTAACACCCTCAGAGTGTTTAAACAACAACAAATCAACAAAAGCATGTTGGGAGCAATACCAAGAAGGTCTGGGTTAGAAGATGGCTTTTCACTGAAGGACAGAATACTTGAAGCGCCCATTCAATGAGAAAAATAAACTTCCTGTGAAGGTACTGCTCCTGCTGGATAATGGGCCAGCATATTATCCAGATTTTGCCCAATCTCTAGAGGCCCAATTTGACTTTGTTCAAGTCAAATATTTACCACCCAACACCAGTCCTCTTCTTCAACCAATGGACCAGAAAGCGATTGCAAACTTCAAGAAAATGCTTGCATGTTGCCTTGCAGGGACTTCTGGTAAAAATGTTCTCCCTCTCAAAGATATTTGGAGGTAGAAGTTCAACATCCTGGACAGTGTGATGCTGATCGTAAGTTATTGGAATGATGTTTCCACCAGGTGCTTAAATTCAGCCTGGAAAAACGTGTGGGCTTTAATCATACGTAACTTTAACAGAATTGAAGATGATGGTGTTTTGTCAAATGAAATCGTCACTCTTGCTGATTCACTGGGTCTGGAGGTGAACGAAGAGGCTCTTGGGCCTTATTGATGTTCATGGACGTGAACTAAAAAACAGAGGAGCTACAAGAGTTGGAAAAAATTATGGAGTGCGACACTTGAGAGGAAGAGGTATAACACCTAAAAAGTGACAGCCGAAGCGCTGAAGACTGTCTTTTCTTGTTGGGAGCGTTTAAGAGAAGTGGTAAGAAAAACACTCCAGCATTGCAAACACAGAACTCCTGATGTGTAAAATGGAGAAAGAAGTTATTTCTTACTTCAGGAAGTTTCAAAAAGGTCACTAACAACAGTCCACTTTGGACAGTTTTCTTGCCAGTAGGAGCAAAAGACAAAAAAAAAAAAGACATCTGACGATCCACCTACCCCCATCATCAATACGCCACCATCGATTTCATCAGCCTTGCATTTCAAGTTTAAGGAAAATTCTAATATATTGTTTGTGTTTTTATTTTAAAATGTTTTATTTATTAACACTCATTTTTAATGTAAAAATCAAGTATAACATGCAAGAAATGTCTATTTTATGTGTTGGTGTCGTCTGTCAAGGGATTGGAACGAATTACAGGAAATCAATGTATTATTAGTTTCAGCTTACAATATTTTCAACATCAATGGGTTTTGTGGAACGAATTACCATCGGATGTTGGGGCCCCACTGTATTTTATTAGCAATTATACAACATAAAAATTATTTGCCTTTTATTTCTTAAATTTAAAAAGTTGCTTTTCTCACATCCCTCTGAGAAAAGGAAGCAGATTATTGCTGTCAGTGGAATATCTCTTGACACTCTACCATCGAAATGTCTATCATACAGATCACTTGCAACATTCGTTGAGGTTTCGCCATTTTCATATTTGGTGATCTTTAACGATATTAATTAAAACTATCTGTAGAATTTGAAAAATGAGAATTATAATATTTTATGAATAGCAATCCGACTAAAAATGAGTTTTCCAATTATCTCTTAAAGCGAAACAGTTGCGTTTCCCACCCACCCCTGGTGTAAGAGGTCAATTCATTGCTGCCAATGGAAACCTTCATGACCTTCGCACATTCGAAGACCAAAATTGCACATTTCTAGCATAAATACATCGTTTACAATATTTGTTAAAAATTAAGGACTTTTCAAAATTTTACACCGTTCGAGGGCACAATTATAGTTTTTGGGTGATTCAGAAAGTTTAAATCGCAATATTTCATCAATACCTATCCAACCGAAAAAGAAATTTCAATTTATCTCTAAAAAAAACAATTATCTATTGAAACGAAAATAGTGCCTTTTCCCACCCACTCTATTGAAGGGGATAATCCATTGTTGCCTACGAAAACTTCGCGACTTCCCATTCTACGGCCAAAAGTGTCAAATTTCTAGCATAAATACCTCGTTTGCAATATTCCTTTCAAAACTTTCCACCTTTAGAAGGCGAAGTTATAACTTTTGGGAGATTCGGAAAGTTCAGTTCAAATCGTAATAATTCAAAATATCTATCCAACACAAAAAGAATTTTTAATTTATCATATAAACAAAAAAGTTGATGAGACAGACGGAGAGACAAGATAGACGACAAAATGGAACCATTTTTTGAAAACATAAAAATTGAAAAAGTATTTCGGTTGCTTTTTACTGCACCAAGTACCTTTAATGATTAATCTATCGTTCGCCGTGCCCTCACCTTGAATCTCGAGGTCTCTTTCGCAGCGGAGTCCGTTTCCCGATGCTCGGAAACCAGGTCGACAGACGCATTCCCTAAGAGAGCCTCCTAAGCCCTCACACAAAGAATTCGGAGTGACGTCCTCGCAGTCCTCGCTGGCCTTACAGAAGCTGCCTAGATCTGAAATAGAAGAGAGGAATGCATGAAAGGATAGAAGAGTTGCCATCCGACGCTGCGGAATGAGAGCTAGTAAAATGACGCTTCTAATCTGATGCAAAACTAATTGACTTAGTGGAAATGTCGAGATTGAAAGGGGGAAATAGACTTTCGATTTACGGACCAAAGATCAAGCTGATAAAAATATTTGAAATCTTCAACGGCGTAAAACATTTTTAGTACAAACAACATTTAGACCAGTTTCTTCGAAATATATAGTATGATGATATAAGAGTTACAAAGCTTGAAGAAAGGATTTTTTAGTTTTCACATGAATGTTCAGTTTCTCTTCTTTCAGAAAATTAAATACTTTTACAGATGTGTTCCGGTATCATATGACTCTGATCGTGGATTTAGTTGTTTTCATTCTGAGGGGGATTTCTGCCTAAAAATTTTGAATTTCACTGTTTTGTAAATTTTATTTATTTAAATGCCATTATGTAATATGACGGAAACACTTAAAATAGTTCAACTGCTTTTACTTGACAACTGATGCAAAACCAAATGAAAAGAATTTAAAAAGTATCGGGCCACTCTTACGCTGTCGAAGTATCCTGTTGCCATACGTGAAGAGGAAAAATTGTATTCATCGGGTGGGATTCGAACTCACTTGATAAAATGTCAGGTTAAATGCTGTTTGGAAAACTTTAAAGTTTTAAAGTTTTCTAAACAGCTTTTTATCAATTAAAATTTTGTTGCTTCTTCAACAATAAAATAGCTAGCTTTTTTCATGCCAAAATTTCGTTTAAAGCATGGTCCGATCGTGACCTATTTGAGATTGTTATTTTGAGACGCATGCGCACAATGTACACATTAAAAAAACTGAGGATCTAAACTTCTTAGAAACCTCTCAAGCAGTTAGGAATTAATTAAAACATAACTGACGAAGTTCTTAACACAGCTTCAGAAACTATCAACTCTGTTCGTAACAATGATCAGATATACAGCCATCTGTCAGATGAGACGGTCAAAAAATGCAACCAGTTTCGTATTACATGATTATGGACTCCGTTTCACACCACACGGAGTTTGATTTTCTTAAATGTATGTAGATATAATACATATTAGGAAGTAGCAGTGGAAAAGCATCAGAGGAGACTTTTAGACTGATATCCCAAAGTAAAAAAAAATGGTTTTAGTTGTTTTCATTTATTTTCAATATTACATTATTTCGTTAAAATTATATTCTTGCCATTGTATTGTCTCGCTATATAGTCGCTCGTATAAGTGTTTCCGCAAGACGATACTTACGGGTGGTAGGTAGACGGTGAAAGAAAATCCCACGAAGAGGAGTATGGCAACCGCCTGTAAGATGGTGGTGAGGGATACGACCTGGAATCGAGAAGAGTTGCTCACGAGGATGGCGAAACCTCCACGAGTCATCTCCATCCCGGTCCCGACGAACGTAAGAAAAATGTCAGATACCGAGATCGTTGGCTGACTGCAAATATGTCTCCTGCAGGCACATGCAGATGAGCTCGTGTGCCCTCAGGAAGACTTTGATGTTTTCAATATTCCTCTGCAATCCACGACAATTCTGTTGTAATAGTGTGGCCATCTCAGGTCTTTGGATATTGGACGGACGACTTTCGATTTATTTTAACCGTCGCCATCGACGGTTTTGGAAAAATAGTGTGGTCCATGTCCTCGGAGTCTACCAAAGGACATGGATCAGAGACCGCCAAACAAGAAAGAGTTAAAAATTTCTTCTTAGACCCTAGTGGGACTCCTTTAGTTTGGAAGGTCTGGCTGTCTGTGGTCATGAATTAGGGGATCTTCCAGCGATGGAAGTAGAATGTGCCTAAGCAGGAATGGAAACTGGAGTTGATGTTGAGATTGACATTGACGTCGCCTTTGTAAGGAGATACTTTGCAACAGGAGAGAAAGATTTAGATGGTGGGATGCTGATATCTGTCTGCACTGCCACGGAAGCCATCGCAACGATGGGCTTACCGATCACCCCACCGGCATAGGAAACCTTGCCAGGTGAGGCAGGTGGTGCAGTGAGCTTTCTCGCTTCTGCATAAGAGATGTCGTTCAGCGTTTTGAGGCACTATACCTCTTCTCCTCCAGACACTTCGCGGGAATACGCTGGATGTTCGACACTACAGTTCACACAGCTTGCCTTTTCTTCTGCTGTGCAGTCAGGATCCAGATGATCCTCACTGCCACAACGAGCACAAGTGGGTTTACCCAACAAGCTGTCCAAGCATGGCCGTATCTCTGGCACTGAAAGCAATGCAGAGGGTTTTGGATATACGGCCGTACCTCGTAGTGAAGTTAACCTGCCTTAATCGAAGTCAGCAGGCATTGCATATTGAAGGTGAAGATTAGTTACCGGGTGGGAACTAGCTTTCTGTCATGGTGTTGTGAAACCCAGCGAATTCGTATCACTCCCTGAGATGACAGATCCAAGAGGATTTCTTCCTCTGAAATTTTGACGAGGCCCCACTCGGAGGTCACGCCCTGGGAGGAGTTGAGTGTCTTGGGGTGTGTGATGGTGACTACCACCCCACCAATCTCTATAACATTCGATAGTATCTCAGAATGTTTTGAGCAAGCAGTTTCCACCTACGAGTCATGAGATCTTAGGCGCTTGACAGATTTTGGTGCTCCCACAAAACCTTCCAATCCCTTAGTGATAAAAAATGGGGACATACCCCCAATGACCTGATCACCAGTGGAGTGGATGATCAGGAATCTCGGAGATGAAGAAATACACGAAGACGACGGCGACGATGACAACAAAGAAGATTGTGAAGAAGACAGGGGCTGGTGACATGTCCTCTTGGCGGCATTCGCCAATGAAATTTCATTATTTGGACTAATGTTTGTTTTCAGGGTTTTCAGTGACCATTTTTCCCCACCCATCACGGAGTCCAACAAGGGGATGCGCAATCAGGCGCCAGTGCTGCCCGGGCACCATACCCACACAGCCAGTGAGCCAAGCTCTCATAACTAAACAGGAAGGAAAAGTAAAAGATATTTGTGAGAAACTCATTTAGAGTCCTAACAAAATAATATAAGCGAAAAAAATTAAGAGTGCGAGAATCAAACTGGCCTCAAAAAAAAAAAAGAAAACGAAATTAGCAAATGTGTGGGGAAAGTCGCAAACCGTTGCCTGGACGTGGGTAAGGCACTACATTGTACTGCACAATTGACCCTAGAAAGTGCAGCCCACCAGCCGATTGCTCTTGAGGGGGATTGCACCAGGACCTCCCGATTACCTGAAGCAGAGGCCAAAGGAGTGTATGGCAGCAACCCCATAATACGCTGTCCAGCCCCACAATGAATGGGCTCTCCAACAGCAAGACGGGCCAAAGGAGACCTAGCTAGTCATGAGCTGAGAAGAGTAGATGGAGACCCCCGAGCCAAGATCCTCGTTTCCAGGGACAAGGGTATCCACTCATGGCAAACACATGGGTGAGCGTTCAGGACCCTGTGAAGGTATCCGAACCTTCATAGGGTGGTCCCCTCACCATGGACAGGAGCTCTCTCAATGCAGTTACCACTGGAAAATGTGATTCTTTCAAGTGATTTGTTCAATGCTGGAGGCAGAGCCAGATCTAGAGTGACATGGGGGGGGGGGATGGGCAAAGGGCCCATGGCCACCGCTTTAAAAAGTTTGTAAAGGTAATGGAGGCAATAAATTATAAAACTTGTGCATATTTCACACATTTTTCAAAAAAAATATTTAAAGACCTCCAAAACGGAGAGCACAATATTATACAGCAATGGATATCTAGTCTACTGTCGCCCCTTTTTAATTTTCTCCACCTTGATTTGTTTACTCTGATTTTTTTTCTAGATCGGGGTCTGGGTGGATGGAATTCTGAGATCACCGTGGTTCACTTTGTGACTTCAGGAAGAACTCCAATGACACAGCTGCCAACGGAATCTTCGATGAAACTTTTGATGGGCTTTGTTCGCAATATTAGGCCTAATTTGTTCATCAAATCACCAGTTCTTCCTTTCATGATCTCACATGACTTTGAGTATCAACTCATGCTTTTCATCACGCTTTGCAGTCTGGACTTCTTAACAAACAGGAAAAACAGACTCATCTACTGAACACTTCCAAATGTGGACAGAGTTCAAGAATCACCCTCTGTAGTGAGGAATTTTTAAATCGAAAAGGACATTATTTTGCTGATATACGCTTTCAACGTTGACTACAGATTCGGAACTACACTTTTCTATACTTCTGACCTAATAACAAAGAGGGTTGATTTCCTTTATCTCTGAAAGGCTCTTTTTGTGCACACAATGGGCTGAATGGCCAGGACAAGGACACTGAGAGCTCAGAGAAGTTTCGGGAAGAGTATCTACTGACCTGTTGTTAGCAGGCAGATGGCAGTCTCCTATCAAGTCCATCCAGCATTTGCGATGGGGATGGCTCACTCAGTAGTATGTTAGGCTCGTAATCTGCAGTTCCGAGGTTATAGTCCCAACTGGGCCAGAGTTGAGATTTATCTCTGCAAAACTCTCGCCCTGCCCACAGCCAATAGGAGAACCCATCCTTGGAAAGGCAGCTATCCATTGGTGGGATATAAAACGGTGGCCTAGTGTGCGGGTGAGCCATACCCTGTGCATGTCAAAGACCATGCTGGATGGCCTTGATGGGAGGCTACCATCTGTGTCCCAACAACTGTCCAGTGTGTCCATTTCCCTCAACCTTTCTGATTCTTAAGGTCATTGTGGCCTGGCCATTTAGCACACTGTATGCAAAAAAGTGCCAACAAGAGGTAAAACAACCCAATCCATCCAACATTAGTGAGCACAAATTATGGTTCTTAACACATGGGGTCACTGCTTAATATTACATAAGCAGTGACCCCATGTGTTAAGTGGCCTTTCCAAAGCCCATTCCACAGAATATAGAGAACAGACTCGGATTCTGAACACTCTCAACAACTATTATAGGTTGACCAGAATTACTATTCGCAGGGTTAATATACTCAGCTGGTTTCAAAAGTTTACAAGCAAAAACTTTCAAATGTAACTCTCAGTACCTAATTTTCAAGAATAGCCATCAATATTTACTTTTAACAGCAGCCGAAATATTAATTTTAAATAGTAGCTATTAACCGTAGCATGTAATCAATTTTTTTAACAGTGAGTACTAAAAAGCAGATCTCAGAAGTAATTACAGCCTGCTAATATATCCATGGTGTGTAAATGGTAGCTAGGTAGTCACCGGAAGGAGAGCTATGCACCAATTCCCTGTGATGACGCACAACACAGGCCACGCCTAGCACCTAATGTCCGACCCTGCCTTCTCGTTAGTACCTTTTAAAAGAGATACTCTCTTGTTGAAGTGAACGGATGATGAGAGCTGCCAGATTAGTGTAGCCTACTGATATGGAAAAATATGCTACTTTTCTTTTCTTTCTACCCTGCTGAGGCGTGGTCAACCACACAGGGTTCTGGTATTGACCATATAAACTTACTGGACTGGATTAAGGCTCTGAGCTTGATTACGGATCCTGAATTTGCTGCACTAATGGCTTCTGTGGAGGTAGAATCTTCCACTGTGTTTTCTGTTTCTTTGTGGGTTGACAGCCCCAAGTGAATAGATTCACAGGATATGTTTATCAGCTGGTGGATAATCCTGAGCAGAGGTCATCGCAGGCACCTGAAATCTTTGCTTCTACTGGCATCGTCAAATTCTACATTGGAGGAAGTCTTCCAGTGTAGATAGCTTCAGCCTTTAGTGGTGTAGGAACGGGGATTTGCCCCATGTCTGCGATTAGGGGGCTGTTTGATATTGTCGGCATTCCCTCTCTCAATAAACATAGTTTCTCTAAACATCCCACTAACCATTTTTTCTCCACAGGTAGTTGGAATGTGACGACTCTGCACAGAGCTTTTTCTCTTGATGTCCTCACACAAGAATTCCACCATCATAATTTAGATATTCTCGGCTTGCAAGAGACCAGATGAACAGATAAAGGTCAGATTCTTAAAAATAATCTTAAACTTCTCTATCAGGCAGGGAAGACAATAAGCATCACCAAGGCGTGGTGGGTCTGCTTCTCAGCAGACACGCTATGTGTGATGCTCTTGTAGGATATGAGTGCATTAATGAAAGGTTTCTTACACCAAAATTTCTGACAAGCATTAAAGACTTGAATGTTATCTGCTGTTGTGCCCCTCTGAGGATGTCGGTGAGGACGAGAAGGACAGGTTTTACGACAACTTCAGGATATTTTGAATTCTGTCAAGAAAGGAGATATTACCCTTGTTCTAGGTGACTTCAATGCCAAAGTTGGTACTGACTCTGACCTTTGGGGAGGGGTGATAGGCCCTTTTGGTATTAGTAGCTGCAATGGCAATGGGCAACGTCTCCTACAGATAAGTAAACGTAATCGTTTGAGAATAACTAACACTTATTACAAACACCGCGACATAAGTACACAGGGTTTCACCAGATGGGGTGCTAAAGAATATGATAGATTATATATTAATTAAAAGCAAATGGGCTAGTTCTGTTAGGGATACAAGGTCATATAGGGGAGTTGAAATTTGATCTGACCATTACCTTGTTAAAAGTGTCTTGCAACTTAAATTTAAAAACTGTTGTTTTAGGGTTAAAAAATTTACCTTTAATACCGAAGCTCTGAAAGACCCAGTTATAGCTAAACCTTACCATGATAGGTTACTTAGTCACTATGACAGTCATTGTTTGCTTACTACTGATGTAGAGGTAGAATGGGACAGTTTTAAACAGGCTTCTTTGGAAACTAACAGTACTCTTTTAAGAAAAAAGGAGCACAGGAGGTAAAATTATTTCAGTGATAAGGTTGGGTTATTTTACCTCTGAGCAGCAATTTTGCAAACCGTGGAGTAAATGGCCAGGTTACATGGAGTCCGAAGGCTCAGAGAAGGTTGGGGAAGGGGACCCACTGGAACAGCTGTTGGGAGACAGATGGTAGTCTCCCATCAAGGCCATCCAGTGTGTTCTTTAACGCGCACAGTATATGGCTCTCCCGGACAGGGGGCCACAGCTTAACGCCCCATCCGACGGATAGCGGTCTTTCCAAGCCCATCGGTGTCCCCTACTGACCGTGGGCAGGGTGGGGAGTTCTGCAGAGATAAGTCTCAACGCTGACCCAGCTGGGATGAGAGATAAGGCATTTCAGCTTTTTTCAGAAGGAAGGAACTGCAGGAATGTCCTTAATCAATACCCCTTCTAGTCCTAATCGAAAGCATTTCAAAGAGCTTAATAAACGTGTAAAGGATCAGTTAGCTGTTGAAAAGAATCTTTGGCTTGATGGCTTGGCTCACAGAGCCGAGGAAGCAGTTAGACAGAACAACAGCAAAGAGCTGTACCAGATAGTTAATACTGCATCTGACCACTGCACACCAATTCTAATAAGGTCCTGTTTGACATTGTCTACCCACCGCATCCCAGGTTTTCCCCTCTTTCTGAGGCCTTTAGGCATACTGTTCATAACCCTATTCGCCAATCTATAATTATCCATACGGGCAACATGGCCAAACCAACGCAGTCTCTCTCTGCACAATATGCTGCTTAAAGGAGGTTGCCGACTCCTTTCCCTAACCTCATCATTAGTTACAAAGTTGAACCCCCTAATGCCCAAAATACTGCGCAAGCATTTAGAATAAAAAACATCTAGTTTCCTGTTATCTTGTTTACAAAGTGTCCAAGTTTCACTACCATAATTAACCCTAGAAAGAACCAAACTGTTATACAGTCTAATTTTAGTCTTTAGGTGTATACGCCTATTTTTCCACACTCTTCATAGATTCTTAAAAGTCTCGACAGCAATCCCAATTCGTCTGTTAATCTCATGCCGCACATCACCAGTATCTGTTACATAACTCCCAAGATAATTAAACTGTGACACCTGCTCAAGACTGCAACCATTCAGATTAACTGAATCACAGCCTGCCTGACCAATTTTCATCACTTTAGTTTTCTCTCTGTTTATAACCAAACCTACTCTACTACCAGTCTCATCAACAGCTCGAATGAAAGAGTTCATCTCATCAACATCATTTGCCAAAAGGGCTAAATCATCAGCATAATCTAAATCAGAAATTTTAGTATATCCAGTCCATTTAAGGCCAAAATCTTTCCCTTGAAGAGAATTTCGCATAACATAATCAATAACCAAACTAAAGAGAAAAGGAGACAAAATGCATCCTTCTCGAACACATGAAGTAATGCTAAACCAATTGCTACAAGCCTTACTAACTCTCACAAACGACTCAGTGTTATTATAGAGAGCTTTCATTATATTAACTAACTTGTCAGGTATACCATATGATCTTACAATCAACCACAAATTATGACGATCAACATAGTCGAAAGCCTTTTTGAAATCAACAAAGCTAGCAACCAAAGGTTTCTGAAACTCTAAACATTTCTCAAGAATCTGCCTAAGTGAAAATATCTGATCCACACATCCCCTACCACTTCTGAAGCCACATTGCTCATCACGCAATTGACTGTCAACCAGATTCTTAATTCTATTAAGCACAATCATGCAAAAAACTTTACCTGGAACAGAGAGTAGGCTGATACCCCTATAGTTATCACAAGAACTGCGATCACCTTTTTTGAAAATAGGGATAATAATAGCTCTGGTAAAATCCTTCGGAACCATGCCTTTATCATAAAAGATATTCAAATTTTCAGTCATTCAATAGGTAAGCGAAACATTCCCAGCTCTAAGCATTTCAGTAGTAATTTCATCTACCCCTGGGGATTTATTTAGCTTAAGTTTAGAAATAGCCAAAATAACTTCAGATTGTGTTATAGGGCCAACATTAAAGCCACCAATGCATCTATCATCATTGCAAACAATGGGAGTAAAACTAACTACAATGTTTAGAACATCACGGAAATGCTCAGACCACCTAGCAATGACAGAATCCTCCCCTTCTATAACCTTACCGTGTTTATCCTTCAATCCCTGTACACCTGTTCGTTTTCTACCACAGAAAACATTAACTATCTGATACAGCTTTCTGCTGTTGTGCTGTCTAACTGCTACCTCTGCTTTGTCAGCCAAGACATCAAGCCAAAGATTCTTATCAGTTGATCCTTTACACGTTTATTGAGTTCTCTGTAGTGCTTTCCATTAGGACTAGTAGGGTATTGATTAAGGGCATTCCTGCAGTGCTTTCTTTCTGAAATAAGCTCAAGTGCCTTATCACTCAAAAATTCTGCCTCCTCTGCTCCTGTTTAACTAAAAGAGTAGTGTTAGTTTTCAAAAAAGCCTGTTTAAAATGGTCCCATTCTCCTGAACTTCAGTAGTAAGCAAACCATGATTGTCATAACGACTAAGTAACCTATCATGGTAAGCTTTAGCTATAACTGGGTCTCTCAGAGCTTTAGTATTAAACGAAAATTTTTTAACCCTAGGACAACACTTCTTAAGTGTAAGTTGCAAGACACTTTTAACAAGGCAATGGTCAGATCCAATTTCAGCTGCCCTATATGACCTGATATTCCTAACAGAACTAGCCCATTTGCTGTTAATTAATATATAATCAATCATATTCTTATGCAGCCCATCAGGTGAAACCCATGTGTACTTATGTATGTAAGTGTTAGTTATTCTGAAACCATTCAGTTTACTTACCTATAAGAGACGTTGCCCATTGCCATCGCAGCTACCAATACCAAAAGGGCCTATCACCCCTCCCCAAAGGTCAGAGTCAATACCAACTTTTGCATTGAAGTCAACTAGAACAAGGGTAATATCTCCTTTCTTGACAGAATCCAAATGTCCTGAAGTTGTCCGTAAAACCTATTCTTCTCATCTTCATCGGCATCCTCAGTGGGGGCATAACAGCAGATAACATCTGCTATTATGCCCCCACTGATCATAACTCTGTATAATAGTTTGGTTCTTTCTATGGTTAGTTATGGTAGTGAAACTTGGATACTTTGTCAACAAGATAACAGGAAACGAGATGCTTTTGATTCTAGATGCTTCCACAGTATCTTGGACAATAGGTGGTTTAGCTTTGTAACTAATGATGAGGTTATGCAAAGGAATTGGCAATCTCCTTTAAGCAGCATATTGTGCAGAGAGAGACTCCGTTGGTTTGACCATGTTGCCTGTATAAATAATTAGACATTTTTGAATAGGGTTATGAATAATGTGTGTAAAGGCCTGAGAAAGAGGGGTAGACCTAGTATGTGGTTGTCTGACAAAGTCAAACAGTACCTTGTTAGAATTGGTCTAGTGGCCAGAGGCAGCAGATATAGCTCAGGAAATATGTGCTTGGAGAACTAAATTGCGCTATCTGGTTGGACCTCCGCAGCCAAAAATAGCTTGAGGATGATGAATCCATATTAACTAACAGTGCAAAAATATTCGGTTGTCAACACTCTGAACAGTGGCTGCAGTCTAAGAACCATCGTTTCTATTCAAGAAATTGTTAGCGAAGAATGGACATTGAACACTCAAGAACTACTGCAGGATGAGAGTCATCCTTTGTAGTTTTGTACGTGGCACAGACTGGCGACTTCGTCTGTCTCTCAAAGGAGATGCTTCATTCCGAGACGCGATGGTGAAGGTAAATTTTACCTGTCGATCAATTATTTGGCAGCTAAGAGATTGATTTGCTCTTTTTGGAAGCTCACTGTGGCAAGAAAGGAGACCTTGTTCTAGGTGACTTCAATGCCAAAGTTGGTATTGACTCTGACCTTTGGGGAGGGGTGATAGGCCCTTTTGGTATTGGTAACTGCGATGGCAATGGGCAACGTCTCCTATAGGTAAGTAAACTGAATGGTTTCAGAATAACTAACACTTACATACATAAGTACACATGGGTTTCACCTGATGGGCTGCATAGGAATATGATTGATTATATATTAATTAACAGCAAATGGGCTAGTTCTGTTAGGAATACCAGGTCAAATAGGGCAGCTGAAATTGGATCTGACCATTGCCTTGTTAAAAGTGCAACTTAAACTTAAAAAGTGTTGTCCCAGGGTTAAAAAATTTTCCTTTAATACTGAAGCTCTGAGAGACCCAGTTAGAGCTAAAACTTACCATGATAGGTTGCCTAGTCGTTATGACAATCATGGTTTGCTTACTACTGAAGTTCAGGAAGAATGGGACCATTTTAAACAGGCTTTTTTGGAAACTAACACTACTCTTTTAGTTAAACAGGAGCAAAGGAGGCAGAATTTTTGAGTGATAAGGCACTTGAGCTTATTTTGGAAAGAAAGAACTGCAGGAATGTTCTTAATCAATACCCTACTAGTCCTAATAGAAAGCGTTACAGAGAGCTTAATAAACGTGTAAAGGATCAGTTAGCTGCTGATAAGAATCTTTGGCTTGATTTGGCTGACAGAGCCGAGGAGGAAGTTAGACAGCACAACAGTAAAGTGCTGTACCATATAGTCAATGTTTTGTATGGTAGAAAACGGACAGGTATACAGAGATTGAAGGATAAACAAGGTAAGGTTATAGAAGGTGAGTATTCTGTCATGGCCAGGTGGGCTGAGCATTTCAGCGATGTTCTAAACAATGTGGTTTTTGCAGTGGTGATAGATGCATTAATGGCTTTAATGTTGGCCCTATAACACAATCTGAAGTTATTTTGGCTATTTCTAAACTTAAACTTCAAAAATCCCAAGGAGTAGATGAAATCATTACGGAGATCGTTAGAGCTAAGAATTTTCGGTTACCACTTAAATATAATAGAAATAATAAATACCCCCTCAAGCAGCTGCTTGCCACAGAGGTCTGACAGGAGCCTGTCAGTTTATATGCCATAGTAGAATGTCTGAGAGGATGGCAGGACCTCTGCAGAAAAACAACACGAACATCCATGCCTTACCCGGGGCTCGAACCCAGGTCCCGTAGATCAGTAGCCAAGCGCGCTAACCAGCATGGTTCCTAAGGTTTTTACCAGAGGTATTATTATCACTATTTTGGAAAACGGTGATCACAGTCCTTGTTATAACTATAAGGGTATCAGCGTACTCTCTGTTCCAGGTAAAGTTCTTTGCATGATTGTGGTTAATAGAATTAAGAATCTGGTTGACAGTCAATTGCGTGATGAGCAATGTGTCTTCAGAAGTGGTAGGGGATGAGTGGATCAGATATTTTCACTTAGGCAGATTCTTGAGTAATGTTTAGAGTTTCAGAAACCTTTGGTTGCTAGCTTTGTTGATTTCAAAAAGGCTTTCGACTATGTTGATCGTCATAATTTGTGGTTGATTGTAAGATCATATGATATACAGACAAGTTAGTTAACATAATGAAAGCTTTGTATAATAACACTGAGTCGTGTGTGAGAGTTGTTAAGGCTTGTAGCAATTGTTTGAGCATTACTTCTGATATTCGACATGGCTGCATTTTGTCTCCTTTTCTCTTTAGTTTGGTTATTGATTATGTTATGTGAAATTCACTTCAAGGGAATGATTTTGGCCATAAATGAGCTGGAGATACTAAAATTTCTGATTTAGATTGTGCTGATGATTTAGCCCTTTTGGCAAATGATGTTGATGAGATGAACTCTTTCATTCGAGCTGTTGATGAGACTGGTAGTATAGAGTAGGTTTGGTTATAAACAGAGAGAAAACTAAAGTGATGAAAATTGGTCAGGCAGGCTGTGATTCAGTTAATCTGAATGGTTGCAGTCTTGAGCAGGTGTTACAGTTTAATTATCTTGGGAGCTATGTAACGGATACTGGTGATGTGCGGCATGAGATTAACAGACGAATAGCGATTGCTGCCGGGACTTTTAAGAATCTAGGGAGAGTGTGGAGAAATTGGCGTATACACCTAAAGACTAAAATTAGACTGTATAATAGTTTGGCTCTTTCCAGGGTTAGTTCTGGTAGTGAAACTTGGACGCTGTGTAAACAAGATAGCAGGAAACTAGATGCTTTTGATTCCAGATGCTTACGCAGTATCTTGGTATTAGGTGGTTTAACTTTGTAAATAATGATGAGGTTAGGCAAAGGAGTCGGCAACCTCCTTTAAGCAGCATATTGTGCAGAGAGGGATTCCGTTGGTTTGGCCATGTTGCCTGTATGAAAAATTATACATTAGTGAATAGGGTTATGAACAGTGTGCCTAAAGGCCTCAGAAAGAAGGGGAGACCTAGGATGCGGTGGGCAGACAATGTCAAACAGGACCTTGTTAGAATTGGTGTGCAGTGGTCAGATGTAGCAGATGTAGCTCAGGACAGATATGCTTGGAGAATTAAATTACATGGTCTGGTTGGACCTCCGTAGCCCATGGCTGCTTGATGATGATGATGATGATGACAATTTGAGCAGATTTTTACCACAAGAATAGTATTGGCAACGCTGATAAAAAACTTCGTTCGTAGTGCAGGTGACTGGAAAATTGAGGTTAGAAATATCATCGTAACGTTAGTGGTATTGCTGCACACTCCCAGAGGTTGGGTCACGTAGCAGTGTGTTGGCCGGGGTGTGGTCGATAATGGTTTGCGTTGGGTAGCCCTGTACGGTGGGACTTGAATTTATGGCTGCTGTATAAGACCCGCTTGAAGATTGGGCAAACTGGAGATTATGGCTAAGCTCCTCCTTTCGCGCTCACAATTAAATTCAACAAGTTAACCTGGTCATCAATGATAAATAACATAAGCTTACTGTTGAACGATGCTTAAGGTACCCTAAACGATGTGCTAGTGCTGTAATATAAACATAAGGTTTTCAGAAGGATAGTCAACTAGGCACGAGTGTGCCAGCCAGCAGAGAGTGAGGCAAAAACAGATTATTTGACTCTCTTTCATACACGATAAGGGACACGTGCCAAATTCCTCTTTTCCCTCATGGCTTTCCTCCTATTTCAGAATACTCACACTTTGGGAGCTCGTAAGGCTAAGTGGCAATGCTGCGGCAATCTAATATCTTATTCTATCCTTCTTTTGGATAGCAGCCACTTAGCTGTGCAAAAACTCCTTTCACTGGGCAAAAGAAATGCACTTCCAAATCACTATGTACGTCTGACAGATTAGTTTTAAAATAAATGACGTTAGGTTTATTCAGCTCTCAAATTAAAGGGGTTGGGTTGTTTTACCTCTGAGCGGCATTTTTTTGCACACCGTGGGCTGAATGGCCAGGTCACATGGACCCCGAAGGCTCAGAGAAGGTTGGGGGAGGGGACCCACTGGAACAGCTGTTGGGAGACAGATGGTAGCCTCCCGTCATGGCCATCCAGCGTGTTCTTTAACGTGTACAGGGTATGGCTCTCCCGCAAACGGGGCCACGGCTTAACGTCTCATCCGACGGACGGCGGCCTTTTCAAGCCCATCGGTGTCCCCTACTGACCATGGACAGGGCGGGGAATTTTTGCGGAGATAAATCTCAACGCTGACCCAGCTGGGACTCGAACCTGGGAACTACAGATTACGAGCCTGGCGCGCTACCGACTGAGCCACCAACGCCCCAAATTAAAGGGGTTAGGTCCCGACTACAGGTAAAGGTTTAAATGGAAAAAATTGCAAACAGTTGTCACTCTGAATGGTGATTGAAGAATCCTCTTATACAGCTGAAGTGAAAATACATAGGTATGCACTCCTAACTATAAAGATTGTTCCTTGTTTAAGGCAACTCTGTAATCACATATAGCTAACTAAAACTCCTAAGCAATCCTAAGTAAAATTTCTAAACAAATCCTAACTGAAACTATTAAGAAAATCAAAGTCTTATCTCACTACACTATTTCTACGACTTAGAAGAGCATGAACAAGGTATGATAGATAAATGGGCCCTTACCGGCTACATCCACTTTACCTAGGGTTGAGCATTGTGAAAGATTCCTTTCTCGGTTGAAACACTGCATTTTTTACTAAGATAGTCTTTCACTATGGTGCTAACAAAACTGGGGAAGGACAAGGACTTTCTATCCTGAAGGTAGAGGCTTTTCCCTTGAAATACTGGTGATGGCATGAGGCTCGTAAACTGGGTAAAACACTAGGCACAAAATTCTGAGGTGGGGAATTCCACTGTGGGTGACCGAAAAATGGGGCAGTCACCCCTTTTTCTCTGGAGTGCTCTGCCTGTTTTGTAAGGGAGAAGGGGGAGGGAAATGCTGAGGTAGCGCATGAGCGTCAGGGAGAATAAGCTAGAACGTAGCAGACACGATGGTGGGTTGAACTCGTCGCAGACATTTAACTTTGCTTTTCATACTTGAGAGTCTCACTGTGGTACGATGCCTTATCGGCACAGTGGTCAAAGTTTTCAGAATGTTCCAGAAATATAATCACTTGTTTCAGAGGAATGGAAGGGCCTGTTGTAGCTACACGAGGAAAGGGTATTTCAATGACTTCGTTGCATTGTTTAGATCGCTAACCATGGCTATGTCTCCCCACCGAAGGATTTCCTTCCTAAATAATCTCCACAATGAAAGGTGCTCCTGATGCTAGCTCGCCAACCTCGGTCAAGACAATTCAGTGGACAATATTTCACGACGACCAAAGCGAGCAGACGCAAGAAGTAGTGGACTGGTGAGGGAGCAAGATATATCGGTAACAAACATTTGCATATCAGTCACACGCCTTCGCTGGGTGCCCACTCAGCTGCGATTGAAGGGGAGGGGGGGGAAGCAGATTGGATTGGATTGTTTTACCTCTGAGCGGCACTTTTTTGCACACCATGGGCTAAATGGCCAGGCCACAAGGACCCCGAAGGTTCAGAGAAGGTTGGGGGAGGGGACCCACTGGAACAGATGGTAGCCTCCCGTCAAGGCCATCCAGCGTGTTCTTTAACGTGCACAGGGTATGGCTCTCCCGCACACGGGGCCACGGCTTAACGTCCCATCCGACGGACGGCGGCCTTTCCAAGCCCATCGGTGTCCCCTACTGACCGTGGGCAGGGAATTTTGCGGAGATAAATCTCAACGCTGACCCAGCTGGGACTCGAACCTGGGAGCTACAGATTACGAGCCTGGCACGCTACCGACTGAGCCACCCCGCCCCAGGGGGAAGCAGTTCACTGCTTCTTTGTTGATGCCTTGGCTCGGGTCAATAAGTTTTTTATCAGCCTACCATGTCTAGGATCATTTTGATTATCCTCTGTTGCTGCTTTCATTTTTCGTCAAGATGCAAATTAGATTTTTATCGTTCTCTTATGGAAGCCTCATGTTCCGCTGCCTTATTTTTCTATATAAACTTATGTTTATTACTAATGCCATACGGACACGTGCTTATACTTTCGATGTTTTACCATGATGATCGATTGGCACGCAAACAACTTCATTTTCGTTGATGTTGGTCAACTGACGTTGCAGCTGTGTCTTGTTGGCTTCATCACCGAATACTAGAAACTTTCCAAAGGCGAAAATGGCGATGGGTGAACAGTGAGGACAAAAATGTCTACGACTGTGGCTTGGGAATCGTTTTCTTCGATTTTCCAAAGTTTCAACCAAAAGTTGCTAAACTATGCCAATGCGTGCGAACACAGTAGCAAATGCATGTCTCTTCTTGCTGACACCATTACGTACCTTATGGTTGTAGGTGACTTAATTACTATGCAAGTTGTTAAGTTTTATCTCTGTTTTAACAGATTTCTGCGCCCTATGGTTCCCCAGATAGACGGGCAAGTTCTAAGTTTGAATCTCAGGTTGCCCCTATATAACCCTATGTTGAATTAAAACAAATTGAGTCCAAAGTGCAATGGGACTGGCAACGGTGCAGTATCCTGCATCTCAGCTTGTGAACGAAGAAAACGGCGAAGAAAACTACGGGACGAGAATTTCCCTTTCCATCCAATTGCAAGAATTGTTTCAAACATGAATTTAATATGGACGGATAAGAAATCACGTATAAAAGTGGACACCGTGAAGGCTTCGGTGCAAGTGAAAACAAATTTTCGTGTCTCTCGTGAAATCTTTTTCTGCAAAACTTGCCGAAAATGAAAATATTTTACAAAAAATTCTTTCGTATGAAAAATGCACAAAATAACAGTTAACTTTCATTAATTAACCTACATTATAAAGTTTTATTTCGTTCGACTAGATATTAAGGTTATTATTATTCGCAATAATCTATAAAATATGTTTAAAAGTTCATCAAAAGTCAATCCTTCAGACTGAATTTTTAGAAGTCCTCGGATCTTTCTAAAAACCTGATCATCTTAAATAAGCTATATTTCAACGAACAAAAAATCTTTAAAGAAGGATGATCAATAATTTCATTTCGTGCGCATGAGAATATACTTACAAGGTAGGCATCGGTCGTTCAGTGTGAGAAGGAATCCAACAGGACAGTGGCATTTGCCGTACACGCGGGGCACGATATACTTGCAGTAACTGTATTCACTCGCTAGGTGGCACTGTCGGTCGTTGAGGCAGTAGTCTCCTACTTTAGCAGCTGCAACAGAGAAAACGAGATCACAACAGTCATTCGATCTCGAACACAGATATTACATTCGACAGTTCATCAGTCGAATGGCTCTGAATCAGAGGTTCTCAACCCTTTATGCTTCACGTACCCCCTGGAAATGTGTATGTAACTGGCGTACCCCTTGTAATAAAATAAAACACACATATATAACATATATCTAGCGACTTTTCAGCTCTCACGGCGTACCCCAAAAACATTTTACTGCGTACCCCACGATGAGAACCCCTACTCTAAATAACAAACGACACCATATAATTTTTTGATTTCTTAAATAAATAATAATAGGCAACAAGATTTTTGTTTTCTTAAAAATTATGTTGGTTAAAATAATTTTCCAGCTGATTTCCAAACTGTCCTTGGATGTTTTATTATCACGTACATTCCTTGAGAAAATAAGCTATTTATTTTTTGGGTAGGGCGGCTCGTCATAGAGGCCAGGCCCCACCAACATTAATATATGCTAAAATATTAAACTCCGAATTAGAATAAAAAATGAAAATAATATTTTACATGGATATTTGCTTTTTAAAACATCTTTTTTCATTTTATTACATTTCAGTAAGCATTTAGTGAAGTAATAAACTCGAAACTGTCTTGAGTCGTCTTAATTATAAGCGCGAGATTTTACGGGATATCCTCCACCCCCACTGCAACTATGCAAGAGTAAAAATAATGGTTTTATACACGAACCGGTTTTGTTATTGGTCGAGACTTCATTTTTTTGCCCAACACGGAATGCACGGTGGGAAGTTGCGTAAAAAATTCGGGAGCAATACAATATTTTGATTATTTCACTTAATGTGGGTTGGTTGTTGTTGGATTGTTTTACATCTGAGCGGCACTTTTTTGCACACCATGGGCTAAATGGCCAGGTCACAAGGACCCCGAAAGCTCAGAGAAGGTTAGGAGAGGGGACCCACTGGAACAGCTGTTGGGAGACAGATGGTAGCCTCCCGTCAAGGCCATCCAGTGAGTTCTTTAACGTGCACAGGGTATGGGTCTCCCGCGCACTGATCCACGGATTAAATGTCCCATCCGATGGACGGAGGGCTACTCCAAGCCTATCGGTGTCCCCTACTGACCGTGGGAGGAGCGGGGAGTTTGCGGAGATAAATCTCAGCACTGACCCAGCTGGAACTCGAACCTGGGAACTGCAAATTACGAGCCTGGCGCGCTACCGACTGAGCCACCCTCGCCCTCTCAGTTAATGTGAAATTCGAATATAACAGATATGAGAAATTATATCTATATAACAAAAGAAGGTGTCTGAAGAAAGTCATCGAAATCAACGTATAGGCTTCAAATTTTCAAAGATTGTTTCTGATCGTAGTTCGGGTTGCAGTGCCAAATTTCAAATCGAAAGTCCAAACGGGGGACTTGCTACAAGCAACAATATTTACCATAATGTTCCTACGGAAAACAAGAATTTCTGTCAAATTTATTGTTGCCATTTATGGCTCCCTAACTGTGAACGTAAAGAGTTAAAATAGCATTTAACTCTGCTGCCGTTGCCAGATTCCCCACATTTCCAAAGGCATTATTGAAGCGTTCCCTTGCAGCTAGGGATCTGATTGTCTAACCCAGGGGTGGGGAAATAGCGGCCCGCTAAGAGTTTTTTGTGGCCCGCCAAGACAGACAGAAAAATCCGCCTTGAACCGAGATTTCCTTCCCGTGCGCGCCCGAAGATTCGTCTCGTATTTTCCACTAGGACGGCCACGTCAATACGCATCCGCAGGTAGATATGAAAACAATTGCCCACCCCTGGTCTAACCCAACGTGGGGTCGGGCAGGGGGAACTCGCCTGCGAAATTTGGGACCTTTCACGAAATAAATATCTCCATCGTTTGCCACGGGGAGCAGCGCCGAGTCAACAAAGACTTTTGCAACACCGGGAAATTCTTCGTGTTAAAACTGTGATAAAATGTCGGGGGGGGGGGGGGCGCTTCTCAATAACCTTTAGTGCAAGAAACAACAGAATATGCAGATTAAGAATACAACAGAATAGCGAGACATGAGTTGTCACAACGAAGCCACGGGCCAAGTGGGAACGTGATTTTTAAACCAATCACCGGGGCACATGGGGGACGCTGTGCAGGAAACTTGGACCGTGCGGATGAATATCACGGGAATCACAGGGCAACAAAATCTGTGGTAACGAAAATAAAAATCTCGATAGCTTACGTACAAACTAAGCAACGGGCTACCAGAGAGCTCACTGATGTCAACAACGATGCAAGCAAACACCGGGCAAATTTCTTCCTGGTGAAAATCTGTGCTAAAGTGTCGGGGAGGGGGGGGGGGGGTTACTTACAAAATTTATCTTTAGTGCAGTGAAAATCAAAATAGAAAGATTAAAGGCATTATTAAGGCGTCCCATTGCAGCTAGGGAACTCGCCTACGAAATTTGGGACCGAACGATCAAGTACGTCGGGAATTACAGAATGCCAAAATTTGTCGAAATGAAAATCTCGATAGTTTGCGACAAAGACACGGGCTACGAGAGCTTTTAGTTAATATCCATTTATATTATCAGCTATAAATATCCATTTACAGTAGTAGCTATTAGTAAATATCCATTTACATTAGTAGCTATTAGTAAATATCCATTTACATTAGTAGCTATTAGGAAATATCCATTTACATTAGTAGCTATCAGTAAATATCCATTTAAATCAATAGATATCAGTAAACATCCATCTAAATAAATAGCTATTAGTAAATATCCATCTAAATAAATAGCTATTAGTAAATATTTATTTACCTTAATCATCATCATCATCTTCAAGCAGCCATGGTCTGCGGAGGTCCGACCAGACCGTTAATTTAAAAAACGACAGGTTCTCCAAGCATGTCTGTCCTGAGCTACATTTGCTGCATCCGGCCACAACACTGTTCATAACTCTATTCGCCAATCTATAATTATCCATACGGCAACATGGCCAAACCAACGGAGTCTCTCTCTGCACAATATGCTGTTTAAAGGAGGTCGCAGACTCCTTTGACTAACCTTATCATTAGTTACAAAGTTGAACACCTAAATGTCCAAGATACTGCGTAAGCATCTAGAATCAAAAGCATCTAGTTTCCTGTTATCATGTTTACAAAGTGTCCAAGTTTCACTACCATAACTAACCCTAGAAAGAACCAAACTATTATACAGTCTAATTTTAGTCTTTAGGTGTATACGCCTATTTCTCCACACTCTCCATAGATTCTTAAAAGTCCCGGCAGCAATCCCTATTCGTCTGTTAATCTCATGCCGCACATCACCATTATCTGTTACATATCTCCAAAGATAATTTAACTGTGACACCTTCTCAAGACTGCAGCCATTCAGATTAAATGAATCACAGCCTGCCTGACCAATTTTCATCACTTTAGTCTTCTCTCTGTTTATAACCAAACCTACTCTCCTACCAGTCTCATCAACAGCATGAATGAAAGAGTTCATCTGATCAACATCATTTGCCAAAAGTGCTAACTCATCCGTATAATCTAAATCAGACGTTATGATGACCAGGGTGTTCGGATCCTGTCCGACTGCGCCAGATGTGATGACCCAGTCCGAACAGGAGAGAGATATGACGATGATGAAATTGCTACTGTATGTCTCAACTTTAGTGTGTTGAATGAAAAATAGGAACTGTCCATCAATAAACTGCACGAGAGTAGATAGGGACGACACACTTTATTTATAATATGTACAGCTACGTGCTGGGAATGAGCTCCACTCCGTGGGCCTTTGCTGCTTCACTGCTGCAAACAATAATACTGAGGTGGAGAATCGCAGAGTGTGTGATTCTCACTTTACAGACCTCAAAAACTCGGCGAAAGGCTTTTCCTTTGCCTACACTGTGGTTCCTTTTGAACCACAAGAATGAAAAGACAGATTCTCCAAGAATCTGGATTCCCTCTTGGAATCGCACCCTCACCTCACTCCAAGGGTTTCCTTTGAGTATGACGGCGTCCTTCTGACGCTTATCAAAACGACTCCTTCTCGTTCGAAAGCTCACGCCAAAACTAATGTTTCAAATCTCTCGCCTAGCCTTCTCACTGCGCTTGCGCCCTAGGCGGTGATTAATGTCCATCGACAACTGCTGGCATTCGTCACCACTTACACGGAGCAGCTTTAGACTCGAAAAAAACAACAGTGAGTCATCCCAACACAAACATTTCAAAAAACACATAAAAATATATACAACAATAAAATCCAACAAAAATACAGTAATAAATAAATAAATACAAAATTCGAGGAACATGACAGACATTTTCGTACTTCCAGCCCATTTCAGGCTAAAATCTTTCCCTTGAAGTGAATTTCGCATAACAAAATCAATAACCAAACTAAAGAGAAAAGGAGACAAAATGCACCCTTGTCGAACAGCAGAAGTAATGCTAAACCAATTGCTACAAGCCTTACCAACTCTCACACACACTCATTGTTATTATAGAGAGCTTTCATTATGTTAACTAACTTGTCTGGTATACCATATGATCTCACAATCAACCACAAATTATGACGATCACTAGAGTCGAAAGCCTTTTCGAAATCAACAAAGCTAGCAACCAAAGGTTTCTAAAACTCTAAACATTTCTCAAGAATCTGCCTAAGTGAAAATATCTGATCTACACATCCCCTACCACTTCTGAATCCACATTGCTCATCACGCAATTGACTGTCAACCAGATTCTTAATTGTATTAAGCACAATCATGGAAAGAACTTTACCTGGAACAGAGAGTAGGTTGATACCCCTATAGTTATCAAAAGAACTGCTATCACCTTTTTTGAAAATAAGGATAACAATAGCTCTGGTAAAATCCTTAGGAACCATGCCTTTATCATAAAAAATATTCAAAATTTCAGTCATCCAAGTGGTAACCGAAACATTCCCAGCTCTAAGCATTTCCGTACTAATTTCATCTATCGCTGGGGGTTTATAAAGTTTAAGTTTGGAAATAGCCAAAATAACTTCAGATTGTGTTATAGGGCCAACATTAAAGCCACTAATGCATCTATCATCATTGCAAACAATGGGAGTAGAACTAACCATATTGTTTAGAACATCACTGAAATGCTCAGCTTCAATCCCTGTTCAATTGCTCAACTTCAATCCCTGTTCAATTGCTCAACTTCAATCCCTGTATACCTATCCGTTTTCTACCACACAAAAATTAACTATCTGGCATAGCTCTCTGCTGTTGCGTAACTGCTTCATCGGCTTTATCAGCCAAACCATCCAGTCAAAGATTCTTATCAGCAGCTACCTGATTCTTTACACTTTATTAAGCTCTCTGTAATGCTTTCTATTAGGACTAGTAGTGTATTGATTAAGGACATTCCTGCAGTTGTTTCTTTCTGAAATAAGCTCAAGTGCCTTAACACTCAAATAATTTTGCCTAGCATCTTTAAAATGATCCCATTCTTCCTGAACTTCAGTAGTAAGCAAACCATGATTGTCATAACGACTATGTAACTTATCATGGTAAGCTTTAGATATAACTGGTTCTCTCAGAGCTTCAGTATTAAAGGTAAATTTTTTAACCCTAGCACAACACTTTTTAAGTTTATGTTGCAAGACACTTTTAACAAGGTAATGGTCAGATCCAATTTCAGCTCCCCTATATGCCCTGGTGTTTCTAACAGTACTAGCCCATTTGCTGTTAATTAATATATAATCAATCATATTCTTATGCAGACCATTGGGTGAAACCCATGTTACTTATGTATGTCGCAGTGTTTGTAATAAGTGTTACTTATTCTGAAACCATCGAGGTTACTTATCTGTAGGAGATGTTGCCCATTTTCATTGCAGCTACCAATACCAAAAGAGCCTATCACCCCTCTCCACAGGTCAGAGTCAATACCAACTTTGGCATTGAAGTCACATAGAATAAGGGTATGTAAATGGTAGCTAGGCATAAACTGGAAGAAGAGGTGTGTATCAATCCCCAGTGATGATGCACAGAACCGGATAGGTCTAACACCTAATGTCCAACCCCACCTTCTCATGGTGCAGACCGTTAGTACCTTTCAAAAGAGATTTTCTCTTTTGGGAGGGAACGGAATGAAGAGGGCTGTCAGTTCAGCATGTCCTACTGATCTGGTCATTTATAGTAACTTTTTCTTTTTTTTTCAACCTGCTGAGGAGTGGTCAACTTCACAGGTCCAGGTGCTGACCATTTATACCTACTAGACTGGTCTTATTTATAGACTTGAGTTTGATTATGGATCCTGGACTTGCTGCACTGGTGGGCCTCTGTTGAGGGAGAATCTGCAGCTGTGTTTTCTGTTTGCTTCTGGGTTGCCAGCCCTAAGTGAACAGAGGCATGGGATACCTTATATCAGCTGGTGGATAACCCTAATCAGAGGCCATCGCAGGTACCTGAACCTCGCTTAGCTAGTTGGGCATCGTCAATCCTAAACTGAAGTAATGTGTCTTAGGCAGGCCATATGGCTCTTGAAAAAGTCTACTTCAAAAGGTGGTGCCTGAAATTTTTACCAGCATCGGTAACTTCAGCCTTTAGAAGAGGAGGAGCAAATTTTTGTCTCACGCCTGCGATCAAGGGACTGTTTGATATTGTTGGCCCTCCCTATCTCAATAAACCTAGTTTCTTTAAAAATCCTACTAGTCATTTTCTCTCTGCAGGAACGTGAGGACGTTACATAGAGATTATTCTCTTGATATTCTCACGCAGGAATTACAGCGCTATAACCTAGATATTCTAGGCTTGCAAGAGACCAGATGGACAGGTAAAGGTGAGCTACTTAAAAACAACTTTAAATTTCTCTTTACAGGGTGGGAGGATGGAAAGCATCACCAATGCGTGGGTCTGCTGCTCAGCAGACATGCTAGTGATGCTCTTCTAGGATATAAATGCCTTAATGAAAGGTTTCTTACAGCAAAATTTCAGACAAGCATTAAAGACTTGAATGTTATCTGCTGTTATGCTCCCACTGAGGATGCTGATGAGGATGAGAAGGATAGGTTTTACGGACAACTTCAGGATATTTTGAATTCTGTCAGGAAAGGAGATACTACCCTTGTTCTAGGTGACTTCAATGCCAACGTTGCTACTGACTCTGACCTTTGGGAAGGATTAATAGGTCCTTTTGGTATTGGTACCTGTAATGGCAATGCGTAACGTCTCATACAGATAAGTAAACTTAATCGTTTGAGAATAATTAACACTTATTACAAACACCACGACATACATAAGTACACATGGGTTTCACCTGATGGGCTGCATAAGAATATGATTGATTATATATTCATTAACAGCAAATGGGATAGTTCTGTTAGGAATACCAGGGCATATAGGGGAGCTGAAATTGGATCTGACCATTACCTTGCTAAAAGTGTCTTGCAACTTAAATTTATAAAAGTGTTGTGCTAGGATTAAAAAATTTACTTTTAATATTGAAGCTCTGAAAGATCCAGTTATAGCAAAGCTTACCACGATAGGTCACTCAGTCATTATGACAGTCATGGTATGCTTACTACTGAAGTTGAGGAAGAATGGGGCCATTTTAAAAAGGCTTTTCTTGAATATAAAGGTACTCTTTTAGGAAAAAACGGGGCAGAGGAGGCTAAATTATTTGAGTGATAAGGCACTTGAGCTTATTTCAGAAAGAAGGAACTGCAGGAATGTCCTTAATCAGTACCCTACGAGACCTAATAGAAAGCATTACAGAGAGCTTAATAACATACAGGGATTGAAGGATAAACAAGGTAAGGTTATAGAAGCTAAGGATTCTGTAATGGCTAGGTGGGCTGAGCATTTCAGTGATGTTCTAAACACTGTGGTTAGTTCTACTCCCATTGTTTGCAATGATGACAAATGCATTGGTGGCTTTAATGTTGGCCCTATAACACAATCTGAAATGATTTTGGCCATTTCTAAACTTAAACTTCATAAATCCCCAGGGGTAGATGAAATTACTACGGAAATGCTTTTAGCTAGGAATGTTTCAGTTACCACTTGAATGACTGAAATTTTGAATATATTTTATGATAAAGGCTTGGTTCCTAAGGATTTTACCTGAGGTATTATTATCACCTTCAATCCCTGTATACCTGTCCGTTTTCTACCACACAAAACATTAACTATCTGATACAGCTCTCTGCTGTTGTGCTGTCTAACTGCTTCCTCGGCTTTGTGAACCAAACCATCAAGCCAAAGATTCTTATCAGTAGCTAACTGATCCTTTACACGTTTATTAAGCTCTCTGTAATGCTTTCTATTAGGACTAGTAGGGTACTGATTAAGGACATTCCTGCAGTTCCCTCTTTCTGAAATAAGCTCAAGTGTCTTATCACTTAAATAATTCTGCCTCCTCTGCTCCTTTTTTCCTAAAAGAGTACTGTTAGTTTCCAAAAAAGCCTGTTTAAAATGGCCCCATTCTTCCTCAACTTCAGTATTAAGCAAACCATGACTGTCATAATGTAAAATTAATTTAGTAAGGTTTAGCTATAACTGGGTCTTTCAGAGCTTCGGTATTAAAGGTAAATTTTTTAACCCTAGCACAACACTTTTTAAGTTTAGGTTGCAAGACACTTTTAACAAGGTAATGGTCAGATCCAATTTCAGTTCCCCTATATGCCCTGGTATTTCTAACAGAACTAGCCCATGATATACCAGACAAGTTAGTTAACATAATGAAAGCTCTCTATAATAACACTGAGTCGTGTGTGAGCGTTATTAAGACTTGTAGCAATTGGTTGAGCATTACTTCTGATATTCGACATGGGTGCATTTTGTCTCCTTTTCTCTTTAGTTTGGTTATTGATTATGTTATGTGAAATTCACTTCAAGGGAATGATTTTGGCCATAAATGGGCTGGAGATACGAAAATTTCTGACCTAGATTATGCTGATGATTTAGCCCTTTTGGTAAATGATGTTGATCAGATGAACTCTTTCATTCATGCTGTTGATGAGGCTGGTAGTAGAGTAGGTTTGGTTATAAACAGAGAGAAAATTAAAGTGATGAAAATTGGTCAGGCAGGCTGTGATTCAGTTAATCTGAATGGTTGCAGTCTTGAGCAGGTGTTACAGTTTAATTATCTTGGGAGCTATGTAACGGATACTGGTGATGTGCGGCATGAGATTAACAGACGAATAGGGATTGCTGCCGGGACTTTTAAGAATCTAGGGAGAGTGTGGAGAAATTGGCATATACACCTAAAGACTAAAATTAGACTGTATAATAGTTTGGCTCTTTCCAGGGTTAGTCATGGTAGTGAAACGTGGACGCTGTGTAAACAAGATAGCAGGAAACTAGATGCTTTTGATTCCAGATGCTTGAGCAGTATCTTGGGCATTAGGTGGTTCAACTTTGTAACTAATGATGAGTTTAGGCGAAGCAGTCGGCAACCTTCTTTTAGCAGCATATTGTGCAGAGAGAGACTCCGTTGGTTTGGCCATGTTACCCGTATGAATAATTATAGATTGGCGAATAGGGTTATACACAGTTTTCCTAAAGGCCTCAGAAAGAAGGGGAGACCTAGGATGCGATGTGCAGACAATGTCAAACAGGACTTTGTTAGAATTGGTGTGCAGTGGCCGGATACAGCAGATGTATATCAGGACAGAATGCTTGGAGAATTAAACTGCATGGTCTGGTTAGACCTCCGTAGCCCATGGCTGCTTGAGGATGATGATGATGATGATGTCAAGGGTAATATCCCCTTTCTTGACAGAATTCAAAACATCCTGAATTTGTCGGTAAAAACCTATCCTCATCCTCATCGGCATCCTCAGTGGGGATATAACAGCAGATAACATTCACGTCTATATCTAATGCTTGTTTGAAATTTTGCTATAAGAAACCTTTCATTAATGCAGTCATATCCTAGAAGAGCATCACTAGCAGTGTTTTTAGAAGCATACCTATGTCTTGGTGATGTTTATTGTCGTCCCTCCCTGAAAAGAGAAATTTAAGATTATTTATAAAAATCTGACCTTTATCTGTCTATCTGTTTTCTTGCAAGCCGAGAATATCTAAATTATAACGGTGGAATTCGTGTGTGAGGACATCAAGCGAATAAGCTCTGTGAGAAAATATGATTGAGTGATGCCTTCCGACGTTACAGGGAAGTACTACATGTGATGGATGGCATCACATGTCACATTCGTGTGCTGAATGAGGCCTAAAAAACTGACAATATAGCTGCGAAGGAACCTGTCGAAATGACCTGCATTACTCAATAGTTAGCTAATTCTGTCTGTTCGATGTTATCTGAAAGTGAAACTTTACGAATTTTGAGTCGTAGCATTGTGGTTAATTTTATATTGTAACTCTGTAAGTAAATTGTGCCGAAAGTCTTCTGTTATTTAAAGGGTAAATTCGAACTTTTTTAAGGAAAAAAAATAATTTTCGCTACCTAAATATCAGATAATTGGGACAAATGTCCAAGTTCTAAACTTTCGTGATTTCGTGGATATTTGAGTGAGGGGACCCACTGGACAGCTGTTGGGAAAAGGTGTCAGCCTACCGTCAAGACCATCCAGCGTGTTCTTTAACGTGCATGGGGTGTAGCTCTCCCACATATGGGCCGCAGCTTAACGTCCCATCTGATGGACGGTGGCCTTTAAAAGCCCATCAGTGACCCCTGTTCACTGTGGACAAGGAGGAGAGTTTGTCAGAGAAAATCTCTACACTAGCCCAGCTGGGACCCGAACCTGAGAATTGCATTCCAAATACCTATGGAGAGAAAATGGTATAAAGAAACTCTGTTTATTGAGAGAGGGAATGCCGCCAATATCAAACAATTCGCTAATCGCAGACATGGGGCAAAGACCCGTTCCCCCACCACTAAAGGCTGAAGACATCTACATTGAAAAACTTCCTCCAATGTAGAATTTGACAATGCCCGTAGAAGCAGGAGTGTCACAATGAAAATCAATTACATTGGGGCATTGTATCAATGGAACTTGATATACTTACGTGGCAAACACTTGTCTTTTCTAAGCGGGATGTAGTTAGGTCGACACTGGCAGAGTCCGTTCGCACACCTACTATTCGGCACTTTGATCTCGCACTGTTCATCCATGGCGCAACCATAGCCCAAAAGGGATGCTGAAAGAGAATAGAAAAAAAAAAAACGGGTGAAAAATAGTTCGGAGACAAGAATTCTGCTCTTATGAAAGTACTGTGTCGTACTTTGCTTCAGAATCGTTATATGAATGTAGCATTGAAAAGTAACATAAAATGCAAGTAATTCAGATTAATCATTAACTATTTAAAACGTGTTAAATGCTTTCCAATTAACACTCATGGACAAAAAAATTGCAATACTATGAAGCATGTGCGTATTAAGAGGGTGTTTAGGAACCTCCAATATTAAGAGTGTGTTTAGGAACCCTCAAACCGTGGTGAAACTGAGCAGAATACATGTTACAATGTAGTAATGATTAATCACACAATCACCTTCGTGCGTAACCCCCAATATTGGCTATCAGTACAAGGTATGAATCCTATTGGTAGTGATGCATGCGCCTCCATGCGATGCACGGAGGCGTCGATACATACACAGGTTCCTAATAGTGTGTCCCAAAACTTTAAGCTCTACTTCCTCTACATGAAGATGCAGGGTATCAAGTGTGCATGCTGGCTGTGGACACTGTCAGAGACGTCGATTCAGCACATCCCATATGTACTCTACAGGAAAGAAATCCAGGGACGTAGCAGGCCAAGGTAGGGTGTTGACATCCGTAAGATACTGTTGGACAATGTGTGCTGTATGGGGATGTGCATTTTCCTGCTGAAAAATAGCTCAAATGGGGCATTAGAATGTTGTCGACATATCTTTGAGCTGTTAAAATTCCCTGGATAAAAAGTGTTTTAGAGTCATAACTGATGGCACCCCAACCAGAATGGCAAGTGTACAGACACTGTGGTGCTCCCTGATGTGTGCCGGATCCTGCTGCTGCCAAACTCTGATTATTATTATTATTTTCTGCACCCAACCAGAAGCACTACGCATTTAAGACGGTGTGGTGCCTTTCCCCTTCCATGACACATGCTCGATGAACTACGATGAGGGGTCTAGCGATATTAGAGTCAGAGGCAACTCGCACAGGAGACGCCATGCCTGTAATTCAACTTCATTCAAACGTCGTCTGATGGTCCATGTGGACATTGGTGCATGCATTGCAAGAGACACATTGCGCCGGATTGCTGTAGATGTCGCACAGAGTTTTGAGGTTGCTTGTCGTCGAATGAGGAGACCTCCTCGTGCTGTGGTATGTCTGTTGGTGGTGTGTTTTTGGTGCTAGTTAAAATGTTCATGGCGACGTGAAACAATACCTGTTCTTGTCCACTGCTCCAAACAGCTTGTTTCATCGCTCACTGTGCGAACGAGGTGGTCAATTATACGATGGAGCAGACCAACCTACCTCATGCATCCCTACAATATGGCGCATTTTCGAAAGGGCCTAGCTGCTGATAACCCATTCACATTCGTTGCCTTGGCATAACCAAAGCACACGTGCGCTTTTATCTTCCATTGACTTGCTTGTTGTCTGCAACGGTGGCTTTTATTGGAGTCACGGGACCGACAGCGTCTCCTCTATTTCCGGTTCCATGTGAGATCATGCTATCGTCAATGAAATCATTTGCATTGGATCTCCGGCACTATGTGGATAATGATTTGATGTCACTGCATTCATCCTTTATGGGAGTTGAAATTTTGGTGAGCATGAGAACTCAGGAGTTTTCAAGCAAAGGACAAAACTTGGCATTCTGAGAAGAACATGAAGAATGGTTATGACGACTTCGTAAGATACATGCCGAATAATATTTATCAGTGGTGAAGTATATTTCTGAAATATGTGTGAGTGTGTTTTCATAGTGTTGGCAATGAAGAAAATGGAAGAAAGGAAACATTGTTTGCGAACAGTTAATGATGAGGAGAAATGATGGAAATGAAAGAACGTTTGGGAAGTATTATGCATGGAGAGGGATAATGGTAAGTCTGAAATATTGGAAATCAGAAATGGAAGTTCTGATTAAAGCGAAATGATGAATGGCGCGCGGCAGACATTGAGTTCTTACCTGGAAGACACCAGGAGTCATTGAAGCGGACGTGATACGGCTGGCATGTGCAGATCTTGAGGTCCCAGTCGCAGTGGCTGTGGTGCAAGTGATGGAGGCATTCGAGGGAAGAACGACACGGATCACCCAGTCTCAATTCCATTGGCAACAAATCTGAAAGAGAAAAAAAGTCATAAGGAGCATCTCAAGTCGAAACGAATTCGATTTTTTTGCTACCCTTTTTCAGCTCTCTTCCAATGGAATCCCGGTCTCACAATAGTTTCGAAGGCGGTTTCATCGATTTATTTAATCGTTGCTTTTCTTGTTTAATCATTGTCCGCTTTAAAATATTTAATGTACACAATAATTACCATTTAACTATGTAAATTAAAAAAATGGGAGATCAGTCTGCTTTCTGTTCCAGGTAAAGGTTTTTGCATTATTTTGCTTAACAGAATCAAGAATTTGGTTGATGGACAACTGCGTGATGGACAGTGTGGATTCAGAAGTTTTAAAGGACATATAGCTAAAACATTTTCACTTAGGCAAATTCATGAGAAATGTTTAGAGTTCTAGAACCTTGTGGTTACTAACATCATAGATTTTAAAGAGCGCTTTGTCCCTGTTGATTGTCATACCTTGTGATTGATCTTGAGATCGTAAGGAATACCGGATATGTTAATTAACAACATGATAGCTCTATATCAGTGGTTCTCAACCTTTTGTGCTTCACGTACCCCCTGGAAATGTCTATGTAACTGGCGTACCCCTTGTATAGATAAATAAAACTATAGTTATAGTATAGCAATGGGAATAAAATAAAAGACTTTGTTACTAGATCTAGCGACTTTTGAGCTCTCACGGCGTACCCTAAAATATTTTACCACGTACCCCATATTGAGAACCCCTACGCTATATAATAACACTTAATCGTGTGTGATAGTTGCTAAGGCTTGTAGCATTATATGTGTAGTTCGAAAATGGTGCATTTTGTTTCCATTTTTGTTTACTTTGGTTATCGATTATGTTATGCGGAATTTACTGAAAAGGAGAGAAATTGAAGAGATTTTTCTATATATTTGTTCAATTATGAAGGAAGATATCACTCTGAATTTAACGTCGATCAAATTTAGAGGAAAAATTATCTTGAGCCGGGTGGGATACGAACCCACGACTTCTGATAACAAGTCAAATGCTCTGGACCACTTAGCTACCTGCCGCTAATCAAGATCTCTTCTAATTGATGCTATGAACTTTCTACCAACGGTACACATTTCTCCGTATCTCATGAAGGCATTATCCCAGCTGCTCTCAGCCTTAAGAAACAATGACAAGCATGTCACGAAGTGATATCTTCCTTCATAATTGAACAAATACGTCCAAAAATCTCTTCAATTTAATCAATTATATACTCAGAATATACTTGCTATCTTCAGAGAGCAGCTGGGCTACGTTTCGACTTGAGGTGCTCCTTATGACTTTTCTCTGTGGTCTCGTGAAGACATTCACGAGACACGGAGAAATGTGTACTGTTGGTAGAAAGTTCATAGCATCAATTAGAGAAGATCTTGATTGGCAGCCGGTAGCTCAGTGGTTCAGAGCACCTGACATGTTATCAGGAGTCGTGGGTTCATATCCCACCGGGCTCAAGACAAATTTTCCTCTAAAATTGATCGACGTTAAATTTAGGGTAATATCTTCCTTCAGAGGAGAGATTGGAGCCTTAAATGATCTAGACGTTTGATAATTTCTGATTTAGATTATGCAGATGATTTTTAACCCTTTTGACAAATGATACTGAAGAAATTCACACATTTATTAAGACTGTTCAAGTGACTGGTGATAGAGTTGGTTTGGTGACAGAAAACCTAAAATGATGAAAATTGGTGAGGAAAGCTTACTTCAGTTCTTTGAAAACAGATTTCTCATTTTAATTAGCTCTGGTGTTTTTAACAGTAAACTTCTGATGTTCAACATGAGATAAACAAAAGAACAGGTGTTGTTAGTTGGCCTTTTAAGAAACTGTGCAGGTTGTTGAAAAATAGGCGTATACACATACACGTAAGGACTAAGATTAAGGCTTTTTTTACACCGACATGGATTTCTAGCAGGCTGGGAGTCACGGCTCATGTGCATGGCTCATGTGCTGTCAGTGTCAGAGAGTCACCCCAGAGAGTTCTTGGCAATAGGGAATATGATTCTTCAAGAGTGATTCATTTGTGAAACGGTGAAGGCAGTAATCACAGTAGAAACTCACACCGTTATGTTTAGTGAGAGGACTGAGAAGTCTACTCATATTCTTAACAGAGCAATAATGCTGCTTTTCATTATCCGATAACAGAAGGAGATTTGCATGCGCTTTAAATCTGAATGGTGTGATGTAGAGTGGGAACACCTCTTACTCGTATCCAAAGACACTGACAGAAATGTTGTTCATTATTTCGAATTTACATATTTGATTTATGGTTATAGGGAAAATTAGGCCAGATGTGTTTAATTTTTCTTCTAAATGGATGTAGGTGGTAGGACGTTGTGGATGATCTGTGGCAGGATACAAAGAGGCTAAAACAGCCCAGACAAAACAGTTTTGGTCAGAATTACATACATTGACAATAGCGTGTTTTAACAGTAATTCTCTTAGAGTAGGGATATAACTAGACCCTGAAAGAGGGATATGTTTTTCAACGTTCATTACAGAGTGGAGTACAGCATCCAGTATCCATCCACTATGTGCTCCTTCAAATTCTTCAAATGAAGTCTTGATCTTCTTGCACGCTGTATCCAGTTCTTTGTTTAGGGATGATGTAGGAAGACTTGTGACACAGTTACTTCGGAAAAATGGGGTGAAGTGTTCGAAAGTAGAAGAGGAAACTTTTCGCCTGAAGTGCACTTGCACGGCAAGGTACCATTTAATGCTACCTTTTGAGATCAATTCTTCTTTCAGATGAGTTAGGAGTGACTGTCACGAGGATGCAAGGAAAAAGGTGAGGTCAACAGATGTTTCAACCGTTGCCATCAGCTTATGTGTTGACAGGGTCCTTTTCATCTCTTCGGTAAACTGACAGGGTCTTCCGGGTCTGGTTTTTGTTTCTTCTGGGGAATCCTTTCATCTTCAGGACGTTTTCTCTTATTAATGTGTGGCTTTCTTTGATGTCGTAAAAAAAATGTCTTTTCTTCCAAACTCCATTGCACATTCTTCGCATTTATAGGTTTTCCTGGAGGTGTAGGTTAACTCATGCCGTCGGACGTCATCTCTCCTTGAGAATGTCGATTCACATTGAGACACTTAAACAGGCTATTTCCATCATGATTTCTCTTATGACGAATGAGATGGGTCTGATGAAGGAAAGCCTTCTCACATATATCACATGGATACATTATGAAGCAGTGACTTGTAAGATAACTGATTTATACTACACGAGGACGTCGAGAACTATCCCTATTGGCTTCTAACAGTTGAAAAAAATCACGGAGACGCAGCAGCAGAGAACTGTTACTGTCAACGTCTGACAACAGAACGAGGATTCTGACTGATCGATATCGCATTTATACTAGAAGCACTATCCCGCTGAAACTGATTTAAAAGACTGTCCCGCAGTAAAGAAAAAAGATAAAATGCTATTGGTTAAAATGAAAAAATATTAATTAAAAGAAAAACGGTGAAAAGAAAAAATTTCTGATTTAAAAATAAATTATTTGAAATTATGTAAATTATTGAGAAGAAATATGTATTGATGACCTGTATGGGTGACAAAAAAAACACGTCTCCACTTTAGAACACAGGGAGGCGGGTCTCATAGGATTAACATTACCCGCCTCTGGTCCAGAACTCTCATTATCCTCCTACTACTCTGCTAGTCCTAATAGAAAGCATTAGAGAGAGAGTAATAAATGTGTAGAGGATCAGTTAGCCACTGATAAGAATCTTTAGCTTGATGGTTTGGCTGACAAAGCTGAGGAAGCAATTAGACAGCACAATAGCAGAGAGCTGTATCAGATAGTTAATGTTTTGTGTGGTAGAAAACGGACAGGTATACAGGGATTGAAGGATAAACAAGGTAAGGTTACAAAAGGTGAGGATTCTGTCATGGCTAGGAAGGCTGAGCATTCCAAGGTTACTTAGTCATTCTGACAGTCATGGTTTGCTTACTAGTGAAGTTGAGAAAGAATGGAACCGTTTCAAACATGCGTTTTTGGAAACTAACACTACTCTTTTAGTTAAACAAGAGCAGAAGAGACAGAATTATTGGAGTGATAAGGTACTTGAGCTTATTTCAGAAAGAAAGAACTGCAGGAATGTCCTTAATCAATACCCTACTAGTCCTAATAGAAAGCATTACAGAGAGCTTAATAAATGTGTAAAGTATCAGTTAGCTGCTGATAAGAATCTTTGGCTTGACGGATTGGCTGACGAAGCCGAGAAAGCAGTTAGACAGCACAACAGCAGAGAGCTGTACCAGAGAGTTAATAGTTTGTGTGGTAGAAAACAGACAGGTATATTGGGTTTGAAGGATAAACAAGGTAAGGTTATAGAAGGTGAGGATTCTCTCATGCCTTGGTGGGCTGAGCATTTCAATGATGTTCTAAACAATGTGGTTAGTTCTACTCCCATTGTTTACAATGATGATAGATGCATTGGTGGCTTTAATGTTGGCCCTATAACACAGTCTGAAGTTATTTTGGTTATTTCTAAACTTAAACTTAATAAATCCCCAGGGGTAGATGAAATTACTACGGAAATGCTTAGAGCTAGGAATGTTTCGGTTACCACTTGGATGACTGAAATTTTGAATATCTTTTTTGATAAAGACATTGTTCCTAAAGATTTTACCAGAACTATTATTATCCGTATTTTCAAAAAAGGTGATCGCAGTTCTTGTGATAACTATAGGGGTATCAGTCTAATCTCTGTTCCAGGGAAAGTTCTTTGCATGATTGTGCTTAATAGAATTACGAATCTGGTTGACCTTCAATTGCATAATGAGCAATGTGGATTCAGAAGTGGTAGGGGATGTGTGGATCAGATATTTTCACTCAGGCAGATTCTTGAGAAATGTTTAGAGTTTCAGAAACCTTTGGTTGCTAGCTTTGTTGATTTCAAAAAGGCTTTCGACTCTGTTGATTGTCATAATTTGTGGTTGATTGTGAGATCATATGGTACAGCTGACAAGTTAGTTAACATAATGAAAGCTCTCTATAATAACACTGAGTCTTGTGTGAGAGTTGGTAAGGCTTGTAACAATTGGTTTAGCATTACTTATGATGTTCGACAAGGGTGCATTTTCTCTCCTTTTCTCTTTAGTTTGGATATTGATTACGTTATGCGAAATTCATTTCAAGGGAAATATTTTGGCCTGAAATGGGCTGGAGATAAGAAAAATTGTGACTTAGATTATGCTGATGATTTAGCCCTTTTGGCAAATGATGTTGATGAGATGAACTCTTTCATTCAAGCTGTTGATGAGACTGGTAGTAGAGTAGGTTTGGTTATAAACAGAGAGAAAATTAAAGTGATGAAAATTGGTCAGGCAGGCTGTGACTCAGTTAATTTGAATGGTTGCAGTCTTGAGCAGGTGTCACAATTTAATTACCTTGGGAGCTATATAACAGATACCGGTGATGTGCGGCATGAGATTAACGGATGAATAGGGATTGCGAATAGGGATTTTTAAGATTCTATGGAGATTGTGGAGAAATAGGCGTATACACCTAAAGACTAAAATTAGACTGTATAATAGTTTGGTTCTTTCTAGGGTTAGTTATGGTAGTGAAACGTGGACACTTTGTAAAGAAGATAATAGGAAACTTGATGCTTTTGATTCTAGATGCTTAGGTAGTATCTTGGGTTTGGGTTGTTGGGTTGTTTTACCTCTGAGCGGCACTTTTTTGCACACCATGGGCTAAATGGCCAGGTCACATGGACCCCGAAGGCTCAGAGAAGGTTGGGGGAGGGGACCCACTGGAACAGCTGTTGGGAGACAGATGGTAGCCTCCCGTCAAGGCCATCCAGTGTGTTCTTTAACGTGCACAGGGTATGGCTCTCCCGCACACGGGCCACGGCTTAACGTCCCATCCGACGGGCGGCGACCTTTCCAAGCCCATCGATGTCCCCTACTGACCGTGGGCAGGGCGGGCGAATTTTTGCGGAGATAAATCTCAACGCTGACCCAGCTGGGACTCGAACCTGGGAACTACAGATTACGAGCCTGGCATGCTACCGACTGAGCCACCCCCGCCCCAGTATCTTGGGCATTAGGTGGTTCAACTTTGTATGGAATGATGAGGTGGTAAAGGAGTCGGCAACCTCTTTTAAGCAGCATATTGTGCAGAGAGAGACTCCATTGGTTTGGCCATGTTACCCATATGGATAATTATAGATTGGCGAATAGAGTTATGAACAATGTGCCTAAAGGCCTTAGAAAGAGGGGGAGACCTAGGATGCGGTGGGCAGACAATGTCAAAAAGGACCTTGTTAGAATTGGTGTGCAGTGGTGTGATGCAGCAGATGTTGTTCAGGACAGACTTGTTTGGATAATTAAATTGCATGGTCTTGTTGGACCTCCATAGCCCATAGCTGCTTGAGGATGATGATGATGATGATGACAAGCTAACAGAAGGGATACTGTGGTGCAACTCGACCGTAATTGAATGCTGGTGACGGTGATAATGTGTCACAACACACAATACATCGAACCCTGCTGAAAATGGGGCTGTGTAGCTGCAGGCCACTCCAAGTACCATGCTAACCTTAGTTCACCATCGAAAGCGCCTACAATGGGCACATGAGCATCAAAACCTGACTTTTAATGATTGGAAGAAGGTCGACTGGTCGGATGAATGTCGTTTCCTGTTGCACCTTGTGGACGACTGGGTACGTATGCGTTATTTACCTGGCGAAGTATTGCACCAGGATGCACTATTGGATGAAAAAAAGCTGGTAGACGATGTGTAATGCTTCGGGCAATCTTCTCCTGGGAAACCCTGAGTCCGATCATTCATGTGCAGGAAACTATGACATCTACCACCTACCTAAACATCATTGCAGACCAGGTACATCCTTTCATGGGAATGGTATATCCCTCTAGTATTGCCTTCTTTCAGCAGAGTAATGCGCCATGCCACACTGCCCGGATTGTTCGAGAATGGTTCGTGGAACACGAAGAAGACTTCCAGGTATTGCTCTGGCTTCCAAATTCCCCAGATACCAATCCAATCGAACATATGCAGTTTGTGTACGAACAGCATATCCGATCTGCGGTGGCTCACCAACGTAACATACAAGAGTTAAAGGATCCGTTGGTAATGTATTGGTATCAGATACCACAAGACATCTTTAGAAATCTTGTAATGTCTATGATGCCTCGCCTGGTAATAGCTGTTTTGGCGGGACGTGGAGGGTCAACATCATATTAGGCAGGTGGTCATAATGCTTTTACTCTTTGGTATATGCCATTGGAAGATGACTAAATGTCAATACCAATAATTTCATAATCGATGAAACATGTAGGCATTGATATTGCAGTGCAGTGATATGACTTTTTTATGTATATTCACCCTCTACCACATTTAGTATTCTGTCTATCCTTACGAAATATGAAATATCCTTTTGGGCACACAAAACTATCAGAGTATGTGATGTCCTCCCAGTTCAGATTCTGCCCGATTGAGCCAGATGTGAGGTCCCGCTCTGTATTCGGAATGCGACTAAATGTCGTGGCCACCGGAGTACGATGCGATTAGTACTTAGAGAACTTCATCCTCAGTTTGGTGAAATCTTGGTGAAAAGGCAGGTTCGCGGTTTTTTAGGCCCGTGGCACTGCACGCCTTTGAAGAGACTGGTGTTGAATGATGAATAACAACAGTCCATTGATTAACTGCACGAGAGTTGGATAGGGACGACACAGTTTATTAACAATATACACAGCTATGTGCTGGGAATGCGCTCCATTCCGTGGGCCTTTGCTGCTTCACTGCTGCAAACAACAATATAATGAGGTGGAGAATCGCACGGTTTGCGAATCCTCACTTTACAGACCTCAAAACTCGGCGAAAGGATAACCAACCTTTGCCTACACTGTGGTTCCTTCTGAACCACAATAATAAAAAACAGATTCTCCAAGAATTTTGATTCCCCTTTGGAATCACACCCTCACTTCAAGGGTTTCCTTTGAGTATGACGGCGTCCTTCTGATGCGTATCGAAACGACTCCTTCATTCGAAAGCTCACACCAAAACTAATGCTTCAACAATCCCGCCTAGCCTCCTCGCTGCACTAGCGCCCTAAGGCTAGTCATTTGTGGCCATAAACAACTTCTGGAGCTGATTTCATTACTTGCATGCAGCCGCTTTAGACCCGAAAAACAACCTCGTGAGTCATTCCCAGCACACGAACACACTCAATACATAAAAATACATACAACAATAAAATACAACAAAACAAAAATATATAAATATAAAATTCGGGGGACATGACAGAGTAGCTATCGTCAAGCCAACTCTCCGCTCCACTTAATACATCCAAGTTGTGAACAACGATAAAATGGTGCAAAGAACCAGTTTTGTTGCACACGCTGCGTGGATTAATAAAAATAGCTCCACGGTACTTGATATCATTAGGAAGTCATTGGCTGTTGGATTCTGAATTAAGACCAACAGGCGTTTGATTGGGGGTGGGGGAGAGTTAGACTTTGTAAAGCGTGCCTTGGTATCCCTCTAAACTCAGTAATAAAAGTTCGTTTCGACCATAAATTCAGATTTAAAAAGCAATCCAGATTTTGTTTATCATAGGTAATGGCAAAGGAGGCGTAGAGATCGATATATTTCGTTCTAAGTTTTACATTTAGTTTAAAATTTGTGGTCAAAAGGATTTTCTTATTTATAAATATATGAATGCGATTTCGGTATGGACACAAGTTTATTAATGAATTTAACTCGAAACACATATTTCTGTCGAAATCTTGAAATTATGCCTTTTAAAAAATTATTCTTAATTTCGGATAATTACCTTGTTAATTGAATATAATTCTTGTATAAATAATTCTATTACTTAAATAATTAAACTAATGCCTTATGTTTGAATTTAACTACTATCAAATCCTTTTACCTATCTTCCTATTACTTTTCGATTGTCATTTGTCAGTTTATTTTCTTTCCCATATCTTCTTCTCGACCTGTTGATCGATCTCGACGAGTTACCTCTCAAAACCTATCACGTGGGGTGATCAGAGGATAATTTTTTTTTTATCTCCGCTCTTTTCTCCCGTTGGAGAAATAAAAAGGGGGCGGGGGTGGATATGAAAATCGTTCTTTCCCTACATCTTCGGAACGCGAAGGCCAACAGTTACGAGATTGGTGCGAAATGAAAGCATCTGTGTTGAGACGAGTGTCGCCCCCGCAGGAAAAAAAAGGGAGGCAGGGGGAGGGAGGGAAAGGGGAGTCGGTCTTTCGAGTCGTAATGAAATCAGTTGCTAGCAGTTAAAAGGATAGGTAAAAGTCTCAAATGCATTAAAAATTAAAGTTAAATTAATTGAACTGAAGAAATGATATTTATTATATTTTTTTTATATGCATGTATTTAATTTTTTTATATGTATGTATGATATAAACTTGCACATATTAGCAATAAACAGAAAGATGAATGGAAACAAAAATAACCAACTTTTTTTTGCAGCGTATTTAACGAAAATCGGATTATGTTATTGTTTAGCATTAACCTAAGTAAAAATACAAAATCTGTACGCGGAGAGTAGATTATTCTTATCGGGAATTATTTTACTAAATAAAATGTTGAAAAAAAAGAAACGCTTTTCGATTGTATTGAGTCTCCCAGAAGAGGCCTCATGCTCCTGTGCGATAATCCGCCACTGATGTGAGTACTATTTTTCCTTTGCGTCAGATAATTCAAATTTTGTAAATGTGTGAGCGGATTTCCAAGTGGATCGGTTTTTCATCTTGCCGAGGGAAAATATCAATTTCTACACTTGGTAATAGAGCAAGTTGACGTGGCGACCACCAGATGGCAGCAGATTCCCAAAATGATCTTAGTCATATCTTTAAGACAAGAATCGGTGGGAAAGATAAACTTTCAGACCTGAAAACTCTTTTGATCTAGGAGAAAAGAAGTCCAGTGGAATTTTTATAGCTATTTATGATCTTTTCAAAGAAGTTCCGAAGACATAATTTTGTCAACTGATTGGCTTTTTTCTCTTTTTTCCTGCGTCCACGTGAGAGTGAGACCGAAAAGCTCTTTGCAGCTTCAAGAGGTAGAATAAAATGGAAGATCTTAAATCTCATGCCACCACCGGGATTCGAACCCGAGACTATTTATTAATTGCGAAAGAGCAGCTTCTCATTTCTCACTTTTACCACCCTTCGGGTGGTAAAAGTGAGAAAGGTAACATCAGAAGTTTGCGTAAGAATTTTGATCATATTTTCCTTTATTTGAATTTAATTGAACTTGAACCTGATTGTTTTAACAGAGATATAGATTAGTGATCATGAAGTGCAATTGTATACAACACATCGTTTAGTATACTAACTACATCGCTTATTATCAAATGCCAAAATGGAAGTAGATAAGGTGGAGTAATTGTGTTCATTTAGCAATACATAACAATTTACGGATTTAACAACGTTTTTCAACTGCTGATACGTTAAAAATTTCTTTTAAATTAAACGATATAGCTTTTCTTTTACTGACATTTTACAGGTTACATTTCCATACAAAACAAAATTTTGTCAGAGAACTAGAAAATAAGCTAGAAACTATAAATAACAATAAATAAAAATAAATAAATAAATACCCCTCAAGCAGCTGCTTGCCACAGAGGTCTGACAGGAGCCTGTCAGTTTATATGCCACAGTAGGAGATCTGAGAGGATGGCATATAATGTCTTAATAATGGATGACATGAATATTAACCTAAAGAGGAATGATATAATAAAACAAGAATATTTACAGCTTATTCAGTCAAGTGGTTTTAATGTATGTCATGGAGAGATCACTAGAGAGGAAACAAAAACTTGTTTCGACCATGCGTTTATAAGAGGTACGATCCAAAATAATTTAACTACTTATAGTATTAAACTTCATATTACAGATCATTATTTTATAGGAATAAATTTTTGGTCAGAATTAAACAGAAATCAGAAATATTTAACCACAATATGTAGAATAAATATGGACAATTTAAAAGGATCTTTTAGGGCTAAAGACTGGAATGAAATTAAATTAGGAAATGATATAAATTCATCATTCCAATTATTTTCATTACAATTACAGGACATGATAGAATCATCAAAAGAAACCATACAGTTAAAGAATAAAGAAAAGAGGCGTAAACCATGGATCACAAATGCTCTTATAAATTCTATTAAAAAGGAAAACAAGTTATATAAGTTAATTCAAAATCAATCTTTTAATACAAGCCTTAATAATTTCTTTGAAAACACAGAAATTTACTCTTAAAGCTTATTAAAGAAGCAAAATCAAAGTATTACACTAAAAGATTTTTGGAAAATGATGGTAATATTAAACAGTATTGGAAAATTATAAATAATTTGTCTGGTAAACAGCAAGAGAATACAATGTCTCCATTAGAAATAAAAATAATATTATTTACACCATCCCATGGCCGAGTGGTTAGCGCGCTTGGCTACTGATATAAGGGACTCTGGGTTCGAGCCCTGGGTAAGGCATGGCTGTTTGTGTCGTTTTTCTGCGGAGGGCCTGCCATCCTCTCAGACCTTCTACTATGGCATATAAACTGACAGGCTCCTGTCAGACCTCTGTGTCAAGCAGCTGCTTGAGGGGGTATTTATTTTTTTATTTACTTTTAACGAAAATCCAACGTTGTTTACAAATAGGTCTAATAGCTACCATACATAAATAATTGGTTATCTGGTAAAGAAATTCCTGATTACGTTGATAATGAAAGTCATAAATCGATTTCGTCTCTATAATCTATATTTATGAAAACGAGTTTTTGTAATTATTGCATCGTTAAAATTACGAGAAGCCGATGGAGCTGATCAGATTTCTGTGGAGGCACTTAAGGAAATAACATAAGAGGTAAAAAAAATGAAACTACAGAAATTTTAACTTGTTATCATGAGGATGCTTCCCTTCAGTTTTGAAAACTTCAACCTTTGTTACAATGTACAAAGGAGGTGAACTTTTAGATATTGCAAATTACATGCCAATATCTTTGTTATCAATTTTTTTCAAAAGTTTTCGAAAAAGTAATTAAAACTAGAATTTTAAATTTTTTGAATATAAACAATTACTTTTCTGTACATCAGTAGGGTTTTAGAAAAAAATATAGGTACTGAGCATGCTTGCTACATTACAGTTGACTTCTACAGTATACAGAGGTATAAATGATAATATGAAAACAGTTGTGCTGTTTTCGCATATCAAAAAAGCCTTTGATTCGGCTTCTCATGATTTGTTGATAAAAAAAACTTGAATTGGCTGGAATTCGAGGAAAATTTTTGAAATGGTTCGAAACATATTTGTAAAATAGAATTCAAAGAGTTAAAATAGTAAACTCGTTTAGCAAGGGAATTGAAATAAAATATGGAGTTCCACAGCGTTCTGTATTGGGACCAGTGTTATTTAATATATTTACAAATGATCTTTGTAATCTTGAACTAAATGGAAAAATAATAACTTACGCTGATGATACAGCTTTAATATATGCAGCTAACAATGAAAATATTTTAATTGAAGAAATAATTGAAGACTTGGATAATATTAAAAAATGGTTCTTAAAAAAGAAATTATTATTAAATATTGATAAAATAAAGCATTTATATTTTAATTTAAAATGTAATAAAGTAGATAAATTAAAAAATAAATTATTTTATCATTCTGTAAACTACACAGGACATCACTGTACATGTAAAGCAATTGAAAGTGTAGAATATTATTAATATTTGGGAGTTTATATATACAGTCGATTAAATTGGGATGAACATATCAAAAAGGTGGCAAAAAATATTAATGCAATAATTCCAAAATGATTTTACATTAAAAATTTTGTGAATATCACATTCTTAAAGCTTATAGATAACGCTTGGATTAAGTCATATTTAAAATGTGGAATAATATTTTGGGAAGGAATGTATTATAAAACGTTAAATCATTGGTTACCATCCAAAACAGAGTGATTAGATGCATATTAAGAAAAAGAAAATATGATAGCTTTAAATGTTTTTATAATGATCTACAAATTTTACCGTTATGTAAACTTTATGTTCATAATGTAAACTTTTATTTAAAAAAGTATTACAGTGAAAGTGACATTAAAATAGTAATACAAAATACCAGAACAAGTGCACATATTAATTTTATTGTACCACTTCCAAGGAAAAATATACCCAAAAAAATTACATATGTTTGGCGCCAAAAATATTCAACAATTTACCAGAAATCATAAAAAGTGAAATAAATTCCCATGTTTTCATGAAATATAAAATATTGGATATATGATTTTGAGGATATAGAAAAAAATTCTTTAAAATTAGGGGTACTGCTCCTAATTTCTAATCTTTGAATATTTTTCTTCCCTTTTTTTATCTCTATTTAAGACTTTAAAATTTTGAACAATTCTTGCAATTACAGTTTTTTTAATTAAATATGTTGCTTTCTATAAGCTATTGATGCGATCATGATAGAAAGTATTAATTTTGTAATATATTAAAAATGTTGCTTTTAATGTTCATTTACGTGTTTTTTTAACCTACTAACGCACGTACGAGTCTCTGAACTCTTGTGATATTGTGTATTTCTAAAAATAGTTTGTAAATAGTTATATTGTATCATATATAACATGAATGGAAATAAAGACCCTTACTACTACTACTTCTTCTTAATCGCACAAAGGATTTTCGTTGTGATCAAATGTTGGTAAGTCATCAAAACGAAAAGTCGCCATGGCAAAAAAAAATATGGTGGAGCACATAAGTAATATATTTCCCATTTAAAATTCATCGAAATTCGTGAGCATATCAATCCGAATTACGTTGTCACCATCAGATTTTCTCATCACGATTTTCCCGTTCCGAAACCAGAGGTATTTAAAACTTTTCGATTTGGCCAGGCACCTCGCTTTCCAGAAAAGTTCTCTGTTCAGTGCAGTTAAATTTTCATTTAGATAGACTGGTGTCTTTTTAGCATCAACAATAACGTTACTGGCAAAGATTTTCGATTTCTTTTTTGACATCCATTGTTCACGTTCCTTTTCTAGATTGAAATTGGGCAATAATCGCAGGTGTTTTGCTCTTTTTCCTTGTTGGCAGTCTATGTAAAGCTTCAAGTTCATCAATGCTAAAATTGTTTATATGCAGCGCTTTTGCAGCATTGATCATTATCTGATTTAGGTTTTCTTTCTCCTCCTGGTCGTCAGTTGGAATACCATATATCTCGATATTATTCAAGATCATTAATTTGCGAATTTAGAGCCGTATTCTCTTAAGTGAGATCAGCAAATGTAGTTTCAATGGTAGCCAGCTAACTCATAGTGTCGTTTAGGTTTAGGTTTATTTTAGCCCTCAATGCCCACCCCTCCCTCCTTTCTATTACAGATAATGATTCAAGAACCTAAAGAGTACTAAAGAGTTACTAAAGAGTAAAGAGTACAAGAACCTAAAGAGTTCAAAGAAAGTTGGGAAGGGGATCCGTCGTAGAGTTAAGAGACAGATCGAAGCCTTCCATCAAGTCAGCGAGTCTCTAAACTAAGAGGGTATGGTTCCTCTGCATCTGGGCCACGGTGTAACGTACCATCCAAAGGACTTTTCCAAGTTCACTGGTAACCGTTTTCGTCACCTAGGACAGAACGGGAGTTGGCGGAGAAAATTCTCAACATACGTACATGTTGGGCCCGAATCTGAGAACATCACATAACGAGCTTGGCGCACCATCAATTGAACTAAGCCCGTAATTGGGAGAATTGTTATCCAAATGCCATGAACGTAGAGCAAGTAGAGGAGGAGATTAAAAGCTGCTGTGTTTTTTTTTAAATATCTTTCTTCTTTACTCTAAAATAAAATAAGTAATTTTTTATGCCGACATATCTGACAGACAAAAAAGAACTCCCATGTATATGAAAGTCACGTATACTTTGATTGGGTCAATTTTTTTTGTGTGTTTTACATCGGTTAAGAACAAAGAGTTCAGTGGTTTGGTAAATTTTTAGTTGTGTCTTCTACGGCAATAGTTTTCATATATCGGGAAACTGTTTAGGTGCCTCTTAATGGCTTCGGTTTCCTCTCCAGTCTTTTGCTGCCTATTCACGTGCATTTTATCGGCTTCAGTCTAACTTTCGCTTCGAAATATAACTTTCCATCGTATACTATTCTCTTTCAGCCCCAAAAACGTCATTTTAACTGCTGATTTTTAGTTGTCATATTTTTAAACTAATTGTTTAAATTGACTTTCTTTTCTCAATTACCCTAATTTACTACACTTTTGCACCCAGCAGCTCAATAATTCAGTGAAGTGTACGACAACAGCAACATTTTCTCACTAAAACCCAACATTTCACATGCTTCACACAAACCACCAATTTTGCATAAATTTACTCTCATCTTCAGATCCCTATAGGTTAACATTGTTCCGGAACTCTCAACTATACCACTACTTAAGTTGCCTTTCCCGACCATAGAGGGCGCCATGAGTGACAAGGTCCGGGAGATTTAAAAGTCACAACTAAGTGGATAAATAACTGAACTGGTGACAGCTTAGTGGTTGGAGCAACTGACATGTAACGAGGAAGCCTGGGCTCGAATCTCATTCATCGGCGGAAATCATCTTTTCTTCACAAAATGTATTTCTTAAATTAAAATGTCATAATCTGATAGCATATTTTCTGTTGTTATTAGTTCTCATTATTTTTATTATTAACTCTTTTTATCACTATGCGCAGTAGAACATGTTCTCAAAGTTTGGCTAGAGCCTTTGGAAACACTCTGTATAAATAGCAGATTAGTAAAAATGGAGAATCTTTCCTAATATTATTTAGGCAAAGCTGTGATTGAGTAAAGGATGACTCTTGAGCTACAGGGGCCATTTCATGTTTTCTTATTGTGTCGAGCCTCCTGGTTGCTGAGAGAGCATGGCTATCTATCAAAAGGACCTGGGTTCGAGCCTCAGGTGAGGAAGGTATGTTTCTTTCCTGTGTTGTTGTTGTTCTGCTGGCATCTCGCCTTCCTCACAGATATCAGACCTTTGTGGCAAGCAGCTGCTTGGGGGGGGGGGGGCAAAGAATACGACTCTAACTCTGCAAAAGAGGATTCACTGGATTGCTTCTAAAGAGTCCAAATTTTCAAGTGGCCTTTCTATAGAGAAACAGTTTAATGTTCCATCTGATGGTCGGCGGTTTCTTTTTTATTAAGGGAGAAGATCATTTAGGGACACTTAGCTGGCCAACCTTCCCTCCCCCACTTTGGGAACCTATAAACTCCGAACATTAAGCAATATTACCCATGCTTCATTTGCACTCTATTGGCGCGTAAATAAGCAACCTCCGATGATCCGCCAATAGACCGATCTGGTTGGCGTCTTGAAATCCTGACATTTGTTTAGCAGGAGGAGTTTGGGAAATCTGATGTCTCTTCCCTTGCACCAGTGAGACGGATGCCAGCAAGCGTCATTAGCAACGACAACATTCGACAGCTATTTCGGCATACCTGTTACTAGGACGTTGCTCTGCTTCAAATGAAGAGCTCGGCGTTTGCGTGAAACGAGCAGAAGAGTCTCCACTTGCTGTACAAGGCAGCGACAGGGTCCGCGGCGGCCTCGGCGCCGAACGGCATCCCTCTGCTCTTCAGTGCGTTGTCGGAAGATGCGTGGCTCGGGTTATTCGGGTAATGGTCTCACACGGCTCCCATTTGTTCAGTGTCGTAAAAAGAAGAACACTTGCCCTCTGCTGCCAGAGGTACTTACCGAAGGCATCGAGGAGAGAATTAGTCCTGGCAGACGTCGTCAGCACCTACAGAGAAGAAAACAATCCATTCAGTGTTGGGATAATAATGATGATTGTTTTGTAAGCACGCACAACGAAACACAGATTCCTCTAGAAAAAGCTGAATTTGACTTTGCGGACGAGATTCTGGCAAATAATAATCATCAACTTCAGTTAGGGGGAAGGAAAGGAGGGGATGGAGGCAAGAATTTTAGAGATGCTCCAAAAATAAAGAAAAAAAATGTGCGAAAAGCAAGAGAATGGCGCATTATTACCACGAGATACATCGTTTCTTATTTATGAGAAGGTAAAAGCTGTTGACCTTGAGCATTCACAGCTTTGCTAGAAACAAGTACAGAGATACAACTTCTCGGAGAAAATCAAACAGAATGCATCTCTCTGTTGCTTTGCGCACCTGGCTTCTATGAAATATCTTCAATTTTCTTCGCCACAGAGTTACTTGAGGAGCAGAAAGAAGCACTCCTTATCTTTTCTAATCTTGCTTAACTGAGTTTAAACAGACAACATTTTGCGATGTGCAATTTGAAACATATTGGATTTTGCACGCAGAGCAGTTAGATTATGTCATATCTGTATATTCTATTTGCTGGAATAATCGGAGAACTTACTGGAATGAAAGATTCTGTTTCAATAAACAAAAACATCAGAAGTTTACTTTCGATTTCATTCCAAAGTTGCGGTCGTCGAAAGCCAGCTCAGTCTGTATCTAAATATTTCCGTTCTTCTGTACGAATGATTTCAACTTTAACCAACGCACTAGAATCGGATTTCTACACATAGCGAAGAAACGCGAAATTTGTAGTCTGGGCTTCGAGATGGCGGGAGAGGTATTCTGATGATGTGCTTCCATGAGCCTCTGTCTCATTCCATTATTTGCGACTACTGATTTTTGAAACCACTGGCAACGATCGGAATTCTATTAACCCATTCGGACCCCAATTTTTGTTTACGGAAGGAAAAAAGTTTCCATTTCAATGCGCTTTATTTATGACCAAGGGAACACGAATGTAGAAAACTTATTTCTTTTAAAATGAATTTACCACCGAAATTTAGCATGTACATTACAATGTAGAAACCGACCCAAAACTTGCAATATTCTGAAATCTCAGAAAGGAAAATAAAAGAATTATAATTTATGTGCACTTTTTTTGTGATACGTACAGTCGCTCAAAAAAGTATCCGAACGCTAAGGTTGATTATAGAATTCAGAAAAAATATCTGGCAACGATTTTTTTCGAAATTAATGATCTGGCAACCTTCGTGTTCATAACACAAAGGTTGCCAGATCACTAATTTCTAAAACAATCGTTGCCAGATATTTTTTCTGAATTCTATAATCAACCTTAGCGTTCGGATACTTTTTTGAGCGACTGTACATCGAATGAATGATAACCGTGAAAGGTAGCCCAACAATTCCTGTTGCGTGTCAGACACAGTTACCTTCAATATTACTGAATGGAGCTTCTATTATATCAATAGATGGCATCAAATTCCAGTCCACTGCTATATGCTAAAGAATGGACTACACTTTGAAACCATTGCAAGACCACAGACACCACTTTCTGTATTTAAACAAATTCTAAATAGCAATGTACGTTGCAATGTACACAGAGTCTGAAGGAATTCAAGTAACCGAGTCCTTCTCAGCTCTTCATTTGGTAACAGTGAAAAGAAAGTGAACTGTTAGATAAAAAAGCGCAAAACAAAAAAGTTTTCAACGTTGGTTATGTTTCTTTTTCAATTTCTGCAGAAGATTAATTCTGAATTTTATCCCTCCTTTTTTACTAAAAGGATCGTGTAAGCCAGAAGTTTAAAACTGCCTTAGAACAAAGGAAAATATTTTTGTTTGTTCAAAATTTTACCTATTGAAGGTTTATGTGTTTGCTTGTTATCAATAACTTCTTTGAGAATAGCTTCCTAATATTATAAAATAAATTTGCGAAATATTTGTCACGACAAGTACGTTAGAAAAAAATCTAAGGGTTCTTTAAAACAATTAAAAATCGATGATAATTATGAAAGAAATTTCAAGGAATATCAAATTTTACCTATTTAACATAGATAATAACCTAGAGAATTATATAATAATAACCTAGAATAAATAACCTAGAGAAATTATACACTTAAGCAGAATTTCTGACGTTGAAGAAAAATTATTTGAGTGGTTTACGAAAAAATTATGTTTAAAATCAGAAATGTTTATAATTTTATTTATTTCTTCTTTTTACGTCATGATATTGATGTCATCGATCTGATATCTGCTAAAATCATAAACATTCCTTGTGATAATTCTCAGCTTAATGGAAATGTTTATAGAAAATAATTGTATAGATGACACTTTGGAAATAATTTGAAACAAAAAAATAGAAATTTTAGAAGTTTTTTCACCCATGAAGCAGCAGCTTCTTCGCCCAGAGGTCAATGATGCTCCAAGGTGAATGAGGAAGGTGAGAGATCAGAAGAAATTCAACAACCTAAGAAAAGTAACAGCCAAACCTTATCTGGGGCTCGAACCCAGGTTCCTTTGATTCGTAGGCGAGTAAGTTAATAAGAAAAAATGCTTTGCGTATTAACATGCATACTTCTGTTTCGTAGCAGTAATTCATTTGATCTACAATGCTCATGCATATTATCTCACACCATATTTACTCAAGAGAGATTATCGTAGGCTGATGTTAAAAAAAAGTTCTAACACAAAATTTCTTAGGTTGTAAGCATGAGCATTGAAATAAAGTTTCAACTTAAAATAGTTACAAGTAATTTATCTGAAGAATAGTGCTGCCGATCGTAATATCATTGTCATATAATACAATTCGAATATAACTCTTTTGTGGGGTTGATTAATCGAAAAAATTTGTATTAATGGTGTCTTTATTCAAAAGATTATCTAAATAATAACATTCATAGAGCGATGTTTTATGTTAAAAATCAAATCATCAATAAATTAATTTAGTGACCTGCATATTGTTACAACAGATGAACGCGCTACAATGGCATGTGACAGGTGTATCATGAACGCTCATATATACTTAGAGTGACGATTAACGTTATAAACTGTTTAGAACGAGAATGCTTTGAAAATAGTAAGAAGTATAAAAGAAAGCAAAAAAAGATAGTGGAGTAGTAAAAGGGAGAAGGAGATAACGTATAAAAATTAGTGTTGTGTAAGGCTATGTAAAAGGACTGTTCTTATTTGATTTAAGATGAAACGTGGTTCAGGTGGAGAAGAGGAATCAACGGTAAAGTTTGTTATTGGGTCCTCTATCAGGGGAGATCAATGCTAAAAGTTTCACTTGTATAAGGCATAAAAAAAAAGTTTTATTAAGGTTATTTAGTGTCGCAAATGAGATTCAATACTAAGTGGTTTGTCCTTATGCTAAGAGAAATAGAAGTACTTATTTTTAGATAAAATTGGTTAATTTGTAATAATATTGTGTCATTGTAATAAATTACATCATTCATACTTTAGTGGTAAAGATATGTGCTATTTACGAACTCACGCTAAACTTTCATCTCTTTGAATACATAACAATATTAATATACAGAATAATAAATATTAAATGAATTTTCATGATGAGAAATGAGACATTTAGTTCTGAAAATGAAACTTCTGTTGAATGCAGTGAATTCCGCTAATTCAGGGGTTTGAATTTATTTCATTTTTGAGCATATAATAGGACAGAAAAGATTCCCAGAAGCTGTTCCCAGCTCTTACAGAGCTTCTCATAGAAGCATATGAATGCTCTATTAGGCCCATGGGCCTGGATGTAACAAAATTAAAAGGCGTGGCTGGGTGACGAGAATAATTCGTAATGCAATGGAACGCCGTTTCGGTATAAACAACGTTTCTCTCCGTATGAGTGGTCTTTACCAAATTTCTTGACAAATACGAGTAACAATACATATGCAGTATATAGATAGTAAATACACAGATTACCTGTAGATATAATTCAATAAGTAATTTTTTGAAATTATGTTATGAGCAGATCCTAATCTGTTCATAACTTAATAAAAACGTTTCTCCAAAAGATGCAGATTTCGTCAGCGCGTCGTATGACCTTGGCGGGTCTGCTTCTGTTCCCAAGGAGAGGAAGCCGCCAGAGCTAGACGAATTTCTTGTCCCAAGAGGGGGCTTGAGACAGCCATAGAAATGTTCCACACCCCCACCAGTATGCCGTTAAGTGTAGCGTTCTATCAAAGAAACAATGAGCTGCAGACGCATCAGTACATCAACGGAGCCCGCCGCCGCTAAGAACTATGGTCCTCGTCGCACGAATTCCCTATGTGACGGTGCCTGTCGAAAAGCCTACGATTAGCGCACGGGAGAAACAAGACACAGACCGCCCCCTGGTGCCCAGGAAGGCCCTAATGGCGTCCCGCACTGCTTCTGGGAACGACAAGCCCAAGAAAACAAAATTCATGAGAAGGAGCCACGATGCTGTCACCCTAGAATCGCAAGACAACGGACCCGGGGGCGACCAATGAAAATAAAGGAGGGCAACAAAGGATCCGCAGAATTTCGATGCTTGGAGAGAACTTTTGTCTCAGTCGAAAAAAGATCTCAGAGAGATGAGAAGAGAAGGAAAAGTTGAGGGAGAAGGACGCGTTCTTGTGCTGTCTTACTTCGAGGAGAACGTGCCTAGTCCTCTCCAAGAATGCTCGATTTGCCCTGATGTAAGAGAAGAAGTCGCCCGGAGATGGTGACTGTGCGCGAGACAAGCTGTCAGCATCGTAGAATCAACTTTTAAAAGAAGAGACTCTTCCCGATGATCGGGGATGCGATCACCTGCTCCTGCCGACGTATGCTCCTACTCCTCCTTCGTTTGCCGTCGAATGGGGCTACCAATTGCTGCGGACAAAGACAATTTACCATGTCCTGAGCTTCCTGCTTCTGTGATGCTGAAGGTCGTTGAAAATAATAAGAGGTTTGAAACAATCGTGTTTACTTTTATAAATCAGAAAGTTTGTGCATCAATTTCAAATCAGACCAGCGCCTAGAAAAGACTTATTTTACATGGTTTTGACGAAGTTTTGAATGACTTTTAATTAGTTTTTATAAAAGAGTAGTTCATTTAGATTGTAAGGGCTCGCATGAGCTCTAGTTCAGGAGAGGAATGATATATCCATGGTCTTAATACTCCTCCTCGGCATTGTACAATATGACATCATTAAATTGTTTCGTTTATATTATGAGAAAGAGTTGGCTTTATTTTGCCTGTCAATGTGACCTGTTTGTTCAGATAAAAAGTAAATATCTACGGCCAATACATTTTCAGAAAAATAATGCAATGTACGCTTAAGATAATAGACACGCAAATCAATAAATACTTAGAGAGAGAATCATCAATTTTATTTGCCCCCCCCCCCCCCCGCACCCTAACAATTACTCGACGGCAATAATTTTTTCCAAATAATTATTTATTGAATATACAATATATATATGCTGCACTTATTTTCTTCTCCTTCCAGTAACTATCATAAAGGACATCGCTCCCTTAACCCCTCTTCTAGATGCGGCCCTGATTAAGACCAAAGTCAGGTTTGACTGATCTTCACTGATCATTGCCTCAGAGCTAACACACAAAGAACCCCAGTGCGCAAGCGTTTCGTCATTGAGCCAAATCTATCTGACGAAGGTCACGGTGACGGTCATCTGACGAGGGTCATAGGTCACATTAACAATGTCACTGCTCATTTGGAGCATTTTGTTGCATGCAAATCAAAACACAGAACAACGGAAGAAAGAATCAGAAAGCATTCAATTTTCAGAGTTACCGAGTTCTTGAGATCATGAACGTCATTAAGCATAAAATACACATTTCCAAAATCGCAGTTAAAATTTTATATTTTCGACGCACATTTATTACCATTTGTCAATTCTAGATATTGAATCAGGATTTATCATTTTTATGTTTATTTTTATGACTTTGCATTAGAAGTGCACCCCGTTGGATAATACGGCAGAGCAACGGAAACGAGGCTATGGTAAAAAAAAAAACTCGTCAGTACCAGGTGTCATTTGTGGTGGTGTTGAAGATCATCGCTCCTAGGGTCTTCACCACTACGATCGAGTTCCGTGGAATGAGAAATCAATCTTCACTTCACTCCAATTGACAGAAATGTTGGAGTGTGCAGAATGAGTTACAAACGGTTTTCATTTTATGAGGGTTTCTGAAGCCCATTCATGTCTGCGGGCAATGGAATCATCCTGTGACCTTTTCGTAGTTTCCGAAATTAGGACAGTGGATTAATGTGACAGTTGATATGAATTCTGATTAAATATCAAATGGCTCAGACAGGGGCGTAGCTTTGGGGGGGAGTTCCCCCAAAGTAACTCGGAGTTGGAAAAATTCGAAGCAACTTCGTAAAATCTAGGTGAGTTGTGAAAATTTGTAATTTTTTTTTTGTAAAATTAAGGGGAGTTGTCAAAATCGAAGCAACTTGGCAAATTTAGGGCAGTTTGGAAAGTGGAGAGACGGCAAAATCTAGAGCAGTTGACAAAATTCGAAGCCACTTAATAAAATACAGGCGAGTTGGCAAAATCTTGGGAAGTTGGCAAAATTCGGAGTGACTTTATAAAATCTTGGGGAGTTGGCAAAATTCGGAGTGATTTGATAAAATCTTGGGGAATTGGCAAAATCGTGGAGAGTTGACAAATTCAAAGTGACTTGGCAAAATCGTGGGGAGTTGGCAAAATTCAGGTGAGATGTAAAAATTGGGATTGTTTTCTGTAAAATTATGACTAGTTGGCAAATCTAGGGGTAATTAGCAAAATTCAGAGTGACTTGGCAAAACCGTGGAGAATTGGCAAAATACGGAGTGACTTGGCAAAACCGTGGAGAATTGGCAAAATACGGAGTGACTTGGTAAAATCTTGGGGAGTTGGTAAAATCTTGGGGAATTGGCAAAATCCTGGGGAGTTGACAAAATTCGAAGTGACTTGACAAAATGTGGGGAGTTGGCAAAATTCAGGTAGATGTAAAAATTTTGATTTTTTCTGTAAAATTATGGGGAGCAAAATCTAGGAGTGTTGGCAAAACTTAGGGAGTTGGGAAAATCTAGGAGAAGTTTGCAAAATTGGGAGTGACTTGGCAAAATCGTGGAGAGTTGGTAAAATTCGGAGTGACTTGGGAAAATTTTGGAGAGTTGGCAAAATTCAGGTGAGATGTAAAAATTGCAATCTTTTTCCTGTAAAATTATGGCGTGTTGACAAAATCGAGGCAACGTCGCAATATCTAGGAAAGTTGGCAAATCTTGGGGGAGTTGGCAAAATTCAGAGTGACTGCAAAAATCAGGTAAGATGTAAAAATGGGATTTTTTTCTGTAAAATTGTGGCGAGTTGGTAAAATCGAGGAAACTTGGCAAAATTTGAATGTACTTGGTAAAGTACAGATGAGTTGTAAAAATTGGGATTGATTTTGTGAAATTAAGGAGAGTTTGTAAAATCGAGAACTCTTGGCAAAATTTAGGGGAGTTGGCAAAATTCGAAGCCACGTGGTAAAACACAGGGGAGTTGATAAAATTGTGCCTTTCTTGTGCAATTAAGGAGAGTTGATAAAATTCGAAGTGACTTGACAAATTCGAGGAAGATGTAAAAATTGCGACATTTTTCTGTAAAATTACGGCAAGTTGGCAAAATCTAGGAGAGTTGGAAAAATCTAGGGTAGTTGGCAAAATTCGAATCCACTCGGTAAAATATAGGGGAGTTGTGAAAATTGGGATTTGTTTTGTAAAATTAAGGATTTTTAAACCACTTGGAAAATACGGGCGAGATGAGAGAATTTTGGATTGGGTTTTAAATTAAAAAAATTAAAGGAGAGTTGGCCAAAACAAATTCACACTGAATTGCTACAATTCTGGCTAGATGTAAATATTGGGGTCATTTCTGTGAAAGTATGGCTAACTGGAAAAATTGAAAGTCTAGTGGCAAAAACTCCCCCCTCCCGCTGAGCGAAAATCTAGGTGCGAAAGAAGACAGAGACACCATTTTCTCAGTAGTCAAAATTTGATTTTTTCTAGTTAAAATCTTTTCAATTTCTCCCTCCCCTCCACACCGTAGTCCCTCGCTACGCCCCTGAGCTGAGAGCAGTTGACAGCCAAAGTGGTCTGAACTCTATTTCTTACGTCTGTTTACTTCTGAGGACCTGTCTCCAACGATCAGTTCTGAGGTGCCTTTCCAGAGGAGCGGAGGAACACATTCCCAAAACATTGGTGGAAGAGGATTCACATAGGGATGGATTCTCAGGGTTCTATACTTTCCCCGATATTATTCAACTGTTATCTGCACGACATTAAAAATATTTTTCATGAAAATATCTCTTTCACTATATATATATATTCAACTTTGGACATCAGACTCTGATGATGACATCTTACAAGATAAAATGCAGAAACAGTTAAATAATCTAAATTTATATTTCCAAAAATGGCACCTTAAATTAAATGTTAAAAAAATTGCATTCCTTTTTATAAAAAAAAGGCCTTATACACCTCAATTTACTTTACGAATTTATTCAGAAATAATCCAACAAAATTCAAAATGCAAAATTTTAGGCATTCATCTCGATTCAAGACTGAACTGGTTTCATCATTTTGATAATCAATATAATAAAGGATTAAAATTAGCTAACTATCTTAAATATTTTACATCTAAATTTAAGGGCACCCCCCAAATATATATGATAAATTTATATAAAAATCTAATTCGAGCAAAATTAGAGTATGGATTAGAATTCATATCTGGCCCACATTCCTCTAAATTTAAAAAAATTAATACTATCCAAAACAGATGTCTCAAAATTGCACTTGGGTTACCTAACTTTTGCCCGACACTGTCCCTAATAGCGGAAACTGCTTTCCACCATTCGAAATTCGTCATAAAATTTTGTTAATAAAATATTACTTAAAACTACAATATAAACTTCCTTGGCACACTTCCTAAATTTTATAAACAGTATCTATTTTAATTTTATTCAACAGGATCAAATTTTAAATGAATATTTAAATAAACAAGCAGAAAAAGAACTTAAAGGTGATATTCCGGACTTAATAGCGGAATGGACACATATCAAACCTTTTTGCTTTACTGAAATTCCATATTTAAAATCTAAGAGCTTCCAAACGAAGCAATTGCCTCTTTTTTTAAAACATACTCCCAAAATAATATTGAAAATCATCTTTTCATTTTTACAGATGGATCAGTCTTTTCTCAAAGAGATTGAGCTGCTGCGGCAATTTACATTCCACAAAAAAGGAATCTCCAAAACTTTTCAAATACCTAACTCCACGTCAATTATTAAGGCCGAACTCTTTGCTATTTGGAAAGCTTTCCACTGGATTGAACAAAATCTAATTAACTCACGTGTAGCTATTTTTGACTCAAAAGGGGCGATCCAAATTTTACAACAAGATATTGGCTCTTCAAATTATAACTATTATTTAAACTCTATTTTCATATCAAATATTAATAATCTTAAAATTAATAATAACAACATCTCTTTACAATGGATCCCAAGTCATGTTGGGATCCCAGAAAACGACTTTGTTAATCTCCTGGCAAAAGAAACCCACTCTTTACCGAACTTTGAAAATATTTATAACTTCTTTTACACAGTTAAATCTGAACTTAATGATATTGAATTTAATCTTACAGAAAGATTTTTTCAAAACAATGCTTTCTTTAAAGAAAATTTTCGCTTTTATCTTTCTAAAAATATTTCGAAAATAAACTATTTACCATTTACAAGACACGAAATCAAAATATTACCTCGACTACGACGAACATGGCAATGCTAAATCTAAATAAATATAAACAAGAATAATTAATTCTCCAAACTGTTCTACTTGTTTAACTCCAGAAAATATAAATCACATTCTATTAAATTGTAAAAAATATGATCAACAAAGAAAACATTTTTTCACAGCTCTTGAAAAACTAGAAATCTATGAATTTAGAAATAATCTCATATTAAACCACCCTATGGAATCAAAAAGAGTAAAAATTTTTAAATTACTTTTAGAATTCATTCTCTCGACTCCACTTGGGAGCAAAATGAAAAAAAATAAAAAAATATTGTTCATTTGTTATTTAAAAAATAACATTTGGTATAACTTTCTAAATATTTGTTATTGTCTTCTTACATATTTGTGGGTAAGCCTGAGGAAGGACTTCCCATTGATGTAATGTATATAAATAAATAAATAGGGATGGAGGTTGTAACTGCTGAAAAGGGGCATTATTCAGATGTGAAATAAGGATGTCATTCGATACTGATACATGGAGTGGGATTTCTTTTCATACATCATGACATTAAAAAGATATAAGCTGATGAATAAATTAGAACTTGACGTGAAAATAAAGAAGGGGACTAAAGAAATATGAATCTTCTTAATTGATAGAAAAAGTTTTGGTTCCAAAATCCTTGTCCTTCCTGAGAGTATCCGAAAGAGAGCAAACGCTTCAGTGATCACAGCAGCTGAGAGAAGAAGCGATCTCCATGCTTTGGAGATCTTCAGATAAAGAAGGACTCTAATGATAGATAACGAGGATGTAATAGGAGGGTCGGAGGAGGAGCGTGTAAGCGTTTCAAGATCACATCCCACACGGAAGCATCACACCAACTCGGTGCGATGATTGTTACAGGGCTATCTTCCACTCGTATGGCGCGACTGAAGGATTTGCCCTGCACATATCACTAGGCGTTAGAGACCCACTGACCGTCACATAAAAACCAACTGATGCCGCGCACTGAATCGGCTCAGCTGGAATGAATATCGGCCGGTAATCATTGCACGTGCTCAAGAGATTGTGCACGTCTGAAGCTACACAGTCGAAATTGAGATTGAGTTGCGATCATAACATTGTTCTTCACAAATGATAAAGTAAACCAAAATAGCACGACCAAAAAACTTATGAATTCTTATTCAGTCCTATGGTCAGAAAATTGCAGATACCGACTTCAGTAAAGCTTAATATGTCCTTGAGGGGTCAGTTATTACAGTTCTATAGAGTAGGGTGATGGAAACTGGAGAGTTCCAAATTTGGAACAATTCTTTGGTTTGAGACTTTTTTTTATTCACTTCCCTCTTGTGGAACAAAGGACAACATAAGAGTGTTAGGAACGAATCAGTCGACTTCAATTGGGTCACCTACTTGCACTGGATGCTTTCATTAGCTGGCAACTACTTCTGATAGAGTTCACATCTAACCTTTTTTGCCGAGTGAGGTTTTTTGCCGAGTGAGGTTTTTTGCCGAGTGAGGTGTTGCCGAGTGAGGTTTTTTGCCGAGTGAGGTGTTTTGCCGAGTGAGGTGTTGCCGAGTGAGTTCACATCTAACCTTTTTTGCCGAGTGTCAATATAAAGAGAACAATATGTTGCAAGAGCAATTCTCTTTTTCATGATCAAAGTTGTTATTTCATCTCGTTATTATCAAGTTGTGTAGGCAAAAAAAAGAAAAGAAATAGAGAAAAATAGCAAGCTACTCTTGAGATTTAAAATTCCACAGAGTTTATGAAATTACAGCTAATTTGTTTTGTTTTTTCTTGGAAGAATTTTTCAATCATACTTTGAAATTCTGTAAAGAAATTGCTTGATTAAAGTTGTTGCTGAAATTATTTGGTAGCGGAAGTAACATCATCCCATTCTGCTTATCAGCGCTCAGAGGAGAAGCTAATTATGAGTGATTCAAATTTAAATCACCACTGATGATTATTTAATGAATAAACAAAATATTGATGTTCACTCATGGTTTTGAGGTGACATTACCGGCCATTTTGTTTGTAGATTCTCTATGATTTGCTTCGATCTGGCTAAAAAATTAAAAAAAAAGTCTCTGTCGCCAATTAAAAGATATTTCACTTTAATGTTTTTTGTGCTAGCACGTATGAGCTTAAATGCTCTTCAGTTAATAAGAGTAATAAATATATATATATTGTATAATGTTTTTAGTAACTAATGAGTGAATGAATACATGACAATCATCATTGCAATCAAGTATAGTTTCGATGTCGTCACGTAGCCGAGAGGTTAGCGCACTTGGCTACTGATCTAAGGGACTTGGGTTCGAACACCGGAAACACTGGAGTAAGGCATGACGTTTGTGTTGTTTTCTGCTGAGGTCCTGCCATCCTCACAGACCTTCTACTATGGCATATAAACTCACAGGCTCCTGTCAGACCTCTGTGGCAAGCAGCTGCTTGAGAGGGTATTTATTTATTTATTATTTTTATTTTTTATATAGTTTCGATAAGTGTTTCCAGTACGAAACCTGCAATGTAATAAATGTATTATAAAATGGGTAGAAATGTGCAGTTATTTTGTTCATGATAGCTTTCTGTTCCAATAAAAGTTGGAAATATCTATCACTGATTCCTATAACTATTGATTCCGTAAGAATATGTCGTCATCGCATCCTTCAACTGGAAGATGCTGCGGGGACGAAGGTCACTACTTAGGCAAGTAGACGTCATTTCTCATACAATGCTTTCAACTTGATTTAATTTGATTACAAGAATTAGGAAGAATTTAATTTAATAAGAGCAAGACTTTGCATTATTTAAATGGTGCTTCGATATAATCATTTTATTTTATGGGGCGAGGCTGGCTCAGTCGGTAGTGCGCCAGGCTCCTAATCTGCAGTTGCTGGGTTCGAGTACCACTTCGACCAGCTTTGAAGTTTACTCTGCTAACCCTCCCCCCACCCTGCTCTTGGTCAGGAAAGGGAGCGATGGACTGGGAGAGGCCGCCGTCCACCGGATGGACTGGGAGATGGACTGGGACATCTCCACAGCGATTCACAGCGATGGACTGGGAGAGGCCGCCGTCCACCGGATGGGACGCTAAGCCGTGGCCCGTGTGCGGGAGACCCATATCTTGTGCGCGTAAAAAAACATGCTGGATGCCCTTGATAAGAGACTTCCATCTGTCCCCTAACAGCTGTTCAGTGGGTCCCCTTCCCCCAACCTTCTCTAATCCGCCGGGGTCCTTGTGACTTGCCCATTTAATCCATTGTGTGCCAAAAAAAAAAGTGCCACTCAAAGATAAAACAACCCAACATTAAATTGACTTTTTACTAGTTTCGTGCGAAATTCCGTGGCGAAGAATGGATTTTGTGTGGAAGGAATTGTATTTGAATATTAAGAGAGTGCACATTTTAGATTAATGTATACAAGAAAGGTGTTTCTAATCCCGAGATTGTAACAGAGGTTTGGGCACAAATTATAATTTTAGTTTTCTCCAAGAAATTCGCAATTAAGAAATTGTTTAAATTTTGGATTGAAATGAAGTATATGGAATATTTCGATTTTAACATTAATTCGCATGTGTTGATGCTTGACCTTTTCTTAACGGAAATGCATTAAATTTCCCTAATACACTAAGCCTTATCATTTCAACAAAAGTCGCGGATAGATCACATGCTCTTTCATCGTCCCTGAACCGTGAGTTACTCGGCAATATTTGGTTGTATCACATTTTAGTTAGTGACGGAAAGTTGCTCTTCGAGGCCGCTGAATACCGATGGGGGGGGGGGGGGGGCACGCGTGTCACAGCGCTTTTGAACATCTTGTGCAGCCCGCGAGGCGTATACTGGGGGGAAAATTAGTTCAAGGTTGTTGTTGTTTTTAAAATTTTTTCAGGGCAGGAAAAGAGTGCAAAATGTGTTCATTAAATAGATAAGCGCTTTTCTTAGTCTTATTTTTGATGGGAATACTTTGTTTTCCTTTTTCTGAATCTCAAAACTGAATCTGCTGCTGCTTTCGCTATGTTTTCTAAAAACGATTCAATTCTATCAAAGAAATTGTTTGACCGACAGTCATCGCCAGTATTTACTAAGAACCACTTTACTAAAAAAATGTTAATTCCGATGAACTTTTGAATCCATACGAATATATACCATATGCCGTCATTAATTTATTCATAATACTTTTTTTATCTAGTTCATGCTAAAAAACTTTTCGTCGGTCACATGAATATTTCACTCGATAATTTTGAACATTTCATTATTCTAAAAATAACGAAATATTCCAAATTAAATAATAATTGTTTATTTCACCAGCAGATCATACAATTAGTTTCGATATAGGAAGCAAAAATCCCTACCTGTTGGAAAAGGTGAGCCATATAAGCTAATAGCTTTTCTTATGCTCCCTTATTAACATTTCATGAATAACAACATATAAAACGAAACCAGAAGAATACAAAAATATCAATCAAACTTCGTTTAATACAAATTTCCAATAATTTGGCACTTAATACCAACTGTGTACCCTGACTGAATTGTCTTAAATCATAATGCTTAGACTTGTACCAAGAATATATTCAAATGTACTTCAGATATCTAACATGCAAAAATTCACACACAAATCGAGGCCAAAATAAAAATACCCACAATCTTAACACGGGATCTCAGGAAAAATAATTTTGAAGCTAGAACTCTATCCATTGTTTTGTCCAAAGCAATACTAAGTACAGTTATATACTTAGTAATTATATTATACTAAGTACAGTTCCAAAGCAATGCTAAGTATGTAACTATACTTAGTATTGCTTTGGTAACTAAGTACAGTTATGTACTTAGTATTGCTTTGGTAACTAAGTACAGTTATGTACTTAGTATTGCTTTGGTAACTAAGTACAGTTATGTACTTAGTAGTGCTTAATAACTGTATCATCATCATCATCCTCAAGCAGCCATGGGCTACGGCGGTCCAACCAGACCGCGCAGCTTAATTCTCCAAGCATATCTGTCCTGAGCTACATCTGCTGCATCCGGCCACTGCACACCAATTCTAACAAGGTCCTGTTTGACATTGTCTGCCCACCGCATCCTAGGTCTCCCCCTCCTTCTAAGGCCTCTAAGCACATTGTTCATAACCCTATTCGCCAATCTATAATTATCCATACGGGCAACATGACCAACCGGCGGAGTCTCTCTCTGCACAATATGCTGCTTAAAGGAGGTTGCAGACTCCTTTGTCTAACATCATCATTAGTTACAAAGTTAAAACACCTAATACCCAAGATACTGCGTAAGCATCTAGAATCAAAAGCATCTAGTTTCTTGTTATATTGTTTACACAGCGTCCAAGTTTCACTACCATAACTAACCCTAGAAAAATCAAACTGGTAGCTAGGCGTAAACTGGAAGGAGAGCTGTGTTCCAATCACTAGTGATGATGCACAGAACCGGCCAGGTCTAACACCTAATGTCCGACCCCGCCTTCTCGTGATGCAGGCCGTTAGTACCTTTCAAAAGAGATATTCTCTTTTGGAAGGGAACGGAATGAGAGGGCTGCCAGTTCAGTATGGCCTGCTGATCTGGTCATCTATGGCAACTTTTTTCTTTTTTTCCCAACCCTGTTCAGGAGTGCTCAACTTCACAGGGTCCTGGTGCTGACAATTTATACCTATTAGACTGGACATGAACTGTATAACATGAAGATTAATTTTCAGATCAAAACGCTTAGGCTTAACATGAGAGCATCAACACAATCCAAATATCATACCAAGGTATGCTAAACAAGACTGCTTGCAACCTCAAAGATATATCAACACTATTAAGTTATTTCATTTATTTTACCTTATTTATATACCTTATATATCTCATTTATTATACTAATTTTCTTTTATAATTCTAACTGTCTGACTTACTAATTTTTTAAAACATCTGAGACTCTCGACCGCTTCAAGAACTAAGTTCAAAGCACACTTGAGAAGCACACTTCACCTCCAAGCACACTGAAGTGGGCCATCCCTATTCTAAGAAATCTAGATTCTAAGAATCCATCCCTATTCTAAGAAATGATTTTAATTTCATAGGATTAATAAGCCAGTGCCAACAGATCTGATTGTCGTGGATCTACGTATAAGATCGAATGATGCTTTAACACTTTGATTGAAAGACAAAACATAATTACTCCTTTCCTACTGTAATTTAAATATATATAGATTAAATTCAGCAAAAATTAAATAAGTTAATTGTCTTATTATACGAATTTAGTACCTTGAAAACAAAAATCTAGTAGGTTCTATTTCGTTCTTGCCAAAAACAAACAAACAAACTAGGAAAGCCGTTTCGGACCATTTCACCCCAAATCAAACTCTGATTGCATCCTTGCTTCATTTTCCTGGATACGCTCCTGTATGCATTCCATTTCCTTCACTGCAACTGGCAATACTTAAATTTCAATCTATTTACGCCCTCAATAAAGTTCAAATCTGACCGTGCATTTATCCCAATATGTAGAAATAGCAATCTCAGGAATGACTAATTGGTTAAAAACAACTCACTTCCCAAGAGGACCAAAAGTTTGCGAGCTGTTCTCAGTGAAATTATTATTGTTCAGAAGAGGTGGAAGGAGTGCAGAGAAAAAGAAAAGTTCAAGCAGATGAGAGAAATGTTGCACAAAGCATTGTACGCGACCCTCAGACAATTGCAGCTGCGAAGTATCTCTGCTCTCAAGACCACTAACAGCTGATCCTTTGGGCAAATACAGCCTCAACAGAAAATGAAATGGAGGAAGACCATGACACTCGCTGCCCAGCGAAGTTGACAACGCTCGATGTCTCTTTATCTTCATTTCTATGAAAGGCCACTGAACCCAGATGAAGAGAAAGAGCTGCTGCAGAGCAGAAGCTTGCCTGCTCTTCATTCGTAGAAGAGATCTCTAAAGCTCTTCACTGAGATAATTGTTTGTGACTGTTATAAGCAAAACTAAAACCCTCATGAAATTAACGAAGGATGACAAGAAGAAATATTCTATGAAGATGGGAATCAAGAAGACCAATAAGAAGAAACAGCCTTTCCAAATTCATATTAATCATTTCAAGCATTGGAATTTTTCAGTGTAGATGTATCGTATTCTCCTAGATGAGAATGTCCACTTGGAGAAATTAGGAAAGCAATGAGCAAAGGGTGGGGGAGGGAAGAGGGGGGGAATTTTTGTGCAATCGCTGAAAGTCGTGAAAAGAGAATAATTTTGTTTGTCCACCAAAACTCCTCCAGGATAATTTTGTTTGTACTCCAGAATTGTAAAACCTCCACGAGTTCTTGCCTCAATCTTTGTCCACTGCAGAATCAATCTTACTCGATGAGGAGTATCCGGATAGATTGTTCCTAAAAACCTACCTAATTGCTTGAAAGAAAGGAAATAAGATCTATTGAACCCCGTTTACCCACCACTTTCATATTCCATCTTTTTCGATATTTCGAAAAAGATTTTTGCAATTTTCGATCTGCCGTCAGTCGCCCGCTGATCACTTTAAGCATCAAAAGTAATGATGATGAGAAACAAAGATTCTTCCTCCCCCTCCCTCCCCTCCTTCACCTGAAAGCGTTTTAAGCCTCTTTAGTCAGTATTGGCAGGGGAATCGTTCGTTTGCTAACCATGCTATGATTTATCGAACAAACGAGACTTTCTCCCACTCCCCCGATGGGAAATTACTGAATGTTCTGCTGAGGTCTCGCTTGCTCACAGACCTTATCGTATGGCGTATATAACTGACAAACAGCTGTTTCAGGAGATATTTATTTATTTTATATTTACGAATGGAAACTTATTTGAATGTATCTTCTTTTTGGAACTTTGCTTCTGTATTTCTCATCCCTTTCTATGTATCCATCGCCATGTCATCCTATCAAGATTTGACCTAATCATCTCTCATTTTAACTTTTCCCTGCACAAAGCTCAGAGCGAATACCAAATTTAGTATTGAATTACAAGAGAAATATCTGCTTTCCTCACAGAATTCAAAATATCCTGAAATTGTCTGTAAAACCTATCTTTCTCATTCTCATCAGAGTCCTCCGTGGGGGCATATAACAACACATAACATTCAAATCTTTAATCTTAGTTTTAAATTTTGCTGTAAAAAATATTTTTATTAATGTGGCCATATCCTAGAAGAACATCACTGGTGTGTCTGCTGAGAAACAAACTTACGCTTTGGAGATGTTTTCCATCTTCCCTCCCTGAAAATATAAAATTATTTTTAAGCATTTCACTTTTACCAGTTCCATCTGGTCTCTTGCAAACTCAGACTATCTAGGCTAAAATGCTGAAATACCTGTGTGAGAACGTCAAAAGAATAATCTCTATGCAACGGTCTACCGATCCACGTACTTGCGGAGAGAAAATGATTAGTAGGATTTTTAAAGAAACTAAGTTCCAACCAATTGTCGCATCCTCCCAGTCGTCGCATCCACTCAATTGTCTTCCACCCAGTTGTTGTCGACCTGTTATTTAAAATCTCTCTGGATTCCCGAATTTTCTTTTAATAGCTAGGCATAAACTGGAAGTAGAGCTGTGTGCCAATCCCCAGTGATGATGCACAGAACCGGCCAGATCTAGGGCCTAATGTCCGACCCCACCTTCTCGTGGTGCAGGCCGGTAGTACCTTTCAAAAGAGATATTCTCTTTTGGAAAGCAACGGAAGGAGAAGGGTGCCAATTCAGTATGGCCTACTAATTTGGTCATCTATGGCCACTAATTTCTTTTTTTTTCAACCCTGCTGAGGAGTGGTCAACTTCACAGGAATTGAATTGAAAAACGTCCCAAAAAATTGGAAGATCCTTCTCCAGACTTTCCCATTTTAAAATTTTGTCAAAAACATATAATCATATTTTTTTTTATAATTTTAATAAAAAATTTTTCAATTTTTTTACTCAATTCCTTCTTTTTTTTAAATTTAAATCAATTTTTTTTAATTTTTTCTTTTTTTCCAATTAAGTTTTAAAGTTTTTTTAATTTTAATTCAATTTTTTTCTTTATTTTTTTTATAAAAGATTCCAAAGATTTGTTTCAAGGAGGAAGTCAAGAATAAAACGGAATATTAAAATTTGAGTTTTAAAGATTGGACAATTTAAAAGTGAATCGATAGTGAAATCTGATAATCCAATACTTTCCAAGTTGTCGAAAATTTTTTCCCTTTGGGAAGTAAATTTAGCACAGTTCAATAAAATATGGTTAGAATTTTCAATTAAGTTAAAAATAGTGCAATTTGGAGAGTTAATGATCTTTAAATAATATTTTGATTTGTTTAATAAGATTGTATCAGTTCTTAGTCGTAACAGAATTTTAAATTCATGTCTAGAAAAAGGTAATTTTAAAGTATAGTTAATATTTTTTGATAAATTATATCTGAAGTTTGGTTTAAAAAATGCCTGAAGTTGAAAGTTTCGTTCAGTAAGGTTAAATTCCAATAGTTTAAGATCTTTTTTAATTAATGTAAAAAATTTATATACTGGAGTAATCGTAGTAAAAGAGTGTGCATTTTTAGCAATTCTATCAACTTCTTCATTTTCTTTAATGCCAGAGTGATCTGGAATCCAGTTTATGTTAATAATATTATTGTTAATTTTAAAGTTTTCAGTATTAAGTTCAAGTATGTTTTTAATATAATAGTTATATGAAAAATATAAGGGTTCTTGCATTAAGGATTGAATGGCTCCCTTGGAGTCAATAAAAATAACAGTTTGTCTATTTTTAATATTATTCAAAAGCCATTTAAATGCAGCAATAACTGCAAAAATTTCTGCATGTAAAATTAGTGTAAAATCTGAAAGTTTAAATGCCAGAGAAAAATTGGTTGAAGGTATGTAAACAGCAGCAGTGGTTAAACCAGTTTCTTGAATTACAGACCCATCTGTGCAAATTTCTAAGAAATCATTAAATTTCTCATGTTTAAAATTGTAAAATAATTGAGTAATGGCCTCAATAGAGGAATTATGTTTAGGATTTAATAAAGATATATCAAAATTAAATTTAGGTGAGATGAAAACACCAATCTGCAAGGAGACCTGGTATGTCTCCTCGAAGATCATCTTTAGAGAATTTATTAAAATATTCAAGTAATGTAGGGGTTTCTTTAATTAATTTATAAAAAGGTGATCTTTTAAATTTTATATAAAAAGGATGATCTGGAAGTTTTAGATGTAATTTCAGGTAATATTTTAGAATTAAAATTTGGTGTCTAATTTTGAATGGAGGAAATACTGTTTCAGCAGAAAGGGTAAGAATTGGATAAAAGTTTGGTAAACCCAAAGCAGTTTTGTAAACATTTATTATGAATGACATTTAATTTTTTAAGTTTGTTAATGCATGGTTTATCAATAAGTTCAAGGGCATACTCCTTTTGGCTCTAATTAAATTTTGATATAAAGTAATTAAATATTTTTGATGTGTCTCTTCTTTTTTAAAGGCAAAAAATTTGAATATATTTAAAAGTTTGGAACCAGAAGTATATGCATGTTCCAAGTGTGAATTCCATAATAATTTTGAGTCTAAGTAAAAGCCAAGGAGTTTACATTATGTAACCTGAATGATCACACTTGAGTTAATTTTTAATACAAATTTAGATGAAACATTTTTTGATTGATAAAAATGAATACAGTAAGTTTTATTAATATTAATAATTAAATTCCATTTTTCACAATATTTAATAATTTTTATTATTTGGTCTTGTAATTTTTGTTGTAAATCATATTCATTTTTATCAGATGCCCAAAAAGTAAGATCATCTGCATAACCAGTAAAAGTAAAATTTCAGTGAATTTTTTTTAATATCATAAAGATAAAAGTTAAATAAAATAGGTGAAAGTGTGGATCCTTGGGCTAAGCCATGAGTAATATTAGATTTTTGTGATACAAAGGAGTTTAACTTAACTCTTAATTTTCTATTTTTAAACAACAAAACAAGAATAAAATTAAATTGTGATCAATTTTAGCTTTAAACAGTTTTAAAAATAAATACTCAATTGATACATTGTCAAAAGCTTGTGACAAGTCTAATGATACAGCAAGTAATTTTTTTCCCTTTTATTAGCAGTGTAAATATCTGAAAGTAATAAAGATATACATTCTTTAGAGGAACGGTTCTTTCTACCCCCCCCCCCAAAAAAAAAAAAAAAATTTTGGTAATAAATTCTTTGATTCTAATTGCCAATTTAGTCATTAAAAATAATTTTTCAAAAAGTTTTAAAGTGTTAGACAATAAGGAGACAGGATCCTGGTGCTGACCATTTATACCTACTAGACTGGAATTGTTTTTGGATTTGAGCTTGATTATGGATCCTGGACTTGCTGCACTGGTGGGCCTCTGTTGAGGGAGAATCTGCCGCTGTGTTTTCTGTTTGCTTCTGGGTTGCCAGCCCTAAGTGAACAGAGGCATGGGATACCTTATATAAGCTGGCGGATAATCCTGATCAGAGGCCATCGCAAGTCCCTGAATCTCATTTGGTTAGTTGGGCATCGTCAATCCTAAACTGGAGTAATGTGTCTCAGGCAGACCATATGGCTATTGAAAAGGTCCATTTGAAAAGGTGGTGCCTGAAGTTCCTACCAGCATCGGTGACTTCAGCCTTTAGCGGAGGAGGAACATGTCTTTTTCCCATGCCTGCGATCAGGGGACTGTTTGATATTCTTGGACCTACCTATCTCAATAAACCTAGTTTCTTTAAAAATCTTACTAATCATTTTCTCTCTGCAGGAACGGGGAACGTGAGGACATTACATAGAGATTATTTTCTTGATGGCCTGACGCAGGAATTCCAGCGCTATAACCTAGATATTCTAGGCTTGCAAGAGACCAGATGGACAGGTAAAGGTGAGATACTTAAAAATAACTTTAAATTTCTCTTTACAGCGAGGGAGGATAGAAAGCATCACCAAGGCATGGGTCTGCTGCTCAGCAGACATGCTAGTGATGCTCTTCTAGTATATGAGTGCATTAATGAAAGGTTTCTTACATCAAAATTTCAGACAAGCATTAAAGACTTGAATGTTATATACTGTTATGCCCCCACTGAGGATGCCGATGACGATGAGAAGGATAGGTTTTATGAACAACTTCAGGATATTTGGAATTCTGTGAAGAAAGGAGATATTTCTCTTGTGCTAGGTGATATCAATGCTAAAGTTGGTACTGACTCTGACCTTTGGGCAAGAGTTTTAGGTCCCTTTGGCATTGGTAGTTCCAATGGCAATGGGAAATGTCTACTACAGGTAAGTAAACTAAATGGTTTTCGAATAACTAACACATAATACAAACACATGGAAATTTATAAACATTCATGAGTTTCACCTAATGGGTTGCACAGGAATATGATAGATTATATGGGGGTGGTCGTTAAATCGTTGCCATCATAAATAACTAACTCCTAACATCCTAGCGTATTGATGTCGTCTGCTTAAGTGATGTATTGCAGAGTAGCAATGATTAGTAAAACGTACGTTCCTCATATTTTGTACTGATAGCGATAATTTTGAAGTAACATTACATCATAGGAACTTATAAACTTCTGCTGTGTACAATCCTAAGAAACCGAGAGTATGGATACATTAAATTGTGCACATTGCAAAGGTAATATCAAAAATAATAATGATATGCTGAGATGTTCAGGTGAGTGTGTCAGCAATTTCCACTCACGTTGTGCTTGGCTACAATGAAGGTACTTTTCAAAAAATGAGTAAAAACACAAAAATGCGGTGACAATGTACGAAATGTAAATGCGAAGTCGGTATTTCCACTAGGCAACAACATGCCAAAGGATCTACCAGTACAAATGACCAACCAACAGAATTTGATAAATTAAAATATCTGATACAACAAGTGACTGAAATAAAGAACGTTACCGCAGCAATCAGTGAAATTAGAACTTTTGTAAAATTTGCTTCAGAGAAATTAGATGAGGTGATAAAAAATATTACTGGACTTACTAAAGATATATGTGAACTAAAGAGAAGAAATTCTGAACTGGAAGAGAACAATCACTTTCTAAGGAAAGAAATATGTCAAATCAGAGATGAGCTAACTGATCTACAACAATATTCAAGGAGCCAGAATATGGAAGTTGTGGGTATACCAGAGGAACACGATGAAGATCTAACGAACATTGTGAACAAAATTGCTAAAAAAATTGGAGTTAATATTAAAGAGGGAGATATATTGGTGAAACACAGAGTGCCAACGGTAAATAAAAATAGGATAAAGGCTATAATTGTAAAATTTAACAATAAGAATACGCGTGATCAATGGTTCATTGCAAATAGAAACACCAATTATAGTATTAATTGTACAGATGTTGATGAAAGATTTAAGAGTGCCAAAGTATATTTAAATGAACATTTGACTCCTGTATTGAAGCAATTGTTATATAAAGCAAAAACTGAGGGTAAAACATCTGGTTATAAATTCATATGGGTTAAAGAAGATAAGATCTTTATGCGTTTAAATGAAACAGCAAAAATATGTAGAATTAGAAATGACGATGATTTAAGAGATGTATTAAAGTAAAATGGCTCGGCTGCTAAGTGATGTTGAATGTGAAGAGAATAATGTTTGTAGTATATTAGATTTGGATAGATTAAAATCATTTTTTTAATTCTGCTAATTATCCGTCTATATGCATATTAAATCTTAATATACGCAGTAGTAGGAATAAGTTTGAAGAAACAGAGGCAATTATAGATGATAATAACTTAATAGATATATTAATATTAACAGAAATATGGGTTAAAGAGGGACGAAATTTGTTTATATAATCTTAATGGATATAAAAAATTCTATAAATGCAGACAGTATAAAAAAATCAGGAGGTATCTTAATATATGTTAAGAATTGTATAAATATAGTTATAAATGATGACATATAGATGGAAACAGCAGAATCATTGTGTTTGACAATAAACAATTGTAATCTTTGTATATTAACAATGTACAGGTCTCACTTTTACACACACTGTCAGTTCATTGAAGAATTAGATAGAGTATTAGGAAAAGTTGATACGAAAAATATATTGTTTACAGGAGACATAAATATTGTTTATTTATTGACAAAGAGTATGTGGATGACTATTTGCCACTGATGTCGACATACGGTTTCCAATCGTATTTAAATGAAATAACCAGAAGTGCACAGGACAGTTTTTCGTGTTTGGACCATGTATTTGTTAAAGGAAATTCTGATATAGATGTGAAAGCAGTAGTTGTATTTTCGGACGTATCTGATCATTACCCAATTGGTATTAAAATTGGTTTAATTAGTGAAAATTGTAAAATAGAGGAAAAGCAAAATAATTTTGCATATAGAATAGATTATACACTACTTATAAAGAATTGGAAAAGACTAATTGGGATAACATTAAAAATAAAGGAGATACAAATTTGGCATACAAGTTATTTATCGACAAATTTTCTGAAATAATTAATAAATCCAAGCAGTACTGCTTAAAAAACACAAACAGAAAATAAAAAAAAAATTGGATAACAGACGAAATTATAAACCTTATTAAAACAAGAGATAAATGCTATAAGAAATTTAAAAGATATCCGCATAATAATGTATATGAAACGAATTATAAAAATGTAAGAAATCAGCTTAATGCCAAAGTAAAAAATACAAAAAATAATTACTATAAAACACAATTTCAAAAATGCAATGGTAATAGTAAAAAACAAAGGAAATTTATAAATGAACTAACTGATCAAAAAAAGAAAACATCTGTTACACCGCAATTGTTTAATATTGGTAAGGAAACAAATGATAGCGATTCATTAAAAATAGGAAATGAATTCAATCTTTATTTTACTGGAGTTGCAGAAAATATTATTACATGCCAAACACATGAAACTACTACCAATTCATTTGAGCATAGTACTAGAACAAACAGTTCTATGTTTCTGCAACCATTTAGGGAAATTGAAATTGAAAATATTATTCTAGAATTGCATGACAATAAAAGACCAGGTTTAGATAGTTTTACTGCCATCATATTAAAAAAATCTGTAAAGTATATTACTAAACCTCTTTCGCATATTTTTAACATGTCAGTTGAAAATGGGGTCTTCCCAGATGAATTAAAGAAGTCAGTCGTGGTTCCTGTTTATAAAAATGGATAAAAAAATATGTTATCAAATTATAGGCCAATATGTATCATTTCAATTTTTGGGAATATTTTCGAAAACTAGTTAAAAAAAAGAATTAACCGTTTTTTATTAAAAATAATTTTTTTTCCAATAGGCAATTTGGCTTCAGAGAAGGTAAAAGTACGGAGGGTGCCACAATTGATTTTACTAAATTCATATATGACTCCTTAGAAAATAATTATCAAACTATATCTATATTTTTGGACATACAAAAAGCATTTGACACCATCTCCCACAACATACTATTGAATAAAATGGAACATGCTGGAATTAGGGGAATTGTACTAACATGGTTTAAAAGTTATCTAAAGAATAGGATACAAGTTGTTAAAATAAATGGTATTATTAGTTCAGAGTTAAAGGTAAAATATGGCATGCTACAGGGTTCTGTACTGGGGCCGATTTTATTTTTAATTATACATCAACGATTTTTGTCAGATGAACATAACAGGGAGAATTATTAGTTTTGCTGATGATACTGCCGTCACTTTTCGAGATAAAAATAAAACAGAATTAAAAATATTAATCAACAGTGAATTGAAAATTATTTGTACTTGGTTTAATACTAATAAATTAACTTTGAATTTAAATAAAACAAAATTAATGTATTTTAGTTTGAAGAGCAGAATTACTGAAGATCTGGATATTAGAATTCATAATAGAACCTGCAATGAAGATTTGGCTTGTAATTGTAAGCCAACCGAAATTGTTGATGAGACTGATTACTTAGGTATAAAAATCGATCAAAAATTGAACTGGAAACCGTATGTGGATACAATTAAAATAAAACCTAGATCAATGTTATACAAAATTCATTACTTAAATAAATTGGTAGATGCAGAAATGATGTTAAATATATATAATTCCTGGATTCAGTCTGTATTTTATTATGGGCTATTGCTCTATGGGGGAACTTATAAAACAATTCCCAAACCAATAATTACAATTCAAAACAGAATAATAAAAAAAATCTAACAAATAATATTAATAGGTCTTCTAGTGTACATTGTAGTTATGTACATGTGGATATTATTACTTTAAGACATCTTTATGTATATAAGCTAATGAAATATGTATACAAAAAGAGCAATTATCTTCAAAAAAAATATTTGAACATCATTTGCGTACTGAGGGGAAACAATATATTGTTCCATTGGTTAAAAAATATTGCACATAAGCATTCAATGTATTTAGCTCCCAAAATGTTCAACAGCTTACCTTATGAATTAAGAAATTTCTCTGGAAATATTTATTTGTTTAAAAAAAGTTAAAAGTTTTTCTTATGGGGTTTGCTGACATTGAATTTATGTATAATATACTTAAGTAAATCTTGTTGTCTACCTCCTGAAGCTGAGAAAAAATTTTTCATTTGCATTATTAGTTATTTGAATATCGGATAGTTTGAAATTTTAAGTATTTATATAGTTTAAAGCATGTATGTTAAAGGTAACATAGAATACACAGAAATTTAAACATATGAACGTGTGTTCATATGTTTAAATTTCTGTGTATTCTATGTTATCTTTATACAATGTAAAATGCAATATAACAACCCGGAAAAAGCTTTGCTTGTGGGTTGTTTATAGCAAAAGATATGTATATTTATTGTAAAATAAAGTTTAAAGTTAAGTTAAGTTATATTTTAATTAACAGCAAATGGGTCAATTCAGTTAGGAATACAAGACACGCAGGGGAGCCGACATTGGGTCTGACCATTACCTGGTCAAAAGTGTCTTGCAGCTGAAGCGTAAGAAATGTGCTAAAGTTAAGAAAATTACCTTCAACACTGAAGGTCTGAAAGATCTAGCTATAGCCAAAGTGTACCATGATAGGCTACTTAGTCATAATGACAATCATAGTTTGGGTACTGCTGAAGTTGAGAAAGAATGGGATGAGTTGAAACAGGCTTTTCTTGAAACCAACAGTACTCTTTTGGGTAAAAGGGAACAGAGGAAACAAAATTATTTGAGTTATAAGGCTATGGAACTTATTTCCGAAGAAGGAAGTGCAGGATTAATATGAATCAACACCCTACTAGTCTAACATAAGGCATCACAACGAGCTTAACAAATATGTAAAGGATCAGCTAACAGCTGATAAGAATCTTTGGCTTGATAACTTGGGTGACAAAGCAGAGGAAGCAGTTAGACAGCACAACAGCAGGGGGTTATAAGAGATTGTTACTGCTTTATGTGGAAAGAAACAGACAGGTACACAGGGATTGAGGGATAATATGGCTAGGTGGTTGAAGAGTTGATTCTGTGATGGCTATATGAGCTGAGCATTTCAAAGATGTTCTAAATAATTTGATTATTTCTACTCCCATTGTTTGTAATGAGGATAGATGCATTACTGGCTTTAATGATGTCCCTATATCACATTCCGAAGTCGCATTGGCTATCTCTAAATTAAAACTGCATAAATCCCCAGGGGTGGAAGAAATCACCACTGAAATGCTTAGAGCTGGAAACATTTATGTTGGCACATGGCTGATTGAAAGTTTGAATATTTTTTATGATAAAAGTGTTCCTAAGGATTTTACTAGAGCTATTATTGTTCCAGTTTTTAAAAAAGGTGATCGCAGTTCTTGTGATAATTATAGAGAGAATCAGTTTGCTTTGTGTTCAAGGTAAAGTTCTTTGCATGATTATACTTAATAGAATTCAGAATTTGGTTGCTGGACAACTGCGTGATGAACAGTGTGGATTCAGAAGTGGTAGGGGATGTATTGATCAAATATTTTCACTTAGGCAGATTCTTGAGAAATGTTTAGAGTTTCAGAAACCTTTGGTTGCTAGCTTTGTTGATTTCAAAAAGGCTTTTGACTCTGTTGATCGTCATAATTTGTGGTTGATTGTTAAATCATACGGAATACCGATAAGTTAATTAGTGTAATGAGAGCTCTCTATAACAACAGTGAGTCGTTTGTGGAGAGTTGGTACGTCTTGCAGCGATTGGTTTAGCATTGCTAGTTGATGTTAGACAAGGGTGCATTCTGTCTCCTTTTCTCTCTAGTTTGATTATTGATTATGTAATGCGAAATTCTTTGCAAGGGAAAGAGTTTGGCCTTAAATGGTCTAGATATTTTATAATTTCTGATTTATATTTTGCAGATGATTTGGCCCTGTTGGCTACTGATGTTGATGAGATGAATTCATACATTAGGGCTGTTGATGAGACTGGTAATAGAGTAGGATTGGTGATAAACAGAGAAAAAACTAAAGTGATGAAAATTGGTCAGGCAGATGGTGCTTCAGTTACTTTGAATGGTTGCACTCATGAGCAAGTGTCTCAGTTTAATTATCTTGGAAGCTATGTAACAGATACTGGTGATGTGCGGCGTGAAATAAATGGAAGAATAGGGATTGCCGCTGGGACATTTAAGAATCGATGGAGAATATGGAAAAATAGGCGTATACACCTAAATTAGGCTGTATAATAGTTTGGCTCTTTCTAAGGTTAGTTATAGTAGCGAAACATGGACCTTTGTAAGCAGAATAACAAGAAACTTGATGCCTTTGATTCTAGATGCTTACGCAGTCCCCTCGCAGTCTATCTTGATACAACTGCTGTTTCACTTGGTGGTCACTTCTGATTTTAACAACATTGTTCCTATATATCCGTCGTGTTGATGCTCGGAAGGTGGCCGAGGCCAGTGCAGCGTCTCTCCATATAAGGTGCGATGGATAACTCCTTCTAATCCTCATCATTTTTTCAATAAAGAACCAAAGTAGACGCTTCATTAGTATCGCCCGACGACAGAATTCAAATGAAATGCCACTCGCCTCCAGCCACAAGATGTCGATTTTCCTTCGGTGACCAAGTAACTGCCAGATAAAATCTATCAATTTATTTCCATGAACCGCTACTTCCATTTTTCTTCTTGAAAAATTTCCTTTTACTTTTGCAATTACACTGCTGGCCATTAAAAGTGAAACACCAAGAAAGACAAAATATATTAAAGCCATATTTAGTGAATACATAGCTTATGTTACAAGGATCAAATGAATAGAAATACAACTCGGTTAGACATGTGGAATACAAAGAAATCAGTACCTTGTGTAGTCACCATGAGTAGCAATAACCTCTTCTACATGGTCCGGCATTGAGAGGATGAGATGTCAGATGTGTGTTTGGGGAATATCAGTCGATGCAGTTTCGATACGCAGCCAAAGTTCATCTGTTGTAGCAGCTGCTGGTGTCTGGTGTGCTAGTCATCGTAAGATCATGGATCAGACATGTTCAATTGGGGACAGATCCGGTGAACGTGCAGGCAAGGCAGAAGTGTCACATGGTGGATATCCAGGAATTGTTGGACGATGCATGCCACATGCGGTCGAGCATTGTCCTGTTGGTAAATGACACCAGAGTGCCCCTGAAGATAAGTTGCGACCACAGGCTCCAACATCTCAGTGATGTAACGCTGGCTGTTCAAAGTACCGGTAATGTATACAAGGTGCATGTGTGAGTGGAGTCCAATGGCACCCCATACCATAACACCAGGGGCCGGACCTGTAAGGTGCTGCATCATGCATGTCTCACTGAGCCTGTCACCGTGGTTCCGCCACATACGGATTCATCCATCATGGTGCTGCATACTGAAGTGGGATTCGTCTGAAGAGACGATGCGATGCCATTCGCACATCCATGTGTGACACCTGGCACCATTGCAGTTACATACGCCTGTGTTGTAGAGTCAATGGTAGCCGAAGCAATGGCTGCCTAGCAAAGATGCTCCGATGCTGCAGATGACGTTGAACTGTACGTATGGACACTGGTTGATATGCAACACACCCTAACTGTTGAGCTAAGGTGTTTGATGTGGCTGTACGATCATTCATAGCCATGCGCACGAGATGTCTGTCTTCTCGTTCGTTTATGTGATAGGGCCGTTGAGATCCCTCACGTCAGTGAGTGAGTTCGTTCCTCCTCTACCCACTGACACTCTCATCACTGTGACAGCATTCCGTCCAACACGAGCACCGATGTCTCGGTACGTTAATACGCCTTCCCGTAATCCCACAATTCTCCCTCGATCAAAGTCGGAAACCTGGTCGTATGGATGCCGTGTTCTTCGACGGCGCATACTTTATCTTTTAGTGCGCAAGAACTGCGAGGAAACACAATTTCAGTACTTTACACCGGCTATTTGTAATCTCCTCTTATACCACTTCCAGGGGGCGTTACTGTCGCACATTAAGTACGTATGTGCTGCGCTTTGAATCATTTACATGTTCTCTCATATTTTATTCTCTTACATATTTCGGGACAATCTGATGAGTTCTTCCTGTTGTTGCACTTTTAATGGGCAGCAGTGTATTTAGAACTGCAGGTCGATGGAAGAGAGCGCCTTTCCTTTGCCTATTTCCTTATTTTCTGTCAACCTTTACGATCTATAATTTTATACTGGTATTGAGTTTTTTCTTGCTTTCCGCATTTCTTTACCTCTTTTAGATGCCTGGAGTATTTTTTTTTATTTCCTGTTCCGAGAGTATATCTGAGCTCGGCCAATGAATTTTCAAAAACCAGTCAGTTGAAGCAGATGACTCTGTTGCAGTTGTTGGCACGTGCAAGCAAGAAGCGCCCTTCATGTTTTGTGTCCTTCGTCTGTCGCTGGTCGGTGCGAAAAAAAAGAGCGATCTCGTGAATGTTGACCAACAGAGCCGACGAGCAAGTGAAGCGAACCGTGACTAACAATGCAAGTGCGCACGTGAAGTAATTGGGAGAAATCTCGCTTCTCACAATTTCTCGTCATGTTGATCATCAGCAGTCTGCTTCGAGAAAACACTAAAATTAGGAAGCACGTGCCGCAGTTTTCCGCCCGATAACAGGCAGGATGTAGAGAAATTAATGACATTGATTCGCACACACAAGTAAGAAGAAAATTCATCATCTTTAAAACTGTAGTAAGCGATGTGACTCAAATAATGAAAAATGCTTATTTTCCAGTCCTAGCAAATTACGTTCCAGTTTTTTTCCCCTATCGAACGTCTAATTAGACTCGGAGGAAGTGAGAAGAGCTTGGATAATCCCCAGAAGTTGTAAGAATTTAATCTGCCTCAGAGGAACATTTGAAATTAACTCAAATAAATTAAGAATAATCGCGTCACGTTTGGTGAATCTCGTTTTCTTCCTGCTGGAAGTGCTGGCTGAAGGCAGAATTCAGAAATGACCTCAACTGACGAGAGCGCCACCCATCTCCGTCGATACAAGTCTTCATCGTTTGTTGGCTTTAGTTTATTAGAATCTCCCATTTCGATTCCTCAATTTGCTGAATTTTTCGTTTTTTGTGAACTGCGTCTGCCACGGATTGCTGAGATGAGAGGTACCGTCTGCAATCCAGCAGCAGCCAATCATCGAACGGAAAAGCGCTTCACGTGTTTTGAGAAAAGAAGCTGCCTGAATGGACTTCTGCACCTCCGATGGTTTTACGAGCTTTCCATCCGAGAAGATGGTCGATCCGCTTTTTCGATCGGATAAGAATTTCAGTCATTCGTTGGAACCCTTCGTACTCACGAGTTGCATGCGACTCATTGCAATGAGCCTGAGACTTCTTCTTACAAGTCTTCATCGTTTGTTGGCTTTAGTTTACTAGAATCTCCCATTTCGATTCCTCAATTTGCTGAATTTTTCGTTTTTTTTGTGAACTGCGTCTGCCATGGATTGCTGAGATGAGAGGTACCGTCTGCAATCCAGCAGCAGCCAATCATCGAACGGAAAAGCGCTTCAGGTGTTTCGAGAAAAGAAGCTGCCTAAATGGACTTCTGCACCTCCGATGGTTTTACGAGCTTTCCATCCGAGAAGATGGTCGATTCCGCTTTTTCGATCGGATAAGAATTTCAGTCATTCGTTGGAACCCTTCGTACTCACGAGTTGCATGCGACTCATTGCAATGAGCCTGCGACTTATTAAGCAATTCACTGTAGCGACTCTCGATCATTTCTTCCAAAATTTTCCCCAAGCATTTTTAAATGCATAATGCTGGTGATGTTTTTGCCTCAACTGCCGTAGCAGTGGCGCACTGAGGAGAAGGAGCAAGGCAACCTTAAGGTTTCCTAAATGCCAGTTGACACTGGCAAGGACCGCTGACGCCAATTCCCTGCAACTGTCGTGCCAAAGCAATCGATACCAGAATATATGTATCGCACGAATCTTAGAAAACGACATTGAGGCGAGCTGAGAGTGCATCGGAAGATATTGTTTATGAATAAGTAGTATGAAAGTTATCGGAAGAAAGATTTCAAGTTCATGGTATATATTTTTGGTGTTTGGATTTCTAGATTTAGACAATTAAAAATACCTATCGTCGTTTACGGCCCCTAAAAAGGTAGAAAATAAACCTGAAGCCTATCAATGGCGCAATCAGTAGCTGAGTTCACATTCACTTCAAAGTAAGATAGGGTGCTGCAATCTTCTTGTGTAGGTAAATCGGCGACCTATCTTCCTTTGAGGTGAATATGAACTCAGTGACTGATCGCACCATCGATATGCTTTAGATTTATTTTCTACTTTTTACGGTGCATATAAAAAGACTGGTACTTTTTAAAATTTTAAATTTATTTATATTTTTTTTATTTGTTACTCCTGCCGGGCCCCATGGTTTCTTAATATTACAAGATTACAAGCTCACCTATAATTAAAATTTTGAAAATAAAAAATGTGCATCACTTGTAAGAGTCACTCATTGTAAATACCGTTTTTCTTTCTTTTATCAAATAATCGAAGTTTTTTAAATGATTTGCCTTGACCACTTTCGTTGAAATATTACGAAAACCTTTCTTTTGAAAAAAAAAATGATTCTTGTTTTGTTTTTCTTCTGATGAATTTAAATTTCGTTTGCGAATGAATTATTCATGATCTCGTCGCCAATGTAACGTCGCCATTTTGCTCTCAGCTTCTGTCGTTGAACTGAAAAAGCTTTCGGAACATTTGAGCTGCAAAAGCTATCGGCCCAACTGATCATCCATTAGCTGCCACGGAGACTCGTGACTCTGGCACACCCGCCATTAATATGATGCGTCCGTAACTCTTAGCAATTTAGTCGGAGGTAGGGCGCAGGAGACCTTTCGTCGACAAAGTGGCGTCGGCCACATCCATTGAACTGAAGGTGATGCGGCGCATGGGAAGGCGGTGGCCCTTTGGCCGCTGAAGGGAACTACCTATTGTCTCGTGGGGCCGATCAACTCATCTTTGGATTCTGAACAAAGTGTCGCCACAGAAACGAAGAGGCTGCCATAAAAAAAGTGCAGGCGAACGAAGGTTTTTCTTCTGATGTTAAGGACCTGATCTGAAGGAATCGTTCAATTCGTCAAAGTGAGGCCTGATCGTTCTCAAGGTACGAGTTTCTGCCAGAAATGCAAACGATGATTACTTCGAAGTCACTTCTCCCACCAAACGATACATTCTGCACGAATTGTTGCCCATTCTGATCGTGTTACTGATACCGAATACATTCATTTGATTAATCACTTATTACGTGAGTATTTCGTTAGCCATTTGGCGATTTAGACAAAGAATATTTTCGCCACCGCATATTATTATTAGATTCGAAATCCACTTCCGCAGCATCATTGATGAATGCAAAAGTTCTTTTATTTACTTTTAAATTCCTGAATCTACAAACGAGTTGGGTTGTTTTACCTCTGAGCTGCACTCTTTTTCACGCAATGGGCTAAGAGGATAAGAGAAGGCTGCGGAATGGGATCCATCGAACCAGAGTTATGAAGCAGATGAAAGCCTCGAGTCATGTTCGTTACTGTGGCTCTCATATATAAGGTCCCATGGTTTAAGTGCCATCTAAAGGACAGTGGCCTTTCCAAGCTCATCGCCCCCCCCCCCCCTTTTCTCACTGAGGGCAGAGCGAAGATTAGCGGACATAAATATCAACATAAGAACACGGTGGATTAGACATGGGACAAGTTGGGACTCGAACCTGTCAACTGAATATAACAAACCTAGTACGCTGACGATTAAGCACAGCTTCAGCTTCCTTCAATTGAAAGATTAATCATCGAATGATCTATGAGAAATGTCGTTTGGTCAACTGCGCAGCCGCACTGTTTCAACTACATTCAGAGTTCAACAGACTTTAATGCCCCTGTCCCATTTCTCTCATTGAGAGGAAAAATCTTCATTGGTCTCTAGTGAGACTCGAACTTACCATTGTTGACACTTCAGTTGCTGCTATCACACGAGCTCTCCTCTGGCACGATTAGTTCTCTGCTCTCTTTAACTTTGCCTGTTCCATAATTCCTTAGGAATATCAGCTTTACTCAGGAATTTATATTTAGGAAAACGCTCAACATACAATCAATACGAGACAATTTTCTACTAAATTTCATATGTAATTAAAATATTTTAAATATAATATTGAACGAAGAAGAGTAGAAGAAGGAAGTACTTTGTTTCCATTTCGTAATTATCACATTTCCGAAACTACACTGGTTCATAAAAATAGAAATTTTCGAAGCGGTGTCACAAGGTAGACACAAAAATTCTGCCCAATGTGATCACTCTTTTCCGTCGTTAACAGCCTGTTGTTGAGTCAAAACCTCCCCTAGCGTCTTTCATAACATCTTGTCCGATGCTTCTCTACTGCATCCAGCAAACTTCTTGATATCGTCTTGCCATCTCATCCGTGGTGTTCCTTTCCTTCTTTTGCTATCTCTCTTTTCATTCATCTTTCGTCATCACTGTTGTGAACCGGGGGTGAGGATAGACGGTACGCTCATTCTGGTCACTTCGTAGGAGATGATTAATTAGTCCACTTAATTAATATTCACCTATTTTCCAGGTGAAACCCGCAGATTCGCGGGTTTTTACACCGTGCGTAAGTGTGCTTCAGACATGCTGTGCTAAACGTCGTGTAGGAAGGCGAAATAAACGAACGCATCAGAGTAGAGGACGGACGACACAGCTCATTTACATTCACCAATACACAGGTACATATGGGAATGGGCTCGATTCCGTGGGCCTTAGCTGCGCTCAAGATCAGAATGAAATGATGTCATATCCCTCTAATTTATTTATTTTTATTTATTATTGAATTTTATTGTATTTTTGTTTTTGTAGATGTTTATGTTCCTGTTGTTTTTCTGCTGAGGTCCTGCCATCCTCTCAGATCTTCTACTGTGGCACATAAACTGACGGGCTCCTGTCAGACCTCTGTGGCAAGCAGCTGCTTGAGGGGGTATTTTTTTTATGTATTGAGTGAGTTATTGGAAGTGCTGGTGGGGTGTGTGTGTGTGACTCACTGATGTTGTTTTCGGGTCTAAAGCTGGCTGCTTGCATCGAGACGACGGATTCCAGAAGTCTTTTATGGCCTTTTACGAGTAGCCTGGGGCACGAGGTCAGCGCAGGAGGCTAGATCGGGAGATTGAAACAACAGTTTGTGCGTGGCTGTCGAGCGAGAGAAGGTCGTTTTTGACATGCGTCAAAAGGACGACGACTTACTCGAAGGAAACCCTTAAGGAGAGGATGCGATTCCAAGTGAATCGAGATTCTTGGTGAATCAGAATACAGTCATGTGGATTCAGAGTGAATCACATTGTAGGCAAAGGTTAATTATCCTTTTGCAGAGTTTGAGGTTTGTAAAGCGAGAATTTGTAGAGTGTGATGTTCTCCACCTCATTGTAAATGTTTGCAGCAGCAAAAGCCTACGGAGTTGAGCGCATCCCCAGCACGTAATTGTACATAGTGTTAATAAACTGTGTCGTCCCTATACAACTCTCGTGCAGTTAATTGTTGGACATATTTTTATTCATCATTTAACGCAGCAAATCTGAGGCATACGGCGTTACGGGCGTAAAAACCCGCGAATCTGCCATTTCACCGAAGTGAGGGTGAAGATAATTAAGTAACAATTTCATCGTCCTTCGGCGGCCACGACATCTGGCCCAGCCCCAACGCATTCCGAATACGGAGAAGGACATCACATCGAACATATACCCACAGGATCGGGCGAGAGCATCACATTCTGGAGCAGCATAATTAAATCGAAAAAGGGAGGACATCACATCTGGCTCAGTCTGACATGACTGAATGATAGAGAATGACACAAATGACTTTACAGATATTCTGATAGACTTCCTTAATGTAATGGGCATGATAGGAAAATTGAAAAAACTTAAAATTCCCTCTGACCTACTGCAGCAATTTTACCACAGATAATAATAATAATAATAACTCAAAATTCCACTGAACGATCGAAACAACTTTATTACATAAAATAACTTAAAAAATACAATAATTAAAAGCCAGAACTGTAAATCCTTACTATGTTTAAGGTCAGATACCTTTTAACCTTAAACAGAAATCTTTAACTCATTACCCTTTGTAATATACACCTTCAGTGGAAACAGCACTTACTTAAAAAAAAAACCCTTAAACGAAAATAATAATACATTCCATAATACTAATATATCTCAGGGAAGATGTTGATCAAACATATATAATAGTCGCTTTGTTTCATTATAATTGTATCATTTATCGATGTTACATCATCTATTGTAGAATAATGTAGTAGATGGAATAATAAAGAAGTTAATACTTACTAAATTCTGTACACTAATCATGAAGATATAAAAATTAACAGATGAGATGATTATCAAAGAGTGTAACAGAATATATAAACGAAGTGATCGATTTCGTCTTAACTATTAGGACTTCTTCAAATATACAATGATTAGTGATGAAAACTTCGTTGAATAGAGATTTAGCTCCTTCAAGTATAACTGTAGCTGAAAGGGTTGTAGTAGTTTGCATTAATTTAATATTTCTATGATGTTCCTTTATTCTTTCTTGAAGAGTTCTTTTGGTTTGTCCTATGTAGCCGAAAGGTTTGGAAGGACTGCAAGAGTCTGGTACTAAACGTATACCACCTGCAAGCGAAGATATCTCTCTGTTTTGCTTTACGAGAGATAAATGGTGTTTGGAGATTTGGTAGGTACTTTATAATTATAATTTGTCATAATACTGTTGATGGTGTTATTGATGGCTGGAAAATGTAAAATGGATGACGTATATTTTACATCTTGAAAAGAGTTGTCTTGAAGATAGAAGTTGCTGATTTTATTTCTGGTAGAGCTGAATTCTTTTTATGAATTGCTGAGGATCTCCTGCGTTTTGATAATACAGAATATATAAAGGAAAGTTCTTTATTGAAAAAATACTTGTTGCTGCAGATTTTATAGGTTCTGTAGAATAAGGAAAACATGGTAGAGATAAGTGAAGATCTGTTGTGAGATGAATTGAAAGGTATTAAGTTGTTGATAAATGATGGTTTTCAATGAAATGTAATTTGAAAACTGGAGTTAGTGCGATAAATTAATATATCCAGAAAAATATACATTCATCTACAGTTATACTTGAAGGAGCTAAACTCTATTCAACGAAGCTTTCATCATTAGCAGTCTTTCTTCCATCTTCAAGTTATCGTTCTTAGAAAATCTACTAATTTTTGTCAATAAAAATTATTGTTGTAATACCGACCAACCTCAATTAAATCCAGCATGGAAAATTCTATTAGAAAACTTCCCGCAAAGCAATATGTCTTTGCTACAGTTATTAATAAAAAATCGACCACCAAACTAACTCCCCAACAATCACCAGCACCTCTCGTGATTGCAGACTTCGCCTATCATACTGTATTCCTTCTCAGGACTAAACAAATACACTACATATAAAGGAAGGTCCACTAAAAGCAATATCAATTTTCTGACCACCTTTCTCCCCTCGCTTATTGTTTACAGCTTCTGGGCCTGACTGATCAATATTAACAACACAATGGAAACCTGACAGCATGCAACGGGAAGAATCTCAGCTCAAAAAGAACACCGTTCCATTTTCCAAAATTTCACTCTTCGCTTTCATCAGCCAACGACTACTGGTCTCACTTGGTCACAAAAAATATACATATACTGAAATCAGAAATAACGTTATACCATCTATAGAGTAAGATATAGTTTTTTCATCAACTGAGCACGAGGAAGATGGTCGAACAGGTCTAATCGCTGATATATGATTTGCAGATGAAAAAAATGCTACTACAAGCATTCTTATGATGAGGTAGAAATCTGTAATTTAGAGAAATCTCTTTACCGACCTCAAAACTCGGCGACAGGATATTTAATCCTTGCGTAAACCACCTGGTTCACACAGAACCGAACCCTGGTCTTTTAGGGTCCCTTTTGAGAAAGAGATATGTCCTTTTGAGGAGCTTAACAAACGACTTTCCTGTTTGTCATCGACACTCAGTCTCAAGTTTATTGTTTATTCGCTACTTTCAGTCAAGCACCAGATCCTCTGGCTAATGACAGTAGAGTCATAAAAACACTTCTGCTCGCCTCTCGAGCATGTGGAAAACAGCCCAGCAGGTCCGAATGACAACTCACGAGCCACATTCCCAATTCGGACACTTCAGAAAATACATCTAACATAAATTATATACAATAACAATAAATAAATTAGAGGGAAATGACAAACACCCATTCTTTGGATATGTCCTTCTCATCCCACTTAGAAGTATGCATGGACAAAGCGACGTTTACTTAACGGACTCTAGTTAAAGATTTTATCCAATAGTTAGTATCTCTATTTATTTTTAGCTTAAACCCATCATGCTTCTTTCTATACGTCTCTGGGTAATTCTTAACTTATTGAACATCATCTCCGTGAATGCACAATCTCACATTCATTAGTCAAGACCAATAAAATGTATTGATCGGAAGTGTTTCTTTTTTAAACTTAATGATATGTTATTTTTTTAAATTTCCTTTCCAAACGTTATCCATCCCATCTGTAATATTCTTTTTATCTCCACCTAGAAACCATTATCTGCATTATCCCAGAAGCCACATACTCATACATACCCAAATACAAAATCCTCATGCAGACATGGGCTATGGAGGTATTACCAGACTGGGCAATTTTCCTCTCCAGACACAACAGTCCTGAGCTACAATTGAGCATTTGACCACTGTAGGGCAATTCTAGCAAGATCTTGTTTACTGTGTGACAATCGCATTCCAGGTATCATCCTTTTCCTGAAGCCTTTAGGCACAGTGTTGATAATCCTATTTGCCGATTTGCAGCTATGCATACGAGCAACGTGGCCAAACCAACGAAGCCTCCCTCTGCGAAAAATGCTGCTCAAAGGAGGTTGATGATTCCTTCTAAGCTCATCATTACCTACAAAGTCAAAAACTACCTAATGATCAAGATACTGCTCAAGCATCTAGAATCAAAGGCATCAAGTCCATTGTTATCCTGCTTAAAGAGGGTCAATGTTTTTCTCCCATAAATAACCTTAGAAAGAACCAACATATTATGCAGCCGAATTTTAGTCTTTAAGTGTATACGCCTATTTTTTCCACACTCTCCATAGATTCCTAAAGTTGCTAGCAGTAATTCCTATTCTTCTATTTGTCTCATGCCGCACATGGGGCGGTACAAGACGGGCAGGTAAACAGGAATTGAAGGATAAACAAGGTAAAGTTATAGAATTATGCCATGGCTATGTGGGCTCAGTATTTCCGTGATGTTCTAAACAATGTGGTTAGTTCTACTCCCATTGTTTGTAATGATGATAGATGCATTACTTGCTTTAATGTTGGCCCTATAACAGCCTGAAGTTACTTTGGGTATTTCTAAACTTAAACTTCATAAATCCCCAGGGGTAGATGAAATTAATACGGAAATGCTTAGAGATGGGAATGTTTCGGTTACCATATGGATGATTGAAATTTTGAATATTTTTTATGAAAAAGGTATTGTTGCTAAGGATTTTACCACAGCTATTATTATACCTATTTTTAAAAAAGGTGATCGAAGTTCTTGTAATAACTATAGGAGTATCAGTCTAATCTCTGTTCCAGTGAAGTTCTTTGCATGATTGTGATTAATATAATTAAGAATCTGGTTGACGGACAATTGTGTGATGAGCAGTGTGGATTCAGAAGTAGTAAGGAATGTATTGATCAGATTTTTTCACTTAGGCAGATTCTTGAGAAATGTTTAGAGTTTCTAAAACGTTTGTTTGCTAGCTTTGTTGATTCCAGAAAGACTTTCGACTCTGTTGATCGTCATAATTTGTAGTTGATTGTGAGATTATATGGTACACCAGACAAGTTAGTTAACATAATGAAAGCTTTCTATAATAACATTGAGTCGTGTGTGAGAGTTGGTAAGGCTTGTAGCAATTGGCTTAGCATTGCTTCTGATGTTCGACAAGGGTGCATTTTGTCTCCTTTTCTCTTTAGTTTGGTTATTGATTATGCTATTCGAAATTCACTTCAAGGGAAAGATTTTGGTCTTAAATGGTCTAGAGCAGGGGTTCTCAATGTGGGGTACGCGGTAAACATTTTTGGGGCACGCCGTGTGAGCTCAAAAGTCGCTAAGTTGGCAACGCTGCTGTGAAAAAATATAATTTTTTGTGTTTATCAATATATGTAATTTATGAATACAAAATTTAAAGTGTACATATATATATATGTTTCATTTTATTCCCATTGTTATACTATAACTATAGTTTTATCTATCTATACAAGGGGTACGCCAGTTACATATACCTTTCCAGAGGGTACGTGGAGCATAAAAGGTTGAGAACCATTGGTCTAGAAAAACGATAATGTCTGATTTAGATTATGATGATCATTTTAGCAAATGTTGTTGATGAGATGAACTCTTTCATTCGAGCTGTTGATGAGACCTGGTAGTAGAATAGGCTTGGTTATAAACAGAGAGAAAACTAAAGTGGTGAAAATTGGTCAGGCAAGCTTTGATTAAGTTAACCTGAATATTTCTAGTCTTGAGCAGGTGTTTCAGTTTAATTATCTTAGGAGCTGTGCAACTTATATTGGTGATGTGCGGCATGAGCTTAACAGATGAATAAGGATTGCTGCTGGGACTTTTAATAATCTATGGAGAGTGTGGAGAAATAGATGTATACACCTAAAGACTAAAATTAGACTGTATAATAGTTTGGTTATTTCTAGGGTTAGTCATTGCAGTAGAACGTGGACGTTTTGCAAACAATATAGCAGGAAACTTGATGCTTTTGATCCTAGAGGCTTACGCAGTATCTTGGGCAGAAAGTGGTTCAACTTTATAAGTAATGATGGGGTTATGCAAAGGAGTCGGCAACCTCCTTTGAGCAGCATATTGTGCAGAGAGAGACTCTGTTGGTTTGGCCATGTTGCCCGTATGGATAATTATAGATTGGCGGAATAGGGTTATAAACAGTGTGCCTAAGGGCCTCAGAAAGAGGGGGAGATCTAGGATGCGGTGGACTGACAATGTCAAACAGGACCTTGTTAGAATTGGTGTGCAGTGGCCAGATGCAGCAGATGTAGCTCAGGACAGATATGCTTGGAGAACTAAATTTCACGATCTGGTTCGACCTCCGTAGCCCACGGCTGCTTGAGGATTATGATGATGATGATGAATGAAATGAAATAAGTGCTCGAATGAAAGAGTTAATCTCATCAATGTCATTTGCCAAAAGGGCCAAATCGTCAGCATAACCTAAATCAGAAATTATCAATTTTGAACCTTTCCATTCTATCTCCAAAATTTCTAACATAAATACCTCTCAAGATAACATAAATATAGTAGCTCCCAAGATAATTATACAGTAATTATACAAGACTATTATACAGTCTAATTTAGTTTGCAATAATAGCTTGATATTTTGGAATTTCAACTATTTCCATCGCTAGAGAGCGCAATTATAGTTATGGAAAGTTCCTAAGTGCGAATCGTAATATTGCACCAACACTTATCCAACATAAAAGAATATTTAATTTATGTCTATAAACAAGAAGTCCAATGTCTACAGACGAAATGACAAGCTACAAAGTGAAACATTTATCTCTTTTTTTGCAAATGAGATTAAAAGAAACAAATACGAGAGAAACCTGGATCATTCTTCATCACATATCGAGGAATTAATAAAAAAAAAACTCCCTGTCAAACTATTGTTAAGAACAGGACAAATATATTATCTTGAAAATGCAAATAAATTTGTTAATGAATACCGCACAATGATTTCAGAAACAATGCAGAATCAAGAAGTTTAAAAAATGTGGAATACACACTGATTCACACAAAACTTTCTTCGATATTCATATCTCTTTCGAAATAATTATGTTGATTATGTCAGTTATTAAGTTAAAATAAATAACTCTTTCTGTAATAAATAATAATTTCTGTGTAATCCCTAACTGATATAGTAGCGCACCTGACTATTAGATCAGCAGGTGTATACTTGTATAAGTGTTGTATCAGAAACCAGGGTTGGATTGTTTCACCTCTGAGCGGCACATTTATGCACACAATGGGCTGAAAGCCAGGTCACAAGAACCCTGAAGGCTCAGAAAAAGTTGGGGGAAGGAAACCCAATGGACATTTGTTACGGGACAGATGTAAGCCTCTCGTGAAGGCCAGTGTGTTCTTTAATGTACACAGGGTTTACTCTCCCGCACACGGGGCCACGGCTTAACATTCCATCAAACAGAATGCGGCCTTTTCAAAGCCAATTGATATGCCCCTACTGACCGTGGCAAGGATGGAGATTTAGCAGAAACCAGAACAAGTCTGACAGAGCTTCAAAGTTGTCTGCATCCTTTGTGTAGGAAGAACCCGCTTTTTGTGTTGGTCTATAAGTAGAATTATTTACTCGTCGCCTTGCCTACTGTTTGTAACGTCCTACTACGTGGGGCAATTCCTGTGTCAAGAAGTGCATTTTTAAGGTACTCAAAAATTATGATTCAATGTACAATCATCATCATCCTCAAGCAGCTATGGGCTACGGAAATCCAACCAGACCGTGCAATTTAGTTCTCCAAGCAAAACTGTTCTGAGTTGCATCTACTGCATCTGGCCACTGCACACCAATTCTAACAAGGTCCTGTTTGACATTGTCTGTCCACCGCATCCTAGGTCTCCCCCTCTTTCTGAGGCATTTAGGCACACTGTTCATAAACTTACTCACCAATCTGTAATTATCAGTACAGGCAACATGGCCAAACCAACGGAGTCTCTCTCTTCCCAATATGCTGTTCAAAGGAGGTTGCAAACTCCTTTGCCTAACCTCATCATTAGTTACAAAGTTGAACCACCTAATGCCCAAGATACTGCGTAAGCATCTGGAATCAAAAGCATCTAGCTTCCTGTTATCTTGTTTACAAAGTGTCCAAGTTTCACTACCATAACTAACCCTAGAAAGAACCAATTATATAGTCTAATTTTAGTCTTTAGGTGTATACGCCTATTTCTCCACACTCTCCATAGATTCTTAAAAGTCCCGGCAGCAATCCCTATTCGTCTGTAATCTTATGCCGCACATCAATCTGTTACATAGCTCCCAAGATAATTAAACTGTGACACCTGCTCAAGACTGCAACCATTCAGATTAACTGAATCACAGTCTGCCTGACCAATTTTCATCACTTTAGTTTTCTCTCTGTTTATAACCAAACCTACTCTATTACGAGTTTCATCAACAGCTCAAATGAAAGAGTTCATCTCATCAACATTATTTGCCAAAAGGGCTAAATCATCAGCATAATCTAAATCAGAAATTTTCGTATCTCCAGCCCATTTCAGGCCAAAATCTTTCCCTTGTAGTGAATTTCGCATAACATAATCAATAACCAAGCTAAAGAGAAAAGGAGACAAAATGTACCCTTGTCGAACACCAGAAGTAATGGTAAACCAATTGCTACGAGCCTTACCAACTCTCACACACGACTCAGTGTTATTATAGAGAGCTTTCATTATGTTAACTAACTTGTCTGGTATACCATATGATTTCACAATCAACCACAAATTATGACGATCAACAGAGTGAAAACTTTTTTGAAATCAATGAAACTAGCAACCAAAGGTTTCTGAAACTCTAAACATTTCACAAGAATCTGCCTAAGTGAAAATGTCTGATCCACACATCTCCTACTAATTCTGAATCCACATTGCTCATCACGCAATTGACTGTCAACCAGATTTTTAATTCTATTAAGCACAATCATGGAAAGAACTTTACCTGGAACAGAGAGTAGGCTGATACCCCTATAGTTATCACAAGAACTGCGATCACCTTTTTTGAAAATAGGGATAACAATAGCTCTGGTAAAATCCTTAGGAACCATGCCTTTATCATAAAAGATATTCAGAATTTCAGTCATCCAAGTGGTAACCGAAACATTCCCAGCTCTAAGCATTTCCGTAGTAATTTCATCTACCCCTTGGGATTTATGAAGTTTAAGTTTAGAAATAGCCAAAATAACTCCAGATTGTGTTATAGGGCCAACATTAAAGCTACCAATGCATTTGTCATCATTGCAAACAATGGGAGTAGAACTAACCACATTGCATAGCTTCCTAAACTATGGGTCGCGACCCCGTATGGGGTCGCGTAACTGAATGTGCGGGTCGCGAAAAATTTGGCAACAGTAAAAGGTTTTTGAACGCGCAACGACCAAAAATTAATTAAAAATGAAACGCGTAATGAATCCCTGGTGTTTCTGGCAGCGCGACTTCACTGCAGCCTTTTCTTAACACACAACATGCGCACTTTGAACTGCGCATTCCGTCACGCCACGCAACGTCAACGACGCTGCCAGAAACACCTCCGCTCGGATTCGAGACTATTGTATTTTATGATTAGCATTGTTTTGTCAGTACATATAAAGTTTTCTACTCTTATAAAATCATAATAGTTTAATTACGGAAAACAAAGACTTTTTTTTAAACACAGAAATGAGAGAAGAGATTAAGGAGCTGAAACAAAATCTTAATGACATGGAACAATATGGACGCAATAAAAATATAGTAATTCATGGTGTTCCCATAGTTGAAGGGGAGGATGACACAGAGCTTAAAATAAAGTTGAATAAAATTTCCCAGTCATTAAACATAGTCAACTACACAGACAATATGATTGAAAAAGTTCACAGTCTTCCAGAAAGAAATAAAAGCAAAACCCCAAAGATAATTGTCCAATTCATTACACGGAAAGATAGAGACATTTGGATACAAAACAGGAAAAAAAATTACAACCACTACTGCAGACCTTGATGATAAAGGAACACCAATATATATTAATGAAAACATGACAATGATTAACAGAGAACTTTTCTGGAGAGCTAGGATGTGTGCAAAAGAAAAAAATTATAAGTATGTTTGGTTCAAAAATGGAAAAGTTCTAATGAGGAAATCAAATGGTGAAAGAATTATCAATGTTGGTATGTTCACCAACTTTGATCATTTTTGAACTTTTAGTTATATCCGATAAACCTTTCATTTTTTTCTTTTTTTTTTGCTCTTTACTTTTGTTTTTTTTAATGAATATTCTTGTTAGCTATGTCTGATTTGAATTTTGAAGGTCTGAATAGCAACTATGATGTAACTACAGGTTTAGAAGTGGAGGCTTGGTTCGTAAATGATTATAGTAAATTTATTCACAAAAATAAATTAGTAATTGCTCATGTTAATATAAGAAGTCAAAGAAAACATTGGGATTCATTAAAATTAAGTATTAACAATTACATGAAACACATTGATTTGCTTGTTTTAACTGAAACAAATGTAAATAAATATGAAAATTATTTATATATACCCCCTCAAGCAGCTGCTTGCCACAGAGGTCTGACAGGAGCCTGTCAGTTTATATGCCACAGTAGGAGATCTGAGAGGATGGCAGGACCTCAGCAGAAAAACGACACACACATCCATGCCTAATTCCGGGGCTCGAACCCAGGTCCCTTAGGTCAGTAGCCAAGCGTGCTAACCACTCGGCCACGGGACGGCAATTTATATAATATAGATAAATTTAATAAAATTACAAATGATAATATAAATAAAAATTTTAGGGGGATTTCAGTATAATATAAAGAAAATCTAGATATTGAAATTATTTCACAACAAACACTTCCAGCAGAAACTATATATATATAAAAGTAAAAAAAAATATGATATATCATGTTTTAGCACTATACAGATCACCTAGTACAGATGTGAACTCTTTTCTGTTGAATTTCCGAAATTGGATGGAAAATACAGAAAAAGATCAAAATCAGATTTTAATAGGTGATTTTAATATCGACACAATGAATACTAAAAAACATGGCACAGAAAAATATATCACACTATTGGCTGAAATGAATTTTGAAATATTACTAAGGGAAGATATAAGAGAAGAAATAGTAAAAAATGAAATTACCAAAACCTGTATAGACCATATTAATATTAAACTGATTAAAAATATGTCAGCAAATTCAATAATTCAAACAAGCAAAAGAGCAGATCACTATATGGTTTTAACATTGATTAGCAATACCAATAACAATTTGAATAATACTAATTATACTGAAACAGACCAGGAAAATAAGAATTGGTCATTTGACCATAACAATATAAACAAAGCTATTTCTGAAATGAATTGGAAATTAAAAAATTATGGAGACAACTCAATGGGTGAATTAAACCTATATAAAGTATTTAGAGACATTTATGATGGAATTTTAGGAAAAAATTGAATATATATGAGGAGTGTTGGAAAGGTAAAAAGAAATAGTAGCAAAAACTGGATAACACCGAACTTGATAGAATTAATTGAAGAAACAGATAAAGCTTGGATTAAATTTAAAAACAATAATAAAAGTGATGCTTATAAAAATAACTATAAAAAATTAAGAAATATGGTTAATATTCAGATTAGAAATCAAAAACAACTTTATTATAGAAATAAACTTATAATGAAAAAAATGATATGAAGGCTACCTGGCAATTAATATATGAAAAATTAGAAGGAAAACAGAAAAAGGAAAATTACGGTAGATCGCGGTAGATGGTTAGATTGGTTTAGAAATTATTTATCAGACAGATACACAATTACTAAAATAAAAAACTGCTACATCAGAAAAGTAATTACACGATATGGAATTCCCCAAGGCTCAATTTTAGGTCCTTTACTGCTCTTAGTATACATAAATGATTTGTTCAATACAAAACTAAATAGTGCTATTTATCTATATGCTGACGACATTGTTTTAATAAACAGTCAGAAATATTTAAATAATAGCATTTCAGAGGTTCAAACAGATTACAATAATATTATTAGATGGTTAAATCATAATAAAATCTATTTAAATGAGAAAAAATTCAAAATTGATGATTATTCATTCACCAGGATTTCATATTCATCAAAACTTCTTTATCAAAACTCATAAAATAAATTGCAGAAAAAAGGATGCTTCAAATTGTGAATCGTTATGCAGTTGCCCACTTGTTGAGCAAGTAAATCAAATAAATTACTTAGGAATCGTTTTTGACGAATATTTTAGGTGGAATGCCCATATATCCCACATATGTGAAAGCTTGAGAATATCAGCGATAAAAATTCAAAAATTGAAATACGTATTAAATATGGAAACCTGTGTATTATTTTATAAAGCAATATGCGAATCTATTTTAAATTATGGAATAATTGTGCATGGAACAACTAACTTAACGAACATAAATAAAATAGAAAAACTGCAGTCTATAATAGCTAAAAATATTATTCCATCTCATTTGCAAAAAATTTATAAAACTTCTACCGATTTTAAACTAAATATTTAGACTAAAATTTAGACCGATTTAGACTAAAATTTTTAAATCTTTTATCCTACAGCAATTTATATAAATATAATGTAATAATTAAAAATTTTTTGATGAAACTTACAAACTAAAAATTCAACATAATAAAAGTACAAGACTTCAAAACCAAGGTTATTACAAATTGCCAAATTTTCGAAATAATTACGGGAAACATACCTCCGAATATCAAGTACCACTAATATTTAATGCTATTCCAAAAGAATTACTAAATATAGATTCTTTTAGAAGAGTTAAAATGGAATTAAAAAATTATTTGGTATTTTCTAGTTAGCTGATTATTATGTGTTGTGTTTTGTGGATTTATTTGATGTACACCATTTTTGTGTTTGAATGACCCATGTTTAATATAATTTATTCATTTTCCTGCAGATAAGCTATTTAGCTTTGCGGGTTAAATTGTAAATGTATTTGTATTCTTTACTGTTATGAATAAAAATTATATGCCAAAATATATATATATTTCTACCGTCATTCCTCAGCATGTAAGTATCAAATAGTATATCTTTGGATTGTATTGGATTATGGATAAGTGGCTAAATTTAGACAAAAGAGGTAAAAATACTGATGACAATACGGCAGAGTCTTCGCTACCAGGTTGAGTATACCTAAGTTGACAAGAAAAAGAAAATATGTCGAATCATTTTTGCAATATGGATTTACTTCTAATAATCATGATCGTGTGGAAAAACCTCTTTGCTTAATTTGTAATGAAGTTTTTTGGCTGCGGAGAGCATGAAACCAGTCAAACTAAAACGACATTTTAATAACAAGCATGCAGCGTACTGCAATAAACCAAACGAATATTTGAACGACTTGTAAAATTTTCAAATAAAGAAAAACAATGTTTTGAGAAATTTGTTACTGTCAACGAAAAGTATTTACTTGCATCTTACGAAACTTCTTATTTAATTGCAAAAACTAAAAAACCCTACGGGAGAGGAGAAGATCTCGTGTTACCTGCTGCTATTAAAATGTCAGAAATAGTTCATGGGAAAAAGTATGGGGATGAAATTCGTAAAATTCTTTTATCGAATGATATTGCTTCCAAAAGAATTTCTGAAATTAGTAAAGACCAATTCCAGCAGCTATACCAGGCTAAAGGGCAGCCCAATATTTGCAATTCAGTTAGATGAAACAACAGTTGCAACTTTATGTACGATATGTTTTATGTACATATGGAAGAAGCATACATGAGGAATTATTGTTTTATCGCCCTTTGGAAGGGCACACCAGAGGGGGAAGATATGTATCTTAAAGTCGATGAATTTTCACAAATGAAGGTTTACAGTAGAAAAATTGCATTGGAGTCTGTACAGACGGTGCAGGAGCAATGATGGGCGAGAATGTTGGATTTGTAGCAAAAGTTAAAGCTGATGGCAATGAACATATCACTTTTACTCACTGCATGATCGATCGAAAGGCTCTCGTAGCCAACAAAATATCACCAGAGTATGTTGTGCTTCGCGAAACTATCAAAATCATTAACTTCACTAAACCTTAACAGTGTTTGTTTTCAAACCTTTGCAAAGATATGGACTCCGATTACAAAAGCTTATTACTACATGCAGAGGTAAGGTGGTCTCAAGAGGACGAAGTTTAAACGGATTATTGAAATTAAAAGAAGTTGTTATATTTTTGACTGAGCAGAAAACCGATTTGTTAATTTTTTTTATTAATGACTTATGGCTTTCAAAGCTGTATTATTTGTCGGATATTTTCGAAAACCTCAATGACTTAAACATGTCGCTTCAAGGAAAAAAACTGTAACACATTTATGTTAAAAGATAAAATTGAAAGTTTTACTAAAAAAGTTAACATATGAAAGAATAGGATGGAAAATGGTTCTTTAGAAATGTTTACAATTACAGATGATTTTATAATTGAAAATAACCGTCTCAATGATTTAATTGTAAGAGTTATAAACTGATCATCTGAAGTGCCTGGAGACACAGTTTCAGAAATACTTCCCTTCAAATTTTGATTCTAAAAAACTAAGTTAGGTTCATAAACCATACTCAATTGAAATCAAAAACGTCAGACAGCTAACATTAAAAGTTCAAGAAGAATTTGACGAGTATTCAAGTAACACAGGTTTAGAACTTGGGTTTCCTAAAAAACCATTAAATGAATTTTGGCTTGTTATTAAGACAGAATTTCCAACAAATTCCGAAATGGTACTAAACATATTTCTCCCATTTTGTACTACGTATTTAGGTGAAGCGGCATTCTCAGCATTGACAATTATAAAATCAAAATATCGATCAACTCTGAAAAACGTTGAAGATGTCTACGTCCTGCAATGTCAAATATTCAGCCAAGATTTAATTATTTATGTAAAAATAACCAAGCACATCCATCTCATTAGTATACCAATTTGATTTCTTCTTTAATAAATGGTAAAATTATATGTATACCAAAGAATTGTTTTAAAATAAATTTCTTTATGTTTTATTATCAGTAATTGTTTGATTTGTATACCTATTTTATATACCTATATACCCGGGTTGCATAGAAATTTCTCGGGCGAAAAGGGGTCGCGTGTGGAAAAGTTTAAGAAGCCCTGGTTTAGAACATCATTTAAATGCTCAGCCCACCTAGCCATGACAGAATCCTCACCTTCTATAACCTTACCTTGTTTTTCCTTCATTCCCTGTATGCCTGTTCGTTATCTACCACACAAAACATTAACTATCTGGTACAGCTCTCTGCTGTTGTGCGGTCTAAATGCTTCCTCGGCTTTGTCAGCCAAGCCATCAAGCCAAAGATTCTTATCAGCAGCTAACTGATCTTTTATACATTTATTAAGTTCATTGTAATGCTTTCTATTAGGACTAGTAGGGTATTGATTAAGGACATTCCTGCAGTTCTTTCTTTCCGAAATAAGCTCAAGTGCCTTATCACTCAGATAATTCTGTCTCCTCTGCTTCTTTTTTCCTAAAAGTGTATTGTTAGTGTCCAAAAAAAGCCTGTTTAAAATGATCCCATTCTTCCTTAACTTCAGTAGTAGTAAACATACCATGACTGTCAAAATGACTAAGTAACCTATCATGGTAAGCTTTGGCTATAACTGGGTCTTTCAGAGCTTCAGTATTTAAAATAAATTTTTAAACCCTAGCACAACACTTTTTAAGTTTAAGTTGGAAGACACTTTTAATAAGGTAATGGTCAGATCCAATTTCAGCTCCCCAATATGACCTGGTATTCCTAACAGAACTAGCCCATTTGCTGTTAATATATAATCAATCATATTCTTATGCAGCCCATCGGGTGAAACCCATGTGTACTTATGTATGTCGTGGTGTTTATAATAAGTGTTAGTTATTCTGACTCCATTGAGTTTACTTACCTGTAGGAGACGTTGCCCATTGCCATTGCAGCTACCAATACCAAAAGGACCTATTAATCCTCCCCAAAGGTCAGAGTCAGTATCAACTCTGGCACTGATGTCACCTAGAACAAGGGTAATATCTCCTTTCTTTACAGAATTCAAAATATCCTGAAGTTGTCTGTAAAACCTATCCTCATCCTCATCGGCATCCTCAGTGGGGGCATAACAGCAGATAACATTCAAGTCTTTAACGCTGGTCTGCAAATGATAGCTAAGTAGGCACTGGAAGGCGAGCTATGCACCAATCCCCTGTTATGATGCATAGAACCGGCCAGGCCTATTACCTAATGTCAGACCCCGCCTTCTCGTGGTGCAGACTGTTAGTACCTTTCAAAAGAGATACTCTCTTGTGGAAGTGAACGGAAGGGGAGGGCTACCAGATTAGTGTAGCCTACTGATCTGGACAACTATGGCTACTTTTCTTTTTTCCTACCCTGCTGAGGAGTGGTCAACCACACAGGGTCCTGGTGCTGACCATATAAACGCACTGGACTGGACAGATATATGGCTCTGAGCTTGATTATGGATCCTGATTTTGCTGCATTGGTGGGCTTCTGTGGAGGAAAAATCTTCCGCTGTGTTTTCTCTTTGTTTGTGGATTGGCAGCCCCAAGTGAATAGATTCACAGGATATGTTTATCAGCTGGTGGATAATCCTGAGCAGAGGTAATCGCAGTCACCTGAACTCTTTGCTTCTATTGGCATCGTCAAATTCTATATTGGAGGAAGTCTTCCAGTGTAGATGGCTTCATCCTTTAGTGGTGGGGGAACGGGTCTTTGCCCCATGTCTGCGATTAGGGGGCTGTTTGATATTGTTGGCATTCCCTCTCTTAATAAACATAGTTTCTTTACACATCCCAGTAACCATTTTCTCTCCATAGGAATGTGAGGACTCTGCATAAAGCTTTTTCTCTTGAAGTCCTCACACAAGAATTCCACCATCATAATTTAGATATTCTCGGCTTGCAAGATACCAGATGGACAGATAAAGGTCAGATTCTTAAAAATAATCTTAAATTTCCCTTTTCAGACTGGGACGACAATTAGCATCACCAAGGCGTGGGTCTGCTTCTCAGCAGACACGCTAGTGATGCTCTTCTAGGATATGAGTGCAAAAAAAAATTTTTTTTTCAATATACGATATAAAACTAATAATATTGGTACAGATTCCCAGCAATATTTTTAATTTATAACACTGTGCGGGAATTCGAATTAACCAAATAGATAATAAATGAACTTATTTATTAAATAAAGCAGTTTAAAAGAATTTAGCAATTATAAATGGATTATCTGAACTAATGGCTAATTGCTGTTGCCAAGCATCAATATAGAATGATAAAAGAATGTAACGCTTCAGATTGAACCACAGTAGTTTCTACATACAAATCGTTACACCGTTTCTTATCAATGTTGCTTATCATTTCGTTCACAATGTGCCCGCTAAAAAGACAACATTTCTCATAGACGACAGAAGTCATTTTAATTCTTCACAACTAATAGCAATAATCCTGGCTGAAACATTCACGTTTGAAACAAGTGTCCAATCCAAACAATTATCGACTGTCTTCTGTTATTTTCTTCAAACTTTGTTCTATTTACAATATATGACGTACATTTTCACACTACGTGAAGTGATCTCACGTATCTCGTAATAGTTACAGTCACACTGCCATTCTTTTATGTGCAATTTCGCTTCGATATTATGAGCGCTGCCTCAATCGCAAAAATAAATCAATATCTAAAAAAAAAAAACTGGATGAATGACTGCTCACCTGAATGGAAAGTTGGTGCTAATTTAAGTATAAAATTGCAAACTGTATTAATAAATAAAATATAAATAATAGCGAAATAAATGCAATTGTGACAAAATGAATGTTGCACATAAAAAAATTCAGTTTACACTTTGATAACAGATTTCATTTAAGAACAAATGAAGTTGGATTTAACGACACAAACGTTTATTTCTCACTAACGTTTATCGATGTAACATGGCAATAGAGTTTTTTATGACGCATGCGAAGTAAAACACAATCGAAAGAAAAAAAGTTATTGCCAACTGCTTTCATTTTTTCGCCAAGTTGGGTACTGGCGAAAAAAAACTGTAATAAACCCATTAAGAAGGTTTAAAATTCCAAAGACATTTAATCTTATTTCGAAAAAATTGTATAAAAAGTACTACAATTTCCAATCCGAGCAAAAAAGTTTTGAAACTGAATGCTAAATAAAAATATTTAAATTACTAAAATATGACTTGAAAGGAACTAATATCATTTTGAATAATTTAACACATTAGTTATTAAATATACTAGCTATTATGAGAAATAGATGACTGCAAATAATGCTCTAGAATCAAAATTAATTTGTCGCATTGTTTTATTATGAGCGAGGATTTTGTGGACAAAATGGGCCAAACGATTGGGTCACAAGGACGCTAAAGACTCAGAGGTGGGTATGGGAAGATGATCTGTTGGTTATCTGTTATGAGACAAGTGGAAGTCTCCATTGAGACCATTCATCGTGTTCATTAACGCGCATATGGTATGGAGCTCTCTTGCCCATGAAATCACGGCTGAACTAACAGCCCATTCTGGAGACGTCGACTAGTCTATTGGGACAGTTCATCAATTAGCTCTGCCTTTTCGATGGTTTTGCTTTCCCTTTTGCCTTTAGGTTTTTATAACCTGACAGTTCAATTTAATTTTCAAATTTCACAAGTTTATTTTTGCCTGCCATTTTATGTTTAATCTATAAAATAAATATTTTATATTTCAAACACATATATACAGGGTGATTCAAAACCCTTGGGCCAAACTTTAAGGGGTGATAGAACACACCTAAACAAGCACTTTTCATCATACAATGCATGGTCGGAACTCAAGCGATGAAGCGCTAGAGGGCGCTTTCCAGTGAACACTTATAAGCACTGTTTTCGCCCTCGTCTTCATTTCTACCGTGGATTTCTGAACGGATGAATTGTTTTATGAATCAGGAGAAGGCGGACATGCATTTCATGTATGGAGCTGCAGACAGGAATGCGAGGGAAGCCCAAAGACCGTACCGGGAGTGCTTTCCGACCAGACGCGTGCCTGATCAAAAAACCTTTCAGCGATTGCACCGGTATCTGTGCGAAACGGGCTCCTTTGTCAGCAGCTTGCAGGATACAGGGCGTTCAAGGAGTGTGAGAATGCCACGTGTTACAGAGGAAATTCTACATAGGGTTGGAGATCGTTCCAAATGTTGCACGCGAGCAATTTCCCATGCCGAGTGTGTCCCAATCGACGGTATGGCGAGTTCTACGAGACGAACGATTACACCCCTACCATGCACAGAGGGTTCACGTCTTGACACCTGCAGATTATCGGCCTCGTGTGGATTTTGCACAGTGGTTCCTGCAGCAGATTGCAGCGCAACCGGACTTTGATGCACATGTCAAATTCACGGACGAATGCAGCTTTACACGTGAGGGCATTTTTAATACCCACAATTCACATGTGTGGGCCACCAGTAATCCGCACGCCATACGTTCACAATCGTACCAATGGCGTTTCTCCATAAATGTTTGAGCTGGAATCCTCCATGACCATTTGATTGGCCTATACCTTCTGCAGCCCGACTGAAAGGGAGAACGTACCTCGTATTTTTACAAGAAGTCTTGCCAGAATTACTGAACAACGTCCCAGCAAACATTCAAACACGTATGTGGTTCCAACACGACGGAGCACCACCCCATTTCAGCATGGATGTGTTAAACGCCTTGGATTCTACATTTCCAGGACGATGGATTGGTCGGGGTGGTCCCATCGCTTGGCCGCCACGATCGCCCGATCTCTCATGTCTGGACTTTTTCTTATGGGGCCATATGAAAAACCTCATATACGATAGCCCCATCGATTCCAACGAGGACCTTGTTGACAGGATTTCTATTGCCGCTGCTGCTGTACGAGAAATGCCTGGTGCTTTCGCCCATGTACGCCGATCACTATGTCGAAGGTGTGAAGTCTGCATTAATGTTGGCGGTCGCTCTTTTGAGCAGTTTCTGTAATTTGTTCAATAAAATTCAGCACTTTCTGTTCTGTAATTTCTGCAATTATTTCAAACCTCTTCTGTCATTCTTGTGTTTCTTCATTTCCTGACACAGTACAGTACTGTGCAAATTAGTTGGGACAATAGGAAAATGCAGTAACAAAGACACAACTAAAATATTTATTTGTTTAATAGTGTACATAGTTAATAGTGAATGTGACCCTCTTTAGCTTTAATTACTTCTTTCACCCTCTCAACCATTGATGCCACTAGCTTTCCACACATCTCCTTCACTTCGGATCGTGGTACCAAACTTTCATGACACTTTCTATCATTTTGGTTTTCGTCGTGCAATCCATCTTAGATATGCGCGCTTTAATAATGGCCCACAAATTTTCAATGGGGTTTAGATCGGGTGGATTTCCTGGCTACTCCAATACCTTCAAATATTGCTGGGTAAAGAAGTTCTTAGCAAACTTAGAATTGTGGCATGGAGCCAGATCCTGTTGAAATACGTCATCGCCGTTAGGAAACAGGTTTTGCAGTGTTGGGACCATTTTCGCCTCCAGAACGCCTATGTACTTTTTGCTGTCCATCATTCCTTCAATGGGATGAAGCGTCTGTGGCCCGGAAGCTGTGAAACATCCCCAAAACATGACCTTGGGTAGGTGTTTGGGGGATTGCTGGATGTGACCGGATTGAAGAGGTTCTCCAGGCGAGCGGTGGACGAAATTTGACCTGTAGCCATGCATCTCAAAGTGGGTTTCGTCGGAAAATATCACCTTTCCCAATTCTCCACGGTCAAGTCTCCATGTTTCTTTGCCCAGGATAGCCTTATTTGCTTCATAGCGAGTGTCAAAAGCTACTTTTTAGAGGGGCGTCGAGCCTGGCGGCCACACTCCAGAAGGCCACGACGTACAGTGGAAGCATCTATATTAACCCCATGAGACACAATCTCCCTTTTGATATCTCCACTGGTCTTCTTTGGGTCTATGATACTAATTCTTCGAATTAAACAATCATATCTAGGGGAGGCTTTTCTTTTTCTTTCGCAATGTAATTTACGGGACGTGTCCACGGACCCTGTCTCCTTATGCAGCTTCATGATCCGTGAAAGGCTGGATTTCTCGACGCCAACTGCTTTTGCTATTTGCCTAGCAGTAAATGAAGTGTTTTCGCCTAAAGCGATTATTTTAGCTCGTTTACGAGGCGTGATGTCCATGATGTATTTAATAAAAAAAGTTTCCAATGAAAATTGTGAACTACTTACATAATCACGTCCTCAGCCTATGAAATATCAATTCCGACTAAAGTGGAAGTGTAAATAATAGCAGAGTAACACAACAGACAATTCTACACTTGCAGCAGAAGGTTACGAACAAGTTTAGACTTGCAGCAGTTTAGATTCTGCAGCGGAAGGGACTTAGCGTTCCTTCGCATGTCCCAACTAATTCGCACAGTACTGTAAGTGCTAACCCCTAGCGCTTCACCGCTTGAGTTCCGACCATGTATGTATGATTTTATGACGAAACCTGATTGTATGACGAAAAGTGCTTGTTTAGGTGTGTTCTATCACCCCTTAAAGTTTGGCCCAAGAGTTTTGAATCACCCTGGATGTGTGTGTGTAAGCAAAGATAAACTCCGCATACAGACTCCATAGCTGGAGTTAAGAACAGAGATTAATTGAGAAAAGTAAGTTCGTTACAGTCAAACAAGTTATAATTTAAGTAGATTCTTTTTTCTTTTTTCGAATAAGAAGATAACGCATGACGTCCCAGATATCTGTAATACGTGTTATTTCTCTTAAAGACCTGAGATTGAAAAATTAATAAATTATGTAGTTCCGTTTTTGTGTTTAAAATCTAATTTAAGAGGAATAAAATTTTCTAACAAGACAAATCTGTTACATTTTAAAATGATGCGAAAAAGAAACCCAGATTCCTTTCAACTGCCTCTGTTGTTCCAGGCAGACGTGCTGAAGTTGAAAGACAGATTAGCGAGGGGCAACGGTTCCCTCGTTGGAAAGATTTGCCGAGGGATTGAGAGAAAGAAGATTTAGGAAAATCCATTTCGGATTCATGTTTGCAGGGGGTGAAGGAGCAGAATTATTTCGCTCAGCAGAAGAAGAGAATACTCACGTGCATGGAGGCAGAGATGAGGAGCAGCAGCAGCAGACATCGCGATACCATGTCTTCTTCTTTTGCCTGAAAATAAAGAAAAAAGACTGACTTGAGAATCTGCTGCAATGGACAAGACAAGAAGCCAAACAGGAAATAAAAACCAAGTTAATATTATTTAATAGAAGTTGTAATATATCATTTACTGCCAAACATACTTTAATTGACATATCACAAGAAACGAAATTTGCATGTATTCAACTAATGTACTATCGTGCAATTTAATAGCAATGTGGTCAAAATTCAGAAAATGGGAACCAAAACTCAACTTTCATCTCTTAAATATAATAACTTATCGTTCTTAGGAAAAAAGCACATAAACGAGCTCATTTAAAAAGTATATTTGTAGCGTTTAAATTCCCTCGTTTATAGCTGTGAGAGTGGCGCGAAGTTTAACAGACTTTTAGTCTTTTTTAAAGCAAGGAAGAATAATTATCATCAGTTCAAAATTAGCATTAAGATAGGAAATCCATGAGAGACGATTTATGCAATTTTTGTGTTCAAATTCCTGTACTTAACTTTGCTTACCTACAATTTTGATCTGAATTTCTTTAAAAAAAGATTAAATATTATTTGATCTACAAAAAATCTCCGTTACAAGCAACCTTATACATTGACACACAATTTTTAAGCATTATGTCTTTTTTATAGATTTTTCTATATACAACATTTCATTATTAAGAATCACATATACGAGTAATTTATACATATGAATATAGTTTATATAAATATTATTTTATTTTTCGTTAGGTGAAATAACAGAAAAACAGCACCAGCTAGGAACTATTTAAAACTGAAAATCGCATTTCAATTGTTCTTAGAGTTATTTTTATTTCCTCTCATGGGGTTCAGAATCGTCTTTGACTCTAATTGTTTTTGACTCTCTTCGTTCTTCGTCCTTCCATCTCGCTCCACTTCACTCTCTTTGTGCGTGGGGCATCCACGTCCACTTCTCTCTCTTTGTGCCTGGGCATCCACGTCCACGTCTTGTGCTTGTCCACTTCTGTCCTCTTTCAGCGAAAATCGTCCACCTTACCTGCAACGACCGAAGTGCGCTGCTTTGTGGTGGCCACTGCCCCTTCAACGGCGATTTGTACAATCGACCTTTTTAACTTGCCATCGGATGATGAATCATTCTGCGGCCTGTGATCGGATCAGTTCTCTAATGCGCGGAATTCAATGCAACGATGGCGGAACTAAGCACACTCCGAGGGTCAAGACATTTGGAGCGATCAATGGATCCTGCCCGATTCTGAAAGGGAAGAAAAGCACCGTGGTAGTGCAGCCACTCACTAAGCCTATAAATGGAACTTGCCTTAGGATTAGAATAAGCAAGCAGACGGTGGAATCCATTAGGAAAAAGGAGGCAACGTCCGGGGATTCTCTGACAGCTGCCAGAGAAGCCCCCCCCCCCCCGCCCTTCCCACCTTCCTCAATCTCTCCACAAGGCGATGCAACTCAATCCTTTTGGCTGCGAAGTTCAATCCTTCTGTATAGCGACCTGTTATGGAGGGCTTTGGAAACACGTGACTGCGACTGTCAACATTTCCCCAAGAGAAGGTGATTCGAAACGAACTAAAGAGATGCGACGCATATTGAGATGAAGCTGACTTTTTCCTCTCAAAATTCTGTCACAAGAATAGGAACACGTCAAGTTAAAACACTGCGGAGATAAAAGAGAAAAGCCAAAAGTGCAGAAAGAATCCAAGGAGAAAATATATCAGGAACTAATATTTGTTTAATGTAAGTAATCGACAGTATTACAATTTTGAATATTGACATCATTTTTCATCTTACTTAGATAACATGTACCTTCCTTTTTGGTGTGTCCTTGCATACGCCATTGTCACACCGCATTCCACCTACGATACGAAGCACCTTGAATTCAATTTTTTACAGCTTCCGTCCCTTTCATCGCATTTCATTTCGTCATCGCTTTCAGTCGTTTCATTTCCTCCCTCACCACATTCCACCTCTCTGCGTTTCTGCTCTTCAATGTTTATTATCTATTTATTTCGCTTTCACGGAACTTTCACTTTTATGCTACTTTGAGGAGTACAATATTTAATTTTTTGTTGGTCGTAGGTTAATTCTTAAATATTTTAAAACTTATATTTTGTTATCTAATCTTACTCTGTATACCTTTATTGCGAACGTATTCTATTCTGCGATACTCTTTGTTGTAATCTCTCTTCATCTGAGCGCGCATGTTCTATTTTGCTTTTTCACTTTTTTCTGCTGATCTTTTCGAAACACACTCTTTCTTTGATGTAGTTCAAACGGAGTCGTTTTATTGTGACGTTCTGACCGATGACATGTGCAGAGATAGGTGGAGATTAGGAAAGGAACTTTTATGGTGCTCTTTACCAAGAGGAGAAACGTGGAGGATGGAATGTGGAAGAATGAAGGAAACTTGGTTGAAAATCGACCTGTTTAGCAAATGAACAAATATTTGCAATAAAATTTAGTGGGAAGGATGACAAATGAAAGTTTGTTTCAATCAGTCAAAGGATTGAACTGAAAATATAAACGTTATTTTGCATTATTATTCTCTAGAAACGAAATTGTTCTTAGAATTATGCAGTCACCCTTCTGACCTTCTAGTTTGTTTCAATGACTTTTCTGCAGCAAATGAACGTCTCTTGTGGTCAGAGGAAGCGAAAGGAATGCCACAGATGATCCCGCTGCTGCAGCTCTTCCTTCAGCTAATAGTCCATGTCGCTCCGGTTGGTAACTTTTTTTGTGGTTCGTCGTCTGCGACACGGACCATTACACACGCTTGAAAGCCGCGAGCAAAACTCGGCTGCTGCCTGTCAAATGGATTAAGAACCGATTGTGTTGGAAAGCCACAGATATCCGCAACTGACAGACAAGATGAGGCCAAAACAATACCACTTAACGCGCTCTCTGCCTTCTTCGTGCTCCACCTTCCACGATGCCGAAGAAAGAACACGTGCTGCAGGGTAGACTCGCATTCCTCGCACTCTCATTTCCATTGTTCCGTCATTTCGTCGCAAATGCCGCCGACAACATTCCTCGTTGCTATTGCTCAGTGTTGACAACAAAATTTCCAATCGCGATATGCTTAGAAAGCGAAATGATTGATTTCACAACAAAAAAAAAAACAGTTTCTCTCGTGTTCGATAGTTTTCTGCCGAGGTCGTCGTCATAAAAGAAAATGTCCAACACTTATTGACGAATTTCGTTGCGCGGGCAAACTACTCTGCTCTGAAAAAAACCCAAATCTCTTCTCGGGTAGCCATTTGACACACAGCTCTGCAGGATTTCTGCCACATTCGCCACAGATAACAGCTGAAAGAAAAAATTCAGGGAGATTGAAATTCAGGGAAAAGAAAAAATTCAGGGAGATTGAAATGAACCTCAGACGTCAGTGTCTGCATGTACCTGAACCAAAGACGTCCTTCTCTCGACAAAGACAGGAAGGCTATCCCCACTTGGGGCGACTTGAGCGCTCGCCTCAGAGGTGTGTGCAGGATGAATGATGCACGAAGAGAGCAGTTCGGAGTTGCAGCTGCTTCCTCAGAAGAAATTTCACCATTACTTTCATTAATTGAAATGCATACAATTAAGTCTCCAATAAAAGAAGCAAAAACCATGGATCTTTCCAGATCGAAAGTGAAGAAATTTAAATTGCAACGTGATATATGAAATCTGGCAATTAGTTTTACTATAGTCATTTTAGGGTCCATTCAGGTGAATTAAGAATTACACACTAACCAACAGAGTGGGATATATAATATATGGCTGATCAAAATATCCTCTTCTAGCTCCCTTTTCATTGAAGGCGAGGAGGGATTCTGAGGGTTATGAGAAAAGTTGCTCAGAACAAATCCCATTCAGGTTATTGCTTTAGGAAGATCCCATTTGGCAACGAAAGGTACAGATGTCTAACACTTTAGTTTCTGGAAAGTTAAAGAGATCATAAATAGTGAATCATGACTGATTACGGTTTAAATTCTACTGTTTGCTTCGTACTCCAATATCAGTTATGACACTGCCAAGAAAATCGAGCTGAAGAGTTCTCACGCGATATATTCAATTGAGGAGGAATGAAGCATCATCCTTGGGACCAGTTTTCATCACTCTTACATTCCCTCTATTGCTGAAGACTTTTCCATTAGAGTCAGAAGTTCGTGAGTTTTGTCGGTGGGGATGCGAAAGAGATTAAAGGCTCGAAGAAAAAGGGACACTCCTAGAATGAGGTGGGTGGACTATGTCAAACAAGAACTTATTAGCACATTAGAATTTCCCTACAAAAACCGTTGTTCGAGATAGTAGAATAACTATTTCTTCGCAAACTCCTGCTACTAGTGTACCTCAGGGCTCGGTTCTAGGACGATTTTATTTGATATTTGAGGAATGTTTTTGATATTGGTCTTCTCTTGTATTTGCAGATGATATAATTATGCTATAAACAACTGATTCTAATTCACAAATATATGCCTCTATTGAATAAGTGGTCAATAATTAATTAGGTTAGTTTGTAAAGGAAGGTTAATGTTTCTTTAGCTGCCACGACTGTTGTTAATTACAACACGAAATTTCATTATTTACATTGTCCTAACATATTAAGCTCTAATTGTACCAAAATCCAAATATTTTGCTAAAATAGTGGGTATTTGGGTACAAAATATTCGATAAGCATTTAACATGAGAAACTCAATTTATTTATTATTTTATGTTTATTATTTTGTTAATAAGTTGCAATAGTAAGTTAGTGTATTTTTTTGTTCCCAGAGAGTGCATCGATTTTAATACTTTTATTCACTCTCATTCACAATACGCTCTCCCAGTCTGCGGAGGTGTTTATACAAAATAGACACGACTCTAATAATAAATTTCTGTAACTATGAGACAATGCACGTCTTGTATCACTTTATCTCTGTTTTAAGACATGAAGTTTCTACACTTAAGGAAGTCATGTAGATTAAAATCTTGAAAACGCACGCCTCAAAATTATAAAGAGTGATTGAAACTTCACCTCCTTATTTCACAAGAAGAAATATCGGAAATTTAATGATATCACGTGTATTAAAATCTAGAGTTAAACATTGTTTCGTGTGCAAGTGATGGATAGAGAGAGTGATGACGCAGCTCTCGAATCTCTGGACCGTCACTACAAACCCTCTTTAACCTTGAAAGCGACACTGGATCTAAAAATTCTTACTATTTCAGAGTTCGACTACCCAAAATTGCTCTATTCACCATTTTCGGGCTCTCTGCAAACATTATATGGAAATCTGACCTTTGACCTCGAAGTAACCACCGCATCCAAAATTTCACAATATTTCTGAGATCTACGGCCCACAATACCCCCAGGCACCAATGTTTAGCTCTCTAGCTCAATTGGTAGATCCGTATTTGACCTTTGACATCGAAGGACCTGCCAGATCCGAAATTTCATAACTTTTGCGAGATCTAGATCCCGAAACACCTCCAGAGATACAATGTTTCATATTTTTAGCACTTGAAGAACAAGACATGACTTCTACATTTTACATTCAAAGATACATCGGAGATCATATTTAGGATTTTTGCCGTGATCTACGTCCCGGATTACTCTTAGGTAAAAATTTCAGTCTTTTGCCATTTCTATATCAGAGTTAAAATTGTGATCTCCTGTCATTCAATCAATCACAATTTGGATGATGAGAGAGTTTTAAAATTTTCTCCTTGGGTAATTTAGGTCGCAGATCTCAGAAGCGTTATGAAATTTAAGATCCGATGTCGTGTTCAAGGGCAAATAGGGGTGAAGGTAGAGAAATGGAGAGTCGCCGTATTTTCCTAAAACTAGATAACGTGGTCTAGTCGGATGTTTGAGGAGTGAAAAGGTCTGTTTGGCGGAAAGGCAATCCCATTCATCTGAAGCAAATGATATCATCTTGGTTTCAATTACACTACTCGACATAGAAAATGCCACAGTATGAAGGAATGCACGAAACGAAACGAAACTTACCACACGTGTAGAGAAATAGGTGGGAAAAAAGGGATGTAATTTCTGAGGGATTACAAGAATGAAATGCGGAAGGAGAGTATAAAGTGGCCTGAGTTAGTAGGTCGTATGACTGCCATGCTGTGCTATACATTCGGCAACACGGCATAGCATCGAGTGGAAAAGTCCCTGGATGGTGCACTGTGGTATTGCGGACCATGCGTCATTGACCTGTGCCCATAATTCATCGACATTGCGAAGGGTTCGTGCAGAGGCGTGAAGTCTTCTGCCAATGACCTCGCACACGTTCTCTATTCGGGAGAAGTCAAAGGATCGTGATGGCCAAGGCAACACCTAGATACCTTGTGAGCACTGCTGAGTGGAAGGACGAAGGGACCATATTTTATTCAGCGACGAGTCTCGCTTCTGTCTCAGCATCGATGATCGCCAATTGAGAGTTTGGAGACGATGTGAGGATAGGGGTTATTGTGTTGAAACTGGTGATCAGGGATACCACGGAGATATGGCAACAAAACGGGTTGAACTACCTCATCGTCGTGCTGTCATTGTACCCATTATGCGTACCAGTAGTGAACGGCTGTTAAAACTGATAGCACCCGAAATCTACCATCACACAGACACCTTAGAAATAAACTGACTGACGAGCCTTATGACACTCACGGATATGGCAGCAAGATCAGCCTAGTGGCCACATCGTCACCAAACTCTCAATCAGCGATCATCGACGCTGAGACAGAAGCGATATTCGTCACTGAATAAAATATGGTCCCTTCGTCCCACCACGCTGGCACGGCATCACTTCAACCTTGCGCGACGATGTGCTGCGGTGAGTGGCAGTTGTCACAATGCTGGCGAGAGCGCAAACCTGCCTCAGCCAATCTGCGATAAACAATCTGTGTCGACACGAAGATGTCCGTAACTGCCTGTACACCTCGTCGAATGTCGTCGCTGCTGTGGACTGTGGGGCTGCTACAGCTTGCCGTTGAATGTGACGACCGAGATGTTAGGACGTCCGCCTACGTGCACCGGTCTCACTACAGTGACACACGTTACCTTCCTCCACCCACTGTCACCAAATTCGGCAGACAATTGTTGCATCCCGATGCGTTTCCGCCGCGATGCGACCAACCAGTCATACATTACCTATGATGAAACCTCTGGTAAAGGTGTCTGTGTGATGGTAGGATTCCTAATGACGTCGCGCAGGCATTCTCAATCTTTACACGTGCTTTCGCCACATCTCTGACGCAGTGGTCCACACGCCGAGGTGAGGACGACAAGGATAATATCATTCGATGAACAGTAACATCATGCTTATAAACAAATTTGCAATCTATTGTGAATAGCCTTACCAATTCTTATAAACAAACTGAATACTATCATACATCAAGTAATAATCTCTTCCTACAGAAAAGTTAACACTAACTCTGTCTATTCGACTAACGTCGAATCATTTTTAAATTTAATTAAACTCTTCATTTTTTTATTGTCAATGTCCCTTGTCTAATTTAATGCTCATTTTTTGTTCATCAATGTCCCTTGTCTAATTTAATGTTCATTTTTTATTGTCAATGTCCCTTGTCTAACTTTCACTTCAGGCGTAAACCATTCTTATTTTCCTTGTTGTTAATTCATTAGTAGGATTTACACAAACTATTTAACCTCCAACGCACTCACCACATAAAATACTCCTTTTTTAACCACTTGTTTCGTGTACAGACTGAGACTAACTATGTCTCCTTTCACATATCAACAAAAACAACGTAACAATTCTTTCTTATTTTTCAGTTAGGTTCTTCGTTCCAATTCGTTGATTACGTAGTTCTCACGCAGAAGCAGAAGCGAGCGTCCACGACACGTTTCTCATAAATTCATTGCAGCACGTTCATTTGTCGCAACAATATCACTTAAAGATATCCGTTTAAGGCGGCGCTGCAATAGCATTGATTGATCCTATCAGAATAGATTTTATTTACTTGCTTTGAAAAGGAAACGAACTTAAATACTAAAGTTTGGTGGAAAATAGGATCTTGACAGTTTTGTGAGTAATAGGTCGCTGTTATCATGTTTACGGCTCGTTTCCTACAAATGTCCCAACCTATGCTTAAAGCGACGGCGCATTTCCTGACAAGCATCATTGAAAGAAAATGTTCGTTAATTTGTCTTCTGGCATCGCTGAACTCTGCCGACGTCGTGTCACGGCGTTGCCAATTCTCAGTCACTCACTCGAAGGGATTTTCAACAAGTGGAAGCTGAACTGCGCTCGAGCAGCGTTTAGAACTTTCTTTTCACGCGAATCGACATTCCGAAATTCGCCATTGCAAATCGCCGACTCACTCAACATACAGAGCTACACTGCAGACTACTTGGAAGCAATACACAGATTATCAGTAAGAAACGCGAAAATAATTCCGACATTAATAGTGCAATTCAAATCTATATTTGAGCGGGATGCATGGATATCGAAAAGATCAAAGAGAATTTCAACTTCAGTTATTGACCAAGAGATTGCAGGAACGTCAAAATTCTTGAACGAATAGTTAACAGCTTTACTGGATGGCGGTAATAGCAGCAAGGAGAAAAAATATAAGTATGTCTGGTGTCGTCATTGCAAAATCATGATGCGGAAAGCAGAGAGGAAAAAAAGTGGTTCAACTCAATACAGTGACTTTGAAATGTAAAAATTTAGAAATAGGTCTTATGAATATTACACCTTTAGATTTTTTTTTTGAAAATTATTGCGATACGTTTTACCTAGATAATACTACTGAAGCGGATAAGTGGTTTTCCACAACAACCAAACAACTTCAAGAAGATAATCAGTAGTTATTGTAAAAAATAAAAAAACAAATATTCGAATATTCTCAATATTTTTATATCCTAAAAATATCCGGATATTCTCAAAATAAATTTAAGAGAATATATGCATTTTGCAGATATTATCATACTAATAGAAACTAATATCACTAACAACGAAACACACTTGTATAAAATACAAAAAATTTGAACAGATCTTTAACAGAATCAAAGGAAAGATACAAGGGAAATAATACTGCATTACCATTAACTCAATAATACTAAAACAGTTACATGCTGAGATTCCACCTGAGAAATCTTTATACCTAAGAATCAAAAGGAATGATTCGACATATGTAAACTATTAGCTGTGTACAGATCCCCCAGTACAGATGTAAATTGTTCCTTAACAAATTTGCAAAAATGGTCAGAATCTACCTCTAAAACGAAAAACCAGATTACAAATCGGAGATTTTAATATTTATACAATGAACAATAAAAAACAAGGTGTAGAAAGATACTTAAACTTACTAGCTAGGTTTCGATCAACTCACTTTTGGCTTCGCCAGGGAAGAAATAGTTTTAGACCATTTACTTGCACTGACCACATAAACACTAAACTTGAAAAGGAAATCACAGCTAAATCAATAATACTGAGCAGAAAAATCGCGGATCATTACACAACTGCATTGACACTGGGACAACATAAAAACAAACCAATACGTGGGGTAACAGAACCAAAAAGAAAGTGCAATAGAAAGTACATTTATATATGATCACTAGGAAATAAATATAGATATTATATCAGCTAACTGGAATTTTCCTCAAAATAATTACCAAAATGATAATAGCATCTTTTATTTATTTATTTATTTATTTATTTATTTAATGTGCTCAAAACAGATCACTGATCCAATAACAGTGGACACATACAAAGAGAATAATTAAAAATTAGTACATATTAAGATACATAAACAAATCAGTACAAAAAAGTTAAAAGAGCTTATACCACATTTTGAAACAACATATACAACACACTTACATAAACACAGATAATTAGAGAAATAAAATCAAGAACAAATTAACATCATACAAGATATAATGCCATAAACATCATAACAATCATACTTTAAAAATAAATATAATGATATTGTAAATAAAAACAAGATTAAGCTTCAATTTTAATAAAGAATGGATTACACTAGAAATAGTTACACTAATAGGCAACAGAGACAACTACAAAAATAATACAAATAATGAATCCTACAAAAATATTACCAGAAACTGCGTAATTTAGTAACATCTGCAATAAGAACCCAAAAACAAATATATACTACAGACAACAGATGTTGACGAAAAACAATGACATGCAGCAAACCTGGATTTGATTCATCAGATATTGGAAGACAGAGATACTCTTTCTGTTGACGGAAATACTGTTAAGAATGTGACGAAAAATCTGTCCACTTTGCAAACTGCAAATGCATTTAATAATAATCATCATCATTCTCAAGCAGCCAAGGGGTATGGAGGTCCAACCAGACAATGCAAATTTGTTCTCCAAGCATATCTGTCCTGAGCTACATCTACTGCATCTGGCCATTTCACACTAATTCTAACAATATTTTCTAACAGATTCGTGAGCCCACCACATCCTAGGTCTCCCCCTATTTCTGAGGCCTTTAGGCACACTATCCATAACCCTATCCGCTAATCTATAATTATCCATATGGGCAACATGGCCAAACCAACGAAGTCTCTCCCTGCACAACATGCTGCTTAAGGGAGGTTGCCGACTCCTTTGCCTAACCTCATCATTACTTAAAAGGTTGAACCACCTAATGCCAAAGATACTGGGTAAGCATCTAGAATCAAAGGCATCTAGTTTCCTGCTATCTTGGTCACAAAGCATCCAAGTTTCACTACCATAACTAACCATAGAAAGAACCAAACTATTATACAGTCTAATTTTAGTCTTTAAGTGTATACGCCTATTTCTCCACACTCTCCATAGATTCTTAAAAGTCCCGGCAGCAATCCCTATTCGTCTGTTAATCTCATGCCGCACATCACCAGTATCTGTTACTAGCTCCCAAGATAATTAAACTGTAACACCTGCTCAAGACTGCAACCATCCAGATTAACTGAACGGCAATTTGCCTGACCAATTTTCATCACTTTCGTTCTCTCTCTATTTATAACCAAGCCTACTCTACTGGCAGTCTCATCAACAGCTCGAACGAAAGAGTTCATCTCATCAATATCATTTGCCAAAAGGGCTAAATCATCAGCATAATCTAATTCAGAAATTTACGTATCTCCAGATCATTTAAGGCCAAAATATTTTCCATGCAGTGAATATCGCATAACATAATCAATAACCAAACTAAAGAGAAAAGGAGACCAAATGCACCCTTGTCGAACGCCAGAAGCGATGCAAAACCAATTGCTACAAGCCTTACCAACTCTCATACACGACTCAGTGTTATTATAGAGAGTTTTCAGCCATACCAACTCTCACACACGACTCTGTTTGCTAACAAACTTGTCTGGTATGATAAGGATGATGAACCGTCTCACGATCAACCACAAATTATGACGATTAACAGAGTAGAAAGCCTTTTTTAAATCAACAAAGCTAGTAACCAAAGGCTTCTGAAACTCTAAACATTTCTCACGAATCTGCCTAATAGAAAAAAAATCTGATTAATACATCCCCTACTACTTCTGAATCCACACTGCTCATCACACAATTGCCAATCAATCAGATTCTTAATTCTATTAAGCATAAAGAACTTTACCTGGAATAGAAAGTAGGCTGATACCCCTACAGTTATCACAAGAATAGCGATCACCTTTTTTAACAGGATATAATAGCTCTGGTAAAATCCTTAGGACCATGCCTTTATTATAAAAGATATTCAAAATTTCAGTCATCTATGTGGTAACCGAAACATTCCCAGCTCTCAGCATTTTCGTAGAAATTTCATCTACCCCTATGTATTTATGTAGTTTAAGTTTAGAAACAGCCAAACTAACTTCAGACTGTGGGCCAACAGTAAAGCCAGTAATGCATCTATCATCATTGCAAACAATGGGAGTAGAACTAACCACATCGTTTAGAACATCACTGAAATGCTCAGCCCACCTAACCATGACAGAATCCTCCCCTTCTATAACCTTACCTTGTTTATCCTTCAATCACTGTATATCTGTCCGTTTCCTACCACACAAAACAACTATCTGGTACCTCTCTCTGCTGTTTTGCTGTCTAACTGCTTCCTCGGCTTTGTTAGCCAAACCATCAAGCCAAAGATTCTTATCAGCAGCTAACTGATTCTTTACACGTTTATTAAGCTCTCTGTAATGCTTTCTATTATTACTATTAGTACTAGTAGGTTACTGATTAAGGATATTCCTTCGGTTCTTTCTTTTTGAAATAAGCTCAAGTGCCTTATCACTGAAGTATTTCAGCTCCTCTGCTCCTTTTTTTCCTAAAAGAGTACTGTTAGTTTCCAAAAATTCCTGTTTAAAATGGTCCCATTCTTCCTCAACTTCAGTAGTAAGCAAACCATGACTGTCATAATGACTAAGTAACCTATCATGGTAAGCTTTATCTATAACTGGGTCTTTCAGAGCTTCAGAATTAAAGGTAAAATTTTCAACCTTAGCACAATACTTCTTAAGTTTAAGTTGCAAGACACTTTTAACAAGGTAATGGTCTGATCCAATTTCAGCTTCCCTATACGATCTGGTATTCCTAACAAAACTAACCCATTTCCTGTTAATATAAAATCAATCATATTCTTAAAGAGCACATCTGGTGAAACCCAAGTGTACTTATACGTGTCGCGGTGTTTGTAACAAGTGTTAATCATTCTGAAACCATTGAGTTTACTTACCTGTAGGAGACGTTGCCCATTGCCATTCCAGTTACAAATAATAAAAGGCCTATCACCCCTCCCCAATGTTCAGAGTCAGTAACAACTTTGGCATTGAAGTCACTTAGAACAAGGGTAATATCTCCTTTTTTGCCAGAATTCAAAATATCCTGAAGTTGTCCGAAAAAACTATCCTTCTCATCCTTATCAGCTGCCTCAGTGGGGGCATAACAGCAGATGATATTCAAGTTTTTAGTGCTTGTCTGAAATTTTGCTGTAAGAAACCTTTCATTAATGTACTCACATCCTAGAAGAGCATCTTTAGCATGTCGGCTGAGAAGCAGACCCACACCTTGGTGATGTTTATTATCGTTCCTCTCTGAAAAGAGAAATTTAAGATTATTTTTAAGAATCTGACCTTTATTGTCCATCTGGTCTTTTGCAAGCCGAGAATATCTAAATTATAACGGTAGAACTCTTGTGTGAGGATATCAGGAGAATACGTTCTGTGCAGAGTCCTCACATTCCAACTACCTATGGAGAGAAAATGGTTAGATCGATGTTTAAAGAAACTATGTTTATAGAGAGAGGGAATGCCGACAATATCAAACAGCCCCCTAATCGCAGACATGGGGCAAAGACCCGTTCCCCCACCTCTAAAGGCTGAAGCCATCTACACTGGAAGACTTCCTCCAATGTAGAATTTGACGATGCCAATAGAAGCAAAGAATTTATGTGTCTGCGATGACCTCTGCTCAGGATTATCCACCAGCTGATAAACATATCCTGTGAATCTATTCACTTGCGGCTGTCAACCCACAAACAAACAGAAAACACAGCGGAAAATTTTCCCTCCATAGAAGCCCACCAGTGCAGCAAAATGAGGATCCATAATCAAGCTCAGAGCCATAATTCTATTCAGGTTGGTATATATGGTCAGCACCAGGACCCTGTGTGGTTGACCACTCCTCAGCAGGGTAAAAGAAAAAAAAAGGAAAAGTAGCCATAGATGTCCAGATCAGTAGGCCACCCTAATCTGGCAGCCCTCCGCTTCCGTTCACTTCCACAAGAGAGTATCTCTCTTGAAATGTACTAACAGTCTGCAACACGAGAAGGTGAGGTCGTACATTAGGTGCTAGGCCTGGCTACCATTTACAAGCCCATTTAATAGTGGATACAACAAAATGATGTCAGAAATAATTAGAGAAGCAGGTGGAAGGCGAAAATTGTGAAATAAATTATAGGGAAAGAAATATCTCTCCCATATTCATATCTTTTGTGGATAAAACGGACATAATGAATATAATTAAATCATTAAACGAGAAGAAATGACATCGCTTTGACAATATGCAACAAAACATATAAAACATAACGTTACTGCAGTGAATGAGGCAATTAATAACATAATGAATTCTATCAGTTATACACAAAATATTGGAAAATATATATATTATAGCTTCTACAAGTTTTTCATAAAAAAACACCATATAGTTAGTGATTCAAAATACGGATTTCAAAAGGGAAAAGCACAACCATGCTGCTAATAAAGTTTACTGATAATGTATACACCGCTTTAAGCCAGGGAGAAAAGTCTGTTGCAATGCTTTCAGATTTACAGAAGGCACTAGAAGGCTATTGGAAGTTTCTGATACACTGCACCATGACATAATATTGGACAAATTGGAAAAATATGGAATTCGAAGGAACACACTGCTATGATTTAGAAGCTATTTAAAAAACTGACTCACAATTATGAAAATTGGCAAAACTCGCAGTTCTGAATGCATAGTAAATTATGGAGTTCCTCAAGGATCAATACTACGACTTTGCTATTTTTAACATACATCAATGACATGACAAACTTAAATTTAAAAGCAAAATTTATCTAAATGCTGATGACATTGTTTTGTCTTACTCCAATCAAAATCAATAAGTCTCAATACGAACAATTCAGGAAGACTATAACATTATTTCACGCTGGGCTCAACCATAATAAAATCTATTAAAACAGTTAAAAAACTAATTGATGCTTTTTCACTCACCAGGGTACAAAATCAAAACTAATTTTCATATAAAAACACATAAATTAAACTGTATTAATAAAGAACGCATGCACATGAGAGTAAATGTAACTGTGACAAAATTGATCGTGAAGACAAAATATTTAGGTTTATTCTTCGACGATACGTTTCGCTGGAATACACTTTCAGAAAAGGCATATGAGAAAATAAGATACTGAGCGACAGAAATATACAATCATAACACTACAATTATACATAGTAGACACGAACACATGTCTACTATTTTACAAAGCGGTCTATGAGTCAATTATAATGCGTAGGATAACAGTATATGGCACAGAAAACGTAACAAACGTTGAAAAAGACAGAAGGAAATCAATCTACAATAGCATTATACCTTTCGGCAAACTTTTACACTTCAAAACACCTGAAGAGAAATTCAATCATCTAAACATTCAATCCTTCACTAACTTATACAGACACAACATTATCTTTGACTCCAAAATCTCCTTGACAACACAAATAAAATAAATATCCAACGTTAAAGAAATACAAGATTGAAAGAAAATAATTATTATAAATTGCCTTGTTTTATTAATAATTACGGAAAATGCATTAGTAGTTACAAAATCCCACATATGTTTAATCTCTTGCGAAGAAATATTGAATCTCTAAAATGACATTCTCTTTTGAAATCGAAACTTTAAGAGTTTTTCAAATTAGATACTGCACATCAAAATTAAACTTTTTAAGAAAACACACAACACTTATGTACGTATTGTTACGAGATATAAGACAATGTATGTATTGAAAAGAAGAGGCAAATAACTGAAAATAATTTGCAATTAAATTAGTCTATATCCTGCAGATAAGCTTTAAACTTTGCGGGTCATCAGCAAGAACTCAACGATTGCTTCTAAAATGCATACAATATGACTAATAATATTTATTTAGAAAAAGAGTGGGGGAGGGAGACTGCACGATGGATTCGGAGAGAAGGAGACGTGCGGGAGAGGAGTAAAGGCCATTCGCCGAGTGCGCCTAATCATGCGCCGAATATTTGATTGGCCGACGTCCACAGTTGCACGAGGAAAGTGACTTAGAGGTGACAAGTCAGAATCCGGAAGCACGTGACTACACATCCTCCACGAGATGTAAAAGATATTGGAGTATGCAAACACGTGAGAGTCTTGCTGACTGGAAAAGCAGAGCACGCGAGGGAACGCGCTACACGGCTGCTCACGTGACGAACACAAACCTCGATGTGAGGAAGTCGCAGGAGGAGTCAACGAACGAGGATCGTCGCAGACATCGAGATATTAACCTCCAGCTCACTTCGTTAAGAGCAACGCTTGACGATATCTGACGCCGAATGTTTAAAGCTAAATTTAAAACAAAAATTGAAGACTATAATGTCATCTGTTATTACGCTCCAAGAGAGGGCTCTGATAAGAACGAGAAAGATAGGTCTACACACACTTTCAGAATATTTTGAATTCTGTCAAGAAAGGAGATATTACCCTTGTTCTAGGTGACTTCAATGCTAAAGTTGGTACTGACTCTGACCTTTGGGCAGGAGTTTTAGATCACTTTGGCATTGGCAGTTCCAATGCTAATGGGAAACATCTATTACATTTAAGTAAACTTAACGATTTACGAATAACGAACATATACTACAAACACCAGGACATTTATAAATACAGATGGGTTGCATAGGAATATGATGGATTATATTTTAATTAACTGCAAATCGGCTAGTTCAGTTAGGAATACCAGATCATATAGGAGAGCTGAAATTGGATCTGATCATTACCTGATCAAAACTGTTTTGCAACTGAATATTAAGAAATGTTCTACTAAGGTTAAGAGAATTACTTTTAACTCTGAAGGTCTGAAAGATCCAAATATATAGTCAAGTAATACTATGATAGGCTACTTAGCCATTATGACAACCGTGGTTTGCTTACTGTTGAAGTTCAGAGAGAATGGGATTAGTTTAAACAGGCTTTTCTTAAAATTAACAGTGCACATTTGGGTAAAAGGGAACAGAAGAAACAAAATTATTTGAGTGATAAGGCTATGGAACTTTTTTCTGAAAGAAGGAAGTGCAGGATTAATATTAATCAACACTCTACTAGTAACAGAAGGCATTAAAACGAGCTTAATAAACGTGTAAAGGATCAGTTAACAGCTGATAAGAATCTTTGGCTCGATAGCTTGGCTGAGAAAGCAGAAGAAGCAGTTGGACAGCACAACAGCAGGAGGTTGTACCAGATTATTACTGTTTTATGCGGGAACAAACAGACAGGTACACAAGAAATAAGGGATAAATATACAAGATGGTTGAAGGTGAGGATTTTGTGATGGCCAGGGTGCATTTTGTCTCCTTTTCTCTTTAGTTTGGTTATTGATTATGTTATGCGAAATTCACTTCAAGGTAAAGATTTTGGCCTTAAATGGACTGGAGATACGAAAATTTCTGATTTAGATTATGCTGATGATTTAGCCCTTTTGGCAAATGATGTTGATGAGATGAACTCTTTCATTCGAGATGTTGAATGTTGAGACTGGTAGTAGAGTAGGTTTTGTTATAAACAGAGAGAAAACTAAAGTGATGAAAATTGGTCAGGCAGGCTGTGATTCAGTTAATCTTAATGGTTGCAGTCTTGAGCAGGTGTCACAGTTTAATTATCTTGGGAGCTATGTAACAGAAAATGGTGATGTACGGCATGTGATTAACAGACGAATAGAGATTGCTGCCGGAACTTTTAAGAATCTATGGAGAGTGTGGAGAAATAGGCGTATACACTTAAAGGCTAAAATTAGACTGTATAATAGTTTGGTTCTTTCTAGGGTTAGTTATGGTAGTGAAACTTGGACACTTTGTAAACAAGATAACAGGAAACTAGATGCTTTTGATTCCAGATGCTTACGCAGTATCTTGGGCATTAGGTGGTTCAACTTTGTAACTAATGATGAGGTTAGGCAGAGTTTGCAACCTCCTTTAAGCAGCATATTGTGCAGAGAGAGACTCCGTTGGTTTGGCCATGTTGCCCGTATGAATAATTATAGATTGGTGAATAGGGTTATGAGCAGTGTGCCTAAAGGCCTCAGAAAGAGGGGGAGACCTAGGATGCGGTGGGCAGACAATGTCAAACAGGACCTTGTTAGAATTGGTGTGCAGTGGCCGGATGCAGCAGATGTAGCTCAGGACAGAATTGCTTGGAAAACTAAATTGCACTGTATGGTTGGACCTCCGCAGTCCATGGCTGCTTCAGGGTGATGATGATGATGAGGTGGGCTGACCATTTCAGAGCATTTCTAAATAATGTGATTATTTCTACTCACATTGTTTGTAATAAGGATAGATGCATTACTGGCTTTAATGATGGCCATATATTACATTGCGAAATGTCACTTTTGCTATCTCTTAATTAAAACTTCATAAATCCCCAGGGATGGATGAAATCACCACTGAAATGCTTAGAGCTGGAAACATTTGTTTTGTCACATGGCTGACTGAAATTTTGAATATTGTTTATGATAAAGGTGTTATTTCTAAGGATTTTACTAGAGCTATCATTGTCCCAATTTTTAAAAAAGGTGATCGCAGTTCTTGCGATAATAAATAGGGGAATTAGTTTACTTTCTGTTCCAGGTAAAGTTCTTTGCATGATTATACTTAATAGAATTAAGAATTTTGTTTAAGGATAACTGCGTAATGAATAGTGTGGATTCAGAAGTGGTAGGGGATGTATTGATCAAATATTTTCACTTAGGCAAATTCTTGAGAAATGCTTAGAGTTTCAGAAACCTGTGGTTGCTAGCTTTATAGATTTCAAAAAGGCTTTTGACTCTCTTCATCGACATCATTTGTAGTTGATTGTTAGATCATATGGAATACCCAATAAGTTAGTTAGTGTGATGAAAGCTCTCTATAATAACACTGAGTCGTGTGTGAGAATTGGTAAGGCTTGCAGCGATTGGTTTAGCATTGCTAGTGAAGTTAGACAAGGGCGCATTTTGTCTCCTTTTCTCTTTAGTTTGGTTATTGATTATATTATGCGAAATTCTTTGTAAGAGAAAGATTTTGGCCTAAAATGGTCTAGAGATTTCAAATTTTTTGATTTAGTTTATGAAGATGATTTGACCCTATTGGGTAATGATGTTGATGAGATGAATTCCTTCATTACGGCTGTTGATGAGACTGGTAAGAGTGTAATTTTGTGATAAACAGAGAATAAACTAAAGTGATGAAGAGCAGATGTAGATGTAGACTAAAGTGATGGCAGATGGAGCTTCAGTTGCTTTGAATGGCTGTACTCTTGAGCAAGTGTCTCAGTTTAATTATCCTGGGAGCTATGTAATAGATACTGGTGATGTGCGGCATGAGATTAACAGACGAATAGGGATCACTACCGAGACGCTCAAGAATCTATGGAGAGTGTGGAAAAATAGTCGTGTACAACAAAAGACTAAAATTAAGCTGTTTAATAGTTTGGGTGTTTCTAAGGTTAGTTATGATAGTGAAACATGGACACTTTGTAATCAGGATAAACAAGAAACTTGATGCCTTTAATTATATATGCTTACGCTGTATCTTGGACATTAGGTCGTTCGACTTCGTAAGTAAGGAGGAAGTTAGAAGAAGGAGTCATCAACCTCTTTTGAGCAGCATATTATGCAGAGAGAGACTGCGTTGGTTTGGTCATGTTGCCCGTATGCCTAGTTGCAGTTTGGCAAACAGGAGTATGAACAGTGTGTCTAAGGGTTTCAGAAAAAAGGGGAGACACAGAAAGCGATGGGCAGACAATTCAAACAGGACATTGTTAGAATTAGCTTGGAGTGGCCAAATGCAGCAGCTGTAGCTTAGAAGAGACACGTCAGGAGAGGAAAATTACGCCCTCTTGTTGGACCTCCATAGCCATGGCTGCATGAAGATTTTGTATGTATGTATGTATGTATGTATGTATGTATGTATGTATGTATGTATGTTATTGTTCAACAGGTAATGTGCGAGGTCAGTGAGATTTGAAAATCAGAAATATGCGGATAAATGAGAGAGCTAGTGATAGCTTAGTGGTTAGAACACCTGCATGTATCTGAGACGTATGGGTTTGATTCCTACTCATCGGTGAATTGTTATTTCCACAAAATTATTCCTTGAATTATGATAAACAGGTAATCTGCGAGGTCAGCAAGATTTAAACGTCAAAATTAAGTGGATAAATGACAGAGCTGGTGATAGCTTAGTACTTAGAACACTGCATATAACTGGGAGGTGTGGGTTCGAATACCTCATATTGGTGAATCATTTTTTCGAGAAAATTATTTCCCGAATTATTGGTTAACATATAATTTATAAATTTATTATTAATTAACTCTTGCATTATATTGTGTATAATAACATGACCAAGTTTTGTCAGTTTCTTACTTCAGGATAAAATTCTGCTGCTCTTTAAATTTTCCCGTTGAACAGAAATGATAATTTATCTGGTGCTCTAAGTGTTCAACTCTACATAATGCTCTTAGATTGTTGATTGATATTTTTCTTTGACTCTTTCTATCGGAAAGAAACTGTATTTTGGTTGTAAATCTGTGGTACACCGCCCCCCCCCCTCTTGTAATGGTGATAGGGTTCCAAGGGAGAAGATCCCTTTGAAAGGTACGTGCGTTCTTTCCTCTATGAGAAAGCGAGGTCGGACTTAACTTAAGACGTGTGGCTCATTTTGTGCCTCATTAGGAGAAAGGTGCACGGCTTTCTTTTCAGTGTATGCCAATATGTTTTCATTTTTTGATAAAGTGGGCTTAGCGGAGAAAATTGCAACTGAGGCATATTGGGGACTAGAACTTGGGATCATCAGGCTACAAGGCTCTCACCCTACCGAATGAGCCCGACTTGGCCCTGGCTGAATGGCGTGACTATTATTGCAGGATGAGAGACGAGTAAACAGAAACAGAAGCAGTGATCTTGAAGATGTAAGGCAGAATCTGGATCTCCTACCCCCGTACAACACACACAGAGTTTTAAGCCTTCTCCGATTTCTTTCAATACTCTTAGTGGTCAATTAAGTTGCGTTACCGTTCTCGATTTAGTCATTATCACTCCTGATCTGATCCTCTTCAAAAGAAGCAGCGCGTGCTCCTTCTTCAAAACTTGACTCCCTCCTCCTTTACTCTTTTCAGCTGCTTGGAGAAACTCTTGAGAAGAAGAGTTCACTACAGATGGATGAGCAGACAATGTCAAGCAGGACCTGTTACGAGTGATCTCGATTGGCCTAATGCCTCAGCTCGGAATAGCGACGTTTGACGAAGAAAGAGAACAATGCGGTTGGAGCTCCGTAACCTTTGGTTGCTCGATGTATTTGTATGCATTTAGCCAAGCGTAGCAATGGACTGCGGATGTGGGCAAGGTCGAGGAGGTGATCGCTGGAAGAGAGGTCACGAGGCCAAGTGGCGCGAACCGTAGCGATTAGGCGGATAAGATGATAATAAAAAAAAAGGATAAAGTTTTCAATATATTCTCTTTATCTATATCTGATGTTAGTTTCAAACTCAGTTCGACTCTCGGAGCACAGAGAGAACAAGACACTCGCTGAAGTGATACTGATGGGGGAAAAAATCATCCGCGCGACTCAGGGATTCCGGCAATTGAGCTAACACAAGTATTTAACGTTCTATGAGAGATGACTTCTGATCCTTAATAAACCTTAACATCCATTTAAATGAGTCTTTTTTTATGATTATTTAAACTATTCTTGGCAGAAACTGCACTGATATATTTCGTTTCACTTAGTTAAGAAGTCGTGTTCGTAAAAGGAAGTCATTATGTAGAAGATGAATGAAGGATGAGAAACGAAGAATAACTCAGAAAAGCATCTGGCTGTGGGGATCATGAAATTCTTTTCAGAAAGTAAGTAAGGCCGATATTTCAGGACTCGCTGTTTCAGGAATTGAATGCTGATGTTACAAAAGAAATTGTCTTCTATAAGGAACAACAATATTTAGAAACGCAGAATATTTTATTGGTTATCAGCTATAAGAGTTAAAAACAATCCTGCTTAAAAACACTTGGCATAAGATCTTGGTTTCAGATCCCACTCTGGCAATAAAAATTTCATTTTGCTAACAAAAATAGAAAGTTTGCAACTTAGTTTTTGGTATGCTATAACATAGAAAAAAAGCGGCTACTCGGAGCGTGAGAAAGTTTTCTATTTAAGGGCCACTGCCACAGTTGATTTAGCACTTTAAACAGTTATTCATAGTTGAAGAGCGACTAATTCGTTTTAATCTCTTTCACGAAATAATCTCTCGAGAAAAAAATTTCATGCGAAATAATTTACGAACATGAAAATGACATTCAGCCGATGGGTCAGGAGAGAAAAAGCATTTATGGCTTATCAAATGTTTACATTTCATTCACATTTTTAAAGGTATACATCGGAACCGTAAAATATCACAAATTGCCCGCAGAGTATGGAGCTCAAGTGCTAACGTAAATAAATAAACGCAAAATAAACTACAGAGTTTTAAATTGAATTTAAATTTTGCAGCTAAGATAACATCGTTTAATATTGATTTACTTCGATGAAATGAGGTTATCGGTATAATATTTTTGATGTCGATTCGCCAAAATGATATTAAATATTTTTCTATAACGAAGTGTTTTAAATCAAAATCAAGTAATAATATTTAATATCTCTAGTGATAAACCAATATGAAAAAAAATACAAAAAACTCATCCTTCTGCTTCCCGGATTCGATCTACTGCTTGCGAACCAATTGCTCTAGCACTTTAGCTAAGGCGTTGGCGATGATTCACACTTGTTTAAGTAAGATTGTGAAGGAAGGCTGTGGTTGTCGAACTGGGAGAGATGGTTGGCTGAACTGTCCAGTAATCAGGGGATTCCGTTGGTGATATGTTTTCACACTTTGCAGATTACTGACCGTATAGTTTCATAACTTCCATTATTGTGTTTTAAGGTTTCTTCCAATGTTTTCTCTCAAGATATAACCAACTTATTTTCCTAAACTATTTGTAGGTTACACGGTTATTTCTTTCATTCTCTTTTGAAAATTTAAATGCCTTCCACAAATTGTATTTGATATAGAAAGGATGACGCAACACAAACCTGTTGACTGAGTTCAGTTGGACTCTTTCTTTAGCTACCAGAGTTACGATCGTGAATTGCAAGAATATTTTTCTATTTTGGGCAAAATTTAACATATTCATAGCTTTCTTTCTTCATTAAATAGAGGTCATAAAGTAATAGGTATGTTTTTGGACGTATAGAAAGCTTTCGATAGTATAGATCACAATCTCTTATTACACAAACTTGAAAATTATGGGATAAGAGGTATTGCGTTAAGATGGTTTAAAAAATATTTATGTAACAGATAGATTATTACAAAAATAAATACTGTGTACAGTTCCAAAGGTGTAAACAATCACGGGCTGCCACAAGGATCTATCCTAGGCCACTTTTATTTCTGCTATACATTAATGATTTATGTAACATTAACTTCAACAGTTCAGTTTACTTATATGCAGATGACATAATAATAAACAATAACAGCAGAAAGACTTAACTCAATCAATAATCAATAACAAGAAGACTTTAATCACATTTTACGCTGGCTTAACCATAATAAAACATATTTAAATGAAAAGAAGACAAAATGGATGATATTTCCTTCTCGGGGCAATAGAGATGTAGAAAATATATTTATTAAATCGCACATATTGGACTGTTTACATAAAGGAAACACAATTATTGAAGATATTTGAAATTGTTATAAAGCTGAAAAGGTACGAAAGGTAAAATATTTAGGTTTATTTTTTGATAACATTTTTAGATGGAATAGCCATACACAATATATTTGTGATAAGTTAAGATTAGCTGCAAATAAAACTACATAATCTAAGATATACAATGGACAGAACAACATGTTTATTATTTCACAAAGAAACTTGTGAATCTATATTAAACTATGAAATCACTATACCCGGAACTACAAATATAACAAATATAAATAAAATTGAAAAAATGCAATCAGCAATAGCAAAAATTATAATGGTGACAATGAAAATGCTCATTCATAGACAAAATGAGAGAGATTTAAATTTTTAAATATCTAATTCAAATTTATATAACTATAATATTGCATTGAAAACTTTTTTACGATACTTTTAAGACTAAACCAGGAGAAAGAAACCAGATTGAAAAAAGGTAACTCTTTTTAAATTACCAAATATCAAAAATAATTATGGAAAATCTGTAAGTGAATATAAAATATTTTTCGTCTATAATTCGTTAGCTAGAAATATACTATGCATCTGGGAATTTTCGACTTTAAAGAGAAAAGGCTGTTTTTTTTTGAAAGACATTACATAATAGTGCTGATTTTAAATCTCTTTCGAATAGTCTTTTTTTTTAGTTTGTCAATTGATAGTTTCATTTCTGTCTATAGATACGTACCTTTAATACCATATACATGTATTTGCTTTCTGAACTATGTAACCAGATGATTCTACTATCCTTTGTTTAATTTTGTTTTCATTTGTTTATTTTTATTATCTTTTTTCACTCTCAAATTATTTAATCTAAGTAAATATTGTAACTTTTATGTTTCCTGCAGACAAGCTATGTAGCTTTGTGGGACAACTGTAAATCGTTCTGTAACACATTATTAGGAGAAAATAAAGATTTATTTTGAAAAAAAATGGATGACGGAAAAAAATTCAAATCTATTTTCTTAATCAGAATAAGAAGATAACACACGAATTCCTTACTTTCATTGAAGAAGATTTAATTTGTTATACGTTGGTTTATACGACAATGTTGTCGACGCTATAGCATCACAAAATAAATCTCTAATTGCATCACCTGATAATTAATCACTAATTGCATCACACGATAATCAATCGCCATTTGCATCACACGGTAATCAATCTCTAATTGTATCACCTGATAATTAATCACTAATTGCATCACCTGATAATTAATCACTAATTGCATCACACGATAATCAATCGCCAATTATATCACACGGTAATTAATCTCTTTGTATCACCTGATAATTAATCGCTAATTGCATCACACGATAATCAATCTCCAATTGTATCACACAGTAATCAATCTCTAATTGCATAACCTGATAATTAATCACTAATTGCATCACACGATAATCAATCACCAATTGCATCACACGGTAATCAATCTCTATTTGCATCACCATATAATTAATCACTAATTGCATCACACGATAATCAATCTCCAATTGCATCACACGATAATCAATCTCTAATTGCATCACACGATAATCAATCTCTAATTGCATCACATAATAATCAAATCTCTAATTGCATCACATAATAATCAAATCTCTAATTGCATCACATAATAATCAATCTCTAATTGCATCACATGATAATCAATCTCTAAATGCATCACATGATAATTAATCTCTAAGTATTTCGAGCAATGAGAGGACGCAAGAAACAACAGCTTTGATTCAACATTGCAGTGTCTGTTTGATGCCTGTGGTGGCGTTGTCAGACACGCGACCGACGCTGAACGGTTCGAGCTTGTGCTTCACGCGCTTAGGAGAGCGAAGAGACGGGATGAGGCACTAACTCACTTCCTTCATTCCTCGAACACGTGCTGCTTCTTTGCACCACCATCGATAACGATCCAGACCGAACAGGTTCCAAGGGCGGAGGACGGTCAGATGTAATCACAAACAAAACTGAATCGTTTTTGGCGCTCAACGAGGCCGAAAAAAAAGCAAGAAATGTTTTGCAATTATCGCCATTTCAGAAATGTTGCCTCAGAGCTTTAATCTCGAAAAGGCATTCGTCTGAAACATTACGGAGTAAATCTGATGATAATGTTTTAAATGAGTTATCATAACCAGTGCTCCGTGGGTTTGAATGCAATCACCTTTGCAACCACTCGTGTTTCGTTTGCTGAAAGAAAACAATCGCCAACGGTAAAATGAAATGATGAAAAATGACCAACAGTGGAGCATTTCATTTGTGTAGTTGGACTCAACAACACGGAGAAATTCTTATTAGCTCATTAACTAAATGGCTCAGGATTACATCACGTGATAAGCTTTAAAAATAATTAGGAAGTATGAAAAAAAAATCTAATTCAGGTTTCGCTGTTCATTTGTCGTTTTGCACTGCAATGCGGCACCGGAAATCTCTTCCGGCTAGAAACATCGCAAAACATTTTTTTCCCTCTGAAATCGCAAAGAAATATTTTTCCAGTAGAAGTATCTGCAACGAGGAAGATCAGTGCTTCGATTAGAAGCCTTTTTCCCGGAACAAATTACTTTCATAAAGCATTGGAATTCTCTGTGAGTATTTGCAACAGGAAAATGAACTCAAGCCTTACTGCGCTCCGATTTTCGATATTAAAATCTGTACATATTAGTAATGGCCTGCATTTATTATCACAAGTTCTTATCGCACTGCCACCCACTTTCGCAGCAGCTATTTTCTACCTTGCAGCATGAAGGTTTATGAGCAATGTGAAGACGGCCTCGCAACTCGATCACCTGAAATAGACTCCCGATCATTATGTCACGAGTCATTAAGAATATCTGGTTGGTTAAAATTTTTTTTTTTACACATAGTTTAAGCACTCTAAAAATCACTCGAAAAAAATGGAAATTGTTTCAATATTAAATCTCGAGTTGTCTCAAGGCTCAATGTTGCTTCTAATATTGCTTTTGATATATTTCAATGATTTCTGCAAATTGAAATTTCATGAAAAACAACTGCTTTTGCCAATGGCTTTCACTTACTCTACAAACGATGCCAATTTTAATTTGCCTCGGAACGTGTAGGAGGGTTGGAGAGGCCCTTTTCTTTGCACACACTGGGCTAAAAGACAAGGTCACAAGGACCCCAATGGCTCAGAAAAGATGACCAGAAGGGAACACAGTGGATAGCTGTTAGGAGATATGAGATGGGATCTCCTGTTGAGGCCATCCAACGCGTTCTTTAAATCGCGCGCACGGAAAGGTATCTGGAATGAGATCTCGCTTTTCGAAACAAATCATTTCACCACTTCGAGCTCTCAATGAATCAAAATCGGAATTTACTTCGTTCGAAACTTATATTCATTCGAACAAATTACTAGATATTATTAATTACGGTTTCCAAAAAAAAAAAGAATATTACTTAATTTTATATCACTCCAAATTAAGTTAGTGTTTTTATATAGGACACATGGCGTCTGAAGAGTTTAAAGCAGTTTTAAGAGGAAAAGAATATAATCCCGAATCTGTGTCAGTATTTCTTCTGGTCCTGAGATCTATTACGTATTTTGAACGATGATCGCATTTCGATCGATAACCAAGATTTTCGTATCTAATAACGTGTGGATCCACCTTTCACCTTCACAACAGCAGGTGTTGGAAATGTTCGGGTGGTATTGCGACCCACCTTCCAGGCCAGCCTCGGTAAAGCGCTGAGAGTTGCCGGTGGTGGATTTCGGGCTCGATGCTCGAATGCTACACTTCGTGTGTTCAATAGAGTTAAAATCGGATAATGAGAGGGTCATTGGGGGGGGGGGGGGGGTTATGAACTCACTGAATGCTTCTCCAAGCAGTCCTTCGACAAACTGGAGCGATGAGACGGGGCGTTGTGTTGTTGGAAGAAGGAATCCTGCTGTAGACAATGGATAGATATGAACGGGTATAGGTAGTCGGCGAGTACGTCAACATAGCCTTGGGTGGTGATGGTGGTCTCGATGGGTGCAAAAGTCCCCAAGGTGGACCATGTAAGCATGCCCCAGAACATTACACCGACCTATATAACCTGACTTGACAGTGGGGTCCATGGCTTCGTATGGTCTACGCATGGCCCCCACAAGGGGGTGGAGGGTGGGATTCTGAGAGGGTTCTACCTTGGACCCGGGATTAGGTGGGGGGGGGGGGGTGTCTGCCAGCTAAGTGAGATGAACAAAAAACAAAAAGCGACCTTATAAAATAGTGACTTTTGTTTTGTCCATCCAACTAAAATTAATTTTTTTATTCGGCATATTACATTATCCACTCATCGTACCGACTTTTTGTTTCGTCTTTGTGATTTATCGCCATTCATCCCGTGGCCGAGTGGTTAACGCGCTTGGCTACTGATCTACAGGACCTGGGTTCGAGCCCCGGGTAAGGCATGGATGTTCGTGTTGTTTTCTGCTGAGGTCCTGCCATCCTCTCAGATTCTTCTACTGTGGCATATAAACTGACAGGCTCCTGTCAGACCTCTGTGGCAAGCAGCTGCTTGAGGGGGTATTTATTTATTATTTATTTATACTCTTATTTATGCCGATGGACAACAACACGTGTCTGTTTTGATACATTTAAAAAGAAAATCAATCGCTTTTTGATTTAAAACTGAAATTTGCAAACGCACTTAAAAACGCGGCACGCGACAGAAAGCGATTACTGAGAGGGTGGTGTCTTTGAGCTTTGTCGGCACAGGCTTGCACAGATAGACAAGGCAAAATGAAATCTACACCGGACAAACAATTTATTTAGACTGTGACCCAGGTGGCTAGCGGCTTCTTTTGAAAACGCATTTCATTGTCACGCTCGAATATATGGAATAGACTTATTCTACAAGACTGGGTTGGTTTATTAGAAATAAAAATAAATAAATACCCCCTCAAGCAGCTGCTTGCCACAGAGGTCTGTCAGGAGCCTGTCAGTTTATATGAGGGGGTATTTATTAGCAGAAGGTCTGAGAGGATGCCTTATTCAGGGCTCGAACCCAGGTTCCTTAGATCAGTAGCCAAGCGCGCTAACCACTCGGCGATGAATTTATTTTATTTTATTTCGCTTGGAAAGACTTCTGAACCAATTTACGACAAAAAAACTGCAAGGCATATTTGCCAATATCAGCCTCGCCATTAAACTGTTTTGTACAGTACCAGTTACTGTTTCTTCAGCTGAAAGATCGTTCAGCAGACTGGCAAATTCATTGAAAACATGGCAAAGAAGCACAACTAGTGAAGAGCGACTTAATCATCTAGCAATTTTGTGCATCGAAAATGATTTAGCTAAGAAAGTTGACTTTACTGAAGTTATTGAAAAATTTGCGACGACCAAAGCTAGAAAATATATTTTGAGATAATTTTTGATATTATTGTAAGCTTTTTTTATGTAAATCCATATATATATTTTAATAAATATAAATATTACTTCTGTGTCATTATTTAAGCTGACTTATTTTATCCTAAATCCTGTAGAGCAACACGCTGCCCTTAACCTTAGCGGTAAGTAGGGATGTGGGGGCCCTAGGTCTACGCCACACACGCAATCTTCTGTTCCCGTGTTCTAGTTGGAACCTCCATTTGTCGGACTCCTAGCCGCTGATGTGCTGTTAACAAGGGTACTTAATAGGTACTTGACAGCTGCCATATTAGCCAGGTCGTACCTTCATACGTTGAATGGTCTTTGTATAGATCTTCGTAGTTGTTCTGCCATTGAATGCTGACGTTATCATTTGCACTATGGCCCTCCGTTCCGAAGTTGCAATACGGGAGAGGTAGCATTCACCTCGAACATCAATGGATCCTGGTTATTGCCACATTTTTCATGGTGGCTGCAAGTTTCGATTTAGTCCACACATCCGAAAATCGAACACAGTAATCTCAGACGTTCTGTAGTTTCAGATATGGAGACTTCTTTCTCGCACCGACTATCTGCTCACGACCGAACTTGCTCGGATCGCCGAGTTCACCCTTCATAACAATCGTAGGTACACTATACAGCAAGTAGGTATCTGACCTATTTATAGCCTGCAAGGGGTTTTGGCTGGCAGCATTATTGTGGCGGAGTATGACAGGTTTGTGGAGGAGTGCGCATAATAAATTGTGCTTTCAGTGTCTATAATGATCCAATAGAAAACAAGTTCACACGTGAAACAGCAGAAAATAATAAACGGTAGTTTTTTACCGTAAAGAATGCATTAGACAGAAAAGAATTCCTAGGTATATGTTTTAGTAATGAAATGACTTGGAAGATGCATTAATGAATTAAAATAAGCTTCTTTTGGTTTTAGCGTTCCTGTATGCAAATGAAATTATACAGCCGACCCTCGATTTACATTGGGGGGTGGGATGTGCGCTATTAATTATGCTTGTTTTACGTGGCCATTTTTTCCACATTAGAAAATGGTACGAATATGTGGGAAACGCTGCGTCAAAGCGCGTGCATACATCTTATTAATTAGGAAGGAAGGTTGGGTTGGGTGGTTTTACCTGTGAGGGCACTATTTTGCACTTCATGGGCTAAATGGCCAGGTCACAAGGACCCCGAAGGCTCAGAGAAGGTTGGGGGAGGGGACTCACTGGAACAGCTGTTGGGAGACAGATGGTAGCCTCCCTTGAAGGCCACCCAGCGCGTTCTTTAACATGCACAGGGAATGGCTCTCCCGTACACGGGCCCACGGCTTAACGTCCAGTCCGACGGACGGCGGCCTTTCCAAGCCCATCGGTGTCCCTTACTGACCGTGGGCAGGGCAGTAGGAATATCACTAAAATGATAATCATTTATAGTAATTAATCCCCCCCCCCCCAATACGGGACCACATTGTCGAGGTTGGGGGGGGGGGGGGGGGGCTTGAGGGCTGAAATGATGTCGAAGGCTATGCTGACCGGATTGGGCAACGGTCGGAAATGGCTAAGATGGATGAAGTTGAGGGTCCTGCTGACTAGGTCCGTGTCAGTTACTTACTGACGCTCTGAAAGACCCAGTTATAGCCAAAGCTTACCATCTTCTGTGTGGTTGACCACTCCTCAGAAGGGTAGAAAAAAAGAAAAGTAGCCATAGTTGTCCAGATTAGTAGGCCACAGTAATCTGGCAGCCCTCCGCTTCCGTTCACTTCCACAAGAGAGTATCTCTTTTGAAAGGTACTAACGGTCTGCACCACGACAAGGCGGGGTCGGACATTAGGTACTACTAGTAAAGGTGACCCCACTCGTAAAGGTGAGATACTTAAAAATAACTTTAAATTTCTCTTTACAGGGAGGGAGGATGGAAAGCACCAAGGTGTGGGTCTGCTGCTCAGCAGCATGCTACTGATGCTCTTCTAGGATATGAGTCAATTAATGAAAGGTTTCTTACAGCAAAATTTCAGACAAGCGCTAAAGACTTGAATGTATCTGCTGTTATAACCATGCCTTAACATGTCAGTAACATCTATAACTATGCCTTAACTGGCATAGTGGTTAGGCAGTTAGCGACTGTTCCAGCAAGGCAAACTTTGTTTGTTATGTTAGCTCTAACTAAGGCAGTGACTTCGGTCGTAGTAGGGCATATCCTTGTATGAGAAGGCCTGTAAAAGCTATGAGTAGCTTCTAGGATTCTTCTCTGTTCTATTGCGGCAAATCAAAAAAAAATGTTGGACAGGGCCCTGACTGAAGGGCCGGACTAAGAGTTCCAGTTACGGAAGCCGAGGCAACTTGGATTTTATATCCTTGTTCGTGGCGGTCCGGGACATAGATTAGATATAGGTTTTGACCGATGGATGAGCTTTACTCCTATAGTACTGTTCGCCATTAGGTAGTCAGGGATAAGCTGTATCTATATGGTACTATCTTGCCCCTGACCATAGATAATGGTGAATATGGCATTTCCCTATACTGGTAGTGCTTTAGGCGGAACTAGTGGGTCTTGTCATCATATATATATATTTTCCTATGGTAATTAGACAAATGTGAAAAAATCTACCCATCCACCTCCCGGACTCGAAATCGGGATCTCCTGGTTATGTGCCAGTTGCTCTTTATGGGAACTAAGGCGGCGGCAATTCACACTTGCTTAAGGAAGGTTATGATGGTTGTGCTACAAAGCCTTACATCGATTCTAGGTGTCGGGGAGCACAACATATCAAATAACAGATATCTATAACCATATATCAAGTAATTGATATCTTGGGTTATTCAGATCAACAGTGTCGAAACTGTAGATCAGGGGTTCCCAAACTTTTTCAGTCGCGTACCACTCTACATTACCGAGCTAAGTTCATGTACCACTAATTGGTTCCAACTTGGGGGTGTTAATATTTTACTATGGGTATTTGAGGTCTGTAAATGGTAGCTAGGTAGTCACTGGAAGAAGAGCTATGTTCCAGTCCCCTGTGATGATGCATAGAACAGTCTAGAACTAGTAGTACCTAATGTCCGACCCCGCCTTCTCGTGGTGCACACCGTTAGTACCTTTCAAAAGAGATACTCTCTTGTGGAAGTGAATGGAAGCGGAGGACTGCAAGATTAGTGTGGCCTACTAATCTGGACAACTATGGCTACTTTTTTTTTTCTATCCTGCTGAGGAGTGTGTGGTTGACACAGGGTCCTGGTGCTGACCGTATATACCAACCTGAATGGAATTATGGCTCTGAGCTTGATTATGGAGCCTGATTTTGCTGCACTGGTGGGTTTCTGTGGAGGGAAAATCTTCTGCTGTGTTTTCCCTTTGTTTGTGGGTTGACAGCCCCAAGTGAATAGATTCACAGGATATGTTTATCAGCTGGTGGATAATCCTGATCATAGGTCATCGCAGGCACCTGAACTCTTTACTTCTACTGGCATCGTCAAATTCTACATTGGGGGAAGTCTTCCAGTGTAGATGGCCTTCAGGCTTTAGTGGTGGGGGAACGGGTCTTTACCCCATGTCTGCGACTAGGGGGCTGTTTGATATTGTCGGCATTCCCTCTCTCAATAAACATAGTTTCTTTAAACATCCCACTAACCATTTTCTCTCCATAGGTAGTTGGAATGTGAGGACTCTGCATAAAGCTTTTTCTCTTGTTATCCTCACGCCGGAATTCCAGCGCTATAACCTAGATATTCTAGGCTTGCAAGAGACCAGATGGACAGGTAAAGGTCAGATTCTTAAAAATAACTTTAAATTTCTCTTTACAGGGAGGGAGGATAGAAAGCATCACCAAGGCATGGGTCTGCTGCTCAGCAGACATGCTAGTGATGCTCTTCTAGTATATGAGTGCATTAATGAAAGGTTTCTTACATCAAAATTTCAGACAAGAATTAAAGACTTGAATGTTATATGCTGTTATGCCCCCACTGAGGATGCCGATGAGGATGAGAAGGATAGGTTTTACGGACAACTTCAGGATATTTTGAATTCTGTCAAGAAAGGAGATATTACCCTTGTTCTAGGTGACTTCAATGCCAATGTTGATACTGACTCTGACCTTTGGGGAGGAGTAACAGGTCCTTTTGGTATTGGTGGCTGCAATGGCAATGGACAACGTCTCCTACATGTAAGTAAACTCAATGCTTTGAGAATAACTAACACTTATTACAAACACCGCGACATACATAAGTACATATGGGTTTCACCCGATGGGATGCATAAGAATATGATTGATTACATATTAATTAACAGCAAATGGGCTAGTTCTGTTAGGAATACCAGGTCATATAGGGGAGCTGAAATTGGATCTGACCATTACCTTTTTAAAAGTGTCTTGCAACCTAAATTAAAAAAGGGTTGTGCAAGGGTTATAAAATTCACCTTTAATACTGACGCTCTGAAATACCCAGTTATAGCCAAAGCTTACCATGACAGGTTACTTAGTCATTATGACAGTCATGGCAAGCTTACAACTGAAGTTGAGGAAGAATGGGATCTTTTTAAACAGGCTATTTTGGACACTAACAGTACTCTTTTAAGAAAAAAGAAGCAGAGGAGACAGAATTATCTGAGTGATAAGGAACTTGAGCTTATTTCCGAAAGAAAGAACTGCAGGAATGTCCTTAATCAATAACCTACTAGTCCTAATAGAAAGCATTACAAAGAACTTAATAAACGTGTAAAAGATCAGTTAGCTGCTGATAAGAATCTTTGGCTTGATGGCTTGGCCGAGGAAGCAGTTTTTTTTAAAGAATATAATGTTTATTCATAAGAGTAAAAATACAAATACATTTACAATTTGATCCGCAAAGCTAAATAACTTATCTGCAGGAAAATGAATAAATTATATTAAACCTAGGTCATTCAGCCACAAAAATGGTGTACATCAAATAAATCGACAAAACACAACACATAAAAATCAGCTAACTAGGAAATACCAAATAATTCTTTAATTCCATTTTAAGTCTTCTAAAAGAATCTATATTTAGTAATTCTTTTGGAATAGCATTAAACATAAGTGGTACTTGATATTCGGAGGTATGTTTCCCGTAATTATTTCGAAAATTTGGCAATTTGTAATAACCTTGGTTTTGAAGTCTTGTATTTTTGTTATGTTGAATTTTTAGTTTGTAAGTTTCGTAAAAAAATTTTTAATTATTACATTATATTTATATAAATTGCTGTAGGATAAAAGATTTTAAAATTTTAATCTATCGGTGGAAGTTTTATAATTTTTTTGCAAATGAAACGGAATAATATTTTTAGATATTATAGACTGCAGTTTTTCTATTTTATTTATGTTAGTTAAGTTAGTTGTTCCATGCACAATTATTCCATAATTTAAAATAGATTCGGATATTGCTTTATAAAATATTACACTGGTTTCCATATTTAATACGTATTTCAATTTTTGAATTTTTATCGCCGATATTCTCAAGCTTTCACATATGTGGGATATATGGGCATTCCATCTAAAATATTCATCAAAAATGATTCCCAAGTAATTTATTTTATTTACTTGCTCAACAAGTGGGCAACTACATAATGATTCATAATTTGAAGCATCCTTTTTTCTGCAATTTATTTTATGAGTTTTGATAAAGAGGTTTTGATGAATATGAAATCCTGGTGAATGAATAATCATCAGTTTTGTTTTTTTCTCATTTAAATAGATTTTATTATGATTTAACCATCTAATAATATTATTGTAATCTGTTTGAACCTCTGAAATGCTATCATTTGAATATTTCTGACTGTGTATTAAAACAATGTCGTCAGCATATAGATAAATAGCACTATTTAATTTTGTATTGAACAAATCATTTATGTATACTAAGAACAGTAAAGGACCTAAAATTGAGCCTTGGGGAATTCCATATCGTGTAATTACTTTTCTGCTGTAGCAGTTTTTTTATTTTAGTAATTCTGTATCTGTCTGAAAAATAATTTCTAAACCAATCTAACCATCTACCGCGATCTACCGTAATTTTCCTATTTATTTAGTAAAATGCTATGATCTATTGTATCGAAGGCTTTCTTTAAATCTAAGAACACAGATACAATTTTTTCCCTATTATTCAATGATTTATTAACATTATTTGCAATTTTGGAAATTAGTTGAATTGTGTTTTTTCCTTTTTGAAAGCCAAATTGATTTTCATTAATTATGTTGTGTTTAAGTAAAAAGTTAAAAACAGTATTATAAATATATTTTTCCATTATTTTCGAAAAAATAGGCAGAATTGTTATTGGTCGATAGTTAGAAAAATCCTCCTTAATACCACCTTTAAAAATAGGTCTTAAAATACCTGTTTTGAGTTCAGTAGGTATGTTCCCAGTAAATATAATCTGATTTATAATTTTTGATATAATATTAAGTAGCGCCTCTTTATTAAATTTTATATGTTTAATGCAAACTTTATCGTAACCAGGTGATTTATTGGTGTCTAGTGAAGTAATTATTTCATCAGTTTGTTTTTCAGTGATTTCATGTATATAGATAGATTTCAAAACTCTTTGCGTCATGGTTGGAACATAATTTACGTCGTCTTGGTGATTTGTATTTCTTATCTGTAAAATTAGTGTATTATAAATGTCATTGTAATTATTTGCTATTTCTTCCACAGATAATTTCTTTTTGGACATATTGTCAATTATTACATCATCCGATGATTTTTTCTGTTTTCCTTCTAATATTTCATATATTAATTGCCAAGTAGCCTTCATATCATTTTTTTCATTATAAGTTTATTTCTATAATAAAGTTGTTTCAGATTTCAGTTCAGCACAACAGCAGAGAGCTGTACCAGATAGTTAAAGTTTTGTGTGGTAGAAAACGAACAGGTATACAGGGATTCAAGGATAAACAAGGAAAGATTATACAAGGTGAGGATTCTGTCATGGCTAGATGGGCTGAGTTCAGTGATGTTCTAAACAATATGGTTAGTTCTACTCCCATTGTTTGCAATGATGATAGATGCATTGGTGGCTTTAATGTTGGCCCTATAACACAATCTGAAGTTATTTTGGCTATTTCTAAACTTAAACTTCATAAATCCCCAGGGGTAGAAGAAATTACTACGGAAATGCTTAGAGCTGGGAATGTTTCGGTTACCACTTGGATGACTGAAATTTTGAATATCTTTTATGATAAAGGCATGGTTCCTAAGGATTTTACCAGAGCTACTGTTATCCCTATTTTCAAAAAAGGTGATCGCAGTTCTTGTGATAACTATAGGGATATCAGCCTACTCTCTGTTCCAGGGAAAGTTCTTTCCATGATTGTGCTCAATAGAATTTAAAATCTAGTTGATAGTCAATTGCGTGATGAGCAATGTGGATTCAGAAGTGGTAGGGAATGTGTGGATCAGATATTTTCACTTAGTCAGATTCTTGAGAAATGTTTAGATTTTCAGAAACCTTTGGTTGCTAGCTTTGTTGATTTGAAAAAGGCTTTCGACTCTGTTGATCGTCATAAGTTGTGGTTGATTGTGATATCATATGATATACCAGACAAGTTAGTTAACCTAATGAAAGCTCTCTATAATAACACTGAGTCGTGTGTGAGAGTTGGTAAGGCTTGTAGCAATTGGTTTAGCATTACTTCTGGTGTTCGACAAGGGTGCATTTTGTCTGCTTTTCTCTTTAGCTTGATTATTGATTATGTTATGCGAAATTCACTTCAAGGGAAAGATTTTTGCCTTAAATGGACTGGAGATACGAAAATTTCTGATTTAGATTATGCTGATGATTTAGCCCTTTTGGCAAATGATGTTGATGAGATGAACTCTTTCATTCGAGCTGTTGATGAGACTGGTAGTAGAGTAGGTTTGGTTATAAACAGAGAGAAAACTAAAGTGATGAAAATTGGTCAGGCAGGTTGTGATTCAGTTAATCTGAATGGTTGCAGTCTTGAGCAGGTGTCACAGTTTAATTATCGTGGGAGCTATGTAACAGAAAATGGTGATGTACGGCATGAGATTAACAGACGAATAGAGATTGCTGCCGGAACTTTTAAGAATCTATGGAGAGTGTGGAGAAATAGGCGTATACACCTAAAGACTAAAATTAGGCTGTATAATAGTTTGGTTCTTTCTAGGGTTAATTATGATAGTGAAACTTGGACACTTTGTAAACAAGATAACAGGAAACTAGATGCTTTTGATTTCAGATGCTTACGCAGTATCTTGGGCATTAGGTGATTCAACTTTGTAACTAATGATGAGGTTAGGCAAAGGAGTTTGCAACCTTCTATAAGCAGCATTTTGTGCAGAGAGAGTCTCCTTTGGTTTGGCGATGTTGCCCGTATGAATAATTATAGATTGGCGAATAGGGTTATGAACAGTATGCCTAAAGGCCTCAGAAAGAGGGGGAGACCTAGGATGCGGTTGGCAGACAATGTCAAACAGGACCTTATTAGAATTGGTGTGCAGTGGCCAGATGCAGCAGATGTAGCTGATGAGAGATATGCTTGGAGAACTAAATTGCCCGGTCTGGTTGAACCTCCGTAGTCCATGGCTGCTTGATGATGATGATGATGATGATGATGATGGTTTGACACCTTGAAGGTATATGGATAAAGAGACGGCGGTTGCGTGGTCAGTGTAACGATGTTTCCTCGCCGTATTTATCTGATTTTCCGGACCTAAATGACGATTTGAATGTGAAATAACGAATGAAATATGAAACGATTATAAAGTGATGGTAATAAAAATACATGTGTAACACCCATACCTTACTCCGGACTCCAACCGAGAACCTTTGCTACCAATAGGTTAACATTCTACTATTCTGACCTTTCTGACATTCTACCAATAAGTTAGCAATTCCAACCATTGAGGCATTGAGTCAGGCTCTCGGAATGCAGATGTGAATATAAAACAAAACGAACAAACAAAAGAAAAATGCTTATTTATTAAAAGAAAAAATAACGTAATAATAAACTGGTAATAACTCAAAATAATATGAAAGCCTTTAATGCGAGAAGTGTGCTTGTCCAACCAAACATAATTGTTGCATATTTGGCTCGATTTGACGTAATCGTAGCCGTAAATTCGGATCAATGTTTAGTTTACTCCGAAATTTATTTTTTATATACATCAATGATGGAAATCCCGACTCGCACAAGTATGTCGTACTGAATGGTAAAAATTTTACCCCCTTATCAGTGATGAGCGGATATTCATTTCACATTGCTTTTCGTCTGTCAAAACCATTTTTCTTCAGTTCTTGATAGAGACTTCCATCACCGGAGAGTTCAAGCAGCTCTTCTTTTCCTTGCGAAGTCAATTACTCTGGTAACAGGGTGACATCGAGAGCAAATGGATCCCTAATCCAAAATTCCGCTACAAGTTTTCAGGAAAATACTTCTTGAAATCTGATATCAAGCTCTTGCAATGCTCCTTAATATTTCCCTCCAACTCCTTATTCAATGCAATATCATCTTCACTTAAACTTTCCAATAGCAGAAATGAAGATAAATTTTGGGTATTTTCTATTTCATTGATGCAAAAGGTCATTTTTTTAAAATCAAACTCTGTATTTTGTCATGAACATAAAACATTGTAGTGTGGATGCCCTGTAAATCTTTGTTGATATCATTGAGGCGGCTAGATATGTTTACAAGTATGCTAGCCTGGAAAGCCACATTTTATCTGCGAAGTGATAACTTGACTTTTGATTTCCGTTCGAGATAAATACATCAACTTCAGAATGCAATTCAAATATGCGTCTCTTGATTTAATAATAATTTGTCATTTTTACTACTTCATTCAATACTCTTGATAAATCCAATGGCACTTTGTTCTTGGCGAGGGCTTCACGATGAATGCTACAATGCAAAATTTTGCCTCAGGAGCAACATTTTTCATTTGGGCAACACCTTGCTTCCTAGTCATTGCACGTGCTCCATCGGAACAAACACCAATGCATTTTTTCCATTCAATATTATGATGCTTCATAAACACATCTAGTTTTTCAAAAATGTCTTTCGAAGTAGTTTGTCCTGGCGAGGCTTTGCAGAATAGAAATTCTTCTTTGATTGACCCTTCTTTTTGAAATCTAATAAATGTAAGAAGTTGGGCCAGGTTATTTATATCAGTGCATTCATTCAATTGAATAGCATAATATGCACTAGCTCTCACTTTTTCGATTAACTGTTCCAAGACATTTGAAACCATGTCTGAAATGCTTCGTGAAACGGTACTGTTTGATAAGGGGATGGTCTTCAATTAAGTAGCTGCATTTTCCCCGAAAATTGAAAGTACTATATCTGTAGCTGATGGTAGTATTAAGAGCTCACCAATTGTATGAGGTTTTCCTGCTTTGGCAATCCTTAAACTTATTTTATATGATGCTTCTGTCGCTTTCATATTAATTCGAGAACTGCTTTATTTGACATTTACTTGCTGACAAATCCGATAACACTGGGCAACAAATTTTCATAAAAGTCATTCCTCTGAGATAAAAGTAGCCATTTCTTAAAGATTTCAATGTGCTGAACACGAATATGACAACGAAAATGCAAAATTGATTACGATTTCTGAGAAATCCGCAATAGTTTCTTATATAATAAAGTAATACGTACATATGACATGTATCGGTAAAACTCCGCTTCTACTTCCGACGTTGCTCTGCCCGTCGCTTGTACAACTGCTCAGATTCATCGTCCAACAGTAGTTATCAGCCAACTTTGAAGTGGACTAGTTTCCCTGGTATCGTTTCTCCATCGTTGCAATGTCCCGTGAAAACGTTCACCGTTTTCACGTGAACGTGCAATGTCCCGTGAAAACGTTCACCGTTGCTCATCACTAACCATGACGAAGTTGTTGGGGAAGAAATCTAAGTGGGAATGGAGAAAGTGGATCTTTAAGGACATATTGCAGCCAAGTTTGTGATAGAGAGACAACATGTCCTTAGCCAGTTTCTTGTAGTTGTCTGCCCTGACATTCCCGAGAAATTTAGTTGACACCAGACGAAACGCGTCCCAAGACTTTTTCTCGTCACCCTGAAGCAGGTTGTCGAACATCTGGTCTCTGAACAGCTCGCGGATCTGAGGACCCACAAGCATTCCCTCTTTAATATTCTCTTCGCTGAGTCGAAGGAATTTGTCAGCCAAGTACTTGAAAGCTGATGCAGTCCGGTCCATGACTTTTACGAAGTTTTTCGTCACGATGAGTTCTTTGTGTAGGGACAGAGCAGGATTTTGTGCGTTTCTGCCAGTGCTGGGTGTTCCACATTTTTGTCTCCTACCTTTGGAGAATTCCTCTGAGGCCAGTTTCTCTTCACGCAGTGCAAAGTCTTTTCTTGGCTGTCCCATTCAGTTAAGAAACAGCAGTACTTCGTATATCCCAGCTGCAAACCCATCAACAGGGCCACTACCTTCAAGTCACAATGGAGATGTCAGCCATATTTGCTGTATTGAAGACAGTTCAACAGCTGTTTTAGGTTGTTGTAGGTTTCTTTCATGTAGACAGCATGTCCGACCGGAATGGATGGAAGTCGATTTCCATTATGCAGCAGGGCGTTGAGACTCAATTTCGAGGAGTCTATGAAGAGTCGCCATTCTTGAGGGTCATGTTTGATTCCGAAGGCATTCATTAGGCAATCTAAATAGGAGCAGAACACGAGGTCATCTTCCTCTCTGAAGTAAGGCGCAAAGTGCTCATGACGAATTCGAAACGAAGTCACTCGGAGATTTTCCTTGAGAAGATTCCATTGTTTAAGTCTTGATCCAAGTAACTCTGCTTTGGCCTTGGACAGCTCCAGATCTCGAACAAGATCGTTCATTTCTTCTTCAGTGAGAATGTGTGGCACAGATGATGCACCGTGGCAGATTATTGGATCATCATTAGACACCAAAGGTTGCAGAGAACCTGACGCCGGTTCACCTCCCTCCTCATCGTCTGAATCGATGGAAAATTCTTTTGGAGGTTCAGGAACTTGGGAAGGCGTTCGTCGTGTGGAACTGGTCGGAGAGCAGATTGTATATTCTGGTATGCTATTGTCCACTTCTTTTTCCTAGTGATGCCTCCCAGAAACAGGTGGAACCATGCAGAAGTAGCAGTCATTTGCGTGATTGCTTGGCTCTCTCCAAACCATAGGAATAGCAAATGGCTAGAAACCATGGAATAGCAAATGCCACTTTTTCGCATTTCAGAGACTTGGAAGATTTCTTGCACATGTACTGCAGCATATGTGTGGGTATATGTGGTTCATATCCTTGTCCTGGTCCCCGATCTTGCATCCAAAATAAAACTCATACACTGCTTTTACTATTGGAGTGATGACCCTTTTCTGGCTTGCAAACATCACTTCTCTGCAAATGTAACAAAATGTATCTACCCTATTAACACAGGTACGAGGCATCACTACTGCTGGATTAAAACTGCAAGGATCACTTATATTGTACTTATGACTCAGGGGTAAATGGGAGTCGTTCAAAAGACTTGCTCACCTTACGAGATGTCGCTTACAGCTAACGATTGCATTATCTTTTTTTTGGGGCGGGGGTGGCTCAGTCGGTAGCGCGCCAGGCTCGTAATCTGTAGTTCGCAGGTTCGAATCCCAGCTGGGTCAGCGTCGAGATTTATCTCCGCAAAACTCCCTGCCCACGGTCAGTAGGGGACTCCGATTTGCTTGGAAAGGCCGCCGTCCGTCGGATGGGACGTTAAGCCGTGGCCCCGTGTGCGGGAGAGCCATACCCTGTGCACGTTAAAGAACACGCTGGATGGCCTTGACGGGAGGCTACCATCTGTCTCCCAACAGCTGTTCCAGTGGGTCCCCTCCCCCAACCTTCTCTGAGCCTTCGGGGTCCATGTGACCTGGCCATTTAGCCCATGGTGTGCAAAAAAGTGCCGCTCAGAGGTAAAACAACCCAACCCATTATCTTTTGTCCGCGATCGTAAAGCCGCGATGTCATGACTCAACTACATTTCATCAGATAATGATGCAATACCTCGGGGGTTGTGTGTATGGCGGGCTGATGCATTACAACGCAATATGTTGCAATCTGGAGTTTAAAATACAGCGTTGCGAAATGGTTACCTATGTACTTAATGCGGACTGAGTCGTTTATACATGACCATCTCTGTCTCTTCTAAACAAGAGACAATCGACAAATTTTGTCATTTTCTTGTTCAGCACCTCGAAATTTGTAAAGCTTGACTATTTCCATTTCAAAGCCTTTTTGTGTGTTGCCCAGGTAATGTTTGTTGAAAATACTTCAAAGGTTTGTCTTTTAAATCCCCGTGCTGTGTTTGTAAATGTCGCAATGGAAGGTTTCATCCAATGGTTTGACAGCTCTTCGTAGCAAATTACACATTGGGGTGAAGGTGCATTTTCTTCCCCAGTGTAAGTAAATCCATAGGAACGTGGGATTGTATTTCCTTAAAACTGCAGCATGTTTCTTTTTTCAGCGTGTTGTTTTAGTCTCTGAACAGCGTTCCCAGCTGCATGGATTTGATGTTGAAGTGCTAGTTTCTGATTCTTGTACTTGATAGTGTTTTATTTTACGAGAATCCATTTTTGACCACTTATCCATATTAAATAGGAGTTTAGGCTTACCCTCTCATTTAAAGAAATAAATTAACTAGTTAAAAATAAAAATAAACTGAATAACACTTATAACAAATTACACAAAAACAATAACATTCGACATTGTTCTGCGCAACAAAACTTTATTCCAAAACGTACATACGCGCACAGTTCTCACTTCACTGGAATGTCACCTGTTGAATGTTGAGCTCCAGCAGTTCTCGGGGTTAACACAGCGCGTCGTCAAAGTGAAATTTTTTTCGATTTGTTTTTGTGGAATGTGAACCTTGTGTTGATCTAATTGTGTTCAGTTGAAAGGGAACATTCTAAGAAAATTAGTTATTGTTTCAAAGATGGCTCTTACGTTAAAAGATTTCTACGCACAAATATTGAGAATTGAACGTAACTGTTACAACAGAAATTTGAGCTGTGGGCACGAAATATTCCACTCGTTGGTGGGATGTTAGACCACTGTTTCGGTATTCCGTGTTCAGTGATTTTTATAGCAGAACGCCTTCTTTGTCGATTTTTCCCGAATTATATTTATACCTGCATTAAGAGAATTTTGTCAGATTGTTTTGAGTTAATCATTCGAGTTGACTGGCATCTTCATTGTGTGTTCATTGCTGGTGTTGCGGCGATATTTCGTCAGGCATTCATAGACGTCACATAAATGACATTAAAAATAAATGAATAACTTTAACGTTGACTTCCTGTCGCATTATCTCATTTTTGTACATTATATGTTATGTTTTCTATTAATCGACAGCGCACCACTGAGCAGCGGCTCACATACCACCTGTGGTACGCGTACCGTAATTTGAGAACCTCTGCTCTAGATGGTTTGGCTTATTAACAGTCTCTTCGCTTCTCTACAGTGCAATTACTTCACTGTATTAATAATTGGGCTACATCAATCGACTCTGGCCTTCTAATTGATGTTATTTATGTAGATTTCGAAAAAGGATTCGATAACGTAAAGAGATTACTCGCTCTCGAAACACTTCTTAGACTCGGAATTCTCCAGATCCTTGTAAGATTAATCTGCGCATTGCTCTCTCATCATCATCAACAAGCAACCATGGAAAACGGAGGTTCAACCAGGTTCTGAGCAATATCTGCTGCGTCTGGCAACTGTAAACCAATTCTAACAAGGTTTGACATTCTCTGCTCATCGCATCCTTAGTCTCCCCCTCTTTCTCAGGCCTTTAGGGACATTATTCATAACCCTATTCGCTAATCTATAATTATCTGTACGGGCAACATGGCCAAATCAACGGAATATTTCTCTGCATAATAAGCTGCTTAAAGGAGGTTGCCGACTGCTTTGCCTAATATCATCATTCCTTTAAAGAAAACATTCTTGGACCCAAAAAACCCAAAAACAAGTAAATGTAATTTAAAAAAATTACACCTCATGCCCAAGATACTGTGTTAGCGTCTAGAATCAAAAGCATTTAGTTTCCTTTCATCTTGTTTACAATGCGTCCGCGTTTAACTACTATAACTAACTCAAGAAAGAACCAAACTATTATACAGTCTAAGTTTAGTCTTTAGGTGTATACGCCTATTTTTCCACACTCTCCATAGATTCTTAAAAGTCCCGGCAGCAATCCCTATTCGTCTGTTAATCTCATGCCGCACATCACCAATATCTGTTACATAGTTCCCAAGGTCATTAAACTATGACACCTGCTCAAGACTGCAACCATTCAGATTAACTGAATCACAGCCTTCCTGACCAATTTTCATCACTTTAGTTTTCTCTCTGTTTATAACCAAACCTACTCTACTACGAGTCTCATCAACAGCTCGAATGTAAGAGTTCATCTCATCAACATAATTTGCCAAAAGGGCTAGACAGCATAATCTAAATCAGAAATTTTCGTATCTCCAGTCCATTTAAGGCCAAAATCTTTCCTTTGCAGTGAATTTCGATACTCAATAACCAAAATTAAAGAGAAAAGGAGACAAAATGCACCCTTGTCGAATACCAGAAGAAATGCTAAACCAATTGCTACAAGCCTTACCAACTCTCACACACGACTCAGTGTTATTATAGAGAGCTTTCATTATGTTAACTAACTTGTCAGGTATACCATATGATCTCACAATAAACCACAAATTATGAAGATCAACAGAGTCGAAAGCCTTTTTCAAAATCAACAAAGTTAGCAACCAAAGGTTTCTGAAACTCTAAACATTTCTCAAGAATCTGCCTAAGTGAAAATATCTGATCCACACATCCCCTACCACTTCTGAATCCACATTGTTCATCACGCAATTGACTGTCAACCAGATTCTTAATTCTATTAAGCACAATCATGGAAAGAACTTTACCTGGAACAGAGAGTAGGCTGATACCCCTATAGTTATCACAAGAACTGCTATCACCTTTTTTGAAAATAGGGATAACAATAGCTCTAGTAAAATCCTTAGGAACCATGCCTTGATCATAAAAGATATTGAGAAGTTCAGTCTTCCATGTGGTAACCGAGACATTCCCAGCTCTAAGAATATCCGTAATAATTTCATCTATCCCTGGAGATTTATATAGCTTCAGTTTAGAAATAGCAAACTAACTTCAGACTGTGCTATAGGGTCAACATTAAAGCCAGTAAAGTATATATCATCATTGCAAACAATGGGAGTAGAACTAACTACATTTGTTTAGAACATCACTGAAATGCTCAGCCCACCTAGCCATGACGGAATCCTCACCTTCTATAACCTTACTTTGTTTATCCTTCAATCCCTATATACCTGTCCGTTTTTTAACACACAAAACATTAACTATCTGTTACAGCTCTCTGCTATTGTGCTGTGAAACTGCTTCCTCGGTTTTGTCAGCCTAGACCTGTGAATCTATTCTCTTGGGACTGTCAATCCATAAACAGAAAACACAGAGAAAGATTTTCCCTCCACAGAAGCCCACCAGTGCAGCAAATTCAGGATCCATAATCAACCTCAGAGCTTTATTTGAGTCCAATTCAGCAAGTTTATAGGGTTAGCATCAGGAATCTGTGTGGTTGACCACTCCTCAGCAGGGTAAAAAAAAGTAGCCATAGTTGTCCAGATCAATAGGTCACACTAATCGGGCAGCCCTCCTCTTCCGTTGACTTCCACAACAGAGTATCTTTTTGAAAGGTATTAACGGCCTGTACCACGAGAAGACGGGGTCGGACATTGTTACTCGGCTTGGCCGTCTCTATGCATCACCACAGGGGATTGGTGCTTAGCACTCCTTCCAGCAACTACCTATCTACCATTTACAGACCTTGTTTTCCAACCTTCTCAACAAATAAGAGTTCGAGATGCCCTTTCTACAATCAAGGATGTCAGCAGTGGTGTCGTTCAAGGATCTGTTCTTGGGCCTATGCTTTTTGCATTGTTCACCAAAAGCATATCTTCTGTTCTACGACCAGTCGCCTGCTACGTATTTGCCGAAGACATTAAATTTTATGCCACTTCAGCTTGTGTAGACAATTGTCGTTCCATTCAGTTCGCATGCAACAATATCGAAAACTGAGCATATCCTCTGAGTTACCAATTACAGCAGTCAAAACCACTATTATTCACTTGAGTAGCTGCAATCATAAACAGAATTATCTTATAAATGGCTCCCTAATCATCAGTGTATCATCTCAATTAAAGTTGGGTCTCATTTTCCTTACAGTGCCAAAACATCACCAAGAAAACCAATAGTGTCGATTTCATGCATTTTACGTGCTACAAAAATTGCAATACGTTCACATTTTGAAAGGCATTTTCTACTTTTATTTGGCCTATTCTCAAATGTCTGTCTCTCCACATGGCCTCTGACATCACTCTAGTTGAACGACCACTCAGATGGTTTAGCAAGAGACTACCTGAACTTTCAATCTCTCCTCGTAGCCTGAGATATGGAAAGTTCTTAACATCCTCTCTTTGGAATGGAGGTTGATACAAGATCTAAAACTCTGTTTTGAAAACCGTCAAAAATGTTATGCATTCAAATGCAGCCGAGCGTTTAATTCGTATCTTGGACCCTAGTAGAACAAAGAGGCATCCTACGTGTATTTATATTCTTCATGCTAGAACAAATTTGGAACATCATTCCTTCATTATGCCGAGTTGGTCGGTCTGGAACTCCTTTACCTCCTGATGTTGTGATGCCCCCAACTTTATACATTTTTAACATTCGACAAAAGGAAGTCGACTTGTCTGATTTTTTCAAATGTTTTAAGTTTTAATTTTCATTTAGGTATTGTGTTTATATGTTGTCAAAGTGGTTATTGTAGCTTCACAACTATATCACTTTTATTTTCTCTCAGCCTTAAATTTGATGACATCTCTTGTGTGTACTTCTCTTCTTATGTCCTATTACCATATGGTAAATGTTTCACTCTTCCTTTCCAATCCTTGCAATTGCTGACCATTCAGCAATGTACTGTTCATGTGTTTATACACTTCACATTTTGCATTTCATGTTTTTGATATGTATTGAGCGGTGTTAGCATACATATTTGTGCCTTCCTCTAAATAGAATAAATAAATAACCTGGGATCCTATGGTAAAGCTTCACAGCACAACCTTTCTTAAGCAAGTGCGCACCGCCTTAGAGCTGAAATGGTAGATCAACTGACGCGCAACCAGGTGATCCCAAGATCGAATTCAGGAGGTGGACGGGTTGATTTTATCACACTTGCCTAATTACTATCGAATTAATTCCTCCTCTGCATTATTTTTCGCTATACATATTTATTTGAAACAACAACAAAGACAATATAGTATTCTACAGCAATGCTGGAAACGAAATATTACAGCCTATCTAAGAATAACGTAACAAATCCTAAAAGAAACGAACCAACGAAAATCTACAGGCTTGAAAAGGCGGTCGTCCATCAGGTGGTCCCCCTATGTAGGAGAGTCATATCCTGTGTAGTTAAAGAACATGCTGGATGGCCCTGATGGGAGTTTTCCATTTGTTTCCTAACAACTGCCCGGTATATTCCCATCTACTATCCAACTATGATGAGCCTTTGGGGCCCTTGTAACCTGTTCATTTAGCCCATCATATGCAGAAAAGAACCTCTCGGAGGTAAAACAATCCAATTCAGACAGAATGATCCTAATCGATGTTGCTTCAAGATAACGCTTCATCTCGAGCCCATTATGTGCCCCGTGCGCCGCTCACAGCAATATGTAATTTCTGCGGTGGAAAAAACAACTGGCGTCATGTAAGCGCTATTCTTTTCACTGGCAGTTCCGTGTCGACGAGATCCGCCCATGGTGATGATATCAGCAGGTGTCGGCAGAAGCTCGGACAAGGCACCAAGGGCACTTGGGTGCGATGCCACAGTGCTCAAGCTCGATCGACTCGAGTCATTTGGGTCAATATCCTCGAGTTCCGCCATTGACGAACAAAGGTCGGCTTACAGTGAAGTGAAAAAGCAAGTCTTCGATGACCAGAGAACATTCATCGATAGGCCAATAGAAGATGTTGCCTGCTCGTTGAAGAAGAGCCAGCTTTGATGGTTGCCTTCTCAAGACCAGGCAGGTCAGAAGAGGGGAAGTTTTGGCATTCTGGGCTATGACAAACTAACCCTCCCTTTATACAGACAAAAATTATATTGTTGCGAAATCATCTTAAGGATTTTAGCGCCCCGGGGTGTCGCCAGGTTTGTCGGTGCCGGGTTCTCGTGATGTTACTGATGATTGCTGCCGTTTCAGCTCGCACTCGATCTCTACTTTGGATAAGCACAGACCGCTCGTGCAGTGGGGCTAACAACGATCAATGAGTTAGTTTCTTCAGCTGCCGTTCGCGCTTCCAACGGCAGACGACTGATTTGTCTTGAGATCTGAATGCGCATTTGATTGACGCACAGCTCACGGCTCCTGTCAGACTTCTGTGGCAAGCAGCTGCTTGAAGAAGGTGTTGATTTGTAAGCTTTGTATAGAAATCTTTATTTTCTTCCCCCTCTCCCCAAGGTACATAATATATTGTTATACTTTGCTTCACCTATTCCCAAAGGGCAAACATTTTGTTGGGATCCTTGTTTGTTAACGCCATCTCTCACTGGAGCGGCGTTTGGTGTTTCTCTTCTCATCCAACGTGATCCGAGAAAGAGATAAGAAAGCGGAAGGGCAAACGAATCTCAACTGATGGTATCTTTTTTTATCATAATTTAGAAACAGAGCTGATTTTCATATTATGCAAGGAAAACTCTAGGGGCAAAGGCGGGGGAGGGGTGTCTGATGATGGTGTAAGGATCGGGTTTTCTTAACCGAAAAGACATTATTAGCCGCCCACACACACCCTTCTCAAGTCCTTCAAATAATTGTCTGCTTGTGACGAAGTGAAGGTAGAATTCCATCGTTGCTAGAACTCCAACACGCTCCACTGTTCACGTGCCATTCGCCTGTCATCACTAAGAAGGGATTACCTGAGGGACTGAATCAGAAAAGCGTTTGTGGTTTACTTTAGAGTTCCGTGAGAGAACTAAGCAGTGTCGACATTTAGTGTGAGTATGGCTGTGAATATCGAAAGAGAATGTTTTCTGCAATGCCGAGAGCAGGCTGGGGAGAGCTCAGACGGCAATCTGCCAAGCCAGGCCAGTTCATGATCTCTCTCAAGCCACGCCAGTTCATGTCTCTGGTTCGAGTCTCACATGCGCCAGAAGTCAGAGTTACCTCCTGCATTCAGCGAGAAAGCCTCATCTAATCTTCACCTGGAGTTCAGCAAGAAATCCTCACCTAACCCTCACCTGGAGTTCGGCGAGAAAGCCTCACCTAATCTCACTTGGAGTTCAGTGTAAAAGCCTCACCTGACCTCACCTGGAGTTCAGTGTAAAAGCCTCACCTGACCTCACCTGGAGTTCGGTGGAAAAGTCTCACCTAATCCTCACCTGGAGTTCAGTGGAAAAGCCTCATCTAACCTTACCCAGAGTTCAGTGGAAAAGTCTCACATAACCCTCACCTGGAGTTCGGTGGAAAAGCGTCATCTCACCCTCTCCTGGAGTTCGGTGAGAAACAGGGCACCGATGAGCTTGAAAACACTGCCGTTCATCGGATAGGACTTTAAGCCGTTGTCTCACGTGCAGAAGAGATATCCTGTGCTCGTTAAAGAACATCTAGGGGGTCTTGAAAGGAGGTTTTCATCTCTCTCCTAACAGCTATCCAGTGGGTTCCCATCTCCTAATTTACTCCGAGCCTTTGCAGTCTTTGTGCTCACTGTGTGAATGTGTTGACCAGAGGTCAGACACAATGCCGAGGAAATGAGATGCGAGATAATCCGTTGACAGACACAGAAACAGCTCCTACCCGAAAGGACTCTTACTGTGATAGAAAGCTTCGTTACTTTAGATGCCTGAGGGTCAGAAGTACCAGGGAGGATCCACAGATTCGTTATGAGGTGGAACTCGATGCAGACGACATTGGTTCGCAATCGGCAGCAGAAGCTCATGCTGTGAGTCAACAGGACTTGATATGCACTTAGAGTGTAGTTAGTTTATGGCCATCAGGCTTCGTATATGGGAGTGTTGATGAGAGATGTTGCAATTTGTGTAATGACCACAACAGCGGTGATTAAATGTTAATTTGTTTCTTATTTAAGTAAATTTGCCTCGAGTGATGAGACACTGCATAGTCACATGAGGACAATTGCATGAACTGTGAACTTCCGGACTTACTTCCTGCCATCAGAGTCCTAATAAAATTAACAGTTTATAACTGTTAATTTATATATATTTAAGGAACTCTAAAGTTAACTATATATTTAAGGAACTCCATGTTATATTAACAGTATATATAACATGGAGTTCCTTAAATATTAATAGATGGTAAAAAATATTTCCTAAAAACTTTTTTTCTTTTCTCTGACCACTATTTCTATTTGAGTTGAGATTCTTTAAGAGATAATGCCCTGTGTTGCCATGGGGGGGGGGAGGGGGGGGAAGGAAGAAGAAGGATGGAAACAGGGGTTCAAAGTACATCGCTTTCGATTCGTATTCCATCGAATGAAAAATTTAAAATGGGCAAACAACGGCGACTCTTCAGAGATCAAAGTATTAAAAAGAAGCGATTAATGCATAATTTGGGTATCGAAAGTGGATAGAAAATGGCCTTCAATTAACTCGGGCATACCGAATAGATTTCTAGGATGAAACTGAAACGATGTACATTTTCTCCCTGAATAATACTTCTAAAATTATACATAAATAATCCAGTAATAAAGTATCACAGGAAAATATCCTGTAGACAAGGAACACTTGAAATAATTAGCTGAAAAAAAAAACTGCAGGCAATCCCAAAAAGGTCCGGTTTGACAATATACACCCACCACATTCTAAGTCTCCCTCCTTTATTTTATTGAGACCTTGAGGCACATAAAGTTCATAATTTGTAGTTCTGCATGTGACCAATGCAATGCAGTCATTTCCAACGTAAGATATTACCTAAAATTGGCTGATATCTCTTTCATTTAACCCTTTGAAGCATAGTGGTTCCACACAGAAACCACTTACTTAAATTTTTATTTCTATACGCAGACTGGTTTTACAGCGAAACCACACTTCCTACATGGGTATTAGTGCGCCATCTATTATCACCATCGCAAATGATGGAGTATTGATACTCCATCATTTTTCTACACATAAAGACGGCCCATACCAAATGTCATTAATATCGGAAATAAAATCGAAATTCGTGCTTCAAAGGGTTAAACTCATCACTCGTTACATAATCAAGCGACCTAACACAAAAGAAAATGCGCGAGCACTGGAATGAAGAGCATTCACTCTCCTGTTATCTTACTTACAAAGGGTCATGTTTCACTACCAATACACTTAAACAAAAGCATCGCTGATATTATTACTGAACAAGCTCTACGCCCTGTCTGTGTTTATCATCACGGTGACCTCAAACAACAAATTTAAGATAATCTTTTATGACCTGATCAACACTTGTCCACTTAGTTTCTTACAAGCCCAGAATGTGTTGAGGTTGTGTCCCTGGAATTTCTGTGTGAGGACATCAAGAGAATAATTTCTATTTAGAATGCTCAAATTCCAGAAGTTGTGGAAATAAAATATTTGTTACGATGTAAGAAAAAGTTGAATATATGAAAAATGAAGAGCGAACATTTCATATCCTTTAAAATTTTCTTTATATTAATTTTACTGCTATCCACTATCATGGAATAAATTGCTATAATTTAACAGTCCCCTGATCGCAAGCATAGGGCAACGACCCATGACCCCACCGCTAAGGACTTAAGCCACATATGCTGGTAAGGAATTTCTGACACCACTTTGCAAGTAGAAGCAAGGCAAATATGATTAAGACTGCAAATATGAAGAAAATAATGGTTCCGTAGTACCATACTGTAAAAGAGAATTAACTGCTTTCATGAAAACAATCGGAGGTCAGCATTTGGAGATGCCTTCGCCCCATAATGGCCACGGAGCATTCAAGTCGAAAGCTAAGTGGAAAGATACTTATATATTTGCAGCTTTAATGTGGCTGTGCGACGACCATTAGGACCAATCGCTAGGAGCAAATCTCTCGTTGGGTGAGGCAGACCCAGTCGCCGCTGGCGTTTCATCAGAGGTCAGTGTGTTGCTACAAATGGGCGGATTACACACGGGTTGAGTGTCTACAGGGAGGGCTCACTCGTCCGTTGAAACGTCTTCTTTTTCGGTAATAGCGAAGGGATGCACCTTGTCTGTCACTGCGTAACCGTAGTTAATGGGTGCGGGCTGCACGTGAACGTGTCTTTGCCTTTTTTATGTCACGTTATGTACGAATGAGGTCGCCTCGGTGCAAGTGACCGTTGCTTCGGCCTCGGAGAGATTCTCACGGAGAAAGAAAAATGTCGTGACCTGGTGTCATCGGCTAATGTCAGAGGGGAAGCAGACGGAAAGATCGTCTTCGTTCGTCGATCCCGCGACATCCGTGTCATTGCATAAGATCCCCTCTAATTTAATTGTTGGCTTCGTTGAATTCTTTTCCAAAGTATGCTCGCTCACATCCACCGTTTTCATAGCTGCAAGAACAGAGATTGTTGGGATGGGATTCTCAGAGGATGTTGCCTTGTCGTTTGTCTGAAGTTGTAGCTTGAGGATTTCTTCGCCATAACGCTTTCGGAAAGAATTCCTGATTCAAAGGAAGGAAGGATCGTGTGCAATTCTGTTTTTCTCCAGTGAATTCATTGAAAGGAAAAGTGTTACAGAAAAGATTTATTTTCAACGATAAGAATCATTAACTTAGGAATGTTCACTAAGCAGCTGACTGAATCTAGGCATTTGCGGAGAACCATTCGTGGCCAACAGTTATATTGATTAAATCACGTTAAATCATTCGAGGCCATCATTAAAGATAAGGGATGCGATGGATTGCCTTTTTCCCTTTCAGCTCACGAGGAAGGAGTCAAAGACATCAAAAGCTCCATTAAAACGCTTCCCTCCGCCCCTGGGTCATTTTTAGAATTAACATTTGTTCACTTTGTTCATTTTACTTACGAGCCCCCATCCTTATGGAAGGAAGTTCTTACACGAGGAGTCTCATCATTCCCGAAATTTCTCACGAAACAGGCTTTGAAGTTTCTGAGAGTTCTCAGAAGAGAGTCCTCACCGTTTCTGAAAGAATTTCTCAGAAGAAAAACTTCATCGTTTCCCAAGATTCTCATAAGAAAAGGCTCACCGTTTTTGAAAGTTCTCAGAAGAGAGATCTCATCTTTCCCGAAGGTTACCACAAGAGAAGACTCATCTTTCCTGAAAATTGTTCGAAAGGATCTTTATTTTTCCCGAATGTCTTTCCCGAAGGCAAGAGAGACTTCATATTTCCTGAAAGTTCTTCGAAGAGAGTCCTCATCTTTCTCGAAAGTTATTACAAGAGAGGTATCATCTTTCCTGAAAGTTCTCAAAAGAGAGTCCTTATCTTTCCCAAAAGTTATCATAAAAGAGGCCTCGTCGTTTCAGAAATTGCTAAAAAGAGTGTTCTCAGTGCTTCTAAAATTTCTCAGAACCTCACAATGTCTGAAAGTTATTTATTTTTTTATTTATATACATCACTTACCTCTGCGCGTTTAGTAAAAACACTGCTGTCCCAAAGCCTTTACGGCAATAAATTTATAGACAAAAGTATAATAGCAAAATTAAACAATAAATTCAATACTCACACAGAGAGCGTATAGCGTAAATATGATTTTCGAAGTATCGGACTGCTGCGAGCCTATAACCTTTTCCATTGGAATATGTCCAAAAATGTAACGACTCTCAAGAGAGCAGAAGATAAATTCACCTTACGGTGAATCCTCTAAATAAAAAGTCCCGAAACGGGCAAGACAATGAAAGAGCAAAGGAATTAAAGGAACTACATAGATCGAAATGTTTTCCGGTGCAAACATCAATAGTGGGACCTATGCCGTGCCCGGTGTCTGTCAGTGACAATGATTGTCTGTCTGTGACATGCGGTCCGAGGGTCCTTTGACCTCGAATCATCTGACCGTTACAATACTGATCCTTCACTTACGTATCAAGAAGTTCACTGCTGAAATGGATAACTTCCAATAAGCAGATCAAGTAATGTTATTAGAATCACTAATATATGTCTTAAATTTAAAATAAACATAAAATCGGGAGCTACAATGCACTGTTAGCTGCTCCTACGTCACATGTAAGTCACGGCCCCGCAAATAAATATACTGCTCACAAAAATTAGGGGATATTTCATCGCTTCATATTCATTTTGAAATATCCCCTAATTTTTGTGAGCAGTATAGTTGCGTGTGGCGAAAATAGGCTGGTACGCTGTACCGGAAAGAAATTATTTGCCAGTAGGGCGTACCGGTAAGATATTTTTCGGTAGTGGGGGCAGTTAACGATTTCCCTTGCAACTTAATGCTCTTTCAACAGAGAAGTTAATTTGAACTTTGATTTGTCAACCCATTTTACGTACAAAAAGGTACATTAAACGTACCAAAGTGTAAAATAAAAAAAGTTTTCCTTTTTCTTCTTAGTGTAAAAAATTAATTTTTCATCTGTGTTTTTCGATTTCGGGGCAGTGGACGATGGACACCGATTTAATCACTTTTATGAATGGTCTTCAGCAGAAGGAATTCTCATTACTGCTCCCCTAAGGCAAGAAATATTTATGTGAATTTAAAAAGTTAGGTTGTTCTCCCTAGTCATCTAAAAAAAAAAGCAAGTTGCAATTTTTGCCATCCCCAAAACTTTTGAGGGTTCTAAATAGAAATGTATTCAGAGAGAATGCACACTACCAAATTCTACGACGGAAAAATATTTGAACAATAAATATTTAAGAAACGAATTTTGGTGTATATATTAATTTTTTAACAATAACTTTTAAAGACTTTTTACTTACACTTAATTATCAACTTCAATGAAAGTTAAAAAACTTATCTGCGAATACAACGGAATGAGAAGCATTCAGGTATAATAATATTTATTTCATGTTAAAAATCCCTAAACAATTCGCTGCACACAATTGCGTAAGGAGAAATAGAAAATACTCTGGTGCACTGTTACTTTCGTCACTATTATACCCCTTTAAGATGACTTCAGGGAAATAATCTCCTGCGTGTGATTTTCTACACATAACTATGTTTTGAAGCGTGTGTACCGGTAAGAAATAAAATCTGCTTTCACCACTGATTACAATTGGCCGGTGATGTGAAGGGGAGACGTTTAGGTACGACTAGTGCTGTTCGCAAGTTTGAAAACCTCTTCACTTGCTAATGAATGCCTGCTCACACAAGTTAATTTGTGCGTGAACGGTAACTAAATTCTCGCTTATATTTGGACTCCTTACGCAATTTTATATTGTTTACTGCCTTTTTTAATCTTTTTTCAACTTTTCCACTGACCATAAGTCATCAGCATAGATAGACTATTTTCTTATTTATATACTCAAGTAAATCAAATAGGTAGACGTTGAATAGAGATAGTGACAAGTTCCGCCTTGTGCAATTCCACTATGCATTTCAAATTTTGTAGAATATATTATCAAGCTTAGCTTGATACCACTTTTGGCTTAAATGGAATTAAATGACAAAATATATTTTTCAATTTATGCAACAGTTCTGCGATCAAGTTGAATCGAATGCAGCTGTTAAATAAAAAAGAAATTACTGCTACAGCCTTTTTGCGATAAGGCATTTTTTACATCTCCTACCAGATGTAAGATGCAGTAAGTAGTTGAAATTCCCTTCTAAATCCATGTACATGTTCTACAAAAATTTTTTATTCCAAAAACCATAATGAAAGAATTAATTTTTCAAACAAATTTAAGAACGTTAGAGGTAAGTGACACGCGTCTATAGGATTTAATATCTCCTGCTAGCTTATTAGGTTTAAGTTTATTAGGAAAAAAATATGTTTACAATTGATCATTACTGGGGATATTGCTTCTTTGATCATATATTATTTAAAATTGCTAAAACTTTGTATTTTTAATTTGTTGGTAGTGATTTTAAGAATTTATATGAGGTGTTATCTGCGCTACAAGCAGATTTTATGAAAGCATTTTTTATGACACATTGTAATTATTAATATGAAAAATCTTTATCCAGTATGGGATATTCTAGTCTATATATTTTCATCATATTTTGAACTTCTTTTTCAATGTCTTTATCAGATTTTATCTAAATATTATTATCTTTTTCTGAAAGTTCTCAAAAGAGATGGCTTCATCGTTTCGTGAAGTTTTTTCAAGAACATGTTCGGCAAAAAGCAAAAATAAGCAAAAAAAAACTGAGCAGAAAGAATTCGACATTTTAAAAAGAAAGTTGTTCTTCTCAACACAAAGGTCGGCGTCATTCTGAAACCTTTCCGCTCTCATGCCGTCTTAACATTGAAGAAGGAATTTCTTGACTCGTCTTCACGCCCCCCCCCCCAGCCGTTATCACGCCCATCGTTATTACAGACGATAGCGTTTCCCAGCATCGATAATTATTGTGATGAAATGAATTCGAATATTAATGTAAATTACGTTTCGGCGTTCCCTTCTTAAGAAACTTGCAAAATTACAGGAAAATATATTTTCGACAATTCAATATGTTTATTTGTTGTGCAATTCTTTCGCACCTCCTCAGATAACGAGGGAGGGGGGGGGGCATCTTATGGTTTAGATCTTCGTATGTGAATGAATTGGTTATATGCATAACATCCATGTCAGTATGAGTTTTACACTATTAGGACTAAATAGAAAGAATTCTTTGATTTATAACAAAAGAAGAAGAATACATCAGCGCAGATCTATATTTACTTTGATACTCTATTGGCTTACATGCAACAAAAGAAACCTTGCAAACAAATATTAAGGAGCGAAAACCTAAAGCATCATCTAATCCAACTGGCTCGAGATGTGTCTGCTTCGCTGTCATCATCGTTTGCTTCGCATTTCAGTTCATCGGAAGGAACTCTAAGATAAGCCGTAGAGCACGAGCACCAATAGTTGGCGCTCGTGCTCCTCTGCTTGTCATAGAGTGAATTGAAGTTCCCCCTGATCAGTAGAGTTTCGACTTAAGGTCTGAACCACACACCATAAACGTAAAGCTGATACCTCTCCTCGACAGATCCTAGAAGGTGGCTACTGTTTTTTTTATATACCGCTGCTGGTGTGGCTTATAGGCACATTGCACAGCAGCCGTCGTTGAAGCCTTTCAGCGTACGTTTCTCGTGATCGATGTCGATTCAAATTTTCTTAAGGATTAATCGTTTTCATTCTTCTGAGAACACTCATCTATTTTACTTTGGAGATTTAGCATAAGATAGCAAGGTTATGCAGCTGAAGAGAGATTCCAGTTCATCCCTCGAGGTGGGAAACTCATCGTTTCTCTAGTGAAAGATCATTGTGCATTATCGGTCATCAAGCTAAGATTGTGACCGGATTTGGGTTGCTCTTCCTCTGAATGGCGACCCTTTTGGGAACACAGTGAGATAAATGGTCAAAGAATTTTGGGAAAGGGGATCCACTGGACAGCTGTTAGGTGACAGAGGAAAGCGTTTCGTCATCACCATCCAGCGTGTTCGTTACAGTGCACAGAGTACATCTCTCCTTTGTGTCAGGGAGTTTTGGGAATGTTGCAGAGAGTGTGAAAAAAAGTGAACAAATAGAATTCAGGAAGCTAATGCGGAAGTCGTGAAGAGAACAAGCGATTCGCAGATATGAGATTATCGGTAATTTCGCAGTTGACAACGTTCCTTTTCGAAATTAAAGCCGATGTTTCAGAAGGATATGATGGCTTGTGAGTCAATGCCCACTTTGCTAGCACTTTCTTCCATAAGGAAGTTACTTCCACATAATTCATTTTCAGAGTTTTATTCACGTCATTCATCTCTCTGTTAGGAGATCCTTCTGGATCCCATAGCACTCTAATCACATTTCTTGTACCTTTAATAGTGATCAGATTAAAACTGAGAGCGAACACTGAGATAAGAGAGGGAGCATGCCCGTCCACGCCCACCGAGTTAGTAAGTCGTCGGTTTCCGAGCCAGATGCAAGAGTCAATGGCCTCTAACTACATTACTGGTAGAAATGACGCTTAATAGTCTTCGCATCTCGGCGTTTCTGGAGAGAGTCCAGAAGCACGTGCAGTTCCCATCACCCACCTGTGTGCCCTACTGGTCTCTGCCTCGTCTGCGATGCCATCGACGTCCTCGCTAATTGCTTCTCGTTTGCCAGTTGCAAAGATTCGCGATAATGTCTCCTGCCAGGTCCATCAACGGCTTCCCCCCACCCCCTCGTGATCTTCGTAATGGAGCCACGTCTCAACCCCTATCTGTACGGACGTGTCGGTGCGTGCATCTGGCGATGCCGTACCTCATGGCCCGGCCATAGGTGGGTGGCAGAGAGCAGCATGCACGTGTGCATCGGAAAGAGAAAGAAGTCGGTGGCTGACGCCGACAAACGAAGGTCAACAGAAGAGCACCGGCGACACTCGTGCTCACGGGGAGACGGAGAATGGTGAACAGCAGGAACCTAGTGACACACCTCGAGGGCAATGGAAAGATCCCGACAGTCGGCGTCTGTAAGGCCGTCGCAAACTTTTCTCTAATTCACTGATGGAGATGCATTTTAAATCAGTAGTCATACAGACTAGAGAGCAGACTAGCAGAGAAAATATCTTTGAAACTGAACTTTCTTAAACATGAAAAAAACCTTCGATGAAAGTTGTTTATACACGAAGCTTTGCTTTTAGAGTATTAAATCATCAGAGACAAAACTGGAGTACACGAAATATCAGACGTTTTCCAAGAGACATAAGGTTACCGGAAAACATTTTGCTATATGAAACATTATTTACTACCCATTTCACATTTTTGTCAAGTAAATTATAGAAAATGGTTCCTTTTAACCTAAAACTTTTGAATTGCAACAATATTTTAATTAGTATCAAGGACTGCGCTGTAAATAGTTCTGAGGTGGAGGAATTTTTCGGTATGTAATTTACTACAGTGGACTTTCGTTATAGCGCTGCTCGCTATACCGCGCACTCAGTTATAGCGCGGGCGATGTTCGCGATAAGTTCAAACATGTTTATACAGGTCCGTGCGGCGTTAGTGAGTATCGCATTTTATTGTTACTGCGTATTGAGTAATTGTGTATGTATTGATTTCCTGCATGTATTTTGAATAGTGCTTAATTATTGTATGCATGATGAGTAAAAGAAAAGCTTACAGTGTGAAATTTATTGTGTCGCCACCGCGCCGCTCGGTATAACGCGGTTCACCTTATAACGCGGGTGTTGTTTCCCGCCCGACATGCGCGTTATATCGGGGGTCCACTGTATTTACTGTTGCAAGTTTTTGCCATTTCCGTTGGCTCGTTATGCTTCATTTTGCCTCTACTGAAAGAGTTATGCTTTCAATTAAAATTTAGCATGTGTTGTTAAAGATTACGGTTGTTATATATTTTATAATTTCTAAAGTATTCATATAAATATTTATATCTCACAAACGAGCATTGTCTCGAGTGGAATTATCTGATTGAAAGCATTGTTGCGAATTTTAAAATGGATAGGCACTGAGCGTGAGTATTAATAACTATATTTTAAAATCAATTACAATACAATGCAAAGTGTTACAAAAATATGGATGAAGTATTTTATAAACAAATTAACTACTATCATACATAAGTCATTAACCTTTTTCTACAGAGTATACAATATCAGCTCTGTCTGTTCTACTAAAATACTACCTCTTCACTTTGTTTACCGTGTCACTTGAATACCTTCAGACGTAAACAAACTATCGTCCTGTGCTAGTTCACTAAACTTTTATTACTAACAACAGAAAACAAACACCTGCGCACACACTAATAAATATACTAATTGTTTTCACTTAACGCGCACTGACTCATACAAATGAACGTCCTTTCAGATCTCACAACTTTAACACACTGCACTGCTATCTTTTTTTATTCTTCCGAATCGTTCTCTGTTATGAATATATTCTTTGAAATAATTCTTTGGCTAAATTGAATCTCACGTAGAAGCACACACGAGTGTTCAAGTCACGTTAAGTCATGAAGTCACTGTTGCTGGTTCATCTGTGTAACACTGCCCCCTCCTTAAGTCTTGTTCGTCCCGAACAATTCTGGATTCCGAAGTTTCTTCAGTTCTTCGATGAAACGGGGCCAAACGATCCACATAAACCACCTTGCACTTTGTAGCTGGACGTCGACGAATGCGATACACCACGTCGTTAATCCTGTTAACTATCGTATATGGACCTTCCCAAGGTTTCTGAAGTTTTGGAGATAGCCTCTTCTTTCTATGTGGATTGTATAGCCAGACAAGATCTCCTTGATTGAAAACAGTTCCATTTATTTTACTGTCGTATCTTGTTTTGGTTCTGTCGTTTGCTAAGTTGATGTTATGTCTAATGGAGTGATGGATTTCTTCTAGTCGTTGTTGTAATTCTTGTACGTATTGTGGAGTGGACACAGGCATTGCTTTGGACCGACCATATAAATGGTCACAGGGAAGACGTAATTCTCTTCCAAAAAGCATCATGGAAGGTGTCTGTCCAGTTGTCTCATGCACTGCCGTTCTCTATGCCAGCAAAAAGGAGTGGTATATGGCGATCCCAGTCACGTTGACGGTCGTTCACAAATAATGCTAGATGCTGAGCAATTGTTCTATTGAATCTTTCAACCATACCATCCGACTGAGGATGTAAGGGAGTTGTTCTGGTTTTCTGAATGCCTAATAATTGACAGATACTTTTAAACACAATGGATTCAAAATTGCATCCTTGGTCAGAGTGGAGTTGTAAAGGTACTCCATACCTACTAATCAAGTTATTAACTATCATCTCTGCCACTGTTGTTGCTTCCTGGTCTTGGATGGAATAGACCTCAGGCCACTTTGTGAAATCCAGTTTGTGTGTACGCTAGTACTGGTGCTGTGGAAAGAGTTTTCTTTAGCTGTTGAAAGGCTACATTACATTCGGTGGTCCACAAGAACCGCTGACCCTCTTCTGTCAGACGATGTAATGGTTGCGATGTTGGAGAAACCTTTGACAAATCTTCTGTAATAGGTGCAAAGTGCAATAAAACTACGAAGTTGATGACATCTTGTGGTGGAGGCCAGTCTCTTACAGCTTCTATCTTACTAGGATCAGTCTTAATCCCTGATGCATTGATCACATGACCAAGGTAATGAATTTCTTGCTGGAACAGTTTATACTTTGTCGGTCCCAATTTTAACTTGGCTGCCTTAAGTTTTTCAAATACTTGACGAAGATTTCTCAAATGTTCTTCAAAGGTTCTTCCAAGAACTATGATGCCGTCCAAGTAAACCAGGCAGACCTCCCAAGACAAACCTTTGCGCACCGACTCCATTAGTCGTTCAAATGTGGCAGGTGTGTTACAAAGTCCAAATGGCATCACCTTAAACTGCGAAAGTCCATTCCCTGTAGTGAAAGCTGTTTTCTCACGGTCTTCAGGACGTATACCAACTTGCCAATAGCCGCTCTTTAAGTCTAATGTTGAGAACCATTCTGACCCAGATAAAGTGTCCAGTGTATCATCAATCCTGGGTAAAGGAAAAGTCTTTCTTTGTTACGTCATTTAATCTGCGATAATCTACACAAAATCGTGTAGATCCATCCTTTTTCTTGACAAGAACTACTGGTGAAGTCCAGGGACTCTGTGATGGTTCTATAATGCCATGAGCTTCCATGTCCTTTATGAGTTGTTCTGTCTCCTCTCGTTTTGCCAATGGAAGCCTTCTTGCCGGCAGATGGACTGGAGGAGAATCACCAGTGTTGATCTTATGTTCCATCAGGTTAGTACGGCCATAATCATTTGATGTGACAGAAAAAATGTCAGAAAATTCTTTCAATAGGTTCTCGGCCTTAGCAGCTTGGTTTTTAGTTAATATTCGTTTTGTTTCTCTCCATAAGTCAGTAAGATGAGATGGGATGTCTGTATGAATTCGGTTTAAATCAGTAACTTCTATTTTATTTATACTTGTTATCCAGGTAACACGTTCACATATTGCTAATTCTTCACCCTTTTTCAATATTCTATTGGATTTGTTACAGTTCATCACTCTGATAGGAATCTGTTCTTTATCTATTCTGACTAAAGTCCTTGCAACCAGGATACCATGAGCCAAAGCTCCTTTACCAGAGGCATCAGTGACTGCCAATCGGAAGGCCCCACAAGTCTCCGCCCGATGTCCACGGACTATAATTTCACTTTGTGCTGGGATCTCTGTGTCTTCCTTCACTAATATTGGAGTCACGCTTGATAAAGAATCAGATGTCTGACTAAGCAGAGGAATCTCTTCTGTCTTATAGATGAGTAGGATGTCACTGGGTCTGATGCTGAATCCATGTTTCTTAAGAAAATCAAGGTCTAATATGCATTCGTCGTAGATGTCAGCGATGTAAACAGGGTGGTGTACCAGACAGCTACCAACTCGGATGTTAAGTTCTATTTTTCCATGGACTCTTGCACGATATCCAGTGGCTGGTCTCCATCAGCTACTAATCCATTATTATCACCATGTAATGTTGAAACATGGGCGACTTCCCCTGGGGTCAACCAATCAACAGCCAGCCTTTGCCCCGCAAGACTGACTAATTTCTGTTTCCCTGATCCTGTTGTCTAGTTGATGGACTTCGACTCCTCATTCGTTTCCTATTACAGTTGGTACGAATGTGTCCGGTCTTGCCACAATTCCAACACTGAAGGTCTATGGTAGTTTTTGAAGAAGAACCTTTTATATTCAAAACGGATAGTATGGCTTTGGTTAGTTCTTTCATTTCATTATCCTTTTCTACAGTTTCTTCTGCACTCACAAATCTCACTGTACGTTTATTCGCTCGGGAGGAAAGCCTGGAACACTCGTATTTCGTAGCATGTACCACAGCTGACTTTAAGGATTCACCTTTCAACATCCTCAGAGTTTGTTGAGTGTCAGGGTCAGCAATAGCATCAATAAATTGCAATTGAGCTAAGTTATCTTGAATTTCTGGTGGACAGTTACCATAAGCCAATCTAGTTAGACGCTCGATATCACTAGCAAGCTCTTGCAAAGTTTCACCACTCTTCTGCATGCGATGTTTAAATTGAGTCACATAATATTGTTTTAAATAACTATCACCAAACCTAAGTTCTAACGCAGAAACTAGACTTTGATAATCAAGTCATTTTTCTTCTGGAACAGACTGCAAAACTTCCGCAGCAGAATTTCTTAAGGAAGCTGCAAGGAAACTGGTCTTTTGGAATTCATTCCACTCATTAGTTCTAGCAATAACTTCAAATTGTGTTTTAAATACTGTCCAAGATGATTGACCATCACATTTAGTTGCATTTCTAGCGATATGTGTAATAACATTATTTTCACTAAAATTACTATTATCACAAGAAGAAGGTAACATTTCGTTTCTTAAAATCTGAAACTGGCGTTCATAATCAGTTTTAACAATTTCAATTTCATGTTTATAATCTATCTTAACACTATCAAGATCATGTTTTACACTGTCAATTTCAACCTTTAAACTATCAGTCATCTGTGCAGCCATATCGGCTTTCAAGCTATCCCTTTGTCTAGCAAGGTCACCAATTTTATTGCTTTGGGCAGCTATGTCACCTTTAATGTCATTCATCAACTTTACTAATTCATCCATACTTCTAGTTAACGGCATTCAATAAATTATCTACATTCCTAGACACCAAATGTTGCGAATTTTAAAATGGATAGGCACTGAGCGTGAGTACTAATAACTATATTTTCAAACCAATTACAATACAATGCAAATTGTTACAAAAATATGGATGAAGTATTTTATAAACAAATTAACTACTATCATACATAAGTCATTAACCTTTTTTGTACAGAGCATACAATATCAGCTCTGTCTGTTGTATTAAAATACTACCTCTTCACTTTGTTTACCGTGTCATTTGAATACCTTCAGACGTAAACAAACTATCGTCCTGTGCTAGTTCACTAAACTTTTATTACTAACAACAGAAAAGAAACACCTGCGCACACACTAATAAATATACTAATTGTTTTCACTTAACGCGCACTGACTCATACAAATGAACGTCCTTTCAGATCTCACAACTTTAACACACTGCACTGCTATCTTTTTTTATTCTTCCGAATCGTTCTCCGTTCTAATTCGTTGGCTAAATTGAATCTCACGTAGAAGCACGCACGAGTGTTCAAGTCACGTTAAGTCATGAAGTCACTGTTGCTCGTTCATCTGTCGTAACAGTATTATAGTATACATTATTGGCATAAATACGTAGTATAATTACAACGAACACTAATTCTTGTAAAAAGAGAAATGTTAGTGTTAATGCACAGTCGTATCAGAATAACATGACCACCTACCATACATATACTATGGTAGGTTGTAATATTATTCTGATACGACTGCGTATGTTTGTATATAAATGTATGTACTTTGTATACGTTAAATGTTGAATGAAACTTGAATTTGCAAGTCAGAAATTAAAGTTCTTTATTTAATTTCTGCGGAAGGCAACTTATTACATCGAAGGCAATACACTGAAAATATCCTCACAAACGTGTATCATTTTTCCACATAGTCAGTAGATTTGTTGAGATAACTTTGTCATAGCAGTGGATCAGCTTATTGAAGCCATGCTAATTCTGAGGTCTCTTTGGGTTTTCCTCTTTGGAGGCTCATCCAATGGAAAACATCGTCCTCCAGGATACTTCTTTACAACAATCAAAAATTCTACGGCGCGAGTTTTGGCTGTATGGCGGATGGTGAACCGTTGCCAGGTGGCGTATTGCCAAAGGCGTCACTGATTCAGAGCAGTAAAGAAATCCGCTGCTCTGAGTAGCTCACGCTTTTGTATGTGCTATAGTTGGGCATAACGTAACAAAACCGTCAGCAGGTCAGACACAATAGATTTATTTTGGTTTCGTTTTTAAATTCTGGGCTTCAGTAGTTTCTTTTGTGAGATGAAGGTTAGTTTGTGCATGTTTTTTTTATGTGGAATTAGCACTTGCAACATATGCTGACAGATTCCAAAAAGTCAGCGAAAAACGACAGGTCACTAGCATGGAAATGCAATGGACAAAGAGTAAAGTGAAATACTAGTATCTTGACTTGAATTAGACAACTTCGAATAGTCATCACTTTACTGATTCGTTCTCACTTGTCCTCCGCTCATCCGGGACATTTTCTATAATGCGGACGACGGAATCACGAGAAACGAAGAACAGAATATAAAGCACACAGACTGTATACGAAGATTCATACTCAAGAGATTCACCACTTTACGGATTCGTTCTCACTTGGCCTTCGCTAATCAGGGGCATTTTTTAAAATGCGGCAGGCGGTGTACTGTCCATATAAATACGTTCAGAATACCATAAAGGAAAAACGAAAAAGCTCAATGCACTGGCCATTCCAATTCCGAAATAGCCAATATACCATACTTTTCTTTGGGCCACACTTCGATCAGCGCCCACCAGTGTTGCCTGTGCTCGATCCCAAGCATAAATCTATTGTGTCTGAACTGCTGACGGTTTTGTTACGTTATGCGCAACTATAGCACATACAAAAGTGAGCAGCGGATTTCTTTACTGCTCTGAATCAGTGACGCCTTTTGCAATACGCTGCCAGGTGTGGAGAAGGTCTCTCGTGGGGCGAGCACTGTGAGGGAGAGCATTATTGCGCAAAAGGAGCAAATGTTGTGACACGGTACACGAGCTCCTGATGGTTTCAACCAGTTGGATCTTCTGTGCCCACAGAAAACCGCAGTACTATTGGTACACAGTTACTATTGATATTAACAAGAGGCGATGGCAAAGCCTCGAATGTTGCTTAGTTTGGCGGGGAACAAACCGGGAACTTTACTTTTCCTCGTGTATTAACACTGTTCATCATTTTCATGGTATCTGTAAAAGAAACGGTGAAGTACTTTCTTCACTAAAATTTAAATATCCTTCGACTTCAACTATGAGGCAGAATTCCAGTTAGTTCGATGTTATTTTAATTTCAAGTTCGATGTTATTTTAATTTCAAGTTCGATTATAGTGTAAACAGTTGATTCCATCAGTGCACGTGAGGCTTAGTGTTGGTTCCTTCGCGACGCAATCCGGTGTTTCGTCACCAACATGCAAGCACGAAGCAATACAGATGTGCCAAAGCATGAAAATCGGTAAACATTTTTTGCTAAGAGGATTATTTGTAATAACTCATAATAAGAAAACCGATGGAAGTGAACTCCCGTGAAATCAAAAACATATGCTGCATTTACACAAATTGAGTGGATTTTTTTCCAACGTCATCGAAAAATGCAATATTTCCAACAAGAGGCATTTTGAAATATTCAAGTCGTGGCCATGGAAATGGTGGTCACTGTTTACTTTGTAAGGTAAATAGGAAATGCATTTGAGAATTTCGAAATGCACTTTCAAATGTTTCAAAGAACCTACTGCTTTACTATATTAAAATAAAAAAAAATAAATACCCCCTCAAGCAGCTGCTTGCCACAGAGGTCTGACAGGAGCCTGTCAGTTTATATGCCAGAGTAGAAGGTCTGAGAGGATAGCAGGACCTCAGCAGGAAAACGACACAAACAGCCATGCCTTACCCGGGGCTCGAACCCAGGTCCCGTAGATCAGTAGCCAAGCGCGCTAACCACTATAGTGCTTTAATATTAATGGAAAAAATGCGCTCATACAGGTGAGGTACGCATCTTACAACCTTTTGACAGATTTAATTTTACCATTAACCTAATATTAGTCTATAATCATTGGTAGTATTTTTCATCTCGAGTTACCCTCTTCGCAAGGTCTTTAGTTTCGTCTCCAGATCATAACCTTTGGAGCATCGATTTTTGCCGCTTGCATATGTCAGTTTATGTTTCGTTATTTTCGCGACAGGTTTGACAACTTCGCGCACCTGATGATTGCTCCTCGCCTTTTCCTCTCTCAGACACCGATTTAGCTCGGAAGGATTAATCCTTTAAAGAAGTGTTTTACAGATCTCGAAAGTAATATAAAGTCGCCGCTTTTCGAACGATGCAGAGAGTTTCAAAGTTTTTTAAAAGGTAAGTGTTATATTAGAAAGTCCTTTTTTTCTTTCCCACTTCCGAAAATGTAGTTTCGGTTGGTTGTTCTACCTCTGAACGGCACTTTTTTGCACACAATGGACTAAATGAACAGGTCACAAGGACCTCGAGAGCTCAGAGAAGATTCGGGGCAAGAAATCGAATGGACAGCTGTTAGGAGACAGATGGTAGCCTCCCGTCAAGGCCATCCAGAATGTTCTTTAACACACACAGGGTATGACTCTCCGGCACACGTAGCCACGGCTTAATGTCCTTCCGAAGGATGGCGGCCTTTCGAACTCATCAATATCCTCTACTGACTGAGGGCAGGGGGAAGTTTGGCGGTTAAGTCAACGGTGGCCTAGGCGGGACTCTTTTGTTTGCGGTGCTTTATAATATAAACTAAATTGGGAATGAAAAAAAGCACTTTTTAATATTACACTTACCTTTTAAAAAACTTTAAAACTATCTGCAACTTTGGAAAAGCGGCGACTTTATCTCTTTTGTTTGCGGTATGTCTCAACGCTAGCCTAGGCGGGACTCGAACCTAGAAACTGCAGATTAGAAGCCTGGCGCCCTACTGACTGGGATATCCCCCCACGCCCACTATGCAATAAGAAGCACGAGTTGTTTAGTGATTTGACAACTTCTTTTCTCTTATATGTTAATAATGTTCCTGGATAGAGGGCTCGTTATTGAAACCGCTAGTTGCTATTACACAAACTAAGATCGTTATTAAACTATCAGGTGCTATTACACAAACTAAGCTCATTACGAAACCCCTAGCTGCTATTTTGAATGCTTCAATGAGAAAGGCATTTCTGATAAATTACAAACTGTTTCTGTAGTAGCTGTTTACAAATCTGGTGATACAAATTACTCATGAAATTGCCGACCAGTATCAATTCTTTCTACTTTGGCCAAAGTCATGGAAAAAATTAGTTTATAAAAGAGTACTTATTTCGCTTTTAGTTGTATCATTTTGCACATAATATTAATTTGGTTTTTGCTTGGGAATTCAAGAGAAGAAGCTTCAATTAACAGATTCCGTGTATCAAACAGAATTTCCATATAAAAAATTGAAAACAAAAAACTCCCCCGTAGGTATTTTTCTAGACTTATCAAAAATGTTTGATCCTATCTGTAACGACATTTTGTCGTTTCATTATGACTTTCGTAAACTTTTTTGCTGCTTACATGTGTTTTGAAAATTACTTATCCAATAGAAATCAAGCTGTTATTTATAATTATGATGTATCACTGATTGTAGCCTTAAAAATGGTGTACCTCAAGACTATAATCTAGGACCACTTCCTTTCTCTTATATGTTAATAATGCTATGAAAATTTCGAATCATTCTCCTCCAGTTTTATTTGCAGATGATGATAGCGTATTTTATAGACTTGTGCATTGAAGGAAGCGTTATCGAAACGTTAACGAAATTAAACTCTCAGGAGTATTGCTTATTGGCAACTTAAAATGGAAAGAACACGTTATGTACATTAGGAAAAAATCTCAGGAAATATTAGTCGTATAGACGCTATTGATTTATGTTTCCTCTAAGAATTAAATTACAGTTATATAGTGGCATTATTTATCCTGAGTATTGAATTTTAACACGGGTAATTGGAATATTAATAAATTATTATATCTTCAATAGACTTCATCAGTATTTTGTATACTCTAAACTTTCGAAAATACTATAGAATTTTTTGAAAAAAAAAAAAAACAGAAAATCTACAACCAGAATAATAAAAAATAAAAATAGCATTATTTATATTTTGTGCTATTAGATTTAAAAAAATACAGTATCAATTTCCAAAGGAAATGGAATAGACATCATGATCTAGAATTACCATTATGGGAACAAAGTATGAACAGGCACAACTAACCATTCAGGGTGCCATAGTTTACAATAATTTAGATATTATTTTAAAATAAGCTAAAGTGAATTCTGTATTAAAACGTAATTTGTCAAATGCTTCTGCTAAATATAGTTTTTGTATGCTTCAACTACTGGCGTGTTGCATAGTTAATATTTGGCACACGTTTACGATTTATATAATTTAGTAAGGTACTCAGTCTTGTTCCCCGGGACAGAGCGCGTAATCCCCGAAAATTCCGTCATGGAGATGATTATATAAAAATAAATAAATAAATATTCAGTCTTGTTAAATTCTCTATTGAGTTTTTAACCGATTTTTATGTGAATTGTATTACAATAACTAATTTCATTTTGCCACTTTTTGTTCGAGAAAAGGATATGCATACTTTTCAAAAGTATTTCAAAAGTATGCATATCCTTTTCAAAAGTATGCAAGTCATTTTTTAATTCAACTATAATTGAAGATGCTTATGATTCATATATTATGTGTTAAAATATGTTGCCATTGCTTTATTCCTGTGTTAAATATTACAATAACTTACACGAGCTGATGCTCTTGGGTCATTTACATTGTAATGTACACTTATATCAAAACAAAAAAAGTAAAAAAAAAAAAACATTATATAAAGGTAAATGATGCATTGTAATCGAAACCAATCATTAGCAAACTTTCGCTTCAGAAATATAATCTAAATAATCAAGTGGTACCAGCAGTTATTCGACATCAGCGGAATTAAAAATTGAAGACCTTGACATTAATCAGCACATGATTGTACTTAATAAGTACTTTAATAACGGTAATAATCTGCAAATTGAATTCTGTGCATGCCTCGTTATCTCGTATCCATCGCTGTGACGAATAAAGGAATTCTATATCGGTGAGAAATTCTCAGGCATTTCATTTAGTACCTATCCATTGTGACGAAAAAAATCTCTTTTCTTTCCGCATCTATAAACTAAGAAGAAGTTTTTATAGCTCATCATCATCATCCTCAAGCAGCCATGGGTTTCGGAGGTCCAACCAGACCGTGCAATTTAGTTCTCCAAGCATATTTATACTGAGCTACATCTCCTGCATCCGGCCACTGCACACCAATTCTAACAAGGTCCTGTTTGACATTGTCTGCCCACCGCATCCTAGGTCTCCCCATCTTTCTGAGGCCTATAGGCACACTGTTCATAACCCTATTCGCCAATCTATAATTATCCATACGGGCAACATGGCCAAACCAAAGGAGTCTCTCTCTGCACAATATGTTGCTTAAAGGAGGTTGCAAACTCCTTTGCCTAACATCATCATTATTTATAAAGTTGAACTACCTAATGCCCAAGACACTGCTTAGGCATCTAGAATCAAAAGCATCTAGTTTCCTGTTATCATGTTTACAAAGATTCCAAGTTTCACTATCATAACTAACCCTAGAAAGAACCAAACTATTGTACAGTCTAATTTTAGTCTTTAGGTGTATACGCCTATTTCTCCACACTCTTCATAGATTCTTAATAGTTTCGATAGCAATCCGTATTCGTCTGTTAATCTCATGCCGCACATCACCAGTATCTGTTACATAGCTCCCAAGATAATTAAACTGTGACACTTGCTCAAGACTGCAACCATTCAGATTAACTGAATCACAGCCTACCTGACCAATTTTCATCACTTTAATTTTCTCTCTTTTTATAACCAAACCTACTCTACTACCAGTTTCATCAAGAGCTCGAATGACATAGTTCATCTCATCAACATCATTTGCCAAAAGGGCTAAATCATCAGCATAATCTAAGTCAGAAATTTTAGTATCTCCAGCCCATTTAAGGCCAAAATCTTTCCCTTGAAGTGAATTTCGCATTACATAATCAATAACCAAACTAAAGAGAAAAGGAGACAAAATGCACCCTTGTCGAACACCAGAAGTAATACTAAACCAATGCTACAAGCCTTACCAACTCTCACAAACGACTCAGTGTTATTATAGAGAGCTTTCATTATGTTAACTAACTTGTCAGGTATACCATATTATCTCACAATCAACCACAAATTATGACGATCAACAGAGTCGTAAGCCTTTTTGAAATCAACATAGCTAGCAACTAGAGGTTTCTGAAACTCTAAACATTTCTCAAGAATCTGCCTAAGTGAAAATATCTGATCCACACATCCCCTACCACTTCTGAATCCACATTGCTCATCACGCAATTGACTGTCAACCAGATTCTTAATTCTATTATGCACAATCATGGAAAGAACTTTACCTGGAACAGAGAGTAGGCTGATACCCCTATAGTTATCACAAGAACTGCGATCACCTTTTTTGAAAATAGGGATAACAATAGCTCTGGTAAAATCCTTAGGAACCATGCCTTTATAGTAAAAGATATTCAAAATTTCAGTCATCCAAGTCGTAACCGATACATTCCCAGCTCTAAGCATTTCCGTAGTAATTTCATCTACCCCTGGGGATTTATGAAGTTTAAGCTTAGAAACAGCCAAAATAACTTCAGATTGTGTTACAGGGCCAACATTAAAGCCAGTAATACATCTATCATCATTACAAACACTGGGAGTAGAACTAACGACATCGTTTAGAACATCACTGAAATGCTCAGCCCACCTAGCCATGACAGAATCGTCCCCTTCTATAACCTTACCTTGTTTATCCTTCAAGCCCTGTATACCTGTCCGTTTTCTACCACACAAAACATTAACTATCTGGTACAGCTCCCTGCTGTTGTAGGGGCGGCGGTGGCTCAGTCGGTAGCGCGCCAGGCTCGTAATCTGTAGTTCCCAGGTTCGAGTCCCAGCTGGGTCAGCGTTGAGATTTATCTCCGCAAAATTCCCCGCCCTGCCCACGGTCAGTAGGGGACACCGATGGGCTTGGAAAGGCCGCCGTCCGTCGGATGGGACGTTAAGCCGTGGCCCCGTGTGCGGGAGAGCCATACCCTGTGCAACGCTGGATGGCCTTGACGGGAGGCTACCATCTGTCTCCCAACAGCTGTTCCAGTGGGTCCCCTCCCCCAACCTTCTCTGAGCCTTCGGGGTCCATGTGACCTGGCCATTTAGCCCATGGTGTGCAAAAAAGTGCCGCTCAGAGGTAAAACAACCCAAAACAACCCAACCCTGCTGTTGTACTGTTTAACTAATTCGTCAGCTTTGTCAGCCAAGCCATCAAGCCAAAGATTCTTATCAGCATCTAACTGATCCTTTACACGTTTATAGTTTACCATCTCTGTAAGTAGGGTATTGATTAAAGGTATTCTTTCTTTTAGAAATTAACTCAAATCCTTATCACTCAAACAAGTCTGCCTCCTTTGATCCTTTTTTTCCTAAAAGAGTACTGTTAATTTCCAAAAAAGCCTGTTTAAAATGGTCCCATTCTTCCTCAACTTGAGTAGTAAACAAACCATGACTGTCATAATGACTAAGTAACCTATCATGGTAAGCTTTAGGTATAACTGGGTCTTTCATAGCTTCAGTATTAAAGGTAAATTTTTTAAACTTAGCACAACACTTTTTATGTTTAAGTTGCGAGACACTGATAACAAGGTAAATCAGATCCAATTTCCACTCCCCTATATGACCTGGTATTCCTAACAGAACTAGCCCATTTGCTGTTAATTAATATATAATAAATCATATTCTTATGCAGCCCATCAGCTGAAACCCATGTGTACTTATCTATGTCGAGGTGTTTGTAATAAGTGTTAGTATTCTGAAACCATTGAGTTTACCTACCTGTAGGAGACGTTGCCCATTACCATTGCAGCTACCAATACCAAAAGGGCCTATCACCCCTCCCCAAAGATCAGAGTCAGTATCAACTTTGGCGTTGAAGTCACCTAGAATAAGGGTAATATCTCCTTTCTTGATAGAATTCAAAATATGATGAAGTTGTCCGTAAATCCTATCCTTTTCATCCTCATTGGCATCCTCAGTGGGCGCATAACAGCAGATAACGTTAAAGTCTTTAATGCTTGTCTGAAATTTTGCTGTAAGAAACATTTCATTAATGTACTCATATCCTAGAAGAGGATCACTTGCGTGTCTGCTGAGAAGCATACGCACACCTTGGTGATGCTTTCCATCCTTCCTCCCTGTAAAGAGAAATTTAAAGTTATTTTTAAGTATCTCCCCTTTACCTGTCCATCTGGTCTCTTGCAAGCTTAGAATATCTAGATTATAGCTCTGGAATTCCTGCATGAGGACATCAAGAGAATAATCTCTATATAATGTCCTTAAGTTCCACGTTCTTGCAAAGAGAAGATAATTAGTAAGATCTTTAAAGAAACCTGGTTTATTGAGATAAGTAGGGCCAACAACATCAAACAGCCCCCTGATCGCAGGCATGGGGCAAAGACCTGTTCCTCCTCCGCTGAAGGCTGAAGTCACCGTTGCTGGTAGGAATTTCAGGCACCACCTTTTCAAGTAAACATTTTCAAGAGCCATATGGCCTGCCTGAGACACATTACTCTAGTTTAGGATTGACGATGCCCAACTAGCTAAGTTAGGTTCAGTTATCTGAGATGGCCTCTGATCAGGATTATCCACCAGCTGATATAAAGTATCCCATGCCTCTGTTCACTTAGGGCTGGCAACCCACAAGCAAACAGAATACACAGCGGCAGATTCTCCCTCAACAGAGGCCCACCAGTGCAGCAGGTCCAGGATCCATAATCAAGCTCAAATCCATAAACAAGTCCAGTTTAATAGATATAAATGATCAGCACCATGACTCTGTGAAGCTGACCACTCCTCAGCAGGGTTGAAAAAAAAAAGAAAAAAGTTCCCATAAATGACCAGATCAGTAGGCCATACTGAACTGGCAGTCCTCTCATTCCGTTCCCTTCCAAAAGAGAATATCTCTTTTGAAAAGTACTAACGGCCTGCACCACGAGAAGTCGCGGTCGGATATGAGGCCCTAGATCTCGCCGGTTCCGTGCATCATCACTGGGGATTGGTACACAGCTCTCCTTCCAGTTTATGCCTAGCTACCATGGCTGAAATAAACGGAAATCAGGATAATATCAACCAAAGCACAAGCAAGGCCGGACTTTCATCCTCTGATGCCTTAAGATATGACAAATTGAAGAGGCCTCAAAAATTCGAAAGTTGAAATGTATATTTATTATTCTGATTGAAGAAAAGGTTAAAAAATAAGCATGAGACTAATGTGGTGAAAATATTACACTGGAATTGGTATGCAATGATGACTGTATATAGCAAAGATGAACAGTATTTGCACAATTGTTAATTTAAATATTAAAAATTTTTGTGTGGCGTCATTTTTTAAACTTGAAATGCATTTCTTTGAGGCCCTTTATACTGCGAGGCCCTAGGCTGTAACTCAGTTATCTTACACGTGTACGGCTCTGAGCACAAGCTTGGCCTAAAGGTGCCCATAAACAATCCCGTAAAGCATTAAATATGGATCTAAGGATTTTAACTTTTTGATTTTTGTTTTGAAATTACCTTTGTAATTTTTTTTGCTTGTTTAACTGAATCTAATAATCACCACTAATTTTGAATGAAAAGTGTGACCATTTTTTCTATTGATCCTCAGCAACTCGGAAGAGTCCCATCGGACACATTTGGAAATTTAATAAATATGAAAAGAGTGTATCGCAAGGGTAACGAAAGATATCTTTTACATAACAAAAAATGAAGTTTTTTCTTATCAATCTGTCAAAGTTTCTCCAATTTTGATAGGTTTCTCTTGGACAAATTTTCTGGTTTGATAAAGGTTAAGGTCAGATGAGAAACAAATAATATACGGACGGAAAACATTTCAAACAAAAACAGCTTTGTAAAATCCCTTTGAAGTTCAATAAGTACAATGAAAACTAGTTCAACTTCTCAAGTACATTAGATTTACAAGATTAGAGCATTAACTCTGAATTCTGAGAAGATATGAACTCAGTGAATGAAATGCATTGAGAAAATCGCCGATGCAACCGAAGCTGTTACTCGCGACTTTAATTCAATGCAAATGAAACTCCAAAGGGTCATTCGAAGGAGTAAGAAGTACTTGAACAATAATGCATCGAAGTGACATCAATGTTGCTGAAGCACGTGACAATGCACTCGAGGGTACAGCATGTGCAGAATCGTAATGGGGAAGGAGAAGGAAATAAGTAATGAGAAGCACGGATCGTCTACTCGTTTCACACCTCAGCTAAGCTTGTTATTGGCATTCACTTAGCATTCATGACAACGTGTAGAATATGTGACGTTTTATTAGGATTATTGTTTTGAAGTCTATTATAACGCATGAGTTGTTGGGTTGTTTTACCTCTGAGCGACACTTTTTTGCACACCATGGGCTAAATGGCCAGGTCACATGGACCCCGAAGGCTCAGAGAAGGTTGGGGAAGGGGACCCACTGGAACAGCTGTTGGGAGACAGATTATAGCCTCCCGTCAAGGCCATCCAGCGTGTTCTTTAACGTGCACAGGGTGTGGCTCTCCCGCACACGGGACCACGGCTTAACGTCCCATCCGACGGACGGCGGCCTTTCCAAGCCCATCGGTGTCCCCTACTGACCGTGGGCAGGGCGGGGAATTTTGCGGAGATAAATCTCAACGCTGACCCAGCTGGGACTCGAACCTGGGAACTACAGATTACGAGCCTGGCGCGCTACCGACTGAGCCACCCCCGCCCCTATAACGCATGATGATTTGCTGTTAGGAGCCTGGGTTTCAAATATTCAGTTCTACTGAAGATACAATGTAGAAGTTCAAATTCCTAATCCATTCCTTAGCAAAGAGTTATTGCATAAAAATGTCGAATTTCCAAAACGAGCAGCCAGCCACCTTTCCTCCTGATGATTTGGCAAAGCTTCTGTTGATCACTCTGCGTGGCCTTGATGCCAAAACATTCTCACAAAAGATTGTTGCCAGATGCAGATCTGAAGTGTGTCGATTTTTGCGTCCTCCCCCCACTTTCGCTGTGACCGTCAACGGTGAGAATCAGCATTTTTAGTTAACATAATCGGTTATTATTTTACCATCAATGATTTTTCTTTTCTAAAACTTTTATGGAGGGATATTCATCTGAGAAGACAAACCACTAAAACACTTTTTTTAAATCCTTCTAATCATTTTATTTCCACAGATACTTAGAATGTGAGGATGCTTTGTGAGGGATGCTACATGAGAATTTTTATTTTGATGTCCTCCCACAGAAATTCCAACATTATAATACTGATATTCCAGTCTTTCATGAAAACCAGATGTACAAGGTCAGACATTTAAAAATAATTTTAAATTTGTCTTTTAGAAAGAGAAGACAAAAAATATCTTCATTGCTTCTCAGCAGACACGTCAGCGATGATCTTCTAGGTTATGACTGCTTAATGAAAGATTTATTACAGCTAAATTTAAAAGAAGATTAAAGATTGAATGGCAACTGTTGTTATGCCCTCGATAAAAACACCGACGAGGAAGAGACAGATAAATTTTACGGAACAACTTATAAGTATATTTTGGTTTCTGTCAAGAAAGAAGATGTTACTCATGGGCAAAGTGATTCAGTGGCAAAGTTGGTGAAAGGTTCTCCTCGCATCGATAATTGCAAAGGCAACAGGGCATGTCTTTTAGAAATAAGTCTACTTATTAGAGTTTGGGAATAACTAATAGTTACTACAAACGTCAGGATACAGGGATAATTCAACGATATAAAAGTGGAAATACAAACTTTTATTTTGTATTTTTTTTATTTCAATAATCTTTATCCTAAAATTAATTTTTTCGAACAAAAAAAGGAATTAATTTTTTCGAACAAATCTTAATCCTAAAATTAAAGAAATATTTCCAATTGTTTAAAAAATAAATTAAAATGAAGAGAACACAGGAAAATTTGCATATATATTTCGCGGCACATCTGAAGGCTCTTTGACGGCATCACGGTTGTGAAGCGCTGTTCTGGTAGATCATCCTCGTCACCAGTAATCTTCTACGTAATATAAATAAGGGACATAAGCTTTGCGTTAAGGGTTGACTACACTATGCATCAGAATTCATCATTGAGCAGTTTCAGAAAATGACACGTTCCTTACTAATTCTCGAACCATTGCTTGATCTCCAAATCACAGTGACGTTGCTCAATGCATTCACAATGAATCTGATTTCAATATCAATTGAAACGGAACAATTACCAAAGAACATAACACATGCCATTAGCTGCACAATTAAACGGCTCAAAGCAAAGGTTAATTATACCTTTCATAATCGCGACTGCTAAGTAAGAGTTCTTACCACTTACCGTTTGCGCGACACCCACTTCGATGATTCGAAAGCCTCTTCGCAAGTATATCTAGTTCAGGGCCAATGCGTCGGCGGAGGCTGTCGTTCAACTTAAGCTTCCAGTCTCGAGAAGCAAAACGTACGAGCAACTCAGGCAAGGGACGAACAGTTTCAGCTTTCCTGTCTCGCGGCGGGCAACAGACTGAGCACTGGGGCTGGAACAGTGCTCGTTTTATGAATGAGGAGAAAGCAGGCTTACAGGGGCGGAGGCGAAAGTACGACCAGCAGCGGAGCAAAAATGAAACGGGCGAAGACTTGAAAGTAATGTTGGAGAAATAAAATGAAGATAGGGTGGGTGACTTGTTCTTTCTGCTGGTTCTTATCTCGTAGACCAGAAAAGTTACTCAGTAATGATGGCAACATTATTTGGTAAACGAATGGGAAGGCGTGGATGTCGGAGATTGTGAAGACCCTGTTTATACAATCGCTTGAAAGTTTGAATTATGTTACAATATTACCTCTTTAGTAACAAACCAAATTACTTTATGTTCAATTATATTTAGTATACTCTGGAAGTACTCAAACTACGGCATACAACTTTTTTTTACAAAAATTTTCCAACTTTAGGGTCTTTTTTTCCAATTTACAGTGCCAAATTTTCCCCAAACTTTTACCTATTTACGATCTTTTTTTATTAATAACTAAAGTCAAAAATTAAATAACTAATTAGTGACTTCTTTTTTCTCAAAAACTTTCCCAATAACTAAAATATATTATGCAATTAACAAACTTTACAACTTTCACAAAGATCTTCATTCGGAAGCAGCCATGACCTACAGAGGTCCAACTAGATTGTGCAATTTAGTTCTCCAAGCATATCTGTCATGAGCTACATCTGCTGCATCTGGCTACTGCACACCAATTCTAACAAGGTCCTGTTTGACATTGTCTGCCCACCGCATCCTAGGTCTCCCCTTCTTTCTGAAGCCTTTAGGCTCACTATTCATAACCCTATTCACTAATGTATAATTATTCATACAGGCAACATGGCCAAACCAACGGAGTCTCTCTCTGCACAATATGCTGATTAAAAGAGCCCAAGATACTGTGTAAGCATCTAGAATCAAAAGCATCTAGTTTCCTGTTATCTTGTTTACAAAGCGCCCACGTTTCACTACCATAACTATTATACAGTCTAATTTTAATCTTTACTTGTATACAGGGCCGTGCGGTAGATTTTTTCATTATGATGCAAATCTTCGAAATGCCGCCCCTTAAATGTTTTTTCTTTAAAATAACCGATTGTGATTTAAAAAAAAACTGCACAAAATGTACGAATACTCTTTTTAATTTGAAAATATAAACTACTTTAAAAGAATGATATCAACTACAACAATCTACTACAGTTTTACCCTTCTAACTTTAACAAATTCGTTAATTAGAGATATGTAGTCTAGAGTGGCAACCAATGTAGATTCAATAGAAATTAATGACAGATTTCTAAGTTTTGTTTGGCTTATTGAACTTTTTAAGTAGTGTTTTATTAATTTTAATTTGGAAAAACTTCTTTCCCCCTAACTACAGAGACAGGGAGTGTTAATAAAATTCTCAGAGCTACAACAGTATTCGGATACAAAGCAATTAAGTTATTTTGGCACAAATAATTTAAAACATCCAAAGGTTTCATAGAATATGGTAGCATTCGGGATATATCACGTAATTCTTCTTGAAGATCATTTGCATTTATATCTGATTCATTTTCGACCGGAAGTATTGACTGGAGACTGGTACAATAATTTTCTAGCGTTTTGTCATCTATATCCTTGAGTTTTAAAATGTCATATAAAAACTGAAAATTTTTGCTATGGGTTTCCAGAAGCGTGAATCGTTCATTCAGAGAATTAAGGGTAATGTCCAGAATATAATTGAAAAAGTTTTTTTTTAATTTATTCTCCTCTGCTAAGGGTTGATCGACAGCTTCTTCATAGTCAAATTGACGCTTTTTCCTTCTGGCTCTAACTTCAGTTTCGGCAGGAAATTCTGCACTGCATTCAAGATTCTCTGCAATCTCATTAGCAGCAATTTTCATCTGATCATATCCAGATTGTCTATAACTTTTCACTTTTTGTATGGTTTCTGATAACATCCTTACACAATCTGACAAATTTATAGTTACAGATTGCAATAGCTTCAAATAAAATATACCAAAGAATTACACCGCATATGGTCGAGTGGTTAGCGCGCTTGGCTACTGATCTAAGGGATCTGGGTTCGAGCCCCGGGTAAGGCATGGCTGTTCGTGTCGTTTTTCTGCTGAGGTCCTGCCATCCTCTCAGACCTTCTACTATGGCATATAAACTGATAGGGCTCCTGTCAGACCTCTGTGGCAAACAGCTGCTTGAGGAAATATTAATTAATAAACTTGTAATTTTTAATATTTTTTGCTAATCATCTTGCTTTAACTTTAGTTTCTGCATCTCTGTTGATGTCTTCTATTATTTGGAATAATGCATCATAGATTTCGCAAAGTTGAAATCGTAAAGGTTTAACGCATCTACTGTGCTTGACCACCTAGTAGCACTCAATGGTTTTAGAGTTAATTGTGATACTTTTTTTAGCACTTCCCAACGCTTTGTAGAACCAGAAAAAAAAAGTGTAAAGTTCTTGTACAATGGAAAAAAAAAGTTGTTTCTGTAGAAGAAGACGCTGCATCATTAACAACTACGTTTAAAGAATGACATGCGCAGGGCACATAAAACGCCCTTGGATATTTTTCAAATATTCTTGTACACCCTTTCTTACTCCTTTCATATTAGCTCCGTTGTCATAGCCTTGTCCTCTAAGCCACTTTAACTCAAAACCTAACTTTTCCAAATGTGTCAGAATAAGTTCTGCCAAACCCTCTCAGGTTGAATCACTAGCTTCAAAAAAACCAATAAAGAATTCTTCAATTTAATATTTATTTTGAATGGAGTTTAAAGCGACAACTCTTATTGTTAATGAGAGCTGTTCAATATGACTTACGTCTGGGGTACAATCGGCGATTATCGCAAAATATTTAGCGATTTTTGTTATTTCGACAATTTTGCTTAAAATTACATTTCCCATCAAATTCATCTTGTATATTATTGCTTAGATAAGTCACAGACCATTTATCAGACTCGCGTTGAACTCTTCCGATATGTTCTTCTATAACTGGATCAAACTCGGAAAGCAATTCTACCAACTTTAGGAAATTTCCGTTATTAGGCTGAAACAAATGTTCAGTTATTCCACGAAATGCTAAGCATTGTGAGGCCAATAGTCTAATTATTCACATAATTCTTTTTAGAACTCCTCTCCAATGCTGAATTTCCATATCCATAATTCGTTGATATTCAGCGTCAATAGTTATTTTCTGCTTTAATCGAATGTCCAATTCTTTCCATGCTCTAAAAGCATTTCTGTGATTTACAGAGTTTTCGTGCATTGTGAGGGCTCTTATAAGATTTCCCCAGTCAGAATAACCTTTTTTGGGCCAGTCATTAATAGCAGACGAATTATCAAATAATATACAACAAAAGCAAAAAACGGCATCATTTGTAACAGAGTAAATCAACCAACTTCTCTCAACGACTTCACTATTGCTCAACACTTTCAAATAATGCGAGGACAAAAATCTACGCCTTCCTTTATTAATAGGAAACTCGAATTCTTTAATTTGATGTGGACCCCTCTCAACCAGTATTTGACGAGTTTCAGATGACATGCAGAAAGCATTCCATAATGCAGGAGCAGAAGGAATTTCGTTTAATATCTGCTGGCTGCCACTGCTACTTTTTCCCGGCTCTTGATGAACTTCTGATGGTGTTATTTTTTGGCTCTCTTCAACAACTTCTGGAAGTGATTGGGGCGGCACTGAGTTTTTATTTGCCAAATCCAAAGCAGTAGCTGTTGATGTGGATGTGAACGACTCATCTAAACAGGACTTTTGTACTAAGAATTCCTTCATAACGTAGCTTAGCTTTCTTCCTTGTTCCTCTTTCTTTAAGCGTTTCTTTTTATATTGACTTACAGACAATTTTTTCGTTTTCTGTTCCATACTGTAATAAAAATATTAAATAAAAATTCACAGTCCTTCACAAAAATGCAACCGGGGTGGGGGGGGGGGTCATTGAAAATGATTAAATATGATGATGCTTATCATGCTATTAAAATAGGGTAGATAAAATAACGATAGAAATGAGTTGCAAAGCTAGTAAGATTTGTAAGTAACAGAACAATAAATAGATAACGAATATCTGTCAAATTGACGGCTAGCAGCCGTTTTGACAAATGCCTTTCTTTAACTTGTTATTGTATTGTCTCCACTTCAACGTATATGAATTTGGTAAAAATACAGCAATAAATAACGAACGCAAAAGTAGGCAAATGCAAATATTTCCTAAGCAACTCTCTCTCTCTATCACACACAGAAGGCAAAAGTAGCCCAATATTACCTAAATAACTTTCTATCTATCACACAGAGGCCCACGTTTCGCACCTGAGATATACCCAGTCCATGCAAATGCTACTTTTTAATTCAAGTCCCTATTGTCATAACATAATAATTTTCAGTGATAATAAGTAACTACATTGCTGTAAAAAACAATAATTCTCTTACCTGATCTACTTTTTAAACACAAAAACTGAATTAGTATAAATGCTCAAATATTATACTGATACAGATATATTATATATCTGATTTACTGATTTAAATACAGCACAGCCACTTGCCACTTCTCATGACAAACTAACATTAAAATCAAATATTGTCAATAATTGTAAGCTCAAAGCAGAACTATCAACACGTAACACATGCAATTGTCTTTTGTGATAATTGCCGCCTCAGCTTTTAGGAGCGGCCGCGCGGTATATTACAAACAAAAATAATAACTTCGCGCTGTCAGATCAAAAAAGTCTTTCGGCGAGCGCTCACCAACAATGCACTTGCACCAGAAACCGAGTTCAAAGGGTACCGAAAGCGCTGAGGCAGAGGCGTACGATAAATCATAAATCGTATACATCAATATCGGAATAACATAGACCAATATAGAAAAGCGTTGCGTAAAGATTTTTAATTATTAAATGGTTCAAAATGTATTTTGATTTCGCTGCTTATGCCGCCCCCTTACGGTGCCGCCTGATGCGGTCGCCTCTCTGCATCATAGCACGGCACGGCCCTGCTTGTATACTCCTATTTCTCCACACTCTCCTTAGATTCTTAAAAGTCTCGGCAGCAATCCCTATTCGTCTGTTTATCTCATGCCGCACATTACCAGTATCTATTACATAGCTCTCAAGAAAATTAAACTGTGGCACGTGCTCAAGATTGCAACCATTCAGATCAACTGAACAACAGCCTGCCTAACCAATTTTCATCACTTTAGTTTTCTCTCTGTTTATCACCAAACCTACTCTACTACCATTCTCATCAACAGCTCGAATGAAAGAGTTAATCTCATCAACATCATTTGACAAAAGGGCTAAATCATCAGCATAATCTAAATCAGAAATTTTCAAATCTCCAGACTATTACCTTAGGTAAGCTAACCACGGACCCTACCTGGTCTACTGGTTAGCGTACTTGACTACTAACACCAGCAGGGCATGTCCCTGTGTACGTGTTTGTATGCTGTATGAGAAACCAGGACAAACCTAATATAGCTTCTAGGTTCTCTCTTTGCTTTGTGTAGGGAAGTACCTTCATTTAAAAAACATTTAAGGCCAAAATCTTTCCTTTGCGGTGATTTCGCATAACATAATCAATAACCAAACTAAAGAGAAAAGGAGACAAGATGTACCCTTGTCGAACATCAGAAGTAATGCTAAACCAATTGCTACCAGTCTTACCAACTCTCACACACGACTCAGTGCTGTTATAGAGAGCGTTCATTATGTTAACTAATTATTCTGGTATACCATATGATCTCACAATCAACCACATATTTTGACGATCAACAGAGTCGAAAGCCTTTTTGAAATCAACAAAACTAGCAACCAAAGGTTTCTGAAACTCTAAATGTTTCTCAAGAATCTGCCTAAGTGAAAATATCTGATCCACACATCCCCTACCACTTCTGAATCCGCATTGCTCATCACGCAATTGAAGGTCAACCAGACTTTTAATTCTATTAAGCACAATCATGGAAAGAACTTTCCCTTGCATGAATGCAAAAACATGATAAGAGTGTTGCAACAGTATTTGGAGGTCCAGGTGTAAACACGACTCGTGCTTCTCCCTCCCCCCCTCTCGGTTTTTGCCCAAAATGTTTATTAATTTTATCACGGAAATAAACAGTTTTAAGCAGAACCCAGAAAATTAAAAGAATGAAACTCAAAGGTAAAATTACTAGGGGTGTAACTTTCCGGAGAGGTGACTGATTTCGCTTCCTGAAGTGGGATTTGTGATTTACGGGATTTGTTGTTGGGGAGGATACTATAAATCAAATTTATTGCCTATAATTTATGTACAAAATAAAATAGTTCGTAATCTGAATTATAATTATTTTGCTGGGAACACTATATTATACAACAAACACAATATATTGCCACTAAGGAAATTATATATATATTATATATACATTTCAACTACCTTTTTGTATAAAAATCAAGATTTAATTCCGATTAGAAATCCTAATTTTATCTCCAGAATTTTGGGTTTACAATTTTATATAGAAAAAAACGAAAAAGGAAATTTTCCATAAATTTTTTCAATTTATTGTTCCTAAATTTTTTAATTCACTAAAGTATACAATAAGAAACGAAAAATGGTTTACAACTTTTAAGAAATATTTGCCTGCATATTTGTCAAAGTTAGACAACATTGAATGTATGTTTACTGTGATTAAATAATATTTTGATAGCATTTACATAGGAACTGATATTTCGTAAGACTTCATACCCACACAACCTGTGATAGTTAATATTTTTTCATACTTTTAATTTTTTACTTACTTTATTTTCTTTAATGGAAATGAATTAATTTTTTATAACCTGGAAGAGCTCGTAGCTGCTTGGTTGTTCACATACACTTATTGATTGTTTTACTTAGTTTTATGCTTTTATTGTTTCTCTGTTCTTTGTAAAGTGTTCTATTGATAATGTATAAGTCTCTCTGATCACCTAGAGCAGGCATGGCCAACATACGGCCCGCGGGCCGGATCCGGCCCGCGTAATGAATTTATGAGGCCCGCGAACAATTTTTCAATATTAGCATTTAACTTCTAGTAATTAATCGAATGAATTCTCGATACTTCTATATTTTTTTAAAAAAGATTCCGTTATAAAGAATTAAAACTTTTATACTCATCTGTACTCGATATGATCTGTTTGATGATTGAATGATTTACATTTGGAGGCTGTGTTAAGAATAGCTACTACAAGTATAGAACCAGATATTAAAAAAATAATAAGCGATGCAAACCGCCTCAACACGTCGCATTAGTTATTATGTTAATTTGTTGTATTGATTTACTTACAATTATTCATAAACAAATTTCATAATAAAATTTTGTTTACTTAAAGAAATAAGTGTTTTGCTTAACATTTTTCAATTTTAATATTTCGTCCGGCCCGTGAAAATATTTTTTTTTCCAATCCGGCCCGGGGGCAAAAACAGTTGGCCATGCCTGACTTAGAGTAAGACATTTGAAATTTAACTTGATGTTGAATTTGAAACAAAAAAAAACGTTACAAATAAAAATTATTTTTGTACTTATTGCAAGTAAGTCAGATATTGTGAATATACAGTCAAACTTTAAATGATGACAAATCCCCGGGATAGCACAATATATGTATCAAACACATTAAAAACGGTATCGAGGTATTAGCTGATGTCCATAAAACAGGAGGATCTGCGGGCTAGCGGTCGCCTATCACTAGCAATGTAGGAGTCGATCACAGTATGGCAAGAAGTAGAGTTAGTTTTAAGAAAGGTAGATTTTTTTTCTATTAAACATTTTTAGATTTGTTTACCGCAAAAATAGAAATGTGTTTTTAACATCGTTAAGCGCCACTTAAATTATTTATCTTTTGTACGTAAAATATATATAAAGCCGTCCCATGGCCGAGTGGTTAGCACGCTTGACTACTTATGTGCTACTGATCTAAGGGACCTGGGTTCGAGCCCCGGGTAAGGCATGGCTGTTTGTGTCGTTTTTGTGCTGAGGTCGTGCCATCCTCTCAGACCTTCTACTATGGCATATAAACTGACAGCCTCCTGTCAGACCTCTGTGGCAAGCAGCTGCTTGAGAGGGTATTTATTTTTTTTACATAAAATATTGGAAAACACACATTTACAATATCTTATACAAATTTCTTATTAAACATAACATTCTCAGTGAAAAATCAATATGGGCTCCAAAAGAGAAAAACGCACCGTAATTTTACTAACGAGATTTACTGAAATAATCTACATGGCCTAAATCGAAGTGACAAGGCAGTTACAGTGTTTCAAGACTTAAAGAAAGCCTTTCACACTTTGGATCACGACATTCTTTTATAGAAATTAGAAAACTATGGAATTACACTGATTTCAAAGCTACTTATCAAATAGATTACAGTAATTAAAGTTAGCAACAACTACAACGGAAAGTGTCAAGTTAAATTCGGTGTTACTCAAGTATCTATTTTAGGTCCCACTTTTTGATTTAAGTAGTACCATGTTTTTATATGCTGGTGACAATTTTAGTTAACATCAATAAATCGGAAGAAGATACCGTAAAATATACACAAAAAAGTTTATTATAAACTTTTATCTAAATAGCAATAAAACCAAATGGATGATTTTCATTCACCTGGTTTCAAAATTAATAATGACTTTCATTCACCTGGTTTCAAAAATTAATAATGACTTAATAATTAAAACACACAGATTAAAATGCACAAAAAATGGAACCATTTCTGAGCTAGAAAACTACAGCTGCATCGAATTTGACAGAGTACATAAAATAAAATATCTGGGATTACATTTCGACAGTATCCTCCGATGGAACATTCATAGCGAGAAAATCTGTGGCAGATTAAAGCTTTGTGGTTTGAAGTTAAATAAAGCACGATATATTATGGTTACCAATACATGTATTATGTTTTACAAAGCAATCTGCGAGTCCCTCTTAAATTATGCCATAATGATACATGGTATAACCAACTTAACAAATAATAAAAATAATAATAATAAATAAATACCCTCTCAAGCAGCTGCTTGCCACAGAGGTCTAACAGGAGCCTGTCAGTTTATATGCCACAGTAGGAGATCTGAGAGGATGGCAGGACCTCAGCAGAAAAACGACACACACATCCATGCCTAAACCGGGGCTCGAACCCAGGTCCCTTAGATCAGTAGCCAAGCGTGCTAACCACTCGGCCACGGGACGGCCCAACAAATAATAATATTGAAAAATTAAAAAAAAAACTATCCTTTTATGTGCGTCCTAAAAAGTATAAAATAAGCCTAAAGAATATCGGTGGTGCAATCAATCACTGAATTTGCATTCACTTGAAAGGAAAATAGGGCTCCGGCAATCTTGTTGAATAGGTAAATTGGCGCCCAATCTTCCTTCGAAGCGAATATGAACTCAGTGACTGATTGCACCATCGATATGCTTCAGGTTTATTTTCTACGTTTTAGGACGCATATATGAACATAGGTATTTTTAGCTACAAAAAACAAAATTAAAAATATAAAAAAAATACCTATTTTCAGAAACTGATTTGATACCTACCTCGTAAACATCAACCACATTTCCAGCTGTTGGGAGACAGACATTTCCCCTCTCCCCCCAAAAAACCCCTCCCCCCAAAAGGTGGGGGGGAGGGTTCGTGTTTGAGGTAGTCATATACGTCAGAAGCTTTAGTTTGAGGTATAACTCTTTTGAAGTCGAACCCCGTGAAATTTCTGTCCCATCTGGGGCGGGGGAGGATGGCGAAGGAATAGGCTACGAAGGTCTTCATACGATCTTGCATTCGGGATAAAGTAGAAGAACAACTTTCATATTTCCGTTTTTAGGGGAGGGGTAAGATAGTACGGAGAGTATAATTTTATTGCCCACAACGCTCTGCACGTCACGAACTTTCATTTGACATCAACTTTTTAAGTTTGGCCCTAGTATTCAAAAAATATAGCGGAAAAGTTCTTCACCTATTTTTCCCTTTTTTGGGGAGAAAGAATGCATGGGGGCAAATTTTTATATCCATTGACACTCCCCGCGTCACAAACTTTCATTTGACACAAAAGTCATTACGTTTTTCCATCGCGTTCGAAAGATATGGTGGAACAACTGTTTTGACAAACTCAAACTCTACAAATGACGAGCGAAAAGCAATAGGAAGATGGTAAAATGGGCTTTAACGAAAAAAAAACATTTTTTTTTTCAATTGCCAAATTTTACAAATAAATATTGTGAAATAACTAGTGCAGAATCGGCTACAAAATTCCATATATTTTTAATCTCTTGCCAAAGCATCTGCTAGCCATAATTTCGTTAGAGAAAACATAAATTAAAAATACTCTAAATATGAAGTAGAAAATTTAAATTTACACATACTAATGAATTATGTAGTGCTGAAGGTAAATCTAAAAATCACAATGTGCTTAAGAAATATTCCAAATGTAATAAAAATAGGGGTAAAATTTTAATATTAGTAAAGAAAGTAAATTTTTCAGGATTGAAGTTTTCAACTGAGATAGGTCAATAGTATAATAGATGCAACAAGATGCAACTGTATTAAGATTATGGGATGCAGGTAGAAAGAAGGTGTAAAATATTATGTTAATGTGTTATTCTCTCCTGAAGTGGTTAACTTTGCGGGGCATCTGCAAACAGAAGGAATTTATTTGTAATTGTTTGAATAAATAAATGATTAAAAAAATACTGAAACACACAATATTCGCTTGTACCTGAGACTCGCCGAAATTGTTAATGTAACAAAAAACACACACATTATATTCCTCAATTTCCGAAAGGCAGCAACTGCTGATTGTGCCACCAATCTTAGGCAAGTGTTAAGGCCACAATAATTCACCAGTATCAGTTAACGACGACATACGAAGTTCCGTAATTATTTCGAACTTCGGCTGTTGGCAAGTGATGAAAAAAAAATGTGGCAACAGTGGTTTCGTCTGTACTACCAAAACATTTAATGTTTTCTATCTGAGGACTGGATATATTTTTTATTCGTCGCATTTCTTACGGCTAAAAGTCAGTACGATAATGATTTATATATTCAGGTCATAGCTCATTTCATCAAGCACTTATCCAATGCCAATAAAAGCGTCATATTTTATGATCGCATGCGCAGAGAAAAAAAAAATATTTTCCATCCATTTCTAAACAATTTCGAAATTAATGGATGGTGTGGATTCTATTCTTATGTTGACACAGCTGAAGGAAATTCACGTTTTGGAAGAGAAGAGAGTTGGCATGCCAAATGGCAGCCATTACCTGTGGGAAATGATGTGGACCAATGAATTTAAAATGAAGCCCGCGAGATTGCAAAACATGAACAACGCGAGATTTTCGAATAAAATAAATAAATAAATACTCCCTCAAGCAGCTGCTTGCCACAGAGGTCTGACAGGAGCCTGTCAGTTTATATGCCATAGTAGGAGATCTGAGAGGATGGCAGGACCTCAGCAGAAAAACGACACACACATCCATGCCTAATCCGGGGTTCGAACCCACGTCCCTTATGTAATATATTTTGAAAGCTTCACTGAAAGAATGAAGTGTTCGGTGTAGGGAATTGGAATATCTTGAATCCAAATATTGAGCAAGTGAGATAAAACTGAACCATCTATTTCCTGCAATCGAATGGGGCTTTCTACTTCTGAGCGGCACTTTTTGCACACAATGAGCTAAATGGCCAGGTCATAAGGACCCCGAAGGCTAAGAGGTTGATGAGGAGGGGACCCACTGGAACAGCTGTTGGGAGACAGATGCTGGCCTCCCGTCAAGGCCATCCAGTGGTTCTTTAACGTGCACAGGGTATGGCTCTCCCGCAAAGGGACCCGTCTTTACGTCCCATCCGACGGACGGCACCTTTCCAAGCTTTTAGGTATCTCCTACTAACTGTAGACAGATCGTGGAGCTTTGCGGAGATAAATCTTAACGCTAACCCAGCTGGGACTCGAACCTAGGAACTGCATATTACGAGCGTGGCGCGCTACCAACTGAGCCGCCCTCCGAAATAGAGGAGAGAAACCGATAGTTGTTCACCATTTGCTCTAAGCACTTCAGTTACGATAGTTGAGATGCACACTTTGTTAAAGTAAGGTTATATATGAACTGTGGGGTCTCTACATCGGGGCATTTCCTTATGCTCTACTTTAACAGATGGCGAACTGAGTTTTAATAAACGCTCGGGTTATGGGTTGGATTGTATTATCTCTGAGCGCCACTTTTTTGCACACCATGGGCTAAATGGCCAGGTCACAAGGACCCCGAAGGCTCAGGGAAGGTTTGCGGAGGGGACCCACTGGAACAGCTGTTGGGAGACAGATGGTAGCTCCCGTCAAGGCCATCCAGCGTGTTCTTTAACGTGCACAGGGGAAGGCTCTCCAGCACACGGAGCCACGGCTTAACGCCCCATCCGACGGACGGCGGCCTTTCCAAGCCCATCGGTGTCCCCTACTGACCGTGGGCAGGGCGGGGTATTTTGCGGAGATAAATCTCAACGCTGACCCAGCTGGGACTCGAACCTGGGAACTACAGATTACGAGCCTGGCGCGCTACCGACTCAGCCACTCCCGCCCCGCTCGGGTTATGATCTGATGACTTACGACATCTGCTACTCTGTTGGAATTAAAAAATCTCTTTCACGCCTTCTCGGCGGTAGTAGAGGAATCTTTTCTCACCTACCAATTTTATGATTAGAGACCAAGAGTTATCTGTTACTTCCACCCAGCTTCTTTTATTCCTAACTAGGTAAGATAGGGCTCCAAAAGCCTTTAGAGATCAAAGGATTTTCACATCCAAATAAAAAGACTGATTGTCGGACTTATTTCGCTGAGAAAACTGGAAGAATTGAGAAAAGAAACAGAGACTGATGATCAACCTTTTCAACAACACAGGTTTGTATAAATTACAACCCCCCCCCCCCCACCAATACTTCAATATCTCGAAAAAGTGGTTTTGGTCTGCAGGCTAAAATTTAAAGACAATACGAAATATAACATGATGTTTAAGGTTGGGTTGGTTTACCTCCGAGCGGCACTTTTTTTGCCACGATGGGTTCAATGGCCAGGTTGCAAGGATCGCTAAGGCTCAGAGAAGGCTGGGGGGGGGGGGACCCATTGGATGGCTGTTAGGAGACCATAATTTATGGCTTTTTAGGAATGACTTATTTGAATGAATTCGGATTCTGACTCTGAATACTTTACCATGAATGACTTATTTGCGTATGAGGAAGCAAGTGGCATCAATTTGCATGTGATGCTGGAATTCAGTGTCGGTTTTTACTTAAAATTCATTCGTGATTATCGTGGGATGTTTACGATATCATGATCTTTGCACTCGTTCCTTAATTTATGGAAACCAGTGAAGTGCATCGCGAGTTTGCCGTTTCTGGATTGAATTACGATCGTTGGTCAGGGACTCGACTATTCACTGATGGGAGAAAACACTGCTACATAAAATAGTCCTTGAATAAATTTTCTTTAATATCAATTATCATTTAATTTTCATTAGATTTTATAACAGTTAAATTGTTTAATACACAGGTAGTTCTCAATATGCGCATTTTTGAGTTGCATGGCTTATTAATTTAAGCATGTTCCCAATTTGCGGGGTCCAAAAATTTACTTTTACGCGTCTTAAAATGAATCCTGAGTGCGTGACACGAGAAATCCTGGCAACTCCCTTTGATAAAGCACACACTCTGTAGAAAAGGCACATTTGTAGCTTTGTACAAAGCACACTATTTAAAAAAAGTAGAAGAGGCTCACAACTCGTTCTCAGCTGTGTGATGGAAGACTTCCCGATTTGCATAGTAAAATCGAGAGTCCTGCATTGACGGTCAAATATCATGCAGCCCAAGGATCAAGAAGCAGTTAAAATTTCTTGAGGTGTTTAATTTCGTTTTTAATCTCTTAGTAACGATTTTTTTTTAATTGAAGATAGGTTATTTTGATTTGTGGTTTCGTCCTAAAACAAAATCCTGGGATTTCCGGAGTAACAAGTGCCTACTATTTTACTACCTATTTTCTTTTTATCTCCAACGTGTCCTTCAAGGTTAAATGGAGGTTACATAGATGTCAAACCATGATCTAGAAGTGCTAGAAACGCGAAAATTTGTGCCTGGTGGGTTTTGGGTCTTAGATCTCATAAATATTGTGAAATTTTGATCCAGTCAGTCCTTTGAGGTAGAAGATCAAATATCGACATAACTCGGTTGTGAAGAGCTACAAATTAGTGCGAAAGGCTATTTCGTATCGTGGATCTCAGAAATTACAAAACCGTTCAAGAGCATGTAGAGGTCGGAGTGACGCCCAGAAATCAAAAGATACGGATTGATTTCTCGTCATATAACAAAATTCCTCACGCATTATGTACTAATCGGAGTGAAGCTAATTTGAAAATCTTCACGTCTAAATGAGAAATGAGCAACCCATCGTGAACTAGTTAAAAGCGCCATTTATCACTCCTAATTTTATTCTCTTTTAATGGTTTGTGAAGCTGAAACCTGAACACGGTTATTATAAATTTATTACACATTATCCCTTCTTATAAATTTTTTAATACACTTAAAACTGAAATAAATCAAAGAGATGACTGAGTGAGCCAACTGCCGCCCCAGCGTTTTTAGTATAGAAGTTGGAATATATTGTTATTATTTAATATATAATAAATGAACTCGATATACTTGGCATTAACCTACAAATAACGATTTTGAAGTCGATTTAAATTTTAGAGGAAAAATTGTCTTGAGCCGGGTCGGATAAGAACCCACTACCGTCTGATAACATGTTTTTATGATATATCAACTGTATTACTTGTAAGGAAATACTTTCCATCTATATGGCTTGTGTCTGCCGCATGTGGAGAAAATTGCCTGAACACTCCCTACATAGGAAGTTGGTTGAAATGGTTCATATCATCAATTAGAGGAGATCTTGATGGGCGGCCGGTAGCTCAATGGTCCAGAGCACCTGACATGTTATCAGGAGGTCATGGGTTCGTATTCCACCCGGCGCAAGACAATTTTTCCTCTAAAATTTAATATTGTTATTATTTAAACGGGGGGAAACTGAGCGTGAGTCCAAAAATAGTATTTAACAATTACAATTCTAAAATAATGTAATTTATTACAAAAGTATGAATGAAAACATTTATATAAACTAAATTCAACCAACACAAATTTTCATCAGTATAAATATAAACCTTCAGAAGAACATAGCACCTTATTACTATTCCTACAAAGAGTTGTTTCCTCTATAATTCTTACTATCTACACTCAAAGCATTAAATATGGCTTTTTACAACACTCGATAAGTGGCACTTTCATATTTGTGAACAAACCTGCAATCTATCAAGAATAACCTTACCAATTCCTAAACAAACTAAATAACTGTACACCAAATGACTTCCTTCCAAGATTTTTAGTCCTCAAGTACTCCAAAACTGCGATTTCTCAGAAACAAATTTTTTCAGAGTTGATCACCACGCTTCAAACGATGAATTCTTCTTTTCCTGGGGCGGGGGTGGCTCAGTTGGTAGCGCGCCAGGCTCGTAATCTGTAGTTCCCAGGTTCGAGCCCAGCTGGGTCAGCGTTGAGATTTATCTCCGCAAAATTTCCCCGCCCTGCCCACGGTCAGTAGGGGACACCGATGGGTTTGGAAAGGCCGCCGTCCGTCGGATGGGACGTTAAGCCGTGGCCCCGTGTGCGGGAGAGCCATACCCTGTGCACGTTAAAGAACACGCTGGATGGCCTTGACGGGAGGCTACCATCTGTCTCACAACAGCTGTTCCAGTGGGTCCCCTCCCCCAACCTTCTCTGAGCCTTCGGGGTCCTTGTGGCCTGGCCATTTAGCCCATGGTGTGCAAAAAAGTGCCGCTCAGAGGTAAAACAATCAATCAATCAAATCAACTTCTTTTCCTTTACTAGTTTACTAACACGATCACAGTAATAAACTTATTTCACTTCCCACGCACATAGCAAATGAAACATTTCTTCTTTATACTACAGTGCACAGACTAAAACAAACTACTTCACGTTTTCAAACGTTTTCCTTCACACTCTAATTCCTCTTATTTACAACTCTTTACTCTTTATTTCTAAGTTTAGTTCGTTCGAAGTGGTTGGTGATGTAATTCTCATACTGTAGTTCACGCGAGCATCAAGACGATACAGGACAACACGGTTCATTGTTGCTCGTTCATCTGTCGTATCAATATAATGCAACAAATTTTACCTACTCTCATATGCTCTGCAGAGTTAAGAGTGTATAATGTTGTATGTCCCTGACCCCACTTTTCCCACAGGATTTCAGTCTTGAAGATTTGGAGTTATCGCAATAGTCACAAACTTAATTCCTGCGATCGGTGGTGTCTGATATATTTGCTAAATCGATATTTCGACACATTTTTCAAATGTAATACTTCTCATACATTTTAAAAGATGATTGAAATGTTTCTCAATTGAAAAGTATTTCTTCAATTCTTTTGCTCCTACCTACCTAAGTAAATCTGAAACAGTTAAGGTCTACAGAGCTCCAACTGGACCAGACTTGGGCACGTCACCTCTTTTTGCGCCGTGCTACTGATGACAAATTAATTTTGTAAAAGAGAAAAAGTACGCACAGAGAGAAAGAAGTACCTTCGGCGAAACGAATTCTCATTAAAATAATTAATTTCGATAAAATTATACTGTTTATACTTCACTTTAGATTTTTTTTTTTTTGCATTGATTATACATACATCATCGACTATATCTTTCTTTTGCGGCCAGCCCTTCCATTTCAGTTTCCTATGCGGCTCTTCAGCTAAAAGGTTTGCCCAGGCCTGAACTAGATTGTGCAATTTATTTTGGGTGTTCACTGTTTGTCTCTTTCAAAATGTGATCTTAATGGATTGACTGCCTTTTAAAATGCTCTTGCTAAAGGAAAATTCAGTGGTGCGCAACCTTTGCCTGGCAACAGGCTGAACAAAAGATATTACCATGTATCCATTAAAGGCATAACTTTAAACATAATACTTCAGTGACAAAATTACAAATATAATTATCTTATTTACATTTTATAACAATAACAAATAATGTCAAATATCATTTAAAAATTTGACATCAACATAGGCGGTCTCATACCAAAAGTAGTGGCGGGCAGCGATTTGTATACCACTGAGTTAGTTCTTTCCAAAATAAATTACTTATGGGTTTTTCTTTAAAATGTATTGCTTCTGGTTTTCCCTTCTAAAATGAGTTGCTAATGGATTGCAATTCCAAACAGTGTCACTAATGGACTGTACATTGCAAACTGTTCTGCTAAGGGTTGTACCTTGAAAATGTTGCTAACAAATTTTCATTTGCTAAACGTTCATCTAACGTATTGCCTCCTTTGAATTGTGTAGTTAACAGATTCTCTTTACCAGATCGTGCTGTTAACTATCTGCCCTTTCAGATTACGCTCTTTCCTTCCAAACAATGTGTGCTTAAAGGTGGTAATTCGTTCTGAACTGTATTGCTGCTGGAATGTCACTTTTAAACTGTGTTGCAGATCTTTATAAACTGTGATGCTAATAAATAATTCTGCAATTAATGGTTTTGGTAGGTTTACTAAAGGTTAACATGACCAACGACTAAACGGCAGCTAAATTTCAACGGATTTTATGTATATAGTCATAGCAAAAATCCTAACATTGCATTTTGATATTACAGATAAATTGTACCTTCTCTAAAATCCGATTATAAAATTCAGATATAAATGTAGTTTTTAATGTTCATAATCACCAGGTGGTTGTGCAGAGTTGTGAATCAACAATGTTAATTCTGGCCCTTGGAACAATATGAGATTAGAAGTAAGGTTCGAGTTCTGCCACTTGTAAGCAATGGATACATTGAACAGTTTTAACGCTTTTAACTCTTAACGATATTAATCCACTCACTTCCAATTGCTTCGTGCTACACTGGAATTACGTTTTTGCTGAGAGACGCGAATGCTCTGCTCAGGAGCTTCGGTGTCTTACTGTGCACGTATTTGCAACCACTTTAGTCATTTCTGCAGTCTCGGATTTTAAGGAGATTAATTTTACATAACACAAAGAATGGAAATTTTTTTTATCACATACCATTTAGCAAGAGGAGGCACCTTTGTCGGAGACTAATGTTGGAGGACTTCAGCCATCGCTTGGTCGCTGTTAATCGCCTTCATTAGACTTAATTTAAGGTTAAACATTTAAAGTACAAATAGGACAGAAAAATAATAACTGATAATATTCTGTTTCAATAACATTGATAAAATGATAAGATTTATATTCTCAGAAATTCTCTAGCCTGCCCTCGGTCAATAGGGACACCGATGGGCTTGGAAAGGACGCCGTCCTTAGGATTGGACGTTAAGCCGTGGTTCCGTGTGTGGGAGAGCCAAATTCTGTGCACCTTAAAGAACCTTCTGGATTGGCCTTAAGGGATGATGCCATCTGTCTCCTAACAGCTGCCCAATAGGTCCCCTCTCCCCAACCTTATCTGAGCCCTCGGAGTCTTTCCATTTAGGCCATTGTGTGCAAAAAATGCCGCTCAGAGAAAACAACACAATGCTGGGCATTTTCATGTGTAGAACAATGCATGCGTAGCTGTGAAATGGCTTACTATTGTGTGATGTCATTTGCGTAGATTCGATCTCCTGGCCAGAAAGCAGGTGAGCATTCGCATTCCGCGACGGTCGAATCCAATGTTAGAAAGTTAAATAATGAAAGGTAAGGAAGCGAAAGAAGTAAAAAACATCTATTGTTGCGTGGAAATTGCCCTCAGCTTTAGAAGGCCAACAATTTCTCTTATTTTGTTGAAAATGTGGAAGCAAATAACGTCGTCATTTTTATTTGGCACCAAAATCGCTTGCGAAAACAAAGAGCAAACAAAAAATGTTAATTTATGTTGGTCGCAGCTCACACTCGAACGGAATCGTCTTCTGTGTTATGAGTTGCTTTATTCGTGAGAGTTTCAGCAGCTTTGTCCAATCACTAATCTGTGGTCGTGTGAGAGCATAGAAACGTGGATCGGCATCTGTTTCCTCTCTTCAATGAACTGGAAATCGTTTTCAGCCATTACTGTAATGATCATGTGAAAGGTTACACTTGAAAGATTTCTACGACCTTTAAATGAAGTTGCCGAGATGAGCAACTGATTTCGAGACCCCTGCAACAAAAGGAGAGCCCGCCCTTTGGTTAAGTGCACAGCCAACACTCAGTGCTACGTGTCGTTATCATTCTTCTCGCTAATTGATTTGACAGGCAGGCGATGGCTTCGTTGCCTTAGCTATGATAGTGTGGGATAAAGCGTTACACGGATGACAATCATGGGACATGTGCCGGGACCACGTGACAGAGCCTCAACTTCGCGCTAGGTATTTACAACTTTTGATGCAGTTCTACGACTCGAAGGAACGGATGATCTAAAGAAATCATCGGAAAGCTTCATTCTTGTCAAATGATAAAGTGGTTCTATTCATCCTTTCCAGAGTCCTGCAACAAAACTGCTTTTCCTTAGCTTTCAATTAGAAAATCTTGAAATCCCATTAAAAAAGAACTGAATTGAATTTCAGCTGATGGAGCCCAGTTCAACGTTTTTTGAAAATGTAAGGATGGATGCGCAAATTCAGAGAAGGACGGCAGAACGTCGAAGCCCTTCCTCATGCAGGAAGACCGAAGGAGGCCGTGAACGACAGCACTGGAATTACGTTTTTGCTGAGAGCCATCGCTGCTGTTCGTGACCTCATTAACCCACACATCACCATTCAGGTAAAAGGTTTACATGCCAGTGCATCGATTGGCAGTGTGGAAATAGTTATCCATTAACATTTAATGTTCCGAAAACACTTTTTGAACGCCCCTCTTATTATTAAAAGATTCAACAGAGGAATGGTCGAAGGATATCTGTGCTGCATTCAATTCGCCATCGTCAACTGAGAGGAGTATTTATCTCCAAAATGACAATCTTCCAGACACTGCTCAATCATCGGTTTCTGGTGCTGATTTGCATCGGATAAAGAATCACGGGATGCGCAATATTAGAACAATTGGAAAAATTTCTGTTGCAGTGGATTGCAGCCGTACTCATAAGCACTCAATCTTTAATGTTATTCAGGAGGAGGATCTCTCGTTATTTGGTGATTTAGAGAGGAAATCCGAAGATGAAAGAAATTCATTCAGTCCAGATTTTGATTTTAAGGCAAATCATGGATGTAATTTGAGAGGTTCAAGAAACATGCAAATTTACATAGCACAAAAGTAAGCGGTGAAAAGGTGAGCCTGGATCTTGAAACAGTATCACCATTACCAGCTGAAATTCATAAAATAATAGGTGAGAATGGATATTCAACCAAATCAGGGATAGCGAACCTTTTCGAAATCGGGTTTCAAAATAAGAGAAAATTTTGTAGCTCGCGTGTAACATTACAAAAATACTTTCAAACGTTATTTATGCCAGCTAAGGTTACATATCGTATATCATAAAGTACAAATTGATGCAAAATGCTAAGTGTTTAGTATCCTTATATTTAAATCCTGAGTTTTATATTTGACCACTGTTCAAGGAATAATATAAAACGAAACAGATATTTATTATAACCAAAATCAGTCAATCAAAAATAATTCCTAGGTGACCTTCTCAGCGCATCACCGACGCTACGCAGCCGTGATCAGAATCAAGTGAATTTTCAATCGCTGAGAGCAAAATAACTCTCTCGGACGTAGCAGAAAACCAAAACTACTACAACGAAATTTTAAGCCGTAAAGAAATGCTTTTCTAGAAATCAATTAATAGTTGATAGAATTAGTGACGCTATTTTTATGATGCAACGTGTATTTTGCAATGTATAATTAGTTAATCGACAAGATGTATGGGTTGGGTTGTTTTACCTCTGAGCGGCACTTTTTTGCACACCATGGGCTAAATGGCCAGGTCACATGGACCCCGAAGGCTCAGAGAAGGTTTGGGGAGGGGACCCACTGGAACAGCTGTTGGGAGACAGATGGTAGCCTCCCGTCAAGGCCATCCAGCGTGTTCTTTAACGTGCACAGGGTATGGCTCTTCTGCACACGGGGCCACGGTTTAACGTCCCATCTGACGGACGGCGGCCTTTCCAAGCCCATCGGTGTCCCCTACTGACCGTGGGCAGGGCGGGGAAATTTTGCGGAGATAAATCTCAACTGACCCAGCTGGGACTCGAACCTGGGAACTACAGATTACGAGCCTGGCGCGCTACCGACTGAGCCACCCCCGCCCCGACAAGATGTATGGGAACACAATTGAAGTACTGATTACAGCAAAAAGAAATTGAAGAATTTACTTTTTTAATAGGTAATAAACATCTGTTCGTGTTACATTCATATTTATAATAAAGACAATAACTAATGTTTACCCATTTTCAATATAACTTTAATGATGTAACTACTGTTTGTGCATAGGTTAATGTTATTTAAAGGCAGCAATTGACCAGTAGTATTTTTTTTTTCACACTTAGGTACAGTCGCTCAAAAAAGTATCCGAACGCTATGGTTGATTACAGAATTCAGCAAAAATATCTGGCAACGATTTTTTTAGAAATTGGTGACCTGGCAACCTTCGTGTACAGTATACAAAGGTTGCCAGATCACTATTTTCTAAAACAAATCTTTGCCAGATATTTTTTCTGAATTCTGTAGTCAACCATAGCGTTCGGATACTTTTTTGAGCGACTGTACCGTTTCATGTTGTACTGTACTAAGATGAACTTTATATGTTTGGGTAGACATTTTTGACATCTGAATCCATTAAAATTAATAACTTGGGAAGTAACGGGAAATTAATTTTCGCTTTACGCATTTTAGTCTTATGAGCAGTTTTAAAGGAACAAATTAAACTCGTAAACAGAGGGATTACTATAATAAAAAGCGGATGTAATTTTTACGTCCAGTGAGCTAAAGAACACTGAAATTGGTATTCAAAAAAATCTTAAGGAACAGCCTTACACACAACAAATACACACAAAAAAACCCCCATACACATAAGCAAAGAAACATACTACGTTTTTACGAAAATGAAACAATATGATGCAATTTTCACAGTATTAGCAATTGAATTCATAAATATTTATGCGGAAAAAATGAGTTTTTCCGACAGCGCGGGACGCATTTTTTCCTCATAAATATTTATTGAATTCTATATAAATAAGCATGTATTATGGATTAGCTATTAAATGTTTCAGAATATTTCCATCCCGGTGATTTACAAGTAGCAGACTTCCACTGATACGATTCCAATCCTCTGTAGTAGCAAAGTTTTAGTTTTTTGTAGGAGGGGATTCCGGGTAGGAGGGAGGGGAAAAGAGGCATCCAACATTTTTTATTTGTGATGAAAAGTCTTCATGAACTAAGAGTTGTTCGAAAATAGATGCGGGAAGATAGTTTGACCCACTATGAGCTTTATAATTTTTAAGTTTTTCCGCAGCTTTTTTTGCACTCTAGTCGAACTCTCAGTGTTTAATATTTTACAACATGATATCCTATTTTCATAATAGATTTATTCTTTGACAATGCTATTCCAAAACGGGGTGTTTTGGCGTCCCGCCAGCCTTTCCGAGGAAAGCGAGACATAGGCACAAAACTTGGCACCCTCCCGCCGAAATGGGAACGTATGGTCACCTTAAGCATGAGAGGCCAGACAGCTCATATTGAGAGACTTGGCCATAATCAAGCATTGGCTGAAATGTAGCATTTATGTCGAAAATCGCCAATTTATTAAAGTAAATCCTAATTTAGCGATTACAGAAATACATAAAATATAATTTCTTCCAAAATTATATCAGTCAGGCACTCTGAAAAAGAATCTTCTGGCTATCTCAAGCATGAGGACAATGCAAACGATTTATTTTTCAAACTGTATCGCGTGGGCTTGCGGGGAAGTTGCGTTGTTAATGACTACGCTACGTCACAACAGAATATCCAGAGAACACTGAATCCCAGCAGCATGATCTATGACCTACCGAAATATATTAAGAAAGGAAGGCTTAGCAGCTTCTTCAGTTCAATCATCTAGCAACGAAAGAGCAACAGAAGCAGCAGCAGCCAGGCGTGACTCTTCCTATGGGGCCTTTCTTCGGGATATGACTTCGATTGGGCTGCACCCGCATTTGTGCACTGCAAGAGAAAAGATGCATCTGCTGGACAAATGATTCCTGGAAAGGGTCAACAAGTAAAGAAGATGTCGCATTTTTTTTTTGCACAAAGTGATTTTTATCACAAACTGAAAAGAAAGATGGAAATCAGAAATAACTCAGAGTTGCTCAAAAGGCAAAAGATAAACTAGAAGAACGCATACCCCCTCTGGTGAGTAAGGAAATCTCGTTTTCAAAGAAATGAAGTTTTTTGTTTACCTGTTTTTCACTCTTTAAAAAGGTTTAAATCGGACAAATGGTTGATTGAGAAAATGCAAATAGTACATAAAAAGGTACTGCTCATTTATTCGTTAAATTTAAAAAAAGTTTGCCTTTTCGCACACCCGTCTGAGAAAAAGGGGCAGACTGTTGCTGTCAGTGGAACATCTCTTGTCAGCACTAACCAAAATTTTAAATTCCTACCAAAAATGAATCGCTTGCAATATTCGTTAAAATTTCGTCTTTCCATATTTAGTGTTCTCTAACGATGCCAATTAAAACGCCAAAGGGTTTCAAAAATGCATATTATATTTCATTTGTACCAATCCAGCTGTAAAAATAATTTATAGCTGGAATAATAAACCTCATGCCTTTACATTCTAACATCAAAATTTCAAATATCCGGCAGAAATGCATTGCTTGCAATATTCAACCATTAGAAAGCGCAATTATAGCTTTTGGGAGATTCGGAAAGTGTAAATCGTAATATTTAATCGTAATATTTAATCAAACTTATCCAACCCAAAATTAATTTTTTTATCTCTAAAAGGGAAAAAGTTCGATGTCTATAGACCGACTGACTGACGACAAAGTGAAAATATTATCCTTTATTGAAAATGAAATAAAAATAGGTCATTGATTTTTACGAAGAACGTTATCGCAAAAAATAAACGTGTGGAATTACTAAACGAAAGTGATAATAAAGAAAATGCTGTTTGGAAAACGTGATAGAAATATAAAATTTCGAGACAGAGAGAAAAATTTACTGAATTGAGTTACATTAACCCTAAAATAGCATTTCATCCCTACACAATCGGATATATGATCCAAAAGGCTGAAAAAAAGGAAGAAAATGGCAAATTCCACTTAAGGTAATAAGAGTGGCAGTGAGAGTTAAGAAGTTGGTAAAGTGTGTTTCTCTTGGAGCAGTCCGAAACAAGACATCATCCTCTACAAGATTCGAGATCAAGCCATTATCCTTTCAGCCTTATCCAGATCAGGCCACCAATTCTCCGAGAAAAATAATTCTATTAAATTGAAAAGACGATAAGTATTCAGTTCGTTTTAAGAGGATGACTTCGTTCGGACAGCTCAGTGAAAAGGAAATATGCCTCCTCAAGTGGTCATCCTAGGAAAGACATCCTTTACAAGTATGAAGATAAGGCAGATAACGTCTTCCTAATATACTACAGTCATCCGACGGAAAATAAAATTTACTTTTCAACACAATTTTTCAAGCCATCAGGGATGGCCATTCTGTTTTTTAAAGGTAACAAGAAGGTACGGTCTCCTCACACAGCAATTCCAGACTTATACTCTAAACATTCTGGACTTGAAGAGGACCAGATGGACAGCTAAAGGAAAGATAATTAAAAGAATCTTAAATTTCTCTTTTTAGGGCGAGAGGATGAAAAGCATCTATGCTCCGTTTCACCTAAGTCGAGACCTGATGTAAACGAACAACTCTTTGCCTATTGGCTAAAGACCTCATCACTCCTTACTGTGTATGTGTATTATTTTTACTCATCAAAAATAATGTGTACATTGTTCTGATGTGTTGATTTCATCAAAACAAGTCAGGAAAACAAATATTTCCTACACTGGATAATAGAATTAATGTAAAATAGTGTTTCATCAATATTTTAATTTTTGCAACATCCCCAAAAGTAAAAATGCACTATTTTAGACAACATTTCATTCATATTTCAAATATTCAATTGAAATTGATCTATGGCCCCAAAATTCCTTGCAACGTGCAAATTACTAATGCCTATAAAAAAAATCTTGGGTTGCTACCAGATCCCTCCATTTTCAAAGAATTGCATGCACAGGGGGTTAATCCCATTATTTGTACTGAAGAGGGCAAGTCATCATTGCTTAGATGATTCCTTGCGATGGAGGGCTGTTGAAGTATGAAAGTTTCAGGAGGAGGTAGCAAGATGGCTCATTGCATCCAGAAAAGTTTACACTTTGTAACAGACAGGAACCAATTCCAAAAGAGATAACCAAGGTCGCGCGAGAGTTACTTCAATCTGAACTGACCATTATTTGGCTCTAGTGGCAAGAGGAAACAATTATAATGATTTCACGTCAACTGTTTCTCGAGGTTTGTTTCTACGATCACAGAAGAAAGGATTTCCAGCAGAACAGTGTCAGGAATGTTTCATGCAAATGATCTCTATGCCAAGAGGTCAGTGGTTTGGATCTCGCCAACACCCAACTACTGAAAAGCTCGTCTTAACTAGTTCCCTTCAACGTGTCACTTGGAGCCCTAAACAATGGGCAAATGTTCTGTTTTCTAACTAGTCTCGATTTAGAACTACAGCCGGAATCTAGAGAGAACGAGGAATGCGAAACCATCCTTCCAATATCAAAGGGATACTTATGGTGGAGGGGACGTGCTGTTCTGGAGTGCAATAACCATCAACGGCCGTACTGCTCTTCATTATAATTATTCGATGAAGGTTCCGTAACGGTTCCAGGAAAGAGATCCTTGAACGCTATAGGCTATTTTTTAGGGGTATGGTTGGTGCTGATTTTCTGTTTATGGACGACAATGCTAACCTGACGCAGGAGAACTTAGAAGAGAACAATGTGGTACAATAAAAAAGTTAGCTACATTTTGTTAGTGTTACCTCAAAATTTTCAAGCAGTTTACTTGTTTATTAGATGATACATACTTTACAGCACTTAATACTAATAATTGAAGATGCATGAATTTGAACAATAAATACGAAGCTAAAACAACTAACTCTGGAAGGCAAGATAGTATTAATGAGCAAACGTTGTTTGCACAACCAATACTGCAAAGCCGGGGGAAGCCGCTTACAAGATCATTATAAAGTTTATTATCGCACTTAAATGCCAATAAGTGAAATTGCTGAAAGTATCAGAATCTCTTAAAAGTTCCATGTTTACAATAAGGGAGATTTCATTCAAGTCTGATATTTCCTACTCCAGGTAAACAACAGCAAGTGATGCACTAAAAGCTTATTAAATCGTGATCAATTTACCTTCACAGCTATTAGGAAAAGGTTCATGAGTTCATCTTCAGAAATGAACTGCCGAATTTAAACAAATTAATAGTTTATTAATATCAAGAATTAATACATATAAACTCGGATTAGCCTAATCTCAGTCGAATAACATTATAGAGATTGCTAAATTTCCACTCGTAAACGCAAAGGTGCTTTAACTGAGCGAGACTATGGAACAATATGGATGTGATCTAACAAGAGAGAGGTTCGCTTCCGGAAGTGTATCCACGTTGGAGTCGCAGATTTTACTCTTTCGTCCCTCTTAGGTAATGAAGATACTATATTAAGAAGAAAGTGAGGAGGATTTATTTATTACGGAGATTTTACAAGACTCTGGCCTTTTAGAGAGAATACGATATTTTTCTCTCTCGAATTTTAATTTATTTGACCTTTGGCTCCAACCTCATGGTTGTTTATTTGCATTTGTTTTTATTGCGCTATTTTTTTTCTTCTTATTATTATTATATCTTTTATTCGTTTAGATATACAGTGTTCAAAGGAAAGTCCTAAAACACCCAAATAACATTTCAAAAAGTGTCCGAGAGGTGCACATATTAGGTCTACCCAAAGAAAAATGACCATGATTGATCGAATGGCAGCTATTTTAGTGCCCCAAGTTGCATTTTAGAAAGTTAACAAACCTAACTCGACAACAAAAAATATAAATGACAAAGTTCTAGATTATCTTCTAATTAGCAGGAAACGACATATGGTATGCACGAAAACCGCACGTGCACTTCGGACCAAAGAAATACTTCGAGAACTGGGATTTGAACTTCTTCCTCAGCGTATAGTCGGACCTCGCGCCTACCACCTCTTTCGCTCCGTGGCTCATTTTCTTCGAGGTAGGCGGTTTCAAATGTTTCAGGTAATCGGAAACGGATGTCGGGAGTTTTTCTCTTACAAGGGACAAGTTTGATATCGAAGAGGAATCGAACAACGTTCCAACAAATGGCTATGAAGCATTGAAAACGATCGTTTATATTTCGCTGAGTAATATTTGTTTTTTTTATATCGTAATAATCATTTCTCAAGTAGATGATAAAATGCACAGACTCACCTGAGTATTTACAGCAAATTAAAGCATATCGTGAAAGTAAAAAAAAAATACTATTTCTATTAATCTTGGGTAAATTTAGGCCACAGTTCCTAAAATGTGACAGTCGATATAATAAGTGAACAAGTTCTTGAAAAATATACTTGTTGACTTACAAAGCAGCACTACAGACGATACGGTAAGCAATGTACAGTATTTGAAGAGAGCGATTTCCAGCCGCTCGCAGACTGAAATAGGTAGCGATTTCATTTTAAAGTTAAATTGACCCAAATATTTCTATCTACACCTTTTGCATTATTTCATATTTTTTATAAGCATTTGCATAATTAAAGACTGGCGCTTATTTAGCAATGGAGCAACAAGGTCGTACATCTCTGGTACTGTATTTTATATCCACATGTTTGACATGTGCCAAAAAATGAGGTCTCAAAATGTAACCAATAGCAGTTACTTCTGTGCGCATTGATACTAAGAAAGGCTTGTTTGTGTCGTGCGGTTTATGTAACGTCTCAACGTAGATGGAACAGAGTAATACAGGCTGTTGGTCTACTTCTGAGCAGAAACGCCAGTGATGTTCTTCTAGGACATATAGTCAGAAAATATTTCTATGAGTCGGGAAAAGTCGGGGGGGGGGGGACATGGTGACGGAAGGAAAAAATTGGATAAAGGTACTTTATTTTTTAATTTACCTTGGTAAAGTATGAAACTGTGTGTAGAACAATAACAAATGATTTAAAAACAACTAAATGGACATAAAAACTAGTCCTAAAATATCAATCTCCTAGGATTTTATTTAAAAAATTAATTGCCCTTCAAACAGCCGCTTAACACAAGTCTTGCAGGAGCCTATTAATATAGTTTAAACGTTTCGGGGGTGGGGGGGTAAAATAAATGTAATGTATGGAGGTTCCCTTTTTTTTAATGAACGTAATGGTGTTGCCCCTGACTGCTACAACGTTATGTGCATCATCACAGGAGAATGGGCACAGCTCACCATGCAGTGCATAAAATAAAAGACCCTCAAGCAGCCGCTTGCTAGAGAGGTGCGACAGGAGCCTGTCACTTTAATACGCCATAGAGAAGGATCTGTGAGGAAGGCAAGACCTCAACAAACATACATCCATGCCTTATTCGGTGCTCGAACCCAGGTCCCTTTGCTCAGTAGCCAAGCGCACTAATTATTCGGCACTGGTGCGGCATGCAGTGTATGTCTCGCTATAATTTAGTGGCTTTGAGTATACTATAATTGCAAGGGGCTGCTGTGGTTGCTCAATCGGTAATGCGCGACGCTTATAATCTGATACTTCTAAGTTCGAGTCCCAATTGCATCAATGTCGAGGTTCATCTTCGCTAAACTTACTCCATCCACTCTGTGCAAGTTAAAGAGCACGCTAGAAAGCCTAGATGGGAGGCTTCCGTATGTCTCTTAACAGCTGTCCTATGGATCCCCATTCCTCAATCTTATGTGAACGTTTGGGATATTTGTGACCTGGCCAGCTAGACCATTGTGTGTGGAAAAACTGCCACTCAGAAGTAAAACAACCAAACTGATCGTACAGTTCCGAAAGTCAGCTCGTTTTTGATAAAATAAAAATGTTTCTAATCATATTTTTACAATTTTTAGTAAAAACCTGAGCATTAGTTTAAACAGAATGATGACCAAACAAAATTAAAAATGAACTAATTTAATTACAAAAATAATTAGATCATATATATAACAATTTTTACTAAACACAAATTTGCCTTTCATCAGTATGAAATTAAACTACCTAAGGGATGTTACACAGTTGTTAATTATTTTTAAATATTTGCATTGCAATTCTTGCAATCTCTACTCAAAGCATAAATAGAATCTTAGTAAAAACATTTAATAAGCGACGCAAGTATCTTTGTCGATATACCTAGAAGTCCTTTTTTACTTTAGCAATTCTATATTTTACCTGGGTGCTTCACTGACACCAACTCCTCTTTGCTTTCTCAGTCGACTTCTTGTCACCAGTGGAATTAAGCTTCCTATTTGACAAAATAAAAGCACTTAGAATCACATAACAACCACTAAAAAAGGAAAACAAGTCAACTCATTCCGCTTCTATAAAACTTCAAAATCTTCACTCATCTCCGTTATTTTTCAAACTCTCTACGTTCCAACAAATTAGTGACGAAATTCTCACGCTTAGGCATAACACGAGCATCGGATGGCACCTGTTCCGGTTTTATTGTTGCATGTTTTCCTCTTGTAACAGTATTAAAAAGGATTCTGGAAGCTGTAAAAACATCTGAAACATTTAAATTTGTGTTTGAAATGTCAACTAGATCCATCCAAGTTTTCGCTGGTGCTCGAACCGTTGCCCTTCAGTTAGTCACCAAGGCAACCAGCTCGTTCTCTCAAAGACAACAACTCAGCAGCAATAAGAATCTTCAAAGAATAACAACGAAAACAAATGAAAGGATTATTAGTCGGCTGCGTCAGAGTTGCTAGCATTTCTGTAGAGGCCTTCTGGAGTGCATGAACTTCTCAGCGCAATACATTCAAAAGTGAAGATTTTCGACAAAGAAATATTTCTCGAATTTATTGCTTTTAAATATTTTTCATTTCCGGTGCAGAATTATAGAGACAGGGAAACTATTAAAAACAATCAGTTCTTGTTATATGCACGTTTTTTCTTAACAAAATGAGCAGTAATATTAACTTTGAGATGTTTAGACCATAAACGAAATTTCGTCGGCCGAAAGGTCAGATACTGTTTTAACAACTAGTAAGAGTCATATTTTTATTTTATCAATCGAATTTGTGAGATATATTAGCTACGTCAAATGAAAGATTCGCCCTTGCTTTCGTATCTCGAGATGAGATCATTTGATTTTCAGAATTGCACGTACTACATTAGGAATCTAAAAAGGAATTGCTGCATTCTATCTGAATTGAAAACTAGTTACCTCAAAGCGTAAAGCTTTTACCTAAAACTTCTTTGTTTCCATTTCCTAGACCTTTAAAGGTCTTGTTGCCTCCGAGTGTTTCCCAGCAGAGAGAGAAAATGAAAGTCATATTAGGAAGTTTCGCCGACGGAGCATGAAATAAACGTTAAACAATCTGCATCGTTTAAAGAGATTCGTAGCAAGTTAAAGAAAGTTAACTCTGTACAAAATCATAAGATGAGTATCCGATAGGTAGCGAAGATTTAAGCTAAACGTATGATTCAGATAGAGACGGATGGTTATGTAGAATTTAATGAGATTTTAACTCTTCCGTAAAAGCTCAGTCAACTCCAACAGTTTTTACCGTCAGATTCAAAGATTAACTCTCTCTTCCGGTATCTCTTCATCTGCACCATGAAAAAAGATTCCCGCTTGCAGTGTGTTGACGATGACCGTATTTTTTGGACTTCTATCACTATAATATATATATTTTTTAAATTTATATTGCTGTCTGCAGATAACTGGATTTTTTTCGCACGGAAAAAGAATTGCTTTGGGTTGGGTTGTTTTACTTCTGAGTGGCACTTTTTGCACACAATGAGCTTGGCCAGGTCACAAGGACCCGAAAGGCTCAGAGAAAATTGGGGGAAAGGACCCACTGGAACAGCTGCTGGGAGACAGATGGTAGCATCCCTTCAAGGCTATCCAGCGTATTCTTCAATGTGCACAGAGTATAGTTCATCCGAACACGGTATCACGGTTTAATGTCCATCCGATGGACGGCGGCCTTTCCAAGCCCATCGATGCCCCCTACGCTGGTCCAGCTGCGAATCGAACCTGGGAACTACAGATTACGAGCCTGGCGCTCTACCGACAGAGCCACCTCCGCTCCTCCTCCCCAAAAAGATATTAACTCATTTTTACCCTTTCTATATAGCGGCATAACCCAAGAGAATAGGGGTCAGATGGTTATGGGATTATATCCCATTGAGGGTGTAAATATCTTATTTTCTAAGGCAGTCCCTGAATTTCAAAATCAAACGCCCCCCCCCCCCAAATTATTGAACCTTGTGGGTCTGTCCCGGTTTCCATGAGCCCTTCTGTCATACTCTGATAGACCGGTTGTCCACGTCAATATTGGAAAGAATTGATGAACCTGTGTTTATTTTGTAACATGGGAATGACTGTGTGAATGTTTCTGTTCCATCTCATGAGAATAAAACTGATCTCTAAGTAAGACAACAACCGAACTGAGATGTTCACATAAATTAAAGGAGGGCATTTCCAGCATGTCTTATAAATGCCACCAAAAATTTTTTAGAACAAATGTGAATTCACTATTTTTTTATTTCCTATTAACTGCACGTTTTCGTTTCCTTCAACAGGTCGCCTTGTATTTTTCCCTTTGTAACAGCACGTGCTAAACATGACAAAATTAACCTTTCCCCTCCAGCAACTTCATTCGTTTTAAGCTATCTTAAAAGATTTTCTCATCTCATTGGTAACAAACAACTAGCTATCCGCCGTAGATGAAGCGAATTTTCTTCAACTATTCGGTCATTCTTGAAGCTACTGAATTTTTGGACCAATCACAATAATCAATTGAATAAATATAAAGTTTACTTATGATATGGATGCGTTCAAGATTACGATTTGTAGCATTGGAAATTAGGAAACTTGTTCGTTGTTACACAATTAATTGTTTTTGGAGAGCTATGTACCAATCCCCTGTGATGATGCATAAAACCGGCCATGCCTAGCACCTAATATCCGACCCAGCCTTCTCGTGGTGTAGGCCGTTAGTACCTTTCAAAAGAGATACTCTCTTGTGGAAGTGAACGGAAGAGGAGGGCTGCCAGATCACTGTGGGACTCACTACTGATCTGGACTACTATGGTGTCATGTCCCTCTAATTTATTTTTTTTTATTGTATTTCTTTTGTAAATATTTTATGTATTAAGTGTGTTTCTGGAAGTGCTATTGTGGGGATGTGACTCATAGATATTGTTTTCGGATCTGAGGTGGCTGCCTGCACAGGTTGACAGCTCAGACCCCACGTTGTTGGCAAAGATTGGATATCCTTTCGCCGAGTTTGAGGTCGGTAAAGCGAGAATATGCAAAGTGCGGTTCTCCACCTCATTACATAATTGTTTGCAGCAGCAAAGGCCCACGGAATCGAGTGCATCCCCAGCACATGATTATATATAATGTGAATTAACTGTGTCGTCCCTATACAAGTCTCGTGCGTGCGTGAATTGTTGGACATATTTCTAGACATCATCACTTGGCGAAGCAAGTCTAAGGCATACGTCAGTACGGGTGAAACAACCCACGAATGTTATTTCACTTAAGTAACGGTGAATTTAAGTAAGGGACTGATTGATTGTCCTCTGCTATAGAGTGGGTTAATCGTATTCCATCGCTTCCCACCACATTCGACGCAGTTCAAGCAGAATATCTAATTTCACGCGAAGAAATAAAAATCTTTGTCGTTTCCTTTACCACGGCGCACGACATACGGCTACTGCTTTTTTTTTCTACCCTTCTGAGTAGTGGTCAACCATACAAGGTCCTGATGCTGACCATATATATCAACCTGAACTGAATAATGGCTCTGAGCTTGATTATGGATCCTGAATCTGCTGAACTGGTGGGCTTCTGTGGAGGGAGAATCTTCCGCTGTGTTTACTGTTTGTGGGTTGACAACCCCAAATGGAAAGATTAACAATATATATCATATTAGCTAGTCGATAATTCATATGTAAATGGTAGCTTGGTCTGTAAATGGTAGCTAGGCATAAACTGGAAGGAGAGCTGTGTACCAATCCCCAGTGATGATGCACAGAACCGGACATATCTAGGGCCTCATATCCGACCCCGACTTCTCGTGGTGCAAGCCGTTAGTACCTTTCAAAACAGATATTCTCTTTTGGAAGGGAACGGAATGAGAGGGCTGCCAGTTCAGTATGGCCTACTGATCTGGTCATTTATGGCAACTTTTTTTCTTTTTTTTCAACCCTGCTGAGAAGTGGTCAGCATCACAGAGTCATGGTGCTGATCATTTATATCTATTAAACTGGACTTGTTTATGGATTTGAGCTTGATTATGGATCCTGGACCTGCTGCACGGTGGGCCTCTGTTGAGGGAGAATCTGCCGCTGTGTATTCTGTTTGCTTGTGGGTTGCCAGCCCTAAGTGAACAGAGGCATGGGATACTTTATATCAGCTGGTGGATAATCCTGATCAGAGGCCATCGCAGATAACTGAACCTAACTTAGCGAGTTGGGCATCGTCAATCCTAAACTAGAGTAATGTGTCTCAGGCAGGCCATATGGCTCTTGAAAATGTTCACTTGAAAAGGTGGTGCCTGAAATTCCTACCAGCAACGGTGACTTCAGCCTTCAGCGGAGGAGGAACAGGTCTTTGCCCCATGCCTGCGATCAGTGGGCTGTTTGATATTGTTGGCCCTACTTATCTCAATAAACCAGGTTTCTTTAAAGATCTTACTAATCATCTTCTCTTTGCAAGAACGTGGAACTTAAGGACATTATATAGAGATTATTCTCTTGATGTCCTCATGCAGGAATTCCAGAGCTATAATCTAGATATTCTAAGCTTGCAAGAGACCAGATGGACAGGTAAAGGTGAGATATTAAAAATAATTTTAAATTTCTCTTTACATGGAGGGAGGATGGAGAGCATCACCAAGGTGTGCGTATGCTTCTCAGCAGACACGCAAGTGATCCTCTTCTAGGATATGAGTGCATTAATGAAATGTTTCTTACAGCAAAATTTCAGACAAGCATTAAAGACTTTAACGTTATTTGCTGTTATGCGCCCACTGAGGATGCCAATGAGGATGAAAAGGATAGGATTTACGGACAACTTCACCATATTTTGAATTCTCTCAAGAAAGGAGATATTACCCTTATTTTAGGTGACTGAAACGCCAAAGTTGGTACTGACTCTGATCTTTGGGGAGGGGTGATAGGCCCTTTTGGTATTGCTAGCTGCAATGGTAATGGGCAACGTCTCCTACAGGTAAGTAAACTCAATGGTTTCAGAATACTAACACTTATTACAAACACCTCGACATAGATAAGTACACATGGGTTTTACCTGATGGGCTGCATAAGAATATGATTTATTATATATTAATTAACAGCAAATGGGCTAGTTCTGTTAGGAATACCAGGTCATACAGGAGAGTTGAAATTGGATCTGATTGACCTTGTTAACAGTGTCTCGCAACTTAAACTTAAAAAGTGTTGTGCTAGGGTTAAAAAATTTACTTTTAATACTGAAGCTCTGAAAGACCCAGTTATAGCTAAAGCTTACCATGATATGTTACTTAGTCATTATGATAGTCATGGTTTGCTTAATACTGAAGTTGAGGAAGAATGGGGCCATTTTAAACACGCTTTTTTGGAAACTAACAGTACTCTTTTAGGAAAAAAGGATCAAAGGAGGCAGACTTATTTGAGTGATAAGGATTTGGGTTAATTTCGAAAAGAAAGAATACCTTTAAGCAATACCCTACTTACAGAGATGGTAAACTATAAACGTGTAAAGGATCAGTTAGCTGCTGATAAGAATCTTTGGCTTGATGGCTTGGCTGACAAAGCTGACGAAGTAGTTAGACAGCACAACAGCAGAGAGCTGTACCAGATAGTTAATGTTTTGTGTGGTAGAAAACGGACAGGTATACAGGGATTGAAGGATAAACAAGGTAAGGTTATAGAAGGTGAGGATTCTGTCATGGCTAGATGGGCTGAGCATTTTAGTGATGTTCTAAACAATGTGATTAGTTCTACTCCCATTGTTTGCAATGATGATCGATGCATTGGTGGCTTTAATGTTGGTCGTATAACACAATCTGAAGTTATTTTGGCTATTTCTAAACTTAAACTTCATAAATCCCCAGGGGTAGATGAAATTACTACAGAAATGCTTAGAGCTGGGAATGTTTCTGTTACCACTTGGATGACTGAAATTTTGAATATGTTTTATGATAAAGGCATGGTTCCTAAGGATTTTACCAGATCTATTATTATCCCTATTTTCAAAAAAGGTGATCGCAGTTCTTGTGATGACTATAGGGGTATCAGCCTACTCAGGTAAAGTTCTTCCAGGTAAACTTCCAGGTAAAGTTCTTTGCATGATTGTGCTTAATAGAATTAAGAATCTGGTTGACAGTGAATTGAGCGATGAGCAATGTGGATTCAGAAGTGGTAGGGGATGTGTGGATCAGATATTTTCACTTAGGCAGATTCTTGAGAAATGTTTAGAGTTTCAGAAACCTTTGGTTGCTAACTTTGTTGATTTCAAAAAGGCTTTCGAGTCTGTTGATCGTCATAATTTGTGGTTGATTGTGAAAGCATATGGCATACCAGACAAGTTAGTTAACATAATGAAAGATCTCTATAATAACACTGAGTCGTGTGTGAGAGTTGGTAAGGCTTGTTAGCAATTGGTTTAGCATTACTTCTGGTGTTCGACAAGGGTGCATTTTGTCTCCTTTTCTCTTTAATTTGGTTATTGATTATGTTATGCAAAATTCATTTCGAGGGAAAGATTTTGGCCTTAAATGGTCTGGAGATACCAAAATTTCTGATTTAGATTATGCTGATGATTTAACCCTTTTGGCGAATGATGTTGATGAGATGAACTCTTTCATTCGAGCTGTTGATGAGACTGATAGTAGAGTAGGTTTGGTTATGAACAGAGAGAAAACTAAAGTGATGAAAATTGGTCAGGCAGGCTGTGATTCAGTTAATCTGAATGGTTGCAGTCTTGAGCAGGTGTCACAGTTTAATTATCTTGGGAGCTTTGTAATAGATACCGGTGATGTACGGCATGAGATTAACAGATGAATAGAGATTGCTGCCGGTACTTTTAAGAATCTATGGAGAGTGTGGAGAAATAGGCGTATACACCTAAATGCTAAAATTAGATTGTAAAATAGTTTGTTTCTTTCTAGGGTTAGTTATGGTAGTGAAACTTCGACACTGTGTAAACAACATAACAGGAAACTAGATGCTTTTGATTCCAGATGCTTACGTAGTATCTTGGGCATTAGGTGGTTTAACTTTGTAATCAATGATGAGGTTAGGCAAAGGAGTCTGCAACCTCCTTTAAGCAGTATATTGTGCAGAGAGAGACTCCGCTGGTTTGGCCATGTTGCCCGTATGGAAAATTATAGATTGGCGAATAGGGTTATGAACAGTGTGCCTAAAGGCCAAAGAAAGGAGGGGAGACCTAGGATGCGGTGGGCAGACAATGTCAAACAGGACCTTGTTAGAATTAGTGTTCAGTGGCCTGATGCAACAGATGTAGCTCAGGACAGATATGCTTGGAGAATTAAACTGCACGGTCTGGTAGCCCTCCATAGCCCATGGCTGCTTGATGATGATGACGACGACGACGACGACGACGACGACGACGACGATGATGATGATGATGATGATGGATTATTCTGATAAGAGACCATCGCGGATACCTGAACTCTTGCTTCTACGGGCATCGTCAAATTCTACACTGGAGGAAGTCTTCCAGTATAGGTGTCTTCAGTCTTTAGTAGTGGGTTGGTTGGTTTTTTAGGATTTTATGGCGCATTAATATCTAAGAGTATAATGCGCCAAACGAAAGTCGAAATAAAAAATAAAGGTTATAAAACCCTGAACCAAATTTAAAAATAAACTACAAAAACATATACAAAAAAGGATGTAAATGAACAAAATAAAGCGTTGTGGACAACAGTGAACAAATGTATAAATATGTTATAAATATAAACATAAAAGTAACCCAGGTATAAACGACCTGGGCTAAATATTTGCTGTTTCCGAGGATGTGTCTTCAGATTAAAGGTGTGTAATATGGCAGGCTTTCCCCGCTTTTTGTTTTCACAAATAGTGAGAAGGTGGAAGGGGTAAGATGTGAACTATACTTTAAAATGAAGGAGAATTTAGGTAACTTAGCAAACGTTGCAAACTGTGCTGTCTTTTTAAAGAAACTCTTCTACTGCATTTCAATTAGTTTGCCATTTGATGGAATATTTGGACATCTCAAGCTAAACCGATTAAATCCAAAAGCAAAGAAATTAAAAATATACGTCTGTGTAAATAATTTCTGAATAAAATTCTCATTAAAAATATCTTTAACTATTCAGTTAGAAAATACAATCTTTCAGAAAAATGTACTCTAAAAATCGGAAAATAGATTCTAAGGCAGTAAGATCCAAAATTATAGAAATTTTGGATTTAATCGTTTTCTTCTGACAAGCCCATACGAATCTCTCCGTCTGGACAAATATTCGAAAAACTAAAAATAATTTGTTATAAATGGAAATATTTTCGAATATACTGAAATAGACTGTGTATTTCGCGTTATTCGGATAGAAATCTCGTTAATTCACCGATGAAGTAAGAAAGGGTTCAGTCAGCTCTTCTGGACAAAAGAAAGGGAACATATTTTTGGTTATCTGTTCTTACCATTCGCAGAAAAAACAAAACACGAATATGAAAGTGATATTGAATATGGCTGTGAAAATAGATTTGTGTTGTTTTCAGAATCAGTTCAAAAATGTTCCTCTTTTTGTCCCCCATTCTATGAAGAATTTCTATGAATGAATTCTGGGAAGTTTCCTTTTCCATCGGGGTTGCCAATGCCAAGCTTCGCTTGCGGCAATGGAACGGAAAAGGCGGTGCACTTTCTTTGGCTTCTAAGATTATGAACTCAATATCAAAACTAGCATTCCAAATTCTTAAGCGTAAAGCTATCCGCTGAACTAAGAAGCAGAATCCGATGCACCAAAAGAGGCCCAGGTGTGTTTCTAGCAACGACAAGAACAATTGTCAAGTGAGCCCATTTGCCTCCAGTGTCGTAGTTCAGAGTTCTTTGGCTCGACTAGTCGAAGTGACTGATCTGTACTTCCGAGTTGATCAAATGATCTCAGCGACGCAATTACGGAGCGTAGTTGCCATTTCGGCGCTCCACTGAAGGTGGAACAGGTGCTTTCGTTGGGGTCGGTAGTTCTATCGCTGTCACATCGTGACGGACAGACAGCAGTAATCGACAGGCCATTAGCCTCCTCCGTCATAATTAGCCACATTGCTGATGGCTCTAATGGAGGTGCTGTGCTCTCGTGCCCAATCTACGGCTTCCGTCGGCTTCCTTGCCCTGCAAACAAATTTCTCTTCCTGCCCCATGTCAAGAGAACAACTGACGATCGTTCTCTCGGCGCTAGTCTGAATGAACGCAAATTGAAGAGGAATCAGTCGGGAATGAAGCAAATCCACTGACGAAACTTTCCTTCGTCAATTATGTTGCATAAGGGCAACTTTCAGATCTCAGGTCGCTGGACCGACAAACTGTTACATTGGGCGGAAATTTAAAAGAATGTTCTTCAGAATATGAAGATTAAATGGGAAAATGTTACTCACTATTGGTCCAATGATCAGAGTCCTTGTTGGGTGGGGCGGGGGTGGCTCAGTCGGTAGCGCGCCAGGCTCGTAATCTGTAGTTCCCAGGTTCGAGTCCCAGCTGGGTCAGCGTTGAGATTTATCTCCGCAAAATTCCCCGCCCTGCTCACGGTCAGTAGGGGACACCGATGGGTTTGGAAAGGCCGCCGTCCGTCGGATGGGACGTTAAGCCGTGGCCCCGTGTGCGGGAGAGCCATACCCTGTGCACGTTAAAGAACACGCTGGATGGCCTTGACGGGAGGCTACCATCTGTCTCCCAACAGCTGTTCCAGTGGGTCCCCTCCCCCAACCTTCTCTGAGCCTTCGGGGTCCATGTGACCTGGCCATTTAGCCCATGGTGTGCAAAAAAGTGCCGCTCAGAGGTAAAACAACCCAACCCAACCTTGTTGGGTCGTTTTATCTTTGTCTTAACTCTGAGCGGCACGTTTTTTGCACAATGGGCTAAATGGCCAGGTCACATTGACCCCGAGGGCTCAGAGAAAGTTGGAAGGAGGGGATCCACTAGGCAGCTGTTGGGAGACAGATGGTAGCCTCCCGTCAAGGCCTTCTAGCGTGTTCTTTAACGTGCACAGGGTATGACTCTCCCGCACATGGGGCCACGACTTAACGTCCCATCCGATGGAAGATGACCTTTCCAAACTCATCGGTGTCCCCTACTGACCGAGGGTAGGGAAGGGAGTTTTGCGGATATAAATTTCAACGCTAGCCTAGGTGGGTCACGAACATGGGAACTGCAGATTACGAACCTGGCGCGCTACCGACTGAGCCACCCCAGCCCACGAGCAACTCGCGATTACATTGCGAATGGATTTTTTTTTTCGATTTTAAGTTATCTACCTGTGAAAAGAAAATCGTGTTGTTTACAAATATAACAAAATTTCATGAATCACGGATTTCGTCACAAAGTAACAACGACAAGGACTCCTTGAGCACTTCAGGCGTAAGCATCATTTTAGTGAGGCGCTCTTACATAATGGCATTCACTGAAACGAGCTGTTTACACCGCTCACTTAGTGGTGAGTAATGGACGGCCACAGCCTCTTTAAAAGTGGCCCGGCCACCCTCTATAACTGCCTATCTTACAAGGAACATCGAGGGTGTTTAACCCCGATCACGTGACGAAGAAGACAACCTGCAGAGCGAAAACTTAATCAGTGAAGATCCTGCTGACGATCCGCGTGTTTGTGGAGGTCAGCGTCCGTCTCCACAATGGCTGCCACGGTGGATGGCGGGGGATGACCAGAGGAGATACACATCGTCCTTCGCTCCCTCTTGATGGAGAATCGCCCACCTCCTCTCGCACGTGGAGAGCGAGGGCGGCATGCGGAAGACGATGCTCGGCCTCTCTTTCGAGTATCGAATAACTCTCCGTCTCCCTGGGCCTCAATCGCCGAGTCTGATCAGCATCCTGCAACGCAGATGACCGATAGCTCCATTTTGCGCCTCTTTCAGCTCAATTCTCACCCGTCAGCCATCGAACCCGATCGTCTCTCTTCTTCGCTGTCCACTTTTTCATTCTTTTTTAAATCGTTTTTCGGTTGCAGAGCGGTTAGCGTATTTGGCTACTGATCAAAGGGACCTGGGTTCGAGCCCCGGATAAAGTATGAAAGTTTCTTCTTTTCACTGTTGTCCTTCCTCACAGATTTTCTCTATGGCTTATGAAACATGATAGACTCCAGTCAAGCCTCTGTGGGGAGCCTCAGGAACGTTTTTTTTATAGTTATTTCAGAACCGAAAAAGGTGTTTGACTGCATTCTTCAACGACACAGATAATATGGGGCGAATCTTCGATATCTCAGCATTGCCTTTTTGAATAGGGGAGAGTGAAAGCGAAAGGAAAGCAATTCGCAGGGTTTAACGGTTCTTAGAAGAATTTAAGATTTCCTCAGAATATTTTTATAGCACAGTGTCATATATTATTCACCATTTATTTCGGCCGACTCATTCCATGCCAAAAGATAATTCCAACGTTATATATTACAGTTTAATTATGAGGAAAGATTTTCTATTATATAAGTTACATAAAAATCAATTAAACTTACCTTTTCACCTTTTTTTTTTGGAATTAGATCAAGGTGATTTAGATCAATCCCCAGTGATGATGCACAGAACCGGCCAGGTCTAGTACCTAATGTCCGATCACGCCTTCTCGTGGTGCAGGCCGTTAGTACCTTTCAAAACAGATATTCTCTTTTGGAAGGGAACGGAAGGGGAGGGCTGCCAGTTCAGTATGGCCTACTGATCTGGTCATCTATGGCCACTTTTTTCTTTTTTTTTCAACCCTGCTGAGGAGTGGTCAACTTCACAGGGTCCTGGTGCTGACCATTTATACCTACTAGACTGGACTTGTTTATGGATTTGAGCTTCATTATGGATCATGGACTTGCTGCACTGGTGGGCCTCTGTTGAGGGACAATCTGCCGCTGTGTTTTCTGTTTGCTTTCTGGGTTGCCAGCCTAAGTGAACAGAGGCATGGGATACCTTATATCAGCTGGTGGATAATCCTGATGAGAGGCCATCACAGGTACCTGAACCTCACTAAGTTAGTTGGGCATCGTCAAGCCTAAACTGGATTAATGTGTCTCAGGCTCTTGAAAAAGTCCACTTGAAAAGGTGGTGCCTGAAGATTCTACCAGCATTGGTGACTTCAGCCTTTAGTGGAGGAAGAACAGGTCTTTGCCCCATGCATGCGATCAGGGGGCTGTTTAATATTGTTGGCCCTACCAATCTCAATAAACCTAGTTTCTTTAAAAATCGTATTAATCATTTTTTCTCTGCAGGAACGTGGAACGTGAGGACATTACATAGATATTATTCTCTTGATGTCCTCACAGAGGAATTCCAGCATATAACCTAGATATTATAGGCTTGCAAAAGACCAGATGGACAGGTAAAGGTGAGAAACTTAAAATTAACTTTAAATTTCTCTTTACAGGGAGGGAAGACAATAAACATCACCAAGGTGTGGGTCTGCTTCTCAGCGACATGCTAAAGATGCTCTTCTAGGATATGAATACATTATTGAAAGGTTTCTTACAGCAAAATTTCAGACAAGCACTAAAAACTTGAATATCATCTGCTGCTATGCCCCCACTGAGGATGCCGATGAGGATGAGAAGGATAGGTTTTACGGACAACTTCAGGATATTTTGAATTCTATCAAGAAAGGAGATATTACCCTTGTTCTAGGTGACTTCAATGCCAAAGTTAGTACTGACTCTGACCTTTGGAATGGAGTGATAGGCCCTTTGGTATTGATCGTTTTCCTATTCGTATTGGTAGGTATTGGATCGTATTGGTAGCTGCAATGGAAATGGGCAACGTCTCCTACAGGTAAGTAAACTCAATGGTTTCAGAATAACTAACACTTATTACAAACACCTCGACATACATAAGTACACATGGGTTTCACCTGATGGGCTGCATAAGAATATAATAGATTACATATTAATTAACAGCAAATGGGCTAGTTCTGTTAGGAATACCAGGGCATATAGGGGAGCTGAAATTGGATCTGACCATTACCTTGTTAAAAGTGTCTTGCAACTTAAACTTAAAAAGTGTTGTGCTAGGGTTAAAAAATGTACCTTTAATACTGAAGCTCTGAAAGACCCAGTTGTAGCTAAAGCTTACCATGATCGGTTACTTAGTCATTATGACAGTAATGGTTTGCTTATTACTGAAGTTGAGGAAGAATGAGGTCATTTTAAACAGGCTTTTTTGGAAACTAACAGTACTCTTTTAGGAAAAAAGTAGCAGAGGGGGCAGAATTATTTGAGTGATAAAGCACTTAAGCTCATTTCAGAAAGATGGAATTCCAGGAATGTCCTTAATCAATAACCTACTAATACTAATAGAAAGGATTACAGAGAGCTTAATAAACGTGTAAAGGATCAATAAGCTGTTGATAACAATTTTGGCTTGATCGCTTGGCTGACAAAGCCGAGGAAGCAGTTCGCAGCACAATAGCAGAGAGCTGTACCAGATAGTTAATGTTTTATGTGATAGAAAACGGAGAGGTATACAGGAATTGATGGATAAACAAGGTAAGATTATAGAAGGTGAGGATTCTGTCATGACTAGGTGGGCTGAGCATTTCAGTGATGTTCTAAACAATGTGGTTAGTTCTACACCCATTGTTTGGAATGATGATATATATATGGTATACCAGACAAGTTAGTTAACATAATGAAAGCTCTCTATAATAACACTGAGTCGTGTGTGTGAGTTGGAAAGGCTTGTAGCAATTGGTTTAGAATTACTTCTGATGTTCGACAAGGGTGCATTTTGTCTCCATTTCTCTTCAGTTTAGTTATTGATTATGTTATGCGAAATTCGCTCCAAGGGAAAGATTTTGTGATTTTTGTGATTTTTGTGATTCAGTTAATCTGAATGGTTGTAGTCTTGAGCAGGTGTCACTGTTTAATTATCTTGGGAGCTATGTAACAGATACCGGTGATGTGCGGCATGAGATTAACAGACGAATAGGGATTGCTGCCGGGACTTTTAAGAATCTATGGAAAGTGTGGAGAAATAGGCGTATATACCTAAAGACTAAATTTAGGCTGTATAATAGTTTGGTTCTTTCTAGGGTTAGTTATGGTAGTGAAACTTGGACGCTGTGTAAACAAGATAACAGGACACTAGATGATTTTGATTCTAGATGCTTACGCAGTATCTTGGGTATTAAATAGTTCAACTTTGCAACTATGATGAGGTTAGGCAAAGGAGTTGGCAACCTCCTGTAAGCAGCATATTGTGCAGAGAGAGACTCCGCTGGTTTGCCACATTACCCGTATGGATAATTATAGATTGCTGAATAAGGTTATGAACAGTGTGCCTAAAGGCCTCAGAAAGAGGGAGAGACTTAAGATACGGTGGGCAGACAATGTCAAACAGGACCTTGTTAAAATTGGTGTGCAGTGGCCGGATGCAGCAGATGTAGCTCAGGACAGATACGCTTGGAGAATTGAACTGCACGGTCTGGTTGGACCTCTGTAGCCCATGCTGCTTGAGGATGATGGTGATGATGAATCCATGTCCAGCAAAAAGAATGAAATCTCAGTATAACGAAATCGAGAGGAGTCACCAAAATATATTCGTTATACTGAAAGTTTCCTATAGTGAAATGAAATCAAAAAGTGCTATGATAGTTATATAATATAAAATAATCATAATGAAAGAAATTTACAGTGTATTAGAGTTTACTTTTTAAAAATTGATAGGTTTTTTTTAACTCTGTTCCAAGGAGCATCTCTCCGTGAATTCTTAAATGATTTCGCAACTCTTCAATATATTACCCGGTTGGGTTGTTTTCTTCTGAGCGGCACCTTTTTGCACACAATGAGCTAAATGGCCAGCCCTTAAAAAAGCTATTATTATTTTTTATCTGAAAGAGAAGAAAGTACCGTCTTACACCAGGGACGGACATAGCCTAGAAGCTCTATTGGACTTATAGTGGTTTCTCTCATACAACACACACACACAGGGAACATGTCCGCTGATATTAGTAGTCAGTACCACTAGACCAGATATACCACTACACCAGGTATAGGCTTTCCAATTTATAACTCTGGAATTTCAAATTTGATTTCCAATTATAGACCAATTTCACTTTTTTTCTTTTCCCCAAAGTTTTGAGAAAAAAAAATTAACAAAAGATTACTAAACAACTTGGAAATAATAATCAGTTGGGATTTAGAGAGGAAAAACGGTACTAAACGCTTTAATTCTTTCTTTCCCAATAGCTTTAAATTCACCAACATCTACCACTTTTATTATATCCCTTTTAATTATTTTAATATTAGGTCTCACGAATGCAAAAATAGAATTTTAAGATGACTTTAGGTAGGATTTAAAAAAAAATACATGTTCTAAGCGAAAAAAAAATATTCAGAAGTGGAAACCAAAATAGAAAGACCGTTGTTTTATTTTTGGATTTGCAGAAAGCGTTTGATGTTGTGGACCATAAAAATTGTTTTCAAAGCTCTGTTCTACTGGTATTAGAGGTTCTATACATTATTGGCTTAAACTCACTTATTTAATACGATTACGGCTCTAAGAATAAATAATAAACTAACCGATTTATTGTTTGTTGGAAAGGGCTCAGTATCAGATACACTTTCATTTATTATATACATGAATGATTTTTTGTTCCTTGGACTTATATGGTACACTGTTGTTTTGGAGATGATGCAGCTGTTCTTATTCTACTGAGGACTTTGAGACACTAAAATTTCAGGCTGAGGGCCAATAAGTCAAGAACTAATTACATGCCAATAAGTTAAAATTGAACATAAATAAGAGTAAATTTATACTATTAGAGTTGGAAAATACTTATTCAGACATAAATATTAAATTTTATGATTTAGACCAGTGGTTCTCAAACTTTTATGCTTCACGTACCCCCTGAAAATGTGTATGTAACTGGCGTACCCCATGTATAGATAGATAAAACTATAGTTATAGTACAAAAATGGGAATAAAATAAAATATATATATACACATTAAATTTTGTATTCATAAATTATATGTATCGATAAACACAAAAAAATGACATAAACAATTTAACAGTTCTTTTAAAATTATAAACATTTTACTGGTAATCAGTGAAATGGTTTCAGTGAATGGTTTTGAGCTCTCACGGCGTACTCCAAAATATTTTACCGCATACCCCACGTTGAGAACCCCTAATTTAGACTGTATCGATTCATATTCATGTATCTGTCTAAGCATTTTTGTTTCAATTATCTATGTGTTGAACTAGACTCATAAGTGAAGTGGAAGTCTCTTGCCTCGAAATTAACAATACAATTAAGATTTGTACTATTACGATTTAATTACATTAATAAAACAATTATTAGGAAATTTCTTGTAACTTTGCGTGCATGGGTGTACTCAACTATTCAATACCGAATTAATTTCTTCTTGGGGGGGGGGGGTAATAACATACAGAACCTAATCATTATGCACTGAAAAATGTTGGACCCATATTTCATTTCAATGATAATACGAGGGTCGTTCAAAAAGTTCTTAATATACATCTGCAGAACAAAAACCATTGTACTTAATTAAAAAAAAAAACGTTTACTGTCCTTCAAGGTACTCCTCTCCAGCATCTATGCAAAGTTGCAGACGTCTACGCCAATTCTTGGAAGCTTAAATAAATGAGATGTGACGGACATGAGTACGGACGAGCTGAAGCATGAGATTGGGGATAGTTTTCTCTACATGTTGAGAAGGTATGGTGAGTGGTTAGCGCCCTTGGCTACTGTTCAAAGGAACTCCCAGTTCCTGAGTCACGGATAAAGAGAGGATGTATCTGATGTCTTTCTTCTCAGGTCTCACCTTCCTCACATATTTCTATGCTTTATAAACTGACAGGCTTATCTCTGTGGCAAGCAGCTTCTTGAGGGGATATATTTTTTTAAGATTACAAAATTCAATTATCTGAAAGGGAATTCGACTTATTAAACTAATCCCACAAACACGAATTATGCAAATGAGGAATTTATTGACTATTCCAGTGCTTAAGGCGCTAGATGGTCGCAATTCCTAGCAGGATCTGCGGGAATTTCACTGATTTTGGGATCATCTAATTGTAGTTCTAAGAGTTTGTTTAGCATTGCGTTTGAGGAAGCAGCATGTTCCATTTATTTTTGTTTCCTCTGTTTCATATTTGTAAAGTATCCCATGTTAAGAAGGACCAAAAAGAAATGCATTTTCAAGTTTTACTTGCGTTCACTACTGCGCAGCAAATATATTTTGCAGCTGAATTTATATCAGGAGTTATCATCATCATCATCATCCTCAAGCAGCCATGGGCTACGGAGGTCCAACCAGACATTACAGTTAATTTCTCCAAGCATATCTGTCCTGAGCTACATCTCCTGCATCAGGCCACTGCACACCAATTCTAACAAGGTCCTGTTGAACATTGCCTGCCCACCGCATCCTCAGTCACCCCCTCTTTCTGAGGCCTTTAGGCAAACTAATTATAACCCTATTCCCCAATCTATAATCATTCATACGGTCAACATGACCAAACCAGTGGAGCCTCTCTCTGCACAATATGCTACGTAAAGCAGTTTGCAAACTCCTCTGTCTAACCTCATCATTAGTTACAAAGTTAAATCACCTAATACCTAAGATACTATGTAAGCATCTAGAATCAAAAGCATCTAGTTTCTTGTTATCTTGTTTACACAGCGTCCACGTTTCACTACCATAACTAACCCTAGAAAGAACCAAACTATTATACAATCTAATTTTAGTCTTTAGGTGTATACGTCTATTTCTCCACAATCTCCACAGATTCTTAAAATCCCCCTATTCGTCTGTTAATCTCATGCCGGCACATCACCAGTATCTGTTACATAGCTTCAAAGATAATTAAACTGTGACACCTGCTCAAGACTGCAGCCATTCAGATTAACTGAACCACAGCCTGCCTGACCAATTTTTATCACTTTAGTTTTCTCTCTGTTTATAACCGAACCTACTCTACTATCAGTCTCATCAACAGCTCGAATGAAAGAGTTCATCTCATCAACATCATTTACCAAAAGGGCTAAATCATCAGCATAATCTAAATCAGAAATTTTAGTATCTCCAGACCATTTAAGGCCAAAATCTTTCCCACGAAATGAATTTTGCATAACATAATCAATAACCAAGCTAAAGAGAAAAGGAGACAAAATGCACCCTTGTCGAACACCAGAAGTAATGCTAAACCAATTGCTAACAAGCCTTACCAACTCTCACACACGCTCAGTGTTATTATAGAGAGCTTTCATAATGTTAACTAACTTGTCTGGTATGCCATATGATCGCACAATCAACCACAAATTATGACGATCAATAGAGTCGAAAGCCTTTTTGAAATCAACAAAGTTAGCAACCAAAGGTTTCTGAAACTCTAAACGTTTCTCAAGAATCTGCCTAAGTGAAAATATCTGATCCACACATCCCCTACCACTTCTGAATCCACATTGCTCATCACTCAATTCACTGTCAACCAGATTCTTAATTCTATTAAGCACAATCATGCAAAGAACTTTACCTGGAAGTTTACCTGGAAGAACTTTACCTGAGTAGGCTGATACCCCTATAGTCATCACAAGAACTGCGATCACCTTTTTTGAAAATAGGGATAATAATAGCTCTGGTAAAATACTTAGGAACCATGCCTTTATCATAAAACATATTCAAAATTTCAGTCATCCAAGTGGTAACCGAAACATTCCCAGCTCTAAGCATTTCTGTAGTAATTTCATCTACCCCTGGGGATTTATGAAGTTTAAGTTCAGAAACAGCCAAAATAACTTCAGATTTTGTTATAGGACCAACATTAAAGCCACCAATGCATCGATCATCATTGGAAACAATGGGAGTAAAACTGACCACATTGTTTAGAACGTCACTAAAATGCTCAGCCCACTTAGCCATGACAGAATCCTCACCTTCTGTAACCTTACTTTGTTTATCCTTCAATCCCTGTATGCCTGTCCGTTTTCTACCACATAAAACATTAACTAACTGGTACAGCTCCCTGCTGTTGTGCTGCCTAACTGCTTCCTCAGCTTTGTCTGCCAAGCCATCAAGCCAAAGATTCTTATCAGCAGCTAACTGATCTTTTACACGTTTATTAAGCTCTCTTGTAATGCTTTCTATTAGGACAAGTAGGGTACTGATTAAGGACATTCCTGCAGTCCCTTCTTTCTGAGATAAGTTCAAGTACCTTATCACTCAGATAATTCTGTCTCTTCTGCTCTTTTTTTCTTTAAAGAGTACTGTTAGTGTCCAAAAAAGCCTGTTTAAAATGACCCCAATCCTCCTCAATTCAGTAGTAATCAAACCATGACTGTCATAATGACTAAGTAACATATCATGGTAAGCTTTAGCTATAACTGGGTCTTTCAGAGCTTCAGTATTAAAGGTAAATTTTTTAAACTTAGCACAACACTTTTTAAGTTTAAGTTGCGAGACACTGTTAACAAGGTCAATCAGATCCAATTTCAACTCTCCTATATGACCTGGTATTCCTAACAGAACTAGCCCATTTGCTGTTAATTAATATACAATAAATCATATTCTTATGCAGCCCATCAGGTGAAACCCATGTGTACTTATCTATGTCGAGGTGTTTGTAATAAGTGTTAGTATTCTGAAACCATTGAGTTTACTTACCTGTAGGAGACGTTGCCCATTACCATTGCAGCTACCAATACCAAAAGGGCCTATCACCCCTCCCAAAGATCAGGGTCAGTACCAACTTTGGCGTTGAAGTCACCTAGAATAAGGGTAATATCTCCTTTCCTGAGAGAATTCAAAATATGGTGAAGTTGTCCGTAAATCCTATCCTTTTCATCCTCATCGGCATCCTCAGTGGGGGCATACCTGCAGATAACGTTAAAGTCTTCAATGCTTGTCTGAAATTTTGCTGTAAGAAACCTTTCATTAATGCACTCATATCCTAGAAGAACATCATTAGCATGTCTGCTGAGAAGTAGACCCACTCCTTAGTGATGTTTATTGTCTTCCCTCCCTGTAAAGATAAATTTAAAGTTAATTTTAAGTATCTCACTTTTACCTGTCCATCTGGTCTCTTGTAAGCCTAGAATATCTAGGTTATAGTGCTGGAATTCCTGAGTGTGGTCATCAAGAGATTAATCCCTATGTAATGTCCTCACGTTCCAAGTTCCTGCAGAGAGAAATGATTAGTAGGATTTTTAAAGAAACTAGGTTTATTGAGATAGGTAGGGCCAACAATATCAAACAGCCCCCTGACTCTGTTCACTTAGGTTGGCAACCCAGAAAGCAAGCAGAAAACACAGCGGCAGATTCTCCCTCAACAGAGGCCCACGAGTGCAGCAAGTCCAGGATCCATAATCAAGCTCAAATCTATAAACAAGTCCAGTCTAGTAGGTATAAATGGTCAGCACCAGGACCCTGTGCAGTTTATCACTCCTCAGCAGGGTTGAAAAAAAAAAGAAAAAAGTTGCCATAAATGACCAGATCAGTAGGCCATACTGAACTGGCAGCCCTCTCATTCCGTTCCCTTCCAAAAGAGAATATCTGTTTTGAAAGGTACTAACGGCCTGCACCACGAGAAGGCGTGGTCGGACATTAGGATAGACCTGGCCGGTTTTGTGCATCATCACTGGGGATTGATACACAGCTCTCCTTCCAGTTTATGCCTAGCTACCATTTACAGACCAGTAGTAGTTATAAAATATAATAAATGCTTTCACGACATCAGTTTCATATTTATTTTTAATGTTTCCTTTAGTCAGAATAATAAATACATATTTCGACATTCGAATCTCCTCATAAAATCAAAGTTCGGCCCTGCCCAAATGCACTGCTTTATCCAGTCATGTCTTTTCCTTTTTTTTTGTTTCAGCACTACTCAATCCGTTCCTACAGAAAGCAAATATTATATACAATTCGCTAATCTTTTTAGGTTTCGAATTTAACCTAGGTAAAACACGGAATGTTCAGCCCCATACCCATGCGCAAGGGAAGCATTAGGCAGTCAATGTATTGCGTACGAATAGGAAAGCTCTAGCAAAGTTTAATGAAAAAAGAAAAATCCTCATTTATTAGCCGATTAGTATTCGATTGCGAGGCTTCATTCTTTTCCTTCAACCCTAATCAGATGGATCTTTCTAGAGAGGCGACGAAGCCACAAAAGGCAAAAGAACTACTGCTACAGGATTCTTTCCTTATCAAGTGAAAAGCAGTCACCTTTTTATAAAGTTTCCTTCTTATCCGTTTTTACTTCGTTCTTGAATGGATTGCTCCACCAGTTCAATCTCCTAATTAGTCCACTGTAAAGGGCCCTTGCTGCATAGTGATGGCCCCCTCTCCCCTCCCCACCGCTCTTTTTCTCTCAGTCTCCGTTCCGTGTTGAAGCACATTATCAGTATCAGGCAGCAGATCGTGAAGTACGCGATGGCGGTTGCGGTCAGAAGTGCGCTTCCGTTGGCGGTTTCGAAGCAAGGTAATGCGGAACTGCATCGAAACTGAAGTAAATGTGAAAGGAAAGGGAGAGGCAGACGAGCAGCGATCAATGGTTATCAAGGAGGATGAGATGTCAACTAATGGCGTCGGAAAGTTGAGATTTATGGGAGGTGGGGAGGAAAGGAAAAGTGTGTAGCTGATGTATAGAGCGACGAAAATAGAGTACGTCACTGCTTTGTGTAAGATTTTATCATTTCAACTGGAATTGTAAAGCAGATATTTTTACGTATTAAATTACGAATATTTCGAGAACGGATTGCTTGACCTTAGTTGCAAACGGTATCCCGAGGAAAAGCAAAAGAAATGAAGGATAAATAGCAATTTGAAATTCTAATGGTGCTCTTTAGATATTTTTATTATAAATTGAACTTTTTCGTGTTGTACTATAAATTTGCATTGCTCTACTTCTTGTAAGTATTCATCAATGTATAATAATTGTGCAATTAATTTGAAAAGTGCTAAATAATGGATTCATAAGTAATTAGATTTACTGTAATTTATTAACCATAAGACTAATAATAGAGTAGGTTTGGTGATAAAGGGAGAGAAAACTAAAGTGATGAAAATTGGTCAGGCAGGTTGTAGTTCAGTTAATCTGAATGGTTTCACCTTGAGCAAGTGTCTCGGTTTAATTACCATAGATTTAATTATGTTGATTACGTTATGCGAAATTCACTGCAAGGGAAAGATTTTGGCCTTAAATGGTCAAGAGCAGTGGTTCTCAATCTTTTACGCTTCACGTACCCCCTGTAAATGTGTATGTAACTGGCGGACCCCTTGTATAGATAGATAAAACTATAGTTATAGTATAACAATGGGAATAAAATAAAACAAATATAAATATTCACATTATATTTTGTATTCATAAATTACATATATCGAAAAACACAAAAAATGACATTTTTGCAAAGCAGCCAACTTAGCAACTTTTGTGTTCTTCGGCGTACCTCAAAATATTTTATCGCGTACTCCACGTTGAGAACCTCTGGTGTAGAGAAACGAAAATTTCTGATTTAGATTATGCTGATGATTTAGCCCTTTTGGCAAATGATGCTGATGAGATGAACTCTTTCATTCGAGCTGTTGATGAGATTGGTAGTAGAATAGGTTTGGTTATAAAAGAGAGAAAACTAAAGTGATGAAAATTGGTCAGGCAGGCTGTGATTCAGTTAATCTGAATGGTTGCAGTCTTGAGCAGGTGTCACAGTTTAATTATCTTGGGAGCTATGTAACAGATACTGGTGATGTGCGGCATGAGATTAACAGACGAATAGGGATTGCTGCCGGGACTTTTAAGAATCTATGGAGAGTGTGGAGAAATCGGCGTATTCACCTAAAGACTAAAATTAGACTGTATAATAGTTTGGTGCTTTCTAGGGTTAGTTATGGTAGCGAACTTGGATCCTTTTTAAGCAAGATAATAGGAAACTTGATGCTTCCGCAGTATCTTGGTTTCATTTTGTAAGTAAAGATGAGGGTAGGCAAAGGAGTCGGCAACTTCCTCTGAGTAGCATTTTGTGCAGAGAGAGACTCCATTGGTCATTTTGCCCGTATGTATAATTATAGAGTAGTGAATAGGGTTATGAACAATGTGCCTAAAGGCCTCAGAAAGAGAAGGAGACAGAATGCGGTGGGAAGACAATGTCAAACTGGACCTTGTTAGAATTGGTGTACAGTGGCGAAATGCAACAGATGTAGCTCACGATAGATGTGTTTGGAGAACTAAATTGCACGACCTGGTTGGACCTCCGTAGCATATGGTTGCTTGATGATGATGATGATTTTATATTATTTTGTAACAGAGGAAGATGCAAATATTAATTTCCATAGGATACATCTATGTTAACGGCACGCAGCATCTATTATTTAAGCTATGATTATTATTATTCAACGTGACAGGGTAATGAGAGGTCCTTATTCAGGCTTTCTCAAGTAATTTTTAGTTAGGTTAACAGGAGATTAGATAATGTTGAAGAAACAATGGTTTTTTTTTTTATTATATTTTATTTTTTCCCATTTCTTTTCAGTCTATATATATTATTTTTTTTTTAATTTTGCATTTTCTTTTGAACCTTTTTAAATTTTTTTAATCTTTTTTAATTTTTTTAAACCAGTTTTTAACAATTTTTTTACTTATTTATTTTCAGATTCTATTCCAAAGGGGAGTTTGTAATAAGAAATTCAGCAATAAATTTATGACTTCTAGGTTTTTAAATTTTGAGAAATGATTTAAAATAGAATTAGTTTGAAAATCTAAAATACCCAATTTTTCTAAAACAGTAATAAAAATTCTTCCCTTTGGGGTTGATATTGTGTACAATTCAAAAGAACGTAATGTATTGTTTCTGGTGTGTTGCAATAGGTGCAGTTTGGTGAATTAACAAGTTTCAGTCTGTATTTAAGATCATTAAGTAAAGCCGAGTTGATTCTGAGTCTAAAAATAATTTTACTTTGTTTGCGGGAAAATTTTCAATTTTAGACATTTTATTAGAAATGTGATATCTGAAATTGTTTGTAACAGAGGCATATGTAATAAAATAATTTTTAGTTAATGTATATTCTAAGTTTTTAATTTCAGCTTTGATATTTGTGAAAAATAATGATTTTCTTGAGTTTGATTAAGGTTAAGCTTTGAGGATACCATATATTTTAATTTATACTAATTGTATGAAACTTGGAAGGGTTTGGTGACCTCTTGGGTACAGTTGTAGTGACGATATTTGTATTTTATGCTTTGGTAATTGCTTTTGTGTATTATTTTTGTATTTTATTCTAGATCAAGACATGTATTATTATTAAAAAAATATGATCGGCGAAACAATGTTCTATAATGGTAAACTCCTGTGAACAATAACCCGAAATTTTGAAGTCTCTAAAAGGAGATGAGTAACAAATATATCTTCAAAGTGGATAACGATTGATTTTCAAATTTATACTTCTGATATTACACTAAATATAAATAAATTATAAAGCCATAGCTTAATGTTTACATCAGTATGTATAAAGTACATAGGTTCAAGTCAGTATGTACACACAAAATATTTTTCGTTTAAACATTACGTCTCTTCCGTCAAATAAATGCCTTGACTTTACGTCCAAGAAAAAAATTCCAGACCTTAGAGGAAACCTCTTAATAACGGACGATAGAATAATTATTTTGCACCAGTCGATGACATTTCGCCCGTCATGCCGATTTTTCCAAGAACCATTTTTGTGATCCAAAATCCATCCATCAATATGTCCGTAATCCAGTCAAAAGCCATGGGATGGGAGTTATAACTATACAGTGCATTAGTCCTCAAACTCGTCTATTCTGAGCTACTGATATAATACTAGGCCACTGCGGCCTATTCTACAATGATTTCCATAAATTAAGGAAAAATGAGAAAAATCGCGATAATTCGCGACAAAATTGTGTGATCCTCACCAAACTTGTTCTTGTACTAGTAAAATAATGACGAGTGAGCATATCGTATGCGAATTAGTTTAGGTTCCGTCAGTTTTGGTAATCGGATAGCGGCATAAAAATAGATATTTTGGACTGGATCGTTATTTTGTGTTGTAAATGTGAGTAAAGAAATTCAAATAGACATTTTGTAGGAATGATCTCGAGATATCATTTGCCAAATGAACTGCGGTGGAGAACTATTGGCTGGCTCGAAGCAGGCCAAAGTCAGTCAAACGTGGAACGATGGCTGAATGTCAGTCATTCTGTGGTCCATAGACTGTGGAATCAATTTTGTAGCACGAATTCCGCGTCTTGGAGGTTTAGCCGAGGAAGGGCTAGACTTACGACTGCTGTACAAGATCGATATCTGCAAGTAACAGCACAAAGGAGCAGGACTTCACCTCCTCTCAGCTCTCGATCCTCTCTTGCAGCAGCCACTGAAAGGATTGTATCAGCTTCTACTGTGCGTAGAAGGCTTCATGAGGGAGGTCTGTACGCTAGAAGGCCAGTAATTTGCATACCCCTCTCCCAGGAGAGAGTGGTTGAATTGGGCAGTCACGCATGTTAACTGGATAGAAGAGCAACGGAGGTCCGTACTCTTCACAGATGAGTCCAGATATTGCTTGCAGAGTGATTCCGGACATTGTTTGATATGGAGATAACGAGGTACCCACTATCATCCCAGTAACATCCGTCAAGGAGACAATTACGGCGGAGGTAGCGTGTGAGTTTAGGATGGCATTTCTTTAGGTGGACGCACAAACCTCTCTCTGTGTTGACGAGTGGGAACCTCAATGTCAGAGGTGACATCCTGGACCCTTATGTACGACTTTATGATGGTGCAATAGGTGAAACATTCATCTTACAAGACGATAACGCTTGTCCACACAGAGCTCGACTAGTGGAACCAATATGCTTCAAGAGGAGACCAATATGCGCATGGAGTGGCCAGCTCGATCTCCCGAACTAAATCCGATTGAGCATGTATGGGATGCTCTAGGAAGACGTGTTGCTGCCCTCAACCCGCTACTTGCAACAAAGGAGAAGCTTATTACTGCTTAAAGGAACAATGGTCGTTACTTCCTACTGAGCTGATCCACAATATCATAACATCATGGAACATCGCTGTCGTGCCTGCATTCCTGTAAGGGGTGACCACACTTCTTATTAAAAAAACTTTTCCCATTGCATTCTGACACCTTATTTTTGGACAAGTTCCTCTAAGTGTTATTTTTTGACGAAAAATGTTTCTAGTGTAAAATACTTATGCCATTCTGAAACTAGCATTGTAATTCATGTTTCCAGCAAATTTCATTAAAATCATTCATATAGCTTTTTGTTTATCATAATTTTTCTGAGTTTTCATTAATTTATGGAAGCCAGTGTATTAAAGGTCTTGTTTGAACTGCCAAATCACCGCATTCTAAATTTTTTATTTTTTCTGACGACCTGAGGAACATTACTCATAAATCTAATCACTAATCTCTAGTTCTGCATCCTGACAACATGGCTAAACCAAAGCAATATTTCCCTACACAGGATGGTGCTTAACGGCGGTTGAAGACTGCTCTTATTAATGGAAAGATGTCCATGTGTCCCGGTTGTTCCGATTCTGAGAGAATTGTGCTGATGTCACAAAAATGTTTTTATTTTTCGTGAAAACAAATATCCCGGTTTTCTGTGAGGATATAGAGTCAGTCCTCGATTTAGGAGGATTTAATTAACGCGCTTTTGGAATAAGTCGATCATTGTATTCAGACATTTTTATAATTTTCCTGTACATTATTTGTTTTATAGATTTTATTTTTATTTTTTCGTTTTATGGACGGAGTTGAGTGTTGTCTGATAAGTATGCACTTTACTGCAAGTATTGTATGTGATGGTTTTGAATTAGGAGAAACATGAGAAAAGTCACACCTCTCTAGACATAGGCTTACCGTCAATCAATGCAGAATAACTATGCAATCTGTACTCGATGCGTTTGGAGTGGGGGAGTTATTGCTCCTCCCATCTACTTCGAATTCGGCTTATTGCGACGTTCGAATAATGCTTATTGCGACGTTGTGCAACTGCCTTAGTTAAGTTTTCTGTGGAGTTATGCTATCGAGATTTGGTTGATGAGTTCCCAATTTTGCTTTGAATTATTTTTGAGGACTGAAATTGTTTATAGCAGTACATTTCTTTTTGCAACATGATAAGGGATTTGTATAGATCAATTTAAAATTTCGGTTTCTTTATTATTTTGTTGTTTATTCAAGCAGAATAGATTTTGCGTATTAAGTTTATTATTTTGTGATTTAGCCGGTTTTGCTACCATTATGCTGTTTAATTGTTGATCTACCTGGCAACTTATAAATTTTGTTACTGTTAATCCATACCGATTACACATACCAGTGGCGACCTGCTATCGTAGCTAATAGCTCCTCAAAAGAGGGCTTTCTGTGAACGAGTGGTATGGCAATCGCGGATAATGTCTGGATCTGCTCTCTATTCATATTGTATCCAAATGTAGATGCGACGATCGTCAGCATCCAGGCAGAACGAGACTCTGCCTGAAGTCACGTGTTACGATGCGGATTCACTGCTGACCACTGCATCAGTTAGAGCTAACACAACACACAAAGTTTGTCTTGCTGGAAGAGTCACTAGCTCCCTAACCGCTATGCCAGTTGCCTAATTTTTGTAGTATGTTATGGATAACTACATCACCTGAAGCATTTCGCTTAGCCGCTTAGCGTCCGTTCTGTGAGCTCCCGTATATGTCACGTATTTTTCACGGAAACGTAATCATTTGCATGTAACACTGCCTTTATACTCACATGCTGATTTGCATCAAATCCGACCACTCCTTTTGATTGGCGCAATTTCAATGTCGAGAGTGTGTTTAGGACAAAGACTTCTATATACTAAAATCATAACACATAGAAATGGAGGCAGAATATGGAAAATAGCAAAGTTTACTTACATGAAATGAACGTACTACATATAGATGAACTGGGTTCTTTAACCTCTGAGTAGCACTTTTTCGCACACAGTGGAATAAATTATCAGATTCCAAGTGTTGGGTTGTTTTACCTCTGAGCGGAACGTTTTGCCACACAATGGGCTAAATGGCTTGGTCACAAAGATCTCGTAAACTCACAGAAGATTGTAGGAGGAGACCCACGGGACAGCTGTTCAATATAGATCGTAGCCGCCCGTCAAGGCGATCCAGCATGTTCTTTAATGTGCACAAGGTATGGCTCTCCCACATATGAGGCCACGGCTTAACGTCCCATCCGACGGACGGTGGCTTTTCCTAACCCATGAGTGTCCCCTATTGACCGAGGGAAGGACCCGGAGTTTTACGGAGATAAATCTGAACACTGACGTAGGAGAAATCCCAAGGGTCCCTTGGGTTCAGAACTGGGTAGCGAAATCGAAGAGAATCCACTTTACAGCTATTAGGATACAGATTAAGATAAAGTTTGAATGGCTAAACTCTTAGGATAAGTTTTGAATGACTCTAAACATATCAGTTGCTCTAATAGGTGGAAAACTTCCATGTGATCAATGTCGTAACCAGGTAATTTGTTGCCGTGGGGAGTGACTATTACGGTCGCATATAGTCCAGTGCATTGCAATGCGCCAGTTTTCGCAAATCCCAAAAATGGGCAAAATGAAAAAAAAAATCGGAAATTTTGCTTATTAAAGGCAATTTTTCAGCCGGGGACGACCGCCCACTTGTTCCCCCAGTCACGCCACTGGGGATGCTGCATATGACGTCTCTGTCATACTGTTGCTACGAAACATTTTACCAACATGAATGGGGCGGGGGTGGCTCAGTCGGTAGCGCGACAGGCTCGTAATCTGTAGTTCCCAGGTTCGAGTCCCAGCTGGTTTTCATTCCCCGAAAATTCCCCGACCTTCCCACGGTCAGTCGGGGACACCGACGGGCTTGGAAAGGCCGCCGTCCGTCGGATGGGACGTTAAGCGTGGCCCCGTGTGCGGGAGAGCCATACCCTGTGCACTTTAAAGAACTCGCTGGATGGCCTAGACGGGATCTGTCTGTCTCCCAACAGCTGTTCCAGTGGGTCCTCTCCCCCAACCTTCTCTGAACCTTCGGGGTCCATGTGACCTGGCCATTTAGCCCAAGGTGTGCAAAAAAGTGCCGCTCAGAGGTAAAACAACCCAACATGAACGCAACGCTTGCTCAAAAGAAAATGACTGGCACAAACTCAGAGCCACCTTTTACAGCACCTCAGATTTGCTTTCAGAGTCACGAATGCAAATTTTGTCCGTCCAGGTGGTTTGCATATATTCTATTTAATTGATACACAAAATGAAATGTTGTATATAAATATAACAAACAAAATATTTTAGAAAATATGTTATACAAAATTCGTTATATGAAATGTATAACTTGTCTATTCAATGGGAATAAATGTCAATGTCTAAAAAAAATGAAATGTTAATCATTTCAGTGGTTATTTAGATATTTAACAGATTGGGAATTATGCTTAACTTTTGAGCACCAGTGTATATAGTGGGCACAATACAAAATAAATATATTAACCTAGGGATCATATTTGAATGGTGAAGATTTTAACTTCAGTGCACTAATTACCGCGATTTTTGCAAAACTAATAATTATCAGTTTCAGAGCGTAGGGGTGCAATGGCGATTCTTGATTTTTTTTACCGAAACAAATGTCGTGGTTTACGAATGCATGATTCCGTCACTAGCCACACCTACTAGAGATTCAACGTTAGGCAAGGAAATGAGCAATTTACATCATCATTTTGTTAAATACCGCCTTCGATTTTGCCACCTCTCTTGCCAATGGGTGCAGACTGGGAGAACAGATAACGTAAAAATTTCGAGTCAAAGCGATCCGAAAAATTCGCAAGAAACTGTTCGAGATTTCTTTCTCTCTTGAAAAAGGCATCGAACCTGCAACATTCATTTGCACAGTGGAGCGCACTTAATGCTTTACCTAACACCAAACACTGTGACATACCTAAGTACAAATGGGTTTCACCTGATGGGCTGCATAAGAATAAAATAGATTATATATTAATTAACAGCAAATGGGCTAGTTCTATTAGAAATACCAGGTGATATAGGGGAGCTGAAATTGGATCTGACCATTATCTTGTTAAAAGCGTCTTGCAACTTAAACTTAAAAAGTGTTGTGCTAAGGTTAAAAAATTTACCTTTAATACTGAAGCTCTGAAAGACCCAGTTAGAGCTAAAGCTTACCACGATAGGTTACTTAGTCATTATGACAGTCATAGTTTGCTTACTACTGAAGTTGAGGAAGAATGTGTCATTTTAAACAGGCTTTTTTAGAAACTAACAGTATTCTTTTAGGAAAAAAGGAGCATAGGAGACAGAATTATTTGAGTGATAAGGCACTTGAGTTCATTTCAGAAAGAAGAAAGTGCAGGAATGTCCTTAATCAATACCCTACTAGTCCTAATAGAAAGCATTACAGAGAGCTTAATAAATGTGTAAAGGATCAATTAGCTGTTGATAAGAATTTTTGGCTTGATGGCTTGGCTGACAAAGCCGAGGAAGCAGTTAGGCAGCACAACAGCAGAGAGCTGTATCAGATAGTTAATGTTTTGTGTAGTAGAAAACGAACAGGTGTACAGAGATTGAAGGATAAACAAGGTAAGGTTATAGAAGGTGAGGATTCTGTCATGGCCAGGTGGGCTGAGCATTTCAGTGATGTTCTAAACAATGTGATTAGTACTACTCCCATTGTTTGCAATGATGATAGATGCATTGGTGGCTTTAATGTTCGCCCACAGTCTGAAGTTAGTTTGGCTGTTTCTAAACTTAAACTACATAAATACATAGGGGTAGATGAAATTATTACAGAAATGCTTAGAGCTGGGAATGTTTCAGTTACCAATTAGATGACTGAAATTTTGAATATCTTTTATGATAAAGGCATGGTTCCTAAGGATTTTACAAGAGCTATTATTATCCCTATTTTCAAAAAAGGTGATCGCAGTTCTTGTGATAACTATAGGGGTATCAGCCTACTTTCTGTTCCAGGTAAAATTCTTTCCATGATTGTGCTTAATAGAATTAAGAATCTGGTTGACAGTCAATTGCGTGATGAGCAATGTGGATTCAGAAGTGGTAGGGGATGTGTGGATCAGATATTTTCACTTAGGCAGATTCTTGAGAAATGTTTAGAGTTTCAGAAACCTTTGGTTGCTAGCTTTGTTGATTTCAAAAAGGCTTTTGACTCTGTTGATCGTCATAATTTGTGGTTGATTGTGAGATCATATGGCATACCAGACAAGTTAGTTAACATAATGAAAGCTCTCTATAATAACACTGAGTCGTGTGTGAGAGTTGGTAAGGTTTGTTAGCAATTGGTTTAGCATTACTTCTGGTGTTCGACAAGGGTGTATTTTGTCTCCTTTTCTCTTTAATTTGGTTATTGATTATGTTATGCAAAATTCATTTCGAGGGAAAGATTTTGGCCTTAAATGGTCTGGAGATACTAAATTTCTGATTTAGATTATGCTGATGATTTAACCCTTTTGGCGAATGATGTTGATGAGATGAACACTTTCATTCGAGCTGTTGGTGAGACTGATAGTAGAGTAGGTTTGGTTATAAACAGAGAGAAAACTAAAGTGGTGAAAATTGGTCAGGAAGGCTGTGATTCAGTTAATCGGAATGGTTGCAGTCTTGAGCAGGTGTCATAGTTTAATTACCTTGGGAGCTATGTAACAGATACTGGTGATGTGCGGCATGAGATTAACAGACGAATAGGGATTACTGCCGGGACTTTTAAGAATCTATGGAGAGTGTGAAAAAATAGGCGTATACACCTAAAGACTAAAATTAGACTTTATAATATTTTGGTTCTTTCTAGGTTAGTTATGGTAGTGAAACGTCGACACTGTGTGTAAACAAGATAACAGGAAACTAGATGCTTTTCATTCTAGATGCTTACGTAGTATCTTGGGCATTAGGTGGTTTAACTTTGTAACTAATGATGAGGTTAGGCAAAGGAGTTTGCAATCTCCTTGAAGCAGCATATTGTGCTGAGAGAGCCATGTTGCCCGTGTGGATAATTATAGATTAGCGAATAGGGTTATGAACAGTGTGCCTAAAGGCCTCAGAAAGAGGGGGAGACCTAGGATGCGGTGGGCAGACAATGTCAAACAGGACCTTGTTAAAATTGGTGTGCATTGGCCGGATGCAGCAGATGTAGCTCAGGACAGATATGCTTGGAGAATTAAACTGCACGGTCTGGTTGGACCTCCGTAGCCCATGGCTGCTTGAGGATGATAATGTGATGATCTCGAAGGGTAAAACTACGATGTTTGACACAGGCCATAATAATATACAACACACCTACTCTCTTGATTCCTCAGATATTGGAAAAAGTGAAAGACATACTGATATGGGCATCATCATAACTCCAAACATATCCTTTTCACAACACTGCAATTTCATCGCTATGAAGGCCAACCGTGTCGTACACATGATTTGGAAACGCTACAGCAAGTGTAACATAAGCACTCTTCACATATGTTTGGCCCATTCTAGAATACGGATCTTTGGAGTGGTACCCTTACCGTGTGTGGTATATTGAAACTGTTGAAAAAGTCCAGAGATATTTACAAAAATAAAGTTATTGGGCTTTCGCAACAAATCTTATTAACACAGATTAAATGAGCTATCCGTGCACTCTCTGGAATGGAGACGACTTCAATATGATTTATCACATGCTACAAAATCATCCATGGACTTTTGTACTTTAATCCCGAACAACCTTTCTTTCGCATAGTCAACAGCAGGACTAGACAACACTCGCTGTGTATTGACATACGATTCGCAAGAAGAGATTCCAAATACCATTTCCTTGAACAGTAGGAAGAGTCTGGAATGATCTTCCAGAGGACGTAGTCATCTCTCCTACCATAGCCAAGAAGAGATTCCAAATACCATTTCCTTGAAGAACAGGAAGAGTCTGGAATGATCTTCCAGAGAACGTAGTCATCTCTCCTACCATAGCCAAGAAGAGATTCCAAATACCATTTCCTTGAAGAATAGGAAGAGTCTGGAATGATCTTCCAGAGGACGTAGTCATCTCTACTACCATAGTCAAGAAGAGATTCCAAATACCATTTCCTTGAAGAGTAGGAAGAGTCTGGAATGATCTTCCAGAGGACGTAGTCATCTCTCCTACCATAGCCAAGAAGAGATTCCAAATACCATTTCCTTGAAGAGTAGGAAGAGTCTGGAATGATCTTCTAGAGGACGTAGTCATCTCTCCTACCATAGCCATTTCTAAAAAGCATTTACGAAGCATGGACTTAGGTAAATATCTTAAATGCTTTAAGTTTTAATGTTTTATTTATTTTTATCTCAAGATTGCCAAAGGACTCATTTATTTGCACATAGTCATTGAATTCATATTATGTTTGTAATGCCATATGTCTGTTAATTATCCCAAATGCAGCCAGTGTAAATAGTATTTACCTTCCATTTATTACTATAAAATTAAATTAAATTAGTGAAGTTTGCCTTGAATTTGCTAACGAAGGGTTCGCCATCTTTGCGTCATTCATCTTGTTTTCAGATGAGATGAACATTTCATAGTCGAAGCCTAATTAAATGTAAGAAGCAAGCTGGGTCATTTGCAGGAACAATGGCTTCTCAATAAAAGCCGCGAGCCTTGGGTGCCTCGCGGCTCTCTGATTCAGCAGTGACGCTTGGAGGAAGGGGTCTTCGTTTCGATGTCGAAGGTCAAAGGCAACATCAATTCAGAAAGAACAGAGCTCTAATGTAGGATAAGAGAGCTTTCTTCCCTTTCGAATGGGAAAATGTTCGTAATAATTGAGACGAGCGCAAAAAAGTGGCTTTTATGCTTCTTCTTTGTTTTGTTGGTATCATGTGAAGGAAAGAATTCGCAACTGTTTCATCAACGAGTGCGCGCGCGCACTCTAATGACACGTTTCGTAGAAGAAACAGGGGCGAAGTGGGAAAGATAATCTCCGCTCTTTCGGTTAAGGTGCGTGGACCTCTAAGAAATTGATGATCAGGAAATGAACCTTGCGATCGAAAGCCGCTTCGCTTGCTCAAAAGGAGTTCAGTTTTCGCAGGCGGATATGTTTCACATGTGCGATATTGCAAAAAAGCTTTATGCGAAAAAAATCTGTATTTCGGATATTGTTCAAAGTGTTCAAATTGTACAAACTTCATATTCTGTGCACTCTCACATTTCAAAATGCCGATCTAATTTAACAGTTGATTGTTGTTGTAGTCAAATTTAGTTTATTTTACTTCAGCTGAATATTTTCCCTTCTAAATTGTTTTACCGAAATTCCGAGTTCAGATTTCTTTTAATTCTAGCGATCGGTCTACCACTTGTACGACCTATTATGTTTCCTTCGACTTATTTTCCCTGGAATCGTGATTTTCAGAACTGTTATCAAACACGCCAATATTTCTTAGGGATGGGAGCCTTAAGAAATACATTGCCTGGCCAAATTATTATGAAAATTGACGGAAGTACCACGAAACATGCTAATCTGTGCAAAATTTGTTACCAACGTATGTATCCTATGTCAGTACGAAGTCCTATAAAAGACGTAAAGACATGATGAAAAGGAAAGTCAAGTACGACAGGAGTAAAAAGATTGATCTGACTGACTTCAAAAATGGGCTCATCGTTAGAAGGCAATGGGCAGGATCATCCGGCAACGGAGATGATGGAACTGAACGGAAAATCACAGGGTATAATATCTCAAGTATATGGAGAACGCAATCAAACTGACAACTACGTCAAAAAACGTCCTCCAAAACAGGCAAAAGAGAGAGGAAAAAGGCTCTGAGAGACAAAAGTTTGTTGATATGAACAGTACGGAGAAACAGAGTTCCTAGTGTTCAACAGCTGAGAGCGATGACCACTGGTAGTACTTCAAATTCCATTTCAGTGAAAACTACGCGCAGAGAATTGAAAACTTTATCATTTCGGAAACCATGATACATACGACGAAATATTAGCTAAGCTTTCGTAATAATGTGACCAGGCTGGATTCGGATCTAGAAAACACAAATGAGGGGGAAGTGCGGGGTAGGGGATAGGAAACTCAATCGAGCCAGAAAAATGTAAGTGGGAAGTTTCCATTGCAGTACTACATCCCCCCCCCCCCCCCGCCGTTTCAGACCTCTTGAATTTTTTTTTTCCGAAAAAAAATGTATGAATAATACAAAAGTTTAATATTTTTTGTCTTTATTACCCTACTAGCTTCTAAGGGTGTGTGGAGTGTGATGGTTTTCCCATCACACTCCATGCAGTGTGATGGTTTTTCCAGGCAATGTGATGAGCAGACAGTGTGATGGTTTTTCCTCTGACCTGGGGTGAATGAATAAGACCGGATTTGAGTGACCACTGCACACCAATTCTAACAAGGTCCTATTTGACATTGTCTGCCCAACGCATCCTTTTTCTGAGGCCTTCAGGCACACTGTTCATAACCCTATTCGACAATCACTAATTATCCATACGGGCCACATGGCCAAACCAACGGAGTCTCTCTCTTCACAATATGCTGTTTAACCCTTTGAAGCATAGTGGTTCCACACAGAAACCACTTACTTAAATTTTTATTTCTATACGCAGACTGGTTTTACAGCGAAACCACACTTCCTACATGGGTATTAGTGCGCCATCTATTGATCTCCAACGCAAATGATGGAGTATTGATACTCCATCATTTTTCTACACATAAAGACGGCCCATAACAAATGTCATTAATATCGGAAATAAAATCGAAATTCGTGCTTCAAAGGGTTAAAGGAGGTCGCAGATCCCTTTGCCTAACCTCATCATTAGTTACAGAGTTAAACCACCTAATACCCAAGATACTGCGTAAGCATTTAGAATCAAAAGCATCTAGTTTCTTGTTATCTTGTTTACAAAGTGTCCACGTTTCACTACCATAACTAACCCTAGAAAGAACCAAACCATTATACAGTCTAATTTTAGTCTTTAGGCGTATACGCCTATTTCTCCACACTCTCCATAGATTCTTAAAAGCATCGGCAGCAATCCCTATTCATCTGTTAATCTCATGCCGCACATCACCATTATCTGTTACATAGCTCATAAGGTTATTAAAGTGTAACCCCTGCTCAAGACTGCAACCATTCAGATTAACTGAATCACAGCCTGCCTGACCAATTTTCATCATTTTAGTTTTCTCTCTGTTTATAACCAAACCTACTCTACTACTAGTCTCATCAAGAGCTCGAATGAAAGAGTTCATCTCATCAACATCATTTGCCAAAAGGGCTAAATCATCAGCATAATCTAAATCAGAAATTTTCGTATCTCCAGTTCATTTATGGCCAAAATTTTTCCCTTGAAGTGAATTTCGCATAATATAATCAATAACCAAGCTAAAGAGAAAAGGAGACAAAATGCACCCTTGTCGAACACCAGAAGTAATGCTAAACCAATTGCTACAAGCCTTACCAACTCTCACACACTACTCAGTGTTATTATAGAGAGCTTTCATTATGTTAACTAACTTGTCTGGTATACCATATGATCTCACAATCAACCACAAATTATGACGATCAACAGAGACGAAAGCCTTTTTGAAATCAACAAAGCTAGCAACCAAAGGTTTCTGAAACTCTAAACATTTCTCAAGAATCTGCCTAAGTGAAAATATCTGATCCACACATCCCCTACCACTTCTGAATCCACATTGCTCATCACGCAATTGACTGTCAAGCAGATTCTTAATTCTATTAAGCACAATCATGGAAAGAACTTTACCTGGAACAGAGAGTAGGCTGATACCCCTATAGTCATCACAAGAACTGTGATCACCTTTTTTGAAAATAGGGATAATAATAGCTCTGGTAAAATCCTTAGGAACCATGCCTTTATAACAAAACAGATTCAAAATTTCAGTCATCCAAGTGGTACCATTCCCAGCTCTAAGCATTTCTGTAGTAATTTCATCTAACCCTGGGGATTTATGAAGTTTAAGTTTAGAAATAGCCAAAATAACTTCAGACTCTGCTATAGGGCCAACATTAAAGCCACCAATGCATGTACCGTCATTGCAAACAATGGGAATAGAACTAACCGCATTGTTCAGAATATCACTGAAATGCTCAACCTACCTAGCCATGAGAGAATCCTCACCTTCTATAACCTTACCTTGTTTATCCTTCAATCCCTGTACACCTGTTCGTTTTCTACTACACAAAACAATAACTATCTGATACAGCTCTCTGCTGTTGTGCTGCCTAACAGCTTCTTCGGCTTTGTCAGCCAAACCATCAAGCCAAAGATTCTTATCAACAGCTAACTAATCTTTTACACGTTTATTACGTTCTCTGTAACGCTTTCTATTAGGACTAGTAGGGTATTAATTATGGACATTCCTGCAGTTCTTTCTTTCCGAAATAAGGTCAAGTGCCTTATCACTGAAAAAATTTTGCCTAGCATCTTTAAAATGGTCCCATTCTTCCTGAACTTCAGTAGTAAGCAAACCATAATTGTCATAACGACTATGTAACCTATCATGGTAAGCTTTAGATATAACTGGTTCTCTCAGAGTTTCAGTATTAAGGATAAATTTTTTAACCCTAGCACAACATTTTTTAAGTTTAAGTTGCAAGACACTTTTAACAAGGTAATGGTCAGATCCAATTTCAGCTCCTCTATATGCTCTGGTATTTCTAACAGAACTAGCCCATTTGATGTTAATTAATATATAATCAATCACATTCTTATGCAGCCCATCAGGTGAAACCCATATGTACTTATGTATGTCGCGGTGTTTGTAATAAGTGTTAGTTATTCTGAATCCATTGAGTTTACTTACCTGTAGGAGACGTTGCCCATTGCCATTGCAGCTACCAATACCAAAGGGGCCTATCACCCGTCCCCAAAAGTCAGAGTCAGTACTAACGTAAGTCACCTAGAACAAGAGTAATATCTTCTTTCTTGACAGAATTCAAAATCTCTTGAAGTTGTTCGTAAAACCTATCTTTCTCATCCTCATCGGCATCCTCAGTGGGGGCATAACAGCAGATAACATTCAAATCTTTAACGCTTGTCTGAAATTTTGCTGTAAGAAATCTTTCATTAATGCACTCATATCCTAGAAGAGCATCACTAGCGTGTCTGCTGAGAGAAATTTAAGATTATTTTTAAGAATCTGTCCTTTATCTGTCCATCTGGTCTCTTGCAAGCCGAGAATATCTAAATTATAATGGTAGAATTCTTTTGTGAGGAAATCAAGAGAAAAAGCTATATGCAAAGTCCTCACATTCCAACTACCTATGGAGAGAAAATGGTTAGTGGGATGTTTAAAGAAACTATGTTTATTGAGAGAGGGAAGGCCGACAATATCAAACAGCCCCCTAATCGCAGACATGGGGCAAAGACCCGTTCCCCCACCGCTGAAGGCTGAAGCCATCTACACTGGAAGACTTCCTCCAATGTAGAATTTGAAGATGCCAATGGATGCAAAGAGTTTAGGTGCCTGCGATGACCTCTGCTCAGGATTATCCACCAGCTGATAAACATATCCTGTGAATCTATTCACTTGGGGCTGTCAACCCACAAACAAACAGAAAACACAGCGGAAGATTTTCCCTCCACAGAAGCCCACCAGTGCAGCAAAATCAGGATCCATAATCAAGCTCAGAGCCATAATTCAGTCCAGTCCAGTGGGTTTATATGGTCAGCACCAGGACCCTGTGTGGTTGACCACTCCTCAGCAGGGTAGAAAACAAAACGCAAAGTAGCCATAGTTGTCCAGATCAGTAGGCCACACTAATCTGGCAGCCTTCCCCTTCCGTTCCCTTCCACAAGAGAGTATATCTTTTGAAAGGTACTAACGGTCTGCACACGAGAAGGCGGGGTCGGACATTAGGTGCTAGGCTTGTCCGGTTCTATGCATCATCACAGGAGATTGATGCATAATTGTAAAAAAAATGTAATTTATTACAAAAATATGAATGAAAACATTTATATAAACTCAACTCAACTAGTATAAATTTATATCAGTATGAAAATAAATCTTCAAAAGAATTTAACACCTTGCTACTATTCTTACTCTCTACACAAAAAACATAAGGCTTTTCATCACTCGATAAGTAGCACAATCATATTTGTGAACAAACCTGCGGTCTATCGAGAATAACCTTATCGATTACGAAACATCTAAATATAATGATGAACTCTTCCTACAGAAAAGTTGAGATCAGCTCTGTTTCTTCGACTAACATATGACTTCCTGAATCACATTTTTCACACTTTCAATTTGATGCTTAAAATCCAACTTAATACTATCAAGTTTTATGTCAAAATCACAAGTGATTTCACTGATTTTTCTGTTTAGATCACTATTTTGATCAGTAATCTTACTAATTTGAGAAGCCATTTCAGCTCTCAACTCATTAGTTTGTGTAGCCATTTCGCCTTCCAAGTTATCACTTTGACTGGCTATTTCAGCTTTCAAGTCATTATTTTGACTGTTAAGTTCGCCAATTTTACCTCTTATATCAGTCATCGGTTTTATTAACTCATCCATACTTCTAGTTAAAGGCATTCAAAATAATATTTATTTCGCTCCTGACCCCAAATATTACAGATTAAAAGGTTGGATACTGAGCGTGAGTTCAAAAATAACAACTAGTAACAATAAATCTAAAATAAAGCAATTTATTACAAAAGTATGGTCGAAAACATTTATATAAGCAATTTTCAATCAACTAAAATTTCTATCAGCATAAATCTTCAGAAGAATATATCACCTATTCTGATCACACAAAGAATTGTTTCCTACATAGTTCCCAACAGTCGTTAAGTGACACAATTAAATTTATGAATAAACATGCAATCAATAAAGAATAACCTTACCAATTCATAAATAACTAAATACAACTATGTAACAAGGGATGAACTCTTCCGACAGAAAAGTTGAGATAGATCTAATAGTTTGACTTACATAAATCCTTTACGCATCTTTAAGTGTCTTAAACATCTTTATTTTTCTAACTGAATCACTAATTAGCTTATTTATCTTTCCACGAACACACACCAAAGAAAAGCACTTCGTATTCACAATACTGTATCCACTTAAAACTACCTGTTTCTTCTCACTCAACTTATTCTTAATTCCAATAACTAACTCTCAGTTTTCAAGTCCGTTCGATATCGTTTTTGACGTAATTCTCACTTTGAAACATACGCGAGCGTTCAAAGCGATACATCACATTATAAGTTCATTGTGGCACGTTCATCTGTCGTAACAGTATATTAGAGAGTAACACTAAACTGCTTGTGTTATTTCATTTATATTTTTCTAAATGGCTTCAAACTTTCAACTTCACCACTGAGGGCCTCACCACAAACTTTTCTATTACTGCTATTGTGTCCTTGTCTAAACCGCCACAGCCACACTGAACTGCACGTAAAATTGTGTAACTCAAAATGTTTTGCAAATTTTTGCGCTGCCGCCTGGAGCTCAACAGCAATTGATCGTTGCTCTGTATACCACTCATATACAGTTTCTTCAAGCAATACTAGTTTTGGTTCTTTCCTTTCCACCAATTTGATGCACTGCTTTTATAACTCAACATATCAAATTTTAAAATAAATGAAAGAATAATACAAAAGTTTAATATTTTTTGTCTTTATTACCCTACTAGCTTCTAAGGGGGTGTGGAGTGTGATGGTTTTTCCATCACACTCCATGCAGTGTGTGGCAGACCACGAAGCAGACCACGAAGGCGTGGGTCTGCTTCTCAGCAGACACGCTAGTGATGTTCTTCTAGGATATGAGTGCATTAATGAAAGGATTCTTACAGCAAAATTTCAGACAAGAGTTAAAGACTTGAATGTTATCTGCTGTTATGCCCCCACCGAGGATGCCGATGAGCATGAGAAGGATAGGTTTTATGAACAACTTCAGGATATTTTGAATTCTGTCAAGAAAGGAAATATTACCCTTGTTCTAGGTGACTTCAATGCTAAAGTTGGTACTGACTGTGACCTTTGGGCAGGAGTAATAGGTCCTTTGGGTATTGGTAGCTGCAATGGCAATGGGCAACGTCTCCTACAGGTAAGTAAACTCAATGGATTCAGAATAACTAACACTTATTACAAACACCGCGACATACATAAGTACACATGGGTTTCACCTGATGGGCTGCATAAGAATATGATTGATTACATATTAATTAACAGCAGATGGGCTAGTTCTGTTAGGAATACCAGGGCATATAGGGGAGCTGAAGTTGGATCTGACCATTACCTTGTTAAAAGTGTGCTGCAACTTAAACTTAAAAAGTGTTGTGCTAGGGTTAAAAAATTTAGTTTTAATACTGAAGCTCTGAAAGATCCAGTTATAGCCAAGGCTTACCATGATAGGTTGCTTAGTCATTATGACAGTCATGGTTTGCTTACTACTGAAGTTGAGGAAGAATGGGATCATTTTAAACAGGTTTTTTTGGACACTAACAGTACTCTTTTATGAAAAAAGGAGCAGAAGAGCCAGAATTATCTGAGTGATAAGGCACTTGAGCTTATTTCGGAAAGAAAGAACTGCAGGAATGTCCTTAATCAATACCCTACTAGTACTAATAGAAAGCATTACAGAGAACTTAATAAACGTGTAAGAGCAGTTACTTAGCCAAACCATCAAGCCAAAGATTCTTATCAGCAGTTAGCTGCTGATAAGAATCTTTGGTTGATGGTTTGGCTGACAAAGCCGAGGAAGCGGTTAGACAGCACAACAGCAGAGAGCTGTACCAGAATGTTAATGTTTTGTGTGGTGGAAAACGGACAGGCATACAAGGATTGAAGGATAAACAAGGTAAGGTTATAGAAGGTGAGGATTCTGTCATAGATAGGTGGGATGAGCATTTCAGTGATGTTCTAAACAATGTAGTTATTTCTACTCCCATTATTTGCAATGATGATAGATGCATTGGTGGCTTTAATGTTGGCCCTATAACACAATCTGAAGTTATTTTGGCTGTTTCTAAACTTAAACTACATAAATCCCCAGGGGTAGATGAAATTACTACGGAAATGCTTAGAGCTGGGAATGTTTCGGTTACCACTTGGATGACTGAAGTTCTGAATATCTTTTATGATAAAGGCATGGTTCCTAAGGATTTTACCAGAGCTATTGTTATCCCTATTTTCAAAAAAGGTGATGCAATTCTTGTGATAACTATAGGGGTATCAGCCTACTCTCTGTTCCAGGTAAAGTTCTTTCCATGATTGTGCTTAATAGAATTAAGAATCTGGTTGACAGTCAATTGCGTGATGAGCAATGTAGATTCAGAAGTGGTAGGGGATGTATGGATCAGATATTTTCACTTAGGCAGATTCTTGAGAAATGTTTAGAGTTTCAGAAACCTTTGGTTGCTAGCTTTGTTGATTTCAAAAAGGCTTTCGACTCTGTTGATCGTCATAATTTGTGGTTGATTGTGAGATCATATGGTACACCTGACAAGTTAGTTAACATAATGAAAGCTCTCTATAATAACACTGAGTCGTGTGTGAGAGTTGGTAAGTCTTGTAGCAATTGGTTTAGGATTACTTCTGGTGTTCGACAAGGGTGCATTTTATCTCCTTTTCTCTTTAGCTTGGTTATTGATTATGTTATGCGAAATTCACTTCAAGGGAACGTTTTTGGCCTTAAATGGACTGGAGATACGAAATTTTCTGATTTAGATTATGCTGATGATTTAGCCCTTTTGGCAAATGATGTTGATGAGATGAACTCTTTCATTCGAGCTGTTGATGAGACTGGTAGTAGAGTAGGTTTGGTTATAAACAGAGAGAAAACTAAAGTGATGAAAATTGGTCAGGCAGGCTGTGATTCAGTTAATCTGAATGGTTGCAGTCTTGAGCAGGTGTCACAGTTTAATTATCTTGGGAGCTATGTAACAGATAATGGTGATGTGCGGCATGAGATTAGCAGACGAATAGGGATTGCTGCCGGGACTTTTAAGAATCTATGGAGAGTGTGGAGAAATAGCAGTATACACCTAAAGACTAAAATTAGACTGTATAATAGTTTGGTTCTTTCTCGGGTTAGTTATGGTAGTGAAACGTGGACACTTTGTAAACAAAATAACAGGAAACTAGATGCTTTTGATTCCAGATGCTTACGCAGTATCTTGGGCATTAGGTGGTTCAACTTTGTAACTAATGATGAAGTTAGGCAAAGGAGTTTGCAACCTCCTTTAAGCAGCATATTGTGCAGAGAGAGACTCCGTTGGTTTGGCCATGTTGCCCGTATGAATAATTATAGATTGGCGAATAGGGTTATGAACAGTGTGCCTAAAGGCCTCAGAAAGAGGGGGAGACCTAGGATGCGGTGGGCAGACAATGTCAAACAGGACCTTGTTAGAATTGGTTTACAGTGGCCAGATGCAGTAGATGTAGCTCAGGATAGACTTGCTTGGAGAACTAAATTGCACGGTCTGGTTTGACCTCCGTAGCCCATGGCTGCTTGAGGATGATGATGATGATGAATTGTCTTTATTTTCCATAATATGTTTAGTACAAAATAAAATCCCACGAAGCTAAAAAGTTTGTCCGCAGGAACCCAAATGCAGTATGCAATAAACAGTTATATTTTTATAAATAAATTTAATATTACATTTAATAGGTACAACAGAGTAAACAGGTTTTAAATATTTTCCAGAAGCCATGTCCTGAAAACTTTTTTAAGATTAAATAACTCCTCAGGAATACCGTTGAACACAGAGGAAATTTCATACTTTCTATAATTTTTCCCATAATTGTTCCTAAAATGTGATAATTTGTATTTACCTTTAGATCTATATCAATTATTTTTATTATGATTAATCTTGAATTTATAAGTATTATCAAAGTAATATCTAAGTATTGATTTATATTTATATAGTAACTGAGATAATATATTCAAAATACCATAGTCCTTATTGATAGTCAGAAGTTCATTTTTGTGTCAGCTGGTACAATGTCTAACAATTGTATTTTGAATATTTCTTATTTTAGTTATATGTGAACAGCACGTTTTAACATAAATAGTTAAATCACAGCTTATAATTGATTCTTCAATTGTATGATAAACCATTTGACAGACATTTAACGGTAAGATAGCACATAGTCTGGATAAAATTACAGAGCAGTATCTTAATTTGCCACAAACATAATTTATGTTTCTTCCACTGGAATAAATCATCAACAATCAGACCTACATACTTCACTGAAGAAACTCTTTCAATAATATCATTTACATTTAAATTACCTGAAAGTTAGGGTCAGCATTTGTTAGGCAACTAAGTGAATGGTATAAAATTTGATTGGTATCAGGAATTGAGATATTAGGTAGATGCAAGAACATGGCCTTAGACTTGTTTGTGTTTAAATACTATATACAATTATTTTGCAATCATATTGAAATAATATAGAAATCTTTTTGTAGGTCACTATTAACTTTTTCAAAATTATTATTACTACTTAATATCACAGTGTCATTAACATATAAGTAGATAGAGGAGTTGATCTTTAGACCGTTCATATCATTAATATAGATCAGGAAAAGTAATGGTCTCAATATAGAGCTTTGGGGAGCTCCATAGCGGACTTCTTTGACTTCACTAGTGATGTTTCCAATTTTTGTTACAATAAGACTATCTTTTACGTAATTTTAAATGAAGTAAAATAAATGTCTTCTAATTCCTATGTTATGCAGTTTATCAAGTAAGATCTTATGGCTAATGAGTCGAATGCCTTTTGGAAATCAAAGAATAATGCTCCTACAATGATGCCCTTGTTTAGTAGAAATAAGCTGGTATTTTTCTAAGTAATCCATAAGCACATGAATAACATGCTTTCCATTATTTTTTCAATTGCTGGCAATGTGGAAATTGGTCTATAATTATCAAACTGCATCTTTGATTCTGACTTGTAAATTGGTTATAATTGAAGTTTTAAATTCAATAGGAATTATGTGGATATTATAAATTCCATTTAGTAATTTAGAAAGCTGCTTTGAGAGGGTAAATCCACAAAGTAAATAATAATAAATAAAAAAGTTGGAGATCATTGCACCTAATATTATTAATGCCAAGAGATTTTTTACCATCAAAGCTCATAATAATATTGTGACTTCTAAAGGTGTTATATTAGGGAGGAATATTGTCTGTTGGCAAGTGCTAAGTCTGTGAGGAAATGTAACAGGGGAATTAAAATTATTAGACTGTTAACCATGTTTTTCCTGAAGCTTAGGCACGACATTTGAAAAATAATCGTTAAAGCCATTAGTAATATCTTCGGTAGAATTTAAGTGTTTAATATTCTATATACTTACATCATCAAGAGATAACTTCTGCTTACGGACAGTGATTTCGTTAATCATCTTCCATGTTGAAGTCATGGAGTTATTGCATTGAATAATTTTGTTTGAGTAAAAGTTTCTCTTTGCTCTGCGAATCACATTTGTGACTTCATTTCTTAATGTTGTATAGGCTGTTCTATATTGGTCATTAGTTTTGCTGTTCTTAACATTTATCCATGTTTTGTCTCTTTGCCAGATTAAGTCCTTTATTTCTGGTGTAATTCATTCTTTATTACATCTGTTATTTTTCCCCTTGATGGGAGTAGTATACTGAATTTTTGAGCATTGTTTAATTTCATTCATATTTCTTACAATTGTATTATGCAGTATATCTCAATTGGACGATTTAAATGTCAGCTAATTTTATTCCATTTTAATTTTTTGCTCATTATAATAATAGGCAGATTTTATTTAGTATGATTCATGTTGTTATTATTCGTTTCTGTGTTTGTATTTTTTGATATTTTGTCTATTATTGCTATAACAGGATAATGATCAGCAATTTTTTGTGTTTGGATAACTAAATTGCAACATCTGGTTGGACCTCCGTAGCCCATGGCTGCTTGAGGATGATGATGATGAGTTGGGTGTTTTACCTCTGAGCATCACTTTTTTACATACAATGTGGTAAATGGCCAGGCCTCAAGGATCCCGAGGGCTCGGAGAAGGTTTGGGGAAGATGACCCTCTGGACAGCTGTTAGGAAACAGATGGTAGCCTTCCACCAAAGCCATCAGCATGTTCTTTAACATGCATAGGTGTAGCTCGCCGGCACGCAGGGCCCCAGCTTAACATCCCATCTGATGGATGGCGATGTTTCCAAGCCCATCGGTATTCCCTACTGACAGAGAGTAGTGAGTTGTTCGGAGATAAATCAAACGAAATACGTTTGATGAACGCGGTGAACTATACGTCCGTCAGTTAATCCAGATTAGTCGATATCTGGATTAACTGTTTGCGGACTAGCGAGGATTTATTGCATTAATATTCAAACATTTTCCTTACTTGCTTTTATATTTTTTTGCTCTGGGAATGACAAAATTATACAAAATTATCAAAAGTATTGGGACTTTTCCATGTTATGTGAAAGGAAAGCTATTTTGAAAGTTCCTTAACCATGAAATAAAGCCTTTTTCCTACCTTTCTATTGCTTTATCGCTCATTTGTCAGTTTCGTTGATTGTCAGTGTCATAGTGTCAAATGGAAGCTTTTGACGCGGGGAGTGTCACAGGCTATAAAACATTTACCCTATGCTTTCTTTCCCCAGAACAATCGTCATCGTATTAAAGGGGAAAATACGAAAAGGATTGTTCCGCCATACCTTCAGAACGCACGAAGGCCGAAAGTAACAGGCTATGCGTCAAATGAGAGCCTGTGACTTGAGGAATGTCACAGGTTATAAATCGTTTCCCCTATGTCGTCCTCTTTCTCTTAAAAAGGGGGGAAGACTACATCTTTAGGAAGCTAAGGCCGAATGTATCAAGTTATATGCCAAAGGAAAGCTTGTAACTTCGGGAGTATTATGAGTTATCCAAATGTACCCCCTTCCCTTTCTTCCCACCTAAAAATGGGGAAATGTGAAAGTCGATCATTTACTACATCTTCCAAACATGACGGCCGACAGTTACGAGTTAGGTGCCAAATGAAAACTGAAACGCGGACCGTCGTAGACTACTTCGAATTATGCCCCCCCACTACCATAGCCACTCTCCCAAAAAGGGGTCTGAACTTTCTTGAGGGTCGACCTTTACCAATTACATAACAATGCTTATGAGGTCATGAGCATTGTTATGGTTGTGACAATGCAGTGTTTTAGGTTACACGACTCCTTCCTTCTCCAAAACGAAACACGACCCCTTCCTTCTCCAAAAAAAGGGGGAGGGAGAAAATTGGTGATGTTTGAGTCAAACATCAAATGAAAGTTTCTGAAGCTAGGCATATTTAGAGAAAAAGAAAAATGTAAATTAAAAAAAAAATCTTCTTCACTGAACTGAATTCATATTCACTTCAAAGGAAGATAAGAGCCGCTTTAACTACTCAACAAGATTGCCAACGGTCCTCAACAAGAATACGAATTCCGGGACTCATTGCACCATCGATATGCTTTAGTTTTATTTTCTACTTTTTAGGCTATATAAAGGAAGATAGGTATTTAAAAAAAAATCAATTTATGTATTTTTTTTAAAATACGTATCTATTAAACCACATGGGAGTCTTTGGTGCCCCTGTATCATGGCTCTCCGGGCGATCGCCCTCTCCTTGCGCCGGCACTGAACATCAGATTCTACCAAGTTTCAGAAAATTATAGCGTCGTTCAGTCCGGCGAGGCATTCAAAATATCTTGAGAAGCGACTTCGTGTGGATTAGACATTATACCCTTGATAAGAAAGCGACTGTCCACCATGGGATCGTTTGTGGGTTGGGCTGAGTTGTTTTACCTCTGAGCGGCACTTTTTGCACACCATGGGCTAAATTGCCAGGTCACAAGGACCCCGAAGGCTCAGAGAAGGTTGGAGGAGGGAACCCACTGGAATAGCTGTTGGGAGACAGATGGTAGCCTTCCGTCAAGGCCATCCAGCGTGTTTTTTAACTTGCACAGGATACTGCTCTCCCGCACATGGGGCCCCGGCTTAACGTCCCATCCGACGGACGGCGGCCTTTCCAAGCCCATCGATGTCCCCTACTGACCGTGGGCAGGTCGGGGAATTTTGCGGAGATAAATATCAACGCTGACTCAGCTGGGACTCGAACCTCGGAACTACAGATTACGAGCCCGACGCGCAACCGACTGAGCACCCTCTCCCCATCCTTTGTGGTATGGGTCCTATGCACCTGTCTGTATTAGGTTATGGTTCATCTGGCCATGTCAATAGTTTATTATAATAACGTTTCAATTGAACCTCTTAACCGAAAATATCCTTTGGAGTTCACAAAATCTTTGAGCTCTGAATGATCCAAGATCAAATGGGGTTCGTCACTCCTGCCGTTGCTTGCTGCTTCGTAGTCAAGGATATTTCAAACTTAACAGTTATTCTATTCATTTCTGTGGAGAAATCTTCATTGACAGATTCACAAAAAACTTCGCAAGTCCACTCGATTTCATTAAAATGTTTTTCGCTATAAAACAAAACTTTTTTGGTAAAATCTTCTAGTAAAGAATTTATTATTTTGGGATTTTTAAATATAAAATGTTATGCTAGTTCGTCTTATAAGAGCCGTGTTCCCAATATACACAACCGGTAGTTACATTCGAATGAGTTCGCTTAAGAGTTACGAACCTAAAAGTGAAAGATGGTTCAATTAATGAGGTTACAAACTTTATGTTTATTACGTTTTAATATCTATGTTACTGATATATCTACAATATTTACTTCCTGTGAGATTAATTTAAACTTTGTGGCTATTTTAGGATGTCGGGAAAGCCGAACAGAAGAGCCACAGATGGTAATTCATTTCGGAAAGTGCTTGTTGTTCCCACGTGATAGCAGAATCTTTTTTTCGTTTGCTGGAGCATGAGATGTGACCGTACATCGTCACTTTCTCAACCATTTAGCTACTTCATCCCACTTCGCATTCCTCTATGCTACCAGCGACGGTGCCACGTGGAACTCGTTTGTGGCAACGCACCGCTCTCGAAGACGACGCGCCTTCTGTAAAGGCCCATTTAATAGTTTCGTGGGCGCCACTTATTTACCCGTGTGCATCGATGGATCAAAAGATATCTGCATTCATGCAGTGAAATTCAGGAGGGAAAACGGTTAGTCTTTGACGAGACACCACACAAAGGTATAAGCCAAAAGCTTTGATGGCACTTTTATAACATAAGACTAATATTTGTTTTAGTAAATTTATAGTTAGTGGAACAAAAACGTTTTTGGGTTGGGTTGGGTTGTTTTACCTCTGAGCGGCACTTTTTTGCACACCATGGGCTAAATGACCAGGTCACATGGACCCCGAAGGCTCAGAGAAGGTTGGGGGAGGGGACCCACTGGAATAGCTGTTGGGAGACAAATGGTAGCCTCCCGTGAAGGCCATCCAGCGTGTTCTTTAACGTGCACAGGGTATGGCTCTCCCGCACACGGGGCCACGGCTTAACGTCCCATCCGACGGACGGCGGCCTTTCCTAGCCCATCGGTGTCCCCTGCTGACCGTGGGCAGGGCGGGGAATTCTGCGGAGATAAATCTCAACGCTGACCCAGCTGGGACTCGAACCTGGGAACTACAGATTATGAGCCTGGCGCGCTACCGACTGAGTCACCCCCGCCCCAAAAACGTTGTCAAACGGATAATTTTGGAATGATCAGTTTCGGCTGATTCGCATATCTATAATATTGGAAATTTCTATAATATCGCATATCTATAATATTGGAAATTTACCTTAAATTTTTCGCTTCCTTTTATATTGTATTACCTATCTTCCCATTGCTTTCCGCTCGTCATTTATCGCTTTGTCTCATTGTGGATTCGTCAAAACAGTTGCTCCACAATATCTTTGGAACGTAATGGAGAAACTTAATGATTTATGTGTCAAATGGAAGCTGCTAACGCGCGGAGTGTCATAGGCTATAAAAAACTGACCTCCTGTCATGGTCAAACGTTTCTGACGTGAGCACCCCCTTTGGCAGCTGATAGACCACTGCTACTTGCCATCCCAGCTGCAACAGTATGCACGTGCAGCTCCGCTAACAGATGGGGGAGCTGATGGTTTTATGAAGGTCCGATGGTGTGGACGGTGGTCAGCTTCTCGTGTTCCCGGATGCTGCGCTCCTAACGAAGATCGTTAGTATTAGCGTAAGCTATTGGGCCACACCTAGCATCATTGCGACAAGGGCTGAGAGCTGAACCCTCCATGTGATGTTTCGCTCGACGATATGGAAAGAGCGGGAAAAAAAGAGTTCAGGAGAGAAAGAGTTCACGAGGCTCAGGAGAGAGAGCCGGCTGAACTAGAACTGCGTTCTAGTTAGGGCCAGGAGATTAGGACAGCTAATATTGTTTGGGGCAGTTTGTAACTGCTGAGCTGAGGGAGTATTTTGTCCCTGAGAGTGAATTATGCATTTGAAGTAAATTCACATAGATGTATAGAGCAATATAGAGCGTAAATAATAATGCTGCGTATCTGAGTTATTCAGAAAAGTTGTGCATGCCTCACCCACGCAAATAACCACTCGCGCCGATGAATGTCTTGGCACCTCCCATGTTTTCTTTCCCCCTAAAAAAGGGGGATATATGAAAACGATTGTTCCGCTATAGCTTCGGAACGCGGGTGCTGAAAGTAACAAGCCATACGTCAAATGAAAGCTTCTAAGTTGAGGAGCGAAAAATTAAAAAAAAAATTAAAACTAAACCTCCAAGATATATTCAGATGCTTCACAAGAATATACCTCTAAGTATGTTCTTCGGCTTTGCAAGACTGAAAATTCAAATACACTTTACAAAGATGCAAGTGGTAAACTTAAAAATAAAATAAAAAAATACCCCCTCAAGCAGCTGCCTGTCACAGAAGTCTGAAAGCAACCTGTCAGTTTATACACTATAGTAGAAGGTCTGTGGTAAGGCGAGAACTCAGCAGATAAACAACACAAACATCCGTGCCTTACCCGGGGCTCGAACCAAGGTCCCTTTGATCAGCCACGAACTATCTCTATTTTGAAACAACCCGATGGTTACATTGTTACTTCAAACTACGAAAAGAACGACTATTTTTGCCAGTGTCTACGTTGCTGATATACCTACAATATTTACTTCCTATGACCAATCAACGACCCTCTGTTCTCTGGCATATTCAACCCTCAAAATGTCAGCACTGCTATTTCATTAATTCCTACGAAATCATCACCTGTACCAGACAAAATCCCACCAGCTTTTCATAAGCGGCTCAACTCTGGGAAAAAGTATCAATCCTCTTCAATTCCTACCTGAAATCTGGACAGGTTCCTTTTGATTGGACTCAAGCCATAGTCATTCCAATTTGTAAGAGGAAAGGTGATCTCACTAATTCTATCAATTACCGTCCAATCCCTCTGACGAACATCATTCCCAAAATAATGGAACGCTGCATGCTGTTCACGCTTCTTTTATTGTTATATTACGCACTTTCCTTCAGATGCATATTATTCGACATGAACAGTTTGGTTTTATGGCAGATCGCTCCTCTACAGCGCAATTACTTTACTGTATTAATAATTGGGCTACATCAATCGACTCTGGCCTTCTAATTGATGTTACTTATGTAGATTTCGCAAAAGCATTCGATAACGTAAAGAGATCACTCGTTCTCGAAACACTTCTTAGACTCGGAATTCTCCAGATCGTTGTAAGATTAATCTGCGCACTGTTCTCCAACCGTTCTCAACAAATAAGAGATGAAGATGCCCTTTCTCCAATCAAGGATGTCAGCAGTGGTGTCGTTCAAGGATCTGTTCTTGGGCCTATGCTTTTTGCATTGTTCACCAAAAGCATATCTTCTGTTCTACGACCAGTCGCCTGCTACGTATTTGCCGAAGACATTAAATTTTATGCCACTTCAGCTTGTGTAGACAATTGTCGTTCCATTCAGTTCGCATGCAACAATATCGAAAACTGAGCATATCCTCTGAGTTACCAATTACTGCAGTCAAAACCACTATTATGCACTTGAGTAGCTGCAATCATAAACAGAATTATCTTATAAATGGCTCCCTAATCATCAGTGTATCATCTCAATTAAAGTTGGGTCTCATTTTCCTTACACTGCCAAAACATCACCAAGAAAACCAATAGTGTCGATTTCATGCATTTTACGCTGCTACAAAAATTGCAATACGTTCACATTTTGAAAGGCATTTTCTACTTTTATTTGGCCTATTCTCAAATGTCTGTCTCTCCACATGGCCTCTGACATCACTCTAGTTGAACGACCACTCAGATGGTTTAGCAAGAGACTACCTGGACTTTCAATCTCTCCTCGTAGCCTGAGATATGGAAAGTTCTTAACATCCTCTCTTTGGAATGGAGGTTGATACAAGATCTAAAACTCTGTTTTGAAAACCGTCAACAATGTTATGCATTCAAATGCAGCCGAGCGTTTAATTCGTATCTTGGACCCTAGTAGAACAAAGAGGCATCCTACGTGTATTTATATTCTTCATGCTAGAACAAATTTGGAACATCATTCCTTCATTATGCCGAGTTGGTCGGTCTGGAACTCCTTTACCTCCTGATGTTGTGATGCCCCCAACTTTATACGTTTTCTTTTTTCGTTCGATTAAAGCAAATCGATTTATCAAAATTTAACATGTTTCAATTTTCATTTAGGTATTGCTTTTATATACTGTGAAAATGGTTATTATATCTTCATAATTGTATCGCTTTTTTCTCTCAGCCTTAAATTTAAAGAGTCTCTTGTATATAATCATTCTCCTCTGTGCTATTAATCACATTGTAAATATATCGCTGTTCATTTTTAAAATCCTCGCAATTGCTGATCATTCAGCAATGTACTCTGTTCGTGTATTTACACACTTCACATTTTGTATTTCATGTTTTTGATATGTATTGAGCGGTGTTAGCGTACAATTTTTTACCTTCCTTTCAATACGATGAAAAATAAAAAATTAAAAAAGAAATAAAATAATTGACCCCTTTCAGCTACTTTCTTCCCCCAAAAATGGGGAAATGTGAAAACTATTATTCTGCTATATCTTCGGAATTCGAGTGCGGAAAGTAACAAACTAAAGGGTTAAATGAAAGCTTGCGACTCGGAAAGTATTAAAATTGACTCCCCATACTTTCTTCCCCCCTAAAAACGGGAAATAAGAAAAATCGTTCTACTATATCTTCCGACCGCGAGGGCATACACTTACGAGTTAGGTGTCAAATGAAAGCCCATATAATGACCGTCGTAAACTATTTCGAATTATTATTTTCGCGGGGTTAAACTTTAACGAGTCATATCTCAAATTATAGCTTGTGACGTCACCAATGTCATGAGCTACTCCAAACACGACTCCATAAGGGAGGGAGAATGTGGTCGATGTTTATGAGTCATATATCAAAGTTTCTGAAGTTAGGCGGTTTTAGTGACAAAGCAAAAATATAAATTTCCCTTCAAAAGGATGATAGGGCGCCGATTTACTTACTCGATAAGGTTGCCGGATAAGGTTGCCGGCGCACTATTTTTCTTTCAAATAAATGCGAATTTAGTGACTGATTGCGCCATCGATGAGGTTTAGGTTTATTTTCTACCTTTTAAGGCGCACAAAAACGATAGGTAATTTTTAAATTGACAAATTTATTTATATATTTTCAGCTGCATTCGTTCCTAGGTCATAGGTATTACGTCTGATGGCTTCATGGTAATAAACTATGCAATCATTCTGAGGCATTCAAACACCCAAAGTGTTTTGCTCTCTCGGCGCACAACCTCTAGATTTCGGGGCAGTTCAAGCAAGTAGAAAAACAAATGCCCAACAAGGGAAAAAGGACAGGATTGATGTCACTCCATAAGACAAAAAAGAAAACACTTCCAATAAGAGAAAGAATACAGAGTGGTGTCATTCCATCATATAGAGCAGCAATTCTCTAAAAGAGTAAGAGTACACATTTTGTCATTCCACCAAGTAGGATGAGAAACGTCCAATAAGAGAAAGGGTCCAGCATGTTGTCATTCCATCACATAGAAGGGCAAATGCCTTAAAACAGAAAAGGGTAACCATTTTGTCATTCTATGAAATAAGATGAGAAAAGCCCAATAAGAGAAAGAGTACAACGTGGTCTAATTTCATCAATAGCATAACAAATGCCTTGTTGTCATTCCATGACATATAATAGCAAATGCCCTAAAAGAGAAAGGATACACATTTTGTACTTCCAGCAAGTAAAATGAAAAACGCCCAACAAGAAAAAAGGGGTACAGCATGGTGTAATTTCACCACATAGAATAACAAATGCCCTAAAAGATAAAATTTTCATTCCAGCATTTAGGATGAGAAAGGAAGCAGAGTGCTGTATAATTCCATCACAATGAATAGCAAATACCTTAAAAGGGAAAGGGTAAACATTTTATCATTCCTCCAAGTAGGATGAGAAACGTTCAATAAGAGAAAGGGTACAGCATGCTGTCATTTCATCACATAGAAGACCAAATGCTTTAAAACACAAAAGGATAACCATTCTGTCATTCTACCAAGTAGGATGAGAAACGCCCAATAAGAGATAGGGTACAACGTGGTGTAATTTCATCACATAGCATAACAAATGCCCTAAAGAGAAAGAATACGCCTTTTGTACTTCCAACAAGTAGGATGAAAAACGCCCCTACAAGAGAAAGGGTACAGCATGGTGTAATATCATCACATAGAATAACAAATGCCCTAAAAGAAAAAATTGTCATTCCAGCATTTAGGATGAGAAACAGTCAACAAGAGAAAGGGTACAGCGTGGTGTAATTTCATCACATTGAATAACAAATATCCTAAAAGAGAAAGGGTATACATTTCGTAATATAACCATAGAAAGGAACTGAGACCAACAAAACAAAGGATACAGTCACTGTCATTCCATCGTATAGAACAGCAAATGCCTTAAAAGGGAAAGGGATTTGCTGTTCTATCTAATTTGTCATTCTACTAAGTAAGATGAGAAATGTACAACAAGAGAAAGGGTAGAGCGAGGTGTAATTTCATCATATAGAATAAAAAATGTCCTAAAAGAGAAAGGGTACACATTTCGTAATATAATCAGAGAAAGGAACTGAGAACAACAAGACAAAGGATGCAGAGTTCGTTCTCTTTTGTTGCGATCTTATGCAACCACGGCAATTCCCGGTTCCGTCTCACGACACTACCTGGTTATGAAAAGCCATGACTATCTAGAGCCGGGGGCAAGAATGCGCCATATAGACGCACCTCAACCCCGTCCTCACATGGCAGCAGTCCTATAAAAGGAAAGCTAACCACCGGAAGAAACCTAACTTTAATCTGTTTTTCGGTTAGCCATGAACAAGGATATAAAGATCCAAGTTCGCTCGGCAACCGGGGTGGAGACTCTTAGTAAGGCCCAGACTTTTGTGAGGGCTCAGGCCTACTAGGGGACCAAATCCGTTCTGCCGAGCCCTCGAACTGCTCACCCAGAGCACCTGATAGGTGAGGTCTCGGACACCGTCACCATACTGTCATTGCATGACACAGAATAACAAATGCCTTAAAAAGGAAAGGGTAAACAATTTGTCATTCTACTAACTAGGATGAGAAACGCCCAACAAGGGAAATGGTACAACGTTACCAAATTCCATCACATAAATAGTAAATGCCTTTAAAGAGAAAGGGTTATACATTTTGTCATTCCACCAAGTAGGATGATTGATTGTTTGGTTGTTTGGAGTTTTATGGTGCAAAGGCAACTATGGCCATGCTGAGCGAAATGATGTGTAAAGGATAAAAAGAATGATCTAAAGGTCAAGTAAATCCACACCAAAGTTAAAAGTAAAAGATAACATGAAAACCAATAAATTTAAACACTAAAACAACAAACGATAGAAAACATCGATGTAAAATGCAAAAAACAAGAATAAGAAATATGTAAAAATAATAATGGGTGTATAGGATCCATATAAAAAGCAATGCTGAGAGGCAAAAATCAGAGATGGGTAAAATATCCAGCAAAAACGTAAAAAAGGCAAAAACAGCAGTTGACGGATAAAAGATGTCGGAGTGTAAGGGATTCGGACGTAAAATAGTGAAAGCTAAAAAAAAGATATGTCGTTCGAAATTAAAACAGGGAAAAATCAATTAAAATATGTTTGACAGTTAAAATGCTGTCACAAAACTTAGGTTCGTGACCTACGAAGCCGAGCAATTATAACTTCCTCCTTGCTATTCCTGCGAAAACAAGACTGCCAGGGTTTGATAAGTGGGCTTGATAAGTGGGCAAACTATCTACAATAGTTTGTTACCAACAAATTCAGACCAAGATCTCTGCCACCATGCCCGGAGCTCAATGGAAAAACGCTGCCAGAAGTTCGCGTATGGAACTGGCAGTGCAGAGTTGGACAGAAGAGTGACTGACTTGCAGCAGCGTCTTCAAAGTCATTACCTATGATCCCGACGTGACTGGGCAACCAACAGACGATGATAGTGGTTTGCCAGGCGATCGAGCTGCTGGCGGATCTTGAAGAGAACAGGGTGAGGTCAGTGTCTCACCAAGATCAAAGCCTATAGCAAGCTACGCAAGTCGGTGTAGAGGACACACCAATGATGATGCTTAGCCGCTATGTGGTCCAACGCAATGCTGATAGCATGCAACGCTGCAATGAAGTGCTGTGGGATCTGGTCTGCAATGATTACATTACAGCAAAGTATGGCCGATCCCACCAATACGCCGGAATTCGAGCCATCTGTGAAGACAGGCAAGAAGTCCAGGTGCTCAGCACGATAGCTGGGAAAGAGTTGTTGATACACACACTCGGGTGTAAAGACTTTCCCTGTCATGCACAGAGAAAAGTCGCAGGAAGGAGAAACAGCGAGCCACTTAGTAGTGGTTTGGCTGTCGACTGTAAGATGTTATCAAGACTGGTGTTAATGTCTCACAGATAACCTTGGACACCCAAAGCAAAAGGACGAATGAGAGCTGGCTGATTCTGGTATAACATTTTCCACTGGAGACTGAATGCGTAGTCCCAAGTGGGATGGCTTCGCAGGGATTGGAATTTTGCTGCACACTGTAGGGACAACTGCTGTCAGTGAATAGATAAAAGTGGTTTGTTGGTCTCAATTTAAATACTCTGGACCAGTGAAGTGCAGAAGGCCCCTGTGCAAACATGGAGGGCTTGATGATGTAGAGGGTCCAGTACCTTCACCACCAAATCCGGGCAGAGTCATACACTTGGGATCTGCAGTTCAGTTTTGAATGAACAAGTGCATGGTAGAAGCAAAGCAATGAACCACCCCCCAAGAGTGCGAGGAGAGGACCTTGAGAATATTCAATGCCTGTGTGCACTTGGACCTGAGATGTCGTATATGGAGTAAAAAGGTCAATTTCCTGTCGCAGATGAGACTGAGAAACTTGGTCTCTGCCACAACTGGAATGGTGGTACTCCCGAGCTGGGGCTCAGGGTCCAGATGAAGATTATGCTTGTGGCAAAAGTGCACACAACTGGTCTTCTGCGTGGGGGAACCGATGTCGCCCAAACAGAGAAATTGTTCAGGGAAGTTTGCAAATATCATTCAGTGACCCTCATGCTGCACGATGAGCAAAAGATGCTAAAATCGTCAACATAGTGGGCAATGCCTACAGTCGGAACAAGTTGTCATGTAATGGAATTTATCTTCACAGAGCAAAGTTTAACATTTCAACACTAAATTTTGTGGCACCCCTACTGTTGGAGGAAAGACTGCGATAGAGTGTTGCTGACGCGAACAAGAAATGTTCGAGAAAATAAAATATTTGCAATAAAGATCGGCATATGATCTCGCAAGCCGACGCTATGGAGGTCACGAAGAATTCCGAATCTTCATACCAAGTTGTATGACGTAAAAACGAATTCCTAATCCATTTGAGGCGGATCAGGTAATCGAAAGTCGACCGTTACCTGTGAAAGCCACACTGGGTGTTTGAAAGAAGGTAGTTGTGGTCCAATTACCAGGCCAGTCTGGTATATGGCCCACAACTACCTGGTATTTACCATTCACTTAGCCAAGCCTGGTATTAGCCAGTCACCAGCTAGAGCTAAGTGACTGGTAAATACCAGGCTTGGCCCTCATTCAACACAAAGGGCAGTAATTCGAAGTAATCTAGAGATCTTTGCATGGCTTGGGGAAGGCCTCCCACCTGGAGTATGGAAACTGCTCCTCGATGAAGATATGTTGGAGCAGAGCATAATGGACATTGTCTGGCCTGACTGGGGATGCATGGCGAGGGAACAGAATAAGACGAAGCTTCTCTCCTGTGAATGGTCTGTTGTAAAGGTCCAGACCATTCGAATGGAAGGAGAGATGGAGAATTCGCCCAGAATGTTGGCAATTGCTAGAGGATCAGCAATTGCCTGTCCATTGTGCTCCAGGATCGATAACGAGTGGGACATGTATTTCCCACCAAACTTCTGGACTTTATCCCACATGACCTTAGAACAGGTCATGGGGGTGATAGAAGATGTATGTTTGATCCAAGATTCCTTTTACCTCTGGCGCCGAACAAAACGGCTTTCGCCCTGACGCATTTGAAAAATTCAAAGTTGGGGATGTTGGATACCTCCGACCCCCCCCCCCCCGCCCAAGCCTTGTTCTGAACCTTATGAGCTGCGGTGCAGTCAGAATTCCACCACAGTTTTGAAAACCGTGGAAACCGAGCTGAGGTCTGAGGAATAGTTGAGGCAGTTATGTGGACGATGCAATCCATCATTTCCACCACTGCAACACCGATTGGTTCCTGGCTGACGGAGCGTTTACCGAGATCAGAAAGCAGTTCGAAACTCTCCAGTCAGCCTGATCAAGAGAAGACTCCACTGTGAAATGCGTGAAGGCTGCAATCCCCCACGGGACATGGAACACACAATGGGGAGGTGATCGCTTTCGTATGGATTGTTGTAAAGAGCCCCATGTAAAGTTGTCCCATGTAAAGAGCAGAAGGATCGAAGAGGAGCAGATGGTAAGATCAATGGCAGCGAATGTGGGGGTTGGGCAGTAGAAATATGTACTGACAGCAGTGTTTAACAGAGAGAGTGATGGATCCAGGAGCCACTTCTCCAGGACCCAGCCCCTCCCGTTGGTGTCAGCATTTCCCCAGAGTGGACTGTGTCCATTGAAGTCCCCCATGATGAGGAAGGGGGACAGCAGCTGCAAGACGAAGCCATCAAGTTCTTCCTGGAAGATGATACTCTGGGTGGCAGGTAGACGGAGCAAACAGTCAACGAAAATCGCACAAAGAGGTAGATGGCTACTGCCTCTACCTCTTTGTGCGATTTTCGTTGTGTGGTGAGAGGAACGACGTTTGCTCATGAAGATGGCAACATCCCTGCGAGCTGGACCATCTCCATCCTAATTATGGCGAATGGGTGAGAAGTGCCAGAGAATGGGATCGTTGGCTGTCTGTAAGTATGTCTCCTGCAGGCATGCACAGATTGGCTCATTGGCCTCAGGAGGGCCTTGATGTCGCCAATATTCCTCTGGAATCCACAATAATTCCATTGTAAAAGTGTGGCCATCCCAGGTCTTTGGAGATTGGGCTGATTTTCGATTTATTTTAACTGTCACCAGAACGGTTTCAGAAAAATAGGGTGGTCTGCATCCATGTCCTCAGAGTCATCCGAAGGACATTGGTGAGAGACCACTGAATGAGGAGGGGTTAAAATTTTCGTCTTAGACACCGGTAGGGGTCCCTCGGGTTTGGAATCTCTGGCTGTCTGTGGTCAGAAAGGTGGAGGCTTTCCATTGGTGGAAGTGGAAGGTGCCACAGCAGAAATGGAAACCAGAGTTGATATCGAGATTGACACTGACTTCAGTTTCGCCTGCATAAACAGGTACTTTGCATCAGGCGAGAAAGATTCTGCAGGTGGACCAGGAACTTCATCATGAAACTGTGGTATTCACCACCACAGTTTACCCAGCTTGCCTTTTCTGATGTGAATTCAAGATGGAAGTGATGCTGGCTGCCACAATGAGCACAGGAGGGCTTGCCACAGCACACTGTAAAGGCATGGCCATACCTCTGGCATTGAAAACAATGAAGAGGATTTGTATATACGGCCATACCTCGAAGTATAAGTACCATGCCTTGATGAAAGTAGGCAGGTGTGGCATGTTGAAAGTCAAAATTAATACCCTGGTGGGTACTAATTTCCCATCTTGGCATTGTGAAAAAATGGTGGACTGCTATCACTCTCTGGAATGAAAGCTCCGAGAGGATTTCCTCCTCAGAAACCTGATGAGGCCCCACTCGGAGATCACATCCCAGGGAGGAAAGCTCCGAGAGGATTTCCTCCTCAGAAACCTGATGAGGCCCCACTCGGAGATCACATCCCAGGGAGGAATTAAATGTCTTGTGTGGAGTGATGCTGATAGCCACCCCACCAATAACTGTTACATTAAAGAGTAGCTCAGACTGTTTTGAACAAGCAGTTTCCACCTATAAGTCACCAGATCTTAGGCACTTGACAGATTTCGGTGCTCCCACAAGACCTTCCAATCCCTTATTGATAAAAAATGGGGACATGTCCCCAATTATCAGATCACCTGTTGAATGGATGATCAGGAATTTTGGGGATGAAAGGACAGACACGGATGAACACAGAGACGATGACGAAGATGACAGAGAAGATGGGGGTTCATGGCGAGCCCTCTTGTCAGCACTGGTTGATGAATTTCCTAAGAACAGACGTAAATCGATGTGGAATAGATGTACGAGTTCTGCACATACGGTGATGGAATGTGGGACCATTCTTCCAGTACAATATGGCCCAACTGTGCCAGTGATGCTGGAGGTGGAAAGTGTGTCTGATCTTGTGCTCCAGATATTCCCACGAATGTTCAATAACATTGAGGTCTGGAGACTGAGGTGGCCAGGATAGCTGCTGTACACTTGACACGTTTTGCACAATGCACGGGTGCATTATCGGGTGCATTATCCGCTTGAAACCATGGACGGTCATTAGGGAACAATGCCTGCAACACTGGGTGCAGGTAATCCTCGAGAATGTATTCGTAAATTGCTGATGTGACACGACCCTGAAGAATAACTAATGGCCCTAAGGAATGCATGATATGGCACCCCATAGCATCAGGAATTCACCCACATGCTTAACAGTCGGAAGCAAACAGTCAGGGTGGTACGCTTCTTCAGGTTTTCACCAGACGTACACTCTACCAGTGGTTGGAAACAATGTGTAGCACGATTCATCAAATCAGATGACACGTTGCCAGTCTTTAGCATCCCAGATTTTATGTACTTTGCACCACCTTACACGTTTTCTTGCATTGATGTTGGTAATCAGAGTTTTGTGGATTGCAGCAACTCCATAAATACCAACACGACGAAGTTCCCGACAAACTGTTGTGATGGAAACGGGATCATTCCGACTAGTGTTCAACTCTCCTTCTATTTGCAGTGCCGTGGTCTTGTGCTTTCGTTGTACAATCCATGTCAATGTTCGCCTATCTATGTCTGTCAACTTCGTATGGCGTCCACAATTTGCACGTTTGGAGGCAACGTCATGTCCTTTTTGATAGGTAGTCATAATCTTAGATACAGTTCCTCATGTTACACCTACTATTTCCGCCGTTCTGGTTACTGAAGCTCCTGCAAGACGCGCACCAATAATCATGCCTTTTTGGAGGTCAATGAGATCTGACATTGTCGACAATTACACCAAACAGCTGTTTCACCTGCGCCTGTGGCACTGTTACATGAGAGTCACAGCTGTGTCAGCGTTGAGATTTATCTCCGCAAAATTCCCCGCCTTGCCCACGGTCAGTAGGGGACACTGATGGGCTTGGAAAGGCCGCTGTCCGTCGGATGGGACGTTAAGCCATGGCCCCGTATGCAGGAGAGCCATACCCTCTGCACGTTAAAGAACACGCTGGATGGCCTTGACGGGAGGCTACCATCTGTCTCCCAACAGCTGTTCCAGTGGGTCCCATCCCCCAACCTTCTCTGAGCCTTCGGGGTCCATGTGACCTGGCCATTTAGCCCATTGTGTGCAAAAAAGTGCCGCTCAGAGGTAAAACAACCCAACCCAACTGTTACATGAGAGCCGACATCGTACTTCTCCCCTTTATATACCTCATATCGCGGGTGACGTTGCCTTTGTGATATGCATATGGTGCATTGTGTACTCCAGTCGCCATTGGTGTTTCCATTATTTTGATAAACTCTTGCATACTAATGTAAATACACAGAGGTCTGAAATTTTGTTATTCAATAAATCATAGTTTTTGTACCATTCCCTCCAAATACCATCACAAGACAAACAGTTAATTAAAATTTAGCGTTAAAGAGACAAAGTCCAAATGTGAAGCACCAGGGAGAAAAACTGTGTCGCCATCTCAGAGACCTTAGGATTAGATCGAAATGTCAAAGTTCGGATACATTTATTGGGCAAAGAAAAAAAAAACATACATCGCTATTTTACTGATTCAGTTTAAAATTTTAAATCAGATTAATAGTTGATTCTACTTGTAATATTAAAATTAAACATCCGCAGTTTCAAACTTTTTTCTTTAGTTTGTTGTCCTCTTGACAGTAATTGAGAACTGTAATGTTAGTCGAACCTGTTGTTTGCTTCGTATTCATCGATTTGGTTAGCTGTGCTACTGATTCAGGATTTGTTGCAGTTGAAATTTTAATTCTCTATGAGAGCTAACCTACTTCGTCTCATCGATCTCTTTCCAGCTAAGTGTAATTTTTGTTAAGACTTTTCATTCACAAAATAAAGGATACGATACATTTACACTTTAACCCGCAGAGCTAAATCGCTTATCTGTATGAAAATAATAAACCAAATGTAAGTAATCAGCACATAATGGTTTTATATTAATGGGTAGTTCACAAAATACTACGTATAATTTTCAGCTCTTTACTTTCTTCCCAAATGTTCTTCCAGTTTGGTTTTCAATTTATCGTATCTATTTATATTTAATATTTAACTGTACTGCATTCAAAGTTGGGTTGGGTTGTTTTACCTCTGAGCGGCACTTTTTTGCACACCATGGGCTAAATGACCAGGTCACATGGACCCCGAAGGCTCAGAGAAGGTTGGGGGAGGGGACCCACTGGAACAGCTGTTGAGAGACAGATGGTAGCCTCCCGTCAAGGCCATCCAGCGTGTTCTTTAACGTGCACAGGGTATGGCTCTCCCGCACACGGGGCCACGGCTTAACGTCCCATCCGACGGACGGCGGCCTTTCCAAGCCCATCGGTGTCCCCTACTGACCGTGGGCAGGGCGGGGAATTTTGCGGAGATAAATCTCAACGCTGACCCAGCTGGGACTCGAACCTGGGAACTACAGATTACGAGCCTGGCGCGCTACCGACTGAGCCACCCCCGCCCCACTGCATTCAAATACACGTGGTATATGAAATTCAGTTGCACTTCTTCCGTAATTGTTTCGAAAATTAGGTATCTTTGGTTTCGAAGTCTTGCATTTTTTATTGTGTGGAATTTTTATCTATATGTGTTGCCAAAAAAAAGGGCCATTCTTAAATTATATTTATATAAATTACTCCAGTATAAATGGTTTAAAAATTGTAATCTATCTGTTGTTTTATAGGGTTTTTTTTTCAAAATAAAAGAATAATATTTTTAACTCTTATATATATATTGTAGTTTTTTTATTTACATTAGTTAAATATTTTGTGCTCTGTACAGTGATTACATAATTAAAAATCGATTCGCATGCTTTTGGTTTATTCAGCTTGTTCATTAGCTGTAACGTAAGTGCTGACAACCTGAGGGACTATTTTTTCAGTTACCATCAATCAGCATGTCGCTATTTTCACGAAGCGTGATCGTTACCAGGGCTGGTGCTTATGAGCTTTCAAACTAAATTAATCCTCTTCATCCCCATTTCATTTAAAAGTAAATATTTTTTTCCCAATTTCTGTATGCGAAAACAATGCAAGTTTCGAAAATACGGGCTAATACCAATGTTACTCAAAGCAGAAGGGGCGCGGGTGGCTCAGTAGGTAACGCGTCAAGCTCGTAATCTGCAGTTCCCAAGTTCGAGTCCCAGCTGGGTCAGCGTTGAGATTTATCTCCGCAAAACTCCCCGCCTTGCCCACGGCCAGTAGGCGAAAGACCGTCGTCCGTCGGATGGGACGTTAAGCCGTGACCCCGTGTGCGGGAGAGCCATAACCTATGCACGTTAAAGAACACACTGGATGGCCTTGACGGGAGACTACCATCTGTCTCCCAGCAGCCGTTCCAGTGGGTTCCCTCCCCTAACCTTCTCTGAGCCTCCGGGGTCCTTGTAACCTGGCCATTTAGCCCATGGTGTGCAAAAAAGTGCCGCTCAGAGGTAAAACAACCAACTAACCAACTGAAAGCAGTGTTATTTTCAAAATGCCCAAGCATTCGGATTAATGAACGTTCAATAATAATAGATACCAAAGAAGAATCAATACCAAATTTAATATAGCTGAATAATTAGTTATCAAAAAACGATTTTACGTCTTCAGGAATTATTTTTCAAGATTAAAATTGCATTTCTTCGTAGGATATTCATCGGCAAAGGAACTCGTGTTCCATCGCCTGGTTAGAATATTGACTTCTTTCAGCGTCTGTCCTTTTCTCAACAGAAAGAGGACAACTCACTCCTCCTGTTGCTCGCAGCAGTCGAGAACTTTTAAACTACAACGATTAGACAGCGGCAAGGCCGACGGAGGTGCCAGGTCGCGTGCACCTCTCTCCCTCCCCTCTATTGTGCACTGTGGATGGGTGGGCAGCGGAGCGCAGCGACACTGCTACAAATTCGAATCGGAGGGTCAGCGACACGCGACTTACGGGTCACGTGACTGACTGTGATGGGTACCCAGTCTCCGAAAAACAAGAGAATCCAATGGAGTGTAGAGCAGGTGCTGTTCCTCGTGCGATTTTGAATTGACGCAAATGATGACGACGCGAAGTTTCACTCTCTGGTTGCGCAATCAGTGGACTGGAAAGAAATCTCAACGGAATAGCGAGTACGTTCTCTAGAAACGCTTCAAGCAATCCCAAGAACTCAATATTTCCTTTTCTTTCCCAGTCAGCTTTGAACAAATATACTATGGCTCTAAAATATGCCTATAGATTTAACCACCAATTTAACATTTGTATCATTCTACAAATTTTATACCACGGTCATGTACAAACTTTATCTGAGAAGAACTTTAACTGCTATTTTTTTATGATGCCAAAGAAAAATGTTTGACCAGAGCCACCAAATGTCCAGGTTGACGTTAGGCGACCCAAAGGAAAACGTCGCATTGGCAGTCTCAGTGTCATGCTCGACGCAGGCCATAGCAAAAATTATGGCTGCGAAAGTAGCTCAAGTGACGCCACAAGACCGGAGCGATTATCAGGAAAGGACACACTAAAAATAGCTTATTTCCCATACACTTGATAAAATTTTAACGAGGATTAGGGCAAAGTGTATTAATTTAAAAACAGAAATAAGAAAAGAATGTGAAGGGTATGAAAAGAGAACGCAGCAGACAATTTTACGCAAAACATATTTCATTATGAAAATTTATTAACTATACCAGTAAAGTTGTATCAAGATAACTGAATACAAAGGCGCATGAATTGGCTCAGTCGGGAGCCCATCTATCCCATAACTTTATGTTCCCACTGAGCAGCCTTCATCCAGATTTTCCTTTGGTGAGAAAGTGAACAGCGATGGGTTTGAAAAGGCCGTCGTCCCTGAGGATGGGATATGAAATCGTGGCCTCGTATGCAGGAGAGCGTTATTTGTGCAGGCTAAAGAACACGATGGATGGACATCAGAAGAATTCTCCATCATCTCCTACAGTTATCCAGTGTATCTCCTACTCTTACCCATCTCTGAGCCATTAGAGTCTTCTGTGACTTGTTTTCGCACCATTATGAAAAAAAAAAAAAAAAACTGCTGCTCAAATCGACGAATTAAGGATATCTGGGCCTGGCCGATTCTATATCATGTCCCCCCTCATAAATAAATAATAAAAATAAAAACCCCTCAAGAAGCTGCTTGCCACAGAGGTCTGACAGGAGCCTGTCAGTTTATATGCCACAGTAGATCTGAGAGGATGGCAGGGCCTCAGCAGAAAACAACACATACATCCATGCCTTACCCGGGGCTCGAACCCAGGTCCCGTAAATCAGTAGCACAAGCGCGCTCATACATACGCATTCCCATTTACCTCTAATAAATCGCAAATACTTAAAATATAGTTTCTCTATGTCGCAAATAGTTAAAATATAGTTTCATCCTATAGAAGCTTCAGTCATTAGTCATATTTAAAAACAACGTATGCTTCTAGAAGTATGAAAGAGAATTTAAATGGTTAGGAATACCCTGATTGTGTTTGACCCCCTCCTCCCCCCCCAGCCTTCGCCACAGATGCCTCTGCCCATTTAACTCATCATTTTTAGAATTTAACGAAAGTTTCAGAAGATATTTAATGTCAAATACAGTAAAGGGAAAAGAATTGCAACACCTGGAAGAATTAATGTCATTTTATTGAAACGCAGGCAGCTGTTAGCATACACTGAGATAAGCGATTGATTACAGTATCAAAAAACAATGTTGAAAATTACCACTTTACCTAACCTGTAATGTTTTATAGTTAGTATGATATTGAACCGTCCCGCGCAGCAATGCATTCATGAACACGGCGGGGAATGCTATCATACAGCTCTATAATGTCCTCCTGAGGGATAGAACACCAAATAGTGCTAAGTCGCTGTTCCATTTCAGCGACAGTGGTGGCGCCCCTCTTGGGTGTTGTTGGAGCTGTCGGCCCATCATGTCCCAGACGTGTTTAATAGGTGAAAGGTCCGGCGATAATGCTGGCCATGGTAGTACCTGAACATTTTGCTCGTGTAGATACTGCAGATTAATGCGGGCTGTGTGGGGATGGGCGTTATCTTGCTAGTAAAAGATTCAGTGCTGCTAAATAAATGGACAGACAATCACAAACTGGTCATCACAAAGGGATCTCTGATCCCTTTGTGATGACCAGTTCTGACCGAGATGTCCGACTAATGGCACCCCAAAGCAAGACGCTGGAGCTGTGTGACAATGTCGAACGCACTGGGTGGCGTTCCTTTCCCCTGGATGACGGCGAATACGTTGTCTACCGTCGTGATGACCAAGACAAAAACGAAAATATGGAAAACTAAAACAGATTCGTCACTAAACACCACGGTACTCCACTTTTGTTCGTTCCAGTTCTGTCTGAGGCATCACCACTGAAGATGTGCTTGCATGTGGGCAGATGTGAGGGGCAAATGCAGTGACGGATGATAGGTTCACACTGAAAACTGTAAAAGCCTGTTGTTTACTATCCGCCTGGTAGGTATTCGATGTGTTACCTGTTGCCAGTCCCTTCGCGAATCTGTCATGCAATGCCTGTGTTGCAAATGGAGGTCCTGTCACTGCATGGTCATACGTAATCTTCGTCGTCGTGTGATGGATCTTTCTTGAATCCACTGGCGTCATATGTGTACGATGGTACTGGGATTGAGGCCAACAAGGATGGCCACATCTCTGTGAGACAAACTAGCTTTTCTAAGGCCGATGATTCTTCCACGCTAAAACTCTATTAACTGTGGAAACGGCTGTCGACGTCTGCACAAGGGCATTTTTAGCGGTTTAGAACAATTTCCACCACGTTTTGTCAACCAGGGAGCTTTGGTGGCCTTTATCTGTGTTTGACTTCTCCGCACTTATGACATCAGCTCGCGCTTGTCCAATCGTTTCGATCTTCCTGCAAACCTAATTATTTACATGCATTTCCATATACTACCGCCTCCCTAAATTTCGTCACATTTGCATACCTTCTTGCAAATGTTGCATTTTTTATTTCCTGTAGTGTATATTAAATTTGTATTTGAAATTAAGAATCTATCGGAATACTTTTCCAATTATAAAATTAAATTTCCAATCAAAGAATATATCGGAATTTATAGAGATTATAGATATAGATCATCGCAAATATTGAAGCACCAGCTGGACAGAATGATGTCCCTGAGCTCGGCGATGGAGTGAGGCACTGGCGTGGACTGGAGAATGCTGCGGTCCACTGCATCCCACAAAGTTCGATGGGATTCATGTCAAAGAAATTTGGCGGTGCGGGGGAGCACACGAAATGCTTGGTCATGATCCCCGAACCTTTTGTGCACAATGTGGGCCTTGTAACAGGGAGCGTTGTCTTTCTGAAAGAGTCCAGTGCCATCCAGATACATGGTCACCAAGTATGGTACCACTTGGCTCGAAACAATACCTAGGTGGGATCTGGAAGTGAGGGTGTGTTCAATGGGGATGAGGGGACCAAGTGATGTCCACGAGAACAATCCCCATACCATAATACATCTTCCAATGGCCTGTTTCCATCGAATCGTGCAGTCTGGTTGCAAATGTTCACGTGCATAGCATCCAATACGGACTGTCCATCAACATGATGGAGCTGGAACCAGGACTCATTGGACCAGGAGACTCTTTTTCACCATGACTCCCGTGGTGAAACCCGTGGTGCTCCCGTGCGTACTGCAGGCTGAGATGTCGATGACACTCAGTGAACATGCGCACATGAATGGGTGCAAGGTGGTCCTGCGGCTGCAATGAGGCCTAAAAGCAGATACGATGTTCCGTCGGAACAGTAGCCCATTATGACGATCATCTAGAGAAGATGTAACCCTTAGATGCCCTTGAACAGGTCTTCTGATAACTGTTTGGCATTGCTACCATAGACTTGAGAAAACAGAATGAATGAAAACAGAATGGTGGACCTCTGTAATTGTTTGCTCAGCCTCCAACCTTCCAACGACTCTCCATCGTTTTTGAATCGTCTAAATGACGACTGTCCAACACGAATTTAGCAAAAAGCCACTTTGAAAATAAAAGCTACATTTTATAGTCATAGAGAAAATATTACTTAAAAACGAAAACATACATTTATAATGAGTATTAATTTATAATTAATATAATGAGTATTAGGGAAAAAATATTTTTAAGGAATTAAGAAAATATCGATTAAAAACAAAAATATACGTTTTAAATGAGTACTGTGAATTGGCAAAATCGTTTAGTTATGCATCTAAAACTATTTGATGAAAAAACTGTGAGAAATGAGCCAAATTCAGCATTTTTCGAATACTTTTTGTTTTTCTTTTGAGCCACGGGTTTGACGAGCCTGGTTTAAAAGTTTCATTTCAGCTATAATGAAGCAATCGGCTGTTATAGACTGACAATGTAGAGTTTTAATTTGAAATGATCGAGAGTCTAGAAAACTACTCCTTTTATAAGGTATCTGCTTTACAATAATAAGATATACCTCAAATGAATCTCTGAAGTGGGGCGTATAATGGAATATCTTAAATTATGTCCCCATCTTTTTGCGCCCCTAAACATTGAGGAGGGAAACTTCATGAGGGTTGATCGTAACGACCTGTATGTCAAATGAAAGCTTTTAATATGGGGAGAGCCATCTTCTATATAATTTAGAGTTTAATTGAGTTAAGCACTCGAACAACAACAGTACATCTGACAGTTTCAGATCTTTTACAGAGTAAAATTTTTACTGAAATATTGCGACTCGACACTTTGTCATTGGCGAAAATCTCAAGGTCAGAAGTATCAAGAGAAGTAACAACCCGGAGTGGACGAGTTGCTGGTAGCGCATTTTTTTCCTTCTTGTTAACTTTCCTTTTCTAAAATGTAAACCGAAATTAACAATCTGCCCTCCAAAAAACAAAACTTCTGCTGTTGGGAGTCCAAGAGGCATCCACGTCAGTTGTTTTACCCTCGAGGGATATTTTTTCGCTGCGGGTCCATCATTAGTAGTCTCTCAGTTCGGACAACACTCGGTGACCTATTAAATCGAGGAATTAGCGGAAGATTACTTACACAACCAAGGTAAACGGTCGTAACTGTCTTTATTGAATCGTCGCCGTCGACCTCTCAGCTACCCTGCTGCCAGCTACTGTACAATAGTCTGCAGCGATGGCGTTCTTATTCAAATGAAAATCTTTTATTGCTGCTCTTTCCAAACGTTGTGCGTGCAGCAATGAAGCGTGATAGCCCGATTGCTACTTGTATTTACATCTCACAAGCCCCACACGGTGCCCTAAGGTGATGTGTACCAAGAAATAAAGAATGTCATATCCGTTTTGGAAAGTAAAACGGTCATTTGTTCCAACCATACAGTCAGGTGGTCATCGTCATGTAGCTGAATATGCATTTTTGATCTAAGTGGGCCAGAAAGGGGTGGCAAGAAAAAGATGGCAAGAAGTGGACTGGAATAAAGAATGTTCGCTTGGATTTTAACTGCACAGAAAAAATTTCTTACCTCCCCCCCCCCGTGTTTAGAGGGTCTGAATTTTTTGTGTTTGTGCTGTTGGGATGTATGAAGCATGTAAAGGGAATTAATAATAAATTGCCGGGGAAGTTTTTTGAGAACCGAGTTAATGAGGATGCTGTGAGCGAAAAGGATTCTTTAAATCTGAAGCTCGATATTAGTTGAATGAAGATATCGAACAATGCAACGTGAGGAGCGAAGACCTTTCCCCTGAAAAAAAAAACAGACAAGTACGTCTTCACCATTTCCAGTTATGTAGATTGGCACAGGGTGTCAGGCACAAAGGATTTTGTACTGGAGAGTCTCATTACTATTAATTTCATTTTTAACCCGTAACTACTACCGACAAATCATTTTGACGTTACTGCTACCGACGGGTCATAGGGACCAATTATAAAATTATGAAATAAAGCAAGAAATTTTGGCACAAAGTTTTTATTTTTTAACATTTAGTGTGAAGTCACAAATACACATAATTATTATAAGAAAAAAAAAAGAACTATTTACAATTTGGGCATACTTTCAATGCACATTGCCCGCAAATTGGTATATTGCACATTGAACAATATATATTTGTTTTTCGGTCTTTTTTCGCGGGACATATTGCACACCGCTTTCTCTTTGTTAATTCCTGAGCTTGCACTGGGTTGGGTTGATCCTCTATAGCAATCCCATGGATGTCTGCTGCGAGGCAACGTAGTTTGCGGGCACTTTTTTGTTGTAAATTCTTCGCCTCATATGAGGAGTGTATAAAGCAATTCCCAGTTGCTTCAAATAATTATAACGCGATATTTGTTTGTTTTGTGAAAACTGGTAAATTACGCGACTATTTACCCCTGATATATTCAAAATGCAATAAAAAATTGCCATAGGCCAGCGGCGTGTTCGACGCGATGTTGAATACATGGCGCATTTCTCGTCCAAAGCATCTATACCTGCTTCGTTTTTTTTTACTTTTTTTAACAGTTGTGTAGTTCAAACTAAGATAAAATTCCACAATATAAAACAGAAATAACAATAACTAATGTATAAATACCTGTGTTCGGAAAAATTAATTCATTAACTTAAATACTACAGATGGGTCACAGTGACCCGTAACACACAGTGACAGTAATGCAATGATAAATTTTGTTTTGTTTCACGTTTCAGATAAATTATCAATTCAATTTTACAATTCCATCCATATTGATCCAGATTATTTAGTTGTTGTTCAGAATGAATATTTACCTTTACCTTTTTCTTTGTTTTCCGTATCTTCTTGTAGTTTATTACACATTATTAATCTAGAATTTTATTGTATTCTTTTGATGGAAACGTAACAGCCTTGTTGGTTTTTATGATTTGAGAACAGCAAATTCATCTGGTTAATTAGTAAGCAACTGCAATCAATATCTGATAAGTTAAAAGAACTCTAATTGCATGATTCAGTCAATGTCAACAACTGACAATTGCCATCTTATTACCTGACCAAAATGTGAGCTTGTTATCAGTGTTATAATTCGGTTCATACCTTCTGAATTGTTTAGTTGTTGTTCCAGAATGATATTTCAGTATGAATGTTTGTGTGCACTTAAAATTGTTGAAATAAGTTCACATAGTTCTTTATTAGGACTTTCTCGTTGATTTCAATTTTATGATATTATTTATTTACATCTTTTATTTCGACAGAAAATACTTTTGGAATTCGTGAGTGAAAAATACTCGTATATTTCTATATAGTTTAATGTTTTTGCATCCAGTTTTATACAGGAAAAAAATTATTTGTTTTTTATGAACGAAATGGCACTTGGTAAAAAGGGGTTTTCGGACTAAAAAAGATTAGAAACAACTGATTTAAGAATTTATTGTTATCAATTTACTTGTCTACGTGAATTAGGAATAACATCCACTGCAATGATCTTTCCCTCTCAGAATCCAGTGGAGTAACCAGAAAGCCCCAATGGAGTTTTTTTTTTTTTTGACGAATTCGGATCAGTTGGTGGACCGGAACGGGATTAACATCTTTGTGTCTGATTTTCTGGGAAATGAATTTCTTAGAAAATATGTGGTATTCAAGCCCTCACAGGGGGCCTGAGAGGGACAGTGATACAACCTCATAATCTCCTCATTCTACTGCAGTATTGTTTATTAATATTAGAAACATAAAAAAGAACTAGGATATCTTTTTAATTTACATCATCAATTACCTTAATCATTCTAATAGAAAACTACAATGCACGCAAATGTGTCAAACACCAACTGTTATCACTTATAGAGTTTCAGTATTATTTTTCTTCACCTTTCAGCACAATTGGAAGAAGTGTTCTTATTTTCTGACGCGAAGCTTTCTAACTAGAACAAGGCAACAGATATTATTACATCCCCCGAAGCAGTTCAGATTACCATATGCAAAACATAATTTAAATTTCACGTTATTTGACTTTACCGGTCACCTAGTTCTGATTTAAATTTCTTGAAGTTTAAATTCTTGAATGTTGCTAAACAACAGTTTGACACCAGTCTTAGTGACCGGAGACTCGAAAATCAACTTCTTGAGAGAATATGGGCGAAAATCTGAGAGAACTACGAGTTAAAACAAATCGCGTTACTTCTGTCCCTGGCGTATCTTCAAACGTGCATGTGGCTATCATTGGATCCCAAACAGAAACGTTATTCGTAACTAAAGACGACACGATATCAGTTTTGTCCCCAAACAGCTCTTTCCCTGCATCACTGCAAACGCAGGGAACAATCAGATGGCATCAGAGGCTGATGAGCCAATGGATGGCGCGAATGCAGCCTTGATTTCCGCATTCGTCTTTTAATCAAACTCCCCAACACAGGGTGCAAACAGCTTTACGATGTTGAAAATCTGGCGGCTTGTGACAGATTCGTCTTCTGCTACTACTGGTGGATCCTTTGATCCCCCCTTTCGGCCGCTCTTCTGATACTACTAGAGCCTTGACGACGCATCCAGGTACCTTCCTGTACCCATTGTTGCCAACAGTGTCCAACAGTTCGGGCATCACGACCCACACAAGATTTGACGCGCTAATCACCCAGCTTCTGATAATCCAATGATCCAACCCTTTTCAAATTTCATCAGCTGTACAAAATATCGCCTTAGGAGTGTCAAATGCATTCCACACTCTCGCTCAACGTTTTGTTTGCACCTGACATTTATTTACTCCTATTTTTATAGCCCTTTCAGATTCCTACATCAGCGCGGTACCAGATACGTTATTGGACGTTCTACCTCCCGATTAGCTTGACATGCAACTTGTTTACGTCAATACACGTCACAACTTTGTATGCAAATCATCAGGTCATTCCGTCTATGGGACAATTTAAATGACGAAGAGTGTATAATAACGATCATCTGATAGCAGAAATCAAACAATTATTAAGCCAAAGAAGTATAAAAGGAACTTGTATGGGTGAGAGACGTTAAAATACACACATATATATAAGAAGAGAAATGGAATTCTTCTGCGATTAGAATACGTCCTATTGGGGATTTAGATAAGTTAAAGAATAACTAATCTTAACTGTCAAGTTTGTTACCTCAATACTCATGTTAAATAATTGAAAATAGAGGGAGTAGCTATATAAATTTAAAGAAAAAATAAGAACATTATAAGATTCATTATTGTTAGATAAAGATGACTGCAATATTAACATTATTGAAAATGTAAACATCGACGTATGATAGGGCGTATTTACTTTTAAGTTAAAGGCATAAAATTAATAGAGGGAAACAAAAGAAGTCTCAGAAAAAGGTTCGATCATTTTCTGGTAATTTCCAAATATTAATCTTAACAGAAATATGGGCAAATGAAGGGGAAATTTCACTCTCTGAAATTGAGGGTTATAATTTGAACACTACGCGAATACAAATATCCATATTTAAAAGCACTCCGCGGATAAAACATTAATGTTAATATAATATAATATATTTATAATATATTTATATATAACATATATATAATAATATATTTGATAATATAATACAGAGATTAATATATAATATTAAAATTAATCTTAACATGGATATCGAATAAAACTGCGGAGGAAAGAATTAATGTTAACGCGATATATTGCGGATAAATTATGGATCATCATCATCATCCTCAAGCAGCCATAGGCTACGGAGGTCCAACCAGACCGTACTATTTAGCTCTCCAAGCAAGTCTGTCCTGAGCTACATCTACTGCAATCTGGCCACTGCACACCAATTCTAATAAGGTCCTGTTTGACATTGTCTGCCCACCGCATCCTAGATCTCCCCTTCTTTCTGAGGCCTTTAGGCACACTGTTCATCACCCTATTCGCCAATCGATAATTATTCATACGGGCAACATGGCCAAACCAACGGAGTCTCTCTCTGCACAATATGCTGCTAAAAGGAGGTTGCCGACTGCTTTGCCTAAACTCATTATTAGTTACAAAGTTAAACCACCTAATACCAAGATACTGCGTAAGCATCTGGAATCAAAAGCATGTAGTTTCCTGTTATCTTGTTTACAAAGGTCCAAGTTTCACTATCATAACTAACCCTAGAAAGAACCAAACTATTATACAGTCTAATTTTAGTCTTTAGGTGTATACGCCTATTTCTCCACACTCTCCATAGAATCTTAAAAGTCTTGGCAGCAATCCCTATTCGTCTGTTAATCTCATGCCGCACATCACCAATATCTGTTACATAGCTCACAAGGTAATTAAACTGTGACACCTGCTCAAGACTGCAACCATTCAGATTAACTGAATCACAGCCTGCCTGACCAATTTTCATCACTTTAGTTTTCTCTCTGTCTATAACCAAACCTACTCTACTACCAGTCTCATCAACAGCTCGAATGAAAGAGTTCATCTTATCAACATCACTTGCCAAAAGGGCTAAATCATCAGCATAATCTAAATCATACATTTTCGTATCTCCAGTCCATTTAAGGCCAAAACCTTTGCCTTGAAGTGAATTTTGCATAGCATAATCAATAACCAAGCTAAAGAGAAAAGGAGACAAAATGCACCCTGTTTTCATTATGTTAACTAACTTGTCTGGTATACCATATGATCTCACAATCAACCACAAATTATGACGATCAACAGAGTCGAAAGCCTTTTTGAAATCAGCAAAGCTACCAACCAAAGGTTTCTGAAACTCTAAACATTTCTCAAGAATCTGCCTAAGTGAAAATATCTGATCCACACATCCCCTACCACTTCTGGATCCAAATTGCTCATCACGCAAGTACCTGTCAACCAGATTCTTAATTCCATTAAACATAATCACGCAAAGAACTTTCCCTGGAACAGAGAGTAGGCGGATACCCCTATAGTTATCACAAGAACTGCGATCACCTTTGTTGAAAATAGGGATAACAATAGCTCTGGTAAAATCCTTAGGAACCATGCCTTTATCATAAACGATATACAGAATTTCAGTCATCCAAGTGGTAACCGAAACATTCCCAGCTCTAAGCATATCCGTAGTAATTTCATCTACCCCTGGGGATTTATGAAGTTTAAGTTTAAAAATAGCCGAAATAACTTCAGATTGTGTTATAGGGCCAACATTAAAGCCAACAATGCATCTATCATCATTGCAAACAATGGGAATAGAACTAACCACATTGTTTAGAATGTCACTGAAATGCTCAGCCCACCTAGCCATGACGGAATCCTCACCTTCTATAACCTTACCTTGTTTATCCTTCATTCCCTGTATACCTGTCCGTTTTCTATAACTCAACACATTTAACTATCTGGTACAGCTCTCTGCTGTTGTGCTGTCTAACTGCTTCCTCGGCTTTGTCAGTCAAACCATCAAGCCAAAGATTCTTATCAGCAGCTAACTGATCTTTTACACGTTTATTAAGTTCTCTGTAATGCTTTCTATTAGGACTAGTAGGGTATTGATTAAGGACATTCCTGCAGTTCTTTCTTTCCGAAATAAGCTCAAGTGCCTTATCACTCAGATAATTCTGTCTCTTCTGCTCCTTTTTTCCTAAAAGAGTACTGTTAGTGTCCAAAAAAGCCTGTTTAAAATGATCCCATTCTTCCTCAACTTCAGTAGTAAGCATACCATGACTGTCATAATGACTAAGTAACCTATCGTGGTAAGCTTTGGCTATAACTGAATCTTTCAGAGCTTCAGTATTAAAGGTAAATTTTTTAACCCTAGCACAACACATTTTAAGTTTAAGTTGCAAGACACTTTTAACAAGGTAATGGTCAGATCCAATTTCAGCTCCCCTATATGACCTGGTATTCCTAACAGAACTAGCCTATTTGCTGTTAATTAATATATAATCAATCATATTCTTATGCAACCCATCAGGTGAAACCCATGTGTACTTACATATGTCGCGGTGTTTGTAATAAGTGTTAGTTATTCTGAAACCATTGAGGTTACCTATCTGTAGGAGACGTTGACCATTGCCATTGCAGCTACCAATACCAAAAGGGCCTATCACTCCTCCCCAAAGGTCAGAGTCAATACCAACTTTGGCATTGAAGTCACCTAGAACAAGGGTAATATCTCCTTTCTTGGTAGAATTCAAAATATCCTGCAGTTGTCCATAAAACCTATTCTTTTCATCGTCATCATCATTCTCAGTGGGGCATGACAGCAGATAACATTCAAGTCTTTAACGCTTGTCTGAAATTTTGCTGTAAGTAACCTTTCATTAATGCACTCATATCCTAGAAGATCATCACTAGTATGTCTGCTGAGAAGCAGACCCACGCCTTGATGATGCTTATTATCATTCCTCAATGAAAAGAGAAATTTAAAATTATTTTTAAGAATCTGACCTTTATCTGTCCATCTGATCTCTTGCAAGCCGAGAATATCTAAATTATAATGGTGGAATTCTTGTGTGAGGACATCAAGAGAATAAGCTCTGTTCAAAGTCCTCACATTCCAACCAGCTATGGAGAGAAAATGGTTAGTGGGATGTTTAAAGAAACTATGTTTATTTAGAGAGGGAATGTCGACAATATCAAACAGCCCCCTAATCACAGGCATGAGGCAAAGGTCCCGTTCCCCCACCACTAAAGGCTGAAGCCATCTACACTGGAAGGTTTCCTCGATGTAGAATTTGACGAAGCCAGTAGAAGCAATCGTTCAGGTGCCTGCAATGATCTCTGCTCATGATTATCCACCTGCTGATAAACATATGCTGTGAATCTATTCATTTGTGGCTTTCAACCCACAAACAAACAGAAAACACAGCGGAAGGTTTTTCCCTCCACATAAGCCCACCAGTGCAACAAATTCAGGATCCATAGCAAGTTCAGAGTCTTAATTAAGTCCAGTGGGTTTATATGGTCAGCACCAGGACCCTTGACCACTCCTCAGTAGGTAGAAAAAAAGAATGAAAGTAGCCAGAGTTGTCCAGATCAGTAGGCCACACTAATCTGGCAGCCCTCCGCTTCCGTTCACTTACCCAAGAGAGTATGTCTTTTAAAAGATAATAACGGTCTGCACCACGAGAAGGCGGGGTCGGACATTAGGTGCTAGGCCTGAACCGTCTATGCATCATCACATGGGATTGGTGCATAGCTCTCCTTCCAGTGACTACCTATCTACCATTTACAGACCAGAAAACAAACAACTATCTGTTAAAACATTAAAGTTACATTTTTCGATGGGACGCAGGCGTGGCGTGTTGAATGTTAGAATCAGTACCGGCGTGGGTACTAATTTATGACCTCAACACGTCGAAACCCGATGGACAGCTGTTACTCCTTAATGGATGAACTCTGAAAGAATTTCATCCGTGGTGACTTTGAGGATCCCCACTCAGAGATCACACCTCGAGAGGAATTCAAAGGTTTGTGGGGTGCAACCGTGGTGGCCATCCCCTAATCTCTATAATCTTAAGGAGACTTTCTGAATGTTTTGAATAAATGGTCTCAACTTGCAAGTCGCCAGATCGCAGGCGCTTGAGTAATTTTGGCGAATACGCAAGACCTTCGAAACCTTTATTAATAAAAAATGGCGACATGTTTCCAATTACCTGATCACACATGGAGTGAATGATTAGGAATCTTGAAGAATGAAGACACAGACAAAGAAGACTATGACAACGAAGAAGATGGGGGCTCATGTCGAGCCTCTTCGCAGTGTTGAGCGAATCAAAACATTGCAATAATTGTGAAGAACCTAACTGGCCTTACAATATGCTGCTCAAGGGAGGTTGATGACTCTTTCATCTAACCTCATCATTACTTAACTCATCATTACATCTAACCTCATCATTACAAAGTCGAACCACCTAATCCCCAAGATACTGCGTAAGCATCTAGAATCAAAGGCATTAAGTTTCTTGTTATCTTATAATAATAACAATAATTTATTTCGTACAGGGGGGTTACAGTAAAGCTAAGGTACAGGTTATTTTGTATATTAATTTAACAGGCATGTTTCCTGGATACGTGGGTTCGAATCCCACTCATGGCAAAATCAAATTTTTTTCAGCTCATCATAACAGAGAATAATATTAATTTAATGAACAGGGGGAAAAAAGGATTGTGGATAATCCAGACAAAGGGCAAAGACAGGGGGTGGGAATAAGGGTGAGGAGATGTTGTTGGTCAAACGTTTCAATATTCTAATAGGAGTGGAGTAATACAGTTTTTGAATTTTATTTTAGAAGTTAAAGAAGTGATATCGCTCGGTAGAGAGTTCCAAGTTGAGGTTGCTTGAAAGGCAAAAGAAATTTTATCGTACTTAGCTTTGAAAATCTTGGGAGTAGAAAATATTTTATTATCAGAGCGAAGGATGTGGCGATGTTGTAATCGAATATAGGGTGTAAGAATCGAATGAAAGGGATGAGACTTGTTATAAATAGTATCATGAATAAGGATAATAAACCGCAGCTTTCTTCTAGATTCAAGAGTTGGAATTTGGTAGTTGGAATACAGTAAGTTACACAGCTGTTACTCCTTTGAGAATCTCTAACACTTACAGAATATCAGTAAGTGTTAGAGATTCTCGTTTGTTAAAATAGATTTTGCTGATGATTTTGAGAGCTTCATTTTGAACTTTTTCTAAGTTATGAGTTCTTTTTATTAATACCAAAAAAAGTGGAAGTACAGTATTCGAGTTTCCGTCGGATGTAAATTTTGCAGAACATTGGGATAGGAGGATATATAGTTTCGAATGAACCTCAATATATAAGTTCTTTTAGAAGCTGAAGCGACGGTCTTATTAATGTGAATTTCAAAGTCAAGATTATTATCTATCGTCATACCTAAGTACTTCATGGAAGTGGAAAGTGTAATATGGGTGTTATTAATTTTAATGTTTATGTCAGGCGGGGGAGAATTTGAAGTTGAAAGAAAAACAATATTGGTTTTCTTGATATTGACAGTGAATCCATTTTTAATATACCAATAAAGGACATCATGAATATTATTTTCTATTTTTTGTTCTTGCTTATCTTTCTATTTCTTGCTTATAAAGAGTACATGTTTCGCTACCATAACTAACCATAGAAAGAACCAAACTATTATACAGCCTAATTTCAGTCTTTAGGTGTATAAGCCTATTTTCCACTCTCCATAGAGTCTTAAAAGTCCCAGCAGCAATCTCTATTGTTCTATTTATCTCATGCCACAAATCACCAGTATCTGATACATAGCTTCCGAAATTATTAAACTGAGACACTTCCTTAAGGGTGCAGCCATTCAAATTAACTGAAGCACCATCTGTTTGACCGATTTTCATCACTTCAGTTTTTTCTCGGTTTATCACCAAACCTACTCTATTACCATTCTCATGAATAGCCCTAATGAAAGAATTCATCTTATCAGCATCATTAGCCAATAGGGCCAAATCATCTGCATAATTTAAATCAGAAATTTTCAAATCTCTAGACCAGTGGCTCTCAACCTTTTATGCTTCACGTACCCCCTGGAAATGCGTATGAAATTGGCGTACCATTTATATAGATAGATAATACTATAGTTATAGTATAATAATGCCAACTTAGCGACTTTGTTACTAAATCTTAGCGGCCTTTGAGCTCTCATGGCGTACTCCAAAAACGTTTTACCGCGTACCCCACGTTGAGAACCTCTGCTCTAGACCATTTAAGGCCAAAATCTTTTCCTTGCAAAGAATTTCGCATAACGTAATCAATAACCAAACAAAAGAGAAAAGCAGACAAAATTCGTTACTCCCCTGGGTTCAGCATTGTTAAACCCAGGGGCGTAACGAAGGACTACCGTTGGGGTTGGAAAGAAATTGAAAAAATTTTCCAACTCAAAAATCAAATTTTGCCAACAGATAAAATAATGTCTCTGTCAGGTTCATACCTAGATTTTCGCTTTGTGGGAGGTACGTGGGGCGGGGGGGGGGGGGGGGTTGCGGCAATTTTCACAATTTCGCCGCTTGTTTTGGTTATTTGCTTCAGTTTCAAGAACCGTAAGCAAGTCGCCGCGTGTTTTGTTTATAGTACAGTGCATATTTGCTTCAGTTACTCTTTGTGAACATTACAGTGTATATTGTACTGTGCGTATACAGGAGTATGTGTTGTGATCTATTAATTATTGTGTGGTACAAAATGAGTGGGTGCAAACCTAAGCGTAATGTCGTTAAGATATAGATGAAATTAAAAGCGTTAGAACGTATTGACAAAGGTGATCCAGTAAAGCATATTTGTGATGAACTAGGTGTTTGGTAAAAGCACGGTAAAAGACTGGAGAAGGAACAGAAAATCTTTACAAGGTTTTTGCACTCAAGTCGAGTCTGAAAAAACGATTTCTTTTCGGTGCATTCTTAAAAAGCCGAAAAATGAAATTGTCGACGATGCACTCAAAGGCTTAGCTATGGGGGATGGAGGGTGAGGCTCCCCCCAAGTAACTCGGAGTTGGCAAAATTCTAAGCGACTTCGTAAAATCTAGGTGAGTTCTGAAATTTGTAATTTTTTTTTTGTAAAATTAAGGGGAGTTGTCAAAATCGAGGCAACTTGGCAAATCTAAGGCAGTTTGTAAAATGGAGAGACGGCAAAACCTAGAGCAGTTGGCAAAATTCGAAGTCACTTAGTAAAATACAGGCGAGATAGCAAAATCGGGACAACTTGGTAAAATCTTGGGGAGTTGGCAAAATTCGGAGTGACTTGATAAAATCTTGGGGAGTTGACAAAATTCGGAGTGACTTGGCAAAATCGTATGCAGTTGGTAAAATTTAGGTGAGATGTAAAAATTGGGATTTTTTTCTGTAAAATTATGGTGAGTTGGCAAAACTTAGGGAGTTGACAAAATCTAGGGGCAGTTGGCAAAATTCAGAGTGACTTGGCAAAATCGTGGAGAGTTGGCAAAATTAAGGTGAGATGTAAAAATTGCAATCTTTTTTCTGTAAAATTATGGCGTGTTGACAAAATTCGAATCCACTTGGTAAAATACGGGCGAGTTGTGAAAATTGGGATTGTTTTTGTGAAATTAAGGAGAGTTGACAAAATCGAGAAAACTTGGCAAAATTTTGGGAAGTTTGAAAAATATGAAGTGACTTAGCAAATTCAGGAGAGATGTAAAAATTGGAATTGTTTTTGCTAAATTAACGAGAAGTGGTAAAATCGAGGCATCTCTGACAAAATCTAGGAGAGTTGGCAAAATTGGAAACCACTTGGTAAAGTATGGGTGAGTTGTGAAAATTGGGATTGGTTTTGTGAAATTAAGGAGAGTTGGCAAAATCGAGAACTCTTGGCAAAATCTAGGGGAGTTGGCAAAATTCGAAGCCATTTGGTAAAATACAGGGGGGTTGTGAAAAGTGTGCCTTTTTTGTGCAATTAAGGAGAGTTGATAAATTTCGAAGTGACTTGGCAAATTCAGGGAAGATGTAAAAATTGCGGTTTTTTGTGTAAAATTACGGCAAGTTGGCAAAATCTAGGGTAGTTGGCAAAATTCGAAACCACTTGGTAAAATACAGGCGAGTTGGGAAAATTGGGATTAGTTTTGTGAAATTAAGAAAAGTTGGACAAATCGAGAAAACTTGGCAAAATTTTGGGGAGTTTGAAAAATTTGCAGTGACTTGGCAAATTCAGACAGAGATAAAAATTGAGATTGTTTTTGTGAAATTAATGAGAGGTGGCGAAATCGAGGCAACTTGGAAAAATCTAAGGGAGTTGGCAAAACTGGAAACCACTTAGCAAAATGCAGGTGAATTGTGAAAATAGGAATTGGTTTTATGAAATTAAAGAGAGTTGGCAAAATTGAGAACTCTTGGCAAAATCTTGGGAAGTTGGCAAAATTTGAAGTGACTTGACAAAATCAGGAGAGATGTAAAGGTTGGGATTGGTTTTGTGAAATTAAGGAGAGTTGGCCAAATGAAAGGGAGCTGGGAAAATTTCACACTGACTTTTGCTACTATTCAGGCGAGATATAAATATTGGGATTATTTCTGTGAAATTATGTCTAGTTGGCAAAAATTGAAAGTTACATGGCAAAATGCAAGATACAGTAGACTCCCTCTTATCCGGTCCTTACGGGACCGGACCCCTGGCCGGATGAACGAAAGGCCGGTTAATCAGAAAATTGTGTCAGAAAATAAATAAAAACGGCAAATGACAAAAATATTAACTCTACTGTATTTTAATTAATAATGTGTTGTACAATATTAACAATTTACTCACACTCACTTGAAAAAGTTCGTGTTTTTTTTTTTGACTTAACTCTTTTTTACCTGCAAAGTCTTGCCATTTTTTAATAAACATCACATCAGTCGCAGATGAGGCCTGTTGCTGTTCAATGTATCGTACTGCAACATCAAAATCTTCTTTTCTTTCAATATGGCTAACTTTCGCTTCTTTCTCTTCTTCATTCTTCGCTTCTTTCCGTTCCCTTCTTGGCAGACTGCATTGATAATTTCGTCATCATTCAGTGTTTCATTTTTCAACAGTTCATCACCCCTTTAACCATTTTTCAATGTCATCTTCTTCAAGTGTGTCACATCCAGGAAGCAGTTTAAAGTCATTAAGCAGCGAAATATTGTCATTATCCGTCATATCTTCGGCAGGCTCATTCGATACTTTCATGTTGTCCTCTTTGGTACTTTCTACACAATTTTCATCTTCGGGCCAAAGTTTTCTCCATGACTTCACAAACGTTGTACGAGGCATTTCTTCAAAAGCTCTTGCCAACATGTAGATCACATCCTTAAATATTTATTGTTTTCAAAGCATTTAAAAGCCCTATTCCATCATTTGTGGTTCGTTGTAGAATTTCTCAAAAGAAGCTTTCTCCTGTATCGCCTTTTTAAACTTACAAGCACGCCTTGATCCATTGGTTGCACTAAAGATGTTACATTAGGTGGCAAAAACATGGCTTTTATGTTTTCAGAAATGAGTTCGCTTGGGTGTGTTGGGGCATTGTCGAGATGAGTAGGGCCTTTACAAGCATTTTAACACTTGTCAAGTGGCTTTTTACTTTTGGAACAAATTCTGTAAAGAACCACTCTTTAAACAAATGTGAGTCTATCTAAGCAACCCTCTGAGCTTTGCAGTAAACTGGCAGAGCAGGTAAATTTAAATGCTTGAATGCTCGGGATTTTGATGATTTCTCCATTACAAAAAGAGGAAGTTCTTGCGCTGTCAAAAATGTTTTCGTTGGAAGAAGTTTAAAATTTAACCCGGTTTCATCTATATTGTAGACTTGTTCTGCGCATAGGCCTTCTTCTTCAATAAGCACCAAAAGTTTTTCTGAAAATTTCTTTGCTGCTAAAGGATCATCTGACAATTTTCCACCACAAACACCAAGGTAATGAACACCATGCCGTTTCTTCCAGCGAGAAAGCCATCCCTCGCTTGGTGAAAAATATTCCCCATTATTGATTTTAGAATGAAGGATTAATGCTTTTTCTTTCAAGATTTGCCCACTGATTTGCGTTCCTTTTCGACGCTCTTGCATGAACCATGACTAAAGTGCGTGCATCCAGGGGCGTAGCGAAGGACTACGGTTGGGGGGGGGGATGAGTTATCGCTCAGTCGGGGGTGGAGGGGTTTGAGGCAACTTTCACAACTATCCTGCATTTTGCCATTTGACTTCTAAATTTGCCAACTAGCCATAATTTCACATAAATAACCCCAATATTTACATCTCGCCTGAATTGTAGCGAGTCAGCTGTTTGGAGACAGATGGTAGCCTCCCGTTAAGGCCTTCCAGCGTGTTCTTTAACGTGCACAGGGTATGGCATTTCCAAGCCCATCGGTGTCCCCTACTGACCGTGGGCAGGGCGGGGAATTTTACTGAAATAAATCTCAACGCTGACCCAGCTGGGACTCGAACTTGGGGACTACAGATTATGAGCCAGGTGCGCTACCGACTGAGCCACTCCCGCCCCAATCAGTGCCGGAATGGCAGTTTTCTTCAAAGACCCAACTACAGCAAGGGGGCCAGAGACAGGGTGTGTATTCAGGTAGCTCTTCCCCCTCAAGAATGCGCTAGTGCAAAAACTCCATATTTAATTTTTTTTTCAATACATGAGTGCAAATCTATACAGCCAAATAAGTAACCCGAAATATCACACAAGAGTAACAGGATTGTATTTAAAATTGTTGCTATAATAGGTGTTTTACCCATAACTTTTTTTTCTTGTCCTTGAGGGAATCTAAGGGAACATTTTGTGTCGGGAGTGTTTTGTATAATTTTTGCAGCAAACGAAAATAAGAAAAACATTGGTGCAACAATTAGCGAAACACTGGACTAAGAACCAATTGTGATTATAAACAATTGCAGGAACCTTTCGAATAAGTCAGATGAAAATCGAAAAAAAAATCGTGTTTATGGCGCAACGGCAGCTAAGGCCATATTGCACCTCATGTCGGCGGTACACGGGAATCTTACATACGGTTGAAATTGCTTGAGGCTATGAATGTCTTCTCAGAAACCTTAGAACAGGGGGAATAAAACATTCTCTAACGCTCCTTCGGCCACAAATGATAGTTATCGATTCTGCCAATAAACACAGTGAAAAATTACTAAGTACAGTCGCTCAAAAAAGTATCCGAACACTACTGTTGATTACAAAATTCAGAAAAAATATCTGGCAACGATTTTTTTTTTAAATTAGTGATCTGGCAACCTTCGTGTCACGTGACAGGAAGGTTGCCAGATCACTCATTTCTAAAAAAATCGTTGCCAGATATTTTTTCTGAATTTTGTAATCAACCGTAGTGTTCGGATACTTTTTGAGCGACTGTACCAAGAAGTGAAATTGATTTAGTTTTTTCTTCATTCACGCAAAGTGTATTGAAATTTTGATTTTTTCCTCTTTACAAAAAGGCGACCTTTTGCTACTTGCTAAGAGTAGGCCTATCTACCTTATATCTGTATATGATAAGCTGTTTTTTTATTATGATAATAATAATCTTTTTTTTACATCACATTTACATCATATTTAAAGCAATGAAATAATACATACATAATTATGATCCTACGTAGCCAGGGGCTTATCTGCAGGAAATTTTACGTTATATGGATCAGTTTTATTGTATATAATGAAATAATTTACAATCACAAATAGTACGTGATTTCACAGAATGTAGATGATTATCAAATAAAATAAGTAGAGAAATGTGAAAACAAGCATTTCATTTGTAAAATATAAAAATCGAAATATTAATTTTCCATGTTTTCATATAACCAATCTTTTTGCTTTATTTTTGATAATGGCATATCTTTTAAGTTGTAATAGATATCGTGGCATTGAATTAAAGATGAATGGTACCTACTTGGTACACTCGAGTATTTTTACCATAGTTGCTAATGATTTTAGGAAATAAGTAGTATCCCTTAGTGCTCAACCTTGTTGCTGGATGCAGAGAGATTTTTTCAGTTCTGGAGCCTTTATTAAAGTAATATTTTAGAATTATGACATACTTGTATAAATCGTCGACTGGTAGGATGGCTAACTTAAAAAATCTTTCCTTCTTGATTGAGGCTGGATTTTACAAAAAGGTGAGCAATCAATATTGTTTTTTAAATACTGCTTTGTATTCTACAAATGCGGTCAATATGAGAGGAGTAAGTTTAACCATAGACTGATAAGTCATATCGAATAATAGATTCACATAATGATTTGTACACTAAGACACATAAGTTAGTGGGAACTGCACTCTGTTATTTATAGAGTTTATAGACACATCTTCTAAGCTTATCACATAGATTATTAATATGGGTCTTCCATCTGAAATGCTTATCAATAATTAAACCTAAATAATTAAAATAATGTTACCTGTTCTAAATCTGGACAGACACAGCTCGCTTTTCATCAACTGAAAATGAGTTTCGTTTATACATGTATCGGAGTGAACTTTGATAGATTCTATCGTTGTAATTTTTATACCAGGTGAGTGGATATATATATAACTTTGGTCTTATTACTGTTCAAATAAATGCGATTTTTATTTAAACATTTTGTTGTCTTATTAAGGATCAAGTTGGGAATTGCAACTAACTGTTTCCAAATTATAATCATAATTGACTAATGCAATACATCGGCGTATAGGAAGATAGATCCATAAAATTTAATATCTAATAAGTCGCTAATATATATTAAGAACAGCAAGAACAGCAATGGACCCAAAATGAACCCCTGAGGTGCACCATACTGCGAAGCCCAAGGAGAGCTCTTGCAGTCTTTTATTTTGGCAGTAATATTTCGATCATTTAAATAAGCTTTGAACCATCTGAGAAGTTACCTCTAATGCCAATTCTTTCCATCTTCCTGAGCAAATATCAGAATCCAAGGTATCAAAGGCTTTACTTAAATCTAAAAAGATACAGCATACGAGTTTACCTGAATTTAAATTGCCATCGACAGTATCAGCAAAATTTTTTAAAGGTAAGTTGCTGCTCTTATTTTTTTTTTTGGAAACCATATTGTGCTCGTGTAATAGATTAAATTTATAAAGAGAAGTGTAGATTTTATCAGCTACGTATCTCTCCATAGTTTTCTCAATTGTTGGCAATATAGCAATAGGCCTGTAATTTTTAATATCGTATTTTTCCCCTATTTATAGATTGGTTTTAATACAGAAGTTTTAAGCATGGTTGGTATATAAGCTTGATCAAATATTAGGTTTATTAGCTTAGTTACAGTATTTGAAATTTGTTCATTACAGATTTTTATATGTCTTATATATGTATATGATTATTATGTATGTATATGATCAATAGTGGCTGTTATCAAAGGCCTCATTTCTTTGATTATTTTGAATACATCAGTTTGGTCGATATCTTGAAAACACATTGAGTTCTTCTGTGTACTGGATATTGCAATCGGATCTGAAAAGTCGCCTTTGAACGGATCTTTTCCCTTTAGGTCAGACACAGATGTGATGAAATAGTTACTAAAGTTCTCTACGATTTGACTAATTATCAAATCTTTTGACATAATACTCTTTAAGATTACATCATCGGTATTCCTTTTGACGCTTACGCCAGTAATTTCATTAATGTAATTCCATTTTTTTTAGTATCACCAGCAGCATTTTCGAAAAACTGAAAATAAATATTCTCTTTTTGCATTTCCAATCAGATTATTGACCTTGTTCCCAGCTGACGTATAGTCAGCTTTGCAAGTGTTTTTATCTTTGTTATTAATATACTTTCTCCACAATTTATATCTAATATTCATTTCATTTTTGTTTGAAATATTGATCCACATTCTGTCTGGTCTTATTTTTTTTTCATCTTTTCTGTGCATGTATATTTTGTTTCATTGTAAATATTACGGAACGCGTCAACAATTTTCTTGTATAAGATTCCATGATTATTTGTTGATTTTGATAGATCATCCCAATTTATTTCCAGTAATATTTTCACAACGATTTTCTTATCATAGGCGTAGGCAGGTTCACTTATTTTGTTGCACAGCTCATCAGTGGCTGATTCATTAGAATGTGAATCGTAGGAACCCTACATTGCCATTGTGAAATAATGATCTGCTATTTTCTGCGTACATACTGCTGTGAATAAAGGTAAATTATTTTTTACAACTACATGATCGATACATGTGCGGTCAACTGATCGTTCTGATTTCCACTCTTGTATAATCCTCTATCATTTGAATATAGACAAAATCTGTTATAATATTTCTATACTCCTCTACCCCAGATTTACGTCGATATTGCACAATAGATTGTATTGCTGGCTTAGAAATAATAATGCTTTATTGCAAGAATAAGCAGATTTTCATTTAGGTTACAGCTTTAATTCAGGAGAAATTGCATAAAAAAAGAGGTGAGCTACTTGCATCATTTGTCGTTTTCAAGAGTGCTTTCGACAGCATTAATCACTAGATATTTTGGTCTGTTTTAAGATAATCTGGTGCGAGTTTTAATTTTGTAAAACTGATTAAGGATATGTATGGTGAGGTAACGGCTAGATTGGGGGACAGGGTATCTAACAATTTTAGCATTGATGTTGATGTTTTGCAAAGTGAGGTTCTCAGTGCTGTTTTGTGTTTTTTGTTTCTTAAAGACCTTATTAACTAACTAAATAACACTGGTTTCAGTTAAGTTCAGATGTGCCTACATATACTTGACTACATGCTGATGGCATAGTTATTTTGGCTGATTATACTATTGGTTTACAGAAAAAATTTAATATTTTGGGAAGATTTTATTCCGATTTCCGGCTAAAAGTCAGTGTGGAAAAACTAAGATTGTTGTTTTTAGGAAAAGTGGTAGACTTTTGAAACACGATGTTTGGCATTTTGGTTTGCAACATCTCCCTGTTGAACGAAATTATATTTATTTGGGTATACCTTTCCCCCTTCCAATATTTTCATTATGGCTAAAAATCATTTTCGCTCCAAAGCTAAAGCTGCTTTGATTGCATCATGGTCGGTGTATACCGAAGTTAAATTCCTTATTTATTGCATTAAATTGTTTAACTCAATGGTAATTTAAGTTTCGTCTTATGATTCACCAGGTGTGGCCCATTCATTATCTCGTTGAACTTGAGAAATTATTCTGCATTTTTTGTGCTGAAGTTACTGACAGTCTCATGCAGTGATCTCGGTTATATGCTGAGATTAGAGTTGGACTACTCACGAATATCTTTCGTTTTCATTAAACTAATCTTAAAATACAGGAGAAAGCTTTTGGAGAAGAACGATAATAAATTGCCTAAGTTATTCATTTGTAGCTTTATTCAAGGTCTTTCTTTTCCAAAGATTGTACATTTAATTGGATGGTTGCGGTTAAAGAAATATTTGAGAACAGTGGTTTCAATTTTATTTGGATATCTCAGGACCCAGATATGGCTAGGCAATATCTGCCTTCTATCTGGAATGCATTTCATTATCATGGAATCCAGAACGATCTTTCCTCAACAGAAAATAATAGTTTCTTTTCTTCCTATAAATGTGTTAAAAATGCTTATATTTAAAATTTTCTTGATTCAGCAATTGGAATGCACGTGAAAAGATTACTAATACAGTTCCGCTTCAATCAAAACAGAACGTTTGTACATGGCAAGGAATTTACAAATTTTTCTGATTGTATTTGTAGCTTTGTAACACTAACAAACTGGAATCCTGGGAGAATGTTAATGTTGACTTTCCGATTTATAAAGTTTATAGAACGATATATATTCCTTTTGCTGTTCGTTACAAGTAAAATGTTTTAAATTTTTTATGCTTACAGAAAAAGATTATCGTTCTCCATTTGTTACTTTTCTTTAAAATTAAGACAATTTATATTGGATGAAATGTCAGAATGAACTTTTTTAAATGTTGTTTCCTATTTATTTACATTTAATGTTTGATGTTAATTATCTCAGAGTTGTGTCTGAGTTCTTTTTGTTTTGTCTTGCTACCATTTGTATTAGAGGCCATGGCCGATATACAAAAAATATTTTATTCTATTAATCTATCTTCTATAATATTCAAATAAATATTCTATTCTATTAATCTATCTTCTATAATATTCAAATAAATATTCTATTCGATTAATCTATCTTCTATTTAATATGTAAAATTTAATTCATTCGAGAAAAGTTAATTTTTCCGAAACTAAGATTTTATTTCATTATTATCGTCTTGTGAACATTAAATTATCTCTTCTATTCATTAATCAGCATTAAATAAAACAGTATAATCAAGAAACATGATTATCTTACCCTGCTAACTGATTTATTCTAAATCATTTGTATAAATACCAGATAATTGAGGTTTTTTCTCTTCCAAATTGAACTGATTTCCTTTGCTTTCTCACCTTCCTAACCCTACATCAATTGATTTCTTTTTCTTTACTTCAACATCTTTGTTACGGAATTAACTGATTTCCTCTTTTTCACCTTCTCCTCCAATATCAACTAATTTCCCCTTCTTTTCCTGCTCACTCTTCTACTTCAAAATTAACTCCTTCTCTTACTCACCCTTTTCTTCCAAAAATCAATTGATTTTTCCTCCTTTCTTTTCTAACCTCAACTGATTTTCTCCCGTTTCCTTTCCCTCCTTTCCTTTTTTCACCTTTCCTCCAAAGTCTATTAATTTTTCTCTGTTTTCCGTGCTCCTTCAAAATCAATTGATTTTCTCTTCTCCTCTTGCTCACCTTTCTCCTTAAAAGACAATTCGTTCCCTTCCCTTGATGAATTTCTTCACCATAATCAGTTAATTTCCCATTTTCCCTCCCAAAACTTTTCCCTTGCTTTCCTTCTCCAAAGTTAACTGATTTCTTCCCATCCCTTTTTTAACTTCTCTATTTAAATATCAGCTGATTTCCTCTTTTTTCTTTCTCCTCAAAAATGCACCATTTTCCTAAAAAATAATTGATTTCCTTTCCTTATTAAGGATAAAAGGTTTTCCTCTTTCCATCTTTCTAATATATTCCCATCTTTTTCTTTACATTTTGTAATTTCCATTATTTTAGCACTTAATCAATATAAAGCATCAATGCTGTAGCTAGCGTAATGATTCTATTTTTCGGAATTTATCCTGCCATGAATTAGACTGGAAAAAAAGCTCACAAAGATGATAACGAATAACGATAATAATCCGGTAACAGATTGATAAAATAATATCGGATTACAGAAAAATGAAATCGAAAGAATTAAAATGGCTCCCACATTTTTCTTGCTATTTTTCTTGCAGACATTTGTATAACTCAATACTTTACTACAGCTTATTCCACAGTACTCATAAAAATAATGACTTAATTTATTAATTACACAGACTGATCATATTGTGAAAAACAACCATAACATTAAAAAAAACTCACTAATACGTCAGATGAAAGCAAAACTCAAGATCCGGTAACTGTTTTTGCGACATCCGGTTGCCGTGCACTTTCGCAAGGAGTCATCAGCTGAATGGACCTGCACTACTCATTCGAAAGAGATTCAATTGCTTGTTTGTCGTTGCACGGACCTGAGAATCCGTGCCACTCACCTTGTCACGTAAGACCGTGATTTGTGGCCGAATTTCACTCACGAGATTTGTCTTCTCTTTACAAAAGTTATAGTCTGCGAAAAAAATTCGTTCATCGAACCTGGCAGAAAAGAGACAAAAACTGAGTCTTTATGTCGCTTTTACAATACTACAAAAGATGGCAAGACTATAAATAAAGAGCCTTTCCATTCTGTAATGTGTGAAAATGAAACTGCTGCATATTGCAACCTAATGACTGCAGCAAAGTGCCAACTAAAACCAGAAATGCAGCAAAAATAACTTATCTCCTTTTTAGCGTCTTTAGACAGCCGTGCAGTTAACATTCTTTTTTCCTTCCGTTTTCTGTGAGCGTTTCAGTTTTCTAAATATTGGACGCTTTGTTCCCGTATTTATTGCTTCGTTGTATGCTAATCATGCGTACCTAAATGCCTGTAGCGAAGATGATGCGTCCTTATCTGTGAGTATCAGAGTTCATTGACATTTCGATAAGGAGATCAGAGCCAGAGATTGGATGATTCAAAGGGTCAGAATCGGATTTTTGGATCTTCGATCAACTAAAACGAAACGAAGGAAAATTACAGTGATCATTTTGTTTGCAGAAATTGAAAGGTGGCAAGCACTAAATGGGAACGGAAGGTTAATCTCCATTTTTAAGTTCGAGTCCCTTCATCCTTGAGAGTGATTGTGTTCTCTCATTATTCATAACGGCTGAATGGCTAAGTCACAAAGACCCTACGACACGGAAGAAGGGTTTGCGAAGGGGTGACCACTAAAAAAGAGAGGAATTTCGTATCAGGCCACCCAGAAGATGGCGTTTTTTTAAACATGCACAAAATATGTAACTTTCTTGCACACAAACTAAACACTTGAAGTCCGATCCAACAGCTGTTGGACTTCTAAATGCATCGGCGTCTCCTTTCTTTCCTTAAGGAACACTCTGCGTGCTGTTGACGGAAGAGTTCCCTCTTTCAACTAGGAACTTTCAAGTAAAAGAAATGCCCTTCCATAACCTTCTCTGAGCCCTTATGACCTGGTCATTTAGCTTAATATGGGAAAAAAAGTGCCGCCACTCAGAAATGAAACAGAGTAATCCTTTCTTTTCTTGCCGAGGGCAGAGGCAAAGACAAATTTGCTTTGAAATTTCAGAATTAAGGAGTTCAGTTGGTTTACTGTAAAATAACCTTCTGGAGGAGGTTAAATTAGCATATTTAGGGTTTGGATAAAGAGTGGGGGGGGGGGCATTTTCTTAGCCTGTTGTCTTATCCCATAATCAAATTTCGGGAAACTGTCAAAGATCGTAAGGACAAATTAAAATGTAGCAGCTGTGCTAAGGAAAAAGGTAGAAAATTTAATACAGGAGACTCTTGGTGATGACGCTGAGAGAGTGTGAATAACACTTCTCTTCAATTATGGAATTAATATTAATTGTTTAATTTTTCTCAAATATGCTTGATGAATGTATAAAAATGATGAAGGAAATTACAAAACAAATGAACGAAGTACAGTGTGAGAATAATAAAGGAAGCAAGCTTAAAAAGTTGGAAAAAGAAACATTTATTTTGGAGGAGAAATTGAATAGAATGCAACAGTATAGCAGGATCAAAAATGTGGAATTGTTGGGCATTCCTGAGAAACAGAAAGGAAACGTTTTTCAGATAATTGAGTTTTAAAAATGGAAGCAAAACGTCTGGATGTGGAAATTGTTCATCGAGTTCCAGTGATAAACAAGAACAAAATAAAACCCATCATCGTTCAGTTTGGCTCTATAAAAACTAAAGAGATGCGAATTAAAAGGTGGAAAGAACAAAAAAGGATATATAATCTAAAGAAATTAACGATACAGATGATAGAAAAGTGTATATATCAATGAACACCTATCACAGGAAAACAAGCAAATGTTATTTAAGGCAAACAACCAGAATTAGGTAATGAATATATATGGATCAAGGAGGTTAAAATATTTATGAGAAAAGCGAAGGGGTACAGTTCTAATAGAATTAAGAATTATGTACACCATGCTATTGTATATAGCGTGCCTGTTTTTTTTTTTTTTTTTTTGAGGCTATTAAACAAATCATAGGTTCAGCACCTTCTAAAAAATCCTGTATATGCGTCTGGTCGCACCATATTTGCTAATCTTAACATCAGCATATGTAGCTCCGTATGCTATGTCATTTCAGAAGTGTAGCTGGGAACCATTTCTGATCTTCTACTGGAGTCAAAACGAAAAAGAAATCGCATTTCTGTACGTATCATTTGCAAGATTCAAATCAAAACCAAATTTCGTGGGTGGACAATTCTTTTTTCCAACTCAGGCTGTTCCGCCCAATTGTTTTCCACTTTCATGCTCGACCTGAAAATTTGGAGAGTGGAGAAAAATAGAATATGGAATAGAAAAAAAAGTGGGAAAAAAGAATTTCCCACCCACGAATTTTGGTTTTGATTTTAATCTTGTAAATGATACGAACAGAAAAGGGATTTCTTTTTCATTTCAGCTCCAGTGGAAGATCAGAAATGATTGCGAGATACATACTGAAATTGCATATGGATTATAAATACTGATGTTAAGATTAGCAAACATGGTGCGATCAGGCGCATATACAGGATATTTTAGAAGTTGCTGAACCTAAGATTTGTTTAATAGTCTCAATAGAAATCTAGCACGCCACATCCAATAGCATAATCATCATCATCCTCAAGAAGCCATGGGCTAAGGAGGTCCAATCAGACAGTGCAATTTAGCTCTTCAAGTAGATCTGTTCTGAGCTACATCTGGCCACTGTAGACCAATTTTAATGAGGTCTTGTTTGAAATTGTCTGCCCACCGCATCCTAGGTCTCCCCTCTTTCTGAGGCCTTTAGGCACACTTCCTAACACTATTCAGTAATCCATAATTATCCATACGGGCAACAGGGCCAAACTAACGGAGTCTCTCTCTGCACAATATGCTGCTTAAAGGAGGTTGCCGACTCCTTTGCCTAACTCATCATTAGTTACAAAGTTAAACCACCTAATGCCCAAGATACTGCGTAAGCATCTGGAATCAAAAGTATCTAGTTTCCTGTTATCTTGTTTACAGTGTCCAAGTTTCACTACCATAACTAACCCTAGAAAGAACCAAACTATTATACAGTCTAATTTTAGTCTTTAGGTGTATACGCCTATTTCTCCACACTCTCCATAGATTCTTAAAAGTCCCGGCGTCAATCCCTATTCGTCTGTTAATCTCATGCCGCACATCACCAGTATCTGTTACATAGTTCCCAAGATAATAAAACTGTGACACCTGCTCAAGAGTGCAACCATTTCAGATTAACTGAACCACATCCTGCCTGACCAATTTTCATCACTTTAGCATGGTCTACATAATTCTATTAGCACTGAGCCCGTTCGCTTTTCTAATATTTTAGCCCCCATGATCCATACATATTCATAATCAAATTCACGTTTTTAAGGTCCTTTCCCTCCGCCTTCGCACGCCGCCTGTACACCATGCCCATACTTAGAAAAAAAGAAATTCTGCTTTTAGAAAGATTCTTGCACCCCTACCCCAACTCTGGAGAAATTTCCGTGGACGCCACTTCTTTTAGTTAATATTTATCATCCTACAAGGTACGACGTTTTTTAATATCTGTCGCAACTATATTATGTGTGGATACATTTGAATAATTTTGTTGCTGTTTAGAAACCTTTATAAGTTCACAGAATTCATTAATATGCATAATTTTGACATCATTTGATAATGTTATGCTCTATAAATAAAAAATAATTAACCAGGCGCGTATTCAGAGAAGGTGCTTAGGGTGCCATTTCCTTCAAGCCCTTGAAAAGTCAAAACTATAAGATGATAAAACTATTCGTAGGTTCGGTTCAAGGGATTAGAGAAAACTCTGTGTTGATATTGAAATTGAATAAGACTAAACAGTTGCAGCCTGTCAGGGTATGAGAAAATTGGGCCTACCCTTTATTTTTAATTTGCAATCATGAAAGAATAAACATTAAATAAGATCCTAATCAGCAAGTAATGATATTATAAGTTAATTTGTGATCATTTAACTTTCTTTTCTAGACCACCATTTTAGCTCCAATTAAAAAATCAGAAATGATTCCGAGCTACAGTATTGAAATGTACGCTATTGTTATGATTGGCAAATACGGTACGATCAGGCGCATATCCATAATTTTTTTAGGGGGGTGCTGAAGCTTTCTTTTAACAGCGTCGAAAAAAACTGTCATGCCACATAGAGAGAGCGTTTATTTCAACAGTACAAACTACATTTTGTGGCTAAAAGATATCAAGTTTCTTCTAGATATACTGCTTCGGGACCTACTTGACCTCTCCCCGTTGCCAACATAAATGTATTAACCACGCTACTGTATGTGGCATTGTAAGATTTTTCTTCAAGGCTATTGAAAGAAAAATCTTCGGCTCGGGCAAGAGTTGGGACTCAGATGGTGTAGAGATCTGAAATTTTTTCATTTAGATTATGCTGATGATTTAGCCCATTTAGCAAATGATGATGAAAAGAAATCTTTCATTCGAGCTGTTGATGACACTGGTAGTAGAGTAGATTTGGTTATAAACAGAGAGAAAACTAAACTGATGAAAATTAGTCAGGCAGGCTGTGGTTCAGTTGATTTGAATGGTTGCAAGCTTTGAGCAGGTGTCACAGTTTAATTATCTTGGGAGCTATGTAACAGATACTGGTTATGTGCGGCATAAGATTAACAGACGAATAGGGATTGACGCCGGGATTTTTAAGAATCTATGGAGAGTGTGGAGAAATAGGCGTATACACCTAAAGACTAAAATTAGACTGTATAATAGTTTGGTTCTTTCTAGGGTTAGTTATGGTAGTGAAACTTGGACACTTTGTAAACAAGATAACAGGAAACTAGATGCTTACTCAGTATCTTGGGCATTAAGTGGTTCAACTTTGTAACTAATGATGAGGTTAGGCAAAGGAGTCGGTAACCTCTTTTAATCAGCATATTGTGCAGAGAGAGACTCCTTTGGTTTGGCCATGTTGCCCGTATGGATAATTATAGATTAGCGAATAGGGTTATGAACAGTGTGCCTAAAGGCCTCAGAAAGAGGGGGAAACCTAGGATGCGGTGGACAGAAAATTTTAAACAGGACCTCGTTAAAATTGGTCTACAGTGGCCAGATGCAGCAGATGTAGCTAGGACAGATCTGCTTGTAGAACCAAATTGCACAATTGGGTTGGACCTCCATAGCCCATGGCTGCTTGAGGATGATGATATCTCGTAAAAACTATCCTGGATACTGCTCCTAGGAATAACTAGAGATTAGGAAATAGGGTTATTTACAGAATGTTTAAAGATCTGAGAAAAAGGATCTGTCCGTATTCAGCGAAAACTGACTAGAACTAGACTTAACTGCACAGTGGTTAAAGCTAATATTCGAGAAAGCGTACTCTTTTTGTTGTCTTAGCTCCGAGGCAAAAATACACTAGAAATTCTAACAAGCTTGGCTTTGCAGCATGTTCTTACATGAGAAAGGCTGTTTAAGTTAACAGTAGTTTTTGAGAAACATCTCTATTCTTTATGTAGCAAATAAAAAAATAGCAAGCACTCTTGTGTTTAGTAAAATGAATAAGGTAATCCGTCTTGCAATTTGTGTCATATGGCTAGAAAACCTGTATATGGTTTTATTACATTGCACCAGAAGTAATTTGAATGTTGAAATAACATAATCGAAGCTGTTGTTTTCTAATTAGGTTAATTAACAACAGGCTACTTAAACAGTAATTTTACCTGTAAGTTTAAACTCTCTGAAAAACAACCAAAGTGAAATATTTTTCTCGCATTGTGTTACACTCCTATTTTAAGGCACATAAAACGACACAAAAGTGTGAAAATTAACGGCTTGTGTCCAACAGGTTACTGGCAAAACATTTATTGTCCCACACGGTATTTTATGGATATGACTGAAAGCAAAACGTTTGATTGTAAGAGCTAACTGCTAAGCTACATATCTGAAATCAAACGTTAACCAGTGGCTTTTTTTATTTCTTTCTCTATTTCGTTTTAATCAATTGCATCATTTGAATTCCCTATTTCAGTATTGAAGTCTTTACTGAATGATCAACAAATACAGGCAAAGAATAGATAATAATAGAATGCTAAATTAATCTTGCGAAATAAACTTCTGTTGGAGAAGATCGCTCCTTCTGTTCGATGCAGAAACTCTGTCCATGTATGTTATTACCAGCTATCATGCCTTTGCCGTTTTGGAATGCCTTTACACTTAGTTGGCTTCGTTCTTTTCACGATACAGTTGACAAGCAGCAAATGACAGCTGCCACTCTTGTCTCCGCATCCCGGAGACGGTAATTGCCAATCCCTCCTCCTCTCAGATTAAGGTGTCATGCATCGAGAATTCCCTCTGCCGTTCCTTCTTCACTGCGGTGCCATAATTATATTCCTTGTAACCTACTTTTCACCTCGTTCAGCCTCCACCCCACGGGGTGCCTTCTAATCCATACACCCATTGTCACTCTGTTTATTGCTTCGCCACGTCGATAGAAGAGGATTTTTAGTTCCAGGGAGAAGGAATATACTATTTTTATTTTCGGCTCAAGAGATCAACGAACTCTTTGTCTGTTGTATTCCCTTTTTTTATGAACTATTCGCCAAACAAATTACTCCAAGTGCGGATTGAAATCAAACATTAATTTAAAAGACAGATATAGGTTTATAAAATCGAATTAAGATTCAACTTCTAACTTCAGCAGTTCGAGAGAAAAACGGAATCTAATATTTTAAATTATTGGCGCTTTTGCTTTTTCGTTTTCTGAAGGAATCACGTAAAAAAATAAATAAATACCCACTCAAGCAGCTGCTTGCCACAGAGGTCTAACCGGAGCCTGTCAGTTTATATGCCCTAGTAGAAAATCTTTGGGGAAGGCAGGACCTCAGCTTAAAAACAACACGAACATCCATGTCTTACCGGGGCTCGAACCCAGGTCCTTTAGATCAGTAACCAAGAGCGCTAACCGCTTGTCCATGGGACGGCTAACATAAGTTAAAAAATTTAAAAAATACCTATCTCCCTATATGGACCCTAAAAAGTAAAAAATAAACCTAAAGCATATCGATGGTGCAATCAGTCACTCTGAGTTCGTATTCATTTCAAAGGAAGATAGGGGGACGGCAATTTCGTTGTGTAGGTAAATCCGCGCCGTATCTTCCTTTGAAGTCAATACGAACTGAGTGACTGATTGCACCATCGATATGTTTTAGGTTTATTTTCTACTTTTTAGAGTCATATAGGAAAATAGCTATTTTTTAATTTTTTTAATTTTTTTTTTTGTTATTAACCCTTTCACGACTAAGGGAAACATTTTTCCCATTTTAAAATTGGTGATTGTCGCATTTAATTATAACCTTATCTGCATTTTTTATACAGAATGTCAAAATAGAACGTATGCCGAACGCAATTACGTAAACGGGAACGTTTAGAAAACAAAAACAGAACTGTCAGGACGCAAAGAAAGACTATGTGCAATGTCCATCTTTGCCTCACTACCAAAAGAAATTGCTTCGCAGAATATCATAATTAGCACATCATTTTGTATAGTAATTTTATTTCATAATTTTGTATTATTTTAGTTAACATTTGGTTCTAATAAACCAATAAATAAAAGACATTGCATAATAAGCCTAACTATAATTTGTGTTACCTTTATAGTCCATTGGGAAAAATATTTCCCATAAAATTCCAAAAAAACTATACATTGTTATGTATTTTTCTTATGATTTTTATTTATTTTACGTCTAAACAAACTAAAATAAACAGTTACATACTAATATTTACTCTTAAAAACCTTATGGTCCTGAAAGGGTTAAAACACCTACCTTCGAAAATTTTCATTTGACACATGACTCATAAACATCGACCTTATTTTTCCGCCCTTTTGGAGTAGTATTGAGGTAGCCAATGACATTGAGATATCAGTAGCTTTAAATTGAGATATCTCCCCCCCCCCCTTTTATCAGGGGGGAATGGTGGGGACAAAATTCGAAATAGTTTACGACCGTCATTATATGAGCTTTCATTTGACACCTAACTCGAAACTGTAGGCCTTCGCGTTTGGGAGATAGAGTAGAACGACTTTCACATTTCTCGTTTTTTAAGGGGGAAGAAAGCATGAAGGGTAAATTATTTTATAGCTTATGACACTCCCAGCGTCACAAGCTTTCATTTGAAACATAGCTTGTTACATTCCGCACTCGCGTTCAGGAGATGTAGAGGGACAATCGTTTTCATATTTCTCCCTTTTTTCAGGAGGTGAATAAACAAGGGGGGGGGGGTCAATTTTTTGTAGCGTATGACACTGCCCGCGTCAAAAGCTTTCATTTGACTATAGCTGGTTACTTTCAGCATTCGCATTCTGAAGGTATAGCATAATATTTTTCATATTTCCGCTTTTTAGGTGGGAAGAAATTATCGGGGGGGGGTCAATTTTTTATACATTATGATACTCCCTGTGTCACAAGTTTTCATTTCACACATAGACCAGTGGTTCTCAACCTTTTATGCTTCATGTACCTACTGGAAATGTGTATGCAACTGGCGTATCCCTTGTATAGATAGATAAAACTATATAATTAGAGTATAAACTAATATATATCTAATTTATCTATAATTAGAGTACTAATATAGTTAGAGTATAACAATGGGAATAAAATAAAACATATATACATGGTGATACAATAAGTCTTAGACAAACTGTAAAGGTAGGTCAGGAATACATAAACAAACCATTTTTACATAGGAACTTATAGCCGCAAACTCCACCCTAGTGTGCTAGAAGTAAAGGAAGAATCAAAAATAAAGGAATACAAGTAAGGTATAACAACATGTTTATTAGACATCATGTTTACAATTTCAGAGGAAGTGCTCAAAGTTCTTTCCATCCGCAGCAATACATGCCTCGCAACGTCGACCCATGGATCGGCAAACAAATTCAAAAATGCCAGGCCTCTCGCTGACACGCGCTGCTGCCTCACCGATTCTTGCGACGAGGTTAGCGTCAGAGGCTACGGGGGTTTCGTACACAAGGCCTTTGATGTAACCCCAGAGGAAGAAATCAGTGGGAGACAAGTCGGGTGATCTTGGTAGCCAAGCGACAGGTCCGCCCTGGCTAATCCATAACTCGGGAAAAGTGCTGTTGAGATACTCGTGCACAACTAAGGTGAAATGTGCGGGCGCCCCGTCGTGCTGAAACAACATACGTCGGCGCACAGATACAGGAGCATTATGCAGTAGTTCCGGCAAAACCTCCTCCAGGTATATCCGATAACTACGCCCGTCTAGTCGTGATGGAAGAAGGTATGGCCCAAGCAAACAGTCTCCGACAATGCCCACCCAAACATCTATGGAGAACCGGTGTTGCGCAGCACGGGGGCGTGTAGCTCGTGGGTTGTCATGTGCCCACACATGCAAATTATGAACGTTAACAACATCCTCATGTGAGAAGGTAGCTTCATCAGTGAAGAGAACCAATGCTGGAAATTCCGGCTGTGCGACACATTTTTGCAGAAACCAACGTGCGAATTCCAGACGCAGATGGTCATCTTCTTCCAATGACTGGACCCGTTGCATGTGAAAAGGGTGTAAGAACTCCTTGTGTAATAGTCGCCACATGGTGGGTTGAGGTACATGAATGTGATGCGAAATAGCTCGTGTACTTGGATTGCGTTCAATTTCATGTAAGAGCGCTTCTTCCATCACAGGTGAGCACGTCATTCAATCCCGACAAAAATGGTTTACTTCGAAAGATCCAGTTTCACACAATCTGTGGTGCAAACGCGCAAACGTTTGATGATGGGCCATGCTTCTGTTGGGAACTGTTCACGATACAATCTCACTGCGGCTCGCCCCTTTCCATTCACTGCCCCATAAGCTAAGTGCATATCTGCCATCTCAGTATTACTGTAACGATGCATCCTACTCCCATAACGTCAACGACTCGAATGATGATGACTCGCGCTGCCCAACTCAATTTCTAGCAAATAACGCCCTCTAGCACACTCGGGTGGCGTTTGCGGCTGTGTAAAATAGCCGAAAAACGTATGTATTCTATGTAAAACTATGTATTTCTATGTAAAAATGGTTTGGTTTTGTATTCCTGACCTACCTTTACAGTTGTCTAAGATCTTTTAAATCACCCTGTATATACACACATTAAATATTGTATTCATAAATTACATATATTGATAAACACAAAAAATGGCATAAACAATTTAACAAATCTTATAAAATTATAAATATTTTACTAGGTAATCAATGAAATGGACTTGTTACTAGATCTAGCGACTTTTGAGCTCTCACGGCGTATTCCAAAAACTTTTAGCGTGTATAGACCCCTAGTATAGACAATTGTAAGTGATTGACTGCTGACTGGCTGACGGCTGACTGACAGAGGATCACTCTAATTCTGACTAGGATGCAGAAATGGTAGAGCTCTGAAAATTTGTACCTAAGTGTAATCCGGGTCGTATATCTCGAGAAAAATCCCAAATTTTATCTCCGGCGTGTCCTTTAAACTCAAATAGAGGTCAAACTTTGATCTAGCAGTGCTAAAAACTTGAAAATTGGTGTCCAGAGGTGTTCCTTTGAAGTCAAGCGCCAAATTTAGATCCATTGATATCAGAGGTAAAAAATGGTTCTTAGGGATATTTTGGGTCGTAGGTATCAGAAATATCGGGAATTTTTGGATGCGATGAGTCCTTCGAGGTCAAAGGTCAAATTTTGATAAACCGGTATTGGAGAGCTAAAAATTAGTGAATAGGGCTATTTCCGGCAGTAGAACTCAGAAATAAGAGTGATTTTCAGATCCGGTATCGCAGTCGAGGTCAAATAAGGGTTGGAGTGACGGGCTAAAAACGAAGAGGTGCTAAAGCAACCTCTTCATTTATAGTAGTTAAATAATCTCTGATATTGGAAAAATCAAGAGAGCATTGCTTAAAAAAAAACGGTTAATGGAAAAAAATTACATATATTAACAGAGAAATTAGCAATCCTATTGCCACAAGAGTTAAATGTTACAAGAAATTTAAAAACTTTCCACGTGATATTGTAAATGAAACAAATTATATAATTTTAAGAAATAATCTGAAAACGATGATAAAAATTTCAAAAGCAATTATTTTATAGCACACTTTCTAAAATGTAATGAAGAAAGCAGAAAACGATGGAAATTTATAAAGCACTTAACTGATAAAAGCAAATACTTAAAATGCAAAAATTATTGGATGAATGTAACGAAAGATACATAAAATATTAGATGCAACAGATGACTTGAATTTATTTTTCGGAAATACAGAAATATAGCCACGGTATCTGGGGTATAGAGTCCAAATAAACAGTTTTTTGCTCTTAAAATCAATTACAGAGATTGAAACAGGAAATATTATTTTGGAATTGGACGACAATAAAAGTCATAGTTTGAGCTGATTTATTGCAACAAAACTGAAAAAGGTGTAAATAAAAAAAAAATCGATATTGAGTCATCTGAAATCAAATCTTGAACATCAATGTCAGAGTAAAAATTGAAAAATACGATATATAAACTGAAAAATCTACATTTTTCTTCTCTACTTATTATAAATGAGTGGGAACAACTATGCTTAAAAATTGTTATTATATTTAAGGTGTCTGATAACGATGTAGAACGTAAAAATATTCCTATAAATCGCAATCGATAAGATAAAAACTAGATCGCTAGAGAAAGAAAAAAAATTGAATAAAAAAAAGACTAATTACGGATATTACATTAAAATAACAAAAACAATACCCACAAAGACAATTATGTAAATATGAGGAATAAGGCCACTAAAATGATTAGAAATTCTAAAAAACAATATTATCAAAAATTATTTACAGACGCAAAAGGCAACATGAAAATATATAAATAGGATCCTTTGTAATATAAAATGAAACGAAGACACCAAAATTTTAAAACACATAGATTAACTTTAACTACACTACAAATTGCGAACAGCTTCAATAACAATTTTGTAAATTCGATCAAAAAAAGCAATGGAAGAGGACGATTTTCGTTATCAGGAACAACAAAAAGAACGTATAATAAACAAAGTTTTCACCTTCCTAATATCACTGATGATAAGGTTGTTAAATAATTGATAGTTGGGAAGACCGTAAATATCCAGGAATGGATAAGATACATGTTCAGCATTTAAAACACTAAATTTTCATCTCTAGTGGTCGCAAAATTATTAAACTTAATATGTGAAACGTCCTACATTCCCACCAAAATGAAGATTTCAATTATAAAATAAATAAATAAATAATAAATACCCCCTCAAGCAGCTGCGTGCCACAGAGGTCTGACAGGAGCCTGTCAGTTTATATGCCACAGTAGGAGATCTGAGAGGATGGCAGGACCTCAGCAGAAAAACGACACACACATCCATGCCTAATTCCGGGGCTCGAACCCAGGTCCCTTAATCAGTAGCCAAGCGTGCTAACCACTCGGCCACGGGACGGCTCAATTATAAACCCATTTACAAATCTGGTGAAAGGAAATTATACAAAGATTATACATCTATTGCTATTTTGCCTGTTATTGAAAAAATTATGGAACGATACGTCGCCAATATAATCAAAGGCTATCTCGGTAAATAAAATATTATTTATTTGAGACAATATGGATTTCAGACTAATATAAGCATTACAACGTTATTAGACTTTTCTGACGAAATATGTTCCAATCTAAATTAGGGCAAAGTTAGCTTTTCTGTATTTATGCACTTGAGTAAATCTTTTGACGTGCTGGACCACAATATATTACTCAAAAAATAGTATAATACTTGAATAAGAGGAAGGATTTATATTGGTTCAAAAATTACTTATCCAATAGATATTCTTTAACTAGAGTAAAAAACATTGACAGAGAAAATCCCATATGGGGTAACTCAAAGTTCAATTCTTGGGCCTATCCTATTTTTAATATATATTAATGACATAACAAACGTTGTAACAAAGAGCTGTATATATCTATATGCTGATGATATCGTTCTTGCAAACCTTAACCAGGATTACAAAATAGCTTTAAATGAATTACACACTGATTTCAACAATATTATTAGATAACTTAACTACACCTCATTAATACTGAATGTCAATAAAACTAAATTACTGTACATTCACTATGTAAGAATTAATAATTGAATTTTACCTGAAATCAAAGCTCATACGATTTAGTGTTTCAACCAAGCTGTCTCTGATTACTCTGGATGCTCGTCTGTTCCTCTTGAAATCGTCAAGCAATATATTATTTAGGCCTAACCACGGATTCAAATTTCAAATTTTTAAAAAATAATAAATGAATCGTTATTTTCTCATAGTAATGTACTACAGAATGATCTACAGTTGTCCCACAAAGCTACATAGCTTGTCTGCAGGAAATATAACAGGTACAATACTTATTTAGATAAAATAATTTGAGGGGGGAAAAGGATAATAAAAAATAAACAAATGAAAGTAAAATTAAACAAAAGAATAGTAGAATCATTGACAACACAAATTTCTAAGTTATGTGACCGAATAAGAGTTTGTGCAACAAAAATATATTACATATAATATACAACAAAACTAACTATTTGGTACCCCCTAATATCAGCATATTGATACATAAAACTGTCTGTGAATCTATCATACGGTATGGAATTACTGTATATGGCAATACTTTCAGAACACACTTCAGGGAAATAAGCAACTTGTAAAATTCAATACTGAGATCAGTTTCGCCGACCGTTAAAAGAACCACTGTGTCTTCTAATAATAACAGATTTATACACCACAATATACCCCAGATTTATACACCACAATGTCCCACAGGTAATATGTATAAATATGCTATAATCATTAAATATTTTTTAAACTTATTACAAAACAAATTTAGATCACGCAATGAAAACCCGGCTACGTAGCAACTAATAATTACCAAATGCCAAATTTTAGCAATAACTACGGTAAAGACGTCAGAAACTATACAGTTTCACTTGCTTTTAACTTTTTGCCTAGAGAACTGTTATCCATTCTTACGTTATCAAAACTTAAATCTGAGACCAAAAATTGGCTTTTAAATAGTTAAGAAAATAAAGGTACCTCTATTCTAAACTCAATATTAACGTTCATTTGTATACATATACATATCAAGACTTCATATGTATGAATATCGATATGTAACTGATGTATATCAACTATGTATTTGTTACTGCATATATATTTAATGTTACCTGCGGATAAGCTACACCAAGCTTCGTGGTGATTTTATTACCCTTATTTTAAGAATTTTCTCTATTCTGAATCTATATGTACTATTTGTAAGCAGTATGTAGCATTTGTTCTTACAGTCAACTCTGTATATGTTAACGCAAAGGATATAAGAAATTATTGGGGGGAAAAGGTAATAATAGCTCTAGTAAATCCTTAGGAACGGCACCTTTATCATAAAAAAATGTGTAAACTTTCAATCAGCTATGTGACAACATAAACGTTCACAACTGTAAGTATTTAAGTAGCAATTTCCGCTATCACTGAGGATTTCTGCAATTTCAAATCAGAGATAGCAAAAGGAACTTCAAAATGTGATATAGGCCAAATTCAAAATACATTAAAGCCAGTATTGCATCTATTCTGATTACAAACCAGGCAAGTACCCAGGATTTATTTATTTATTTTTTGGGAGGGTAGAATCTGATAATAAGACTTGAGTAGGGTTCCCCAATTACGAAAATATTCCACCAAACAGGAGAGGTTAAAATGATATTCTATATGGAATATTTTATAGTTTTTTTTAATTACCCTTATTTTAAGAATTTTCTCTATTCTGAATCTGTATGTACTATTTGCAAGCAGTTAGTGTCGGACGTAAAATATGGCGCAAAAATAAAATTATACAAATAGAACTATTTTGGATTTCAAAGCACATAGACAAGTTTGAGATTTAGCATAAGACAAGAGGATTTTCGGGGGGAGGGGTTCGGCCCCGCCCCCCCCAAAAAAATAAAAAATTTTTTTTAATGGAGTAGAAATAACCACCACATTGTTTAGAACATATCTGAAATGCTCAGCCGTCCTAGTCATGAAAAAATCCTCACCTTTAACAGCCTTACCATTTTTTATCCTTCAGTCTCTGTGTATGAGTCTGTTGCTTTCCACGCAGAACACTAACTATCTGGTAGAACTCCCTGCTGTTTTGCTGTTTAGCTGCTTCTTCTGCTTTACAGTAACTAGGAAAACATACCCCAGACATGCACACTGCCACTGCCGGCTTGTACTTGACCAACAAGCGTTCCGAGTGTTGGTTCTCTGTATCTGACCCCGTATCCACCACCTCCCGTCATTTCTGTGGAGTAGAAACCTCGATTCGTCGGAGAAGGCAACCTTTTTCTACTCTTCCACTGCCCAATGACGGTAGTCCCGTGCGAACTGCAGGCGTCGTTGCCGATGGACTTTGGCTAACATGGGCGCCTTTATGCAGCGTGGACTCCGGAGATCCATGCGTAACAGGGTTCACTCTACTGTTATCAGGGACACGTACCTGGGTGCCCCAGCGTTCATTTGAGTGGTCAGTTGCGCATTGTTGCGCGTCGATTGCCCTTTACCAATCGACGGAGCCGACATTCTCCTCTGGGGTCGATGGCCTTCGGGGCTCCACAGTTATAACGTCTGGATGTACTCGGTGTGCCAGCGATCCATTCTTTGTCCCTTCAAACCGGGGAGGTATTTGGTATACCCTTACTACAGCACCTCGCGAACAGCCCATGAAGTCTGCTGTTTCCGAGATGCTTCTACCCTTTTCACGGTAGCCAATGATCATTCCTTTCTGAACGTTCATCAAATCAATACCGTGTGGTGGATCTTGTCGTGTGCACTCTGTGACGCGCCTGGGCGGGTACACAGTGATTCTGTGAGTGGTCATATTATTCTGATACGACCGTGTATATATGTCAATTTAAATATAAGGTCAAGCTTTACATTTTCTACATTTAGCACCCTGTAATGGTACAAATAAAGTTTTTTGGTGGATTTGAAAACTATGATCAACGATCGTATTTCGTTAGCATTTATTCAACTCAAAACTAATTTTCTATTAACCTTTCAAAATTAAAAATATTGTCCCTCCCGGGTTTGAAGGGACAAATTTTTGCAGTCACTGTTGATCATCACACTCCACCAAAAAAAAAAATTTTACTCCAAATAGATCGTTTGCAATATTGTTTAAAATTTTGCCATTTTCAACTTTTTCCAGCGTTAGGGGGCTCACTTATAGTTATTGCGAGATTCTGAAACTCCGAATAGTAGTATTTCATCAATATCTATCCAACCCAAAAAGAATTTTCAATATTTCTCTAAACATAAAGAAGGTGTATGTTTACAGACGGACAGACGACAAAGTGAAAACATTAGCTCGTTTTCTACAGACTAGAGTATTCGATTTATTCATCGATTTATTCGTTATACGAAATAGTTTATGTTGCAAAGGACCAGCGGATAAAACAAGAAAGAATATACCAACCCCTCACTTTTCAGATCAAGGAAACAACTTTCGCATTGTTTAATTGAGCATCGAATTTTAAAGGTCACCTTGGATGAAACCATTCTTATTTAGTATCCTCAAGTTCCAAAACTCTTCCAGCTGACGCCACTTTGCAGTTAATAACGACATCATTATTGAGACGAATGCGATCATTTACGCGATTCTCGTCTCTTCCTCCATTCCATCCTTATCTGGTCTTATCATCTTCAGCAATGCCGGCGAAGTTGAATTCGCTCTCGCTCGTTGGCTTGATTAATTGTCGGCTGTCAGAATACAGTAGCGATGACAAATTGGCGAAAAGGTTGCAGTGTTCACACGTCATTTGTCTCTGTGTTATTACCATCATTATTTTGAAATAGTCTTGGACAATGAAACAATAAAGAAGGCGATAATCAAGGATATTCACCCGAACGAAAGAAAATAGAAATTTTGGATCATGCCATGCAATTAGCAAAACATACAATGAAATGAAATAATTTAGCATACATATCTTGCCCATGTTTCATTAATCACACAACTGCTGAAAGAGAATCATAATCACGATAATATTACGTTCGTTAACGTTTAATGAAATATTTTTGCAAATTACCTATATTCAAAATATTTAACGTTGCATATGATTACAAAAAAAAGAAAAGCAGTGCTTTGGATAACTTCGAGACATAAGCATGATCATAATTTAGCAGTTTAACATAACTCTAAAAATTTAGGTTGTACAGAAAAGTTAAAAAGTATATTTAATTACACAGACTTGATTATATTGTGCATTGGTAAATATTCATCTACTGCCTAATGTGTGAGATGATAAAAGTACTGTTAATTTGAATAGCTTCGGCTACGAAAGGTTATCATGAGACTATATATCGAGATCAAGTTGTAGATATTCAGTACAGTTCTGATAGCTAGCAACGGAGCATTGAATGTACACAACAGAGACGATGCGTATCTTTGTGTGGCCGGCTGCAGTTTGCCATCGTCGGACCTTTTCCTCATGTCTAATGCTGTAAAACAGTGCATGGCTAGTTCGACATCAGTTGGCCTTCATGCGCGAAGACTGCTTGCAGGGTCGGATGCCGTTACACCAGAACACCACCTTCATGGCGGCCCTATGATGCAACAATCAAATATTATCGGAAATTGGATCACAACCTTTCCTCACCTCACCCCACAAAGGAGAAAAAAACATATATTTGAATGAGATAGAAACGTAATATATCAGGACAAAAAAAAAGGTAAAATGTAAAACAGTTTTTTTATGTTTAAATAACTAAGTCTTATACAAACGGCGCAAAGTGGCACGTGACATCCTTTCTCCGTAAGTTTTGAAACATTATTTACTCTTGTAGCATTGGCTCGAATACGAAATAGCAGCATTGACCCTGTCTCAAACGCAAAACTGTGAAACACGATTTAGTGCAAAAGCTATAATTATATCAGTGTTTCAATCAGGACACATGAGCCACTGCCCCCAGAAAATATAATCACAAAAAATAATAAACCAATTTCAAATTTAGTATTCATTATTTGTCATATCTAAATCAACATAAAACATTTCTATAATCGTTTGAAATCATTATTTGCATCATCAATCACAGTATTCACTTTGCGAATAAAAACTATATCTGCTGCTTCAATACCAATTTTAACATTATGGCTACCTTCCGGAATCTTAGCATTATGACAGCGATGACAGAAATATGCATGCACTGAAGTACACTAGTGCTAACGAAAATCAGAACACCAAGAAGGACCAATCAGAACACGCTAATATTTGGGGTTCAATGCAGCTTTATTTTAGTAATAAACGATTACAATGTGAAGTCAACTAGTGAGTTACATACTGAGTTGTTGAAATGCTTTTAATGCCTTGCTTTTAATGTCAGCAAGACGAGACCTCAAATCAACTCGCACCAAGCATATCTAATACCATTCTTACTAAACTCAGTGGCTTAAGGCAGAAATGAAAGATCTTAAAACGCAAATGAAAGACATTACTACCTAGGTTAAAGACTTAAACAATCGATTGTTTTTTTTCAGACAAATATAATAATTAATAAATGTAATACAAAACTCTGAAAAAAAAGCAAACTGAGTTGACAAAAAAGATTGAACTGTGCGTAACAAAAAATGCCGAAATATTAAAAGACGTGTATCACATACACACCCATATAAATGACTTGGATGGACTATATAAAAGACAGTATGGGAGGAACAGAAACTCGAAATACATGGTATACCGGTAAAATATGAAGAAAATGAAAATAATTTGAAAGTTGTTATGGAAAAAATGGCTATAACACACACTCGACAACTTTGAAAACAGCCAAATTGACATTATGCACAGAATTCAATCCAGAAATTAAAAAATGGCTCAGTTTAAATCAAGAACAGAAAGAGATTATAGAATACAGAAAAACTTACAACTGTCAGTGTAGGAATAAGTGATGTCTCCACACCACTCTACATCAATGAAAACCTTACCAAGATAAATCGAGAAGTGTTTTGGAAGGCTTGTACCGCCGCTAAACTGAAACAATAAATATATGTCTGGTACAAGAATGGCAAAATTATGTTAAGAAAAGCGGACGGAGCAAATATAGAAAATGTGAATATGTTTACTGATTTTGATAAACTTTAACATTGTATTACATTTTTACCTTTATATAATAGATTCTATCTTTAAAAATAGTAGTTTTATGGAGGAAAACATATATGTGGATAATTATTTAGAGATGAAATTTTTTTTTCTGAAAACGATATCATAAATAAAAATAACACGCTAGGAATTACTTCTAAGTGAACAATTAACTAAAACTTGTATTGATGATATTAATGTCAAATTATATAAAAATTTCAGGTTATGTTCTTAAATATTACGAAGTAAAATTGCAGATCACTATTTAATGTCCGACCCCCGCCTTCTCGTGGTGCAGGCCATTAGTACCTTTCAAAAGAGATACTCTCTTGTGGAAGTGAACGGAAGCGGAGGGCTGCCAGATTAGTGTGTCCTACTGATCTGAACAACTATGGCTACTTTTCTTTTTTTTTTCTACCCTGCTGAGGAGTGGTCAACCACACAGTGTCCTGGTGCTGACCATATATACCAACCAGAACGGAATTATGGCTCCGAGCTTGATATGGATGCTGAATTTTCTGCACTAGTGGACTTCTGTGGAGGAAAAATCTTCCGCTGTGTTTTCTGTTTGCTTGTAGGTTGACAGCCTCAAGTGAATAGATTCACAGGATATGTTTATCAACTGATGGATAATCCTGAGCAGAGGCAATACCTTCTAGAACAAACAAGCCCACCAACCAGTTTTTGACGTCACACACACTGGGCCATCGCTGGGTTTGCTCGCTTCTGGTTATTTCCGTACATTGCTTCATTTGAATGAAGTTGAAACGGATATTATTGCAGATGGTTTCAAATGTACCAATTTTTAACGTAGATGCAATTTATCAATCTTTGAATAAAAATAATTCCTCGACAAAAATGTAAAAAACGGAAAATGCATTTGCCGAATTTTGCACTCAAGTAAAACAAACATAGTTAAAATTCAATCGTTGCATCCTTTCTGATAACAATTTCAAAACAACAATAAGGAACTTTTGAATATTCTGATATGGACAGTAGCTATTCAAAATTCCTCTTGAAATAACATTTTTTCACCGAAAACAAATAAATAAAATTTCAGGTAAAAACAATGTATCTTTCACGATTTCCAACAAACCAAAATTACGATACTGTGAAAATTATCAACCTTACAAGTTTAAGTAACTTTTCATAAACACTTACATAAAAAATAATTGACGCGATTAGCAATTATACCTGGAAAAGAAATACATAAAACTAGCAAAATGAGTGATTCATTTATAACATATATGCTAAATCTCATTGAAGAAATTCATAAAGCTTCTAAAGGTGAGGGGGGAGAATATTAAAAATTGCAAAATATTTAGAAGTAAATCATGAAATGATATATGCTAAACCATTTGAAGAAATGCATAAATCTCTTACAGGGTGAGGGGAAAAAAATTGAGAATTTCGCAAAACTAGGAGTAAATAAATTAATTCATTATAGAGTAAACCAACTGAAGAAATACATAAATCTCCCAAAGAGAAGTGAAAAAATATTAAATATTGCACAAAACTGAAGTGATTTAATTAATATATATGTATAATAAACCTAATGCAGAAATGCATAATGCTTTTAAAGTGAGAAAATATTGGTATAAAATTAGCCTTAGTGATTTATTGAAATCGTATACTAATTCAAATGAAGAAATGTTTAAAACTCCTAAAGTTGAAAGGAAAAACTATAAAGGAGATAGAAAATTAACAGGGATAATGATTAATTTAAGTCATATACACAGTAGTATCAGAATAATATGACCACCTACCATAGTATATGTATGGTAGGTAGTCATATTTTTCTGATATGACTGTGTATATATATATTCAAATAACTTTAAAATACACATTAACTTTTCTGTGAGTGATGGAAATAAAAGTTAGTAAAAGTTATCAAATTCAGTGATGCATTTTTATCATACACTTTGAACTAGATGAAGAAATATATGTGCTTTCTTAGAAATAAGAAATGGTTCATTATATATATGATAGAGAGTGGACAAGATTAGTGATTCAATTAAATCATATGAACAAACTAATTGTTGATATATCCAGAAAACATAACACAGCTGCAGAATAGTGATTCAGATAAATGGTAACACTAACACATAGATTACCAGATATGTCAATAAACAAACATAGAAGGTACCTAAAAATGGTGATTCAGATAAATAATGGGGACTATGTAATTGACATCTTTGCTTTTCGTAATTAGACTGCTTATCCCTCATATAAATTTAAGTTTTTAGTAACACTTATCAAATTAAGCTAAAAGAAAACCAACTATTCATAATATTCCAATCACATTTAATGGCATATACTTTCTCACTCTAGGTATTAATGAAATGCCAGCTTGAACGAAATCATTTTACATTCAAAATGCAATGATATATCAGTTCAAATGCAATGACTATAAAGCCTAATTACTTTACCACTGAAATATCAGTGATATGTCAACTCTAATCTAAATCAATTTAGCACTAAAATCTCAGCGAATGTCAAATTTAGGTCATTTTTACCATTTTATAAGCGAAATATGAACTATAGAACCGAATCATTTTTACTAATTAAAAATCAGCGAAATGTTAACTATAAACTAAATCACTTTATCACTAAGATATCAGCGAAATGTAAACTATAAGCCGAACCATTTTACCACTTAAATATCAGCTTAATTTCAGCTATAAACCAAATCAATTTAGCACTAAAATCTCAGCGAATGTCAATTTTAAACTAAACCACTTTACCACTTAAATATCAGCGAAAGGTCAACTATAAACCAAATCATTTTACCACTAAAATATCGGCGAATATCAACTGTAAATCGGCGAATTACAATTTTTATATGATTCTAGCACTAAAATATCAGTGAATTATTAGCTATAAACCAAATAATTTTACCACTAAAATATCAGCGAATGTTAACTATAAACCAAATACTTTTTTCATTCAGATATCACTGAGATTTAAACTGCAAAACCAAATCATTTACCTATTAAAATTTTCAAAATTCCATTTACGTTGGGAGTTCTTGAAATCGACGATGAAATTTTGATCGAAATTATTTTCGGAAAACATCATTTCACACAAGAGAGTGAATTGCTGTTCCAATCAAGCACATTGTATATCCGAGTCCAGTCGTGGTGGTTAGGCCTAACAAAAGTAGCTCACACAAAAATTATGTGCACAATCTACAAATCACTTTACTGATTACACCTGAGGACGTTAAACATTCTAATAACAATTCACGTAGTATAAACTCAAAAACGTGTAAAATCATCATCATCATCATCATCATCATCATCATCATCATCATCAAGCAGCCATGGGCTACGGAGGTCCAACCAGACCGTGCAATTTAATTCTACAAGCATTAGCGCGCTTGGCTACTGATCTAAGGGACCTGGGTTCGAGCCCCGGGTAAGGCATGGATGTTTGTGTCGTTTTTCTGCTGAGGTCCTGCCATCCTCTCAGACCTTCTACTATGGCATATAAACTGACAGTCTCCTGTCCGACCTCTGTGGCAAGCAGCTGCTTGAGGGGGTATTTATTTATTTTATTTTATCTGTCCTGAGCTACATCTGTTGCATCCAGCAACTGCACACCAATTCTAAAACGGACCTGTTTCACATTGTCTGCCCACAGCATCCTAGGTCTCCCCTTCCTTTTGAGGCCGCTAGGCACACTTCTCATAACCCTATTCGCCAATTTATAATTATCCATACGGGCAACATGGCCAAACCAGCGGAGTCTCTCTCTACACCATATGCTGCTTAAAGGAGGTTGCAGACTTCTTTGTCTAACCTCATCATTAGTTACAAAGTTGAACAACGTAATACCCAAGATGCTCGTAAGCATCTAGAAACAAAAGCATCTAGTTTCCTGCTATATTGTTTACACAGCGTCCGGGTTTCACTACCGTAACTAACCCTAGAAAGAACCAAACTATTATACAGTCTAATTTTAGTCTTTAGGTGTATACGCATATTTCTCCACAATCTCCATAGAATCTTAAAAGTCCCAGCAGCAATCCCTATTCGTCTGTTAATCTCATGCCGCACATCACCAGTATCTGTTACATAGCTCCCAAGATAATTAAACTGTGACACCTACTCAAGACTGCAACCATTCAGATTAACTGAATCACAACCTGTCTGACCAATTTTCATCACTTTAGTTTTCTCTCTGTTTATAACCAAACCTACTCTACTACCAGTCTCATCAACAGCTCGAATGAAAGAGTTCACTCATCAACATCATTTGCCAAAAGGGCTAAATCATCAGCATAATCTAAATCAGAAATTTTCGTATCTCCAGCCCATTTAAGGCCAAAATCTTTCCCTTGAAGTGAATTTCGCATAACATAATCAATAACCAAACTAAAGAGAAAAGGAGACAAGAATGCTAAATCAATTGCTACATGCCTTACCAATTGCTACATGTCGAGAAGTAATGCTAAACCAATTGCTACATGCCTTACCAACTCTCACACACGACTCAGTGTTATTATAGAGAGATTTCATTATGTTAACTAACTTGTCTGGTATACCATATGATCTCACAATCAACCACAAATTATGACGATCAACAGAGTCGAAAGCCTTTTTGAAATCAACAAAGTTGGCAACCAAAGGTTTCTGAAACTCTAAACATTTCTCAAGAATCTGCCTAAGTGAAAATATCTGATCTACACATCCCCTACCACTTCTGAATCCACATTGCTCATCACTCAATTCACTGTCAACCAGATTCTTAATTCTATTAAGCACAATCATGCAAAGAACTTTACCTGGAAGAGAGAGTAGGCTGATACCCCTATAGTCATCGCAAGAACTGCGATCACCTTTTTTGAAAATAGGGATAATAATAGCTCTGGTAAAATCCTTAGGAACCATGCCTTTATCATAAAACATATTCAAATTTTCAGTCATCCAAGTGGTAACCGAAACATTTCCAGCTCTGAGCATTTCTGTAGTAATTTCATCTACCCCTGGGGATTTATGAAGTTGAAGTTTAGAAATAGCCAAAATAACATCAGACTGTGTTATAGGGCCAACATTAAAGCCACCAATGCATGTACCGTCATTGCAAACAATGGGAGTACAACTAACCACATTGTTTAGAATATCACTGAAATGCTCAGCCCAACTAGCCATGACAGAATCCTCACCTTCTATAACCTTACCTTGTTTATCCTTCAATCTCTGTACACCTGTTCGTTATCTACTACACAAAACAGTAACTATCTAATACAGCTCTCTGCTGTTGTGCTGCCTAACTGCTTCCTCGGCTTTGTCAGCCAAACCATCAAGACAAAGATTCTTATCAGCAACTAACTGATCCGTTACACGTTTATTATGCTCTTCGTAATGTTTTCTATTAGGACTAGTAGGATACTGATTAAGGACATTCCTGCAGTTCCTTCTTTCTGAAATAAGCTCAAGTGCCTTATCACTCAAATAATTCTGCCCCCTCTGCTCCTTTTTTTTTTTAAAAGAGTACTGTTAATTTCCAAAAAAAAGCCTGTTTAAAACGGTCCCATTCTTCCTCAACTTCAGTAGTAAGCAAACCACGACTGCAAGAATTATTAAGTAACCTATCATGGTAAGCTTTAGCTATAACTGGGTCTTTCAGAGCTTCAGTATTAAAAGTAAATTTTTTAACTTTAGCACAACACTTTTTAAGTTTAAATTGCAAGACACTTTTAACAAGGTAATGGTCAGATCCAATTTCAGCTCCACTATATGACCTGGTATTCCTAACAGAACTGGCCCATTTGCTGTTAATTAATATATAATCAATCATATTCTTATGCAGCCCATCAGGTGAAACAAATGTGTACTTATGTATGTCGCGGTGTTTGTATGTAATAAGTGTTAGTTATTCTGAATCCATTGAGTTTACTTACCTGTAGGAGACGTCGCCCATTGCCACTGTAGCCACCAATACCAAAAGGGCCTATCACCCCTCCCCAAAGGTCAGAGTCAGTACCAACTTTGGCATTGAGTCACCTAGAATAAGGGTAATTATCTCCTTTCTTGACAGAATTCAAAATATCTTGAAGTTGTCCGTAAAACCTATCCTTCTCATCCTCATCGGCATCCTCAGTGGGGGCATAACAGCAGATAACATTCAAGTCTTTAATGATTGTCTGAAATTTTGATGTAAGAAACCTTTCATTAATGCACTCATATACTAGAAGAGAATCACTAGCATGTCTGCTGAGCAGCAGACCCATGTCTTGGTGATGCTTTCTATCCTCCCTCCCTGTAAAGAGAAATTTAAAGTTATTTTTAAGTATCTCACCTTTACCTGTCCATCTGGTCTGTTGCAAGCCTAGAATATCTAGGTTATAGCGCTGGAATTACTGCGTGAGGACATCAATAGAATAATCTTTATATAATGTCCTCACTTTCCACGTTTCTGCAAAGAGAAAATGATTAGTAGGATTTTTAAAGAAACTAGGTTTATTGAGATAGGTAGGGCAAACAAAATCAAATAGCCCCCCTGATCGCAGGCATGGGGCAAAGACCTGTTCCTTCTGCGCTAAAGGCTGAAGTCACCGATGCTGGTAGGAACTTCAGGTACCACCTTTTCAAGTGGACTTTTTCAAGAGCCTGCATGAGACACATTACTCATGCAGTAATGTGTCTCATGCACTCATTGTTTCAAGTGGACTTTTTTCAATGGCCTGCATGAGACACATTACTCCAGTTTAGGCTTGACGATGCCCAACTAGCTAAGTAAGGTTCAGGTACCTGCGATGGCCTCTGATTAGGATTATCCACCAGCTGATATAAGGTATCTCATGCCTCTGTTCACTTACGGCTGGCAACCCAGAAGCAAACAGAAAACACAGCGGCAGATTCTCCCTCAACAGAGGCCCACCAGTGCAGCAAGTCCAGGATCAATAATCGAACTAAAATCCATAAACAAGTCCAGTCTAGTAGGTATAAATGGTCAACACTAGGACCCTGTGAAGTTGACCACTCCTCAGCAGGTTTGAGAAAAAAGAAAAAAAGAGAAAAGTGGCCATAGATGACCAGATCAGTAGGCCATACTGAACTGGCAGCCCTCCCCTTCCGTTCCCTTCCAAAAGAGAATATCTGTTTTGAAAGGTACTAACGGCCTGCACCACGAGAAGGCGGGGTCGGACATTAGGTGTTAGACCTGGCCGGTTCTGTACATCATCACTAGGGACTGGTACACAGCTCTCCTTCCAGTTTATGCCTAGCTACCATTTATTCAAAAATGCCGCCCCAGCACTACATCGTGGCCAGCGAGAAGAAATGAGACCAAAGGCTCACAGGACGCTTGCGCTGCTTTGTGATGCGGCCCACTAGGACCGCCATTGTTGTGACGTATTCCGTAGGTGGTTCGCTTTCAGCTTTAGGTGGTATTGGTAGTGGTCATTGCAGGCACCTGAACTCTTTGCTTCTACTGGCATAGTCAAATTCTACATTGGAGGAAGTCTTCAGTGTAGATGGCTTCAACCTTTAGTGGCGGGGTTCCCATCTCTAAGCATTACCGTAATAATTTCGTCTACACTTGGGAATTTATGTAGTATAACTTTAGAAACAACTAAAATAACTTCAGACTGTTATGGGGCCAACATTAAAGACAGTAATGCATACACAGTCGTATAAGAATAATATGACCACCTACCATAGTATATGTATGGTAGGTGATCATATTATTCTGATACGACTGTGTATATCATCATTGCAAACAATGGCAGTAGAACTAACCACATTGTCTAGAACATCACTGAAATACTCAACAAACCTAAATAAAAATAAATAAATAAATACCCCCTCAAGCAGCTGCTTGCCACAGAGGTCTGACAGGAGCCTGTCAGTTTATATGCCACAGTAGAAGGTCTGAGAGGATGGCAGGACCTCAGCAGAAAAACGACACATACATCCATGCACCTAGCCATGACAGAATACTCATCATCTAAAACCTTACTTTGTTTATCCTTCAATCCCTGTACACCTGTACGTTTTATACCACACAGAACATTAACTATCTGGTATAGCTCTCTGCTATTGTGCTAACTGCTTCCTCAGCTTTGTCAGCGAAGTCAATGATTCTTATCAGTTGTTAGCGATCCCTTACACGCTTAGTAAGCATTTTGTAATGATTTCTCTTAGGGCTAGCAGGCTATTCATTAAGAATATTCCTGAAGTTCTTTCTTTCCAAAATAACCTCAAGTGCCTTAGCACTCAAATAATTTTGCCTCCTCTGCTCCTTTTTTCTAAAAGAGTACTGTTAGTTTCAAGAAAAGCCTGTTTAAAACGGTCCCATTCTTCCTCAACTTCAGTAGTAACCGGGTTATTACTGTTATAATGACTAAGTAAGCTATCATGGTAAGCATTAGCTATTACTGGGTCTTCCAAATCTTCAGAATTAAAGGTAAATTTTTTAACCTTAGCACAGCACTTCTTAAGTTTTAGTTGTAAGATACTTTTAACAAGGTAAGTCTTTTAACAATCAGATCCCATTTCAGTTCCCGTATATGTCCTAGTATTACTATAGAACTAGCCGAATTCTGAATTAATTAATATATAATCAATCATATTCTTATGCAGCCCATCTGGTGAAACTCATGTATACTTTATTGTATGTCGCGATGTTTGCAATAAGTGTTAGTTATTCTGAAACCATTAAGTTTAGTTATCTGTAGGAGACGTTGCCCACTGCCATCGCAGTTACCAATATCAAAAGGGCCTATCACCCCTCCCAAAAGGTTAGAGTCAGTACCAGCTTTGGCATTGGAGTCACCTAGATCAAGGGTAATATCACCTTTTTTTGACAGAATTCAAAATATCCTGAAGTTGTCCGTAAAATCTATCCTTCTCATTCTCATCAGCATTTTAGTAGGAGCATAACAGCAGATAACATTTAAGTCTTTCATGCTGGTCTGAAATTTTGCTGTAAGAAACCTTTCATTAATGCAATCTAATCCTAAAATCTCCAGCTATGGAGAAAAAAATGGTTAGTGGGATGTTTAAAGAAACTATGTTTATTGAGAGAGGGAATGCCGACAATATCAAACAGCCCCCTAATCGCAGACATGGGGCAAAGATCCGTTCCCCCACCACTAGGGGCTGAAGCCATCTACACTGGAAGACTTCCTCCGATGTAGAATTTGACGATGCCAGTAGAAGCACAGAGTTCAGGTGCCTGCGATGACTTCTGCTCAGGATTATCCACCAGCTGATAAACATATCCTGTGAATCTATTCACTTGGTGGGTGCTAGGCCTGGCCAGCCGGCCCTTTAAATAGCTGTGAGAAAGATCCAGTCACATCTTTTGCAGAATGTTGTCATTACCTGTAGCCAACACGACTCCACCCCTTACCTTGAAGCTCTAAACACTTTTTCAACAGCAAGTGTTAAACTTGCTCCATACAAGTCACGGACCTTACTCTATTCGTTTTAAGTATTCTGGTTTTTGTGAACTATAGTGTAGAATAGCGCTGAACTGTAAGAGCCAAGTCACTATTTTGAAGTGGCCAATGACACTTGATTGTGTGATTCTATTAATGCAACCATTAGTCGAAGATCTTGTTACTTAGGGAATATCTTTATTTGACTGTGGCAGGCTCAACAAATCTAAACTTTCCTGACAAGATGGGTTTGAACTGGGTTGCCAACTATTTATTTGGCCAAAGAAGGATACGTAGGTATGAAAAATTTAAAAACAACATTAGATACGAAAATATAAAACGTGTTGAACATTTGGTCTACAAGAGAATGCTAATAAATATATTTAACATGATATCTCATCAGCAATGTATAACACACTCGAATAAAATTCAGAGAATTTTTTTGGACTTTCCTCCGGTTCGATCCCGTCCTTATAGTTCCTTTTATAATTCGTTTTACTACCATATCACTTTTTTTTACAATTTATGTAAAATAAATAATATGTGTAATAATATATATATCTAACAAATTAATATTGTAAATTAAATATAATCGAAATAGACAACTTTTCAAGCAATAATTTACGATGAGTAATTAAATTTAAAATAATAAATGTGAATATTTAATCGGAAAGGAGTCAAAAAACTATAGAAAACCTATATATGAGACATAATTTTCACGATTAGATTTTTAGAACACCACTAGAACAGAAAGGAAAAATGCATATATATATATGCAATTATTAGAGTGGAGGGGCAAAATACTTTTGTAAAGAGTATTTTGGGTATATATTTGATGATTCGTACGACTACTCTACCAGTGAAATTTACCATAACCTACAGGGAATAATGGCTGTGCAATGCTTTTGTCTTTGCAATGTAGCAAAATGTAACAGCTCGAGAGATTTACATTTCAAATAATAAAAGACCTGCCTTTTACTTTTCTTATAGCTCCATGGCGGGGGGGGGGGATGAACTTTGACCTTCTAAGGCCTTAAGCTAAGCAAAACTAAGAGGCCTAAGCCAGTGGCGAAGCACCCATGGAAGCAAGGCTTCCCTTAAAATTCTCATAAATAAAAAAAAGATAAATTTATACAGGCGCAGACTGGTAAGGGGTGCTGAGCGCTGTAGCGTTCCGGGCCCCTGGGACCTCATAGGAGCAGGATTTTTTAAATAATAGTTATTTTACAGAAATTCCACAGAATTGGGGAAAAGCTATTTTAAAGCTTTACGTACGAAACTCTAAAAAGAATAAATATTGAAATCTTGAAACATAAAACGAATTTTTTTTATCGCTGCCCGGACTCCCTGCTACAACTGTGTCCCTGAACGAAAAGTGCTAGTCTGCCCCTGAATATATATATATAAACTTTTTGACATATAGGTAAAAGTATTTTTGTAATGTTAATAAGTTTACTACAACATAAATTTTACATTTATACAATATTCTTCGAATTTTCCTGTTATATTACACTGTATAATAAATAGAAACACCAGTTTGCCAGGCTAGTTAAACTAGGAGTTTTTGTAAAACCTCGCGTCATTGCTACTGCATTGGCCATCGTATCACACAGCAGAAATCACATTTTCCATCTTCAACCAGCAGAAATCACATTTTCCATCTTCAACCAGCAGAAATTTTTCATATGAAAACTACGTACGTTTTCACTTTCTAGCACTGCGTTATATTTCATACCTTCTCATTAACCACTAGAGGCAGACTATTCGCTATATGATTGGTTGCTGCCATTATAGGCAGTGTTGTTGAAGATGCAAAGAGCAGCAACGGTTAATCAAAGCTTCATGTGTTAATTTTGCTTTTTTACGTAAATGAGGAGAAATTCTTCTTTGACTTCTACTTCCCTATGTCTGGCTTTCACTCACTCCAAATTATAAACGAATTTCTTATGTAATATTGCTCTGCCAGCGAATGTAATCTTGCCCCTTCGCGTTCAGATATCATGAAAGCCTAATGTCCCGATGCACAATTGCTAAAGTTTTTATAATTTCTTGACTATATTTTATTGTTCTCATCCTTACCGTAATAACTAGATAATTTTATTACTACTATAAATAGAAAACATGCAAAAGGAAACTTTTTTGTGCACAAAATAGAGTAACTTACTAATACTACAATCTCTCAAGACTATACATAATATAAATATGAAAACTATATCTTATGAAACACTTCACTCACATAAAGATTGTAAACAATGTATCTTTCGATACAATTTATTGTTCCACTTACTTTCGAGTTATAAAAAAACAAATTAACGCATTGCACTACATTCAGATATATGCAATTAAATGCATTGAAAAGTTTTCAAAGTGTAAGGGACGCATATGGAAGTTTGAAACTGGAGTGTAAATATGGTTATGTAAATAAGCATTGAAATTTTGCAAAGTCTTAGAGGAAATTGATTCAAATTTATTAACAGCCGTGTCTCTACAACTATATTTTACTACTATTTTCAATATACATAATTAGCATAAACGAAAAGATAGATACCAGAATAATTATTCTGATATCTATCTTTTCGTTTATGCTAATCAGTCTTTAACTCCGTGAAACAGTTCTTGTAAATGAAATGTGTTAAGCGCGAGCTATAAGACGGCTGAAAAGAAATTTATAAAGTTAATGAAGAAACTTTTACTCTTAATGTAACAAATTTATAAAGAATTGTCCATTGTTTCACTTTTTTTTAGTATTCATGAATTCCTATTGACCGAAAATACCGTACGCGACTATGGAGAGTGTAGAGAAATAGGCGCATACACCTAAAGACTAAAATTAAGCTGTATAATAGTTTGGTTCTTTTTAAAGTTAGTTATGGTAGCAAAACATGGACCCTTTGTCAACAACAGGAAACTTGATGCTTTTGATTCTAGATGCTTACTCAGTAACTTGGGTATTAGGTGGTTCAATTTTATAAGTAATGATGAGGTTAGGCAAAGGAATCGGCAACTCCTTTGAGCAGCATAATGTGCAGAGAGAGACAGTTGATTTAGCCATGTTGCCTGTATGCATAACTATAGATTAGTGAATGGGGTTATGAACAGTGAGCCTAAAAAAAATGACAGATGTGCTTGGAGAGCTAATTTTTATAATCTAGGTGGACCTCCATGGCCCATGATTGCTTGAGGATGATGAATTTTATTATTAGTTTCGGCTTTTTCGTTCAAGCCATAATTATTCCGTTTTTTACTATTTTGCATTCCAGCCATAATTTTTTTGGCATTTCTTTTCTATTCACTGATAACAGAAGTTTATCCAACTTAACGACATATTGGTGCTTTTGCAGAGTAGTATAATGTATTGAATGTAGACTAAAGTAAATGAGAATCAAATTAATTTTCTGTCACTTCACTTAATTTTGGAACAGACACCTCAAAACTATAAAATGCAGGCAATTCCACTCTTCTCACTGTTCACTTCACTTCGGGCCCGAGCGTGGCCAGGTGGGTTCGACCTCTAAACAGAACTGACACTTTGGGGCTCAGAATAGTTTAACATTAAAACATTTCTTAAAATTCTGAAATAAATAAGCAAAAATATAAAAATGCTTTTGATTAGAATTTCAACCTTTTAATCAATCTTTAGTAATTGAAAATAAGCCCATTGCAACTTTTACTTTTTACGTATTGTCTTATCTTTAATAAATTAATGGCTCTTTGCGTTTATAATGATGCTACCCACGAAATTTCAGTTTCTACTAATATTTCTAACATTATTCATTTCAAATGACATTAGCATTTAATTTTATCATAAAACGATCATAAATAATAATATAAAAGTAAGAGAAATGATCAGTGACGAGCATTTCTGTATATATGTCTTATGATGTATAAATTTTTTTTCTTCCAAATCGGGCTCGGGAGGGTGGAGAGCTCGAAACATTGAGCCAGAACTCATCTCTACTTCTCACTATTTTGCATATATTCATCTTACTTCCCAATCAAATTTCATCATAATAGCCTTTGCGTTTCGACATATGGTTGGGGGCGACTCAGTTTGTAGCACGTCCGACTACAAGTTCCCAGGCTCGAATTCCAAATGTGACTGATTTCCGTTAACCCATACCCAGCTGTCGGAGAGAGAGGACACAGATAGGCTCGGAAAAAGCTCCGTCCGTCGGATGATACGTTAAGTCGTTACTCGTGTTCAGGAGAGCCCTATTATGTGTACGTTAAAGGACACATTAGATCAGGGGTGCCCAAACTTTTTCACACCTGGGATTACTTTTAATTTAGGATTTCTTTGGAGGGGTACTAAATTTTTATTTGATTATAAATTTGATTATAATTTTAATATAATTTGATTATAATACCATCGGTAGTAAACAATTGAAATAAATTATTTAACTGGCACTCATGAAATAATAAGCTGAAAAAAATTGATTTCACCATCCCGCTCAAAGCAAAACCAATATTTTTCAGCTTATTATTTCATGACTTCCATGTCTACAGGACATATCCTGTGATTCTTTACTGCTGATTTATTTAATTGGCGTTTAACGGGTTAAAAACACATTTTTATTTTTAGGTAAATAATCTAAAAATTTTACTAGAAATACCTATCTCTGAAAACAAAAACTAACTCTAGTCCTTACCATGCCGTGGGCGACTCCTACTTTGTTAAAGGGTGACTGGTAGCCCGTGGGTGCCATTATAGGTAACCTGCACTAGATGATCTTAACGAGAGATTTCCATCTGTCTTCTTACAGTTGCCCAGTCGATCCCCTTCTCAACCCTGAGCCCTTGGGGGAGGGGAGGCGCTCTTTCTAATCTGGACCTTTAGCCCATTGTGTACACAAAAGTGCCGCTCAGAGGTAAAACGATCGAAATCTGGCATAATAATGATACGACAGGGCGGAAGGATCAAGATTTCCCTTTAGCACGCATTTTCTATGATTTTTCTTTAAAACCTCTAAAACGAAGAGGGAAATGTTACACTGCAATGGAAATCTAGTCTCTTGCCTCTCCCACCCCCCTCGATCCGGAACCGGACAAGACTATTTTCAGATGAAATTTCTCATCTTCCACACAATGTCCGTTTAGTAGAATTCAGTACTGGAAGGGGAAACTGTAGTGTATTTTTCAATAATAATAATAATGTCTTTATTCAAGCACATACAATGTCAATTAGCTTGTATATGAATGCAAATATACATAATTCTTTTATATACAAGCAGAAGCGTAGGAACGTGTTGGCAACGGGGCAGTTGCCAAGGGCGCCGGAATCACAGGGCGGTGCTGGGGCGGCACGAGCCGTTCTACGATATCTGACGTTTATGTGCAAAATAAAATCGAATGATTAGCCGCCCGTAGTTCGTTGGATTTAATACGTATTGTTTATACCGTCGTATCGTCAAGACAGCATGTTATAAATTTTCGTTATTTCCTACAATTTTTTTTTACTTTTATCGGCGGACAATTAGCAGTGTCCCCCCCCCCCCTGCACCGCGCATGCCATAAAACAGCTCTGGGGCGCAATTTCCAACTGTTCATATTACTTTTAGAAATCATGCCGTTACAAAATAAAATTCTGTTACATAGGTATCTTTTTCTTTGGACGGGAGTTCATAATTTGTACATTGTATTGAATTTATTATGTTTATAAACCCCGGGATTGTTTAAGATCAACATGAGGATAGGAGCGTACATCATCACTTTGTTTCCTATCAATCGAGCGAGAACTGACTCAAAAAATTAATTTTGATGAGATTATTAACGATTTTGCCAACAAAAAAGTAGTAAAAATTAAAATACTTTAAAAAATAATTAATTGCAATTTCTTTTGCAATTATTTATGTGCAATTAATATTTATTCGTGTAACTGTATTAAAATAATGACAATAAATATATATAATATAAATAACATGTGTATTTTTTTATCAATAACTGAACAAGGGCGGACATTGCAAATTTGGCAAGGGCGCCAAAAGACTAGCTATGCCTCTGTATACCAGCAGTGGCTTAGTCAAGATAGCCAAAATATTTAGATGTATGGGTGTTTTAAAAAATTTGTTAACCACAGTTAATCAACAAATAAATAAATTCCCTCTCGGGCAACTGTTGCCACAGATATCTTACAGGAGCCTTTCAGCATAATGTCGATTCTTTTCTTTTAAGGCTTGAACCCAAGGTCCAAGAGATCAGTAGCCAAGCAGCTGATCACTCGGGTACCGGGGCACAGATGAACAAGAGATTTTTTTTAAAATAAATTTCCTGAATGAGGGGAGAGTGCACCCTCAATCACCCCTCCCCATCTCCTCCTACAGTAGGGCATAACTCATAATTATATACATATAATACAAAAATTTTTCCCCCCTTGGAAATAAGCAGGTATACTCCTTATCCCTATTTTTTCTTTCATCGTATAAAAAAAGAATTTAATCATTTTCTTTTAGTTGAGAGTTTGTTAATAACAGATTTTAGATATACAGTTGATTATATTTTTCTTTACCCGATTTTTGACTTGACTACAATTCCAGTGTCGACACGAAAAACAAAGAGCGAAATCGACACACTGAACCTCAATAGGAATGACTCAGATTTCGAGTTTGTTCTGAAACCTTTCTGAAGGTGATATTGTTAACTTTTTATAATATTAATTTGTACTTTAGTTATAATTTCCCAGTAAAGGAAACAAAATTATATTAAAATATATGTTTAACTTTTTTTCACGCGATTCGGCCATTTTTCTAACCCCCCCCCCCTGACTCTTACAACAAAAGGCCACAGTATCCCCACATTTTTCCTAGAAAAGATGCAATGTAATTATTTTCACTCAAAGATTCGGAACATCACGTAGATCAATGATTCGGAAACATCGAGTACCGGAATAGCAGTCGGATTTAGTTGTACCACTGCTTTTGGTAGTTAATTCCCCTACTCAAAAAGTCACGCTTCGTCATTGCCCTAAGCTACAGCTTAGCTAGCTTATGGCCCTGCTCAATAGTCTCAGTCTAAACAGGTACCATCATACTGTTACCAACTCTCCTCTGCAACCTTTTGCTGGTTCTTGGATGTCTTCGTCGTCCCTTGAAAACAATCAGCACGTATTATCAACCTTTTAACTTCTACCAACCAAATTATCAGATCAAGTATTTTTATGTCATTTTAAAACTACCTTTTGGAACTCTTTAGTGTTGGATAAGATGAAATATTCAGTGAAATAAATATTAAACATTGTCATAACGATGTATAGTGTGACAGAGTGTGCAGTGCCTACCTCTCTTTTAACACAGACCTTTAGTCACTCATTATATTTCGTCCGATTTTTATTATTGCAAATTCTGCGAACACATCGCATTTTTCGAGATCCGAAAATGAAAAGCTCGTGAAAGCATCTTGATGTTGCGAATGGCTACAAAAACATGTCTCTGGTTGTATGCGCCATGAGCCAACAGTCGAGGCTAAAGAGCGGTGAGTTTGTCTCGTGCCTCTCGGCCACTCCAATTAGAGCGGCTGATTAGTCAGCCAGCAGCAGTTATCACTACCACCTATCTATGAAAGACTTCATCGAATTTCTCTCTTCTCTCAAGTACAAGAACTTTGACCTCTCCGAGCTAGAGCTGACACTGGAAACCGTGACTGCCTCTGAGCCTTTTCTTCAAGCAACTCTGTTTCTTTCCCTTTGATATAGATTTAGAGACCTCGCTTAGCTACTTTTTCGCTTCGAGATTGATTTTTATCTCAACGTTTAAAGCTTCTCTGTTAGCACCGAGATAAAATAACTGAACAAACTGCGGAGTCCAGTTATACAAGTAGCAGAGAGTCTGTCAAAAGCAGAGGAGTGAAACTAGTTAAGGCGACAGGATGTTGATTCTATTACCCTCGGGGGAAAGTTCTTTGGTTTGGTTCCGTCGATATAGCCTCAGCGACATCATCAAGTTGCCATGCATCACGAGTGACAGGCATTGCTCAGTGGGCAACGGAAACTGACAGCACAGTCCGCGAAACGGACAATGAAATGCTCCGCTGGCGAAAAGAAACTTTCATACTTCTTGAAGTCACTCGCCTGTTGTATCTCGTATATCACCCGTTTTCAGTGAAAAGCGATGTTTAGTAAGCGGGTTAGCACCAGCGACGTTTCGCTTGGCGACCATTTCTAAGTAGACGGTGAGTGGCTGTCAAGATTTCCCATCGACCGCTACTGCTTCATTCGTTGTTTTTTTTTGTTTGTTCCACAGTCGACTGGAGATTGACAACTCGGGCCATTCGTCACCGCTGTTATTCGGCAAAGAGTATAGAGTTTAGATAAGTGTCCTTGAACGCAGGGAAGAATAATAAGGTGGTTGAGAAAAATCTTGCAAACTGTTATAGAGTGACACGTGATAAGTTTGAGGGGAAGACGATCTTGAGAATCCAGTGTATCCGGGATGGTGGCGTTTCGTCACGGAAAAGGAAAATAAATCACTGAAAGGCCCTTATTATTTCAAACTGTATTGGATTTAGAAATGCTTGGAATCTTCAACGCAGATTCCTCTGTGTTCTGTTCACTCGTAACAAAGCATTGTGGGATCTCACAGAACGGGGTTTCAAATGATTCTTTTAGCAGTTCGTGTTTTCCTGCATGCTCGAAGTCCAGAATTTTGCAATGACTGTATACAAGCATACCTTCCAGTACAATTTCTCCTTAAGAAATGAGCTATCATTAAAGCAGTTCATTCTTCGCAAAGTCGATTTGGTAAATGGACTTAAATATACATAACAGGCTGACCCTGCTTTCCATTTTTTAGAGATTGTTTTGTCAAATATGAGATTTAATTTTCCACACCCTCTATTTTTATTCTTCTAGGGTAATCTTTTTCGTCTGAAGACCTCCAAAAGACGATTTTGTCTCTTTGAGGGAATTTTTGCCTTCTTTCAAAAGGCGAAATCCCCACAGCGAATCAACAGAAATCTGACCTAATAGGAATATCATTCATAAACCGTTTCACCGAAATTATTAAACAGCAGTGTTAAAAACCCTTTGCTCTTTTTTTTAAACTGTGACTCTAGATTCACCTTTGCTTTATTATATAATATGTGACAATGAAAGTTCCCTACCTTGAAGAGGGGCGGGGGTGGCTCAGTCGGTAGCGCGCCAGGCTCGTAATCTGTAGTTCCCAGGTTCGAGTCCCAGCTGGGTCAGTGTTGAGATTTATCTCCGCAAAATTCCCTGCCCTGCCCACGGTCAGTAGGGGACACCGATGGGCTTGGAAAGGCCGCCGTCCGTCGGATGGGACGTTAAGCCGTGGCCCCGTGTGCGGGATAGCCATACCCTGTGCACGTTAAAGAACACGCTGAATGGCCTTGACGGGAGGCTACCATCTGTCTCCCAACAGCTGTTCCAGTGGGTCCCCTCCCCCAACCTTCTCTGAGCCTTCGGGGTCCATGTGACCTGGCCATTTAGCCCATAGTGTGCAAAAAAGTGCCGCTCAGAGGTAAAACAACCCAACAACAACTACCTTGAAGCAGTGGAAGGATTCGTAAGGAAGTCAGTGCGTTAGCTCAGTGCGGTAATGCAAACGATCATGTTGCAGAAAGAACAAAGGTACTAGCAGAAGATAGAGAGCAAACGTCCAACGGTTGAGTAAGCCGTTTCAAGTGCAATGGAGACAAAGTTATCGGATCCTGGACGACAAACTCGCTTGTGGTACGAGATTGGTCTATCTTAGAACTGCGAGTGGCTGGATGGTCCACACTTGAAATTGTAGGACATGTGGTTTATGATGCAAAGACAATTGGTCCAGTATATATTGGCGACAATAAGTCCAGAATGGCATGCATACTCGTTGCAAAGGATCAGACATCATGGGAGAATCACCTGATCCATCACCATGTGATAACAGTTTCTCTATTAGGCTTCTTTCACAATGTTATCAACTGTTAAAGATGTTGTAATAGGCGACAAGGGACTCCTCATTATCTAAAGGATTACCGACAGGTTACTTGCAGATACAAGCACATTGCTCATCATTTGCTTTTAACACTGCACATCATCGAGTGCAAATGAATTGGATCTCTATGGAGAAGCTTAATGTCAGGAATAGCAATGTGTTCTCTTCAGTTATGAATCTTGGTTCTGTTTGAGTGCAAAACAATTCTTTCATCTCTGCCTAGAGACAATGTTGTCGCAGGTCGGATTCTTTCAGCATTTGCGAATGCCATACTCAGTGGGGTATCAAGGCATTGAGGGCAGTTTACAAGCCCACCGAATAGTCTAAGCGAACGAAAAAAAAAGAATATCAGTGATTGCAATAAGAAGGGTGTCCCGTCAATTCATCGCAGCGTCAATTCATCGTAACGTCAATTCATCGAGCATCAATTCATCGCAGCGTTAATTCACCGAGCATTAATTCATCGCAGTTTTAGATATACGGTTTTATTGACTCTCTATATCTGTGCTCAAACGATCTCTAGAGACAATAATTTAACACTTTTAGAGGTTAAACATGAGTCAGAAGAATTTACCACAGAAATTAATTAAAACTTAACTAACAAATATTGTTTCAAACAATTTAATAAAATATGCATATTTACAAGGACAAGGTCTGAAAGATTCAAGACATTTTGTGTGGTTGGCAACACTTGTGTGGTTGCAATGTGGTTTGTCTACTACGAGCTGTGATCATATATCGAAATTAAGTATTGTTTATTGTTTTACATTTTCTTAAAACATAATTTTAGGCAGCATAAAAAACCTCAGTTTGAACACAACATGTTTAATAATGAGGTATGAATATCCTAATGAGGATATAAAGTTTCATGGGAGGTAACTAAATAAGTTTTAGCTAATAGCGCCATCTATTGTTTGGATATGAAACTCCTGAGCTGTAATTAATTCCATTACTGTTTAATTGGAAATACTATAATTTGTTTAAAGATGTCCAAGATTTTTTATCAGGATTATTTCTTACAGGAAGTGTTTGATATAAGTGAAGTTTTTCAGTGCAAAGTTGGATATAAAGATTTCTTCCATCCCAAGTGCATTGGAACTACTGACTCAAACTTTAGAAAGCTTAATAAGGATAAGAAAAAGAACTGGAGGTGCACAACATGCACCATGACTTCAAAATCATCATCAACTTCAGTAACTGAATTAGATCAGAAACCGGAACAGATGTCTGCACTTGGAAATACATATGAATATGCTACTAAGGAAACAAAAAGTGAGTACAATTTGTTAAAGGAGGAAATAAACACTTTTGGTATTGAATTGGGAAACTTCGTAACAGATATTAGAAATACTATGAACAAGATATAGCAAATATTAATAGTAATATCAAGGAAATTAAGGATTCTTTACAGTTTAATAATAGTCAAATAGTAAAATTAATGAAATCTCTAAAAGATTTAAGGACAGAAATCAAACAATTGAGGCAAGAAAATTTTGTTTTAGTGAAAGGAAATAGTGTTATGAAACAAAAACTTCGAGAACTCAGAAATTATTTGAAGACTTGGAATTGAGGTCAAAAAGTCACAAACATTGAGATTGTAGGAATTTCATAACAGCCACAAGAAAGTGTACTTGAGATTGTTGAAAAGGACTTCTTGACCTTCATGGGTTGGATAAAGTTGTGTAGCCCATAGTGTTCCAACTATCAGACAGGATAAAATTAAACCCATTATTGTTAAATTAAAAAATACTAATGTAAGGAGTAAATGGATCCAAAGTGCAAAACGAGCATCTTGCTAGATTTACCAAAAAGTTATTCTATATAGCAAAACAATTTAAAATTTCCCATGATTATGATTATGCATGGATTAGGGAAGGAAAGATCTTTTTAAGAAAAAAAATCAAACTTCAAAGGTGCACAAAATAAAATGTGAGGAAGATTTAAAATCTCTACAATGACTTTACACACATTTGATGATATGACAGAGTATATGCTTGTTGAAGATAAAACTTCTCTGCTGAAGAGTCAAGATGACTTCCAAAAAATTTTGCATGAGGGAAATGCAAATTTTAACTTTATTCACTTCAACATCAGAAGTATTAGACAAAACTTTACTGAACTTTTGTTGATCCTTGAGGATGTTCTTCAGAATTTGGATTTGATTTTCCTGTCAGAAATATGGATAGTTGAAGAAGATCTGTATAAAATTAAAGGCTTTAATATATACTATCAGTACAGAGCTTCATACAGATCAGGTGGTGTGATTTTGTATGTAAGAGCTGATGACTTTCATTTTCAACAAGAAGAATTTCACCTGCTTGATGCTTGCACACTTGTTTGACTCAGTTTTAAATACTTGTATTATTCTTATCTACAGATCTCATACTGTTAATATTGATACTTTTAACAGAGAATTAAATACATATTTATGATCTATAACTTCTAAAAATATATTCTTGGTGGGGGATTTAAACATTGATTTAATGCAAGATTCTGGGTTTGTATCTGATTATATAAGTACTTTAACTGGCTTTGGTTTTGAACAGTGTGTAGATATACACACAAGTTAATTCAAGCTGTATTGACCATGTTTTTGTTAGAAATGACTCTGGATTTATTTATGAAGTGGCTATATATCAATATCCTCTTACAGATCATTTTCCTATAACATGTAAGGCTAATTTAAAATTAAAAACGGGTAATAGGGGAAGGAGTAATTATGTAATGAGATCAGTTGATTTTATTTTATGTGAATTATGTTTGAGATATTATTTTATTTTATGTGAATTATGTTTGAGATATATTTATATTTTAATTATGTTTAAGATATGTTGATTACATAAAATTTGAAAAACGTATTAAGAACTTAGATTTCAATAATATGTTGAAATTGATGGGAATTTTAACATTTTTTACTATGTTTACTATTTCTCTAAGGATAACTGAAAAATAAACTATGTAAGAAGGAGTAGTAAACAAATTTTTAAAGGTGGATTTACCATGGATTAGAGACGAACTAATTTTTTGAAATAAATGAAAAAGAAAGGCTTTATAAGCAATTTAAGAAATATCGTGGAATAACTAAGTTTGAATTGCACTATAGAAATTATTCTAAATTTGTAAAAAATAGGATTAAGGAGGTTAAAAATAAATTTTTTCAGATAAATTTCACAATTGTGGAAATGACAAAAAGAAGCAATGGGAGTTCATAAATAATATACTTGGTTTGAAACAGAATACAAAAGTTTTACCTGAAAGAAGAACTTCTACTACCTTGGTTAATGAAATGAATTCTGGTTTCACTTATTTGGAGGATAATATAGGTCAACAAATGAATAATTCTAATACATTCCCCAATCAATTTACTTTAAGACAATCAAAAAATTCTGTCTTTTTCTATGATGCTACTGACAATGAGCTAACTAATATAATAAATAACTTAGATAACAACAAAACAGTTGGTCATGATGGGATAACTGTTAAAATGCTAAAAAATTCCTGTAAATACCATATTCACATTTTGACTCATTTAACAAATATTTCAATTCAGAATGGGTTCTTTCATGATGATTTAAAAAAAGCTTTAATTTACCCTATTTATAAGTCAGAAGATAGAAATCTGATAAAAAATTATATCAGCACATATATTATATAAAAATTATAATATATGTGCTGCCAATATTTTCAAAAGTGATTGAAAAAAATGTTAAAAAGAGAATTATTGGCTTCTTTGAAGAGCAAACTTTTTTTCATGATTCTCAATTTGGTTTTAGAGAAAACAGAAATACTGAACAAACCATATTAGATATAACTGGAAAAAGTTTTAAAAGTATTAATGAAGGCAAAAAAACACTAGTTGTTTTTCTTGATATTATAAAGGCATTTGACACAGTTAACCATGAGCTTCTGTTGAATAAACTTTATAATAGTGGCATAAGAGGTATTTGTCTACAATGGTTTAAAAGTTATTTGAAAATTAGAAAACAAGCTGTCTATATTGAGCCTCAGATTAGTGATTATCAGACAATTAATGCAGGTGTATCGCAAGGCTCAGTTTTATAGGTCCTGTGGTGTTTTTAATTTATTTTAATGAGTTTTGTAATCTTAAGCTTTAAATCTGATAAATAATTATAGGATCCCTTAACCTTAATGGATCCCTTACCTGTTATGCAGATGATGCAGCCATTGTTTATTCAGCTAACAATATAACAGATTTAAAGTTTATAGTTGAGCAGGATTTAATGCAAATTAATTACTGGTTCCATTTAAATAAATTATCCTTAAATGTTCAATTATATTATTTAATCTCATTGGGGATAATGTTCATTTTAGTTTAAGATATCATAACATTATCTGTGGTAACCATCAATGTTGTGATTGTCCATATTTAGAAAGAGTTACCAATTTCAAATATCTAGGTGTAATTATAGATCAGGATTTGAAATGGAAATTGCACGCAAAAGTTTTAACTAAAAAACTGAGGATTATCTTGTATAGATTATATTTATTAAAAGAAAATTATGGCAAGAAAACATTTGCTTATTCAATATGGTATACGTAGCTGGGGGGAGTGTTATTAGTTATGGGCATAATTTTAAAAAATTGTGTTTTGTACCTAAAAATGTTTTATAATTTAGTCTTTAATGTAGACTTTTTCTTCTATAAATATGTTAAATACTAATCACTTCTATTATATTAGATAAATTTATTTTTATTAGATTCTGTTATTTCCGTTTATTAATCAGAAATGGATTTCGCATTTAATTTTGCCTTATAATTCAAGAAAAGTGGATTAATGTTTGTTGTGCCTTTACTGCATAAAAGTATTATAAAGCATCATTTCCTTTACGTCGCACCAAAAATTTTTCATTTACTTAATTATAATTTGAGGATGGAAAAAATCTCTCATTGTTTAAAAAAGGTTTAAAGGAATATGTTTTTACATTCAGAATTTGGAAAAATATATAAAATGCTAGCTAGCGTTTATTTGTTTCGCCCTAATTTTTAAGTCATACCACAGTGTAGCCACCGCCACTAGAAAGTGTTCAGTAGTAGAATCTTTTGATTCATGGACGGGCAGATAGTCTGCCCCTTGGTTTCAAGAATGAAAATCTATTATTATTTCCTTTCTTTTGTGTTCTTATTTTTGCTTATTTGTTTTTATGCATTATGTATTGTTATTTGTGTATTATTATGTATGTGACTGAAGATAAAATAAATAAAAAATATGCAAAACAATGCATTTTTTTTTAATTTTGCGTAATGATTTTGCTTTAACATTAGGCAATCATTAACGATTTTTATTGTTAAACTTTCCAGTTTCCGTGAATCTTTAAATACTGAACGAATATTGTTGAAAATTGAGATTTAAAGAGATTTGATTATGATCTTTAATTTATCATCAGTTACATTTTTCTATTAAATGTATATTTTAGAAGTTATAGAGTTTTGAAGTTAGATTTCCATTGACATAAATATGGTAATTCTCTATTTCGGTAGGGCAATTTTGGTAGGTATTTTGGGAAACAAATTTGGCATGTAGAACTATTGTTACGAGAAGAACCTAAAACTCATTGGGAAGGGGATATTGGTCTATAATTATTTATCAGATTTCTACCTTCTTACTTATAAATAAGGTAAACTAAAGTTTTTTATAAATCATCATAAAAGAACCCATTCAGTTGGCAACGCGTCAGGCTTGTAATCTGCAGTTCCCAGATTCGAGTCCCAGCTGGACCAACGTTGAGATTTATTTCTGCTAAAATTCTCACGCTGGCTTCGGTCAGAAAGTCGACACCGATGGGCTTGGAAAGGCCGCCACCATAGGATGGGATGTTAAGCCGTGGCCCCGTGTGCAGGAAGGCCATACCCAGTGCACGTTAAAGATCATGCAGGCTAGCCTGGATGGGAGGCTTCCATCTGTCTCCTAATAGCTAACCAGGTGGTCGCTAAGAAGTAAACAAAACATAACCCTCTGTTACTAAGGTAAGCCATAAAATATGTAGTTTTAGAGTTCGGTTGTTTTACTTCTAAGTAGCACGTTTTGCACACAATGGGCTAAATGGCCAGGTCACAAGGACCCCGAAGACTCAGAGAAGGTTTGAGGGAGGGGACCCACTGGATAACTATTGAGAGACTGATGGTAGCTTCCCGTCAACGCCATCTAGTGTATTCTTTAACGTGCACAGGGTATGGGCTCTCCCGCACACGCGGCCACAGCTTAAAGCCCCATTTGCCAAACGTCGGCCTTTTCAACCCCGTCGGCAGCCCCTATTGACCGAGCGGAGACTTTCCCGGAGATAAATCTCAACTCTGGTCCAGCTGCGGCTCGAACCTGGGAACTACAGATTACGAGCCTGGCACGCTAACGACTGAGCCCCAATGAATTTCAGGTTCTCGCAACAATAGTTCAACATACTAAAATAGGTTCCCAAAACTACGCTCCGAGAAATAGAGAATTATAATATTATGTCAATGGGAATCTAACATCAAAGTTCTATAACTTCTAAAATATACATTTAATAGAAATATGTGACTGATAATAAATTAAAGATCATAATCAAATCTTTTTAAATCTCGATTTTAAACAATATTCGTTCAGTATTTAAAGAGGCAAGGAAGCTGGAATGTTTAACCATAAAAATCATTAGCTTACCTAATATTGAGACAAAATCATTACGCAAACTTTTAAAATGCATATTTTATTAAATGGTTTGAAACAATATTTGATAGTTAAGTTTTAATTAATTTCTTATGCAAATTCTTCTGACGCATGTTTAACCTCTCAGCCTTAAATTATTGTCTCTAGAGTTAATTTAAGCACAGATATAGAGAGTCAATAAAACCGTAGATTGCGATGAATTGACGCTGCGATGCTTTGATGCTCGATGAATTGACGCTGCGATGAATTGATGCTCGTTGAACTGACGTTGCGATGAATTGATGTGCGATGAATTGACGTGGAACCAATAAGAAGGATGTTGAACTAATAACACGGGGCAACACACAAAAAAGCTTTGAAATGAAAATAGCCAATCTTTACTAATTTTCAGGTGCTGAACAAGAAAATGACAATAAAATTTGTCGATTGGCTCTTGTTTAGGAGAGACAGAGATGGTCATGTATAAACGACTCAGTCCGCATTGAGTTCATATTCGCAACGCTGTATTTTAAATTCCAGATTGCAATGTAGTGCGTTGTATTGCATCAGCCCGCCATACACACAACCCCCGGAGGCATTGCATCATTGTCTGATGCAATGTAGTTGAATCATGACATCGCGGCTTTACGATCACGGACAAAAGATGATGCAATCGTTAATTGTAAGCGACGTTTCGTAGGGTAAACAACTCTTTTGAGCGACTCCCATTTACCCCCGAGTCATAAGTACAACACAAGTGATACTTGCAGTTTTAATCCAGCAGTAGTGATGCCTCGTAATTGTGTTAATAGTGCAGATACATTTTGTTACATTTGCGGGGAAGTGACGTTTGCAAGCCAGAAAAGAGCCATCACTCCAATAGTAAAAGTGGTGTATGAGTTTTATCAGGACAAGGCCTGGGCCCCATACATATGCTGCAGTATGTGTGCAAGAAATCTTCTGCAGTGGCTGAAAGGCAATAAGTGGCGATGCCGTTTGCTGTTCCTATGGTACGGAGAGAGCCAAGCAATCATGCAAATGACTGCTATTTCTACATGGTTCCACCTGTTTCTGGAGGCATCACAAGGAAAAAGAAGTGGACAATAGCATACCCGAATATGCAATCTGCTCTCCGACCAGTTCTGCACAGTGAAGGCCTACACATTCCCAAACCTCCAAAAGAATTTTCCATCGATTCAGATGATGAGCAGGGAGGCGAAACAACGTCGGGTTCTTTGCAGCCTTCGTTGTCTAATGATAATCCATACGTCTGCCACGGTGTGTCAACTGCGCTACACATTCTCACCGAAGATAAAATGAATGATCTTGTTTGCGATCTGGAGCTGTCCAAGGCAAAAGCAGAATTACTTGGATCAAGACTTAAACAATGGAATCTTCTCAAGGAAAATGTTCGAGTGACTTCATTTCGAACTCATCATTAGCAGTTTGCACCTTACTTCAGAAAGGAAGATGACCTTGTGTTCTGCTCTGATGTAAATGGACTGATGAATGTCCTCAAATTCAAACATAAACCTCAAGAATGGCGACTATTCATAGACTCCTCAAAATTGAGTCTCAAGGCGGTGTTGCTGCATAATGGAAATCGACTTCCATCTATTCCAATTGGATATTCTGTCTACATGAAAGAAACCTATGACAACCTAAAACAGTTGTTGAACTGTCTTCAATACAGTAAGTATGGCTGGTATCTCTGTTGTGACTTTAAGGTAGTGGCTCAGTTGATGGGTCTGCAGCTGGCATATACGAGGTACTGCTGTTTCTTATGTGAATGGGACAGCCGAGCAAAGACTTTGCACTACGTGGAGAGAAACTGGCCTCAGACAAAATCTCTGAAGGTCAGAGAGAAGAATGCGGAACACCCAGCACTGGCAGAAATGCACAAAATACTGCTACCATCCCTACACATCAAACTCGGTGTGATGAAAAACTTCGTAAAAGCCATGGGCCGGACTGCATCAACTTTCAAGTACTTGGCTGACAAATTCCTTCGACTCAGTGAAGCGAAAATTAAACAGGGAATTTTTATGGGTCCTCAGATCTGTGAGCTGTTTAGAGACCAGATGTTCGACAACCTGCTTAAGGGTGAGGAGAAAAAGGCTTGGGACTTGTTTCGTCTGGTGTCAACTAAATTCCTCGGGAATGTCAGGGCAGACAACTACAAAAAACTGGTTAAGGACATGCCTCTATATCACAAACTTGTCTGCAATATGTCCTTAAAGATCCACTTTCTCCATTCCCACTTAGATTTCTTCCCCGACAACTGTGTCATGGTTAGTGATGAGCACAATGTACGTTTTCACTAGGACATTGCAACGATACCAGGGAAGCTGGTCCACTTCAATGTTGACTGACTACTGTTGGACGCTCACCAGAGATGATCCTGAGCAGCTGTACAAGCGACGGGCAAAGTGATGTCGGAAGTAGAGGCTGAGTTTTACCGATACATGTCATATGTACCTATTACTCTATTATATAAGGAACTATTGCGGATTTTTCAGAAATCGTAGCCAATTTTGCATTTTCATTGTCATATTCGTGTTCAGCACCTTGAAATCTTTAATAAATGGCTACTTTTATCTCAGAGGCATGACGTTTATGAAAATTTGTTGCCCAGTGTAATTAGCCAGAGGTATAGCTACGGCACGGCCACCTACTCATTAATCGGCTTTTGGGGGTCCATCAGTTACAACAACTGGTTGCCTTTGGTATGTTGTGCTGAAGTTTAAATGCCCGGTTATACATTGAAGATATTCTATGTTATCCTAATGTTCATGGTAGATGGCCGGTCATTTTTCAGTCGGATAATGCCCAACCAAAATCCGCTACGATCTCCAGAAAGTGTCTAAATGTTCAGATTATGCTGTGGGGAGCCACGACCCCGGATATGCAGCCAATAGATCATGTTTGGGACAAGATAGAACTGTCTATAATCCCTTCTCAATAATGTGTGTATTCCCATGTTGTATAAGAAACCAAGACAAGTTCAATAGTGCTTCTAGGTTATCTCCGTCCTTTGCATAGAGGAGTACTCTCTTTACAAAAGAAAAAACACCTCAGAATTTGTCCTCCTGTGGCATCAAGTGCGTGAGACATTATGAAACATCTAGCAGGACGACATTAAACATTTAAATGACGCTATGCCGTGGCGTGTCTCTTGCACAATGCCAACCATTGCGATTACAAACATTTTATGTTCGTTGTACTGTTCTTTGTACAAATTTAATGCATTTCCGTGGTAGAGTGTTTAGCGTGCTTGGCTACTGATCTAATGGTCCTGGGTTCGAGCCCTGAGTAAGGCATGGATGTTCATGTTGTTTTTCTGCTGAGGTCCTGCCATCCTCACAGACCTTCTACTATGGTATATAAACTGACAGGCTACTGTCAGATCTCTGTGGCAAGCAGCTGCTTGAGGGGGGTATTTACTTATTTATCAAATATTAAAATAGTTAAAAATACATAACTTTCTTTAAGTTTAAATTGATTTAACTTTATAAATACATTGTAATGATTTTACTTTGAATGAAATAATAATTCTTACAGCCTCCATTTCAGATATCTCTAGTATATACATTGAATTATTCGTAATTAAACATCAATCGAAAATCTTATTACCAATGAGATTGATTTGCGGTAGTGTTATACCACAATTATTCTTTCGGCCTAATAAACAAAATTAAATTCGATCTAAATTCTTCCCATGCCTCACTCATCTTTCCAAAGGCCACCTGCTTTTTCTTCTCAAGGAGAGCTGGGGATGACAGGACAACTGCGCTCAAGGCATGCTGCGATGACTACCAAACATGTGCTACAAGCAACATTGAGACCCCACCCAAGCTGTCCAGCAACACAAAACACCGCGCATTCATCATAAGTTCACCCCTCTTGAAAATCATGAACATAACGAACACAGAACACTTGGCAATGTCCGACACGGAGTGTCAAAATACAACTGGACACGTGAGTTGTACACGCCAGCTCACCTCTCCTCAGCATCCAACACTGTGGCACCAATCGTGAGAACAGCCAGCCAGGAAAAGAAAGCAGCCACCTCACTGACCACATTAATCAACAGGGAGGTAATGGGACTATAAAATGGGGAAAGAAAAAAGGAGCCAGACACACACCCAGAGATAAACAGAGATGCTTAGATCTACTCCGATACCTACTTAGAGCCTGGGTGTGTCACAAGGATACTCGCGCACTCCAGAGATCTCAAGTTGAGATGGGTCTTTAGAACGGCAACAGAAGTTAAAATACTCTTGCACTGAATAATCATCGATTGTTGAATACGAAACACTTATGCCTTCCAAGCCTAATTAAGTGACCTACAGACCCTGAGTAACGACGAACGATTTCGAGACGCCTCCGCCAGGAACAGCGAGATGATGACATCGCCGTCACCTAATGACAAATGGGTATCAGCAGTGGCCCTTCGATAGAACTATCCCAATACCAGGTACGAAGTATAACTTTTTTCCTATGGTTAAAAGTGCCGCATGACTAAATTAGGGGATGTTAATTTCAGTTTTGGCAGTGTTTACAAATAGAGAATTGGTGTGCTTTAAAAGTAATCAAAATTAAGGCAAATTATCCCACCGTGGGATCAGAGTATTAAATTGTATATTTATGTTTATGCAAAACCAGAGTGAGTATTCAATCCCTTCATAAAATTTCTACACCTCCTCTGCCAGGTGGAAATCATAATAGTGGTGTCTACACCTCCTCTGCCAAGGGGAGGGCTTGGGTTGATACGGCTTCTCTTTGCTAACCAGTATAATCATTATCAGTTAGTGACGAGAAGAAATCACAAAGCGATAATTACCTACAAGTTATTGCAGCTCCAACCGACGGGGTGCGTAACATAATAGTGGCCTCGTGACCAGGATTTATTGCTGTATTCGCTAATCCAATTTATTTTTGGCTGGGTTGTTTTGATAATATGGTGATAACTGGCAATATGCACTCTGATTTAAATTTCGAAAAGGATGGTAACTTATAGTTTTTGAAATGCATAATCACATGTTGAAATGTTTTTGGCATGATAAAAGCTTAGTTTTAAGTTGAGTTATTTGGAATTGCATAACATGTGTTGAAAATTATTCATGTGATAAAGTGTAGCCTTTGGTTTTAGTAACGTACGAGACGAAATTTTGAAATTATATGACATTTATGTCGGAAAATATCTTGCTTGTGAAGCACATAATTTTTAAAGTGATTAAGACAATATAATGTTTTGAAAGTGTATGACCTATGTAGAAGATTATTTTAGAGAGAAATTTAGAGAATAATTAGGAGAGTAATTTTTAAATTTGAGTTTGAAAAGATGCAAGATTTTTAAATTTAATTTTATTTGTGTGCAATTATTCAGTGTAAGAACATAAATTTTAAGTTACTAACATAAGAAGGAAGGTTTTGAAAACGTATTTTATATGTGAGAGGTTATCCAGGAATGATCATAAATTCTTAAATCGGGAATAAGTTACAGCCCAAGGATTCTCAATGTCTAACCTCTCTGTAAATACCTTCTTGAATTTATCATGATCTGTTTCTAAACTAAGCTCGGGTTAAGTGGCAGATGTTTGAAAATGTATTTTGTAAGTGGAAGATATTTAAACATCGTGGCAGAAACTTTGAGTTATGTAAGCGGTCAGATTGTGAAAATGCATTTTATATATGTAGAAATTTATTAAATATAAAAGAAGGGAGCTTTGCAAACCCTTTTGCCAACTATTTGTAATATCAGTGCCCTTCTGTTTTGTTAAAATTATATTCAGGTTAGAGGTTTAATTATCAATTGGAATGTATATGTTGATTAAGAAGTTTTGATTGTAAATGCATAAGAATGTCACCTGTAAAAATGTTAAAAGCTTAGGGATAAGGATTCAGCATGTTTTCGAAGATAAAATTATTTTACTGCGGAAATGCTTAAGGGTATTGTAAAAATTAAAAGTTCAGTATCAGAGATTCAGTCTATTCTCGAAATGGAAATATAGTCGAAACACGCTCTAATGATTTGAATGGTTATGAGTTAAGAGTTGTTCTGCGTTTAAAGTGTTAAAGGTGAGTCTTGTTTTCTCATAGACGAGTTAGAGAGTGATCACTGCCCAGTAGTTCAAATAGAGAGAGCCTCTGTTATTTAGTCAGCAGATGTGGGTTCCGATTCCACCTGGGTCAAATCGACTTCCCTAACTTACTGAAGTTCTATCGATGAGTCATTATAATTCTTATCTCCGATGTGAAGAAGTTGTTTGAGTTAGAAGTAAAGATATACGAGTTTCTGTAACATTAAGTTAGTTTGTAAGTTTAGCTGATTAAGATAATGAGAATTTAATAAGTAGTTGAATAGTGAGAGTAGAGGTAATGGGATAAGAATATATTCGCCTATTGTGATGCCCGATTTTAATTATCCGATATGGCAAATCAATCAGTAGAGTCCCCACCAGTCATCACAAGCGATAACCCGACTGGAAATGATAATGGTAGTAATAATATACTGTATTAGCAGAGTTTGTCATGCTGATCGACTCTTACGGCGGTGAGAATCTTTCTTAGCGGCGTCGTTCTTTGCCCGCTTAGAAGGTATTGATAAATTAGCGAGATGGAGAAATTCGGATATTTTGGTTGTCGCGAAATCAAGATTTAAGGTTTAGCTGCATAATGTTTGAACGAATCATCCGAGCTCAATTTAGAAACAGATCATGATAAACTCAAGAAGTAGTTACAGAGAGGTTAGACATTGAGGATCCTTGGGCTGTAAGGCTCCAGAAATTTGCTGCCTGTACATAAAGTGGGCGAAGGTGTGCAGGAATATTCTGATAGAGTGAGGGCTTTAACGTGCAAATTACTTAAGGGTAATAATAATTCTGCAGGCGACTATGCCACATTCCAAGACCAGTTCAGGCTATAGCAATTTGTCGCAGGATTGTTACCGAGGCAGAAATGAATTGTACTTTCGCATAACTCTGGAAATTTTGGGAAAGCCGTTAACAGAGCGACATTAGAAGAGAGTAATGAACAACTGTATAAGCTAATATTTGCTCTGTAGAAGCAGAACGGAATACAATTCCACGCCAACTAACTCGGACACTATGCATGGGATTTATGATTTACTGAAAAATCAATTCGATGAAAACGAAATGCTGTTGCATATAAGCACGGGATTGAAGGAATTAGCCGATAGAGTGAAGGTAGTGGAGAAATCGGTTAGAGATGATAGTAGGAAGGTTAGGTTTAAGGATCCGTCTCCATACAACTTAGCGACAACCGCATATTTGTTATGAGGGAGGAAAACATTTTGCCCGTGAATGCAGAGACAGTTCAGTCCCCTACGGGAGGTCTAGTATCCCGATGAACCAAAGGAATAACACGAGCCCTAGGTATCCCTCAGCACAGTGGGAACACACAGTTGGAATCGAAATACCAGTCGTACAAGAGTTCAGGGTTCCGGTAAGTATCCTAGACAGGGTCGGACTTTCCAAAATCATCGCTACAGCAACGGTAACAGGAATAACTCCAAGACCCGTCATTTTAAACTAATAAGGAAGATGAAATCAGGACCTATTTTCCATTATTCCAGGCTCATTTCAGACGTCCATGTGGCTTCATATGCTACCATAGGTGATTATGACAATCAAGCGCCATTAATTAAAGGAATGATTGAAGATAAAGAATTCCCCGCTCTTATAGATACAGGGGCGACTGTCTCGGTAATTGGGCTAAGGTATTTTAGGAAAATTAAAACAAAATTACTCAGCAAGATATTACACATTAAGATAGGGATGAAAGGAATCTGTGGCAAGGACTTGCATTTGTTAGGAAAGTATGAAGCAGAAATCCAGCTAGCCGATTTAAGCATCCCATTTATGTGGTGGATATGGAAGTCAGTAATAAATATGATGCTATTTTCGGATACGACATTTTGAAGTTCCAGGAGTTCATAATTGACTTGGGGGCGGGAACAGTGAAGAAGAATGAGAAACAGTAATTACGGAGGCCGGAAGATAGAGACAGACCCTGATACAGTTAACATTATGAACAGAATTGGGCGAAATAATTATACTATAAACTTTCCAGTTTAGGCAATTGGAAAAGCATATACAAAAACATTAATTCCTCCTAGAACAGAAAAAGTCATTTTGGTAAATTGTACCGATGGCAAATTGAGGTAAAAAACTGTGTTTACTTAGCAAAACAGCAAACTGAAACAAAGAGAATCCGGGTAGCAAGATCCCTAAATGTTGTCAGTAATGAAGGGTTGATAAATATTAGAATAGCTAATGTTTCCCGTTACCCTGTATACGTAAATAAACATATGAAATTAGCTAGCATAGAAGTTATTGAGATGGAGCAAATACATAGCATTGACACCTCATGCGAAAGTAGCGGCCCTGTTTATCAGAAGTGGCTTCGAACTAGATCACGTTCCTCCAAAATTCAGGAAAAGACTAGAAATTGTTGAAAAACCAAGACATTTTTGACAGAGATTTAAGCGAGCTAACATGCACAACAGGAATCTGTCACGATATACACTTAGAAGAAAATAGACAAGTGAAGCAACGACCTTACAAGGTGTCCTATTCCCTACAGAAAGAGTTAGACAACCAAATGAACGAGTTGCTGAGAAACGGAATCGTTAAAGAAAGTGCTTCACCTTTTGCCTCCCCTATTGTGTTGGTGAAAAAAGGAGACTCCTCTTACAGATTTTGTGTGGATTACAGGGCCTTGAATGTAAAAACAATCAGTGATTCGTACACCCTGTTGCTGATAAACGAAATCATCGAATCCTTATCTACAACTAAATTCTTTAATGATGTCGGGTTACTGGCAGATACCTGTACACCCAAAAGACATTGAAAAGACCGCCTTTATCAGCAAAAACGTATGAATTCCAGTTCATGCCATTTACCTTAAAATGCTCACAATTCACGTTTCATAGATTATTAGATAACGTATTAATGGGTCTGAAACAAGAACAGGTATTAGTCTCCCTCGATGACATCATAGTGGCCTTTCAGACCTTTGAGCAGCACGTGAATCGATTGCAGATAGTATTTGACAGATCGCTAAAATTCAGCTTAAAATTAAAATCGAAAAAACGTCTTTAAGGAATCCTTGTCATATTTAGGTCACCTGATAACCTCAGAAGGGATACAGCCTAACCCGCGAAATTTGGAGGTTATAAAATATCTCTCAAGACCCCAGTCAGTTGGGTTGTTTTACCTATGAATGGCACTTCTTCGCACACCATGGGCTAAATGGCCAGGTCACAAGGACCCCGAAGGCTCAGAGAAGGTTGGGGAAGAGAACCCACTGGAACAGTTGTTGGGAGACAGATGGTAGCTTCCCGTCAAGGCCATCCAGCGTGTTCTTTAACGTGCACAAGGTATGGCTCTCCCGCATACGGGGCCACGGCTTAACGTCCCATACGACGGACGGCGGCCATTCTAATCCCATAGGTGTCCCCTGCTGACCGTGGGCAGGGCGGGGAATTTTGCGGAGATAAATCTCAACGCTGATCCAGCTGGGACTCGGACCTGGGAACTACAGATTACGAGCCTGGCGCGCTACCGACTGAGCCACCCCCACCCCAGTCAGTGAAGAAGGTTAGAACATTTCTTGGACTGACGGGGTATTACCGACGGTTTATTGATAGATATGCAGATATCACCCTACCGTTAATGGAGCTGATCAAGAAATACACTAAATTTAAATGGATTCCCCCCCAGTCAGAAGAAGCTTTCCAGGAATTAAAACTAAAATTGATAAATGAACCCGTTATAATCTACCGACTTCGATAAACAATTTTATTTATCCACGGATCCGTTCACTGCGGAATTCTCGAACAACCCAATTCTGAAGTAATTAGACAACTAATTGCTTACTTGAGTAGGAAACTGAAACCCCCAGAAACTAGGCATTCTACCATAGAAAATGAAGCTTTAATGATTACGTTTGCTATCCACTACATCAAACCGTATTTGTATGGGAGAAAGTTCACGGTTATACCTGATCACGCTCCCCTATCATACCTAATGAAACTGAAGGATCCCTCTAGCAGGTTCTTATATTCGCATACACTCCAGAAATATCGTAACTATCGAAACAGACAATCGCATGACCGTAACTTACCAAATTAACACGCATTCTAATGGAAATACGGAACTCAGTTAGCTCTCTGTTTTGCCAGAACTAATTAACAGCATGTGAGGAATTTACTGTATTTAGAATTGACAAAATAGGAAAAAAATCATTTAATTTTTTATGCATAAAGAGTTACTAGAACATTTTACCTAATATGGGGTGAGTCACCTTAATGCTGATGGTTACTGACAGGAGAGAAGGGTCAAAAATCTGCTGAAGTAATATTTTCATGTCCCCTTAAAAAATATGTTTCGAAAAACAGCGACTATAAGCAACATTTTTGATACCCGAGAGTAGTTGGGATTTTGTCTTTTAGACTAACCACGTGCATTTTGGAATCACAATAGATGAATTATATGTATGTATATTCAGAGGAGTAGCGAAGGACTGTGGTAGAGGGGGGGGGGGAGAAATAAAAAATTTTCCAACTCGAAAATCAAATTTTGCCAACCGAGCAAATACTGTCTCTATCACGCGTTTTTAATCTAGAGTTTCGCTCCGTGGAGGGGGGGGGGGGGGTTAAAACAATTTTCACAACTCTCCTGCATTTTGATTTGACTAACTCTACTTAATTTCACAAAACCAATCTTTCAATCTCTCCAAAATTTGCTTAGCTACTTCAAATTTTTCAAACTCCCAAAGATTTTGCCAAGTTTTCTCGATTTTGTCAACTCTCCTTAATTTCACAAAACCAATCCCAATTATCACAATTCACCCGTATTTCCAAATCGCCCCTATTTTACCAAGTGGATTCGAATTTTGCCAAAATGCCCTAGATTTTGCCAAATTTCCTCGATCTCGCCACAATTTTACAGAAAAAAAATCCCAATTTTTACATCTCGCCTGATTTTTCCAAAGTCACTCTGAATTTTGCCAACTCTCCTAGATATTGCAAAGTTGCCTCGTTTTTGCCAAATGCCATAATTTTACATAAAAAAGATTGCAATTTTTACATCTCACCTGAATTTTGTCAACTCTCTACGATTTTGCCAAGACATTCCGAATTTTGCCAACTCGCCATAATTTTACAGAAAAAAATCCCAATTTTTACATCTCACCTGAATTTTGCCAACTCGCCATAATTTTACAGAAAAAAATCCTAATTTTTACATCTCACCTGAATTTGGCCAACTTCCCACGATTTTTCCAAATCACTCCGAATTTTGCCAACTACCCAAGATTTTACCAAGTCTCTCCGAATTTTGCCAACTCCCCAAGATTTTGCCAAGTTGTCCCGATTTTGCCAACTCACTTGTATTTTACTAAATGGCTTCGAAGTTTGCCAACCGCTCTAGATTTTGCAGTCTCTCCATTTTCCAAACTGCCCTAGATTTGCCAAGTCACCTCGATTTTCACAACTCCCCTTAATTTTACAAAAAAAAATTACAAATTTTCACAACTCACCTAAATTTTACGAAGTCGCCTCGAATTCTGCCAACTCCGAGTTACTTTGGGGGGGGGGGAAGGAGACTCCCCCCATAGCTACGCCCCTGTGAATATTTGAACGTGTCCTCCCTGAACATATTGTTTAACTCAGCTTGAATGATCTCTTCACATGGATATAAGATTTAACCATTTGAGCAAACGCATTTCGCAATGGTGATGTCGCAAAATCATGTCACATTCGCAATATTGAAATTTCTTGATGTTAAAAAAGAATTACCCCTCAAACAGCTGCTTCCAGCAGAGGCTTACTTTTTTTAATTGTGTATGTAATATACTTTTGCAGATGAATATTTAAAATGTGATTTTATTAGTGTATAGATCAGGGCAGGATCTAGGAGGGGAAAAGGTTCATGGCCTCCCCATTTGAGAATGCTAGTAAAGGTTAAAAAGAGGCAAAAAGTATTAAACATATGCAAATTTCATGCATTTTTCAATATATTTTTCAATATATTTTTGAAAATTTTCAAAAATGGAGGATGAAATATTATACTGCAATATTATACTGCCCCCCCCCCTCCCTTTTTACTTTATTCTGGCTCGACTGAATTTCTTGCCCCCCCCCCCCCCACCACACACACACACTTTATTGTTTTCTAAATCCGGGCGTGGTAGAGGTCATATTAAGTAATACAAACATATACGAAATTTAAAAGAAAAAGTATGAATTTTGCAACATCACTTTTAATATTTCGCTGAAATATAAAAAAATATTATATTTCATTTGTGAATTCTATCAAGGTTAGAATTATGGAAAACAAAAAAGAGTTCAAATTTTTTTACAGTAAGATATGTTAAAGAACATAGCTTTCATGAATGACGGCGAAGAGACCAATGAGCTCATATTAATATGGCCAAAATTAATTCGCTTATTTTCGGTTTTAGTTTTAACCTCAGAATAGTAGCGAGTAATTAATTAACGCTCGAGCATTCAGTAAAGTGAGCTTTGAAAAAATAATAATTCTGTTGCGTAATTATATGTCACTGTGTATAAAATTAATCACTCCACAATAATCTCAATTATGTGAACTTTTTAAATCCTACTACAAAACTCCACTAGAAGACTTCGCCTCGAAGAGATTTCGAAGCTTTTACCACGAAGCAGTCATATACTTCGCAGCGAGGGAAAACTACTTTTCTATTTTTCGGCATAGTGTAAAGAAAAAAGTACAAGGTAGCAAGCAAATCATTCACTGCGCGATCAGGTTGAGGGCAAATTTATCTTCTACTTTGATCTTATCTGAAGGAGAAGAATGTTCGCCAAAAAAGTAAGCACAGGAAATTTCAGGTTGTATGCTTGAAATATTAATGGGGCTGAAGTTGCAGCGTAGATGGTGGCTCCGATAGAGCTCCTGCTGCGCTATTTGTCGAACCATGAGCAAAGGGAGCCTTAAATGCTCGCTTCTTGAAACGATCAACATTTACCTTCTTGAGGTAAATACAGTAATTTCTCTGTAATGTAATAAAGTCAGTGACTCCTCTGCACACTTCAGTCTAGTTTAATTACTTGAGCTTTCACATCAAAATGTGGCTTTACGTGCTGCTGAATATGCGAGTATCATAAGTTGAAAACTAATTCGAAGATCTCAGAGAGCTAATAAGAGGAAAGCAAGAGAAAACGAAATGCTGTCGATTTCGTTGTCTTCATCCGAAGATTTGAATGATTGTGTTCATTCACTGTGTTCGAAAACATTGACGAAGGCAACGAAATCGACAACAATTCGTTTTCTGTTGCTTTCCTCTTATTAGTTCTCTGAGATCTTCGAATCAGTTTTCACTTATGGGTTCTACGTCAATTCATCACAGTGTTAGACATGATTTTATTCATTTTCGACATCTTTGCGCAAATGAATTCTCTAAAGACAATAATTTAGACTGTGAAAGACTAAACATGCATGAGAAGAATTTAACTCAGAAATTAATTAAAATTTAAATATCAAGTATTATTTCGAACAATTTAAAAAATACACATTTTAAAAGTTTGCCTAATATTGAAATAATTATTACGCAATCATTGATATTAATAAAAATAATTTATTTTTTAAATATTCCACTTCGGTGCCTCCTTAAATACTGAACGAGTATTGTTGAAAATCGAGATTTAAATAGAATTGATTATGATCTTTAATTTATCATGTCACATTTTTCCATTAAATGCATATATTAGAAATTAAGTTATATTCCCATTGACATAACATGGTAATTCTCTATTTTGGTAGGGCAATTGTAGTTGGTATTTTGGGGAGCTATTTTGTACGTTGATCTATTGTTACGTGAAGGAAAAAAACTCATATATTTTATGCTCCACCTTAAAACAGAGGGTTAAGTTGTTTTACCTCCGAGCGACCCCCTGGACAGCTGTTAGCAGACAGATTGAAGCCTCCCATCAATGTTATCTAGCATGTTCTTTAATATGCACTGGGAATGGCTTTCCTGCACACTAAGGCACGGCCTTCCCAGGCCCATTGGTGTCGCCTTTCTGGCCGACCCAAAAAGAATTTTTATCTATAAAAGCAAACAATTATCTCTTAAAACAAATAAATTGCATCTCCCTTTACCCACTAAGGGTAAGGGTTAAAAATCATAAATTGAATTTCGAACAATTTACTTATAACAGTCCTGGGAAAATTACGGCCAGCCATTTCTTTTTGTCCGGCCCCAGAATTGCTGATGACAAATTAATAAATTTTGCAAAAGAGAAAAAGAACGTATGTAGGACAAGAAGTCCAACTTCGACGAAGCAAATTCTCGTTAAAATAATTAATTTTAATAAAATTATATGGTTAATGTTTCTTTTTTTTTACACTGGTTATATCATACGTTATTTATTATATATTTCTTTGGTAGTCGTATAACTTCTAAAAATATGCATTTAATGCAAAAGTGTAACTGATAATAAATTAAAGATCATAATCAAATCTATTTAAATTCTCGATTTTCAACAATATTCGTTCAGTATTCAAAGAAACACTGAAGCTGGAATATTTAACAATAAATTATTTTTATAACTATTATTAATGATTGCGTAATGATTATTTTAATATTAGGCAAACTTTTAAAATGCATATTTTATTAAATGGTTTGAAACAATCCTTGTTATGCTAGTTTCAATTAATTTCTCAGGTAAATTCTTCTGACGCATATTTAATCTTTAAAAGTCTAAATTATTGTCTCTAGAGTTCATTTGAACAATCTGCAGATGCAAAAAGTCAATAAAACCACAGGTTTTATTGACTGCGATGAAGGGATACCGTGAATGCTGCCTTTTAAAAAGAATATTAAAAGTTCTTATATTTTTAAAATACTAGCCTATACATTTATATGTAGCCAGTAATGAGCTACCAGGGAACATGCAACTTTCACCCCTCCCTCCGAGACAAAACATTTTCTATCAAGCCATAAAATAGTTGATATATATAAATATATTCACAAAGTTTCTATAATATTGGTTTGTGTCTACAAATAATCTCACTAGTAAAATACCGTATTGTTCGTATAGCACGAGATTTAATTGAAAAATTAATTATAGTTAGAATACAAATATCATGACTATACAGGGTGATTCAAAAGGTCTTGACAAACTGTAAAGGTAGGTCAAGAATACAAAAACAAACCTTTTTTACATAGGAACATATAGTTGCAAATGACACCCCAGTGTGCTAGGAGGAGTTATTTGCCAGAAATTGAGTTGGGCAGTGCGAGTCATCATCATTCGAGTCGCTGATGTTGCGGGAGAAGGATGCATCGTTACAGTAATACTGAGATGGCAGATATGCACTTAGCTTATGGGGCAGTGAATGGAAAGGGGCGAGCCGCAGTGAGATTGTATCGTGAACGGTTCCAAAACAGATGAGTGCCCATAATTAAACGTTTGCGCGTTTGCACCACAGATTGTGTGAAAATGCTTCTTTCGAAGTAAACAGCCATTGTAGTCGGGACCAAACGACGTGCACACCTGTCATGAAAGAAGTGGTCTTACATGAAGTTGAATGCAATTCAAGTACAAGTACACAAGCTATTTCGCATCACATTCCTGTACCTCAACCCACCATGTGGCGAGTATTACACGAGGAGTTGTTACACCCTTTTCACATGCAACGGGTCCAGTCATTGGAAGAAGGAGATGACCACCCGCATCTGGAATTCGCATATTGGTTTTTGCAAAAATATGTCCTTCCTGACCTACACATTAATTGATGATTGATAATTTGATTCTTCCTGACCTACACATTAATTGATGAATATGTCGCACAGCCGGTTATTTCCAGCATTGGAGGGCGGGGTGGCTCAGTCGGTAGCGCGCCAGGCTCGTAATCTGCAGTTCCCAGGTTCGAGTCCCAGATGGGTTAGCGTTGAGATTTATCTCCGCAAAATTCCCCGCCTTGCCCACGGTCAGTAGGGGACACCGATGGGCTTCGAAAGGCCGCCGTCCGTCGGATGGGACGTTAAGCCGTGGCCCCGTGTGCGGGAGAGCCATACCCTGTGCACGTTAAAGAACACGCTGGATGGCCTTGACGGGAGACTACCATCTGTCTCCCAACAGCTGTTCCAGTGGGTCCCCTCCCCCAACCTTCTCTGAGCCTTCGGGGTCCATGTGACCTGGCCATTTAGCCCATGGTGTGCAAAAAAGTGCCGCTCAGAGGTAAAACAACCCAACCCAACCCTTGTGTACGAAACCCCCGTAGCCTCTGACGCTAACCTCGTCGCAAGAATCGGTGAGGCAGCAGCACGTGTCAGCGAGAGGCCTGGCATTTTTGAATTTGTTTGCCGATCCATGTGTCGACGTTGCGAGGCATGTATTGCTGCGGATGGAAAGAACTTTGAGCACTTCCTCTGAAATTGTAAACATGATGTCTAATAAACATGTTGTTATACCTTACTTGTATTCCTTTATTTTTGATTCTTCCTTTACTTCTAGCACACTCGGGTGGAGTTTGCGGCTATAAGTTCCTATGTAAAAATGGTTTGTTTATGTATTCCTGACCTACCTTAACAGTTTGTCTAAGACCTTTTGAATCACCCTGTATATGTAGTTTCAGCAGACGATTAAAATGCCTCTGCTACTATCCATTACACAGAAAGATTTACTTGCAAATGATATATTTCGAAAGTTATTCACAGTCGCGGTTATTTAACTATCATGATTATTCGTAGTTTACGGGAGGGTTGGTGGCGGGGGTTGGCTCAGCCGGTAGCGCGCCAGGCTCGTAATCTGTAGTTTCCAGGTTCGAGTCCCAGCTTTGTCAGCATTGAGATTTATCTCAGCAAAATTCCCCGCCCTGCCCACGGTCAGTAGGGGACACCGATGGGCTTGGAAAGGCCGCCGTCCGTCGGATGGGACGTTAAGCCGTGGCCCCGTGTGCGGGAGAGCCATACCCTGTGCACGTTAAAGAACACGCTGGATGGCCTTGACGGGAGGCTACCATCTGTCTCCCAACAGTGTTCCAGTGGGTCCCCTTCGCCAACCTTCTCTGAGCCTTCGGGGTCCATGTGACCTGGCCATTTAGTCCATTGTGTGCAAAAAAGTGCCGCTCAGAGGTAAAACAACCCAACCTCATCGAACGGTGCGGGGGTCAATATTTTGCTTCATAATTTATATTTTGAAATCATAATTTTCTGCCTAAAGTTGTCATACTGGAACCACGTTTATTTTACACCGTTTGAGTAGTGCATTGGAGAATGTCTCCGGAACAATATGTCTCAAAAATTGTCGAGTTTCAAATTCAAAAATTGTAGAATTTAATTCGAAATGTTAGCAGAGGTGCTTTCGAAATGACTTCGAAGCTGTTCTCGAAAAAAAAAGCGTTTCTTGCATCAGTCGTAACTTCAATAATTATTTGCATTTGGGTGTATTTACATTATGATATACATTTATACGACGATGAACTACAATTTCTTCGGTCAAATTTTTATAAAATTTACTACGAAAAAGTATTGAATAGGTATAAAATATTTATAAATGTTACGCACGGTATAATACCCAAAATAATCAGGACAGGCAGAAGCAAACGCCAAATTAGGATTTTCAAGTGCAGAAGGAGGGAAATGCAACTTTTCGATTTTCATCGGGACCGGACAAATGTAATTTACGTTTCCCAAAAAGAGCTAAAGTATTATTGTACGTGTTTCACTCCCCCAATCCAGCTTATCATATGAGCGTTCAAACTCTTGACCAGGAACCAAAAACGTTTAGAGTCGCGGCACTTGAACAGCCCTGAGCGAACCCACTTTGCTCACTATTACTCGTGAGACTGAACGAAGGAAGGCTACAGTCAGGGATATAAATTTGTTGCTTCCATTACCCTTCCTGGAATTCTCAAAGGGGGAGAGCTGCACGCCCCTCCCATAGATCGACCCTGCATGCATACATACATACATACATATATACACATATATCCTGATTGGGTTACGAGAGTGGTGAAAGTACGCCGTACCGCAAGAAATTATTTGCCGGTACGGCGTACCGGTAAAAAAATTTTCAGTAGTGGCTCCGTTAATGATTTTCTTTACACCTAATGCTGTTTCAACCGAGCATTTAATTTTTTAAAAAGCGGATCGCTACTTTTAAGAAAAATTCCTCGATTTTTAATTACACTACTATATACCCTTTCGATACCTGCTGCTTGAAAACCGCATACTTGAGGCGCTTGAGGTTCCATTTCTGCAGAAGGGGACTGCTAATCTAAATATTTGAAGTAATGCTTTATCTCTTTGAACGATTAGCAAAAGCAGACTGGGAATAGAGAGCAGAACAAGACCGACAAAGGTGATTCCAACCAAAACCGTCCCTCGGGGAATCGTTAAGTATCCACGGACAATGCGCATCCTCCCGTAGCTGTCTGAGTTCGATCTTAATCACTACCAGATGCAGAAATGGGGAAACGGGATGATTTATCAAAGTAAGTATATGAACTAACTTAGACATTGAAATGTAATCCTTTGTAAGATGATATTTGTGGTTTTCTAATTCTCGTCTTTTTAATCTAAGAGACCTGTGTTCGAGCCCCGGGTAAGGCATGAATGTTTGCTTTGTTTTTCTGCTGAGATCTTGCTATCCTCACAGAACTTTTACTATGGCATATAAACTAACAGGTTCTTGTCAGACCTCTGTAGCAAGCAGCTGCTTCTGGTATAAATATATTTTTGATAATAATTTATATTTTGCTAAATTGAAAATTCTAACATTTCTGAGAATAACGGGAAGCAATTTAATGGGGCGATGGTGCACGTACTTCCCCAAATTTAACTAATGAGTTTGAAGTTTGGGGGGAGGGTATAAAATTTGTTAAGTTTTTTAATTAACGTAAATTCGTTGTAAAAGAGATTTTTAAAAATTAATTTTATAAATTAATCACCTTACATTACGCTACCGGAGTAGCATAATACAAAAACTAATACACGTACCTTTAATTTTATTGTCCATAAAAGCTGGTCATTATTTTTCTTAAATATAATTTTCGATTAGCACTATAATAGAGCTGCCACTTTTTGAGATTTAAAATATCCAGAGGTCGTAAAGTTGGCTTTAAGTAAATTCCGTTCGCCCCCCCCCCCAAAAAAAAAATTAATAACGATATTTTATATAGTTGATTATAAAAATAATCAGAGCAATCATTATTTTTGTTTTTCAAAATTTTATTAATTAATAAAAATTATATGTATTTTTTTTAAATTTAGATTCATACATTCAATTATCCTTGCAACCTTTTTAGAAACTTTTCGTTCTGGCTTCTGAATATATTCTAAAAATTTTGCACAATTCACATTATAATCAGTTTTCGTGCGTAACTCTGTTTCCACTCGAATCTTGTTTATTATTTTTTAAATTGAAATATAGGACCTTTTTTCGTTTTGACCTACTATATGAGTTCGAGCCGCGGATAATGCATGGATGCTTGCATTGTGTTTCTGCTGAGTTCCCTCTCATAAAAAAAAAAAAATAAATAAATACCCCCTCAAGCAGCTGCTTGCCACAGAGGTCTGACAGGAGCCTGTCAGTTTATATGCCACAGTAAAAGATCTGAGAGGATGGCAGGACCTCAGCAGAAAACATCACGAACATCCATGCCTTACCTGGGGCTCGAACCCAGGTCCCGTAGAACAGTAGCCAAGCGCGCTAACCACTCGGCCACGGGACGGCTACTCACAAGAAAATAAAAGGAATTGGGCCTTTTTTTCGTTTTGGCTTTCATAATAAATTAAAAAAAAAAACTATGTTTAGCACTTCCCTTAAAATCCAATGCTAATTTTTGGAGCTGGTTTCTCTAGTCATTTTAACGGGTTGAGCTTGGTTAAACCTGGTAATCATGTATACAATCTACGGTTTTGCACATTTCATAACCTGCGTAGGCCGTAGTAGTACAAATGGCGGCATCTCTTTGATCATTTCAAAACTGTAATTGCAGAAAACAGAAAATTGCTTTCGAAAACAGGAGATTTGATATAGATTTCAAAACATGGAGTCTCCGGATGAAAACAGGAAAGGTGGCATTCCGAATTGTAGGCGAAGTATTTATAACTTTCTTTTTTCTTGCTAAGTTGCGTAGAGAACAGAGAAGGGCAGTTGAAGCTACTTCTAGATTATAAAGGCCTTCTTGTACAAGAGTAGCACAGAACAAATAACCATGCCACTACCAGGATTCGAACCTGGATCCCAGCTGCTGCGTGTCACCGCTAGGTAACGTGATACCACTACCACCGAGGCGGCTTGTAAATTGTTATAATACTGCAAAAAAAAATTGGTATTATTGAATAGATCATGTGGTAGTTATGTGGACAGTAGTAATAACAAGTAAGATATCTTCATACTAAATTATAAAAAATAAATATATACCCCCTCAAACAGCTGCTTGCCGCAGAAGTCTGACAGGAGTCTGTCAGTTAATATACCATAGAGAATATTTGTATGGGGGGACCTCAGTAGAAAAGCAACACAAGCATCCATGCATTATCCTAGACTCGAACCAAGGTACTTTTGAAGTAGTCCACTAACCACTCGATCACGTGACTTCATATTAAATTAGTTGAATATAAATTTCTCGAAAAAAAATTGGCTAAATTGGATAATCAAAACAACTTGAAAAAAAATATCGCATTTCAAAATAGCATATACTTATATACAGACCTACTTTAATATACAGGGTGTCTCAAAAATATAGGTACAAACTTTTAGGGGAGGTAGATAACATCTAAAGGAATGAGAATTGCATAGGAACCCATAACCGGAAACGTCATGGGAAAGTGATAGCAGAGGTACAAGATCTGAAAGGACACAAGACAGTGATTAATGGGAAAACATTTATTGGACATAATTATTACAAATGGCCTACTAGATGATACATTTCATAATGTTACAGCAGATGCTCGAAGTTGACCCATAGTAGCACAAATTTTGATGCAAACGCGCAAATAAACGGTGCCCCCGGTATATATCTGTGTGAGAAGCGTTCTTGATACATTCATTGAGCGGCTCGTCCATTGCCCTCAGCTATTCCATATACTAAGTGCATGTCTGCCAGCTCCCTGTTCGAATACCTTTGCATGCTCTTCGTAAGCCGACTACCGCTCGAATGAGGAAATCCGAAATGTCCCCTCTAGCGCATTGATGAACAACCGGAAACGCCACCTATTGACTTACGGTGACGTTTCCGGTTATGGGTTCCTATGCAATTCTCATTCCTTCAGATATTATCTACCTCCCCTAAAAGTTTGTACCTATATTTTTGAGACACCCTGTATACAGGGTGAATCTGAAAAAGTGGGCAAAACCTTACGGGGTGGTAGAACGCAGCTATACGAGCAATATTCGTCATAGAATGTATGGTCGGAACGCAAGCGATGAGAAGTTAAAAGGTAGTTTTCCACTGTCACATTTAAAGAATGAACACAAGAAGGAGAGGAGATACTTCAGAAAACATTTTATTAACAGGAATGTAACCGTACACAAAGTGCATATCCGCTATTTCGTGGTTAGTATAACCAGCCATCCTCTCGGCAATCCACGGTAGAAATGCCGTTGGGTGCAAGGACCGACCCTTTTATACCATTTCCAACGCCACCTAGCGGCTCGCCGTTTGCGTTCCGACCATACATTCTATGACGAATATTGCTCGTATAGCTGCGTTCTACCACCCCATAAAGTTTTGCCCACTTTTTCAGATTCACCCTGTATATAAGTATAGACCTACTTTAATATGGTGCCTTTGGTCCAACCGGAATATAATTATAATATTGATGCACCCAGGACAATAAAAAAGCCTTTAGAGAGTCTGGATCAAAATACGAAAAATTCCCTTTTCTTCCAGAGACACGGATTAAAGGTGGACCTCCCCCCCCCCCACTTCACGGAGAGTTTCACAACTTTCCTCCTCTTGAAATGTAGCTGTCAGCTTATACAACCCTCCCCTGCCCCTTCCATTTTCTATTGAATATCTTCCTTACGGAAATAATAAAGAAGAAATCTACAAAAATATAAGATGAAAAAAAGCGTTTTCCTTTTCCTTCTTATCGGATAAATTAAATTTTTCATTTGAGATTCTCGATTTTGGGGCACTACTTAGATGAAATGCCCCCATATATTCTTCATTCTGAATGACTTGTAGTAGCCACTCCTTCTAAGGCAGGAATATTTTTTATGAATTTTAAATGTTACTTTGTCCTCCCTAGCCGTTTTAAAAACTAGTGGTCTGCTTCGTCATCTCCTAAACATATGAGGGTTCTAAACAGACATATATTCAGAGTATACATACAGAGAAAGTATGCACACTCCGCAATTCTATTACTTTATCTCCTACCTACCTCGCTGCTCTGAAATTTAGCTTTAGGCCCTTGAAAAAAAATATATTGTGGCTCAGTCTTGTCGCCAAGATACTATAGAGGAATACAATTTTTGTTTCAGGACAGTTACTTTGTTTATAGAGTTTGAAGAGAAAACTTCAGATTGTCGAAATTTTTTCCTTTGTGAGTAACAATATTCCAGTGGGTTTTTGTTTGATGTCAAATATGAATATAAATGATTTTGAAAAATCTCTGACTCATAATTCGTACCTGTAGTCTGAGACTTTTGACATCCGAAAAAGTCCCATAATCAAGATAATTACAATGAATCCTTATATTCCATCAGTAGATTCCAGTTTCGACTTTTATAACCACTATCATTTTCACGAAATTCAGTATATTTGTTAGTACTGACCTGCAGCATGCCAACAGTGTCGTCTGTAAAAAAGAAATTTAAAATAATGGATAATTAATGATAACGAAGCTAGTTCATGAATAAGGCCCACAGAGGATTCAAAATTATTAACAAAAACTGCGTCGTCGTTAACCGGCATTTGTAAAATATATTGAGTTGTAATAATCGACCTGGTGATCAAGTGTTTGCACGCTTCGTTTCAAATATATGAGATCTGGGTTCAGGACCCTATAGTTATGAATTTTCTTTCTCGCATTGGCTTTCTGCTGAGATCTTATCTTCATAACTGGTCTTCTGACATCTTAAATTGACATGTTATTATCAGACCTGGGAGAAAACAGCTATTTGAGGGATGTTAAAAAATTAATCAACTAATAATTTAATTCTCTATTGCTTTTTTCATTTTATACATCCCTTGGAATTTAACCTTCGGTGTCGCAGTTATAGTATTTGTACACATACTAGATACGTCAAGCCGTTTCGGATCCCGAAATATCAGAATTATAATAATTAAATAAAAATATTATGATTATCAACTTCTGATAAAGATTATTATCAATTTTTTAATTGCACCAATAATTTTGTATTAAAAATAATGCTAAAGCGTGATTTGGGTTTTACCTTGACGAACAATGGCTGAAGAATTGAACGAGAAAGTCCAGCTGTTTTGCATTATATGCAAGCGAAGTTACTTGAAGTTGATGCTCCCTTTCTTGGAAGTTTTCATTTGTCGGAGAGGATTAAGGGTAGGGGAGAACAGAAAGAATTCTTCCTGGTCCATTAGAAGACTGGGGTTGTGGCTGATCAATTAGAGCTTCCCCTTAAGGGGGAAAGGAAGCAAGCATGAGATAAGGAGGCTTTGGGATGCAATGGTCTTTTGCATATCGGGCTGAAATGGTAACTAAAGGGTAAAAGCATGAACGCACGACCAACCCTTGGCCAACGTAATATTTTAATTCTATGGTGTTAGGGTTGCTGAATCGCGAAATATTTTTCATTAAGGTGAAAACAAGCGCATGCAAAGTTAAGCGTGCCAACAAATACAGTATATCTATCATGTGTAGAGGTAAAATGCAAATATGGCCTGCAGAATTTTTTTTATACTGCAGATATGGCCAACCTATGGTACCAGTGACTAGAGTGAAAGCTAGATGATTTTGTTTGGCACTCATGAGTGCTTAGAAAAATCGTCTCGCGTCATTTTTTGGCAACAGTCACACTTTTCCTACCGCATTTTTGATTCGCGAACACTGCAATTTTGCATATATTGTCGGGATATTACAGAAGTGAAATTTCCGTACTTCTTGTAATCATTGATTAAACTTTATCAATTTTAAAGGTTAGTCAGAATCTTCAATAAAGGCCATCCAAAAAAAATGCTATATTTGGGATTTGTGTTTAGATTATGCAAGTTGAGTGATCATAATTACACTATCAGTCAAAAGTTTATTTTTCTTTCTAAAAATTGCGTTAAGTACTAAAATAATTTTAAAAACATCTACATATTATATTTTTTCAATACGGCGGAAATCCAAGAATAGAACAGAATTAGTATTTAGGTATAATATTTTTTCACATTAAAATTACATAATCATTCGTTATTTGCGGAACACATAGAGTGAAAGACAAAATACAGGGACACTGTACTTTCGCCGCAACACAGTCATTATTACCCTATAATATGACTTCAATGGAGTGTACGCCTGCGTGTGATTTTCCACGTAGCTATACTTTGAGGCGTACCAGTAAGAAGTGAAGTCTACTTTCACCACTGGTTACGAGTGTTCATCCGGACTGCGATTTTTTTTAAGAAGGAAGGTACTTCCCTACACAAAGGACGGAAATAACCTAGAAGCTATTTTAGGCTTGTCCTGGTTTCTCATACAACATACAAACACTTACATAAGGACATGCTCCACTGGTCTTAGTAGTCAGGTACGCCAACCACTAGAACAGGTAGGGTAAATTTCCATTTGGCCACTGTACACCAATTCTTGTCAAGTCCTGCTTGAATCTATCTGCCCACAGCATCCTAGGTCTTACCTTTTTTATGAGAACTTTAGGCACACTGTTCATATCCAGAGGTGTCTATCCAGGTGGTGCAGCTGCACAAGGGCCCTGAGCTCAGGTGTGCCCAAAAGAATAAAAGCCAAGTAAATTTACTTTTTGCAATATATACCGTATATTTCCGCAGATAAGACGAGGTATAAATTTTCGTCAAAGTTTTATAGTTTTAGCATATATCTGTCCTATAAGACGACCCCAAACTATCAACGGCCTATGAATTTAGTTTAGATCGGCGATCATCATCTGGATAATAATACTGTATAGCGTATACGGAATATTGTTCTATTCGCAAACATTCGCACTGATTCGGGCATTCGGGTAATGACCTTGACTATTCACAAAAGCGTCGTATGGGCTATTCTATTTTGTGGACATACCCTACTCTGTACTAGTAAATAATTACGGTTTGTCCGTTTTTTCCCTCAGTAGCTCAATAAACATAACTTTTAATATTTATTTTGTTTTAGTATTGTTTTACTATTACAATGTAATGTATTATCTACTATTACAATGTAATGTATTATCATATAGCGTATTTAAATAATATGATAGATTTTTCCATAAGTTGTAGAAATAATGGTTTCAATTTATATAAATTTCAATCTAATTTTTTTTGTATCTGTCCTATCAGATGATCCGGATTTTGGGGGCCTTTTTTTATGATTCAACTATCGTCTTATCTGCGGAAATATACGGTATATATCAGCTGTAACAACGAAATAGCAAAGATCGATTAAGCAGCACAAGCGGTGTTCAAAAAACAGGATTTAAAAAATATTTAAATTTAAAAAATACCTATCTTCCTATAATATGCACCCTAAAAAGTAGAAAATAAAACTAAAGAATATCGATGCCGCAATCAGTCACTGAGTTCGTATTCACTTCAAAATAAGACAGAGCGTCGGCAATCTTGTAGAGTAGGCACCGATCTTCCTTTTAAGTGAATATGAATTCAGTGACTAATTTCACCATCGATATACTTTAGTTTTATTTTCTACTTTTTAGGGCGCATATTAGAGAAATATAGGCATTTTTTAAATTTCTTAATTTATTTTTTCTTTCTCTTTAAAAACACCTACCTTCAGAAACTTTAATTTGATATATGACTCATAAACATCGACACATTTTTCATCTCTTCGTCGAATTTTAGGTAGCCCATGACAGTCACATTTTTTAATTTGAGATATGACTCGTTAAGATCAAATCCCGCGAATTTCGCCCTCCCCCCGCGCTTTTATCAGGAGGGTATAATGGTGGGGACAAAATTCGAAATAATTTATGACTGTTATCAAAAATTTTACCTGTGCAAAATATACTAGTATCGTCTGCAAATAATATCAGAGAAGACTCATTCGAAATGCTTATAACAGGAGAAAAAATAGTGGTCCTAGATGAGCCTTGAGGCACACCACTTTTAAGGCTACATAGTGTCTGTGATACATTTTAAGTAACAACTTGTTTTCTATTGGATAAGTAATTTTCAAACCATTTGTAAAAAATGCTCGAATTTTTTGTGTCATACACCCTAGTCATGGGATATCTTTCTTTCAGATTATCACTTTTTTCAACACTTAATAATCTGCGTGGACAAGAGTTTAAGAACGACAGAAGATGTAGAGGTCGCTATAGAAACTTTCTTCTGTTCCAAAAACATGGATTTCCATAGAAGAGGTATTTATAAGCTAGTTTCAAGATGGGGGAAAAAGGTGATTGAATCAAATGGAAACAAGCAGGACTCGCATAAAATTATTTAATGCGAGTCCTGCTGTCTGTGACCCGCCACTTTCATACTTCCCAAGTTTCACGATACAGCCTCTTACGCTTCAGTCTTCAATTACGGATCAAGCACAATGAAAGGGCTACGGAAAGGCAATGGGACAGAAAACTAAAAGTTATAACAGTAACAGGAGCAGAGGAAAATGAAAGGGAAAGAAATTAAGGCAGAGTCACACTTATTCTATCAAAGCATCTTGGGGCAAGGGGTTGCAGCTCACAAGGCTCGTAATTTGCAGTTAGTAGGTTAAAGTCCCAAATGTGCTTAAGTTCAGAAATTTATGCTCTAACTCCCGTTCTGCCCTCGGTGGAAAATAGGGCACCGTTGGGCTTGAAAAGGTTGCCATCCGTCAGATGGGACGTTAAATTGGTGCATAGAGTATCTCTCTCCTTGTGCAGGAGATACATGCACTGTGAACGTTAAAAAACGCGCTGGATGGCCTTGACGGGAGATCTAGTACTGTCCAATGGATCCCTTTGAGCAACCTTCTCAGAACTCTTTGGGTCCTTGATCTGGCCATTTAGTGCGCTATGTGCACAAAAGTGTAGGTCACAGGTAAAACAACCCAATCCAACCAAAGCACTGAGCATTAACTAACTGTAACACATATCACTGTGCACGTAAAGAATCCACGCTCATTTTGCAGCACATGTTCATTTTTGTAACTGATCTTTGAAAATCCAGCTACAAATGGATAGTGACATGCTTGGCTTGTACATGTTATTTGCCAGCGATGCAGCACTTTCGACCAACATTCCTGCCACTTCAAGTTTTCGCTATCATTCCTTGCGTCAGTTATTTCATTCTGCTTCTTCATCATTCAGATACATTCCTCAGGTACACCGCCAGCGTTTCATTTCTCGTCCACTCAAAGTTGGATTTCACATCGAAAAAAAGATCATTATATGAACTATACTAAATATTATATTAGTACCGAGATCCATGCCATCCTATATTCCATGTATTCCCACTTTGCTCATTCTCTACAATCTACTAACCTTCTCAAACGACTATACTTTGAACGATGTGCAGCTGAAGTGACAAATAGAACACGGAAATGTTTCGGGAGAGGAAAACGAATTGTCGTCTGCAATGATCTCCCTTAACTGCAGAGAGCCATCAGGTGTGCAATTGAGATTGCTTCAAGAAGAGTTGGGTTGAGTTGTTTTAACTCTGAGGGCACTGTTTTGAACACAATGGGCTAAATGGTCAGGTCACAAGAACCCGAGGGCTCAGAGAAAAGGATCTATTGGACAGCTATTAGGAGATAGATGGTAGTCTCCCGTCAATGCCATCCAGCATGTTCTTTAACGTGCATAGTGTATGGCTCTCCCGCACTCGAAGCCATGGCTTAACATCCCGTCCGACGGACGGCGGGCTTTCCAAACCGATCGAAGGCAGAGTGGAGAGTTTAGTAGAGATAAATCTCAATGCTGGCCCAGCTAGGACTCGAACCTGGTAACTGCAGATTACGAGCCTGACGCAGTACCGGCTGAGCAACCCCGCCCCTTTTCCAGAAGAGTGTTCCTCGACTTGTTTGTGCTATGTACTCCATAATTAAGATACTTTGCACCATAGCTCCCTAATTTATTAGTTTTCGAACCCTATTACTTATGAGGCGTGGCCTTTTTGCAGCTAATCTACAATAAATATCAGTATCGTCCTTTAGACTCAACTTAGAAAATCGCATAACCTCTGATGCAAGAAAATAAACGATCATATGTTCATATTAAATGAAATTGCATCCATTTCTAAAGGAAATATGCATACAGTCCGCTATTACCGAATATATTTCCCGTATCTTCTAATAAGAGTTTGCAAATCACCAGCTGAGAATCACTTTTTTCAAATAACACGCATTTTCCTGCTGTGTGCTGAAAAGTAACTCTGGTGTTCAACGATATCGTACATCAGATGCAGTCAGCAAGAAACATTTCACTTTACTCCATTCTCTTTTTATTGGAAGGGATGAATTTTGTTCACGATCTGTTGAAGATTAGATTGTCTTTACTTCATAAAAAAAAGATCATGTTTGAACAGACTTTTGATAGATGGTTGCACATTCCCTTTTCTTACGACGAAAAGTACGAGTTGCATTTTAGCTTTATCTCTGAGCAGGAATACTGGAGCAAAGAGCGAAACTTTTGCCTTTATTATCATGGGGAACAATGGCAAAACCGAAATTATCTTCACAATCCGAATTTATTCCCTCACACCTATTTGGTATTCTTTCCTGCAAGTAAATGGCAGACATTCGATTCCCTGTCATGAAAAAGTAGGCTCTTTATCGGTACATGGGAGGTGCTGTCCAGTGACGAGAGTGTGACAAATAGGTGACAAGATGACGCTTTGGGAAATCACTAATCGGCTTTTGTTGTGAGAAGTTAAAACCGAATTAATCCGTCAATCAGGAAAGAGAGGAAACAAAAGAGCACGGTAGGGGAAAAAAAGGTGCCCAGTTTTAGTGGAATTCCCGCGGTGCGAGGTCACTGCCCGGGGTCGGCCTACGGCCCGCCACCAAAGCCATGTAGTCTTTGTGTAAACGATCCTTTTCTTTTTGCTTCCATTTGATGCAGGCCATTCCATGAAGGCATTGAACAGGGATCACGGCAGCTGGAAAAAAGGGGGAAGTCACGCCCTTCGCTAATGTGCTCACTCTGCCACATGGGTTCTTTTCTTTCATCAGCGCTGGATCAGAAAAAAAGAGGGCGATCAAATCACACACACGGAAGTTGTTGAGAATGGTATCTCAATAATTTCTCCGTTGCAACACAAACTAATCGAAAATCTGTATTAAAATTCAATTTCCATTATGTGATTTGTGGTATTGATCTTTTACGATTTTATTTGATGCCAAACAATTGATGGACCAAACGCCAAAGACCCGGTCGGTAGGAAAATAAAGTTCTTCGTGCTGGGAATTGCAATTGAGTCATTCATCGTAAAGTTTACCTGGGAAATATATATTATCTGAAATTTAACCAAATATTGTGTATTTTAACTTTCAGTTGTTCCGATGTACATACAATACGTCTGACAAAAGGTTGTCAATATAAACGTCATAGAGAAGACTTGCATAGGTGAGACCTCAGCAGATAGACCAGATGAGAAAAAAAGAACTGCATAAGGAAATGTATTGGAAAAGATGTCCATCCTCGTAAATTCTATGGAGTTGCTATATTTATCACTACCCTGGTCGGGAATAAAATTCCACCATTCCATATTAGTCCTCACAAGTCGATGCCACGAATCTTAACGAAGTACAATGGTGTTCAAACATTAAGGATGAACTAAAACACTTGAATAATTCCAAAATGCTAGAGGGTTTCCATTTTAACAAAAAAAATTATATTTTAATCAGACAATTTCTTTACTTGAATGAAATATGGTGGGCTTGTTCTACTTATTGGAAAACTTTTATAACCCAAATTTCATTTTTTAAAACAAATGGACTGCGGAAAATAGTGATTTAAAAAACAGAAAAGGAAAAATTTTTTTGTAAACTACATATTTACCTGCAATTTGAATTTTTTTAATCTGTCTTCCTATGTGCGCCTAAAAAGGTAATAAAGAAATCTAAATAGAGGCGACCCCGCACTTACCACCTAATTGGTTCTGGAGAGGCGTCATAGGTGAACCTGTCGCAAGTCGAACACTTATTCCCATATGACATTTTTAAGAAGTATAAATATAAAGCAAAGAAGCACGTTTATAATATTAGTCTTACTGGGCGACTCTTCAAAACTTCATAAATCTTCACTACAAAATTCGGATAGCCACAAATAAAAACTTTAAAAGTAAGGGATTTAAGAGAGAAAATTATAATATACTCTATATCATTATTTAAATGTAGCTAGCGCACTTGGCTATTGATCTAAGGGACCTGGGTTCGAGCCCCGGACAAGGCATGGACGTTTGTATTGTTTTTCTTCTGAGGTCCTCTCCTCACAAACCTACTATGGCATATTAACTGACAGGCTCCTGTCAGACCTCTGTGGCAAGCAGCTGCTTGAAAGGATATTTATTATTTTACTTTTTATTTAAACCTCGGTTCCACATATAAAAAAAGAACATAAATAAATGATCCCTCTGGGATAATAACAATAACGGAAAATTAAAAAAAAATAAAGCCACCAAATTAAAAAAAACAACAAAGATAAAATAAAAAAGAGAAAAAGATGAGGGAAGAATATTTCATAGTGTATAATAAACCTCACTTCATAAGCATTCACCTAACACAACTCGGTATAAGGGCTAGGATTTTCGGTAAAATAGCGAACTGTCTACAAACAATCCAATGTTTGGAGGAAGGAGAGGGAGCGAAAATGTAGGGGTATGATATTTTATATCCTATGGTAATATCCCCTACATAAACTTTCATTTGACACATAACTAGTTACGATCGGCAACCAGTATATGGAAGACAAAAATAAACATTTTCTAACAATAAAGATTATCCTTCCCTAACGAAAAAATATTTGCAATATTTTTGTTCGGGCAGAAGGGAGAAAAATGTAAAGATTTTATATGACACTTTATTCCTCACCTCATAAATTTTCACGATGCAAAACCCGTTACGATCGCTTCTTGAATTGGAAAGCTGAAAAAAATAGCTACTTTGAAAAATTCATTGACAAACTGTACGCGAAAGTACATGCGTAAACAAAGGTTTCTACTGTTAAAATATTTCTGCATTAAGAAGTACCTACTTAGTAATTATGTTGATATCTTTGTGTTCTAGATGTGACACAGTTCACATAGCCACACAAATCTAGCCAGAAAAATGTAAAAGGGTTGACCAAGAGGCTGAATTTCAAATGCAGTATAACATTTTCCTCTCCGTTTTACAGTTCTTTAAAAATTTCTTAACACATGAAATATAAGAGTTTAATAATTTTTTGCCTCTATTACTCTTACTTAGCATTCTGAAAGGGAGGCCATGGCCCCCTTGCCGCCCTCTAGATCCGGCCCAGCAACCAACGATTATACAACGGAAGATCATGCAACAGGTGTGGTAAATAATGGCATAGGATGAAAGCATAACTGTAATGGTGTACCGATAAAACCAAAGTACAAGAGGAGCAAGTACTACAGTATGAACGAGATATGTCGCACAAAAACAGAATGTCGTTAGCTATCTTAATACAGAATAAAATACTCCAAAGAGAAATAAATCTTCAACTCAACCAACAATTATTTGAAGTTCTGGCTACACAAGCAGACTGGAAACTCACAAGTCCCAATAATAATTATTAAAAACATCTGAAAAAAATTATCACTGACGAGGCTGGAATCGAACCCGCAACTCTCTACATACATGCCAGAGCGCTCTACCCTTAAACCACGCATCAGACGCTAAATCTTCCAGAATAAGACCTATAAATCTTTCACTGAGATGTGGCGGACTGCGCCATCTATACTTCAACAGAGACAACTTTTTTTCAATTGCTGCTAATGATTTACATGTTAATGAGGAGGAAAATCACGTTTAGGCGTTTATTATTAAAAATCCATGGTTTAAGAGTAGATCTCTCAGGCATGTATCTAGAGAGTTGCGGGTTCGATTCCCGCCGCGTCAGCGATAATTTTTTTTTTCAGATGTGTTTAATAATTGTTGAAGTCTATTTCTACAGGTAATTTGTGTATTTACTATGGGTGGATTTTTAATAATAAACGCCTAAGCGTGATTGACCTTCTCATTAACATCTAAATCATTAGCAACAATTGGAAAAAGTTGCCTCTCCTGAAGTATAGATGGCGCAAGGCCCGCCACATCTCAGTGAAAGATTTATAGGTCTTATTCCGGAGGATTTTAGCGTCTAATGCGTGGTTTAAAGGTATAGCGCTTTGGTATGCATCTAAAGAGTTACGGGTTCGATTCCCGCTGCGTCGGCGAAAACTTTTTTCAGATGTTTTTAATAATTGTTGAAGTCTATTCTACAGGTAATCTGTGAATTTACTATGGATGAATTCCCAATAATAATGTTTATAATACTAATAACTCAATTCAGAGAGAATACTTAAAAGATATGTTGGAATAATGACCTAAATCTCATCATCTGTAGGGATTTCAATGCACATATTCCCCTATGGGGCTCACACAAGTCAGTCACACAGAACAACTGCTCCTCTACATTCCACAGGTTTGGAGTCCAGTAGTCAGCTATACATCTGACTTTGATTGATTCGAATTTGCATTTCAAATTCAAATGTGGGACACTACCTGACACCATGGGAAGTGACCACTTCCCAATATTGAGCACTTCCTGGTATCAACGAATTTCAAAATAACATAAGAAACATCAATATCACCAAGTGGAATAAATTTTATGAAGACTAGGAATTTAATATCTCAGATAATGTTAGCCTCACCTATGAAAACTTAGAAGAAATTCGGAAAACAAAAACACACTCTGAACACTTCCAAAAACATATGTCATGTCAATAAACCTAGTGAGACCAAAATATAATTGCAATAAGGAGAAGAAAGTTAAGATCTAGAATTTTGTTAACATCATAGATTCCAAGTATACAAATGCAAAAGTTAAAAAGACTCAAAATGACAAAAGTAGCTGGAAAACCTTTACCTCTGACCTTACTTCCCACCGAGTTCCAAAATTTGGAGAATGGCACATATTCCTTTACGAAAAAAAAAAACTCCAGAAGTATCCAACCAATTTCTTGAACACTTCTTCCCTAATAATCAGAATAAAGATAGTGCCATCCTTCAAGAACTTGAAGAAAGTGAAACTACACAGTTTTTAATTCTATATTTAAGAAACATGACCTTACAGTAAACCTTTCACTGTGTCCGAACTATTGCATGACATCCAGAGCTTATTTTTTTTCCTTATGAGTTCACGAACAGCAGCAATGAATGGTTCTCTCGTTCACAGCCTCCTCCGGTCTTCCTGCATGAGGGAGGTCTTCGAAGCTCTGTCATTCTCTGAATTTGAGCATCCGTCCTGTAACAGAACCATATGAACAGGCATAATCTCGATATACTTGTGATAAATCGCCATGAATTTTTTTCGCGTCGTCGCCAAACTGCATCCTTGTGAAAATGTAAAATCTTTCCGTCTTTAGTAGGCTTCATAGCAACAATACACGGATTTCGCAAACCGTCTTTACGCGCCCCAGAGAAGACAGAAAAGATGATACAGTCTTTGTTTTTAACACGTAATGATAAGTTTAGGAAAGCTTTCAAACAAGTCGTAGTTCTTTAACTTCAGAGGAACGAGTGCAAATCTACAGACATGTGTCAAGAACTTTTTGAACGCCGTCTGTTGCTCAAGACAGACATGTCTGGAGAACAAAATTACACAGTCCGATAGGACCCATGGTTGCATGAGAATTTTGTAACTATGTATGTAGTGTAAAAACACCAGATACGTTTTTCCAGCCAACCTATCTGGCAGCAGATATGGCCCAATAATATGCTTACCCAATATCATCACATGTTTACGCACCTGATGTTGTTGTGGGTTGGTGACGTGGATTGGAGTGTGACCACACTTGGGTATTGCGGCAGTTTCATTCGTCCACAATATGTGTCTGATTAAACGCTCATCTGACTCATGCGCAATAGCCATTCACAATACACAGCGTGGCATTGAAAGTCACCAGACTGCAGACCCTGCACTCATGTGAAATGGAATGGGTGAAAGCCTTCCTGCTACAGAATTCTGTGGATGGTGTTAAGGTATACTTTAAGGTGCCTGTCCAGCAGTCGTGTACTATGCTCTGGGTGTGCAGAAATCTTCCCCAGTATGGCTTTCTGCAGTGGTGTCATCTGCACACTGGTTACCCGACCTATGTCACAAAGACTCGTAGCAGGGAGCCATTTCCAGTGTCTCTGAGGTGATCATCCACCTGGAGGATAACGTTGGCATCAAGATGACAATGCACTGGGTAATGATGGGAATACTCACTAGAAGTGTCCAAGACATTCCCACGACACTCCCCGAAGAGAAGGTACATGTCACAGCACTCTCGAATAGAACACATGGTGCGTTCAAACGTACAGACATTACTCAGCTGGGGGCGCAACATCTCTTTATACCAGCCACAGGATGCACGTCAACCTAATTTTAGTAGGAACCTAATTTTCATATGTCAGTCACATGAACTCTTGCAGAGAATGACACTGCAGATAAGGTCGTGCATTTCGCAAACTCAGCGATCATGGGTTCACCGGAACATTCAGTTGGTTGTAAGAAGATGTGATGTCATTAATCTCTATTCTCATTTTATTCGTAAATTATCGTTCACACAAGCATAGTTCTTTGGACATATTTGATACCCTCACGAAGATTAATATCGCCATGCAGAATTTATATGAATATTCAGGGACATCCTGCATAAATATAATGCATTCTTAACACGTATAGAAACATTGCAGATGCATGTACTCGATTCTGGTATTTTGCCCGGCTATTTGGCCATTACACAACCTCTTGTCCATGGCAGCCAATGGTGCAGCCATACGTGTTGGTCTCTAGTAATATATACGACTCTGTGGATCTCCTTTTACTGTGTGGTTACCTGAAGGATATGGTGTATAGTAAAAAACTACTACTCCAAGAACTTAGGCATTTATCCCGGTAGAAACTTTTGAACACATTTCTCAGTCAATTCTTCACTGCCTGAACATTTGCCTAGATGTTAACAGAACTTTGCTTATCTACTGTAATTTATTGTGTACCAAACCTTGTTTCATTCAATTACTCGTGTTTTCTTCATTAATATACTATATTCGCTTATGAAATGTGTATACACTTTTTGAGACACCCAATATATGAGATAATAATGTATGGAAATTTGTTTAGAACAACAGATAGAAATTTTCTCTCATACAGGAAGTAAATTTGGTTTAATTATTACATTTCATTTAAATACTAGTCAAGTTTTTTTGTTTACCTAACTTTTCAGCAGTGCTGATCTAAAACTGAAGTCAAGAGCCTTTTCCTCTTTCGTAATCAAAAATTTAAAGAGATTTTCTCGTCTTCCGACTTCATTGATCCCGAACTCCCGATTTCCAGTTTCGATTTCCGCCCTCACAAAAAATGATCTTACCCAGGCTCTGCCCTCGACAAGAAAATAGGATGCGATGGGTGCTGATTACAAGTTCAGATGCTAAATATAGGAATGTACATAATCTTCAGGCAGACGTAGATTTCAGGTGTAGAGTTTAGTTCTTTATACATGTCTATCCTGAGCAACAGCTACTGTATTTCGCAGTGTAGGCAACTGAAATAACGTTCCATTCGACATTGTCACATCAACGTAGTCTCTCTCTCTGCATAAGATGCCATTTAAACAGCCAAGTCTTCGTCTGAACAATGAAGTCTCCATCTAACCAAACAATTCACCACCCATGTGAGCCTAATATATCCCTTTCACCAATTATTATCTTCTAATGCTTCCTTCATGTTAAAAAAAAAACTCTATAAAACTACCTGAAAACTAGATGTCACACTGAATCGTTATCGATTTGAAACACCAAACGCCCCCATTGGGAACATTGATTGGTTGTTTGGTTGTTTGGGGTTTTATGGCGCAACGACAGCTAAGACCATATTGCACCAAACAACGGTAAATAAAAAGATAAAAGTCATCAAATTCACAACCAAAGTTAAAAAAACCACACAAATAAGACAAAAGTAACGAAAATCGAAAACACAAGAAAGAAAGTGTGTAATTAGCAACGTAGATAAAACCAGAGTAGAAAGGTCAACAAGGGTAAAACAGAATAAAAAACAAGGGATATATAGGACCCATAAAAGCAACAAGTCTAAAATTAAAAGGGTAAATATATCACAAACGAGTACAATACCCGGTAAAATGTAAATCGAAAACAGGTATTAAAAGTCATCAAAGATGTCCGAGTGTAAAGGGTTCGGGTGTAAAATCATGAAAATAAATAAAAAAAACGTCTGTCAAGGTTAAAAGAGGGTCAATGGATTAAAATGTTTAATAGTTAAAATGGTGTCACAAAATTGCCATTTAGGTTCGTCGTCCGCCTGAAGAAGAAATGAATGTGTAATATACGAATGACTTAAGCAGAACTGAGCAAGTACAACTTTTTCCTTGAGATTCCTGCAAAAACATGACTGCTACTCTTTGACAATGGGCTTGATCTCGAAAAGTTGTTTGCAATCTGTTCTGACCAAGATCACTGCTGCCGTGACCGGAGCTTGGCGGAAAAATACTGCCGAAAGTCCACATATGGAACCAGCAGTGGAGAGTCGAACAAGGGCGCGGCCGACAGCAAAAACGTCTGCCAAGTCATTGCCCTTGATCCCGACGTAACCGGACACCCAAGAGAAGGGAAACACTAGTTTCCTTCTCAATATTTATATAATCAAACCGCATAATATCAAAAATGATGCGCAAACATCTGGAATTAAAAGCATGTAGTGTTCTGCTACCTAATTACAGAGGATTCATGTCACACTACGATAAAAACTTTAGAGTTACATAACCTAATTTCACATACCTAAATATTTACATAACCTTTAGAGTTATATAACCTAATTTCACATACCTAAATATTTACATAACCTAATTTTAGACTTTAGGTGTATAAAAACATTTTTCCACAGATTTTTAATTAAACGTTTCAGTGACACAAAAATAGTGCCAGTTCCTCTGTTTACCTCATGTCCCACAATGCCAGTATTTGTCATATAGCTCTGAAACTAAATTGAAAAATATTGCTGAAGGGTACGGCCATTCAACGTAACCGGGTTGGGTTGTTTTCCCTCAGAGCGAGACTTTTTTGCACACCATGAGCTAAATGGCCAGGTCACAAGGACCCCGAAGGCTCAGAGAAGATTGGGGGAAGGGACCCACTGGAACAGCTGTTGGGAGACAGATGGTAGCTTCCCGTCAAGGCCATCCAGCGTGTTCTTTAACGTGCACAGGGTATGACTCTCCCGCACACGGGGTCATGGCTTAAAATCCCATCCGACGGACGGCGTCCCCTACTGACCATGGGCAGGGCGGGGAGTTTTGTGGAGATAAGCCTCAACGCTGACCCAGCTGGGACTCGAACCTGGGAACTGCAGATTACGAGCCTGGTGCGCTACCGACTGAGCCCCCCCGGCCCCCCAACATAACTGGAACATCCCCATTATGTCCAATGTTCATCATATTTCTTTTTTATTAGCTGTTACATTTCATCAATTATTTAATCATTTTGCCCTTAGGTTTCGTCAAAATTGGAAAATAAAATAATTCAGTAGTTCCTATCAAGGGCCGGATATAGGCAAGGGGCCATGCCCTGCCTCTTTGGTAATGCTGGTAAAAGCAATGGAGGCAAAAAAATTTATTAAACTAGTGGATATTTCAAGCATTGTTCACGAAATTTTTTAAATACCTCTAAAACAATTATTTGTTTATCTGGGCGTTTGTTATATTTTTTATCTTAAATTTCATTTCGTTCCGAGATTTACACCAAAATAACAAAATACTCTGAATGATTCTTCCTTTGGTAGCTGTCGAATTCCCTAACACATCTTGCTTTGTGAAATACGTAATAATAGCAAATCTCGCACGGCCGTAGTTTGAGCAGAAAATGCCCAAATTTAACTTCGCTATATTCTGATAAGTAATGTAAACACTCTTTCACAACAGGCTGAAAATAAATTTTGGCGAAATTTCTAGAGGAGCGAAGAATTTCATTTCTTGAAGTAGTCAATTGTTTTTACGTGGGGCCATAAGTTTAATAACACTAGACAACAAATTGAAACTTTTTTATAACTGGTCAAATAGGATGTTTTTAACAAATTTTCGGGTGCTGAAATATATGGATGTGAAAAATCTGCAGCATATGGTATTTTTTTTTAAAAATTACGGATTGATATATTTCAAATTTCAATGAATATGCATATTTGGGAAATGAAAATAAAAGTGACTATTTCATTAAATTGCAACTTAAACTCATTAATTAATTACATGATTACAGTGAAAAAAAAATTGGAACATCATAGTTATAGACCACTGAATATAAAGTAACAAATTAAATAATATTGAAAAGCAAAATAAGAAATCATCGGTAAGATTCTTTTGTACTTACAAGAAGTTCATTTTTATCTTTTATGTGCTGAGGTATCTTCTTTCTGCGAAAACCAGCAGTAGTCACCCATCATTGCTGGGTCCCACCCGCCTTGGTATCTCTCCTCCATGGTTCGGATATCCTGGTGAAATCTTTCCCCTTTCTCATCACTGACAGCTCCTAAGTTTTTGGGATCTTATCTTCTTTTTCTGAGTCGGAGAGATGCGAGTGCATGAAATGGATCTTCAAAGACATTCGGCAGCCAAGATTTTCATAGCTTTTAAGATCTTGAATGAGCTGATGGTAGTTTTCCTCTTTGCGATTCCCCAGAAAACTCTGGACTACAGACGTGAAGGATTTCCATGCAACGCACTCTTCATATTCAGTTTTTTCTTCGAAGACAGTATCATTCAGTAGCTTCCTGATCTGAGGACCAACAAAGATCCCTTCTTTGAGTTTGGCATCACTTAGTTTTGGAAATTTTTCTTTCAAGTGCAAAAACCCGTTACCAGTTTGTCCATAGCTTTTACAAAGTTTTTCATAAGTCCCAGTTTGATGTGTTATGGTGGGAGCAGAACATCAGAGGGGTCAACTAGAGGCTTATTACTCACATTACTCTTTTCGCGAATAAAAACAGCTCTTTTGGGCCAGTCTTTCGTTTCGTAGTGTTCCTTTCTGGCTCTACTGTCCCACAAACACAGATGAAACAGAAAAATTTTGTGAAGACCGAGCAAGAGAGATCGACTTTTAAGTCACCACATATTGTTCATTGAAACTGGCCATATTTTATAGCAGTGACTATTTATCCATGCTTTCATAAATTTCCTTCGTTCCTACAGCGTGTGTCACTGGAATGGAAGGTTTTTGGTTTCCTTTATACCAGGTGTGTCCAACCCGCGGCCCTGGACAGCTAGTAATGCGGTCCACAAAATCGTAAAGTTTGTGTTTACGACATAAGCTTTCAACATTATTATGTGATTTTCAGCGAGTTTTTGAAATCCCACTAGTTTTATATTGCCCTTTTTTTAATTTTATAATAGAAAACATAAGAAAATAAATAAAGTTTTATTATTCATATACATTAACTATATTATATATTTTATGTACAGCCCAAAACAATTCATCTTCACTCAATGTGGCCCAGGGAAGTCAAATCTTCACTCAGTGTGGCCCAGGGAAGTCAAATCTTCATTCAGTGTGGCCCAGGGAAGTCAAATCTTCACTCAGTGTGGCCCAGGGAAGTCAAATCTTCATTCAGTGTGGCCCAGGGAAGTCAAAAGGTTGGACACGCCTGCTTTATGCAAAGGACAGCTTTTAAACTGAATTTTGACGAATTTATAAATAGACGTCATTCCTTAGGGTCGTGAGTTGTTCCAATTTCTTCCATCAGCCCTAAAATATCTGTGCAGAAACACAAACCACTTTGCATCTCGTAATAAACAGATAAAGCCAAATTTCTCTTTCTGAACAGAGAAACTCTGGTACCCTTGACCAGAAGATTCCACTCTTGAAATTTTGAACCTAAAAAATCCAGCTTGTTGTTTGGAAAGTCCTAGGTCTCGAACAAGATCATTAAGTTCATATTGCTGAATCAGATAAGGCTCGTTTAATTTTTAGGGGTGTATGTAGGATCAGGATCTGTATATGCCTCAAAGTCTTCCTGTGATGAATGAGATTCATCTCCACCCAGTTGGTTGGAGGTGTTGGTATAGGAAGATTTTCTCAATGAGGAACTGGCCTTATGGCTGAAGGCACATTTGGATATTTTGTTCCTTTTTGAAATGTCCGGCACTTTAGTTAAACAAAAATAGCAATCATGCAAGTGACTAGTTGGCACACGCTAAACCATTGGAACTGCAAATAGCATGGATTTTATCTTATCATTCAACCGTTCACTCAAGCCAACAAATCACGAAATGCAGCACACGTGTGGAGCCCATGTTTTTTCGTGATATCCAACATGACATCCAAAATACAAGTTATAGGCTATCTTCACAATCTTCGTCAAAGAACGAACCTGGGATTTTAAAATATAATTTCCACACACATAACAAAACTTATCTGGCCCATTAATACATCCGCGACGCTGCTTTGTGCCCTTTAAATGTCAAAATACAGCATGTACTCCTCCTACAATGAAAATAACAAGAATGGTGGTCTGAAGTTATGTTACTGTTAGATGTTTTCTGCCATTTTGCAATCAGTGTTGCCAGCCACAAAAAGTAAAATATCTAGAATCCTTCCAGTTGCCTGGAGGTGTTGATATAGGAAGATCTTAATAGGAGTCAAAATGACCAATAACATAAAAACGTGACGTGCTAGCCATTTTTTAAGGCCAGATCTGAAATCAGCACGTGAAAAATAGTTAAAGGCAGCTACAATTGTTCATATTATAAAAACCTTGTAAACCAGTGTAATGAGAAAGCGATCGCTTTTGGTCGTAAAGGTAACATGGCCCTAGCGCAAGGCAGACATCTTCCAGCTTCTTCAGAGAGTAATACTTTCCCGATGCAATTAATATTAAATATAATGGCACGGACCCCTTGCCCTATTCCAATTTGTCCCCTCAGCATTATTGTTCGTTACGGAGCATGAGAAGCAAAACGAATCACGCCGACGAAAACTAATGAAGCGGGAGCAACCCCTAGTGATGGCTAACAAGGGAAAATCCCATGTCGGCTGGTTTCTCCGCATTGCCTCTGCTACAGGGAAGGTGTAACGCGCTGCATCGCGACAGCTGTCACGCTTTATCACAGTTCACTCGAGTTACCGCTGCATTGGTTCCTAAAGAAAGCACGACTGATTAAATGAACTGTTTTGCAAGCTCACGAATCACCATCGTCATCAAAATTGCCCAGTAATAAAGAGAAGCGTTCGTGACTGGTCCCACTGAATGCTGACATCGCATGACGATTTGCCGCTGCCATTGTAATTGCACTCCTCCCTCGTTACTCCTGAATACTGATGAGGCAGAACAGTTGCGATGACGACACGTGAATGGTAAGGTGAATGAATTCTTTTCCAGATCGGTGATGCCGATATATTTGGACTTTAAGTAGGACACATAAGGTGACAACTGCAAATGCCTTGGTCTGAGTTTCTGATGTTGTTTCCAGCCAGTGAGCAACCTGAAGCCACTGGAAACATGGGTGCAAATGCACCTCCTTCATCGAAAGTCTAAATCTGTTTTTCATTCTGTATCCTGCAAACATCTTGATTAAATAATATTAAATTGGTTTTCTTTAGTGGAAAGCTCTATGTGTAACATAAGTAGCAAGTTTATTAGTCTTAAAACTTGTCATCATCATCATTATCATCATCCTCAAGCAGCCATGGGCTATGGAGGTCCAACCAGACCGTGCAGTTTAATTCTCCAAGCATATCTGTCCTGAGCTACATCTGCTGCATCCGGCCACTGCACACCAATTCTAACAAGGTCCTGTTTAACATTGTCTGCCCACCGCATCCTAGGTCTCCCCCTCCTTCTGAGGCCTTAGAACACACTGTTCATAACCCTATTCGCCAATCTATAATTATCCATACGGGCAACATGGCGAAACCAACGGAGCCTTTCTCTGCACAATATGCTGCTTAAAGGAGATTGCAGACTCTTTTGCCTAACCTCATCATTAGTTACAAAGTTGAACCACCTAATGCCCAAGATACTGCGTAAGCATCTGGAATTAAAAGCATCTAGTTTCCTGTTATTTTGTTTATAAAGGGTCCAGGTTTCACTAGCATAACTAACCCTAGAAAGAACTATATTATTATACAGTCTAATTTTAGTCTTTAGGTGTATACGCCTATTTCTCCACACTCTCCATAGATTCTTAAAAGTCCCGGCAGCAAACCCTATTCGTCTGTTAATCTCATACCGCACCTCACCAGTATCTGTTACATAGCTCCCAAGATAATTAAACTGTGACACCTACTCAAGACTGCAACCATTCGGATTAACTGAATCACAGCCTGCCTGACCAATTTTCATCACTTTAGTTTTCTCTCTGTTCATAACCAAACCTACTCTACTACCAGTCTCATCAACAGCTCGAATGAAAGAGTTCATCTCATCAACATCATTTGCCAAAAGGCCTAAATCATCAGCATAATCTAAATCAGGAAATTTAGTATCTCCAGACCATTTAAGGCCAAAATCTTTCCCTTGAAGTGAATTTCGCATAACGTAATCAATAATGCACCCTTGTCGAACACCAGAAGTAATGCTAAACCAATTGCTACAAGCCTTACCAACTCTCACACACGACTGTGTTATTATAGAGAGCTTTCATTATGTTAACTAACTTGTCAGGTATACCATATGATCTCACAATCAACCACATATTATGACGATCAACAGAGTCAACAGTTTCTCAAGAATCTGCCTAAGTGAAAATATCTGATCCCTATAGTTATCACAATATCTATACCCCTATAGTTATCACAAGAACTGCGATCAACTTTTTTGAAAATAGGGATAATAATAGCTCTGGTAAAATCTTTAGGAACCATGCTTTTATCATAAAAGATATTCAAAATTTTATTCATCCAAGTGGTAACCGAAATATTCCAGCTCTAAGCATTTCTGTAGCAATTTCATTTACCCCTGGGGATTTATGAGGTTTAAGTTTAGAAACAGCCAAAATAACTTCAGATTGTGTTATAGGGCCAACATTAAAGCCACCAATGCATCTATCATCATTGCAAACAATGGGAATAGAACTAACCGCATTGTTTAGAACATTACTGAAATGCTCAGCCCACCTAGCCATGAGAGAATCCTCACCTTCTATAACCTTACCTTGTTTATCCTTCAATCCCTGTATACCTGTCCGTTTTCTACCACACAAAACATTAACTATCTGGTACAGCTCTCTGCTGTTGTGCTGTCTAACTGCTTCCTCGGCTTTGTCAGCCAAACCATCAAGCCAAAGATTCTTATCAGAAGCTAACTGATCTTTTACACGTTTATTAAGTTCTCTGTAATGCTTTCTATTAGGACTAGTAGGGTATTGATTAAGGACATTCCTGCAGTTCTTTCTTTCCGAAATAAGCTCAAGTGCCTTATCACTCAGATAATTCTGTCTCTTCTGCTCCTTTTTTCCTAAAAGAGTACTGTTAGTGTCCAAAAAAGCCTGTTTAAAATGATCCCATTCTTCTTCAACTTCAGTAGTAAGCATACTATGACTGTCATAATGACTATATAACCTATCATGACAAGCTTTCGCTATAACTGGGTCTTTCAGAGCTTCAGTATTAAAAGTAAATTTTTTAACCCTAGCACAACTCTTTTTAAGTTTAAGTTGCAAGAGACTTTTAACAAGGTAATGGTCAGATCCAATTTCAGCTCCCCTATATGCCCTGGTATTTCTAACAGAACTAGCCCATTTGCTGTTAATTAATATATAATCAATCATATTCTTATGCAGCCCATCGGGTGAAACCCATGTGTACTTATGTATTTCGCGGTGTTTGTAATAAGTGTTAGTTATTCTGAATCCATTGAGTTTGCTTACCTGTAGGAGACGTTGCCCATTGCCATTGCAGCTACCAATACCAAAAGGGCCTATCACTCCTCCCCAAAGGTCAGAGTCAGTACCAACTTTGGCACTGAAGTCACCTAGAACAAGGGTAATATCTTCTTTCTTGACAGAATTCAAAATATCCTGAAGTTGTCCGCAAAACCTATCCTTCTCATCCTCAGTGGGGCCATAACAGCAGATAGCATTCAAGTCTTTATGTTTGTATGAAATTTTGCTGTAAGAAACCTTTCATTAATGCACTCATATCCTAGAAGAGCATCTTTAGCATGTCTGCTGAGCAGCAGATCCACGCCTTGGTGAAGCTTTCCATCCTCCCTCCCTGTAAAGAGAAATGTAAAGTATTTTTAAGTATCTCACCTTTATCTGTCCATCTGGTCTCTTGCAAGCCTAGAATATCTAGGTTATAGCGCTGGAATTACTGCGTGAGGACATCAACAGAATAATCTTTATATAATGTCCTCACTTTCCACGTTCCTGCAGAGAGAAAATGATTAGTAGGATTTTTAAAGAAACTAGGTTTATTGAGATTGGTAGGGCCAACAATATCAAACAGCCCCCTGATCGCAGGCATGGGGTAAAGACCTGTTCCTTCTCCGCTAAAGGCTGAATTCACCGATGCTGGTAGGAACTTCAGGCACCACCTTTTCAAGTGGACTTTTTCAAGAGCTATATGACCTGCATGAGACACATTACTCCAGTTTAGGCTTGACGATGCCCAACTAGCTAAGTAAGGTTCAGGTACCTGCGATGGCCTCTGATTAGGATTATTCACCAGCTGATATAAGGTATCTCATGCCTCTGTTCACTTACGGCTGGCAACCCAGAAGCAAACAGAAAACACAGCGGCAGATTCTCCCTCAACAGAGGCCCACCAGTGCAGCAAGTCCAGGATCAATAATCAAACTCAAATCCATAAACAAATCCAGTCTAGTAGGTATAAATGGTCAGCACCAGGATCCTGTGAAGTTGACCACTCCTCAGCAGGGTTGAAAAAAAAAAGAAAAAAGTGGCCATATATGACCAGATCAGTAGGCCATACTGAACTGGCAGCCCTCCCCTTCCGTTCCCATCCAAAAGAGAATATCTGTTTTGAAAGGTACTAACTGCCTGCACCACGAGAAGGCGGGGTCGGACATTAGGTGCTAGACCTGGACGGTTCTGTGCATTACTAGGGATTGGTACACAGCTCTCCTTTCAGTTTATGCCTAGCTACCATTTACAGACCAAACTTCATTAAATAATAACTATTAAAATAGCAATAAAATTCAGTTTTAGACTTACGAACAATTTGACCGTACGTCTAAAATATCCACTCCTTTGTTCTTTCAACAAAATATCTAGTATTCAAAATTTGTATGAAAAAGGAAACCATGTTATTAAATTTAGTCATAAATAAATATATTTGTTAAATATAGTTTATGAACAGAACGTTTTCTAACAAAATACTGTCGGGTATTCTTGCATTTACTGAACAATTTCTAAAATATCATATCTTAATTTTGTCAGAAATGTTTCAAAAATCTAAAAGAATTTTCTTATTTGCAAAACGTTCCAAAGTTTGGTAATCAGCTGAAGAGCTTTCTCCCCCCCCCCCCACCTCCATTATACATATGATTACAAAATTCGGTAAGCTTTCAAGGTTTCATATATATGTCATGAGCACCACCCCACAGCAATCAGTCATAATTAAAATAACACTTATACATTAATTATAAATAGTTTCAATAATGATTAATTTACGAAATTTCTGATGTAAAACATTTTTGGAACAGCTGAATAAATTTTTTGACAAATATTAGTAGTACAGGTAAATCCTGTTATAACGCGGTGCTCAGGGTCAAAAGAATCGTATCACAATATAAGCGAGATCACGTTAGCAAAAATTCAAGCCATTTTTTTCGTCTTTCAAACTTCGCACATCGGTCAACTACAGGTGCTCCCCTACTTACGAACAGGTTACATTCCCGAGGTTTCGTCGTAAGTCGAAATCTAACGTAAAAAGTACATTTGTACACAGAATAACCACTTATTGTTAGTGTTTGATCCTTCAATGTACTTACTAGAATGCATTACACTCGTTTACCCGCTCGCTGCTGCTTAGTAGCAGGTGTTTCAAATGCGGTAAAAATCTGCTGTTGTACATGGTAACATAAAGTCGATTTTATAAATAAAACAACTTTACTGTTAATGTATATGTTTGTACATAAATAATATAATGCGTATTGTTAATAACAAAAAAGGAAAATTAGACCACGCTGACTTCGCCACGAATCCGCGCGAAATTTAAATTTTAGACGTACGGTCAAATTGTTCGTAAGTCTGAAAGTTCGTAAGTTGAACGTTCGCAAGTAGGGGAGCATCTGTACTTGTATATCAACTTGTCTTTGCTGCTTTTTTGCGAGCTATAAATTGCAATAAAAGGAATTTTCCATCCCCGTACTGTTGATTCAATTACACCAAGGGCTCTAACTACTTGCGTTTGCTGCACTCCTGTTTTAATCCAATCAAGAGCAGCAATTTTTTCTGCTACTGTAAATTTGTTTCTTTTTTGAAGTTTCAGACATTTTTTTAAAAAACTTTGATGAATTAAACAAAATTTGACAAAAATTAATGAATACCCAATTGTATAAGAGTGCCTTCAGTAACAAAACAGCTTGTCAATTTGTTCATTTGAAATACAAATCAAATGGATGTTGCCAACAAAAGGTTACAAATAAATGAATCAACTGCCGTATCCTTTCGGATGTCAAACGATAACAAGGATCGCGAATTCGCGCTGGAGTGAAAATATTGCCCACGTTTAAACAAAACTACAAAACGAATCCAATATATATTCTTGAGTGAAAAATTACGTTTCATATGACAAAAAAAGAGGGAGCCACGCTTGCATCGCGTTATAAGCGGAATCGCGTTCTATAGGATTGCATTTTAACGTGATTTACAAGTATTGTGTAAATTCCAAGTTAGTTTCCCATCTAAAGTAACATCCAAGTAACAAACACTTTCAACTTCTTATGATAAATAATTATATTATACTCACTGCTATAAAATATAACCAGTTTAAGTGGACAATATGTGGTGACAATACGTGATGATCTCTCTTGCTCCGGGCTTCAAGGAGACTTCACAAAACAAAAGACTGGCCCCAAAAGAGACATTTTTATTCCTGGAAAGATTAATGTGAGGTATAAGCCTCTAGTTGACCACTCTGATGTTCTGCTCCCACCACTATACATCAAACTGGGACTTATGAAAAACTTTGTAAAAGCTATGGACAAACTGGTAACGGGTTTTTGCACTTGAAAGAAAAATTTCCAAAACTAAGTGATGCCAAACTCAAAGAAGGGATCTTTGTTGGTCCTCAGATCAGAAAGCTACTGAATGATACTGTCTTCGAAGAAAAAACTGAATATGAAGGAGTGCGTTGCATGGAAATCCTTCACGTCTGTAGTCCAGAGTTTTCTGGGGAATCAAAAAGAGGAAAACTACCATTAACTCATTCAAGATCTCAAAAGCTATGAAAATCTTGGCTGCCGAATGTCTTTGAAGATCCATTTCATGCACTCGCATCTCGACTTCTTTCCCAAGAACTTAGGAGCTGTCAGTGATGAGAAAGGGGAAAGATTTCACCAGGATATCCGAACATGGAGGAGAGATACCAAGGCAGGTGGGACCCAGCAATGATGGGTGACTACTGCTGGTTTTTGCAGAAAGAAGATACCTCAGCACATAAAAGACAAAAAAGAACTTGTAAGTACAAAAGTGTTACCTTACCGATGTTTTCCTATTTTGCGTTTCAATATTATTTAATTTGTTACTTTATATTCAGTGGTCTATAACTATGATGTTCCAATTTTTTTTACTGTAATCATGTAATTAATTAATGAGTTTAAGTTGCAATTTAATAAAATAGTCACATTTATTTTTCATTTCCCAAATATGCATATTCATTGAAATTTGAAATATATCAATCCGTAATTTAAAAAAAAAAAACATATGCTGCAGATTTTTCACATCCATATATTTCAGTACCCTAAAATTTGTTAAAAACATCCTATATGACCAGTTATAAAAAAAGTTTCAATTTGTTGTCGTGTTATTAATTAAACTTATGGCCCCACGTAAAAACAATTGACTACTTCAAGAAATGAAATTCTTCGCTCCTCTAGAAATTTCGCCAAAATTTATTTTCAGCCTGTTGTGAAAGAGTGTTTACATTACTTATCAGAATATAGTGAAGTTAAATTTGGACATCTTCTGCTCAAACTACGGCCGTGCGAGATTTGCTATTATTACGTATTTCACAAAGCAAGATGTGTTAAGGAATTTCTATGATATTTAACGTCTATAGTTACTCTAAACACTTTCATCTTCCCGCAATCGCTCTCCTCGCGGTATATTATTCTTCTTCGGCAAACCTAAAGACAATGAGTTAATAAACATTTATCCTCCACTTTTCTACTTTCTGGATGTGCAATTACTTCCAGCACGTGTCCATTGTATTTGAGAAAGGTGGACCAACGTTGAAGAACACGTGCATTGTTTTATTGTTCAGCAACGCATTAACTTTTAACCTATTTTAGTTCGTAAATATGCTATATTTTTGCTGAGGATTCCACATGATATTGCAGTAGAATAATATGCTCAGGATTTTCAGTGACTGAAAGACACTCTAATTATATTATTCGCACTGAGCCAATTGTTTGTATCTTTCCATTTCTTCTTTTTTCAGAGTAGGTTCCATTATAAACTGTTCAGGAACAGTGAGCAATTCGTGACAGCTAAATGCAAGATTACGATTAACAAATATCATGGAAGTTGACAGGCATACAAAGATGAGACTTAATAAGTGATAATAATTGAACCCAGGCTTATCTTAGAATATTTATTTCATTTCGTATTATATTTGTAGAATAAAGTTAAGACAACACAATGGCCTAAATCAGTGCTGTCCAACTTCTCTAAGACCGCGGGCCATTTTTTCTTTTTCCAATATTTCGCGGGCCAAAAACAAAGAATAGGATAGGTAATTGAAAAGTCAGTTCATGTCACCTCAAAAAAGTATTTCATTTATACAAAAAACAATAAGTAATAATAAAACTCAAAAAATATTTTATTTATACGAAAAATAATAAGTAATAATAAACCTCAAAAATTATTTTATTTATACGAAAAATAATAAGTAATAATAAACTGATATAAATTTTCTAACCCTTAACAAATATTTAATAAATTTAATGGGAGTGTTGTGGCCGTAGTTGTTGGGCAATAATTTCTTTTACGTCCATATCGATATTTGTTGTTGCGAGCCGAAGTATATGTTCAAGTGCAGAGTCTTTCAAGCAGTTTCTGTATCTTGATTTTATATATTTTATATCAGAAAATGCGCGCGCGCAGATATATATACTTCAGAACAAAGAAATTATTTGGAGTCCAAAATCTTTCATTTTTCGATATTTTTCTTTACGCAAAAGTTTGAACAATTTTATTCCAGTTCATAATTCCATTTGATATTTAGCATTCTACGGTGCTAATATCAATATTTAATGGATTACTGAATAAATTTAAACTTTGATTAAGGATATCAAATTGAGTAAATCTTCAATTAAAATCTTCAATTAGGATATCTAATTTAGGAACAAATTTTTCAAAATTAACTGTTTTACTAAGTTGTTTCATTTTTTCGTAGAACTCTTTACAAGTTTCAAAATGAATTAAATTGTTTTCCTGCAAATTTGACTTCAACAATTGTAGTTTGTTTCTAAACCCAGTAACATGATTATAAAGACAGCACACGTTTTGATCTTTTCCTTTTAAGGATTTATTCAAAATATTTAAATAATCTGTAATGTCTGTTAGGAAAGCAAACCAACATAAAAAATTTTCATCAACAAAACTTGCTATTAAATCTTCATCGGAGCCCACTTCTGTGAGAAAAAGATTAATTTCTTTCCCAAGTTTAAAAAATCTCTTGAGGCATTTTCCGGCACTTAACCAGCGAATATTATTATGTAAAATCAGATCGCCATACTCAGCAGGCAGTTCGTCCAAAAATGCTTTAAATTTTCTGTGTGTAAGAGAACGATTTCCGCCACGAATAAAATTAGTAATTTCGACAACCTTTTCCGTTACGACATTTAGTCTCAGCTAAATGCCACACAATGTCTCCTGTGCACAATAAAGTGCAACATTCGGCAATGCATGCCATATGCATGCGCAGTGAGAGCGATTCGTGCTGTCGTTAGATGCTTCTTATTACTGCAGCTTCATAAAAACATTTGTTTGATGACGCCGACCGCTCTTAAAAGGTTTAAGAAGTTTGCCGATAGGCTTAAAAATGTTTTGTAAACTTTATAGAATAACTAAGTTGAAGATTGCATATCAAGTAAATTAATATAAGTTGACAAAAAATTATAAAGGTGGATTACTGATATTTATCGAAAATTTCAAGTAAAAACTTGCTTTTGTTCGATGGCCACAAAAATCCTTTTGCGAACTGTATGCGGCCCGCGGGCCGCTAGTTGGACAGCGCTGGTCTAAATAGTAAGTTTACAAGGACACAAGTGCTTATAGAAAGTAGGGTTGAGTTGTTTTACCTCTGAGGCAATTTTTTGCACATAATGGGCTAAATGGCCAGATCACAAGAACCCCAAGGGCTCAAAGGATGTTGGAGGAAGGGGGCCTCACCAAAGAGCTGTTAGGAGATAGGTGGTAGCCTTCCGTCAAGGCCATCCAGTGTGTTGTTTAACGTGCACAAGATATGGCTCTCCTGCACATGGGACCACAGCGACTCTTCCAAGCCCATAAATGTGCCCTTTCTGACAGAGGGTAGTGTGGGAATTTAGGGGAGATAAATCTCAACGCCTGCTCAGGTGGGACTCGAACCTAGGAACTGCAGATTACAAGCGTGGCACAATAATGAAAAGTTAAATTTTGCAAAAAAAGTTTACAAAATTTTAAACAACTTTTACGATGTTTTATTTAGTAAAACATTTAGGTAAACTCCTAACGGTACTATTAGCAATATATATATAAACAGAAGTGTGTTGCAGTAGACTTGATCACGCCTGTGCGAGCCCGAATTAAATTTTTACTTATTCACCGAGTCCATCGTTAATACTAGAATTCCTTTTAATTAAACTTTTTTATTAAAATATTAATCTTAATAATACTATCTAATAAGATTTTAAAGTAAAAAAAAATATAACGTCAGTAACAGAACTTCATTCCACCCAATTAATAAATACTATGTTAGTCCATTTTTACCCTCCGTTTTTTGCTTCCTATAGCAAGCCCTTTGTTAAAACGATTAAAAACCGTTTCTATAACCCATGGATACAAACTTTTTGATTTCTAGCATTAGTTTCCTCAATTGACATCGAAGTGTTCTGCGAGTAAAGTGCACGGTTAAACTTAAAACTTTATTCTGTATATCAGTTTTTGTTGCGTAATTGTAGGAAGTTGATGGACCTGACCAGATATACAAACTTCATTAATTTTTTGCAACACACAATGAAGAATCCTACAAGCTACTCCTAGGTTTTACAGGCCTTCCCATATAAGGATATACCCTACTAAGACCGAAGTCATTCCTGATCACTGCTTTATTAGAGCTAACACGTAACACACTCAGTTTGTCCTGCTGGAACAGTAGCTAGCTCCTTACCCACTATGCCGATTAAGGTTTGTACTTAGGCATATAATCGTGATTTTAACCACAACCAAATATTATTAAACAAAACCGTTTCCAATTCTACAGGTTCAAAGGAAGAAATTATTATAGCTTGGGATGCAAAGTTGAAACTTCTGATGACATTCTTGTGAATATAGGAAGGAATACTCGGTAGTTTTTTTAAACACCAATGATCAGGATGCCCCCCCCCCCCCACACACACACACACAACGAAAATCCTATAAAGGGAATAGAAGCCAAAAGTTATTAAACTTGTGAATACTTCATGCATTTTTAAGAATTTTTTTTTAAATAACTTCTAAAACGAAGGGAAAAACGCTAGACTGCAATGGAATTCCACAGTCTTGCCCCCCCCCCCCCCACCCTTCATTTTAATAGATCGGAGCTCGCCAATGAAGGACAAATGTAAAAATAAACTAATAATGCGAAAACGTCTGAGTGAAAAATGCTTTTGTTTATATTAGAAAAAACATAAATGCTTAAAACTGAGGTCAACTCTAGTCTCTACTTATAACGTAAAATTTCCATATTTAAAATGCAGTCACTTATATCTTTATCTATCATATGTATGTCTATATTTTATTACATCCGGAAAAAATACCTTTGCATTTACATTGATTCAAATTCTGAGTCATTAACAGATTCAATATCCCACTCGAGTTAATACTCATATGTGGGATAATAACATCATCATCATCCTCAAGCAGCTCTGGGCTACGGAGGTCCAACCAGACTGTGCAATGTTGTTCTCCAATCAAGTCTGTCCTGAGCTGCATCGGCTGCATCTGGCCACTGCACACCAATTCTAATAAGGTCCTTTTTGACATTGTCTGCCCACCGCATCCTAGGTCTACCCCTCTTTCTGAGGCCTTTAGGCACACTGTTCATAACCCTATTCGCCAATCTATAATTATCCATACGGGCAACATGGACAAACCAGAGGAGTCTCTTTCTGCACAATATGCTGCTTTAAGGAGGTTGCAGACTCCTTTGCCTAACCTCATCATTAGTTACAAAGTTGAACCACCTAACGCCCAAGATACAGCGTAAGGATATAGAATCAAAAGCATCTAGTTTCCTGTTATCTTCTTTACAAAGTATCCAAATTTCGCTACTATAACTAACCCTAGAAAGAACTAAATTATTATAGAGTCTAATTTTAGTCTTTAGGTGTATACGCCTATTTCTCCACAATCCCCATAGATTCTTAAAAGTTCCGGCAGCAATCCCTATTCGTCTGTTAATCTATTGCCACACATCTCCAGCATCTGTTACATAGCTACCAAGATAATTAAACTGTTACACCTGCTCAAGATTGCAACCATTAAGATTAACTGAATCACAGACTGCCTGACCAATTTTCATCATTTTAGTTTTCTCTCTGTTTATAACCAAACCTACTCTACTACCAGTCTCATCAACAGCTCGAATGAAAGGTTCATCTCATCAACAGCTCGAATGAAAGAGTTCATCTCATCAACATCATTTGCCAAAAGGGCTAAATCATCAGCATAATCTAAATCAGAAAATTTAGTATCTCCAGACCATTTAAGGCCAAATTCTTTCCCTTGAAATGAATTTGGCATAACGTAATCAATAACCAAACAAAAGACAAAAGGAGACAAAATGCACCCTTGTCGAACACCAGAAGTAATGCTAAACCAATTGCTACAAGCCTTACCAACTCTCACACACGACTCAGTATTATTATAGAGAGCTTTCATTATGTTAACTAACTTGTCAGGTATACCATATGATCTCACAATCAACCACAAATTATGATGATCAACAGAGTCGAAAGCCTTTTTGAAATCAACAAAGCTAGCAACCAAAGATTTCTGAAACTCTAAATATTTCTCAAGAATCTGTCTAAGTGAAAATATCTGATCTACACATCCCCTACCACTTCTGAATTGGGGCGGGGGCGGCTCAGTCGGTAGCGCGCCAGGCTCGTAATCTGTAGTTCCCAGGTTCGAGTCCCAGCTTGGTCAGCGTTGAGATTTATCTCCGCAAAACTCCCCGCCCTGCCCACGGTCAGTAGGGGACACCGATGGGCTTGGAAAGGCCGCCGTCCGTCGGATGGGACGTTAAGCCGTGGCCCCGTGTGCGGGAGAGCCATACCCTGTGCACGTTAAAGAACACGCTGGATGGCCTTGACGGGAGGCTACCATCTGTCTCCCAACAGCTGTTCCAGTGGGTCCCCTCCCCCAACCTTCTCTGAGCCTTCGGGGTCCATGTGACCTGGCCATTTAGCCCATGGTGTGCAAAAAAGTGCCGCTCAGAGGTAAAACAACCCAACCCACTTCTGAATCCACATTGCTCATCACGTAATTGCCTGTCAACCATATTCTTAATTCTATTAAGCACAATCATGCAAAGAACTTTACCTGAAACAGAGAGTAGGCTGATACACCTATAACTATCACAAGAACTGTGATCACCCTTTTTAAAAATAGGGATAATAATAGCTCCAGTAAAATCCTTAGGAACCATGCCTTTATGACAAAAGATATTCAAAATTTCAGTCATTCAAGTGGTAACAGAAACATTCCCAGCTCTAAGCAATTCCGTAGTAATTTCATCTACCCCTGGGGAATATGAAATGCCCCCCCCCCCTGAAATGCTCAGCCCACCTAGAAATGACAGAATCCTCACCTTCTATAACCTGACCTTGTTTATCCTTTAATCCCTGTATACATGTCCGTTTTCTACCACACAAAACATTAACTATCTGGTACAGCTCTCTGCTGTTCTGCTGCCTAACTGCTTCCTCAGCTTTGTCAGCAAGGCCATCAAGCCAAAGATTCTTATCAGTAGCTAACTGATCCTTTACACGTTTATTACGCTCTCTGTAATCCTTTCTATTAGGAATAGTAGGGTACTGATTAAGGACATTCCTGCAGTTCTTTCTTTCTGAAATAAGCTTAAGTGCCTTATCACTGAAATAATTCTGTCTCTTCTGCTCTTTTTTTCCTAAAAGAGTACTGTTAGTGTTAAAAAAAACCTGTTTAAAATGATCCCATTCTTCCTCAACTTCAGTAGTAAGCATACTATGACTGTCATAATGACTATATAACCTATCATGACAAGCTTTCGCTATAACTGGGTCTTTCAGAGCTTCAGTATTAAAAGTAAATTTATTAACCCTAGCACAACTCTTTTTAAGTTTAAGTTGCAAGACAGTTTTAACAAGGTAATGGTCAGATCCAATTTCAGCTCCCCTATATGCCCTGGTATTCCTAACAGAAGTAGCCCATTTGCTGTTAATCAATATATAATCAATCATATTCTTATGCAGCCCATCGGGTGAAACCCATGTGTACTAATGCATTTCGCGGTGTTTGTAATAAGTGTTACTTATTCTGAATCCATTGAGTTTACTTACCTGTAGGAGACGTTGCCCATTGCCATTGCAGCTACCAATACCAAAAGGGCCTATTACTCCTCCCCACCGGTCAGAGTCAGTATGAACTTTGGCATTGAAGTCACCTAGAACAAGGGTAATATCTCCTTTCTTTACAGAATTCAAAATATCCTGAAGTTGTCGGTAAAACCTATCCTTCTCATCCTCACCGGCATCCTCAGTGGGAGCATAACAGCAGATAACATTCAAGTCTTTAAAGCTTGTCCGAAATTTTGCTGTAAGAAACCTTTCATTCAATACACTCATATCCTAGAAGAGCATCACTAGAGTGTCTGCTGAGAAGCAGATCCACGCCTTGGTGATGCTTATTGTCGTCCCTTCCTGAAAAGAGAAATTTAAGATTATTTATAAGAATCCGACCTTTATCAGTCCATCTGGTCTCTTGCAAGCCGAGAATATCGAAATTATAAAGATGGAATTCATGTGTGAGGACATCAAGAGAAAAAGCTCCGAGTCCTCACATTCCAACTACCAATGGAGAGAAAATGGTTAGTGGGATGTTTAAAGAAACTATGTTATTGAGAGAGGGAATGCCAACAATATCAAACAGCCCCCTAATCGCAGACATGGGGCAAAGATCCGTTCCCCCACCACTAAATGCTGAAGCCATCTACACTGGAAGACTTCCTCCGATGTAGAATTTGACGATGCCTGTAGAAGCAAAGAGTTCAGATGCCTGCGATGACCTCTGCTCAGGATTATCCACTAGCTGATAAACATATCCTGTGAATCTATTCACTTGGGGCTGTCAACCCACAAACAAACAGAAAACACAGCAGAAGATTTTCCCTCCACAGAAGCCCACCAGTGCAGCAAAATCAGGATCCACAATCTAGCTCAGAGCCATATATCTATCCAGTCCAGTGGGTTTATATGGTCAGCACCAGAGCCCTGTGTGGTTGATCACTTGTCAGCAGGGTAGAAAAAAAAGTAGCCCGAGTTGTCCAGATCAGTAGGCCACACTAATCTGGCAGCCCTCCCCTTCCGTTCACTTCCACAAGAGAGTATCTCTTTTGAAAGATACTAACGTTCTGCACCACGAGAAGGCTGGGGCTGACAGGTTCTAAAGGCCTGGCCGGTTCTATGCATCATCACAGGGGTTGGTGCATAGCTCTCCTCCAGTGACTACCTAGCTACCATTTACAGACCGGGATAATAACACTAACATCTTATTAGTTAAAGTGATTGAATTTAAAATATAAAAAATTTACGTTATAAGTAGAGTCGTCCTCAGTTTTAAGCATTCATGTTTTTTCTAAGATAAACATAAAAGCATTTTAATAGTCTTGCACTTTGAAATCATGAATGATCCAATTTCTGAAAGCAAAAGAATATTCTTTAATATCATGTATAAGCTTAAGATAATTTGGCAACATGTTATAAAAACTGTAAATCAAAAACACATAACATTTAGTAAAAATATTTTTCTTAACCGGTATGTACAGTAAAACTTCTAATTATACCAATACTTCGATTTTTCTTTAAATGTATCAAAGAATTTAATGCATAATATTTGCGTAATTCTAAAACACTAAGATATTTATACTCTAACACTTTACCTTCTTTTTAGCTTCAAAATACAACTTAAAGCATAATTTTCAGAAACTTCAATAATTTTTATACATTTGTTAAATGCACTTCCCCAAGATCTGCAAATGGTTGCTAGTATACACTGGAAGGAGGGCTGTGTACTAATCCCACTGATGATGCACAGAATCGGTCTGGTCTAGCACCTAATGTCTGACCCCGCTTTCTCGTGATACAGGCCGTTAGTATCTTTCAAAGGAGATATTCTCTTTTGGAGGGAAACGGAAGGAAAGGACTGACAGACCAGTGTGGCATATTAATTTGGTTATCTATTACCATGTTTTCTTTCTTTCTGCCCTGCTGAGGAGTGTTCTGAGAGTGGTCTGCTGAGGAGTGCCCTTGTTGAGCAGGTCTTCCCAAGCTTCTGGTGCTGACCATTTATACCCACTAGACTCGACTGATTTATTATGGTTTTAAGCTTGATTATGGATGCTAGACTTGCTGCACTGGTTGGCCTCTGTTGAGGGAAAATCTGCCGCTGTGTTTTCTGTTTGCTTGTGGGTTGCCAGTCCTAAGTGAACAGAGGCACGGGATATCTTATATCAGCTGATGGATAATCCTGATCAGAGTCAATCGCAGGTACCTGAAGTCTCACTTAGCAAATTGGGCATCACCAATCCTAAACTGGATTAATGTGTCTCAGGCAGGTCATATGGCTCTTGAAAAGGTCCACTTCAAAAGGTAGTGCCTGAAGTTCCTATCAGCATTGGTGACTTCAGATTTTCGAGGTGGGTAAACAAGTCTTTGCCCAATGCCTGTGATGAGGTGACCATTTGAAATAGTTGGCCCTACCTATCTCAATAAACAGTTTCTTTAAAAATCCTACTAATCATTTTCTTTCTGCATATACATGGAACACGAGGCAATTTATTCTCTTGATGTCCTCATGCAGTAATTCCAGCGTTATAACCTTGATATTCTAGGCTTACAAATGAGCAGATGGGCAGGAAAATGTCAGACACTTAAAAATAACTTTTTACTTCTCTTTTTAGGGAGGGAGGATGGAAAGCATCTCCAAGGTGTAAGTTTGCTTCTCAGCAGACACACCAGTGATAGTCTTCTATGATGTGATTGTATTAATGAAATATTTTTTATAGCAAATTTAAAAAAATAAAAATTAAAAACTTGAATGTCATGTTGTTATGCCCTAACAGAGGACTCTGACGAGAATGAGAAAGATAAGTTTTACAGACAGCTTCAGGATATTTTGAATTCGTGAACGAGATATTTCTCTTGTGCTAGGTGACTTCAATGCTAAAGTTGGTACTGACTCTGACCTTTGGGCAGGAGTTTTAGTCCCTTTGTCATTCGTAGTTCCAATGGCAATGGGGAACGTCTCTCCTACAGATAAGTAAACTCAGTGGCGGACTGGTCAGGGTGTCAGCTTGTTCGATGGCAAGTGGGCCCTGTGGGCCCACTTAAACATTAGAGAATATGTTAAAAATATTAATGACCTTTTAGTAGCTTGAAAATATAATAGCAGTTCCAATATTATTACTGTATGCAACTAAAATTTACGTTGTATTACTATTTCAATAGAAGAATTTTTAATACAATCATTTTTCGAGGATACTTAATATTTAAGAATATAATAAATAACTCTGAAAAAATAATTCTGATTCGGGTTATGTAAGGCCGACGCATACGTTTATACAGGCTTGGATCTTTACTATTGCGACTGCGCAATGAAGCTTAGCTGGGAATCCCAGCCTGGGATCGTGACGTGCAGCCGGAGTCAACTTTGTATCGGGCTAATGCATACATTGCAAAGATAGCAAATATTTTTTACTGCGTCGGCCTCAGTTTGAGTATGCTTCGTCAGCTCTTCACCTCGTTCTTGCTGTTTTATAAAAGGTATGTATTTAATTAATATTTTTTACATACTGTGACCCTATGCCCTTTAATTTAAATATAATGTATTTTCTTTCATTGTATAAAATTAGTATAAAAATACTAGGTAGTAAATATATTTAAGCTGCAGTCTCAAATAATAATATAAACCCATAATGCAAGTTCAATAAATAATGATACCTTTTATTTACTATGCATGTTAAAATTACTGTGATTATTAAAATTGTTGTTAATAATAGATGCATCTATAAAACATATTTCCATTGATGTGTTCTTGCGGCGAGGTCCATTATGTATTTCTAGCAGAAATACATAATGGACCTCGCTACCGTACTGTAAAAATTTTCTACAGTACGGTAGCGAGTAGTATTTTTTAGAAACGGTTTTTTTACAGTACGGTAGCGAGTAGAAATTTTCTACAAATACGCTACAACAGTTTACAAACAAAATGCAGAATACAGCAACACAATAATAATAACAACTTATTATTTTCAAATGCAAACGTACGAATAGCCAACTTATGGCAAATGTTGGATTCAACATTTAATTGTAGATGTTCGTTTTTCCCAACATGGAGTATTTTTAATTACGTTTTAATTTTAGGAATATTACCCCTACAGGCATGGAAAAGAAGAAGCATAAATCTGGATCACTGAAACACAAAGAGCGACAAGAAGCAGAAAGGCGGGAATCAGCCAAGCGAGGCAGATCTATTGCAGATTTTATACCACAACCAACATCCACATCAATGTACAGTTCTGCAACAAATAGTCAAGAAGCAAGAAACAATACTCATTGTGATGATGCAATGACTTGTGAGTTACAAGAACAGGAAAGAGCTACTTTGAATGTAGAGACAAATACAACAGCATACTTTACTCACCAATCCAGGCCCAGTACTTCTTCTGGCTTAATTATTCCGGTATCTGTACTACATGTAGTTGCAACATCTGAACACATAGCTTCAACTAGTTACAGGGAATCAGATATACCTTCAGGCATAAATGACTTGGTTTCTGAAGCACATCCTATAAATGAACCTACACAAGAAAATGAAAGATCAACTGCTGGAATCTTCCAATATCCATCACGAGCAAATCTGAAACAGTTTTTTGCTGAACATGCAATTCGGCCACTTGATGATCTGCCATTTGATGCTCGTTTCTATGAGAGTAAAATTATGAATGACTCAGTCCCAAGAAATGGCTAACATATAACAAAGAAAATAGGTGCTTATATTGTTCATACTGCTTGGCCTTTGAGTCTTCCAACACGTGTAATCCATCACCCTTTGTACATGGCTTTAGTGACTAGTCTTACTAGCCAGAGCTTGGATTTACACGAATCGACAACACGTCAGAAACGTTCAGCAATTTATCAGTGTGGTTAATGATCGTACCTTAAATAATTTTTTTACATCTTCACTAATTAAAAAGAAAGAAGTGTTGAAGCAGAGGAGTACTGTCATGAGGATTATAGACATCATAAAGATGTTAGGCAAGCAAGCACTTCCTTTTCGAGGTCACTGAAATGAATCGGCCTACACTCTGGATAATGAGGTTATGAATCATGGCAATTTTTTAGCTATAGTGCAGTTGATGGCAAAATTTGACCCCATTATGGCAGCTCACATTTCTGCAGTACAAAACAAGTCTACACAAAGAATCAAACGATTAGAACAAGGAAAGGCTCAATGTAAAGGCCGTGGTGGACTTGTCACATACCTGAGTAAAACAACTTTTAACATGTTAATCCAAATTATGAAGAATATGATACAAGGAAGAATTAGTCATGAAGTTTCTCAAGCAAAATATTATTCAAGTTGATTCAACACAAAATAATTCATCCATCAATCAGTTTAGCATTATAATTTGGTATATGCTTAAAGGTGTTATCTGTGAGCGACTACTTTCAGTTGTGCCAAGTAATGATGGTAGAGGAAAGGGACTTTTTGATCTATTGACTGAAACATTACAGCATTTTAAAATTGATCCCAAAAAATGTTTATCTGATAGTACAGATGGAGTTGCAAGCTACCATGGCTAGTATAATGGTTTAGAAAGTAAAATTACTGATGTGGCTGATCAACATGTTCATATATGGTGCTATGTCCATATCTTGAATTTGGTGATAACTGAAACAACAAAATGTTGCGTGTTTGAGTTTCTTTTTTCAATTTGCTCCAGAATTTAGCAACTTTTGTGAAAACATCATACAAGATAATGGCTGTATGGATAGAAGTCGTTGGAAAACATCTAGGACAAGAAAAAATGAAACGATTAAAGCTAATTGCTGAGGCAAGATGGTCAGGAAGATGCAATGCAGCAACAACTATATTTGGACGTTTTGATGATACCGCTGTCAGTACTTCTGTAAATCTATTGACATACTTATCAATGATACAAGATTCAGGCAAGTTTGATGCAAAAACAAAACAAGCAAATGTTTTACTTCAAAGTCTTCTAAAGTTTGAAACAATATTGACAGCATTTACTTACTTGTATATATTTGAAACTACAGACCCGTTATCAAGTTTTTTACAGACAAGTTGTTTAGATATGTTTATTGCATGTCTGTAAATGGTAGCTGTATAGTGACTGGAAGGAGAGCTATGCACCAACCCCTATGATGATGCATAGAACCGGCCAGGCCTAGCACCTGATGTCAGCCCCAGCCTTCTCGTGGTGCAGACAGTTAGTACCTTTCAAAAGAGATACTCTCTTGTGGAAGTGAACGGAAGGGGAGGGCTGCCAGATTAGTGTGGCCTACTGATCTGGACAACTCGGGCTACTTTTCTTTTTTTTCTACCCTGCTGACGAGTGATCAACCACACAGGGCTCTGGTGCTGACCATATAAACCCACTGGACTGGATAGATATATGGCTCTGAGCTAGATTGTGGATCCTGATTTTGCTGCACTGGTGGGCTTCTGTGGAGGGAAAATCTTCTGCTGTGTTTTCTGTTTGTTTGTGGGTTGACAGCCCCAAGTGAATAGATTCACAGGATATGTTTATCAGCTAGTGGATAATCCTGAGCAGAGGTCATCGCAGGCATCTGAACTCTTTGCTTCTACTGGCATCGTCAAATTCTACATCGGAGGAAGTCTTCCAGTGTAGATGGCTTCAGCCATTAGTGGTGGGGGAACGGGTCTTTGCCCCATGTCTGCGAATAGGGGACTGTTTGATATTGTCGACATTCCCTCTCTCAATAAACATAGTTTCTTTAAACATCCCACTAACCATTTTCTCTCCATAGGTAGTTGGAATGTGAAGCTTTTTCTCTTGATGTCCTCACACATGAATTCCACCTTTCTAATTTAGATATTCTCGGCTTGCAAGAGACCAGATGGACAGATAAAGGTCAGATTCTTAAAAATAATCTTAAATTTCTCTTTTCAGGGAGGGACGACAATAAGCATCACCAAGGCGTGGATCTGCTTCTCAGCAGACACGCTAATGATGCTCTTCTAGGATATGAGTGCATTAATGAAAGGTTTCTTACAGCAAAATTTCAGACAGGCGTTAAAGACTTGAATGTTATCTACTGTTATGCTCCCACTGAGGATGCCGATCAGGATGAGAAGGATTGGTTTTACAGACAACTTCAGGATATTTTGAATTCTGTAAAGAAAGGAGATATTACCCTTGTTCTAAGTGACATCAATGCCAAAGTTCATACTGACTCTGACCTGTGGGGAGGAGTAATAGGCCTTTTTGGTATTGGTAGCTGCAATGGCAATGGGCAACGTCTCCTACAGGTAAGTAAACTCAATGGATTCAGAATAACTAACACTTATTACAAACACCGCGAAATACATAAGTACACATGGGTTTCACCCGATGGGCTGCATAAGAATATGATTGATTATATATTAACAGCAAATGGGGTACTTCTGTTAGGAATACCAGATCAAATAGGGGAGCTGAAATTGGATCTGACCATTACCTTGTTAAAAGTGTCTTGCAACTTAAACTTAAAAAGAGTTGTGCTAGGGTTGAAAAATTTACTTTCAATACTGAAGCTCTGAAAGACCCAGTTATAGCCAAAGCTTACCATGATAGGTTACTTAGTCATCTTGACAGTCATGGTATGCTTACTGCTGAAGTTGAAGAAGAATGGGATCATTTTAAACAGGCTTTTTTGGACACTAACAGTACTCTTTTATGAAAAAAGGAGCAGAATAAGGCACTTGAGCTTATTTCGTAAAGAAAGAACTGCAGGAATGCCCTTAATCAATACCCTACTAGTCCTAATAGAAAGCATTAGAGAGAACTTAATAAACGTGTAAAAAATCAGTTAGCTGCTGATAAGAATCTTTGGCTTGATGGTTTGGCTAACAAAGCCGAGGAAGCAGTTATACAGCACAACAGCAGAGTTGTACCAGAGAGTTAATGTTTTGTGTGGTAGAAAACGGACATGTATACAGGGATTGAAGGATAAACAAGATAAGGTTATAGAAGGTGAGGATTCTGTCATGGCTAGGTGGGCTGAGCATTTCAGTGATATTCTAAACAATGTGGTTAGTTCTATTCCCCTCGTTTGCAATGGTAATAGATGCATTGGTGGCTTTAATGTTGGCCCTATAACACAATCTGAAGTTATTTTGGCTGTTTCTAAACTTAAACTACATAAATCCCCAGGAGTAGATGAAATTACTACGGAAATGCTTAGAGCTGGGAATGTTTCTGTTACCACTTGGATGACTGAAATTCTGAATATCTTTTATGATAAAGGCATGGATCCCAAGGATTTTATCTGAGCTATTCTTATCCCTATTTTCAAAAATGGTGATCGCAGTTCTTGTGATGACTATCACAAGATCTGCGATCACCTTTTTTGTATCAGCCTACTCTCCGTTCCTCTTCTGTTTTCTGTATCAGCCTACTCTCTGTTCCGAGTTATTTGCATGATTGTGCTTAATAGAATTAAATATCTGGTTGACAGTGAATTGCGCGATGAGCAATGTGGATTCAGAAGTGGTAGGGGATGTGTGTATCAGATATTTTCACTTAGGCAGATTCTTGAGAAATGTTTAGAGTGTCAGAAACCTTTGGTTGCTAGCTTTGTTGATTTCAAAACGGCTTTCGACTCGGTTGATCGTCATAATTTGTGGTTGATTGTGGGATCATATGGTATACCAGACAAGTTAGTTAATGAAAGCTGTCTATAATAACATTGAGTAATGTGTGAGAGTTGGTAAGTCTTGTAGCAATTGATTTAGCATTACTTCTGGTGTTCGACAAGGGTGCATTTTGCCTCCTTTTTCTCTTTAGCTTGGTTATTGATTATGTTATGCGAAATTCACTTCAAGGGAAAGATTTTGGCCTTAAATGGACTGGAGATACGAAAATTATTGATTTAGATTATGCTGATGATTCAGCCCTTTTGGCAAATGATGTTGACGAGATGAACTCTTTCATTCGAGCTGTTGATGAAACTGGTAGTAGAGTAAGTTTGGTTATAAACAGAGAGAAAACTAAAATGAGGAGAACTGGTCAGGCAGGCTGTGATTCAGTTAATCTTACTGGTTGCAATCTTGAGCAGGTGTAACAGTTTAATTATCTTGGGAGCTACGTAACAGATACTGGTGATGTGCGGCATGAGATTAACAGACGAATAGGGATTGCTGCCGGGACTTTTAAGAATCTATGGAGAGTGTGGAGAAATAGGCGTATACACCTAAAGACTAAAATTAGACTGTATAATAGTTTGGTTCTTTCTAGGGTTAGTTATGGTAGCGAAATTTGGACACTTTGTAAACAAGATAACAGGAAACTAGATGCTTTTGATTCCAGATGTTTACGCAGTATCTTGGGCATTAGGTGGTTCAACTTTGTAACTAATGATGAGGTTAGGCAAAAGAGTTTGCAACCTCCTTTAAGCAGCATATTGTGCAGAGACTCCGTTGGTTTGGCCATGTTGCTCGTATGAATAATTATAGATTGGCGAATGGGGTTATAAACAGTGTGCCTACAGGCCTCAGAAAGAAGGGGAGACCCAGGATGTGGTGGGCAGACAATATCAAACAGGACCTTGTTAGAATTGGTGTGCAGTGGCCAGATGCAGTAGATGTAGCTCAGGACAGACTTGCTTGGAGAACTAAATTGCACCTTCTGGTTGGACCTCCGTAGTCCATGGCTGCTTGAGGATGATGATGATGATGATGATTGCATGGAATTTAGTAGATTCAGCTACAACTCATTGAAGGAACAAACAAGAACATTTGATAACGTTCACAGCAAGGCATTGGAATTTGTAAATAAATGTAATGACAAGATTTCACAGTTGAATATGGATACATTGGAAATTGACTCTTTGGAAACAGCATTGCCAGTTAAGAGGCAGAGGAAGAAAAGAATGGCAGATGAACTTATAGATGATGAAGGAAATTCCTCAGATTCTCTAGCTGATTTTCGAGTAAATGTGTTTAACCTAATAATGGACCGCATTGTCCAGTCACTAGATTCACGCTTTGTACAACACAAAAAGTTTTATAAAGATTTATCCTGCTTAAATCCAGCAAAGTTTAAAACTATTGCAGAGAAGGGCCTTGAAGATGAAGCATTGGAAGGTATTATTAAGGTGTCTCCACAAATCAGCAAAGATCAAGCAATATTGGAATTGTTTTCTTTTGCTTCGAACTTTGGTGTATTAAAGCTATTGTTTAATGATGGTGAGAGTATGGATTCCAGTTGCAACAAGTGTAAAATTTGTAGCACTTGCCCATCGTATGTACTAAAAAATCTGGCATCCAACAGACTTCATGACAAGGCATATGATAATCTTTATGAACTTTATAAAGTCATCTGCACACTATCAGTTACTCAAGTCCAATGTGAGAGGACATTTTCAAAGCTAAAGATCATAAAGACAAGGCTAAGAAATTCACTGTCTGAGGAGAACTTGGAGTCATACGTTGTTATCCATTGAAAAAGAAATTGTTAGATGAATTGGATGCAGAAGCAATTATTGATAGTTCACACAATCATCTAGTGAATTCAAACGATTGCTCCTAATATAGTAGTCTCATAAAATATGCTTTTGAACTACCTGTTAATGTGTAAAATGTTCAGTACAAGCAAACTATTTAAAAATATCATTTATTTAAAATTTAAAAAAATTTAAAATTTTAATTATAACAATCTGTATTAACATTTAGTTTTTGCTGTATATTGCCAGTAATATGTACAATATATGTATAATGGGTTGGGTTGTTTTACCTCTGAGCGGCACTTTTTTGCACACCATGGGCTAAATGGCCAGGTCACATGGACCCCGAAGGCTCAGAGAAGGTTGGGGGAGGAGACCCACTGGAACAGTTGTTGGGAGACAGATGGTAGCCTCCCGTCAAGGTCATCCAGCGTGTTCTTTAACGTGCACAGGGTATGGCTCTCCCGCACACAGGGCCACGGCTTAATGTCTCATCCAACGAACGGCAGCCTTTTCAAGCCAATTGGTGTCCCCTACTTACTGTGGGCAGGGCGGGAGTTTTGCGGAGATGTCTCAATACTGATCCATCTGGGACTCAAACCTGGGAACTGCAGATTACGAGCCTGGCACGCTACCGACTGAGCCACCCCCGCCCCCATATATGTATACTGTAATTACTAAAAAATATACATTTATTTCGCAAAGATTTTAATTGTACCTTTTTTCCACTTATGTGTTTTTTGAAAATTTTATTTATTTCTTATAAAAATTAAAGGATAGCATTATAGCTGTGGGTGGGGCCCCCTTTGTCTCCTGGCAACCAATATTTTTAGACCCAGTCTGCCACTGAGTAAACTTAATGTTTTACGAATAATTAAAGCATATTACAAACACTGGGACATTTATAAATAACCTGGGTTTCACTTGATGGGTTACAGAGCAATACAACAGATTATATTTTAATTAATAGCAAAAGGGCTAGTTCGGTTAGGAATACCAGATCATACAGGGGAGCCAAAATTGGGTCTAACCATTACCTAGTCAAAAGCATCTTGGAACTGAAGCTTAGGAAATGTTGTGCTAAGTTTAAGAAAAATTACCTATAACACTGAAGGTCTGAAAGATCCAGATATAGTAAAAGCATACCATGATAGTCTATTTGTCATTATTACAATCGTGGTTTGCTTACTGCTGAAGTTGGGAAAGAATGAGATCAGTTTAAACAGGCTTTTCTCGAAACCAATAGTAAAAAGGAACATAACAGACAAAATTATTTCAGTAATAAGGTTTTGGAACTTATTTCTGAAAGAAGGAAATGAAGGAATAATATGAATCAAGACCCTATTAGTCCTAATAGATTCGCTACAATGAACTTAATAAACGTGTAAAGGATCAGTTAACAGCTGATAAAAATATTTGGCTTGATAGCTCGGCTGACAAAGCAGAGGCAGTTAGCACAAGTGCAGAGGATCATACCAGATTTATAATGCCTTCTGTGGGAAGAAACAGACAGGTACACAGAGTTTGTGGGATACATATGGTACGGTGATCTTGTGATGGCAAGAAGGGCTCAGCATTTCAGAGATGTTTAAACAATATGATTATTTTTACTCCCATTGTTTGTAATTAAGATAAATACATTACTAACTTCAATGATGACCCTATATCACATTCTGAAGTCACTTTGTCTCTCTCTAAATTAAAACTGCATAAATCCCCAGGGGAGGATGAAATCATCACTGAAATGCTTAGAGCTGGGAACATTTGTGTTGTCCCATCAACTGACTGAAATTTTGAACATTTTTTATGATAAAGGTGTCGTTCCTAAGAATTTTGGTAAAGCTATTGTTATCCCGTTTTTTAAAACATATGATCGCGGTTCTTGTGATAATTATATAATTCTTTGCAAGGGAAATAATTTTGGCCTAGAGATTTCACAATTTCTGATTTAGATTATGCAGATGATTTAGGACTGTTGGCTAATGATGTTGATGAGATGAATTCTTTCATTAGGGCTGTTGATGAGAATGAAAAGAGTTCAGGTTTGGTGGTAAACAGATTAAAAATTAAACTGATGAAAAATGGTCAGGCAGATGGTGCTTCTGTTGTTTTGAATTGGTTGCACTCTTGTGCAACTGTTTCAGTTTAATTATCTTGGTGTCTGTTTAATAAATACTGGTGATGTGTGGCATGAGATAAAAAGAAGAATATCAATTGCTGCTGGAACCTTTACGAATCTATGAAGTGTGTGTGAAAAAATAGGCGTATACACTAAAGACTAAAATTAGGCCGTGTAATAGTCTGGTTGCTTTTAAGGTTAGTTTTGGTAGGCTAAACATGGACCCTTTGTAAGCAAGATAATAGGAAACATGATGCCTTTGATTCTAGATGCTTATGCACTATCTTAGACATTAGGTTGACTTTGGCAGTAATGAGGTTAGAAGAAGGAGTTAGCAACCTCCTTTAAGCAGTATTTCGTGCAGAGAGGGACTGCATTAATTTGGCCATGTTGCCCGTATGCATAGTAGTAGTTGGCAAACAAGATTATGAAGTGTGCCCAAAGGCTTCAGAAAGCCAAAAAGGACCTTGCTAGAATTGGCCTACATTGGCCAAATGCAGCACTGTAGCTCAGGACAGAATGTGTGGAGAGGTAAATTATATAGTTATTGGTTATCATAATCCCATTTTAGTATCATAACTGGTTATTGGTTTCATAACCTCATTTAGTAGATAATTTGGCTATCAAAGTTACCAATTCTTACATACTGGGCAACAGATTTTCATAAAAGTCATTCCTCTGAGATAAAAGTAGCCATTTCTTAAAGATTTCAAGGTGCTGAACAGAATATGACAATGAAAATGAAAAATTGGCTACGATTTCTGAGAAATCCACAATAGTTTCTCATATAATAGAGTAATACGTACATATGACATGTATCGGTAAAACTCCACTTCTACTTAAGACTTGCTTTGCCCGTCGCTTGTACAGCTGCTCAGGATCATCTCTGGGGAGCATCCAACAGTAGTCAGTCAACATTGAAGTGGACCAGCTTCGCTGGTATCGTTGCAATGTCCTAGTGAAAACGTACACTGTGCTCATCACTAACCATGACACAGTTGTCGGGGAAGAAATCTAAGTGGGAATGAAGAAAGTGGATCTTTAAGGACATATTGCAGCCAAGTTTGTGATACAGAGACATGTCCTTAACCAGTTTCTTGTAGTTGTCTGTCCAGACATTCTCAAAGAATTTAGTTGACACTAGATGTTGGGTTGTTTTACCTCTGAGGCGGCACTTTTTTGCACACCATGGGCTAAATGGCCAGGTCACAAAGCCCCCGAAAGCTCAGAGAAGGTTGGGGGAGGGGACCCACTGGAACAGCTGTTGGGAGACAGATGGTAGCTTCCTGTCAAAGCCATCCAGCATGTTCTTTAACGTGCACAGGGTATGGCTCTCCCGTACACAGAGCCATGGCTTAACGTCCCATCCGACGGACGGCAGCCTTTCCATGCCCAGCGGGTCCCCTACTGATCGTGGGAAGGGCAGGGAATTTTGCGGAGATAAATCTCAACACTGACCCAGCTGGGACTCGAACCTGGGAACTACAGATTACAAGCCTGGCACGCTACCAACTGAGCCACCCCCATCCCCAAAACTAGACGAAACACGTCCCAATCCTTTTTCTCATCACCCTGAAGTAGGTTGTCGAACATCTGGTCTCTGAACAGCTCATGGTTCTGAGGACCCACAAAAATTCCCTCTTTAATTTTTGCTTCGCTAAGTCGAGGGAATTTGTCAGCCAAGTATTTGAAAGCTGATGCAGTTCAGTCCATGGCTTTTACGAAGTTTTTCATCACACCGAGTTTGATGTGTAGGAACAGTAGCAGTATTTTGTGCATTCTGCCAGTGCTGGGTGTTCCACATTCTTCTCTCTGACCTTCAGAGATTTCCTCTGAGACCAGTTTCCCTCCACATAGTGCAAAGTCTTTGCTCGGCTATCCCATTCATATAAAAACAGTAGTACTTTGTATATCTCAGCTGCAGACCCATCAACAGAGCCACTACCTTAAAGTCACAACAGAGATACCAGCCATACTTACTGTATTGAAGACAGTTCAACAGCTGCTTTAGGTTGTCATAGGTTTCTTTCATGTAGACAGAATATCCAATTGGAATGGATGGAAGTCGATTTCTATTATGCAGCAACACCGTCTTGAGACTCAATTTTGAGGAGTCTATGAATAGTCGCCATTCTGGAGGGTCATGTTTGATTCTGAGGGCATTCATCAGGCCATCTACATTGGAGCAGAATACAAAGCTATCGTCCTTTCTGAAGGTGCAAACTGGTCATGATGAGTTCAAAACGAAGTCACTCGGACATTTTCCTTGAGAAGATTTCATTGTTTAAGTCTTGATCTAAGTAACTCTGCTTTGGTCTTGGACAGCCCCACATCACGAACAAGATAATTAATTTCTTCTTTGGTGAGAATGTGTGGTGCAGATGATGCACCATGGCAGATGTATAGATCATCATTAGACACCGAAGACTGTGGAGAACCTGATGTCGGTTCACCTCCCTCCTCATCATCTGAATTGATGTAAAATTCTTTTGGAGGTTCGGGAACGCCTTTGCTGTTTGAAACTGCTCAGAGAGAAGATTGTGTATTCGGATAGGCTATTGTCCACTTCTTTTACCTTGTGATGCCTCCAGAAACAGGTGGAACCATGTAGAAGTAGCAGTCATTTGCATGATTGCTTGACTCTTTCCAAACCATAGGAATAGCAAACGGCATCACCACTTTTTTTGCCTTTCTACCACTTTGGAAGATTTCTTGCATCATCATCATCATCATCATCATCAAGCAGCCATGGCTACGGAGGTCCAACCAGACCGTGCAATTTAGTTCTCCAAGCAAGTCTATCCTGAGCTACATCTACTGCATCTGGCCACTGCACACCAATTCTAACAAGGTCCTGTTTGACATTGTCTGCCCACCGCATCCTAGGTCTCCCCTTCTTTCTGAGGCCTTTAGGCACACTGTTCATAACCCTATTCGCCAATCTATAATTATTCATACGGGCAACATGGCCAAACCAACGGAGTCTCTCTCTGCACAATATGCTGCTTAAAGGAGGTTGCAAACTCCTTTTCCTAATCTCATCATTAGTTACAAAGTTGAACCACCTAATGCCCAAGATACTGCGTAAGCATCTGGAATCAAAAGCATCTAGTTTCCTGTTATCTTGTTTACAAAGTGTCCAAGTTTCACTACCATAACTAACCCTAGAAAGAACCAAACTATTACACAGTCTAATTTTAGTCTTTAGGTGTATACGCCTATTTCTCCACACTCTCCATAGATTCTTAAAAGTCCCAGCAGCAATCCCTATTCGTCTGTTAATCTCATGCCGCACATCACCATTATCAGTTACATAGCTCCCAAGATAATTAAACTGTGACACCTGCTCAAGACTGCAACCATTCAGATTAACTGAATCACAGCCTGCCTGACCAATTTTCATCACTTTAGTTTTCTCTCTGTTTATAACCAAACCTACTCTACTACCAGTCTCATCAACAGCTCGAATGAAAGAGTTCATCTCATCAACATCATTTGCCAAAAGGGCTAAATCATCAGCATAATCTAAATCAGAAATTTTCGTATCTCCAGCCCATTTAAGGCCAAAATCTTTCCCTTGAAGTGAATTTCGCATAACATAATCAATAACCAAGCTAAAGAGAAAAGGAGACAAAATGCACCCTTGTCGAACACCAGAAGTAATGCTAAACCAATTGCTACAAGCCTTACCAACTCTCACACACGACTCAGTGTTATTATAGAGAGCTTTCATAATGTTAACTAACTTGTCTTGGTATACCATATGATCTCACAATCAACCACAAATTATGACGATCAACAGAGTCGAAAGCCTTTTTGAAATCAACAAAGCTAGCAACCAAAGGTTTCTGAAACTCTAAACATTTCTCAAGAATCTGCCTAAGTGAAAATATCTGATCTACACATCCCCTACCACTTCTGAATCCACATTGCTCATCACGCAATTGCCTGTCAACCAGATTCTTAATTCTATTAAGCACAATCATGGAAAGAACTTTACCTGGAACAGAGAGTAGGCTGATACCCCTATAGTTATCACAAGAACTGCGATCACCTTTTTTGAAAATAGGGATAACAATAGCTCTGGTAAAATCCTTAGGAACCATGCCTTTATCATAAAAGAGATTCAGAATTTCAGTCATCCAAGTGGTAACCGAAACATTCCCAGCTCTAAGCATTTCCGTAGTAATTTCATCTACCCCTGGGGATTTATGAAGTTTAAGTTTAGAAACTGCCAAACTAACTTCAGATTGTGTTATAGGGCCAACATTAAAGCCACCAATGCATCTATCATCATTGCAAACAATGGGAGTAGAACTAACTACATTGTTTAGAACATCACTGAAATGCTCAGCCCACCTAGCCATGACAGAATCCTCCCCTTCTATAACCTTACCTTGTTTATCCTTCAATCCTTGTATGCTTGTCCGTTTTCTACCACACAAAACATTAACTATCTGGTACAGCTCTCTGCTGTTGTGCTGTCTAACTGCTGCCTTGGCTTTGTCAGCCAAACCATCAAGCCAAAAATTTTTATCAGCAGCTAACTGATCCTTTACAAGTTTATTAAGGTCTCTGTAATGCTTTCTATTAGGACTAGTAGGGTATTGATTAAGGGCATTCCTGCAGTTCTTTCTTTCCGAAATAAGCTCAAGTGCCTTATCACTCAGATAATTTTGCCTCTTCTGCTCCTTTTTTCCTAAAAGAGTACTGTTAGTGTCCAAAAAAGCCTGTTTAAAATGATCCCATTCTTCCTCAACTTCAGTAGTAAGCAAACCATGACTGTCATAATGACTAAGTAACCTATAATGGTAAGCTTTGGCTATAACTGGATCTTTCAGAGCTTCAGTATTAAAAGTAAATTTTGTAACCCTAGCACAACACTTTTTAAGTTTAAGTTGCAACACACTTTTAACAAGGTAATGGTCAGATCCAATTTCAGCTCCCCTATATGCCCTGGTATTCCTAACAGAACTAGTCCATTTGCTGTTAATTAATATGTAATCAATCATATTCTTATGCAGCCCATCAGGTGAAACCCATGTGTACTTATGTATGTCGCGGTGTTTGTAATAAGTGTTAGTTATTCTGAATCCATTGAGTTTACTTACCTGTAGGAGACGTTGCCCATTGCCATTGCAGCTACCAATACCAAAAGGGCCTATTACTCCTCCCCACCGGTCAGAGTCAGTATGAACTTTGGCATTGAAGTCACCTAGAACAAGGGTAATATCTCCTTTCTTGACAGAATTCAAAATATCCTGAAGTTGTTCATAAAACCTATTCTTCTCATCCTCATCGGCATCCTCAGTGGGGGCATAACAGCAGATAACATTCAAGTCTTTAATGCTTGTCTGAAATTTTGCTGTAAGAAACCTTTCATTAATGCACTCATATCCTAGAAGAGCATCACTAGCGTGTCTGCTGAGAAGCAGACCCACGCCTTGGTGATGCTTTTTGTCGTCCCTCCCTGAAAAGAGAAATTTAAGATTATTTTTAAGAATCTGACCTTTATCTGTCCATCTGGTCTCTTGCAAGCCGAGAATATCTAAATTATAACGGTGGAATTCTTGTGTGAGGACATCAAGAGAAAAAGCTCTGTGCAGAGTCCTCACATTCCAACTACCTATGGAGAGAAAATGGTTAGTGATGTTTAAAGAAACTATGTTTATTGAGCATACGTACTGCAATATATGTGTGGGGCCCAGGCCTTGTCTTCATCCCCGATCTTACATCCAAAATAAAACTCATACGCTGCTTTCACTATTGGGGTGATGGCCCTTTTCTGGCTTGCAAACGTCACTTCCCTGCAAATGTAACAAAATATATCTGCACTATTAACACAGTTATGAGGGTTCACTACTGCTGGATTAAAACTGCAAGGTTCACTTCTGTTGTATTTAAGACTCAGGGCTAAATGGGAGTTGCTCTAAAGACTTGCTCACCGTACGAAATGTTGCTTACAACTAATGATTGCATCATCTTTTGTCCGCAATCGTAAATCCGTGATGTCATGACAACTACATTGCATCAAATAATGATGCAATACCTCGGGGGGTTGTGTGTATGGCGAGCTCATGCAATACAACGCACGCAATATGTTGCAATCTGGAGTTTAAAATACAATGTTGCGAAATGGTTACCTATGTACTTAATGAAGACTGAGTCACTTATACATGGCCATCTGTCTCTCCTAAATAAGAGCCAATCGACAAATTTTATTGTCATTTTCTTGTTCAGCATGTACACTTCAGTTATACTGCCATTACGATCACTTCAAGTGCCAAATGCTACCACCTTTCACTCTCAATAAAATATGGGGGTATGGGTTGTAGAGCATATTTTTAAATGTAGAAACAAAACATGCTATTTATATTTGAATTAGAACTATAATTCTAATATTACACTTATAAATTCTCATCTTAACATTATGCAAAAGAAAAAAAAACGCATTTAACATCATGGTACAGTCTGGAGTTATTCTACCGGTACTCATTACTATACAAGCTTCATGTGGTCACAGCATACTACCATTCAAGTACAGTTGGGACACTCAATCATGGCCTTGCCACTTCATCGATATTTTTCTGTTCGGCAGCTGTTTCTTATGACAATGTGGAAATTAGTGTACTTAGCATTGCACAACTTGTTTAATGAAATGTCATGTGAAGTTAACTAGGAACAAATGTAACTCTATGATTCTTTACTTTGCAGTATTAAAGATAAACATAACAACACTAAAAATCGTGTTTAACTTTCAGACATTGATTTCACAACTATGCAGAAACTTGTATAAAATGACTGATATTTTAAATTAATCAAACTGATGAATGCACATTTATTCACTTATTGAATGTTATTCCTTGTATCCTTCTGAGTGATCTGTAAATGGATTCATTAGCCACATAGCTTTTACAAAATCAAATTTCCTTTCTACACAAATTGCATACAAATCCAATGGTGAGTTCTGGTGACAAACACACAAATAAATGGCCATCAACCATGCACAAATGCTTCATGAATTCATTCAAAGGGAGCCTCCTTTCTTCTACACTTCTTGAGCTGTTGTTATGCAGTTTTTTGCTACCAGCAGTGAAAGAATGGGAGTTTTCTATAGATGCTAACACATGGCATTGAGTATCATGTAATAGACTATGTCAACAGCTGAAACATTCCAATATGGGGGTTCTAAACCTCCACTAGTTGAATGCAAGCATGACAGAAACAATGGAAAAATTCGAAGTCTGGTTTGATGTAATGCCTGATCAAATAATCAAACCTTTCATTCTTCACTGAACAGACAATGACCAGGACTGTTTACCCTGATATGTTGAAACAATTCATGTTACCACAGCTTCAGGAGCTGAATCCAGACATGATGTTCCAACAAGATAGGGCTTTCCCACACTAATCCATCCAAGTGAGGGAGCTTCTTGATAAAGAGTTTTGTGGGGAGGAGGGCTGATTTAGTGGTCACCACATTAACTATGCCACTCCAGTGAAGGATCTTTGAGAGCTTCACATCAGCATCACCAATGCCACTGACACAATCACTCCTAATATCCTACACAGACATGTATTGAACTCAACTATCATTTAGATGTTGTTTGTATACTTAAGTATGCTCATGCAAAAATTTATTAGGTTGTAAAAAAACTTCCATCCTTCATGTTTGTATCAAAAAAATAGAGGTTTATGAGATATTAAATTTTTATTTTGTGACAATACAACCTGCATTTCCCATTAAAAAAACTAAAATACCCAAGATGTGTTCTGTACTGCAATATTTCCTGTTTAAACACTAAACAAATCCAAATTCTATAGTACATAATTAAATATTTATGAAGTTATAATAATCAATATTAGAAGAAAATAATAAAGAATACAACATATGGGTTTGGTGACCTTGTTAATCATCCTCCTCCTCCTCAAGCAGCCATCGGCTAGGGAGGTTCAACCAGATTGTGCAATTTAGTTCTCCAAACACATCTCTTCCTGAGCTATATCTGCTGGATCTCTCCACTGCACACCAATTCTAACTAGGTCCTGTTTGATATTGTCTGCCCACCACATCCTAGGTCTCCCCCTCTTTCTGAGGCCTTCAGACACACTGGAATCTTTCTCTGCACAATATTCTCCTCAAAGGAAGTAGCCAACTCCTTTGCCTAACCTCATCATTACTTACAAAGTTGAAATACCTAATGCCCAAGATACTGCGAAGGCATCTAGAATCAAAAGTATCAAGTTTCCTGTTATCATGTTTACAAATGGTCCAAGTTTCACTACCATAGCTAACTCCTGAGAGAAAAGAACTATACTGGTGCTCAAAATTAAAAGATAATCGACAAAAATATATATAGTGGCCAATATATGTAAAACAATGCACTGAAAATGGGCAAACATGGAAAATACATTACACTGAAAATTATCCCATATTTAGTTGCCACATGCAAGCCAGAATATGCAAATTAGGAATGAGTTAAAAAAGACATGTAAGTCTACTCGCAGCTGTTCCAGGCAACTCTTGCTTTCACTTCAGTGGCACATCAAGCTGATTATGTCCCAAAGACATTGTATGGATGATTTTTCACTGGTGGAGCACAATTGGAAAGATGGAAGCAGGTCAGTCCCTGATGGAAGTTTACAGAGCATTGAATGTTCCACAAAATGTCCTATTAAGACTCTGGAGAGAAGTTTCAATAGACAGGAGATGTTCGTCATTGACCAGGACAAGGCCATCCCAGAGCCACAACTGCTGCAGACAAATGCTGTATGGAAGCCTTACTGCCAGATGGAACAGAGTGATGACCACCAGGCAACTGTCTTTGGACAACGAGTGTTTCAAGGCATATTGTTTACAGGAGACTTCATGAGCAATGCCTTCATGCCAGGAGACCTGTTATTTGAATCCCTCTAACTTCCACCACCAGCAAGCTCGTTTAACGTGGAGTCACTAATCTCACACTTGGAGTCCAGACCAGTGGGTGCATGTTATGTTCACAGATTAAGTATTGATTTGCAACATTCCCATCTGCACAGGACCAGGGACCAGCAACAATCCCTCGAACATTAGAGAAAGGGACTACTCTGGTGGCTATGCATTGATGTTTGGGACAGGAATTATGACGAATGAGCTTACAGACCTGCACATTTTTCCAAGTGGCTCTTTACTGCCCTGTAAGTAAAGGGACGAGTTCCTGAACCCATTTTTTGAACCCCAACTCTGCCTGAGCCACAGCTCATCTGTGAGATATTAGATTTTGAAAATGTTTTTAAACCCATTAATATTATGACTGAAATGTATATTTAACCAAGCAAGGTATAATCACTATAATATGTTTTACATGATTTTGCCCAAGTATTCATTTCATAATTAATTAAAAAAAAAGTTAAGATTTCTTTTATTCTTTATGTTATTAGGTAAACATTTGACTACTTTGGGAGCCTGTCATACGTACTGCATACAAAACCCTTTTTTCCTGGGATAAACCATATTTAAAAATACCACTGTTGAAACTCTAATATTTTATTGAACACTTTTACACTTGAATCATCCCAATCTTTGACAATACATGATAACAAGAGGTTAATATATAATTTCGGGCTTATAAACTTATAATGAACTACAATAATTTCGAATATTATCCAACTTTCATTTTTTTTTTTTTGGAGCATGTACCTCAACACATTTTTTGAAGATTTAGAATAGGTTGCAAACTCAATTCAGTACCTGCTCCAACTAAGATGTTCCCAAGAATTGTATATTACTTTTAACTTGGACAAATTCAAAAGCTTCAAATAAAGTATATTCTTGAAAGCTTAATATTCAAGCTTTTTACTAAAATTTTTTACTTGCAATTTTCATTAAGTGGCTACTATCTATAAATACTGGTTTTGACAGATTGGATAGACTAATGACAGAAAAAGTTCACATAATACTCAGTAATTTAAATAATGGAACTTATGCAACTTATCTAGAATGTTCTACCATATAGTACCGAAATTCCAGACTGCTCTTATAAACACTCGAAAGCAGAGGCCCTGTGCAGCTCAGAGAGCACTTTCAATTCATCCCTCTTTCATGGCACCTCAGGAGCACACCTGGTCTGCACTTGACCTTGGCGACCCATGCAGGCCACATGTACATCCACCAATCGAGTGCATCGTGTCTCTGTCTCATCCCGCTGCCAGGACTGTGCCTGCCTGACGACATGCCAAAGCAGATGGAATGAAGCATGTCACAATGCCTGGTCACCAACATCTTGTATAGGCAACCAGCTCAGAGCACTAATAGGAACACAAAGTTTAGAATGACACCCAGTGACTCTTACCACAGAGGCAACAAAGTGCAACATCACACTTAAGAACTCTAGCACCAAGTGAGAAGCAACAATACTGGACCGATGAAAAATTAGCTATATAGAATAGGACACAACCCACTATTTACCTCTTTGAACAACCGATGAAGCTACCTCTAGAAGAATGAAAAAAATGCAGGTATGACTATTTAACCTAAACTTCACTGCACCGATATATGATCATCTATTATCACATTAATGTCAACAAGCCTATTGTTTGTCATGATAACATATGACTATTCCAGCACCTACAGTGTTTACAGAGTTAACTTAATCTATCTTTAGTTTATATGTCACATCAGCTAAAGAAAAAACATTAGCCTATGATAGTGTAGTGGTTAGCATAACTGCCATGTTTCCAGAAAACATGAGTTCAAATCCCACTCACAGCAAAACCAATTTTTTTCAGCTTGTTATTCCATGAGTTCTATGTGGCAAGCAGCTGCTTGAGGGGGTATTTTTTTTTTATGTCTACAGGACACATCCTGTGATTCTTTACTGCTTAATTATTGATTTAACATCATGAGTGTGAGTGGCAAATATTAAATTCCCACTCTATATCACAACACGTTGTCCACTTCCCAGATAGATGGTGCCACTGTGCAAATGAAACAAAAAAAAAACGGAAAGGTTATAATGTCACATCAACTGAAGAAAAAATGTTCCGATGATGGGTTATGGTTAGCATAACTGGCATGTTTCCAGGATTTGGGTTGTTTTACCTCTGAACGGCACTTTTTTGCACACCATGGGCTAAATGGCCAGGTCACATGGACCCCGAAGGCTCAGAGAAGGTTGGGGGAGGGGACCCACTGGAACAGCTGTTGGGAGACAGATGGTAGCCTCCCGTCAAGGCCATCCAGTGTGTTCTTTAACGAGCAAAGGGTATGGCTCTCCCGCACACGGGGCCACGGATTAACGTCCCATCCGATGGATGGCGGCATTTCCAAGCCCATTGGTGTCCCCTACTGACCGTGGGCAGGGCGGGGAATTTTGCGGAGATAAATCTCAACGCTGACCCAGCTGGGACTCGAACCTGGGAACTACAGATTACGAGCCTGGCGCACTACCAACTGAGCCACACTCGCCCCCACATTTCCAGGAGACATGGGTTCAAATCCCACTCACTGCATAACCATTTTTTTTTTCAGCTTGCTATTTCATGAGTTCTGCATTTGCATGTTATGGTTAAGGAGCTGATGCCCTTGGAAAGTTAGGTCTTTACTCTGACAAAAGAGACAACGTTTCAGCTGCCAACTTAGCATCCTGCTGGGGTTTGGAAGAGAAAAAATGCTGTCCAGAGTCTGCTGAACAGTATCCACTTTCTTCTTCATACATTTTCAACTTCAGATAGGCTAACTTTTAGCTTCAACATATAATTTGTATGAATTATATAAAGTCGCATTAACTTTTATACCAATATTTTTCCATTTTGCAACACTACCATGGCAGCAGTAGCAGATGTGGCACCACCGCTGATGGAATATTGCAGCTGCATTAACCATCTAGAAAATGATGCAGCTAAAATTTTTTGTGACATAAACAAAAAAGGGCTATAACTTGCCAACTATAAATTGATGCACATCAAAAACTATGTTTAGTAGGGTCTCTTGATATGTAATCACATAATACTGTGACTTTCATTTATAAGCTATAGCAACATGGAAAAAAACTTTATAAACGTAACAATAAATAATACTTTATTAGTTTTACAATAACTTACTTATGTACAATGCATCTGATGATATTAAATTTTCCATATTAATATAAATATGAAGATTTTTATCGTCATGACAAAAATGCATTTCAATGTATAAGCACCCAATTACTTGAGTAGTTGTATGCCAACAGTATTGGACTGTGCAACAGCAATGATAAACTGGTACCTTGAAAATAAAAAATAATAATAAACACTTTTATTTTTACATTACATTACAAAAATAAAAAAAAAATTACTTGAAAACAACCAATATTACAGAAGATATTAGGAAATATAGATACTAACAGATAGTGTTGGAAAGAATGTCATGTCATTTGTTTCATGACCTTTGGTGGAATCAAACTTCCAATTATTGCTAGGAGAAACATTAAAAACATAAAACAACACACAAGATTGTGGAAACAGAATGATAAACTGATGCACGTCTCAAATGTGGTATTTGGGATCCATATTAACTTTCAGAGAATAACCATATGCAATAATTATCCATCTGCATGCACAGTATGTTTGTGAGACATATTTGGATCGAATTACAACCAGAAATGGGTTCTTAGTTAAAGAGCAATGATTGGCTTAAGTTCAAATTACAATATCTTACCCAAAAAGATTATTTACACCTACGAAGATAATACTTACATCTGGTGTAAAATGAAAGGTATTTCATTTCGAATTACTGTATCTGAATCAAATCTCTACAGCAGAACTCTAACGAGAACAACTGGATCACTTAGGTTAGATTTTAATCATAAAACAATCCTCTTTATTAAACTAAAAAGACATATTCCTACTGCATGGCAAAATTTGAACTCATGCAGAATGAATGACACTGAATAAATTAAGGAATTATAATCAGAAATCTTAATGCAACCTAAGTAACCACAGGCTTTGCCCAGCGATTTTCATTTATTCAAATTTTACAACACTTATGGAAAAACATACAACAACGATAAAAAGGTTAAAATCTCAATAAACTACTGCATCCAATTATAGTATGTTATGAGACAGGCCTGGATATAGAAAAAAAGAAGGGGATGAGTGGATGGCTCAAAAAATTAAATTGAGCCAAAAATGTAAAAGGGGGGCCCAAGACCCTTCAACCTTTAAAATTTTAGCAACCTTTAAAATTTTCTTGAAAAATGCATGAAATATACATAAGTTTAATAATTTTTGCCTTTATTACCCTTATTAACATTCTCAAATGGTGGTCGCAGGAGGGGCATCCCCCCTAGATTCAGGACTATTAGAAGATGACTGGATGATGATCATGCTAGTCTAAGCTAACAAAGCACATAATGTATTGTAAATGTTCAAATAGTAGTGCAGGGCTACATTTTCAATTTTCTTCCATCCAGCAACAACTTGAATCCAAGCTACTATTTAGGTCCTGCCATTTAATATGCCATACACAGTACATGGAGTCAGATTGAGCAGCAAAGATTTGTATAGCAAAAACATATACACACACATACATTTTAGCTCATTATAAAAGAGCTAATGCTGACAATAGGAATGAATTTCACAGGACATTTGAACTTGTGGGGTATGTGAGCCAAACTGATTTTCTGTAGGACAGTCCTGCAGATTCAAGGCAGTCTGGCATCCTTGTCTGAGACATAGCAAATTTGTTACAAATTCTGCACTATTACCCATCTGCAATTGAAGCAGGCAACTATTTAAACTCGAGCATTTAATTTGTCACATTTAGTACATAATACAAAATATTAGGCTGTTGCAAATGAAATGGCTGAACTGTTAGTAAAACATTCAATAGCTGTAACTTTGTTAAAAATAACTTTAGTTAATCAAAATATGCATCAACATATTCAATACACTTCTGCCACCTCAAAACAAATGCATTTATACCGTTGGTTAAAAAACAAATCTGAGTACTTGGAAGTAATAATTTTTCAAAGGCTTTTATAACTGCTATCTCCTTGTGAATGTTTCCCCACTAAGAAGTGGTCCAGATGCTTGGAGAAGTGATAGTTAGTTGGCAATAGGTCTAGTGAATACACTGAGTGAGCACGTCTCATACTGTAACTGATGGAGTTCCTGTACTATTATTTGTGAGATGTCAGGTCGAGTGTTGTCATGGAGCAGTAGGACACAATATTTACTAACCAATGCAGGCTGCTTCTTGCATAATTTGTCATGCACTTTTTGGAGTTCTGCACAATGCTTCTCTGCATTTATTGTTTCACCTGGTTTTATGAATGAATGATGGATAACATTGCTGCAGACCACCAAACAGTCACCTTAACCATTTTTGGGTGAAGATTAGGATGCTTCCGTGACATCCAGCCGTGGAGTAGAATGTCGATGATTGTCATATAGGATCCATTTTTCATCACAACTCTATGCAAAAACAGATCCCTTTGGTTTGATATGAGAAGGAAAATGCACACTTCAAGTTGGCATGCCTTAAAAGTGTCCATTAATTAATAATGCAGCACCCATTTATGGAACTTTGCTTCTCAAATGGCTTCCAAGTGCCAGGGAACTGTTGAATAATGCATACCTAATTTGCTTGTGACATCTCAAATAGTTTTGTATGTGTTGGATTCAATTAAAGCATTTAATCAATTGTTATCAATCATTTCTTTGGGTCGCCACGTGGCTTATTTTGAAGGCTGATGTTGCCCAATCTATATTTTTCATACCAACATTGTATTGTCTGTTCACTAGCTATGCCTGTTGTTGGAGCATGGCATAATGGACATTGTTTGGCCCAATGGCAGATGCATGAGAAGAGTGCAGAGCAAGGCAAGGCTCCTTCGCAGTGAATGGCTTGTTATAAGGCTCCAGGCCATTCGAGTGGAGGACAGCAGAGAGCATTCAGCCTTGCTTTTCATGGACAGAAACTCAGGGGTGTAGGAAGGGGTGCAGAAACTAGGGGGTTCAGAAAGAGTGCAGGAACTTGGACAAACAGGGTAAAGCCAATGCCTCACTGAGCTCACAGCCTTAGTGAGCTAAGAGAGTCAGTGTAAAGCATACAATGATGATGAGATGGAGGAAGAAGAGATGGAGAACTCTCCCAGAGTGTCAGCAATTGCCTGTCCATTGTGCTCCAAGATCGATAATGAGTGGGATGTTTAGTTTCCACCCATCTTCCAGACTTTATCCCACACAACCTCAGAACTGGTCATGTGAGTGATAGAAGATATATATTTGCCTGAGAATCTGGCTTTGGGGCTGGACAAAATGGGCTTTTGTCCTAGTATGCTTGAATACTTCAAGGTTGGGGTATGTTGGATATCTCCAACACCCTCCCCCCCCCCCCCCACACACACACTCATTTTATTCTGAGCCTTATGATTCCACCATAGTGTTGGAAATCATGGAAATGGGAACCTAGTGGAGGTGTGAGAAATGGTCAAAGCAGCCGCATAGATGATATAGTCTGTCATCTCCACCAATGCAACAATGATTGGCTCCTGGTTGGCCGAGTGTTCACCAAACTCACAAAAGATTTGAAGGCACTCCAATCAGCCCAATCAAGCCTCCACCATGACATGTGTGAGAGGTTGGAAGCCCCCCCCTCCCCCCCCCCCTCCCCCCCCATGGGAGATGGAATACAATATGGAGAGGTTATACTTCCATAAGGGTTGTCCTCAACCTCCCATGTAAAAAGTGGAAGGATTGAGGAGGAGCAGATAAAAGACCAATGAATGGGTGGGGGAGTGGAAACATGTACCATCATCAAAGTTCAACAGGGAGAGTGATGGAACCAGAAGCCATTGCTCTAGGACCCTACTCCTTCCATTGCTGTCAGTACTGCTCCAAAGTAGACTCTATCAGTACTGCCGCAAAGCAGACTGCGTCCATTGAAGGGTGATGGCAGCTGCAAGAAGAAGTCATCAAGGTCTTCCCAGAAGATACTTCCAGGGTGTAGACATACAAAGCAGACAGTCAATAAAAAACCCACAAAGAGGCAAATGGCTACTGCCTCTAAGTTGGTGGTGAGTGCTATTACCTGGAATGGAGAATAGTTGCAAACAAGAATGGTGACACCCCCCTGTGAGCTGGTCCATCTTCATCCTGGTCCCAGCAAATGAGGGAGAAGTACTGGATTGTGAAGATCATTGGCTGGCTGCAAGTACATCTCCTGCAAGCACATACAGATGGACTCATGTGCAGACCATGATATCATCTATATTCCTCTGAAATCCATGACAATTCGATTGTAGGAGTATAGAGATCCCTACAATCGAATTGTCATGATTATATCTCAAGATTATCCAAAGACCTATCAGGTCTTTGGATAATGGAAGACAACGATTTTCAATTATTAATCTTTACCATCACTAGTGACAGTTTAGGAAACTGAGGGAGGTCCATGTCCATGGAGTTGTCTGAGGAATCTGTTACTTTGTTTTTCTCAGACCGACATTTCAGGAGGAGTATCAGCTTTTTCTTCAACCCTGACAGCGAACCCTTAACCATGAAGACTCCTGTTGGTTTGGCCATGTTGCCTGTATGGATAATTATAGATTGGTGAATAGGGTTATGAATAGTGTGCCCAAAGGCTTCAGAAAGAGGGGGTGACCTAGGATGCAGTGGGCAGACAATGTCGAACAAGACCTTGTTAGGATTGGTGTGCAGTGGCCAGATGCACCAGATGTGGCTTAGGACAAGATATGCTTGGAGAACTAAATTGCATGGCCTGGTTGGACCTCTGTAGCCCAAGGCAGCTTGAGAATGATGATGATGATATTTGCTGATGTGGCAAACAATAGTTAAATATAGAGTACTGTAGTTACTTTATGTTATGACCTGTTCTTACTATTATTCTATGTTAAGAACTAAAAAAGTGGCAAACACTACCATTAATAAATTACACTATACAAAAAGTACATGTAATACCCAAGAATGTTTATGTGTAAAAAACCATGGAATATATTCAAAACTTACTTATGTGTGAATTTCTATGGTTGCCGATAAGGTAACAGATAGTTAAATACAAGGTAGTTTATAGTAGCTTGTTCATAGGCAAAATCTTACATAATCGCATTTTGGTGATAATTAAACTAATTTAACCAAATGGTATGTTTGAATTCTTATTAAATACATCATAATATTTTGCCTCCTGACTGGGATCGTATTTCAAAGTGGTTGCAGCTCTGTTGGAAATTTTTTCCTTTTGAATTAGTGGATACCAGATTTTGGGTAAAATGATTCCTTGTACATTATTCACAGTGCTATTGTTGACTGTATTAACAAGTATTTTATTTTAATTATTATGGTTGCATTCCAGTATAATTTATTATTAGTTTAAGTTACATGTCTGTCCAATTCTGTTCCATTCTGTTTGTTTTTTACTGCAGCTTTATGTTCTTTTATTTTTGTTTCTAGAGTTATCCCTGTTTCTCCAATTTAAGGCTTTTTTTATTCCCATGTTACTTTGTAAACTATTCCACCTTCTCTGTATATATTTTTTTCTTGTTTGATGTTTGCACTGTACTTTTTTATCTACTTGTTTAGGTCTGGTACCCACCTTCTCTGTATATATTTTTTTCTTGTTTGATGTTTGCACTGTACTTTTTTATCTACTTGTTTAGGTCTGGTACTATTCATGTATTTATTGATAACTCTTTAGAGTTTCTCAAAAAGTCCTTTGTAATAAGGCACTTTTTTAGTGAAGTAAGGTTAATAAATGAAATAAAGCAAAAGTATAACACTACTTCACTAAAAAAACTACCTTACTACAAAGCACTTTTTCAAAAACTCCGAAGAGTTAGCAATAAATAAAATTCAAGAATAATTCCAGATCTAAATAAGAAAATAAAAAAGTACAAGCCCAAACATCAAATAACAATAAAAAATATATATACTGAGAAAATGGGATAATTTACAAAGTAACATGTGAATGTAAAAAAAACCTTACATTGGAGAACTATAGAAACACAAATAAAAGAACACAAAGCTGCAATAAATAGCAAACAAAATACGACATGACTGAACAGACACATAGCAAAAACTAATCATAAAATAGACTGGGACACAATAAATAATTACAAAAGAAAAAAAAAATCAATCATATGAAAAGCAGAAGGATTACTAATATAGTCAAAAACAGTACCATGAACAATTTACAAGGAATGCTCTTACCCAAAATCTGATATCCACTAATACAAAAGGAAGTTCTACAGAGCTGCAACCTCTTTCGATGATGATCCCAGCCAGTGTCGAAATATTATGATATTTATTCACAAGTGAATCATTTGTCTTTAGTTCAACAAATATTGATATTAATCAACATATTGTAGAAATTGTGCTAAACACTGGAATTTATTAGTTTGTGTAAGTGCCCATGACTGCTACAAATTTTAATTCTTCTGAGAATAAAATATTCCTAATTTTCATCATGTAAGGTTTGCAACTCTGTGTAAATAACAAGGCTAGATTAAGGAATCACCAACCACCTTTGAGCAACATCTTGTGTAGGGAAAGGCTGCATTAGTTTGGCCACATAGAACTTTAGATTAGCAAATGGAGTTATGACATTATGTCAAAGGCCTGAGGAAAATAATGTCACCTGGAATGCAGTTGATACATCATGTCAAATAGGATTATCCACAACTGATGACTGGACAGAAGTTCACATCCATAAAAACAGCAGTTGGGAGGGAGACTAGAGATTGGATCAATCTGGTACAAATTGGAAGCTGTTCCTGTACAGTGGTTCTTCGCTTACCATGACATTAGCATTACTGTGATTTCTCTTTGGAACACATAAAAAAAAACTTTCAAATCTGACTTGGCTATCATTTTCAGAGCCACATGAAAAAAAAACAGTTCAAACAAGTGAAACTTCACCATGATAGAGCTTTCAAGGCTTGTTTAGGAACTGACTATCATAATGTGCCATATTCATTTATTCTGAATGAGATAATGAAAATGAAACAGACCAAAATTGATTACTTCTTTAAGAAGAATATTACTCCCCCCTCTCCACTTTCAGAAGAATGTCAGGAATCTGTACCCTCCACATCAGGCATCAAAATTTTTTCCTGTTCATCGAGTTAATGAACTATGATTCCATAGATGCCGTTGTTTTTTGAACAGGCTGCCAAAGAAAACATTTCATTTAAATTTTTGTTACTATAATTTTCAGGCTTTTTTATTAAAAGACAATGGATAGTTGTGTTTATAAGTGCAATTTTTTTTTGAGCAAATTTCCAATAAAAAAAGACACTTTTCATTAAATTTTTGTTCAATTTCCAAGTTTTTTTATCAAATTGTAATTTACAATTGTGTTTATTTTAGAATGCATATTTCTTGAAAAAGAGGTCATGAACACATTTGTTTAGGTATTCTTCAATAAATCACAATCTGTATATCATTATAATAGGAATTCAAAGCTACAATTTACATAAATTTGCTTAAAAAAACTGGTCCCCATTGTTCACCAAATGTGAAATTCACTTACTGAGACCTTTTTTTTTATCCCAATTAATCACAATATAGGGACACCCTGTCAGCCAGTTCTCCTTTCATTTATATATAACTATCATTTATAAGCATTTAATATACATTTTTCTGACATACTGTTTCACCTATAACACTTCCTGAATTACTCTGTGAATGACATTGCAAATTATATTTTACTGGAGCAGAAACTGTGCTATGAACTATGAGTGTATTTGCTTCTGTGTTCATAACTTGATAGAGATATATAGACAAGGATAGATCAAGCATGCTTTGGACCCAAGGTAGTTCTCCAGACATGTGACACCCCACCACCCATATGCACCTACCTTCTACAACACACACTATTTCCACTGACATCCTGCAGAAATAAGTCATTAGTGAGTTAAGTCATATATTAGGTTATTCCCTTATCAATACTATGTATAATGGTACTACTTTATGTTTCAAAACATTTAAACAGAGAGGACAAATTTTTATTTTGTTTATGATTTTGATGTCAAAACTGGGACAAATTTGATTCCGTCTTTGCTACCTTTAGAACTGAACCCAGGTGACTACTCTATAGCTATCTGCCACTACATGTATATAAAGAGCACAGCATTAATCATTTCAGAAACTCCCAAATTATATTATTATTTTTTACACAACTTACTGTCAACATTACGAGCTACTGTGATCCACTGGGTTAACCAATTTATCATTTCATTTTTGTGAAGTCCTAGAGGGCTTAAGCCACGAAGGAAACATGCCTAAAAGAAACATACAAATGCACACATTTAAAATAAGAGCAGAATTTGTAATTTATACATTCTTATGTTTATATTCAGCAAATGGTTTATTTCTTCTCAAAATCATTTTTTTTAATTTCCATATTGTTGTTTTTTCAGAAAATAATTATAATTATAGCATTTCATTATATTAATGAAAGAAAAAAATAATTGAGGTATACATTAACATTTTTAAATTTATGTACAAAGGGGGTCAGGGTGAGTGACAAAGTGAAATACAAGAATCTAAAAACAAATAATCCAAAATGACAAAAATTAATGGACAAACTTCACTGCGGATCTAACTCCTATTTCCCCCTCTACCAAAATTTGTTCTACCTTCAACTCTATCACTAAAGAAATTAAACCCACCCAAATAGAACAAAATAAGCCTGCAAAAAAATATATCTAATGAGGAACCTGATGATAATTTTGCCACACACTTTTTCCCAAACCTCTCAGTGATTGCCCATCTACAGAAGACATGCATATTTTAAAAGAACTAGAGGAAGACAACTTTGAAGAATTCACCAAACAAACTCTCAAAACTGAATGTAGACTTCACCCTCTCAGAACTAATTTATGCTCTAAACCAGATAAAGAAAAAATCCACACCAGAACCAGATAATATATCTTACTTAGCTATTAAAAATTTACCTAAGGAAATGCTTCCTCACCTACATATCTACAACTCTCACTGGAAAGGCAGACTTTTTCCAGAGAATTGGAATCTTGCATACACAATATTAATCAGAAAACCCAATAATATTCCTACAATTTTGGAAGCTTATAGACCTATAACTCTGTGCTCTTATATTCTTAAGATCCTCAAAAAAAAAATGATAAAAGTTAGACTCAGCTGGTATATAGGAAACCACAACATTCTGTGTGAACATTCTTCAAGCTTCAGACCTGTAAGGGGCACAAAGGACAATTCATTTGATCTAACTCTAGATCTCCAACAGGTTCTTCATCATAATATACCCACCACCATTACATTGTTATGAATTAAATGGATGGACCCTGAGCTCGAGTTAAAAAAAAATAGTATTTAACAATTATAATTCTAAAATAATGTAATTTATCACAAAAGTAGGAATAAAAACATTTATATAAACTAAAGTCAACCAACACAAATCTTTATTGGTATAAAAATAAATATTCAGAAGAACTTAGCACCTTATTACTATTCATACAAAGAAATGTTTCCTCTATAATTCCTATTATATACACTCAAAGCATAAAATTAATGCTTTTACAACAGTTGAGAACAATCTGCAATCTATCAAGAATAACCTTACCAATTCTTGTAAACAAACTAAAGATAACTATGCATCAAATGATGGTCTTCCTACAGAAAAGTTGAGATCAGCTCTGCTTGTTTGACTAACATAAAACCTCCTCAGCCACATTTTTAAGTGTCCAAATATTCCTTCTCTTTCTTATCACTCCACTAACAGGATCAACACTAAGAAACTTATTTAATCTCCTGCAAACACACCAAATAAAATCATCTTTTTTACACTATACCACACAGACTAAAACAAACTATGTTTTTCTTCACACTCTAATTCCTCTTAATTACCACAACTTATTCTTTATTTTTTAAATTAAGTTATTCGAAGTTGTTTGTGATGCAATTCTCACGCTGTAGTTCGTGCGAGCATCAAGATGATACATCACATTACAGGTTCGATGTAGCACATTCATCTATTGTAACACTGTCCCCTCCTTAGATCTTGTTCATCCCGAACAATTCTGGATTCCGAAGCTTCTTCAGATCTTCGATGAAATAGAGCCAAACGATCTACATGAACCACCTTGCACTTTGTAGTTGGACATCAATAAATGCGATACACCACGTCGTTAATCCTGTTAACTACTGTATATGGACCTTCCCAAGGTTGCTGAAGTTTTGAAGAAAGTCTCTTCTTTCTATGTGGATTGCACAGCCAGACAAAATCTTCTTGATTGAAAACAGTTCCATTTGTTTTACTGCCGTACCTCATTTTGGTTTTCTCACCTGCCAAGTTGATGTTATGTCTGACAGAGTGGTGGATTTCTTCTAGTTGTTGCTGTACTTCTTGTACGTATTGTGGATGACTGGTTTGTTGAAGATTGAATGATTGTTTTGGGCTGACATATAAAAGGTCACAAGGAAGACATAATTCTCTTCCAAAGAGCATCATGGAAGGTGTCTGTCCAATTGTTTCATGCACTGCTGTTCTGTATGCCAACAAAAAGAGTGGTATATGGTGATCCCAGTCACATTGATGGTTGTCAACAAACAATGTTGTGCAATTGTCCTATTAAATCTCTCAACCATTCCATCTGAATGAGGGTGTAGGGGACTTGTTCTGGTTTTCTGAATGCCTAATAGTTGGCAGATGCCTTTAAACACATTGGATTCAAAATTCTGTCCTTGATCTGAGTGGAGTTGCAAAAGTACTCCATACCTACTAATCAAGTTATTTACTATCATCTCTGCAACTGTTGTTGCCTCCTGGTCTTGGAACAAATAGACTTCAGGTCACTTCATGAAATAATCCATTAATAAATAGTGATTTCCATCATCAGTCCTAGAAAACGGACCCATTACATCAATGGCTATTCTCTCAAAAGGAGCACTAACATTATACAACTGCAGCTTACCCCGACTATTATTATTTACCCAATCCTAGTCTTAGAGCCTTTCTTTGCTGCACAGGCCTCACATTGCCTACACCATTTTTCAATGTCTGCTCTACTTTTCAGCCAATGAAATCATTCCCTGGCTTTTGTTAATGTCTTATTAACACCGAAGTGTCCTCCAGTGTCACTAACATGCACATCTTTTGCCGCTAGTTCCACTCGGGAGCGAGGAAGGATTATCTGCCAACAGATCAGTCATCCAGTGGGATTCAACATGTAATGAAAAAAACAAAAATGCAAAACTCCATGACCATTTGTGATATAATATTAACATCTTCTAATAACATTGGAATTTTGGACTAGCACCCCACAACCTCAAAAATTATAACTCAAACAATTTCTATTTCGCTCCCATTCTTAGTGCTGTCCATTCTAAGAATTGTAAAATCTTGTACAGTCTGCCATGCATTCAACAGACACTTCTCATCCAGAGCAACCACCATTCTAAGCTGAAATAATATCTAAAAGAACATTTACAAATTAGACTTTACTCAACAACTCTATGAATGTAAATGTTAAAATGCATATCTTTAACCTTATAAATCAGAGACAGCCTCGTTTATGTTGAAGACACCATTTAGAGTAACATTCTGAACATGAAAAAAAATTTATACTGAAAATGAAATCTGATATCTGAAATATATATATCTGGGAGTGTTTGCTATGAGATGCTAGACAATGGCTTCCCAAGTATCCATTGATGACGATGGGTCAGGTGAGTGATACTTCAAGTTCTTTTAAATGGTCGCATTTTGGTTCTGTGCTTAATTATCAAATTAATATCTCAAGAGTTGCATAAGAAATACTGGTAATGCACAAGATTAACATAGAAATAACACTGGGCAACACACCAAAAGGCTTTTAAATGAAAATAGCCAATCTTTACTAATTTTGAGGTAAATTTGTCAATTGGCTCTTGTTTAGGAGAGACAGAGATGGTCATGTATAAATGACTCAGTCAGTATTGAACAAATGGGTAACCATTTTGCAATGCTGTATTTTAAACTCCAGGTTGCAACATATTGCGTTGTATTACATCAGCTTACCATACATACAACCCCTGGAGGTATTGCATCATTGTCTGATGAAATGTAGCTGAATCATGACATCATGGCTTTATGATCGTGGACAAAAGATGATGCAATCATTAGTTGTAAGCGATGTCTCGTAGGGTGAGGAAGTCTTTTGAACGACTCCTATTTACCCCTGAGTCTTAAGTACAACACAAGTGATCCTTGTAGTTTTAATCCAGCAGTAGTGATGCCTGGTAACTGTGTTAACAGTGCAGATACATTTTGATATATTTGCGGGGAAGTGACGTTTGCAAGCCAGAAAAGGGCCATCACCCCAATAGTGAAAGCAGCGTACAAATTTTATTTTGGTTGCAAGATCGGGGACGAGTACAAGGCCTGGTTCCCCACACATATGCTGCAATATGTGTGCAAGAAATCTTCCAAAGTGGTTGAAAGACAAAAAAGTGGTGATGCCATTTGCTATTCCTATGGTTTGGAAAGAGCCAAGCAATCATGCAAATGACTGCTACTTCTACATGGTTCCACCTGTTTCTGGAGGCATCACAAGGAAAAAGAAGTGGACAATATCTGCTCTCTGAGCAGTTGTGTGAACAGCAAAGGCCTTCCCATTTCCAAACCTCCAAAAGAATTTTACATCAATACAGACAAGGAGGAGGGAGGTGAATCAACATCAGGTTCTCTGCAGCCTTCATTGTTGAATTCATGTTTTAAATATTTCTAAATAGTGATTATAAAACTCCTATCACTAGATTCTGCCCTTCAGGTGCAAAATATTTATAAAAATTTATGAAGACATCAAGGTATATATATACTTGGTGATCATTCAAATATGACTGTCTCACCTGTTATATATTGTTACAAATTAAAATCGATGAGCACTGAGCGTGAGTTCAAGTAAAAATATGTGAATGAAAATTACAAAAAAAAAATGCAATTTACTACAAAAGCATGGATGAAATTATTTATAAACAAACTAAGTAAACTGGCACGAAACTCTATAACAACACAAAAATAAACTTTCAGAAGAATCCATTATCTCAATTCTATTTACATTCAAATCACAAAACGAAGCTAATAAGCTCACCGGATAAAAAAAAGTCATCCCAGGCTGAATGTCACCTCATCGCGTGTAATGCCTCCATGTGACCGAGGAACAGCCAAAATCCTGTCTGGCATGGATGTAGTGCACATCAATATTCATCCACTCTTCTAGCAGCAAATGACGCAGTTCAGCCAGATGGCTGGGACAGTACTTCACTCGTTACCCCAAATAGTACCACAAGTTTTCTATGGAATTCAAATCAGGGGATTTGGTGGGTCAGTCGAGATGTTCGAGGGCTTCAGAATACTCATCGTGCCAATCCGACACACTTCGAGCCCTGTGCACACAACAATTGTCATTTTGGAAGACTGGGGTATTCTTCTGATGTTGACTGTGAAGATGCTGCATAAAAGACAACATGTGGTTATCCAGTAGCTCCATATAGCCCTTCTGGTTCAAGTGTGAAATCACCACAATCAAAGGACCCATTTCCTCATATGTGAAACACCCCCAGAATATCACAGCCTCCTCCAGCTTGAACAGAACCTGGCACAAAAGGTAATATGTGATCATCCATTAGCTCCATATAGCCCTTCTGGTTCAAGTGTGACGTCACAGCAATCAAAGGACCCATTTCATCGTATATGAAACACCCCCAGAACGTCACAGAGCCTCCTCCAGCTTGAACAGAACCTTGCCTACATACAGCTTATGACGTACCCATAGCCTCGCATTATTCGAGTACAAGCAAAAATGTGACTAATCAAAAATAAAAAATAAATAAAAAATGAAATAAAAAAAATACATATATAGATATTGATATGTGCAATTTTCATTATGTCTGAATGAGTCTGTGTTCGGGCAATTGTCAAGTTCACGGGAGTATTCAATTGTTGAGCTGTTTTAATCAATCAATCAATCCGTCCAGATAACATGCTTTCAAGAGTCGACAGTCCAGTCTTTGTGGCACCATGACAACTGTAGCCATGCAGACTTGTATGAAACACAAAACTAAGTCAACCAGCACAAAACTCTATAAAAATACAAAGATAAACTTTCAGCCAACACACAAAAAAGCTTTGAAATGAAAATAACCAATCTTTACTAATTTTCAGGTGCTGAACCAGAAAATGACAATAAAATTTGTCGACTGGCTCATATTTAGGAGAGACAGAGATGGTCATGTATAAACGACTCAGTCTGCATTGAGTACATAGGTAACCATTTCGCAATGCTGTATTTTAAACTCCAGATTGCAACATATCACGTTGTATTACATGAGCTCACCATACATACAACCCCCGGAGGTATTGCATCGTTGTCTGATGAAATGTAGTTGAATCATGACATCATGGCTTTATGATCGCAGACTAAAGATGATGCAATCGTTAGTTGTAAGCGATGTCTAGTAGGGTGAGCAAGTCTTTTGAGTGATTCCTATTTACCCCTGAGTCTTAAGTACAACATAAGTGATCCTTGCAGTTTTAATACAGCAGTAGTGATGCATCATAATTGTGTTAATAGTGCAGATACATTTTGTTACATTTATGGGGAAATGACGTTTGTAAGTCAGAAAAGGGCCATCACCCCAATAGTGAAATCACCACAATCAAAGTACAAATTTTATTTTAGATGCAAGATTGGGGATGAGTACAAAGCCTGGGCCCCACACATATGCTGCAATACATGTGCAAATCTTCCAAAGTGGTTGAAAGGCTAAAAAGTGGTGATGCCATTTGCTATTTTTATGGTTTGCAGAGAGCCAAGCAATCATGCAAATGACTGCTACTTCTACATGGTTCCACCTGTTTCTGGTGGCATCACAAGGAAAAAGAAGTGGACAATAGCGCATCCGAATACACAATCTGCTCTCTGAGCAGTTTCACACAGCAAAGGCCTTCCCATTCCCAAACCTCCAAAAGAATTTTACATCAATGCAGACAATGAGAAGGGAGGTGAACCCACATCAAGTTCTGCGCAGCCTTCGATGTCTAATGATGATCTATACATCTGCCATGGTGCATCATCTGCACCACACATTCTCACCAAAGAAGAAATGAATTATCTTGTTCGTGATCTGGGGCAGTTCAAGGCCAAAGCAGAGTTACTTAGATCAAGACTTAAACAATGAAATCTTCTCAAGGAAAATGTCCGAGTGACTTCGTTTCGAACTCATCATGAGCAGTTTGCGCCTTACTTCAGAAAGGACGATAGCTTTGTATTCTGCTCCAATGTAGATGGATGCCCTCAGAATCAAATATGACCCTCCAGAATGGCGACTATTCATAGACTCCTCAAAATTGAGTATCAAGGAAGTGTTGCTGCATAATGGAAATAGACTTCCATCCATTGGGGGCGGGGGTGGCTCAGTCGGTAGCACGCCAGGCTCGTAATCTGTAGTTCCCAGGTTCGAGTCCCAGCTGGGTCAGCGTTGAGATTTATCTCCGCAAAATTCCCCGCCCTGCCCACGGTCAGTAGGGGACACCGATGGGCTTGGAAAGGCCACCGTCCGTCGGATGGGACGTTAAGCCGTGGCCCCGTGTATGGGAGAGCCATACCCTGTGCACGTTAAAGAACACGCTGGATGGCCTTGACGGGAGGCTACCATCTGTCTCCCAACAGCTGTTCCAGTGGGTCCCCTCCCCCAACCTTCTCTGAGCCTTCGGGGTCCATGTGACCTGGCCATTTAGCCCATGGTGTGCAAAAAAGTGCCGCTAAGAGGTAAAACAACCCAACAACAACAACTTCCATCCATTGCAGTTGGACACGCTGTCCACATGAAAGAAAACTATGACAACCTAAAACAGCTGTTGAACTGCCTTCAATACAGCAAGTATGGCTGACATCTCTGTTGTGACTTGGATGTAGTGGTGTTGTTGATGTGTCTGCAGTTGGGACATATGAAGTAGTGCTGTTTCTTATGTGAATGGGACAGCTGAGAAAAAACTTTGCATTATGTGAAGAGAAACTGGCCTCAGAGTAAATCTCTGAAGTGAAGCGAAAATTAAAGAGGGAATTTGTGTGGTCCTCAGATCCACGAGCTGTTCAGAGACCAGTTGTTCAACAACCTGCTTCAGTGTGACGAGAAAAAGGCTTGGGAAGAGTTTCGTCTGGTGTCAACTAAATTCCTTGGGAATGTCACGGCAGCCAACTACGAGAAACTGGTTAAGGACATCTCTATATCACAAACTTGGCTGCAATATTTTCTTAAAGATCCACTTTCTCCATTCTCACTTAGATTTCTTTCCCTACAACTGCAGCATGGTTAATGATGAGCATGGTGAACGTTTTCACCATGACATTGCAACAATGAAGAATTGATACCAGGGAAACTGGTCCACTTCAATGTTGGGTGACTGCTGTTGGATGCTCACCAGAGATGATCCTGAGCAACTGTACAAGCAACGGCAGAAGTTGAAGCAGAGTTTTACCATTACATGTCATATGTATGTATTACTCTATTATATAAGAAACTACTGCAGATTTTTCAGAAATCGTAGCCAATTTTGCATTTTCATTGTCATATTCGTGTTCAGCACCTTGAAATCTTTAAGAAATTGCTACTTTTATCTCAGAGGCATGACCTTTATGAAAATTTGTTGTCCAGTGTAATCTTTCGTTCAGAATGTAATATGATCTATATGTGAGGGGTAGTCGAAAAATAAGTTTGGAAGTCATATTATATTCTGGAATATTTATTTCTAGTTCTGACGAAAACTATACAAATGCGATTTTATGAGTACCATTTGACTTTTCAACATAGTCCCCACCACAATTGAAGCATTATCATATTGCAGGACTAGCTTTTTGATTCCCTGTTGAATGGAAGTCCATGTCCTACAATTTCAAATCACAGTGTCACAGTTTCTTCATGACATCATCACTTTGAAATTTGGGGCCACCATGATTATCGTTTAGAGCAGGAAAGAGATAGTAGGTGCTAGGTGCCAGATCAGGGCTGTATGTCAGATATTTCAAGATTTTCCACTGGAAGTGCTGCAGCAATTGTCGAATCACTTTGCACTGTGCGGCCAAGCATTATCATGCAGAAGCAAAATACCTTTCGTAAGTCCTGGGCATTTTAATTTAATGGCAGCTCTTAAGCATTTCACTGATGTACAGTAGGCAGCTACACTGATTATTGTTCCCTGTTGCATGAAGTCTACCATCAATACACCTTTACGTCCCAAAACAGAGTAACCATCAATTTTGCAGCAGACATTTCAACCTGGAATTTCTTTTATCGCATGGACCCAGGATGTTTCATCTCTGGGACATGATGATAAACCCATTGTGATGCCCCCTCATTCACTTTTACTTTACCTTAACCAGTTTTGCTTAATTTACGTTATATTTATCATTTTGGGGATTTTTATTTCCTTTTTGGCATCACAGCGCTCGTTTCCAAGAGTTAGGAGTTGCGCATGCGCAACTCCGAACTTCTGATTGTCACCCTCTAAAGCGTGTGCACAAGGACATGCCCACTCTTGCATCATAGCTTGCGCCACTCATCAATTTATGCAAATGTCTTTCCCGGCGTGCAACATGACACGTGCGGGCTTTGTACCTCTTGTTATAACCTGGTGACATGTTGTCACAGTAGCACAGAAGATAGTAGAGTAGAGAGAGTAGTAGAGCACAGCACAGTTTAGAGATCAGTTTTAGTTTGGAGTTTGTTGAAGATGATTGTAGTAAGAAATGATGTAGTATCTTCTTCACTGAAGTTTTGGTGAGTTTTTTGGAAATAAATTGTTTGTTATTTAAACCTTTTTGAATCTTTACTAATTTTTTCTCTTGAGCAACATTAATTGTTTTGATTAGAACTAGTATTTAAATTTTGACAATCATTTAATATTTTTGAATTCTTACTCATTAATGCTCGCTGGTATTTCGAACCCTAATTAAACTTTATTTTTTGGCAATTTGTTAATTGTTGCCTGGCACCCGACTCAGCTATCCGGAGCATGAAAATAATTCGATCAGACAAAGGGTCCAAACTTTAAAAGTATTTCATTTCTTTGGAGTGTTACACCATGCATCTCCATTGCCAATGTGTTTGAGAAATTTGTATCATTAATGGCATACTGTTGCAGGAATGACAAAGCACAAACCATTCATTGGGCTTCATGGTCTTCCAATGGTACTTTCAGCACCCATTGTATACACACTTTGTAGAATCCTAACCTTTGAATGATCCTGATAATCCTTCCATGCAACAAACTCAAGTTGTATTGCAGTTCATTCCCCATAATCCTTCTGTTTCCAAGAATTGTATTTTCCATGTCTTGTTGCCTGGTGTGCTTGCTGTTCTGGTCTGCTGCTTCTCTCACAATTGTCCAATACTGACTCATGTGGTTTTAAAGTGTGCACATCACTTTATCACACTCTGCCAACTCACATCATTCTTGTAAGCTCTGACCCACTGATGATGAACTTCTGCTGCAGACACATGCCAAGAACTTGAACCACTGTCCAGTCCCAACCAGAGTAACCATGTTTGACTAATGGTTGTCACCACACAAGCAGTGCAAAGTGATGGCTTTCAATGCAGTGCTGCCAACTGAGAATAATCAGTTGCCTCGAAATATATCCAATCAGTCCAGGATGACACTATGCACCTTGTAAACTTGTTTCTGGACTGCCCTTCATACAAAATTCACTCCCCTAATTAACAAGTCTTTGACTATTGGTTTAATCAGCCAATCAAGTATAATGAACCACTCTGAATTGGAGTCTCGCCTCTTGCAGTTCATTGCTATTGTATTTCAGCATATGATCATTTGTGTATTTGCTATAACATATAACATTAAGATTCCACGATGTGGCCGTAAGCATACCATGATACACTACTTGATCATTATGACAACTGCAGTAAGCTTACTACCAAATTTGAGGAACAATGGGATCAGCTTAAACAGGATTTTCTTTATATAAAAAAAGGAGGAGAAGAAAAATATAATAAGGAGCAGAGGAATATATATAAAGAAGCAGAGGAAAAAGGAGTAAATTACAAAGTCATTTGAGTGACACGTGGAGCTTATTTGTGAAAAAAATAATTGTAGGACTAACCTGAATCAACACCATGCAAGTTTTAACATACAGCATTGCAAACAGCTTATTAAGGGTTAATCTTATTAAGGGTGTCCTACGGAATGAAAGCTTGGCTGACAAAGCAGAGGAAGCAGCTGGACAGCAAAGCAGCACGGAGTTGTACCAGATAGTTAATCTTTTGTGTGGGAAGAAATAGGCTACCACACATGGACTGACAGAAAAACACGTTCTGAAGTCCTCCCTCCTGGTTGGGTCATGGATATGCACACCACTGGCCACCTAGCACATAGTCACACTTCATGGAGACTATGATATAAGGTGGTAATGGATATCGCCATATCATTTGCTGCTGTGAGGTCCAATTGCAGTTAACATGGCATTGACCTGTTCCTCTGGTCACACTACACCAGATAGCAGTCCTTTTTTGTGGTTGTTGCCAGTCATTGTCTGGATGCATTCTGTCCTTGTTGGAATCTCTGTAGAAGTCTATGCACCACTGAATAACTCGCATTAAGCCATCTGGCAACATCTTATTGACTTTGCCTGCCTCAAGTTCACCTGTAGCTCACCACCACACTTCTGATACATGATATCTGGTAGACATACCTAACAAATCTGCTCTCTTCAAAATTCCACTATGCACTTCACAGAACAGTTTTGAAATGCTCGCTTTTAACACTTGACACAATTGTAGATACCACTGCCAGTGTCATTCATTAGCATACCATACTTCAAGTCTTCATCACATTTTACATACATGATGTTCATGTATTTATAACTTCAGAGTTTCATGACATAGCATTTTTTTTTTCATTTTTTCCTTAATTTGTGGAAGCCAGTGTAATTATTAATAAACATGTAGATAACATTAGTCGATTAACAATTGAATTAAATCAATAGACTTCTGTGGTGGACTTAAAATTTTAGGTGAACTTTCAGACTTTTCCAGAATAATGACTTTATATATATAATAGACTTATAGTATTTGAAAAGTATGAGTTGACTTTCTTATGTTTGGGTGCTTTTATTTTATTTGATTAAGGTAATTTTTTTTGCAAATTGTGAAAGTTCACAGTTTGGTTTTGAAGTAGTTTTCATGTATGTAATATATATATAAATGAAAAAACAAGTAGCAATATTATTGATCTGTGCAAAAAATTACACTGGTTTACAAGGTTTTATAACAAGAACAATTGTAGCTGCCTTTATTTTTCAGGTGCTGATTTCAGATCGGGTCATAAAAAATAGCTAGTACATCATGTTTTTATGTTATTGATCATTTTGACTCCTATAAGATCTTCCGATATCAACACCTCCAGGCAACTGGGAGGATACTAGATATTTTACTTTTTGTGGCTGGCAACACTGATTGCCAAGTGGGAGAAAACATGCAACAGTAACATAACCTCAGACCGCCATTCTTGTTGTTTTCATTGTAGGAGGAATACATGCTGTATCTTGAAGAGTGAATTTTGGCATTTAAATGCCACAAAGACATCATCGCGGATGTGTTTTGTTATGTGTGTGGAAATTATATTTTAAAACCCCACAGTCATTCTTTGACAAAGATTGTGAAAAATGCCTATAACTTGTATTTTGGATGTCATGTTGGATATCACAAAAAAACATGGGCTGCACACTGTGCTGCATTTTGTGCTTTGTTGGCCTGAGTGAACGGTTGAATGGTAAGATAAAATCCATGCTCTTTGCAGTTCCAATGGTTTGGCGTGTGCCAACTAGTCACTTGCATGATTGCTATTTTTGTTTAACTAAAGTGCCAGACATTTCAAAAAGGAACAAAATATCCAAATGTGCCTTCAGCCATAAGGCCAGTTCCTCATTGAGAAAATCTTCCTATACCAACACCTCCAACCAACTGGGTGGAGATGAATTCACATTCATCACAGGAAGACTTTGAGGCATATACAGATCCTGATCCTACATACACCCCTAAAAATTAAACGAGCCTTATCTGATTCAGCAATATGAACTTAATGATCTTGTTCGAGACCTAGGACTTTCCAAACAAAAAGCAGATTTTTACAGGTTCAAAATTTCAAGAGTGTAATCTTCTGGCCAAGGGTACCAGAGTTTCTCTGTTCAGAAAGAGAAATTTGGCTTTATCTGTTTATTACGAGATGCAAGGTGGTTTGTGTTCCTGCACAGATATTTTAGGGCTGATGGAAGAAATTGAAACAACTCACGACCTTAAGGAATGACGTCTATTTATAAATTCGTCAATATTCAGCTTAAAAGCTATCCTTTTACATAAAGGAAACCAAAAACCTTCCATTCCAGTGACACACACTGTGGGAATGAGGGAAACTTATGAAAGCATGGAAAAAAATACTCACTGCTATAAAATATGACTAGTTTAAGTTGACAATTGTGGTGACCAAAGGTCATCTCTCTCTTGCTCGGGCTTCAAGGAGGCTTCACAAAATTTTGCTGTTTTCTGTGTTTGTAGGACAATAGGGCCAGAAAGGAACACTACAAAACGAAAGACTGGCCCAAAAGAAATGTTTTTATTCCTGGAAAGAGTAATTTGAGGTATAAGCCTCTAGTTGACCCCTCTGATGTTCTGCTCCAACCATTACACATCAAACTGGAGCTTATGAAAAACTTTGTATAGGCTATGCACAAAACTGGTAACGGGTTTTTGCACTTGAAGGAAAAATTTCTAAAACTAAGTGATGCCAAAGTGAAAGAAGGGATCTTTGTTGGTCCTCAGATCAGAAGCTGCTGAATAATACTGTCTCCAAAGAAAAACTGAATATGAAGGAGCGTGCTGCATGGAAATCCTTCACGTCTGTAGTCCAGGGTTTTCTGGGGAATCACAAAGAGGAAAAACTACTATCAGCTCATTCAAGATCTTCTCAAAAACTATGAAAATCTTGGCTGCCGAATGTCTTTGAATATCCATTTCTTGCACTTGATCTTGACTTCTTTCCCAAAAATGTAGGAGCTGTCAGTGATGAGAAAGGGGAAAGATTTCACCAGGATATCTGAATCATGGAGGAGAGATACCAAGGCTGGTGGGACCCAGCAATGATGGGTGAATACTGCAGGTTCTAGCAGAAGGAAGATACCTCAACACATAAAAGACAAAAATGAACTTCTTTTAAGTACAAAGATCCTTACCGATGTTTTCTTATTTTGCATTTCAATATTATTTAATTTGTTACCTTATATTCAGTGGTCTATGACTATGATGTCTCTAATTTTTTTCACTGTAATCATGTAATTAATGACTTTTAAGTTGCAATTTAATAAAACAGTCACATTTATTTTTATTTCCCAGATATGCATATTCATTGAAATTTGAAATACATCAATCCATAATTTAAAAAAAAACTGTATGTGCTGCAGATTTTTCACAGCCATATTTGAATTCAGCACCACAAATTTTAGTTAAAAATATCCTATTTGACCAATGTTATAAAAAAAAGTTTCAATTTGTTGTCTTTTATTATTAAGTTTCCTATGGGTCAATTTTGTTATTTTAGTAGTGTTAAGATTTGTGGGCACACACGCAATACTGATGTGTATATTCAACATAAGAACTGAAGACACTAACTAGGAATACTAGATATCACAAGAAGGAATGTTTCGAGTGTAGGAATTTCAGCCATTTTGACAGAGAATTTAAATTTGAAACATTGCAGATTACACCAGCCCAAGAGTTACACAGAGCATTGTCTTCCATCCTGTGCTTGCATAGTAGACAGAACAAAGTGTTCAGTAATCCATCAGTAATTACTGAATCTGAAAATTTGGCATTCTGTCCTGTAGAATGTTACACCTATGTGAAAAGTCAACAGGAATAAGCTCCCTTAGTCAGCTTAATTAAGCAAACTTCATCATATAAGGCATTGAATGCTGAATTGGGACAACCTCCAATGTGTTGGAGTAATGTGAAAGATACTGATGTCCTTCAAATGGTGCCAAAGTTTTTACCCCTGTAAAGTAAGATGAGGGTTTGTAGGGTTACAGCAAGATGAGGAATCAGGCAGTATAGTTGAAACTCTGTTCAACATTGGTGGAATCAGGGGTGTTATTTTTGAAATTTTAAAGAGGAAAATAGCTTGAGAGAGGGATAAAATGAGAAGTGATAACAAACTCTCCATAGAGCAGCCTTCAGAGAGTGAAGCATATTTACCTGTAGTCCCAGCATGCAGTAATGAAGTAGACAGGGGTAGCAAGAATTTCAAGGAATTAGATAATACTGTGCAGGAAGACAGCCAAGTGGCTGAAGAATACAATAATGGGAAGATAGGAGAAATTTAAAAGACGATTAGAGCATAAAAGAAGTAAAGCATAATTTAGGATTAGAAGAGTTAGTGCCTCTTCTTCCTGAAGCTGTAACTGAATCAAGATTTGTCATATCTGATTGCAGCCTTCAGACACAAACTAATACAAATGAAATTAACCTTGGCCTGACAGATGACAGGCAGTTTAGATGAAAATACTCAGAAGTGAAGAAGGTGAAAAGAAGGTGAAACTGTTAGTCACCTTCTTCACTTCTTCACCATGATGCCAGTCATAAGATTCACAACTCTCTTTACTTGTTTTCCCTGCTGTAGCAAATTATCATATGCTCTGCACACAAATTGGCTGTAGATTCTGCCCAAGACCATCAAGAATGCAGTAGGAGATACCAAAAGATGAAGCATGCTAATCTGCAGGCTAATCCTCTGATAATGCCACCCATCTGATCTAGGTTCCCAACTTATGTAACACTTAGCAGGAATCATAGCCACACTGAGAGAAGTCAGCCCTCTCTCAGTGTGAACTGCAAGCCCAATAAACCCTCCTAGGCACCAATTTGCACAGAGACACAGACAAGCCACATTGATAGTTAGTGCACAGGTCACAGAGAAAGTAGAGAAAGTTATTTTGAATGTACTGAAAATGACTAGAAGGTAACCACTAGCCCTACCTGGGTTAGTATCTGACTACATATACCAGCAGGCATATCCTTAAATGTTTCTATATTGTATTCTTTGTGTGTTTGTATTGTGTACAAGAAACCAACACAAGCCAAAAGTTTACAGGCTATCTCAGTCCTTTAAAAAACATATTAAAGAAACATATTAAATCTGTGTTTAAAGAGGGTTGGGTTAAGTTTTACCTCTGAGTGGCACTTTTTTGCACACAGTGGGCTAAATGGCCAGGTCATAAGGATCCCAAGGGCTTAGAGAAAGTTGGGGTGGGGATTCATTGGACAGCTATTGGGAGACAGATGGTATTGTAGTGGATTATGTTCCCCGTCAAGGGCATCCAGCATGTTCTTTAACATGCACAGTGTGATGGTCCACCCATTCAGTTTACCTTTTCCTTAACCAGTTTTACTTTATTAATGTTATATTTATTATTTTGGGTCTTTTAATTTCAGTTGGTATCACTTTTTCTCACCCAAGATGGCTGAAAGAGTTGTGCAACTCCAATTATTTATTGACTACCACTAATGAACAAGTAAGGATATGCCCCCTCTTGCGCATCACAGCTGGTGTGAGCACATGATCATAACTATGCAAATGTACTTCTCAGTGTGCAACACAAGTGTTAGTTGTACACCACACACATAATAAGTGACGTTAGGTCATGGAGTTAGCACAAAGTAGTTGAGAATGTTGGTAGTTCAGATGTGAGTAGTTTTGAAGCTATTCAGAATGTGAGTTAGAGAGAGGGAGAGACAATGTTAATTTTGAAATTTGAGAATGTAGGTGCTTTGAGTGAGCTTTTAGTTGCTCAGTTTTTTTTTTTTAATGTAGAAGTTTACTTGGTGAGTTACGATTTTTTTGGAAATAAACTTTGCTTTATGAAACATTTTGACTTTTTTTTCTCTTGAGCAGGATAATTGATTTTGATTAGATTTAAACTTTAGTAATTGGACAGTCTCTGAACTGTTTTCAATTTGACTGTGATGCATAATATACTTAGCAAACCATCATTTAACTTTATTTGGCAAGATTAATTGCCTGGTGCCTGATGCTAACCAGAAATTTAGTATAATTTGAATCAGTCAAAAAGTACAAAGTGAAGAAGTTTAACATAATTTTGGAGCGTTACAGGGTCAGAATAAAGAAAGTGGCACACCGAATACATAGACTGTATATATGTGTGTATAAATTGTATGTTATTTAACGTGATTGTCAAAGTTAACAATTTTTGATTAGTTTTATTATTCATTAGTTATATTAACAATTAATGGCAGCTTAAGCCAAACTTTTTGTTGAGCAAGAAGCTTAACTTTTGTATTAGTCAAAGGTACTGAAGTTTCAATGCAGTTATTGCTGATAGTTAAGACCTTTATTGCATTTATGTAAAGATTAGAAGTGTCCAGACACACACACATGATAGATAAACTTTTGATAAGCAAGTTTATTGCAAGCTAAATATAGCTTTAGTACTGTATTGTTGTATAGCAATATATTTGAGAGCTGCTGAAGATAAAAAACTTTCCAAACTTCATAAATTCAAAATTTTGGCAGATGGCTAAATATGTCTGCTAGTAATATGGCTGAATCCACCATTATGACTCTCGACTGAGTAAAAGTAAAATACAGGTTGTAGGATGATGAAAGAAGCAGAAGTATTAATGAATTTGCCTAAAGATTCTTGGGAGAAAGGGGGAATAACAACAACAACCCTTAAATTAGCTGACAATGCTATGTCAGCTCACAAACCAATAAACTTTAAAAGCAAAGTTCCATTTTTTTGTTCTGTCAGAAGCAAGTGAAAGAACAGAATATTATTAACCACCTCAATGACGAGTTGCCTATCCATTTCTTAACTGTAGTCTGTATGCTAATTGGCCTTTACCTGAGATAAGGTTCATCAGTTCGAAAAGTCCATTGTCACGGACATTTGTCAAGTCCATGATGGAAGAGCATTTCCATTTACATGAAGTGCGGGCAACAAAAAGGTAGTTTGTGCAGTATCTTGCTTAATTGGGTGTGCTAAGCAATGGTGGAATAACGCAGGATATTGTCATAGAATAGAATTATGGAAAGATTTTAAAAATGAACTATTGGAAATCTATCCACCTAATGATGATTTTACATGTCTAGTTACAGAAAGTTTTAACAAAGACAAAGGGAAGAAGATTATATTGAAAGATTTATATGGGATACGGTAGAGTTATACCAGATGTATGATACTGACATCATTGATACCACCAAATTTGACATAATAAACTGCATTATGTGACAGTTAACATTGAATTTAAGAGAAGTTTTTAGTATTGAGAAATGTAAATTCAATTTCAACTTTAGTCAAATTGGCAATACAACACAAGATAAGAATCTGCAAAAACAGCATTAAATCAACAATGGATGCAATCTTCGCCAAAGCAGCAATTTTTTTTTGAGTCTCGCAAAATGACTTCTGCACAACCAGAAGTTACACGATCCTAATAATTTACACCAAATGCACCTACAACAATGCAGAACAAAATGAAGCAGAGATTATGTTCTGCATCAAGCTTCAAACAATGGAACTAGACCAAAAACCTTTGCTACAAATAATAGAGAAACTTTCAGATGTAATTTTTGTGGCCGATTAGGGCACATGGAGCAATATTGCTATGGAAAAAATGGTAATTCAGGAAACTTAAATTAGGATCTTTGAAGTGAAAGGCCAAAGTTCCTCAAGAAAACCACTCTCGTAAGTTTTGTCACTGTTGGTACATATAATGTTACAGAATTACCTTTCGTGAAGCCTTGTCACGAAAAAACTGAATATATCACAATGATAGAGGAGCTGATCTTGCATGTCCATATGCGAAAGTTCTGGATGATATTAGAAAGTTGTGAATTGAAATTGCAGCCATGGTCCAGTATACTTTCAAATTTATCTTGTAGTCCAAAGCAGAATGTTGAGGAAGAAACTAAAATTTCCTATCAGTTTAAATAATGTAAATTTAGAGAAACAAGTTGATGATACAAAGCAAATTGATAATGAGAAAGATGTTGAATTAGAAATTTTAAAGGAAAACAGTGTCAAAATTGTTGATAATGGGAAAAATGTTGTAGTAGAAGTTTTAAAGAAAAATAATGCTAAAGAATTAGATGACAACGAGAAAGGTATTCCAGATATTGCTTTGATTGTAAATAATCCTGATGAATCTAACAAGTTAAGAAATTTTCTACTGTTGAAGCATCATTTAGAAGCAGGCAGCAATAAACCTGGAAAGCACAAAGTCAGACTCTTCAAAGACAAGCATGTAACAAGATGTCAACAAAATGACGATAGCCTGCAGAGTATCAACCAGCAATGTAGTAGTCAACATAGAGTAGATGACATCACCAACGAGATCTTCAGAAGCACCTACACTTAACTTATTGATAGATGCAGGAATGAAGTCCCCATGAAATGACTGGATGATGATTTATCTCAAAGGAGTGCCAATAATGAAAATTTAAGTAATTATTATTCTTCCACTGTGGCACTAATTATTTATGATGTCTTATTTCTCTTTTTTGGAATAGGTAAAGACAGAGATGATTGAAGATTATTTATTGTTGTTCATATTTAGAGATTTTGAAATGTTTAATTTCATGTTAACACTTTAGAGTTTCAGATATTTTTGGAAAAGTTATTTATTATTCAATTTTTACAATTTGAGTTTATAATGTGAAGTGATTAGAATTCTGAAGTTCTAGTTGAACCATAAAGAGTTAGATTTATTGTAGATTTTTTTCGTTTCAACTGACTGATGGCTGAATTGAGTGTTGTAAAATTTAAAGGAGAGTGCACACTGTTGCAATTTGCAACAGTGATGTGACGATGATCTCCTTTAAGGTGCATTTTATGAATGTATCTAAAGGTTCTTAGAATTTTAAAAGTTTATGAATGCAGTTAAAGGTACTTAGAAAGCTCTATGAATGTTCTCAGAATGCATTTTAAAGAAGCAATTGCAATCGTCATCGCATTGCTGTTGCAAATTGCAGTGGTGTGTGCCCTGCCTAAAGAATTTAGGAATTATAAAAATGTTTATGGATGTGAATGATGAGAATGAAAGATTTTGATTGGTTGCTTGGGGTTTTATGGCTCATGGGCAACTAGGACATAATGTGCCAAACAAAAGACAATATAAAAGATGTGTGTACCCCCAACCAATAGTTCAAACAAAAACACAACATTATAAAATTGTAGACCAACAAAAAGAACAAGGGTATAAGTATAAGGTAAAACAACTTGAAAAATTCAAGTTTTAACAATCCCAAGTATAAAAGACCTGGGCTATACAAAATACAAGATAAAATCTAAATCTATTAAAATAACCATAATGTTTTAAAAGGAAAAAACAGATGCTAAAATGAAAAGATTAGATAAAAGATGTCCATGAGTAAGAGGCTCGGACATAAAATTATGAAAGCTAAAATTCGATATTAAAACATGGACATTTAATTAAAATATGTTTGATTGTTAAAATGGTGTCGCAAAACTCGCACTTAGGTTTGTTGTCCGCCCGAAGAAGAAACGAGTGTGTAATAAACAAATGACCTAAGTGGAGCAGAGCAAGTACAACTTCCTCCTTGCAATTCCTGCGATAACAAGACTGCCATGGTTTGACGATAGGTTTGATCTCAAAGAGCATGTTCATAAGCTGTTCTGACCAAGATCTCTGCAGCTGTGCCCGGAGCTCAATGGTAAAACGCTGCCAGAAATCCAGATATTGAACCAGCAATGGAGAGTCAGACAGGGGCGTGGCTGACTTGGAAGCAGCATCTGCCAAGTCATTTCCCCTGATACCAATGTGACCGGGCACACAATACAAAAGAACATTGGTGGTGGCTGCCAGACGATGTAGCTGCTGGCAGATCTTAGAAAGAACTGGGTAAGGCCAATGCTTCACCGAGATCAAAGCCTGTAGCAAGCTAAGCAAGTCAGTGTAAAGCACACACCAAGCTGCCACATGGTCCAAGGCAAGATTGATAGTGTGCAACTTTGCAGTGAAGATGGAACACTGCAGTGGGATCTGGTCTGCAATGATTACATTACAGCAGACCATGGCCGATCCCACTGATGTGCCGGACCTCAAGCAATCTGTGAAGACAGGCATGAAATTCCCCGCCCCTCCCGTTGGTGTCAGCACTGTCCCATAGTCGACTGTGTCCATTGAAGTCCCCCATGATGAGGAAGGGGGACAGCAGCTGCGAGAAGAGGTCATCAAGATCTTCCTGGAAGACGATGCTCCCAAAGTGGAAGATATATAGAGCAGACAGTCAGCAAGAACCCCACAAAGAGGTGGATGGCCAGCACCTCTAAGTTGGTGGTGAGGAGTACAACTTGGAATGGAGAATGGTTGCTCACGAGGATGGCGAGACTGGACCATCTCCATCCTGGTCCCGGCGAACTAGTGAAAAGTGCTGGATCGTGGGATCTGTGACTGGCTGCAAGTATGTCTCCTGCAGGCACACACAGATGGGCTGGTGTGCCTGAAGGAGGGCCTTGATGTCATCAAAATTCCTGTGGAATCCACAACAATTCCATTGTAGGAGTGTGGCCATTTCAGGACTTAGAAGAGTGGGTGGACAACCAATTCCTATTCAACTTAACTGCCACAGAGGACAGTTTAGGAATAGGGGGCAGTCTGTATCCATGTCCTCGGAATCATTCGAGGGAATAATGAATTGAAATAATTAGCTGAAAAAAATTTGGTTCCCTGAGCCACCACTATGGCAGAGCCCCATACCAAGTCCTCCTGTAGCATGAGGAGATAAACAAGCCATGACTCCATGTCTTAAACAGATAAACAATCAGTGCATCAGCAAATAGTGACAACCATCACTGCACATCAATGCTATCGGGCTGGTGAACCAGTGACATCTGGAACACAGTATCAACCAAGCATTAGCACCATTAATAACCAGTGAGTGCAACAGACAAGAACAGCTCTCCAAAATTTGATAAATATAAATCAACGAATTCCAAAATTGTTTAATGCTATAATAAGGCATTTGAAAACGAACATATTACAATCACCTATGGCTATGTATAATATTACCAAATTGTTTGGCATCTAAAAGTTGCATGTTATGATTGTCTCAGCATAAGTGATATTTTGAAAATAAATCGGATTTTATTATTCTTACTCACTGTGTTCACCCATGACTAATAACTAATTTATTCTCAGTCACACATATTCTCATAAAATGTTCATTTTAGAGGTTATAGAGATTCAGAATTTTCGTTCCCATTGACCAAACATGGGGTTAGTTATAGTTGAATAGGCACTGTGGATGGGTTGTTTTACCTCTTAGTGGCACTCTCTTGCACACAATGGCTAAATAGCCAGGTCACAAGGACTCCAAGGGCTCAGAGAAGAGTGGCAGAAGAGAACCCACTAGACAACTGTTAGAAGACAGTGGAAGCCTCCAGTAAAAAGGCCATCCAGTGCACTCTTTAACATGCACTACATAGACTCTCCTGCACACACTGCCATGGTTTTATGTCCCACCTATTAACCCTTTCATGACTAAGGGAAACATTTTTCCCATTTTAAAATTGGTGATTGTCGTATTTAATTATAACCTTATCTGCATTTTTTATACAGAATGTCAAAATAGAACGTATGCTGAACACAATTACGTAAACGGGAACGTTTAGAAAATAAAAACAGAACTGTCAGGACGCATAATATATGTACTATGTGCAATGTCCATCTTTGCCTCACTACCAAAAGAAATTGCTTCGCAGAATATCATAATTAGCACATCATTTTGTATAGTAATTTTATTTCATAATTTTGTATTATTTTAGTTAACATTTTGTTCTAATAAACCAATAAATAAAAGACACTGCATAATAAGCCTAACTATAATTTGTGTTACCTTTATAGTCCATTGGAAAAAATATTTCCCATAAAATTCCAAAAAAACTACACATTGTTATGTAATTTCTTATGATTTTTATTTATTTTACGTCTAAACAAACTAAAATAAACAGTTACATACTAATATTTACTCTTAGAAACCTTATGGTCCTGAAAGGGTTAAACAATGGTCTTTCCAAGCCCATCAGTCTCCCCTTTCTGACCAAAGGAATGGTGGGAGTTTAGCACAGATAAATATCAATGCTGGTAGAGGTGGGACTTGAACCTAGGAATGGCACCATATGAGCCTGGCATGCTACTGAGTCAACCCCTTTCCTCCAATGTGGATATTTTTTTTTGCGACATATAGGACAGAGAAGAATCCTGGAAGCTACTCCTAGCTTAATACAGGCCTTCTCATACAAGGACATGTCCTACTAAGACCGAAGTCACTGCTGACCACTGCCCTAGTTAGAGCTAACACAACACACAAAGTTAGCCTTGATGGAACAGTAGCTAGCTGCCTAACCACTATGCCAGTTAAGACTTGGATTAAGAGTTGGAAATATATACACATTCAAAGACATAATCAACTTATTATAAATTACCCATCGAAGTTCATCTAGATTCATAGATTGCACTCCTTCCCTATGAATAGCAAGATCCATTTCCCTCACAAAACCAGCATGAGTCCAAAGGCGATATCTCTTGCCAGGTATAGAAGATAAACCATGCATCCGACATAATCCCCGCTATAGGAAAAAATAATAAAAATTAAACAAGATTTATATAAATTAGAAATTCTTCATTAAACAAGAATATACATATGTACTGATTGTTAAACAATATTACATATTAACTCAGTGATCATTGAATTATGATCACCCTCCATTTTATGCCAATGGGATGCTAAATTCGAAGGTCTGTAACTTCTAAAACAAGCATTTTATGAGAAAATGTGACAGAAGATAAATTAAATATCTCAGTCATGTCTATCTAAATCTTAATTTTCAACAATATTCATTTAGTATTAAAAGAGCTATGGAAGATTGAATATTTAATACCAATATTTTAAGACCTAAAAAAACTGAAATATATTTAAAGCACAAACTTTTAAAATATACATCTATTGCATTAAATGGTTTATTCAAATTATAATTAACTTCTATGGTAAATTTTTATGTTTGGCATTACTGTTGTTAAATATTTTAACGTCCAATAACTTTTTAAACATTAATACTTTTGAAAATCGAGATTTAGACAGACTTGATTGAAGTATTTGATTCATATTCAGTCATATTTTCTCATAAAGTGCTTAATTTAGAAGTTACAGAGCTTCGAATTTAGCTTCCCATTGGCAAAATGTGGAGGGGATGATAGTAATAATTCAATGATCATAGAATATATCTAAATGTAGTGATGCAAATGCATTATAAGAACAATATTTGCCATTAGAATTTATCAAAAGAATTAATAATAATAATTTGTAACCAACAATATGTGGCTAAAAGTATAACAAGCTGCTAAAAATATGATATTCCTAGAAGCGTAGCATATTGTCCCTGGCAAATATCAGATGCTGGCATTCAAAGATAATGAAGTTTCTCATTTATATCGAATATTGCACTCTCTAGCAGTGAAATTAGAATTAAAGGAAAACTGAGGAAATGCAAATAGTAATATTTATTAGTTTCTACAAAATATATAAAGAGAATTTTTTATTTATCTCTTAACATGAAAAAGCTTAGTCCCCCCCCCCCCCTCTCATGGAGCTAAGAGGGCAAAAAAAATTGCAATTTCCCAAATTTAGTGCCTTCTAATGATAGATATTTAAACTACTGGAAGATTTAGAAACTGTGAATCATACTATTTCACTACTATTCATTCACCTACTCAAAAAGAATTTTTTATTTATCTCTTATAACTAAAAAATGCTTTCCCACCCCTGAGAGTAAGTGGTAAGTGGGGCAAAGATCGTTGCTGTTAAAATAAACTTCTTGACCATTACAATCCATCATCAAAATTTCTAGTAGGAGTATATTATTTTTAATATTTGACCAAGGTTTTCCCATTTCCAAACTTTTACACCATTAGAGGGCATTATAAATTATTCAGAGATTCAGAAAATGTGAATTCCAATATTTCATCGATATTTATCCAATCTAAAAATAAGTTTTAATTTACCAATAAAACCAAAAAGAGCTGAATATCTACAAGTGAACAGGAAAACAGAAGACAAAATGAAAACAATAACTCGATATTTTGAAAATTAGGTACAGATATTAAAATTTTCTATTACACATGGTGTACTATAAAATTATAGAATTCTGGCATTAGTATTTAATATACAATAGTACATTTAAATCAGTGATTCTCATCCACAAGTCTGAAAAGGTAGTAAAGTATTAATGGTAGTAAATGGGGGTAATAATAATAAAAAATATTACCAAGGATATTAAAAATAATTAAAATCCTTGGTGGTGAAAAGGATGGGACACTGTTTTAAGTTAACCCTAGGGTAGGGATGTTTTACCTCTGAATAGTGTTTTTGTGCCCACACTGGGCTAAATGGCTAGGTCACAAGGACTCAGAAAAGTTTGGGGGAAAGGAATCCAGCAGACAGCTATTAGAAGATTAAATGTGCACGATATGGCTTTCCTGCATGGGGCCATGGCTTAACATCCCATCCAACAAAAATATGTCCCCTTTCTGACTGAGGGCAGAGAAGGCTTTACTGGTCAACTTTAATTAAGAGTGAGAAACCATTGGAATTGTATTACTTTCAAAGTGAAAGGGGGAACTTGGCAGGATCCTTGTTACAACAGTAGATAGTTCCCTCAATTTAGGTCCTGCACTGGATCTTAATTTCCAATCAATTTCTTTAGTTCACATGGAGTTATTATTTGGGTATATCAAAATGGCCTCATAAGAACATTCTAGTAATTAGCATTTTAGTATTTCTTAAAGTGGCTCTAGTGCAACTGCCACACCTTTCTAGTATCATTGTTCCAGGGTACACATTGCAGTGGACTATTTCACCCATTGGGCAAGATTCAATGGTACTCTCCATTAGAGATGCATCAACAATACAAACACATTTTAGCATGTAGCATGCAAAATGAATACAGCATGTAAAAAATTGAAATATTATAAAAAAAAAAATACCAATTGGATTGCCTTGTAATGCTACTGGTGTGGTGTACAAGTCTAGTTGAGCTCCAGTGCATGGGGACTTCATCTGCAATCACGACATCTACTTGAGACTAGGATATGTAAACTTAACATCAACTAGGGGGAATCTTGTTCAGTTGACTGTAGCTCAGTGATCAGAGCACCTGACATGTTATCAGGAAGTTTCAGATCCCACCTGGCTGACAATAGTATTAGCAGAATACAGAAAAGATAGTGTCTTAAATATAGGAAATATAAATATCAGTAATTCTCGTTAAAGTGCTGAGACTGAAAAATATCCCTTCCCCCATAATGAAATGGTTCTCAGACTCAACATTGTGCAAATAATAACCATAAAGCTATATTAATATCCCCTCAAGCAGCTGCTTGCCACAGAGGTCTGAAAGGAGTCTGTCACTTTATATGCCAATAGTAAGTCTGTGAGATCTCAGCAGAAAGACAACACAACATCCATGCTTTACCAGGTCCCTTTGATCAATAGCTACACGCACTAACCACTCGGCCATGGGACTGCAAACCTCAAAATCATTTATGCCACATATATTAAAAACCCACTCAAGAATATTAGTATTCATTAATATGGAAACCATCTAGACTGAATCAATGGATTGTTTATAATTACGAAGACTTATTTCATCATCATAGCAATAGAGGGTGTTCGACAACTGATGTTGGACACCCTGTATTGCCCAGGGGGGGTTCACGGAGCAATGTCCACAAACACACAAAAGGCATTACACTGAATGTTGTACCTGTACATTACCCTATGAAAACAATTTCATGAGGGGCTACCAGACAATATGGTGTACCACATTTCTTGAGATGTTACAGAAATTCTTAGTGCAACAGTTCCTGACAGATGGATCGGTGGGGTTGACCAATTCCATGGCCACGAAGGAGCCTCTGATTTGATATCTACTGGGGGTAGCTAGGTAGTCACTGGAAGGAGAGCTATGCACCAATCCCCTATGATGATGCATAGAACCGGCCAGTCCTAGCACCTAATGTCCGACCCCGCCTTCTTGTGATGCAGACCATTAGTACCTTTCAAAAGAGATACTCTTTGAAAGGGTATCTTTACGGAAGGCGAGAGCTGCCAGATTAGTTTGGCCTACTGATCTGGGCAACTATGGCTACTTTGCTTTTTTTTCTACCCTGCTGAGGAGTGGTCAACCACACAGGGTCCTGGTGCTGACCATATATACCAAACCTGAATGGAATTATGGCTCTGAGCTTGATTATAGATCCTGATTTTGCTGCATTGGTGGGCTCCTGTGGAGGGAATATCCTCCACTGTATTTTCTGTTTGTTTGCAGGTTGACAGCCCCAAGTGAATAGATTCACAGGATATGTTTATCAGCTGGTGGATAATCCTGAGCAGAAGTCATCGCAGGCACCTTAACTCTTTGCTTCTATTGGCATCGTCAAATTCTACATTAGAGGAAGTCTTCCAATGTAGATGGCTTCAGCCTTTAGTGGTGGGGGAACGGGTCTTTGCCCCATGTCTGCGATTAGGGGGCTGTTTGATATTGTCGCCATTCCCTCTCTCAATAAACATAGTTTCTTTAAACATCCCACTAACCATTTTCTCTCCATAGGTAGTTGGAATATTAGGACACTGCACAGAACATTTCTCTTCATGTCCTCACACAAGAATTCCACCGTTATAATTTAGATATTCTCGGCTTGCAAGAGACCAGATGGACTGATAAAGGTCAGATTCTTAAAAATAATCTTAAATTTCTCTTTTCAGGGAGGGAAGACAATAAACATCACCAAGGCATGGGTCTGCTTCTCAGCAGACACGCTAACGATGCTCTTCTAGGATATGAGTGCATTAATGAAAGGTTTCTTACAGCAAAATTTCAGACAAGCGTTAAAGACTTGAATGTTATCTGCTGTTATGCCCCCACTGAGGATGCCGATGAGGATGAGAAGGATAGGTTTTATGAACAACTTCACGATATTTTGAATTCTGTCAAGAAAGGAGATATTACCCTTGTTCTTGGTGACTTCAATGCCAAAGTTGGTACTGACTCTGACCTTTGGGGAGGAGTAATAGGCCCTTTTGGTATTGGTAGCTGCAATGGGCAACGTCTCCTACAGGTAAGTAAACTCAATGGATTCAGAATAACTAACACTTATTACAAACACCGCAACATACATAAGTACACATGGGTTTCACCTGATGGGCTGCATAAGAATATGATTGATTACATATTAATTAACAGCAAATGGGCTAGTTCTGTTAGGAATACCAGGTCATATAGGGGAAGTGAAATTGGATCTGACCATTACCTTGTTAAAAGTGTCTTGCAACTTAAACTTAAAAAGTGTTGTGCTAGGGTTAAAAAATTTACTTTTAATACTGAAGCTCTGAAAGACCCAGTTATAGCCAAAGCTTACCATGATAGGTTACTTAATCATTATGACAGTCATGGTATGCTTACTACTGAAGTTGAGGAAGAATGGGATCATTTTAAACAGTCTTTTTTGGACACTAACAGTATTCTTTTAGGAAAAAAGGAGCAGAGGAGGCAGAATTATCTGAGTGATAAGGCCTTTGAGCTTATTTCGGAAAGAAAGAACTGCAGGAATGTCCTTAAATAATACCCTACTAGTCTTAATAAAAAGTATTACATAGAGCTTAACAAACGTGTAAAGGATCAGTTAGCTGCTGATAAGAATCTTTGGTTTGATGGCTTGGATGACAAAGTCGAGGAAGCAATTAGTTAATGTTTTGTGTGGTAAAAAACGGACAGGTATACAGGGATTGAAGGATAAACAAGGTAAGGTTAAAGAAGGGGAGGATTCTGTCATGGCTAGGTGGGCTGAGCATTTCAGTGATATTCTAACAAATGCGGTTAGTTCTATTCCCATTGTTTGCAATGATGATAGATGCATTGGTGGCGTTAATGTTGGCCCTATAACACAATCTGAAGTTATTTTGGCTATTTCTAAACTTAAACTTCACAAAATCCCCAGGGGTAGATGAAATTACTATGGAAATGCTTAGAGCTGGGAATGTTTCAGTTACCACTTGGATGACTGAAATTTTGAATATCTTTTGTGATAAAGGCATGGTTCCTAAGGATTTTACCAGAGTTATTGTTATCCCTATTTTCAAAAAAGGTGATCGCAGTTCTTGTGATAACTATAGGGGTATCAGCCTACTCTCTGTTCCAGGTAAAGTTCTTTCCATGATTGTGCTTAATAGAATTAACAATCTGGTTGACAGTCAATTGCGTGATGAGCAATGTGGATTCAGAAGTGGTAGGGGATGTGTGGATCAGATATTTTCACTTAGGCAGATTCTTGAGAAATGTTTAGAGTTTCGGAAACCTTTGGTTGCTAACTTTGTTGATTTCGAAAAGGATTTCAACTCTGGTGATCGTCATAATTTGTGGTTGATTGTGAGATCATATGGTATACCAGACAAGTTAGTTAATATAATGAAAGCTCTCTATAATAACACTGAGTCATGTGTGAGAGTTGGTAAGGCTTGTAGCAATTGGTTTAGCATTACTTCTGGTGTTCGACAAGGGTGCATTTTGTCTCCTTTTCTCTTTAGCTTGGTTATTGATTATGGTATGTGAAATTCACTTCATGGGAAAGATTTTGGCCTTAAATGGACTGGAGATACGAAAATTTCTGATTTAGATTATGCTGATGATTTAGCCCTTTTGGCAAATGATGTTGATGAGATGAACTCTTTCATTCGAGCTGTTGATGAGACTGGTAGTAGAGTAGGTTAGGTTATGAACAGAGAGAAAACTAAAGTGATGAAAATCGGTCAGGCAGGCTGTGATTCAGTTAATCTGAATGGTTGCAGTCTTGAGCAGGTGTCACAGTTTAATTATCTTGGGAGCTATGTAACAGATACTGGTGAGGTGCGGCATGAGATTAACAGACAAATAGGGACTGCTGCCGGGACTTTTAAGAATCTATGGAGAATGTGGAGAAATAGGCGTACACACCTAAAGACTAAAATTAGACTGTATAATAATTTAGTTCTTTCTAGGGTTAGTTATGATAGTGAAACTTGGACCCTTTATAAACAAGATAACAGGAAACTAGATGCTTTTGATTCCAGATGCTTACTTAGTATCTTGGGCATTAGGTGGTTCAACTTTGTAACTAATGATGAGGTTAGGCAAAGGAGTTTGCAACCTCCTTTAAGCAGCATATTGTGCAGAGAGAGACTCTGTTGGCTTGGCCATGTTGCCTGTATGAATAATTATAGATTGGCAAACAGGATTATGAACAGTGTGCCTAAAGGCCTCAGAAAGAGGGGAAGACCTAGGATGCAGTGGGCACACAATGTCAAACAGGACCTTGTTAGAATTGGTGTGCAGTGGCCAGACGCAGTAGATGTAGCTCAGGACAGACTTGCTTGGAGAACTAAATTGCACAGTCTGGTTGGACCTCCATAGCAAATGGCTGCTTGAGGATGATGATGATGGTTTTTGCCTTGTGAGGCTTTTTTAAGAATAACATTCACATGAACTCTTCACCATTTGAAAGCTAGAATAAGAGCGGCAACTGAGCAAGTAAAAAGAGATATGCTAGTGTATGTGGTAAGAAGTAGAATACTGACTTGACATGTGCAGGGTCACAAATGGCATAAATGTGGAAATTCACTATATTCATAACTATTTGAGGTATGCTTTCAATTAAAATATCACTTTCTTGAATATATATTATTTACTACATATTGGTTCTGAAACCCCACCATTATTTTTTGAACTACTTGTTTCCTAATTCCATGGATATGTCAGCAGATATATTACTTCAGTTTATTTAGCTCATGCGTAAAATTTTGGCATGACACTGGCAGTATACATCTTACCTCTATATGTTTACCTCCCCACCTCCTATAATCCCATCTCCCTGGGACTATTTTTTGTTGTTTCTTTCTAATTTTTTATTCTTTGTTTTCGTTTAAGAAAGAATCCACAACAAACATTTTACTTATTTTTTTGGTTAGTTAATGAAATCCTCAACACCCTCCTCACTTACATAATAACACTGTCATTCTGACTTTCCCTGTAGCTTCGAAAATGCATAGGTGGATTTGCCAGATATCATCCACCTCACCTGTGGTGCCAACTTCCTGCTATGTAAATCTACTCAACCTCTAAATAGGCCAACAATCACTACCATTACTTTCCTCCTAATGAAGTGCTTAACATTGAGCAATGAAAAGCACTGAGATTTTAGTTTTTAGATTCACTTCTCTAGGCTAAGATTTTTTTTATCAGTTTTTTTATTGATCTGATGAAGTTAATGTACTTATTTTGAAATACAGATGATTTTATAACATCATTGTTATTATCCTTAACATGGTATATTACCATTCATGTTGTCTTTGAAGGATTTTGAATAACACTTTATCTTATCACTACACATCCTATATGACAACATAATATTCCATCACCCTGTAAAAGAATGTTTGCCATCATTAGAATGGTTATGACCCTGCTACAGAAGGTAAAAAAAATCTCTATCACTAATAAGAAATTACCAGCTGACTCATTCACATTAATCAAGAGTCTATGAAATGTTGTTCTTACATGAGAAATATTGCAACGACATTAATACCTGCAGAATATGTCAACCATCAGCCTGTACATTGTATTTAACTGCTATATACCATGTGATGAAGCCAATACCACTGACTTTTCCATGACTGATGTCTGTCATCCAAAGTCAGTGCTGCTTAACAACTCCTTATTCAATTTCATGTAATGATATATCATATTTCTTTTATTGTAAAAACTTAGTGTAGAACAGAAAGATGATAGTATCTTATCTTAGGAAATATGGTTTAGAAATTCTTTCAATATTTTGGCAGAGATGAAGTGTATTAACAATTATAAATATAACTCTATGATTTTATCTATCTTTTGATCTTTCACAGTATACTGATTTACAACTATAATCTTAGTGGATATTACTCTTACTAGTTTCCCTCATTTTTTTCACTGACAACTGTTATAATTCAATAAATGTTTTTGTGGAAAAAATTATTGATGATGGTGTGGGATTCAAATCCACAACTCTCCAGATATATTCCAGAGCACTCTACCACTAAACCAACCATCAGACAATTATTTGTTTCCACCTGCACCATCAGCAATAATCGCTTCCACCTAAGTATTTATTGAATTCTATATCTATAGGTAATCTGTGTATTTACTATGAATTGTTATAATATTTTATGTATTCTCTATTATGCTTATAGTAGTATTAAACTACACTCACTATTTATTACAGCAATAATTAAAATATAGACAAGCAAGTTGTAGATCACTTCATCAGGTGCTGATCTAAATGTTTGGGTTTAGATGGCATCATGAAGGAATAAATTTAACAGTGGAACAGTATATTAAAGGAAATTCATGTATAACTTAGAGGTAGTTACAGTAGGACACTATTAAGTATATTTAAAAACCTCACTGAATATAGAGAAACCAGTCAATATATTTGAAAAACCAGTCAACTCTGCTATTTTGAAAATCATCGCTCCAGTCAGAAGGGCACCCACAATAAGCCATTTATCGAACTTCGAAAGATCCTTTGTTTTTCTCATTGTATTCAACACTACTGACAATTACTGACGAGCAGCACTGCTTAGATCATGTGGTGATGTATGTGACCATGTATTTTGCATATATGCTATGCAAGTGACGTTTACGTACATCTGCAGAAAGGTTTCTAATTCAGTTGCTAGTGTCTGTAGTAGCAGTGAAGCAAGATTTTTTCATACACTCCTAGGGTTATAAACTCCTAGTTAAATTAATCTGGCAGACTGGTGCTTCTATTTATTACACAGCACAATACAAGAGGGAAATTTGCAGATTATAAAAATATAAATTTTGTGTTAGAATTAACTTAAAGTTAAGAAAAGTTAATATTAAGTGTAAACATTTATATCTTATGCAAATATATATTTATTTCTTTTGATTTGTAGGAATTTTAAGGGAAGCACTGATTTTCTTCCTTCCGTGGATGTTTCACCACTGCTTGGTTATGATATTAAATGAAGCATCTGCATTTGTTTCTGTTGAAGTTCAGAAAGCAGCCAGTGAAAAACATGGCAGTCAAATAAAAAACATTGTCTGTTGCATGAATTTACTTTAATCGAATATGACAGTGAAAATGATCGGAACTCTGACAGTATGGTGTGAAGTTGAATATGGGAGCTACAAAAGTCATTCAAATGAAGAGTGGACATGTTGGAAATAAAGCATAAAGGATTTATTTTTCTCCAGTTATTGTCCCTACCTGCTGAGACATTTGTCCCAAATGAAGTTAGCAACACAATACCCAGTCTGTAGAATTCTATGACTATGCACTGCATTTCTTTTTTCAACTCAAACTTACATTCAAGGTTTTGTAGAGGACCAAAAACTTGAAAATTACACAGAGAGAGGTAAGGACTGTAGGGAGGGTGTTCCAAGCACTACCAAGGAAACTTTTAATGTTCTTACTGTTAATTGAACAGTATGGAGAGGGCATTGTTATGCAACAAAACAATCTTCCTGCTCAAGAGTCCTGGACACTTCAACTTTTTTGATTGCCTTAAACAGACCAAAGTTTTGCAATATTCTTGTGAGTTGATGGTGTCACCATAGTCCAGAAAATCGATTAACCAATAGTCAAATTAAAACCTCAGCATACCTCACATTGTTCAACTTTGTATCCCTCCAAGCAGAATTTGTCTGGAATCCACACATCACCTATCATCACTATATTATCATTAGAGCCAATACTTGCCACTGATTCTAGTGTTGATTAGTTCCTTTCTTGTATGAGGGAACAAAGATCCCTCAGTCCATTACCACGGAGGCCCATATTGGTAGCTAATTTCACCATGATCTAATATTAACTTGAACTTCATTATCCAGATATAAAGGTTGTCCACTTTTCATTTGAATGACCCTTAAAAAAACTTGAAAAGTTTAAATTTGATTACAGTGAAATACGATAGCAAAAGTGGAAAAACAGATTCTAACAAAAGTTATTAACCTGTCAATCAGTACACCTTTAGAATGGTGAAATCCAAATTTACCTGTTTAGATGTCAATGTCAACAATAAATCATTCCCACCTACATGTGTCTGCTCATCTAGATGGCCTTGAATGTTCTCTATATGGAAATGCAAGATTTTGCCATCATAACATTTCACTGTGGCAGTATGGCAAAATTGCAGGGAGTCCAAAGAAATGTATTACGTTGGATAACATTGTTTTCCTCCAGATTTTGTTACTTTCTCTTTGGACTGGATCCTGATATATTTCTACAGATACACATTTAAGCTGTTTCAATAGTTTAAAAGATACATTAACTATTTAAAAGCCATTTAACAATAAAAAAGCCAAAAAAAAAGTGTTAATGCTTTATCTTTTTCCTAAAATATAAAGCATATTATATTTGTATACTCTTTAAAACAATAAATTGCAAACTTATGAAAACAGAAAAAAGTTCAAAAATGATTGTTAGAATGATGTCTTTTAAAGAGTGTTAGCTTTCAGTCAGATGCAGCCTAAAAATCAAACACACCAGATAATGTGGCCAAAAATGGTGTGCCTACTCCTGAATCTGGATGAGTCAAGACTCAATCTGTGACAGAGTCTTGGAATTTCCAACTTTGTGGGAAGGTTGATGATGATGACTACTCCTGAATTTAATGGTTAAAGGTTGCTACTGCTTTTGAATTTTTCACTTATATCTGCATTTATTAATGTAGTACATTGTGCTGTCATCTACCTACCATGTGATTTGAAGAAAGCATAGACAATCCATAAGGTTTACCAACAAAGAGTGGTTTGACTTCCAATATGTCTTCAACAAGAGGGTGGATACCACTACCAATCTACAGAAAATAAAATGTATGAGTTCATTTTAAATATAAAATCTATAATAAAACTGTTTACAACACTAATTTTCACATTATAAAGAGATATGCAATCCTAACACATGTGGTTTTGCAATATAAAAAGAGTTTTTACAAATTTTTTGATTAGGCTTCTTAGAAGCTAAACTCCAAATTTTGTGTATTTCAGTTTATACTGTCAGACTGTCTAAGAATTTGTAAATTTAAGAACTTCTGAATATATACTTCTCTGAAATATAATACTGCCTAATAATTCATTTGTTAAATTAAGTATGTTTTAAATGGTGAAGCTGTTCTGAAGTATTTAAAATTTTTCATAATTTTGAATAAACAGTTCATCTTTTGACAAGTCCAATTAGTGAAAAACGTATTAATATGACCTCACTATGAATGCTGTAAATATATTTGCACTTTCTGAAAATATTTTATCTAGCCAGCTTGAAAATTGAAATACATATATTAATTTGGTTCTATTAAAGTGGATGGGAGGAGGAGGAGGGGGAGCTCAAAGAAGGTTTAGGGAAGGTGCCTCACTGGAGAGCTGTTAAATATAGAAGCTTCCTGTCAAAGCCATAATTGCTCTAGTTAAATACACAGAAACAGCATTATCAATGCAAGATTCAATAGTAGAGAACCACAAGACATGTCTTGTAACCATGGAACATTTGAAAAGTTAGCTAAAAAAATTATGCTTAAGTGGTATACAAACTCATGATCTTCTGATAATATGTCAGGTGCTCTGACTGCTGAACTATGCAAACATAATCAAACTTCCCAATTGCAGTCAATCAAGGCACCATTTATGATTGAGAAGGGAATATTTATAATAAAGAACAACAACTTTATCATAAAAAGTATTCAAAACTTAAATCAGCCATATAGCAACAATAACATTCCCAGTTCTAAGCACTTCAAAAGCAATTTTACTGACTCTTGGAAATTTGTGTAATTTGAATTTTGAGGTAGCCAATGTAAATTCAGATCACAATATAGGGCCAAAAATAATCAATAATGCATCTATCTTGATTACAAGTAATGAAAGGGAACTAATTACATTGTTCAGAACATCTCCAAAATGCTCAACTCACCTTGCCATGACCACCTTGCCATGACAGAAGCCTCACCTTACCATGTTTATCCCTCAATCCCTGTATTCCTTTATGGTTTTTCCCCGACACAAAATATTTACTATCTGGTACATTTCTCTTTGTTGTGTGTTTAGCTGCTTTCTCTGCTTTGTCATTCAAGCTACAAAGCCAAATATTCATACCAGCTTTCAGCTGTTCTTCTACACATTTGTTGAGCTCTCTGTAATGCTATCTGTTATGAGTAGTAGGGGATTGATTCAGTTTATCACTCAAATGACTTTGTTGCCTATGCTCTCCTTTACTCAAAACACTATAAACTCTTTAAAATCTGGAATTCTTAGGTATTGAGATGTGCTACATTTCTAAGAGGTATAACCTATTTCTTCAGCAATGTGACATATAAGCATTCCCATATATTTTGTTGATTCGCCACTGGCACCATCTTTGTTGGGAATTGAGCAAGCTAGGTGACTCATATAAGTAATATTTGTTGCTCATGCTCACAGCATTATATAAATAATTCAGAAATATCACAGGAAATGTCCTGTTGTCAAGAAACACTTGAAATAATTTGCTGAATAAAATTTGGTTTTGACTATGCAATTTAGTTCTCCATAGATGTTTATCATGAGTTACAGTTCTTGTACTTGCAGAATGATTCCAAAATGGTCCTGTTTGGCATTGTCCACCCATCTCATAATAGCTCTCCCTCTTTTTATGAGGTATTTAGGTACACTGTTCAAAACTCAATTCACTAATTTGTAGTTCTTCATGCAGATAACATAGAAAAATTAATGCAGTTGCTCCCAACATAGAATACTACCAGAGATGGCTCATCATTAGGAGCCAGGGCCCAAAAACATTTCTGTAATATACATATTAAAATATTAAACTCTGAATGATAATAAATAATAAAAATAATATTTTACATGGATATTTGCTTTCTAAAATATCTTGCCCATTTTATTTCATTTCAATAAGCATTTAGTGAAGTAATACACTCAAAACTGTCTTCTGTCACCTTAATTCTAAGAACAAGACATTAGTGATAAGCTGTAAGTGTGGCCAGAAATTTCCATCATTTACCTTACTAGGACAATCATCTGCTGCATGGCTTACAACTGTGTGCAAGTTAAAGTGAGGGTTGGACAGTTGTGAAGTGGGCCCACAACAGTTACAAAAGCTAGAAATCATATAATTGATTACAGTGCTATCACTAGGTAATTATTGTAAATTCAGCAGTTTGTATTACTCAGCAGTTATGATGACTTCAGCTGTAATGGAGGAGGCAACTTTACCAGTGCGTTCAGGTAAATAATATTTTAGTACACAATTATAAATATGTGTTAAAAAGTACATTAGTAATATGCAGTATACATTAGTGTACATAATGCATGTATGTTATCAATTCAGTCAACATTAGTGAGAGTAGTACTATGCAGTAGGAAATTTGAAGTTATTTTAATAACTACCATGTGAAGGAGTTACCACCAATATGGCTCCCCAACAAAACTACCTAAAGTGATATGTACTATATTAATGAAGTTTACTCTTTCAAAAATATTTTTGTCATTTTATATAATTTAAACACTGAGATTTCAGTATTTGTGAAGTTATGTGTTAATGTTTCTGACAATAGCTACCAATCAAACTATGTTGGTTGTTAATTAACATGTTTGCTTAAAGAAGAAAATGGCGCTCCAATAAGTATCATATTGCCTGTTGATGAGAATTTGAGTACATCCACCTAATTAGAAAGTCTGTGAGTGTGATAGCAATTTTAAAGTGAATTTGCCGTTCAGAAAATAAACACTAAATACTAAATCCTAGTAATAGACGAGTCCAAATATTTAAATTAGGCATCTAATGTTTGGTTTATACACTTAGGTAACAATATATATATACTGCTCACAAAAAATAGGGGATATTTTATCGTTTCATATTCATCTTGAAATATCCCCTAATTTTTGTGAGCAGTGCATATACACAATGTCAATCATTGCACATATATATTGCATATCTTCTGTTCACTTCCACAAGAGAGTATCTCTTTTGAAAGGTAATAACAGTCTGCACCACGAGAAGGTGGAGTCTGACATTAGGTGCTAGGTCTGGTCGGTTGTATGCATCATCACAGGGGATTAAGTGCATAGCTCTCCTTCCAGTGACTACCTAGCTACCATTTACAGACCCTACCAAAATCATACCAGCAGATCCATCTTGGACTCTATAAATCAATAATCTATGACGGACTATTGATATGGATAATCTACATTGAATCTATCCTGTATGATCTAAGGTCACATCATAGACCAAACAACCAAGATTTTTATATTTGTTTTAACAAAACCAAAATTATGTTTTCTAATATACATCCTAATTCTACCTGTACAATTAGAATCTCTGTAATTTAGTAATATTATTTAGTATCCTCAATAATCTTTTCAAAGATATTGATGTATCTCATTTTCCTTAATTCATATCTCACTTAGTAACAAAACATAAATAAGCAAACCTATTTCAGAAAAAAACACACATAAAACTAACAAAATTCGAGCTTATTGATCTGATATTTATATGACACAAATTTAAAGCCTTATCAGTAGGATTCAATTCATTATCATAAAAATATACTGCTCACAAGAATTAGGGGATATTTCAAAATGAATATGAAGAGATAAAAATATCCCCTAATTTTTGTGAGCAGCATATTTCACTGAATTCAAATTCCACTATTGTTCACAAACAACCTCATTTTCAGTGCTCAGCTATTTCAGCTACTCCTGCCATTGTTAATCTGTAAATCATTCTTACCTGTATGACCTTGGAATTCTCATCCTTTCTGATTAACACCTTTCCATCTCTAACCCATGCAATTTCATCTCTCCACTTAAGCTCTTTTGCCTAACAAAGTAGAGTAACTGCTTATTTGGTTAGATGATCATTTACATATACAGTCATCTCTTTAATTGGTCATCAAACTAGTCAGCTGTGATACTATTCAATGCTTTTGCCACCCATTTATACTCTACATTTCTATTTTGTGATTAGATCACAATTGGTTTAATACCTGTTCTTTTAAAAGTAGGCACCATGTGTACTAGCATAATATTTTCCTTAGGAATATACTCACCGTTTTACTGGTGATACCATTCACATTTTCATTACCTGCCTATGGCAAGTCATTTATTCCCACATTATTTATTCTATTGTATTGTTGCAACTCATTTACTTTTCATTTCAACATGTTAATTAACAACCAACATAGTTTGATTGGTAGCTATTGTCAGAAACATTAACACATAACTTCACAAATACTGAAATCTCAGTGTTTAAATTATATAAAATGACATAAAAATATTTTTGAAAGAGTAAACTTCATTAATATAGTACATATCACTTTAGGTAGTTTTGTTGGGGAGCCATATTGGTGGTAACTCCTTCACATGGTAGTCATTAAAATAACTTTAAATTTCCTACTGTGTAGTACTACTCTCACTAATGTTGACTGAATTGATAACATACATGCATTATGTACACTAATGTATACTGCATATTACTAATGTACTTTTTAACACATATTTATAATTGTATACTAAAATATTACTTACAATTCAACTGTTGTCTTAACATTTTATTCTCATTTACCAAATCAGTATTTACTCTAGTTACCTCAGAAACTGATTTTTTACTATTCTCAATTTTGTTTCCAAGTCCTCTACACAGCCAAAATTAAATTCAAGAGATGATTTCAAATCATTTAATTTAGACTTCATTAATTCCTTTAAGTTTTCTTTTAACTTTTGTAAAGGTCATCTAAATCAGTTTTTCACTTTGACATCCCTTTAGATTTATTCAATGGTGACAAGACATTTCCATCTAAAATACTTGAATCGCAAATTCAGTGTTAAAACATTTTAAATGCCCTTAAAATTACTCTTACTGGTTGGTTTTTCATTGGCAAACCAATCAAGGTGGTTTTTGATGGCCTCCAAAGATTGCAGCAGCTGGAATAAACGGTAATCTGAGGGTACAATGTCTGGTGAATACGGCAGGTAGCACAAAACATCCTAACTGCAACAATTTTTGACACAAGGTCAAAGACAGATGTGGTCTCGAGCTCTCATGGTGGACCGCAACTCCTTTGTGATTCACCAATTCCAGATGTTTTTCATCGATCATTACCTTCAGCATGTCCAATTGCAAGCAATACTGATCTGAATTAATCGTTTGATTGCTTGGCAAGAGCTCATAGTGAAAGATTCCCTTCCAATCCAACACAGAGTGTGGCCTTCTTTGGATGCAGGCCAACCTTGGGTTGTGGTGATGGAGGCTCACCTCGCTTGCATCAAGATCTTTTTCTTTGAACATTGTTCTAAAGGATTTTTCTTCATTTCCCATCACTAACTGCTTCAAAAATGGGTTGTTTTCATTGCAGGAGCAAATCAGAAGCAGAGATGCAGTTCATTGAAATTCTTTTGCTCAATTGATGCAACACCCACATATCATATCGATTCACATATCCAAGCTACTCCAATGTCTTACAACTGATGTTTGTGATGTTTTTAGTGTCTTAGCAATCTCTCTTGTGGTGCTGCACTGGTTAGTTTGGATTAATGTGGTGATTTGATTGTTGTCAACTGTGGAGTGCCTTCCTGAACATGGGGCATCTTCCAGAGAGAAATTTCCAGTTTGGAACTTCGCGAACCACTTCTGACATATTGAGGTCATTTACAGAATCATCTCTATACACTGCAAAAATCTTTTTTTGGGTTTGTGTTACGTTTTTACCCTTCCAAAAAAAAAAGAGTGTAAGATTATGAAAATGCACTTTCGTATCTTCCATTTTCAAATTGACTCTACACAAATATCACTCACTCAATCTGAACAATTTGTTTTTCAGAAGTTACTAGCAACTTTGCCCTGTCAAATGCACACACTATTTATAACTGCTAATGCACATGGTTGTTCAGATCATGTTCAGTGACATCTCTTGGGAAAAATCTGAACAAACTTTTGGTTCAACCCAATATTTTAATTGAATAAAATTCTACCTACTGATACTTTGCATATGTTTGTTGAACACAAGAATCTTGTTCATACTCACTTAACAGTTGTGGTGAGTTCACACTAATAGCATGAAGTGACTTATTTATTTATTTCCATTTTATTCATCGCAACATTTAAAGAAATAGTTGCCATCCCGGATCATATATGGTGCCAAGTCCAAGTGTCAAAATCACAGGAAGAGTGTAAAGTTATATTAAGTAGAAAAAAGACAGAGCTGGTGTTAGTTCAATGGTAGAATACTCTGGCATGTTTCAGGAGAGATGTGGGTTCAAATCCTTCCCACTGGCAAAACTGTTTTCCACAGAAATATTTATTGATAGTATGCCATGAGGAGAGCTTCCATGTGTCACACTGAGTTGAACATAACCTTGTCAACCGGATGATTACTTGATATGACAAGTTCTTCGCTGTTTTGATTATTACAGGCTCATACATTCAATACTAAGAACTCATTAGTGACATCATAAGTGGAGAAATAGTCCTTGTTGTTGCTTGACCATGACAATGTGATGGTCCATCCATTCACTTTTACTTAACCAATTTCACTTTATTTATGTTATATTTATTATTTGGGGATTTTTTCTTAAAGTTGGCATCATCACTTTTCCTCATCCAAGACCGCTAAAGGAGTTTTGCATGCTCAACTCCAATTTTTGATTGACAGCCCCTAATGCATGAATAAGGACACAACCTCATGTCATAGCTAGTGCAAGAGCATGATCATATGTTTATGCAAATGTTTTTCCCAGCATGCAACACATGCATGTCAGTTGAATGCTGCATGTAAATGTAAGTGATGTTAGATCATGGGGTTAGTAGTTTTGAAGCTAAATGCACTGATGATCTGAATGTTAGTTTGGAGTTGTAATTTGAGAATGAAGGTAGCTGAGATGATGTTAGTTGAGAAGTTTGTCAGTTTTGGAGATGTTGTTTGGAGTGAACTTCAATTGCTCCGAATATTTTGTATAGAAGTTTATTTGGTGAACTTGATTTTTTGAAAATAAATTCTGCTTTATGAAATATTTTGACTTTTTTATTTTTTTCTCTTGAGCAGAATAAATTGATTTTGATTAGATTTAAACTTTAATAATTTGACAATCTTTTGAATTCTTTTCATATTAACTAAGTAATGCAAAATATACTTAACGAACCCTTGTTTAACTTTATTTGGCAAGCTATGTTCAACAAATGTATTCAAAGTATCAGCAGGTAGAATTTTACTAAGTTAAATATTATGCTACAACTTATGATAAGCTAAATCTACTCCATATTGTATGGTACAGTGTTTGAGTTAGAAAGCCATGTCTAAGCTTAAGAGTGTAATTTTAAGGGCATTTTAATTGTTTTAACAGTGAATTTGTGATTAAAGTATTTTACTTTCTATACTGTGGGTTTAATCTAATTTATATAAAGCATTTCCATTTGGAAGGGTACCACTTTCCCTGTCCATTGATAGCAAATCACACTTATCTGACATAGGAATAGCTTCAAAAGCTTTTACATTTGGATTAAGTGAAATACATGTGTTATATGAAGTCTGGTCATCTTTGGCATAGTTATTTCTATCAGGACCAACAGATGGCAACACATTATCTACATCTACTGAACTGCAGATTTTGAAATGCCTACAGAAAAGTCTTTTTTCCATTTTGCAAATATCGCATAACCATTTACTTCTACAGTCAACTGACATTTTCTTAGAGTTATCTGGCTTTACCTTCACATATTTAATATGAAATGTACCTTAACAGACTCCATAAGATTGCAGTAATTCTAAATCCGTTTCACATTCCTTGGAACACAACTTATAAGTCATGGCCGTTGTTCTTAGATTCAACTTCCTGTTAAATATAAAACTGGTTTCCAGTGTCTTTTAAGTTATGTTGTAAATATGTATCCTTATACATATATCCCCTCAAGCAGCTGTTTGCCACAGAGATCTGAACAGGAGTCTGTCAGTTACATATGCCATAGTAGGTCTGTGAGGATGGCGGGACCTTAGCAGAAAAACAGCACACACATCCATGCCTTACCTGGGGCATTTCATGAATGTCGTGGCTGGTTAGCACGCTTGGCTACTGATTTAAGGGACCTGGGGCTCAAACCCAGGTCCCTTAAATCAGTAGCCAAGCGTGCTAACCAGCCACGACATTCATGAAAAAATGGGTACACATGAAATAGACAATTACCATCTCCCTATAAGCTCAGTTGTCTTGACTTCTGAGTAAACATGAGTTTTCAACAAGATATTACTCTCACTTGTGAAACTATCTAATTTCCTTCAGTTTTTGTTATTGCAACTTGATACTGTACAGTGTATACAGAAATTTTTTTTATTATTATATAAAAAGCATTATAGTGAATGTTATATTTATTATTTATACAGTACAATTTCAATATTGTATAACTAAAAAATTGTTTGAATCAATATACCTTATAAAGAATACTGAAACATTTGTCTTTCATTTCATCATCATCTATAGTTGCAACCTTAGCTTGCAAGTGACGAAACACAGGACGATAGTTGTGCAATTTCTTGCGTTGTTGTCTAACTGCAAATTCAATTCTTTCTTGCAGACTCCAGAAATGTGGAGAAAGAAAACGATGTGGAAACAAGAATCTAATGCATACAGAAACAAAGAAAAAGAAAAACAAATTATAAATTAAATTACATATTGAGTGCCAACATTAAAGGAGTATAGATGAAAAAATTACCTCCTGCTAACAACCAGTTGCTCTGACCTGGTTGTTAGCAGGAGGTAATTTTTTCAAATCTGGTCTAGAACACATCTTCCAGGTTAGTGTACACAACCAGCTACATCAAATATCAAAAGGTATGATATTCTTTTAACCAACACACTTTATCAAGCATCAGGATGTTATGTTGAATAATAGGCAATCACAGGTAAGCACTTGTAGGCTATATACATAAAATGACTAGTCATGGGTACTAACCTGGAAGCTGCCTTCTAGATCATAACTTTCATCATGCTTCAACAACAACAAGGTCTGTGTTTCTCCTATCTGATATCACCAATGAGCTGATATCACCAATCCTATCTGATATCACCAATGAGCCTATGAGGTATGGTTTTCAATTACAGTCATATATAGATTCCAATGATTAACTCAATGGTATAATCATCAAAGCCACCAATAGAGTCTTGATAGGGGCCAGAATCTCAGCAGCCTGAGCACCTGACATGTTATCAGGAAGTTGTGGGTTCAGATCCCACTCAGCTAATGATAATTTTTCCTTTTATGCTCATTTGATGTATATAGCTGATTGGTGCTTACTTTTGATTGCCTATTTTCAACAAAGATTGCAAATATTTTGATCAATGTCTGTTAATGAACTTATCAGTACAGAAAAAAGACTTGATGCTTATTGAGTTTCTCTGCCCGAGTTTCATTAATGATTCAAAAATATAACTTCCAATCATTGAATAAATCTTTACCATAGTCTTTGATGTGAATATTAAATATTAGGAGTTCTTCTACTGCAAAAATGACTCATGATTAATGCCAATCAAGTACCACTGCTACTCAACTGAAAAAAACAGTTTGATATGATATAGTAAAATATCACAGATGTCCTGAAAACTTGGAACTCATGAAATAATTTAGTTTCTAAGTTAATTTAGCAAAAAAAATTAGTTTCACCATGAGTGGGATTCAAATCCATGCTTCCCAGTTGCATGCCAGGTGTGCTGATCACTGCACCATCAGCAGGTAACCTTTTCTTCAGCTAATGTGGCATATAAACTTTTCTGCACAAACAGGAAAGTATATGTTGCATTAACTGAAGAACAGGCCTATTTCAGAGGAGAATTATTCCTTTATACTCATTTCAAGTGTAGTAGTCAGCATGCCTGGAATGTAACTAGGAAGCATTGTTCAAATCCTACTCATGGCCTATACCAAATTTGGTACAAGTCAATGATGTATTAAACTTAAAAGCTGCCTTAAACTTATTTCAATTTTCCTAAAATTATTTTTATCATATATATATATACCATTTATCCCAGCATTCAATGCATTGTTCCTGGTCTTCGTATCAAAACTATAAATATAGAATTACTAATGAAATGCTTAGAGCTGGGTTGTTTCTGTTACCACATGGCTGATTAAATTTTTGAATAACTTTTATGATAAAGGCATTGTTCCTAAGGATTTTACCAGAACTATTATTATCCTATTTTTAAAAAAAATGTGATGGCAGTTATTCTGATAACTATAGGGGTATCTATCAACCTACTTTCTATTCCAGGTAAAGTTCTTTGCATAATTGTGCTTAATAGATTTAAGCATCTGATTGATGGACAAATTACATGTTGAGCAGTGTGGATTCAGAAGTGGTAGAGGATGTGTAGATCAGATTTTTTCACTTAGACTGATTCTTGAGAAATGTTTAGAGTTTCAAAAATCTGTGTTTACTTGCATTGTAGATTTCAAAAAGATTTTTGACTCTGTTGATTGTTATAATTTGTGGTTGATTATGAGATCGTGTGGTATACCTGACAAGTTAGTTAACATAATGAAAGCTGTCTATAATAACATAGAGTCATATGTGAGAGTTAGTAAAGCTTCTAGCAATTGGTTTAGCATTGCTTTTAGTGTTCAAACTAGGTTGCATTTTTTCTCCTTTCCTCTTTAGTTTGGTTATCGATTACGTTATGCAAATTTCACTGCAAGGGAAAGATTTGGGCTTAAATAGTCTAGAGATCTGAAAATATCTGATTTAAATTATGTTGATGATTTAGCCCTTTTGGTAAATGATGCTGATGAGATGAATTATTTCATTAAAGTTCTGCTGATCAGACTAGTTAGTAGGTTTGGTGATAAACAAAGAGAAAACTAAAGTGATGAAAATTGATCAAGCAGGCTGTGGTTCAGTTAATCTGAATGGTTGCACTCTTGAACAGGTGTCTCAGTTTAATTATCTTGAGAGCTATCTAACAAATGCTGGTGACATGCAGCATGAGATTAACAGACAAATAGGAATTGCTGCTGGGACTTTTACTAATCTATGGAGAGTGTGAAGAAATAGCCATACACACCGAAAGACTAAAATTAGATTGTATAATAGTTTGGTTCTCTCTAGAGTTAGTTATGGTAGTGAAACTTGGATCCTTTGTAAGTAAGATAACAGGAAACTTGATGCTTTCGATTCTAGAGTTTACACAGTATCTTGGACATTAGGTGGCTCAACTTTGCAAGTAATGATGAGGTTAGACAAAGGAGTCAGCAAACTCCTTTGAGCAGTGTATTGTGCAGAGAGAGACTCCATTGGTTTGGTCATGTTGCTCATATACATAACTATACATTAGAGAATAGATTTATGAACAGTGTGCCTAAAGGCCTCAGAAAGAGGGAGAGACTTAGGATGCAGTGGGCAGACACTGTCAAACAGGACCTTATTAGATTTGGTCTACAGTGGTGAAATGCAGCTGATGTAGCTCAGGAGATATGTGTTTGGAGAACTAAATTCCATAATCTGCTTGCACCTGTGTAATCCATGGCTGCTTGTTGATGATAATGATAGTGAAAAAATAGCTGGGCCTCTGGAAAGGTTAAGAACATAGTGTTCTTCCTTCACTAATTTGGGTTGGACAGGCCTGTTTTAAAGGGAGTTGTATATTTTCAGTCCTAAACACGACATGCAAAAAAATGTAAATAAAAAAAATTTAAAATACATATCTAATATGAACTCTGAAAAGTAGAAAATAAATGTAAAACATATCAATGGTGCAATCAGTGACTGAATTCATATCTACTTCAATGGAGATAGGGCACCAGCAATCTTCTTGAGCAGATAAGTGGGTGCTGTATCTTCTTTCAAAATGAATATGAATTCAATGACTGATTGCATCATCGATATGATTTAGGTTTATTTTCTAATTTTTAGGGCACATATAGAACAAATTTTTAAAAAATTTAAATTTTTTACAATTTTTCTTTGTCACTAAAAAACATCTATTTTTAGAAACTTTCATTTGATATATGACTGATAAGCATCAATCACATTTCCCTCCCCCTTTTTCTGTAAATTATGTATAATTCTATCTAGATTCTGGTTCTTGAAAAGGTTCACTTGAAAATGAGGTTCCTGAAGTTCCTACTAGTGTCAGTGGCTTCAGCATTTAGTGGTGGGAGTTAAGGCTTTGCCCTATGCCTGCAATTAGTTGGCTGTTTAATATTGTTGGCCCTATCACTCTCAATAAACATAGTTTCTTTCTAACTCCTACTAATCATTTTCTCTGCATAAGTACATGGAATGTGAGAACTTTGCACAGAGATTATTCTCTTGACGTCCTCACACAGGAATTCCAGTGTTATAAACTAGATATTCCAGATTTTGCATGAGACCAGAAGGACAGGTAAAGGCCAGATACTTATAAATGATTCTAAAATTCTCTTTTCAGGGAGGGAAGATGGAAAGTATCTCCAAGGTGTAGGTTTGCTTCTCAACAGCCACACCAGTGATGCTCTTCTACGATATGATTGCATTGATGAAAGTTTTTTACAGTTAAATTTAAAATTAAGATTAGAGACTCGAGTGTTATTTGTTGTTATGCCCCCACAGAAGACTCTGATAGGTTTTACAGACAACTTCAGGATATTTTGAATTCTATCAAGTAGGTATTTCTTTTGTTCTAGGTGACTTCAGTACTAAAGTTGTTACTGACTCTGACCTTTCGGCAGGGGTATTGGCATTGGTAGTCGCAATGGGAAACATCTCCTACAGGTTTATAGCACATGTTAGTTATTCTCAAATTAACAGTTTGAGAATAACTAACACCTACTATAAGCATTAAAACATTTATAAATATACATTGATTTCACCTGATGGTTTGCATAGGAATATGATTGATTATATATTAATTAACAGCAAATGGGTTAGTTCTATTAGGAATACCAGATCATACAGGGGAGCTGCAATTGGGTCTGACCATTACCTTGTCAAAAGTGTCTTAAAACTGAAGCTTAAGAAATGTTGTGATACGAGAATTACTTTTAACAGCAGCTAAGATACAGATATAGCCGGAGCATACCACAATCAGCAACTTAATCATTATGACAATCATAGTTTGCTGACTACCAAAGTGGAGACAAAATGGGATCAGTTTAAGCAGGCTTTTCTTGAAACTAACAGTATTCTATTAAGTTAAAAAGGATCAGAGGAGAGAAATTATTTGAGTGATAAGGTTATGGAAATTATTTCTGAAAGAAAGAAGTGAAGGAATAATATGAATCAGCACCCTAATGGTCCTAATGGACAGCATTATTTACTGTTAGCAACACATATGACAGAGAAGAGTTGTAGAAGTTATTCCTAGCTTTTACAGGCCTTCTCATACAAGAACATGCCCTACTAAGACTGAAGCCACTGCTGACCACTGCCTGAGATAGAGCAAATACAACATGCTTGTTCAAACATGTAGTGCTTGTTAAACATATGCCTTGCTCAAACAGTAGCTAACTTCCTAAACACTATACCAGTTAAGGCATGATTATAAAGAGCTCAATAAACATGTAATGGATCAGTAAACAGCTTATAAAAATATTTGGCTCTTGATAGCTTTCAGTGTAGCCCTCACTAATAGTGCAAGGGAAGGGGGGGGGGGGGGGTATTAAAACCCCTTGCCAAAATTGTCCTCCAGAGGAGGACTGATTTTCGTGACAAGTCTTTTTTCGCTTCTATATTCAAGACATTATTCATTTTCAGGAAACGATAAAAGATTAAAGTTTTTGTGAAATAATAAAGAAAATTAACATATAACCTAATGCAATATTAAATAAATTACCAGCAGGAAAAAGCTGTAAGTGACCAGAGACATATAAAACTCCAAAAGACTGATTAATCGATTGATAGATCAGTAATCTATGGAAATAAAATCAAAGTAAATCTGCAGAAATGGATTGGTTGGTTGGTTGTTTTACCTCTGAGCAGCATTTTTTTCACACAATGGGCTAAATGGCCAGGTCACAAGGACCCCTAAGGCTCAGAGAAGGTTGAAGGAGGGGACCCACTGGAACAGCTGTTGGGAGACAGATGGTAGCCTCTTGTCAAGGCCATCCAGCATGTTCTTTAACATGCATGGGATATGGCTCTTCTGCACATGGGGCCACTGTTTAATGTCCCATCAGATAGACGGCAGCCTTTCCAAGCCCATCATTGTCCCCTACTGACCATGGGCAGGATGGGGAGTTTTGGCAGAGATAAATATCAATGCTGACCCAGCTAGGACTCAAACCTAGGAACTGCAGATTACGAGCCTGGCACGTTACTGACTGAGCCACACACCCCCCCCCCCCCTTGCAGAAATGGAAGTTAAATTATAAAAGTATAACAAAAATACTAACTAGATACATGATGATGATATCTAATGTGTGGGAATAACATAGCCAACAATCCACAATCTAGTCAACTGACTCATATGTGTCAGCAATTAACTAGGTCATGGCACCTGCTCTGCTGTGATTGATGTACTTTATGCTGCAGGCAGTCTTTACAACAAGCTCTGGCCTTTCTCTGGCTAAGAAGCCTCTTTTTGCTTATAGTTTTAGTTACAGTTCGTTTTGAAGAATGGGAATAATGCACAGAATGCTGGGATAAATGATATAAACGATAAAAATAATTCTAGGAATACTGAAATAGGTTAAGGTAGAAAAGAGTCCAAAATTTTAAGTTTTTAAAACTAACAGTTTTTTTTTTGTTAATTTTCAGATTTTTTAAAATTTTAAGGATAATTTTATTTGTAATAGTTCAAATCAAACTTGTGAGCTGAAATCATGGGGTTGCTTCATCATAAAGTAATGTTAACAAATAAATCAGCAATATCATATATCACAATCAGATGGCCTTAACAAATTATCTATATCCTAGTTTAATAAATTAAGCATCAAATGAAAAAAAGTATTTTTTCAAGCTTAAATTATGCATTTCATAAGTATATATAAGAAATTTTTCAATAGGCAATTTAAATTTTTTTTTAAATCAAAGTTTATGTACTAAAAACAGACAGAAGTCCTCAACCTCTCATTTCAGATTCTGTCAATGTGTTAAATGACATGGACACAGGTAGGGTTAAGCAAGTGTCTCAGTTTAATTATCTCAGGAGTCATGTAACAGATACTGGTGATGTGCAGAAGGAGATAAACAGAAAATTGAGACTGTTGCTGGGACTTTTAATAATCTATGGGGAGTTGGAAAAACAGGCATATACACCTAGACTTAAAGTTAAGCTGGATAATAGTTTGGTCTTTTCTAAGGTAGTTATGGTACTGAAACATGAACCCTTTATAAGCAGGATAACAAAAAACTTGATGCCTTTGATTCTAGATGCTTGTGGGGTATCTTGAGATTAGGTGGTTCAGTTTTGTAACTAATGATGAGGGTTGATGAGGGTAGAAAAATCATCAACCATTTTGAGCAGCATATTGTGCAGAGAGTATGTTGGTTGGCCATTTATCTGATCAATGAATCACTCAAATAACAAAATCATTTTGACACCCTCCTTCTAACTATGAATCACGTATATATTGCGTGGCCTATTGCACAAAAAATTTCATACTTGGCTGCTCAGTGAGTACACAATTTGCGAGTTTGCAGGCTTATACAGGATACTTCACAAGTTCATGAACACATTTTTCTAGTGTATAAATATGGGAAAATGTCTATTCATTGATCAGTACTGTCTGTGCTAAACATGTTGACCTGTTCATGGGGATACACTTTCCTATCGCTCATAAGCAACTCATTATAGCACAAATCAAGGTTGAACTATGCAGTCCGAACTGAAAACCTAGATGCTAAGCAAATATGATTCGCATGGCATAGTAGTTTAGACCAAGGAATTTCCACTTTGTAAGTCGACTGAAAATTTTAGAACAAAAATTGTTGTGAACCGAATGGGATACGAACCCATGACCTCTTGATAACATGTCAGGTGCTCTGAACCACTGAACTACAGGCAGCTGATCCAGATCTCCTCTAATTGACGCTATGAGCATTTCCATTATGTCACATACAGACGCTTATGGCACTCTTGCCACAAGCGGCAGAAAATGTCAAATAGATGGAAAGAATGTCTTACAAGTATACCATTGATTAAATATTCAATAAACCCAACATATTCAGTATACACCAAGGAATTTCCACTTTGTAAGTCAATTGAAATTTTTAGAAGAAAAAATTGTCTTGAGCCAGGTGGAATATGAACCAACAACCCCCTGATAACATGTCAGGTGCTCTGAACCACTGAACTAACGGCCACTAATCACAATCTCCTCTATTCTTTATCAAGATTTCTCTCTGACTGCCATAACAGCATCAATATGTGACATAATAGAAATGTTCATAGCATCAATTAGAGGAGATCTTTATCAGCGACAGGTAGCTAAGTGGTCCAGAGCACCTGACATGTTATCAGGAGGTCATGGGTTCGTATCCCACCCGGCTCAAGATAATTTTTCCTCTAAAATTTTCAATCAACTTACAAAGTGCAAATACCTTGGTGCATACTGAATATGTTGAGTTTATTCAATATTTAATCAATGGTATAATTGTAAGACATACTTTCCATCTATTTGGCATTATCTGCCACTTGCAGCAAGATTGCCCTAACACCTATATGTGACATAATAGAAATGTTCATAGCGTCAATTAGAGATCTTGATCAGCATTCGGTAGCTCAGTGGTCCAGAGCACCTGGCATGTTATCAGGAGGTCGTGAGTTTCTATCCCACCTGGCTCAAGACAATTTTTCCTCTGAAAATTTCAATTGACTTACAAAGTGGAAATTCCTTGGTGTATACTGAATATGTCGTGTTTATTCAATATTTAATCAATGGTATACTTGTAAGACATACTTTCCATCTTTTTGGCATTATCTGCTGCTTGTGGCAAGATTGCCCTAACAGCGCCTATATGTGAGATAATAGAAATGTTCATAGCATCAGTTAGAGGAGATCTTGATCGGCGACCAGTAGCTCAGTGGTCCAGAGCACCTGACATGTTATCAGGAGGTCATGAGTTCGTATCCCACCCAGCTCAAGACAATTTTTCCTCTAAAAATTTCAATCGACTTACAAAGTGAAAATTCCTTGGTGTATACTGAATGTCAAGTTTACTCAATGTTTAGCAGTAGTTTAGAACAAGTGCAAATCATACATGATTCATATGGCAGTCAATGTGTTAAACAAAGTATGAAAAAATGCAATTGATTTATAGCATATTGTAGAAGGCCTAATACTTACACTAATGGTAAAATCACATAATTGGCAAATGGAAGGGCTGCAAAAAGGAGAACAGGACCCACTTTTATCATATCTTTCGGTGTCTGAAAAATAAAACAAAAACATATTTCATTAACAGAAACCTGTGTTGCAGTCTTCAGACTTAAAAGACTGATACTAAGTTGTATTGCAGCAAATGGAAGCTTAAGCTTTTTGTCAGGAGTTTAAAGTAGAAGTGTAACATAAAAGGGGACAATTTTCCTATTATTTTGCTCAAAAACAAGTTTTTACATGTCAGCATTTTTCATAAGAGTAAGCAAGGAGCACCATAATTTATTATTATCAGCTGTTTGGATACTTGCATCAATGTAAACATGTCTGGTGATCAGTAATGAATGTAAGCATCAGTATGGTGAGAAGTAATCAATGTAAGCAACAATATGGTGAGAAGTAATCAGTGTAAGCATCAGTCTGATCCATAAGAATCTGGTGTGTAAAATTCATGTGAATGATAAAAAAAATTGCACAAATTACATCTATATTACAGCAGTCAGATTTCAGAACAGTTATTTTTTTTTTCATACAATAAAAAACATTCATTTAAAAGCACATGACTACTGTTTATAATTTCCTCATTTTTCAAATTAAAAATTTTTTGCACTTTAAAAGTAGTCACAATTTATAAAATTGGTGAATATGGTACAAAGTTATTCAAGTTTTTAAAAGTTTTCAAATGAGCACTCACAAAAAAACACATGCAGGCATAAGAATATACAGCAAGGCTCAGAATAAAGTATACTGAGAATGAGAATGAAAAAAAGTTTGAGAATTGTACTTACTTTAATATACCCTAGATCAAAGAGAACAAGAAAAACTCTACAGCAGAGGAAATTGAATGGAATAGATGACATTATATAAATTTGTGCTTGAAATGTAAAATAAAAAGTTCCAAATAGGGTTCATATCTTAGAGGTTGTGAAACACTTTCTGGATGCACCAAAGTGGTATACAGTGCAGTACATGTCAGATGATGGTCTTCAGTTGATGATTCAGTTGGTGGATCAGATTGGGAGGTTTATCCCAATGCTTATCTGAAATTTATATTGGAAAACTCATTTGGAGCAAAGAGAGGTCTGGTGAATTTGAAGGGAATGTATAATCTGTTCCCCTGGAGACTAAGATGATTTGAAAGGGCTCCTGGAGGACCTGCAATATATTATTAGTCATTAGCACTGTAACTCTGTCTTGTTGGAACCACTGAGTACCCAAAGGAAAATTTCTTGTTCTGCAGAAGCATTTCAGACCATGCAGAAAAGGCTAGATACTCTGCTGTAGGTAACATATTCATCATGACAAATTTACCCTGATTGCCCTCAGTGAAATAAGGTCCAATAAGACCATGGTTGGAAATGGCACATCAGAAAACATTTCAAGACCTCATCTGATTGTTTGAAACCCAGGAACCTCATTGTCTGCTTGTCGATGTATCCCTACAACAACAAGTTGTTGTTGTAGGGGTATCCTACAACAACAACTTGTTGTTGTAGGGATACATCAACATGGCATTCAAACCAGATACTGCAGAGGAAACTCGTCTTCATAAACATTAGCAAAAGTCTGAGTACAAAACAAACAACTTTGCAACATACCTGGTTCTCATAGCTCCTGCTTAACTTCAAAATGTTATAAAAACGCCCTCAATTATGAATCAATCCATACACAGCTGTTCTCTTTGTAGCTAGTTAGTTTGCTATTTGCTGTTGACTTTTCCTTGGTGATCTGAGAATTTAGTCAAACACCTCCCCATATACTCATTGGTAGCAATGTTCTGTCTCCTTCCTTAATGCTGCTTCCACTGAGGTACCACAATTCCAGTCTTTCAGAATGTCTTCACCAGCGACAACACAGTTCACTTAGTTTGGGGTGGTTTGTTAAACTTTTTCTCAAAATACTCATGTGACATTTTCACACTTATTTCCCTTCTGCATGCTTGTCTTATGTATGTAAATTATGATACACAACAAAGGCTTTTTCTCAAATACTGAGTGACATTATGGCACAGCAGCTCAAACAATCTTCTTGTTCAAAGTCTGAAGTCACCCTATATCATTGCTAGAATGCTTCCAGCCCACAAAATGAGACATGGAGTGATTGCCAAACTTTGGTATACTTTATTCTGGGCCATATTTTATAAATAACATATAAATAACAACATCAATACCTCTTTTTTTTGTGGAAAAGTGAAATAATAAAATGAAATTTTTACAATGTCAACTTACTTAAGTTAGATTTGTCAGGATGTTTCCTGACATGGTGTTAGAGAAAACTAGTTCACTGGACAAGACCATTAAACTGATTCTAATACATTACCAATACACTCATACAGCATGACAGTATAGCTTATGGCCAGAAAAAGGACAAGACCTGACATGTGGTGGACAGACAATGTCAAACAGAACCTTGTTAGACTTGCCCTATATAGCCAAATGTCGCAGCTGTAGTTCAGGACAGGTGTGTTTGGAGGATTAAATTGCACAGTTTAGTTTGACCTCCAAAACCCATAACTCCTTGGGTTGATTGGAGATTATGCATGCATACCATAATCTCCATTGGAGAACATATGCGCATACAAAATCCCCATGCAGCCATGGGCTACAGAGGCCAACCACACTATGTTATTTTGTTCCCCAAACCTTTCTGTTCTGAGCTACAGCTGCTGCACTTGACCATTGTAGGTCATTTCTATCGAAGTCCTGCTTGACATTGTCTACCCACCATAGCCTAGATCCCAGTCTTTTCCTGAGGCCTTTAAGGCATCTGTTCATAAAAATCTTTTGGAACTTTAAATGTTCATGAATAATTGTTTACACACTGCCAATTGATATACTAACATCTAAACTCATTACCAAAATGGTAATGTGTGCATTTTCCCTAATGAGTTCATGAAGTGATGGTTCTCTCATTCATGGCCTCCTTCAGTCTTCCTGCAAGAGGAAGCTACGTCATCCTTCTCTGAAATTATGCATCCATCCCAAAACAGTGCCATATAAACAGACATAATCACCATATACATGTGGTAAATCGGCATGAATTTCTTTTCATGTCTCCCCAAGCTGCATCCTTGTGAAAATGCAAAATCTTTGCACATCTTTAGTAAGCTTCATAGCAATAATGCACAGATTTTGCAGACCAAAATATACACACCACCAACAAAGAAAGAAATGATGATATAGCCTTTATTTTTGACACTTAATGACAAGTTTAGATAAGCTTTCAAACAGGTCACAGCTCATTAACTTCGGAGGAAAGAGGGCAAATCTAGAGACACTTATCAAGAACTTTTCAAATGCCCTCTGTTTAACAGCAAATGGGCAAGTTCAGTTAGGAATAACAGATCATATAGGGGAGCTAAAATTGGGTCTGACCATTACCAGTTCAAAAGTGTCTTACAACTGAAGCTTAAACCTTTTGAAGACAGCTGGTAGAGCAGGAGCAGTAAGAAGACAAAAGAATGCCTCTAGCACAGTAGTTGTACCAGGCAACTTCTGTCTCCCCCCCCCCCAAGTGCACAGTTATGGTAGGTATAATGGGAGGGTTTAGTGTTTTCACTGTGAGCTCCCTGGGTGAGTGGGTCAGAGCTAAGAACAGAGGAAAGCGTCACATGAATTGCTTTTCTCCACGTCAGCTGGTTATTCACCTTACTCTTACAAATAAAATTTCCCTTCTCTTTATATTATCATTTTTCACATGGAAAAATGAAGTCAAGGAGGCCGAATGGTTAGTGTGCTTGGTTACTGATCAAAGAGACATGGGTTTGAGCTCCTGGTAAGCATGAATGTTTGAGCTGTTTTGCTGCTGACGTCTCTCCTTCCTTACAGAACTTCTCTATGACAGGCTCCTATCAGACCTCTGTGGTAAGCAGCTGCTTGAGAGAATATTTATTTAAATTTTTATTTTAAAACGAAGGAAAGATTTTATCAATGAAGAAACCCAAAAGCAAATATTTCAAAGTGATGTAATGTTTGCTGATTCTGATTCCATTTTAGAATTTGATAAAAAATTTGGAGTTTAATGTCTTTGCATTGTCAAAAAGTGATCAAATATCATGCACTGAACAGCAAACAGCATGTGAAAGTAACTTAATATTTCTAGAATCTATTTTAGTTACAAATGCCACTGTATATTATTGTATGTAGGTTGGAATTACAGATACTAACAAGTGTAAAAGACTTTTATATTAAAAACCATGAGCATGATTCATTTAGTAAAAATAATTAAAATTAATTACTAAGTATTTAATTACTATTAAGCTGTTTAAGTAACAGGATGAAGATGGGTGTTGGAGAAAAATTGTCTTGAGTCAATGTGGGATCTGAACCCATGACCTCTTGATGACATGTCAGGTACTCTGACTGCTGAGCTTCTGGCTACTGATCAAGCTCTACCTCTGTTATGCTACACATCATCGAGCAATCACTGCATTTGAGTGCATTTAGGGACTCTTCTTCAGAGCCATTCCAGGAATGTGCACATGACCAGCCATAGACCCCTATGTGAGGCTTTTTAGATGCAGTCAGCCCTAATTTCATTTTTATGGATGACAATGCACAGCCTCATTAGGCTCAGTTGCTTGCCAATTTCCTAGAAAGTGAGGATATCAAGAATGGGGAGATCAACCAGATATCCTGACCTTAACCATAGAATATGCTTGGGACACTCTAGGAAGGAGAAATGCCAGATACCATCCACCTTCAAGTATCTTCCATGAGCTAAAAACAGCCCTTAAAGAGGAATGGGATTTATTGTTTATTGAACTACTGAATAGCCTTGTAAACAGTATGAGGGCTCATTGTGACAGTTAGATTGATAAGGGGTGATCACATGCCATACTGATCATTTGTAACCGTACAATAATGCTGTTCAAATTTTATTATTTTTGCCATGCCTGCAGTCTTGCAATGTGTAACCAACATGCTTCATAGTGTGATGGTCCACCCATTCACTTTTACTTTTCCTTAACCAGTTTTGCTTTATTATTTTTATTATAATAATTTATTATTTTGGGGATTATTCTTTCAGTTGATCATCATTTCTCTCTATCCAATGCCACTAAAGGAGTTGCACACATGCAATTCTGACTTTTGATTGACAGCCACTAATGCATGTGGAAGGACAAGCCCCCTCTTGCCTCATGCAACACACAAGTGTCAGATGCACGCAGCATGTATAGTAAGTAACATTAGGTCACAGAGTTAATAAATAATGAAATAAGCTCGACGTATTCAATCAAGTAACAAATCAGCACTTTAGCGTCGATTTAAATCTTAGAGGAAAAATTGTCTTGAGCCAGGTGGGATACGAACCCACGACCTCCTGATAACATGTCAGGTGCTCTGGACCACTGAGCTACTGGCATCAAGATCTCCTCTAATTAGTGCTATGAACATTCCTTTTATGTTTCATATAGGTGCTAGTCAGGCACTTTTAGCCACAAGCGGCATTTATATTTGCCAAGAGATGGAAGCATGTATTACAAGTATGCAGATATGGCGAATAGGGTTATGAACAGTGTGCCTAAAGGCCTCAGAAAGAGGGGGAGACCTAGGATGTGGTGGGCAGACAATGTCAAACATGACCTTATTAGAATTGGTGTGCAGTGGTAGTGGTGTGCAGATGTAGCTCAGGACAGACTTGCTTGGAGAACCAAATTGCATGGTCTAGTTGGACCTCCATAGCCCATGCCTGCTTGAGGATGATGATGATGATGATGTTTTGAGTGAGCTTTTAGTTGTTCAGAGAATTGATGTAGAAGTTTACTAGGTGAGTCTTGAATTTTTGGAAATAAACTTTTTTTTATAAAACAGTTTTGACTTTTCTAATTTTTTTCTCTTGAGCAGGATAATTGATTTTGATTAGATTTAAACTTTAATAATTTTACAACCTTCTGAATTGTTTTCAATTTGACTAGGTGATGCATAATATACTTAGCGAGCACTTATTTAACTTTAAAATCAATCCAAAGTGAATGCACAGTATTCCCTGTTAAGAAACATTAATTAAATAGATTCTGAAAAAAATTCATCGCCACCACGACGGGAATCAAACCCGCATCTCTCCAGATTCATGCCAGAGCACGCTAACCATTGCACCACGCGTCGGACGCTCTGGCATGAATCTGGAGAGATGCGGGTTCGATTCCCGTCGTGGCGGCGATGAATTTTTTTCAGAATCTATTAACTTATTTAACTTTATTTGGCAAGATTAAATGCCTGGTGCCCAAAGCTATCTGGTAATATAGCTTTTTTGGATCAGTCACAAGGTTCAAAGTGAAGAAGTTAACATACATTTGGAACGTTACAATAGCCCTCCAAAGTGGTACTAATTTTTCAAAATGGGTTGCCATTTTCAAGTGTTTTCCCCTTACTTTACCTGTGTTCTTCTCCATCTAAGAAGAACAATACCAGAGGCTTCTTGGCCAGCAGAGTAGCCAGTTAAAAATGCTATGCAATGTTTTCAACTTCCACCCTTGCATCAGCATCTCACGAGATGGACATGTGCAGCAACCAAATACAAACTTTGCATCATGTGGCCCACTGGAGGAAAACCCCCTCTCTCAAGCCCAGCTTAGCAATGTATCTTTGTGTGCTGAGGGTATTTCTCTTGTCTTTGCCTTCATTAAGTAAGTGGTGTGCACAGGTGGTCAATAATAAAATTTAAACAGTGGAGTCCAGATAATCCTGCAGTTAAAGAACTGGAGTTAAGCCACCACATTCCACAGCTTTGCAAAGTAGCCTAGGTAGCTGTCACTGTGAAATCGGCTGGAAAGGGTGAATCTCATCTTCCAAACTAGTATCCACAAGCTTGTTCAGAGATGTGATCAGAAAATCAGGTCACAAATCTTACCCTATGTTTTCTCTCTCCCTCCATCCATGTCCTCCTGTTATCTCATTTGCTGCAAACTCCCTGTAGTAACCAAAACTGCCATGTCTGAGAATTTTTAGTGTCATCTCAGTCTTACTCTTGGCCTACTGAAAGGATCTGCCTGTAAGATTTCTGTGTGTGGGCAAGATAGCCCAATAAATACAATTTCAAAAAGTACAATGATGTTTGGAATAACTTCATACTAATAAGTCCAAGTATCTGGAATTAGAGAAAAGAATACAATCATGAGCCAAATAAGTCACATCATACCACCTTAGAAGAAATTTTGTCTCCATTGTCCTCCCTAATCATAAAGTAAAGAGGGGTGTAGGACATTACGATTTCATGACTATTCATGGCATGTGAAATAAATTTTGTTTCTGTTTCATTTTATGTATAACTCATATACACCACAGAAAATAAAAAATTTAACACTTGAAAGAAGTTATGCAAATGTGACGAAATTTAGGGAGGCAGTAGTTTATGGAAATGATTAGGTTTGCAGGATGATCAAAACGATTGGACAGGCACAAGTTGACATCACAGGTGTGGAGTAGTCAAAATCAGATAAAGGCAACCAAAGTTCCGTGGTTGACGAAACAGTGTGGAAATAGTTCTAAACCACTAAAGATGCCCTTACCAAATATCAACAGCCATTCAAATAGGTAACAGACTTTGAGCATGGAAGAATCGTCAGCCTTAGAGAAGCTGGTTTCTTGTAAAGAGATGTAGCCAACCTTGGCCACAATCCCAGCACCATCACACATATGGCAACTGGGTTCAAGAAGGATTCAGCAAATGCCAATCAGGAAGACAACATATGACCACAGAATGACAATACTGCCCTTTGTGACACATGGCATTGCATGACAGATTCACGACTACAACACAACTGCAAAGGGACTGGTAACAGGTAGCACATCATATACCTACCAGGCAGACGATAAACAACAGGCTTTTACAGTTTTCATTGTGAGCCTATCATGGCACTGCATTTGCCCTTCACATCTCTCCACATGCAAACACGTCTTCAGTGGCGACACCTCAGATAGAACTGGAACGAACAAGAGTGGAGTACCATGGTGTTTAGCAATGAATCTTGTTTTTGTCTTGGTCAACACGATGGTAGACACGTTTGCCTTCATCAAGGGGAAAGGAATGCCACCCAGTGCATGTGACATCGTCACACAGCTCTAGCACCTGGTGTCTTGGTGTAAGGTGCCATTAGTCAGGCATCTCGGTCAGAACTGGTCATCATAAGGGGATCTCTAACTGCCCAATGATATGTTACCAACATTTTGCAGCCAGTGGCTGTCCCATTTGTTCAGCATCATGGAAACTTTTACCAACAAGATAACACCTGTCCCCACACAGCCTGCACATACCAACCACTGAATTAGAAACCTTTATTCAATACCGAGGTGGACCTCCTTTAACCCAAATTACAGCACATATGCAGTTTGGCATATATTCCACAAGGTGTTGGAGTGCCTTTACATCTCCAGCATACCAGGCGTTCATCAGACAGTCCTTTAATTGGCTCAGATTTGACAGAAGAGGACTTTGCTCCAGAATCTGTTTTTTTTAACATGTCCCATACATTCTCAATGGGGATCAGATCCCATTGAGATTTGTGGTGGCCAGGGAAGATGGTGGAAGTCGCTGTCATGCTTGCTGAACCACTGTTGAACACATCTTGTGCGATGGACAGTAGCATTGTCATATATGAAACAGTCATCACCTGTTGGATAAAAAGTCAACATTGCAGGATGGACTTGATCAGCAACAATGTTCAGATAATCTTTAGAGGACACCCAACCTTCCAGCAATATCAGGGGATTCGTTCTGTACCAACAGAATGTGCCTCGCACCATGACACTGCCTCCAGAACCTTCAGTTATGTTTACAAGGAAAGCTGGGTCCATTGTGTCATGGGGCTCCTACCAAACTCTCTGCCTACCATCAGTACAGAACAAGGTGTACCACGACTCATCAGACTATATGACTTTTTCCCAGTCTTCTAGTGTCCAGTCACAGTGTTCCTGACATCACTATACACGAACTTTTATGGTTCTTTGCAGAACTCAGTGGTTTCCATATAGGCATGAGACTGCTAATGCTGATCATCTTTAATTCCCTGCACATAGTTTACTGAGATATGGGTCAGAACATTCTGTCCAATTTCAATGAAATTGAACAGAATGGTGAATTACCGTATCTGGACATTTTGATTAAACGTGAACACTTAAAATGTAGTACTGCTGTCTATAGGAAACCAACTTTTATACCCTATGATTCAGCGCACCCATGGGAATATAAGAAATCTGCCGTCAAAACATACTTTATATGAGCATATTGATACTCTTCTAGTAAAATCATATTAAATAATGAATTAATTATCATACATAATATTGCAAAAATAGCTGGATACCATGAAAAATGCATAAATAAAATACAAAAAGCAGTGGAGTACAGTATGAAGAAAACCTCACAATCGGATCCCACTCAAATTGCAAAAATAAGATATACCCATAGTTTTCCTTTTATACCCAGAATATCTAAGACTATTAAAAACATAGTAGCTAAATACGACTTAAAAATGCCATACAAGATCAATAATGCTATTAAGAGTTTAATTGCAAATGACAGAGACAAACAAAAACCAATGGGGGGAGTATATGAAATTGAAATACCTGATGAGAATAAAATATTGGGGGGGGGGGGGGGGAATTTCTATATTGGTAAAACCTTCCATTCATACGAACAACGTATGTTGGAACATCAATCTGGCATTAAAAAAGGAAATGATAAACGTATGTCAGAACATCAATCTGACATTAAAAATGTAAATGTAAATCAATTACAGATCAGTAATTTAAATTTTAAACCAATAGCAGCACCGGCAAATAAATTCCAATTACAATATGCCGAAAAAATTATCATTAATTTAAATAAAGATCGCTTGTGCAACACGGACATTGCACCCCTACTGGTGGCGTGGAATCTCCTGTTGTGCAAGCATCAAACAAATCAGATAACTCATTGATAGGGGGATGCTCTCATATATATCCACTACCTTACTTACTTCTTTGCCTGATGAAAACCCACACGCGTCTGGGTATGAAACATGTTGCATATTTGTTGACATATGGGAAGGGCGGACCCTAAGTTTTAACGTTTTTTTTAATCTAGTGCTTTGACTTTGTTTTTAACTTGCACTGATATATGCTTGTTCATGGAGTTTGTGGGATGCAAACTTGGAAATAAATCTGAAGCAAGATTATACCGGACGTTGACAAATGGAGCTGCTTCCCGAGCTTAAGTTGTATCACATCAATGAGTTTGTTGAAAATTTCAAGCATCAATACCATTGAAATATGTCATCTCTAAAATCAATGTAGTTCTGGACTGGTATCTGGAGTATTATACGTTATCAAATATTAATACTTGTGAATTCATGGAGTTATCAAAGCTTAATACTTGTGAACTGACAGCATCTGTGCTATCATTGATGATCATATCTATGTGTGCTTACATCTATGATGAAGATAGCACCAAAGGGATCATATTGTGTCACTTAACCAGCTGCAGCCAGCAGGACTTTCAACGAAAAATGGTAATGTTATGACAATTGCTTTGAACCTTTATCGCGTTAAAGGTTGCTTTAAGTTCTGTCATACAAATTGTAACAACTCTTACCATGACTATTCTTGAGATAGTCAGTGTGTAAATGTGATTGCTCCTAAGCTCACTCCCTTAAAAACAGCATAAATCGTGTATTAAATTTGTTTTAACTAATAATTTTCCCAAAGACCACGTATACAATAATGTTTCCTAGTACTATCAATAGCATAGCATGAGTAGTAATGGGGGATGTTAGGTGAGACTATGGAACTGCACAGTTGATGCTTTGACACTTCTCCTACATCTTTAGTTGACACTTCAACATTGGCTGATTAACAAGTGAATGATAGGTCATTGACTTATAATCTATGAGAAGAATCAAAATATTTAATGTGCAGTTTCCATCTTGTCTAGCTTCTCCAACTACCACTCTATGCCATTGGTGATGGTTATTGTAAACTGTCAATGCTACCAAACTGTTTTATTTAGTAAATATTCATATGGAGCATGGATTACCTGAAAATAGTTTTCCAGTTCTTTTCTTTGAAGATCACGAACAGATTTTCCATATCTAAGATCTGATGATATTCTCATGTACTCTTTGATATCTTTGTATAAATCTTTTGTACCTAAATTTATTTCGGAACAGTTACAAAAGTGATACAAATCTGAATTTTGGTAAAAGCACATTACAATGAAATAGGTTTAAACAGTAGCATATCCTAAATACATTGCTTGACATAGAAAATGCCACACCAGGAAGTATTTGTCAGAGAACCATGCAAATAGATGAGTATGTGTCAACAGTTGGGTTATGTAAATGAGTGCATTTGCAAACCAATTACATGATAGGACAGGAAGATAACAGGCAAAACAACTCGGTGTAGCTAAATTTGGTCATCTTCACCTTGGTGTGTGGGCCACTACATTGGAGTGATCTCAGTGGCAAAAGCATGTGTAAGGAGTGAGAATGCCTAGGCAACATCATTGGGAATCCTCTCACATGTACACATTTACCAGATGCTTCATCATAGGGCTATGTACAGCAGGTTAGTCCCTGCATTGCTGTAGAAACACATCAGGATGCAACTATCAGCCAAATTTGGTGACAATAGTTGAAGGCAACTGCATCGCCTTAGTGGGACTAGTGCACATAGGTGGATATCCAAAGTCCTCGATCGCTGCATTCAACAGCAAGCTGTAGCAGCCCCACAATCCATAATGGGCCACATTCAATGCAGGGTACAGACAGCTATGGACATCCCCACATCAACACGGACTATGAATTGTAGATTGGCTGAGGCAGGTTTGCACTCTCGCCAGCCATTGCGCCAATTGCCACTCACCCTCACAGTGGTGCCAGAGCACATTGTGCCAAATGCCAGACATGCATGGTGGGATGAATGGAACCTGACATATTCAGTGATGAGTCTCACTTCTGTCTCTGCATTGTTGATCTCCAATTGAATCTGGAAATGATATAGTCACCAGACTGATCTTGCTGCCATCTGTGAGCATCATACAGCACAATGATATGTCGATGAGGTGCTGCAGCCTGATTTATTGCTGCATCTCCATGGTCCTGATGCACAGTTTCAACATGATAATGCCCACCTGCACACTGCCAACATCAGCAGGCAGTACCTACAAGGTGTCAAGGTGCTACCTTGGCCAGTGCAATCCCCAGACTTCTCCCCAATAGCGAATGTGTGGGACATCATAAGCAGACAACTTCACACTTCTGCATGAGCCCTTTGCAATGTCAATGAATTATGGAACACAAGTCAAAAATGCATGATCCATGATATTTCAGCACACCATCTGGCAACTTTTCTATTTGATGCCATGCCATGTTGCCGAATGTATAGCTCAGCATAGTGAATATGAATCATACAACCTACTGGCTCAGCCACAATATATTGTCTTCTTGCCCATCGCATTCATGTAATCCCTCAGAAATTAAATCACTTCTATCTCACCTACTTGTCTACATGTGTGGTAAGTTTCGCCTCATTTCGTGCATTCATTCATGATGTGGCATTTTCTACACTGAACAGTGTAATAGAGCAAGCTTAAGATAGAATGATATTTCAGTACTGTTTAGTATGAATAATAAAATTTAAACTGTTAGAATTTCTCAAAACATTATTTATAATAGCCAATTAATTTTACAATTTTTTTGCATTGGATTTAAATAATGCACATTTTTAAAATTTTTCGAAAGTAGTAAACTTATGTCTTGAAAAAATTTCGTATTGCCTTTTCATCAGATTAAAAGCAACAAAGTGACATCTGATCTACAAGTGGTTTAAGCTTCAGTAGATACTGATTAAAAGCGACTGGAATAAACCTTTCATTTCTATGAAATAATTAAGTTACCTACCAAACCCACAGGTCCACCACCATTAAAAAATGAATCAAATAAAACAAAAAAAAAATTGATAATGCTGTTTATAACTGTACTCGCAAATCAAATTTCAATATGCAGGGAAAAATGGACAAATCAACAGCCTCTGCCTACACAAGATGCTGTTTAGAATGCAGTACTGTGCAAATTAGTTGGGACAATAGGAAAATGCAGTAACAAAGACACAACTAAAATATTTATTTAATAGTGTAGTTAATACTGAATGTGATCCCCCTTAGCTTTAATTACTTCTTTCACCCTCTCAACCACTGATGACACTAGCTTTCCACACATCTCCTTCACTTCAGGGTCGTGGTACCACACTTTCATGACACTTTCTATCATTTTGGTTTTCGTCATGCAATCAATCTTAGATATGCGCGCTTTAATAATGGCCCACAAATTTTCAATGGGGTTTAGATCAGGTGAATTTCCTGGCCACTCCAATACCTTCAAATGTTGCTGGGTAAAGAAGCTCTTAACAAGCTTAGAATTGTGGCATGGAGCCAGATCCTGTTGAAATACCCCATCACCGTTAGGAAACAGCTTCTGCAGTGTTGGGACCATTTTCGCCTCCAGAATGCCTATGTACTTTTTGCTGTCCATCATTCCTTCAATGGGGTGAAGAGTCTCTGGCACGGAAGCTGCATGCGCAAGTTGACTTGCAGCAGAAGGTTACAAACAAGTTTAGACTTGCAGCAGTTCAGACTCTGCAGTGGAAGGGACTTAGCTTTCCTTCGCTTGTCCCAACTAATTCGCACAGTACTGTAGTTGATGATTCCTCTAAGCTCAAATATATTTACATAAAACCACCTAAATAATCAAGATGTTGCATAAGCATCTGGAATGAAAACATCAAGATTCCTGTTATCCAATGTTCATTCACTGAAATTCAATTAAAGCAATCTTGTTCAAATTCAAAGTTCCAGTAAAAACTGTCCTGAGCCAGGTAGGATATGAATCCTGAACTGCTGATAACACATAAAATGTTCTGACTGCTCAGCTACCAGTGTCAAATCAAGATTTCCTCTTGAGAATGCACATCATATTATCAAATAAAGATTCCCTGCATGTTGGACCATGATGTATCATTTTCATCTTTCAAATTATAGTGACTGAAAAGGATATTCATTTTCATACTACAAGGTGGCAATTTTTTTTTCATATAGAACTCAGAAATTTTTAACTGTTTCTGATCAGTTGTGTAAAATGAAATTTAAAACCTAAGGTAATCTTTTTTCTGCTGAATCTGTATAGAAAAAAATGCAATAATGTCGAAAAATAAATCAATTGAATCTGTTGTACTGACTCACTGCTTGTGTCAGGATAACACCCAGTTCCACAGCCATGGGTGCCAACCACACAGACCATGATGGTGGAGATACTTTGTAACCAGAAGCCTTGACAGGCATGGGAATGGATTAAGATGATCTTACCCTACACAGATATACAGCAAGAGAGCTATGGTGGTGTTTTCACTTCACAAAACAAAGCTCTCAGACAAATCATGTGCATTCTATCTTACTAGTGACACTCTATCTACAGCCTAATATATATAGTATATTAAGATTCATCGGGTAGAATTTGACATTCAGCAGTCTTTATTCAGTCATTATTCAACACACAGTCTTGATTCTGCATTCATTCATTATTATTAGCATTGAATACTTGGTTTGTACTCTGCAGCTTGCTGTCGAGCATTTGCCTCTCATGTTCTAGAGTGGAACAATGCATATACACTGAGAGGCCAAGAGTCAGAGGAATAGCAATTAAAGTATAACTAGCACGCTGTACTCATAACCAATGAATTGGACGTCAACCACAGAATGGTGTTACAGTAGCCTACAAACCCAACATTCCTTTCATAGTTGTTAATTCAGCATGGCTGCACGTCGTTTGAGTTGTCTGACTTTAAATGTGGTTGATCATTGGTGCCAGAAGGATGGGTCGTGCAATATCAGAGATCGTGAGCAAGTAAATTTTCCCAGGTCAATGGTGTCAAGAGTTTATTGTCAGTATTCTATTGATGGCATTTTCACACATGTAAACCAGCGAACGGGATGGCCAAGTGCAACTGACGAATGGAACTCATGCCTGCTGTCATGAATGGTAACAACCAATAGACGGGCTACAGTGCATGAAATCACTGCCAATTTGAATGCAGGCCAAACACAAAACATTTCTGAAAGGACTGTCCATTGCCACCTGCACTCCATCGGATTTGGTAGCCAAGACTCACTTGTGTCTTACTGCTTACACATCATCACAGAGCTCAATGACTGGAATGGGCCTGAAGACATTGAAATTGGACAATAGAACAGTGGCGTCAGGTAGCATGATCCGATGAATAAAGGTTCCAGTTGTTTCGTGCTGATGGGCACATTAGAGTGTGGCATAGGCCCCGTGAAGCCATGGATCCTTCCTGTCTGCAAGGTACTGTTCAGGCTGGAGGCAGCTCTGTGATGGTGGGGGCATGTTCATGTGGTCTACATTGGGCTCTCTCATCCATTTGGAACAATCGCTGACAGGTATGAAATACATGGACATTCTCACAGATCATCTGCACCCCTTCATGACTCTTGAGCACCCTGATGGTGAAGGGGTATTCCAACAAGATAATGCAAAGTGTCACCAGTCTTTGCTAGGAGGTGGATCAAGGAACACTCCATGGACTTTACCACCATGAAGTGGCCCCCACAGTCCCCCGATATGAACCCCTTGGAGCATCTGTGGGACACAATGGAAACAAGCTTACAATCTATGAATCCAGCACCATCCAATGCAACACAATTATGGTCTATACTGCAGGATGTGTGGGCTGCCATCCCTGCAGAACGGTACCAGCAACTCATTGACTACATGCTTTGATATGTGCCTGTACTGCTAAGGGCTCGAGGACCACCAACCCATTATTAGTAACATATCCCATGACTTTTGGCTTCTCGGTATATAAATGTTTAGTGTTGTATTGTTTTCGCTAGTAATAAAGTTATGTTTTTATATAAAACCTATATCTGTATTTAATTCCATTAAAGTTCTTGGCATTACAGGACATTTCATTGGAGCAGTTCATTAGGTTTGTATTGGAATGATTCAATCCAAAGTGGGGAGACATCTTGAGTCAACATAAATAGTGCCAAAGGTCAAAATGTTATATTTATTCTATTCTTTATTCTGCTCTTCTGTACATAGATTATCTATCAGTTTTGGTTTCCAAGTAATTGACCTACTTTCTCATCTAATAAAGTTGCAATGCTTTCTAAACTTTTAACATATCAATTTTTATTACTACCAGAAATGGGTCATGCAGCAACTATGCACATTGCCTTTGGTCAGTATTTTACCAGATCTTCAATTTCGAAATGTGTTTTTTTTTTTCATTTTACTACTTCTAGAACTATTTTTATTGCTCTTCAAATATAATATATATTGCAAAGAATAGGTTGAAACCTGACCTAAAATGAAACTGCTATGTGATCCAAAATGATGGCTACCTCAAGAAATACTGAATTTTGTAATTAGTTAAAAAATATTGGAAATTCTTTTAATAGGTGAGATTTATTTTAGTGTAATTTTTAATTAAATTGAGAAATAGTTTCATAATTAGCATTAAGAAACAACAATTTTGATGTGATATGCTTTGAAATATTTTTAAACTTTTCCATTTAATATTTTTTACCTCTTTGCTATATATTTTTCAGTTTTTATTTCGATTATTTGTCTTTTAAGCAAAATAATTTTCTGTGGCATTGCTTTCAGAGTCTTAAGTTTCCCAAGTGTCAAAAATCTAAGCTTATGTATTATTCATTATTTGCATACATTCAGAGCAGGATTTCCCTAAGTCACATTAGCATTTGCCTAGAAGCACCTATGTAATAGGGTTGGCAGTATTCAAGAGTTACATTTTGTTTATTCAAATTATCAAATGTACTGGGATACTTCCATATTATATGACTGGTAAACTTCAGTTACATAACTTAAAAAATAAGCTTTTTACAGAAAAATGCCACATAATGCAGCACTGGCCCAAGATATGTTGCCAATCCAAGCATATTTACTTTCTGCTACCCTTTTTGCCATTAAATAATAAATAAAAATAAATAACTCCTCAAGCAGCTGATTACCACAGAGGTCTGACAGCAGCCTGTCAGTTTAATTTGCCATAGTAGAAGGATGTGAGGACAAATGATTTTATTTTTTTTGCTGTCTCAAGCAATGATGCCATTTTTGCCATCTCAAACGATCTTACCTTTTTGTGACTCTCACTGTATATATTTTTCTGCCTCCAATATTTGGAATAAAATGCAAGTTAAATCATTATCAATAAGGATTCCAAAATTACTATACTCACAAAGTTAGTAAAGACCTTGGCACTTTGTAGTTATGGTACTTTTATTTTGATTTGAAATTAGAACTGTCCCATCCAATTACTAGCATGGTACCCTTAAAATTTGTTCACAACCAACTACTTGGAATGCTTGTGTTGTTGGACCGGCCCCACAAATTATATATCCCAAATTTATCCAAATCTCAGTTTTATACAAAATTCGTTTTATATTTAAAAAGTTACTGAAGTTAAAATATTTGACATCAGATACTGCCATTAAACTCATCCTAAACACTATTTCAAGATTGATGGAAAGTAAAAAAACCCCATAAAATTTCATTTTTTTACTACATGATTTGTTACAACTTTTGAGATAAATTCTTATGACTAGTAATACTGCAAGCTAGTTTCAGCTTCCATAACTCTTTAAATAAGTTATTACACAAACTTGATTTCCAATCTGAAATTCCACTTATTTCTGAGTTGCACTGACTGAAATAATTGAAATTGAATTAATAATTGAATAAATTTCGATGAATGAATTAATTAATAAACTGAAATTGAATTAATTGAAAGATTTAAACAATAATAACATATTATGAACCATTTATATTATATTAATTTAGAAAATATGGAAAAATTAATTTAAAAAAATTACCAAAACTATAATGAAAAAATACAGTAAAATTTTGCTGTTTGCAAAAACATACAAAATTTTATTTACCATTCTTTTCATCATTTATTTTTCTTGACTTTCTTTTATATTAATCACAAATAAATGTTCTCCCTCATGGTATAAAACATGGCATATTTCTGCTTGTTAGTATACATTCAAAATTCTTTTAACCATTCTTTTCTTCCTTTTTTTTTTCTTGACTTTCTGTTATATTAATCACAAATAAATGTTCTCCCTCATGGTATAAAACATGACATATTTCTGCTTGTTAGTTACTTCAGCATGAGATCTACAGTTATTTTATTTTCTAAAACATAAAATCATAGTGTACATATCATATATTTAATAAAACTCTATAACATTGCATATAATATATAAATAAAAACATTGCAGAAGTAGTATAATCCAACAGTAATGGTGACAATGGCATATCAGGATAAGTGGTAATAAGAATTTTGAAGATGGATGCCAAAATAGCATATAAGACATATTTGTCTATATTTCAGCAACAGGGAAATCTTCTTGACATAGAATGAACATTTCTACATCTTTATAGAATGAAATTCTTTATAGGAGATGATCACAAAATTTGGAATTTGTGGGGAAAACGTATTATCTGAGTTCTAAGCTGTCCCACGGCCAAGTGGACAGCACACTTGGCACTGATCTAAGGGACCCGGGTTTGAGCCTCGGGTAAGGCATGGATGTACAGTCACTCATAAAAGTGTCCAAGCACTGTGGTTGGTTGCAGAGTTTGGATAAGGTATCTGGCAGCAGTTTTTTTAGGCTGGTGATCTGGCAACCTTCGTGTACTGTACACAAAGGTTGACATATCACTAATTTCTAAAAAGAATCGTTGCCAGATATTTTCTCTGAGTTCTGCAGTCGGCCACGGTGTTTAGATGTTTTTTTGAGCAACTGTATGTGTCGTTTCTCTGCTGAGGTCCTGCCATCCTCATAGACCTTCTACTATGGTATATAAACTGACAGGTTCCTGTCAGACCTGTGTGGCAAGCAGCTGCTTGAGGGGGTATATATTTAAAGATAAATGCATGTAGGGGGGAGTTGTTACATATTCATTATTTTTAGACTCCAAAGTTTATAAAATATGCATTAAATGAAAAAAGAAAATATTAATTTTCAAAGTTTGAATTATGTATTTTTATAAGATATATGTAAGGATATTTTCAGCAGCAATGCATTTTACAAACCTTGGGTGACATTTCTTTTACACAACGTAACAAAAGAGTTCTTTTTCATGATTTACAAAACATCCCAGACCCTAATCAAAACAGAGGTTTCTACAAAACAGATTAGTTTTTCATTACTGTGGTAATGATAACTTGAGTTTACATGAAATGCAACACACTTTTAACATGGTAATTTGTGTTCTAAATAAATCCACAAATTCCATCACAACCACCCCCCACAAAAGAAATTGCCTTACAACCGCAAATAACTAAAAAAATTATGTAAAAAAAAACATATATAGACAAACCAAGTTAAGACAACACGACAAATGCCTTCACACTTACTAGAAATTGCTCCAAACTCCCTCCCACCTCCTTTCCACACACGCACTTTTCCCAATATTTAAAACACCCCATAAATACATTTCCAAAAATGAAATTCCTTAAACTAGTCGCACATACAAAAATTAACCTAACTAAATCACCAGAATTAATGTAATTGAAGACAAATCTTAAAAAGAGGAAAATCAGAAACCATGCACCACCAATCTCGATCTGCAATATAAAAACGCCCCCTGAACTAAATTATCTCATCAAAGACGACACATATAAAAAAGAAAAGAAAATCGGAAAAAATGCACCGCTGATCCAAATTAAAAAAAAGCCCCCAAAACTAAATAATCTCATCGGAAGCAACACATATAACTAGGTGAACGCAAATCATTTTCTCTCTGCAGGTAAGTGGAATGTGAGGACGTTAGACAGAGATTATTCTCTTAATGTTCTCATGCAAGAATTCCAGTTGTTGTAACCTAGATATTTTACATTTGTTACTGCACTTAAAACAAACATAGACATCTTGGGCCTCTCATTTCGGATTCTGTCAATGTCTATGTTCATTGGGGCCCTGGAAGGGTTAACTTGTATATTATTTAAAAGTGATAAGTATACATTTTATGAGTTAGTTTCTTATTCAAAGAAAGCAACTTAGAAGTTACTTCAGCTTACCTATTGAAAATACTTGATAAATCCTAAAAGCTCTTGGAAACTTTGTTGCCAGAATATGTTCATAGCCTTTAACAAATCCAAAACATTTTTCAACAAGATATTTACGTATCCCTGCCAAAGGTTTAACATATCGACTTCCTGGCGGAGATTTCTGACAGTAGGATCTGGAAAACAATTATCTTAATATTAAAACATGCTACAAAGCACTTTATTCTAATTTCTCGCACCACTTAAAGGTGCAGTATTAATGAAATTCAAAGAATTGCAAAGATTTCTGAAATTCAATAGTGGTACACAATTCCCTGTAAACTTAGAAATCAATAAATATTTTGCTGAAAAAACTGAATGATTAGAACACCTGGCATATAATCAAGGGACATGGATTTGTATCCCACTTGTGGCAAAACTCATTTTAAGAAAAAAATTTTGAAATCTGGGAAAATTAACAAATATCAAGCAGTTTTATTTTTCTCAACATTGATATGTATAGCTTCAGAAGGTATTACAGATGGTTTTTACAGATGGTATTACAGATGGTCTGCATCTAGCCATTGTACATCAGTTCTAACAAGGTCCTGTTTTACAGTGTATTACAAAAGCAATATAAGTCAACTGGTGAAATAAAAATATTCTTAAAGCTGATGAGATATGGTCAGTATGACCCCAGTTTGATTTTGCACAGTCAACCATCTAGTTTTGAGTTGAAATGTCTAATGCTGAGTTCACATATTTGATGAGCAAAATGGAACCATAAAAATTTGAACTCCACAAACTCATCTGATTCTCTTTTACTTTTACACATTAGTATTAGATATTTGAGAAAGTACTGGGATACTCTTAAGATATATATTGATGAAATTTGAACTTTTAGACATTATTGTTCTTACTGAAACAATCTACAACATTTCTCAAAATAGCATCTACCATATACATAATTTTAATGTTACCAGTTTAGATCCCATTGAAACTGGTGGTCAAGGTTTATGTATATAGAATCGTGCAAATCCGTGAACACATCTGTAATACCTTCTGAAGTTATACATATCAATACTGAGAAAAACCAAACTAAATTTTATATAATTGCAATTTATATATCAACCACCTCAAATATTAACCATTTTTAGAAAGTTTCCATTCATGGACATTGTTAAATAGAAACTTAACCTCAGTTATCATGACTGGTAATTTTAACACTGATTGGTCATATTCCAAAAAACTTGGAGTAGCAATATATAAAAATTTACCAGTGAATAATTTAGATATATGCAAATCATACACATGTATAGCAGAGAAGATATATATGGAGAAACAATTTAACCCAGTCATGTATTGATCGCATTTTATTAAAAACTGCACATAAAATACCACCACAAACATAGGTACAAATGACATAGCTGGCCATTATATGGTTATAGCAGTCACCAAGTATGCAAGTTCACAAAATAATTATCATTTACATTATTCTGAAGATGAAAAGAGAAATGAGTGCATTCTGAAGACTGTTATTTTCAATGATAAAAATACAACACATAAACTAAACAATCGAAATTTTTCTTCTCTATTTAATATAAATGAGTCTGAACAAATTTACTTGAAAACTTAATATATTTAATGATTTTGATAATGATCTAAAATGTAAAAATATTCCTCTAAATCACAACTAACAAGATGAAAAATGGATCACTAATAAAATATAAAAGAAATAAAAAAGGAGACAAACTATGGATATTAAACAAAAACAACTATACCCACAAAGACAATTATACAAATATGAAGATTATAGAACAATTAACATTATATATATATATACACATACATTATATAATGGAACAATTTTCATTATCAAGAACAACAAAAATGAACATATAATAAACAAAGCTTTTACCTTCCTAATATCACTGAATTGTTCGAAAGACCGTAAATCTCCAGGAATAGATAGGATACATGTCCAACATTTAAAACACCCTAAATTTTAATCATTACCAGTGATCACAAAATTATTAAACTTAATATTTGATACACCCTATATTCCTTCCAAAATAAATATTTCAATTCTAGACCCATTTACAAATCTGATGAAAGGAAATCCTATAAAAAATTATAAGTCTATCATTACTTTGCCTGTTTTGAAAAAATGGAATGATACGTAGCCAATCTAATCAAAAGCTATCTTGGTAAACACAATATTATTTCTTCAAGACAATATGGATTTCAGACTAATAAAAGCACTACAACATTATTAGAAGACTTTTCTGATGAAATATGTTCCTATCTAAATGAGGGCAAAGTTAGCTTTTCTATATTTATGGACTTGAGTAAAGCTTTTGACATGCTGGACCACAATTATTTTATTCAAAAAATTGTATAATACTGGAATGAGAGGAAAGATTTATAATTGATTCAAAAAATGCTTATTCAATAGATATTCTTTAACTAGAGTAAATAACACTGACAGTGACTTAATGAAAATCACATATGGGGGTACCTAAAGGTTCAATTCTTGGGCCCATCCTATTTTTAATATATGTTGAACCTATCATTCTTGTAAATAATAACTGGGACTACAAACTGATTTCAACAATATTATTAGATGGTTGAACTGCAACTCATTAATACTGAATGCCAATAAAACTAACGTACATTCACTCTGCAAGAATTAATAATCGAATTCGACCTGCAAACAAAGCCCATATGACTCAGTATTTGAACCAAAGAGTCTCTGATTATCCCTGGATGCTCATGTATTTTTCTTGAAATGTTTAAGCAATATAACTATTTAGGCCTTTCATTATTTGAATTTCAAATTGACAACACACATTTCTAAATTATATGACAGAATAAGAATTTGAGCAACAAAAATTTACTATATAAACTATTTTGTAGCCTTTCATATCAACAGTGAAATATAAAATTACACTGGTGCTCAAAATTAAAGGATAATTGACAAAAACATATATAGCTGCCAATATATATGAAAAGAATGCAGTGAAAATGGCAAATACATTAAGCAGAAAACTATCCTGTATTTACAGTTGCCGCACATAAGCTGGAATATGCAAATTAAGAATGTGTTAAAAAGATGCGTGAGCTATTCTAGGCAACTCTTGCTTTCACTTCAGTGGCACATTGAGATGATTATGTCCTGAAGACATCGTATAGATTGTTTTCAGCAATGGAGAGCAATATTGAAGGATGGAAGCATGGTCAGTCCCAGACAGTTTCCAGAGCATTGTATGTTCCACAAAATGTCCTATCAAGACTCTGGAGATAGTTTCAACAGATAGGAGATGTTTGTCGTTGACAAGGACAATGCCATCCCAGAGTCACAACTACTGCAGATGATTGCTATACAAGTCTTACTGTCAGACAGAACAGAGTGATGGCTGCTAAGCAACTGTCTTTGGAGCTTACAGCAGTTATAAGAAAGAGGATTTCAAGACATAATGTTTACAGATGTTTTGAGCAATGCCTTTATGCCAGGTGACCTGTTATTTGTGTCCCCTAACTCCTGTCACTTGGTGAGCTCATTTAACATGGAGTCAACATCATCACACTTGGAATCCAGACAAGTGGGTGCATGTTATGTTCACAGATGAATCAATTCAGCTTAAGCACTGATTTGCAACATTCACATCTGCACAGAACCAGGGACCTGCAACAATCCCTTGAACATTAGAGAAAGGGACTACTCTGGTGGCTATGGAGTGATGGTTGGGGCAGGAATCATGATGAACAAGCTTACAGACTTGCACATTTTCTGAGTGGCTCTATTATTGCCCTGTGGTACAGAGACGAGTTCCTGAACCCATTATGTTAGGACATTCTGGAGAACTATCAGTCAAGATTTCATTTTTATGGAAGATAACACCCATCCTCATTGAGCTTATGTGATTGACAATTTTCTCAAAGCGAAAGATATTTGCCAAATGGAGTGATCACACAGATCTCCTGATCTCAATTCCATTGAGCATGTATGGGATGCTCTAAGAAGATACATTGCAGCTTGCCAGCCCCCTCCCAACATTTCACGAACTCAGAACAACACTTGCCGAGGAGTGGTCATTAATCCCTCAAGACCTCATCATACCTCAGAAACAGTATGAGGAGTCATTGCCTTTAGCTGCATGGCTGTCAGGGGTGATCATACTCCATATTAGCATACTGCATGTCATACTTAACAGACTTTAAGTATGGTTTCATCGACTGCTCCTTCATGTCAATTGTATGATTATGATCTTAACCCATACACATTATACAATTATGAATTTCTTCTGCTTCATTTAGCATTGTAATGTAACAATAAACCTCTTAACCAAATTTCATTGTATTCCCTTAAAAATACTTCGAGTTATGTACAAATTTATACATTATTCTTTAATTTTGAGCACCAGTGTATTTGTGAATCTTATCATATGGTATGGAATTACTGTATATGGCAATACTTTTAAAATGCATTTTAGGAAAATCAACAACTTGCAAAATTCAATATTCAGATCAATTTCTCTGACAGTTGAAACAAGCACTCTCTCTTTTCTTATAAAAACAAATTTGTGGACCACAATATGTTACCAGTGGAAGATATGTATATTTATGCTCCAACTCTTATATATTTTTCTAAAAGGGATTACAAAATAAATTTAGATCACGTGGTCAACACACGGCTATGTAGCAACTCCTATTACCAAATCCCCATATTTTAGCAATAAATAAAATAAATAAATACACCCTCAAGCAGCTGCTTGCCACAGAGGTCTGACAGGAGTCTGTCAGTTTATATGCCAAAGTAAAAAATCTGAGAGGATGGCAGGACCTCAGCAGAAAAACAACACATACATCCATGCCTTACCCGGGGATGGTAAATGCTTCAGAAAATATATAGTTCCACTTATTTTTAACTCTTTGCCTAGAGAACTGTTATTCATTCTTACATTATCAAAACTTAAATCTGAGACTAAAATTTGGTTTTTAAAAAGTTAGGAGTATAAAAGTGCCCCTATCCTAAACTTAACATTAACAATCATCGGTAGTTTTATATACAGTATATCAGGACTTCATATGTATGAATGTTGACATGTAACTGATGTATATCAACAATTTGTAACAGTGCATATTTAACATTTCCTGCAGATAAGCTACCCAAGCTTTGAAGGGATTTTATTAGCATTATTTGAAGCATTTGCTCTATTTTCTGTATTAATTATATGTGCTATTTGTAAGGAGTATGTAGCATTTGTTCTTACAGTAAAGCTCTCAGAGCTTGCTATGAACATCTCTGTATAAGTATATGCAGTGGAAAATAAAGGAAGAATTGTGTGAATTGAACAAAACACTTGTTTGCATTATCAATTACCATTAACAATTTTGTGTCACAGCACTTTTTAGTTATGTTTCATACACTATTATACTTAAATTAACATGGGGTATAAAGGAAAAATTACCTTTAAAAAAAAAGTGGATTCAGATCCACACATCTTAATTAAATACTTCTTTTATTAATAAAGTATCACAGGAAAATATCCTGTAGATAAGAAACACTTGAAACAACTCACTGGAAAAATTTTGTTTTGCCCTGAGTGGGGTATTCAAAACTCCACTCAGGGCAAAAACCAAATTTTTTTCCAGCTCATTATTTTAAGTATTTATTGTTTACAAGACATTTTCCTGTGATACTTTACTACTGAATTATTTATATAATTTGTGAGTGGCAAATATTATTTCCATCATACATGGCAGCTTAGTTGCCCAATTCCCGACACAGATAGCATTAGGAGCATATCAACAAAAATATGCAAGAATGCCTATATGTCATATTGCTGAAAACCAATGGTTAGCTTCTGATGGTATAGTGATAATCATACCCAGTATGTTTCTGGGAGGTGTGGGTTCAAATTCCACTCAGGAATTATTAAAAACTTTTTTTTGTCAAAATACTATTTTGGCTTGAACCTAGAACCAAAAAATATCTACTAATAAATCAGCACTTTGAAGTCGATTCAAATTTTAGAGGAAAAATTGTCTTGAGCCGAGTGGGATACAAACCTACGACCTCCTGATAACATGTCAGGGTGGTTCGTATCCCACCCGGCTCAAGACAATTTTTCCTCTAAAATTTGATCTACTTCAAAGTGCTGATTTATTAATAGATATTGAACATGTCGAGTTTATTTCATTGTTTATCATTAGCATACTTGTAAGACAAGCTTTCCATCTATATGGCAAATAGAAAGCCACTTGTGGCTTGAATGACTGATTAGCATCTATATATGACATAATAGAAATGTTCATAGCGTTAGTTAGAGGAGATCTTGATCAGCAGCCGGTAGCTCAGTGGTCCAAGCACCTGACATGTTATCAGGACGTTGTGGGTTCATATCCCACCCAACTGAAGACAATTTTTCCTCTAAAATTTTAATCAACTTCAAAGTGCTAATTTATTAGTAGATATTGAATACATCGAGTTATTTCACTGTTTACCTAAAAATATATTTTACAAAAGGTGTTTTAAAAAAAGTAACATATTTAATTCTCCCAACAAGAATACTACATTATATATGTGATTATATACATTTAGAATACTCATAGTAGTAGTACATCATTTCTAACTGCATTGGTATAATAGTTGTAGGGTTGCCAACTTGCTTATTTATCATTAGTAATGATTGGCTAGCAATGCTAAACCAATCGTTGAAAGATGTACCAACTCCCAAATGACTCAGCGTTATTATAGAGAGCTTTCATTACACTAACTTCTCAGGTATTCCATGTGATCTAACAATCAACCACAAATTATGTTGATCAATAGTCAAAAACTTTTTGAAATCAACAAAGCTAGTAACCACAGGTTTCTGAATCTCTAAACATTCCTCAAGAATCTGCCTAAGTGAAAATATTTGATCAATACATCCCCTACCACTTCTGAATCCACAATGTTCATCATGTAGTTCACCATCAACCAAATTCTTAATTCTGTTACATATAATCATGCAAAGAACTTTACCTGTAACAGAAAGTAAACTAATTCCCCTATAATTATCATAAGAACTACGATCACCATTTTTAAAAATCAGGGCAATGATAACTCTAGTAAAATCCTTAGGAACACCTTTATCATAAACAAAATTTTAGTCAGTCATGTCACAACACAAATGTTCCCAGCTCAAAGCATTTCAGTGGTGATTCCATCCACCCCTGGGAATTTATGCAGTTTTAATTTAGAGATAGCCAAAGTGACTTTGGAATGTGATATAGTGCCATCATTAAAGCCAGTAATGTATCTATCCTTATTACAATGGGAGTAGAAATATCACATTGTATAGAACATCTCTGGAATGCTTAGCCCACTTTGCCATCACAGAATCCTCACCTTCAACCACCTTGCCATGTTTATCCCTCAATCCCTGTGTACCTGTTTCTTCACACATAAAATATTTATAATCTGGTACAACCCCCTGCTGCTATGCTGTCTAACTGCTTCCTATGTTTTGTCAGCCAAGCTATCAAGCCAAAGTTTCTTATCAGCTGTTAAATGATTCTTCACGTTTATTAAGCTCATTGTAATGCCTTCTGTTAGGACTAGTAGCGTGTTGATTAATATTAATCCTGCACTTCCTTCTTTCAGAAATAAGTTCCAATAGCATTATCACTCAAATAATTTTATTTCCTCTGTTCCTTTTTACCAAAAAGAGTACTATTGGTGTTAAGAAAAGCCTGTTTAAACTGAACCCATGCTTTCTCAACTTCAACAGTAAGCAAACTACGATTGTCATAATGATTAAGTAGCCTACCATGGTATGCTTTGGCTATATCTGGATCTTTCAGACATTCAGTGTTAAAGCAAATTTTCTTAACACTAGCATAATATCACTTAAAATTCAGCTGCAAGACACTTTTTACCAGGAAATGATCAGACCCATTTTTGGCTCCCCTGTGTAGTCTGGTATTCCTAACTGAACTAGCCCATTTGCTGTTAATTAAAATATAATCTATCATATTCCTGTGCAACCCATCAGGATTCTCATGGACTCACAAGAATTTTTTTTCCGCCAGCCAGTGATTGTTGCATCCCTGAAGGGATTAGCTGCCCATAATTCTTTCACTGTTTTCTTTTCAAGGAAGGAAAATGACTTCTTCAGTGTCCCAGAGGTCAAATAAGAAGCTGATAAAAGGATCTCTATTACTAAATAATCCAATATTAAAGAATGTCATTTCTGGACTAGAAAGTCTTTCACATGTCCCTAAATAGCCCCCTACACACTTATGACTGCCCCAGGGCTCAGATCAGGGGAACCAGGCAAAGGTAGTATTTTCACATTTTTGAAATAGAGAAATTGCTTAATAAGTATTACTCAGTTGCATGGGAAGAGTCATCTTGGAAAGTGAATTCTCAATTACCGAATAGCGCTTCTGCTGTGTAGCATTTGAGCAGAAAAAACGTCTTTGTACAAGTTGGTATTGACAATGCTGTCAAATAACTTTAATCCCACACCATTGATAGCAAAACATCCTCAGACACTGATAGGAAATTGGACAGTCTTTGTCACACATGAAGCACACAATTCACTAGAAGTGCAAAAAACTTGAGAGCAATTACCGACACTCAGATTAATTTTTGTTTCATCGCTAAATAAAACTTGATTCTAATCTTCTTCAGACCAATGTTGGTGTTCTTTACCCATGTAATATATGCTTTTCATTCTTTTACAGTGATAATTTTTTTTATTGAACCACCAGATTTGATGCCCATTTCTAATAACTTTCTCCTTACTGTGGCCGGTGGTTAGCATGCTTGTCTACTGATCTAACTGACCTGGCTTTGAGCCCTGGGTAAGGCATGGATGCATGTGTAGTTTTTCTACTGAGGTCCTGCCATCCTCTCAGATCTAACTATGGCATATAAACTGACAGGCTCCTGTCAGACCTCTGTGGCAAGCAGCTGCTTGAGTGGGTATTTATTTATTTTTCACAGTTTTGCAAGTTGCTTCAGTTCCAATTCTCTTTCTATTGTTTAGTGATATGTTCAGAAGAAGCAAATTGTCTTGAAGGCAGATATACAGAAATGATTGTCTGCCCTTAGAATTGAGAGCTGTTTTCTTTCACATTTGCTTACATATACATTTTTCTCCAGATCTGCCATTTTCTTTAACTGCTGCCTTGTGTGTAGCAACAATGTTTGCAATTTGAGCATTGGTTTTTCCACATTCCTTTAGTATTTTAGTAACCTTGCTATAGGTAATATCAATATTTTTTCACATCTTCCCTTACTTTCAAAAAAGCTGAAACACACTTCATTAAATTGCTGGATCATTTTGAAAGAAACACCCTCTTACCATGGATTTCCAACACAAATTACCTGATATTGTTACAGGGGATTAATTTTGAGAATGTTTCTTATTCCCCTAGGGAATGTAACTAATTCTTTTGTGCCCCTCCTTGTTACTAATTTGTCTATTTGAATCATGTGGCTAATTGTTTTTTCTGTTAATAGCCATATTTTCTTTAGTCAATATCATCCTAAGAATGCAAATTTCTTGGAGCATTTTTTTAAGTAAAAATGAAATGGGTTTATTTTTCCAAGCACAAAAAAAAATTTGTTAAAACAGGCAAGTTCTTATTAACTTATACAGCACTGTATCTATGATTAACTGTCAGGTGAATCCATGTGTGCACAGTATATTAGTTTCTTGATTCATGTGTGTTTAAATCGTTATCAGAAACAAAAATTGCAATATCTGTTTAAAGTATTGGCACTCTCCACCTTTTTCCACCATTAAAGGGTGCTATTAAGTTTTTTTTTTCTAAACTTAGCACTCTCTAACAGTAAAAATTTGAGTTAATGGACAATGCAGAGAGAAATATTCTATTAGTACCTAACAACACAAAAAGAATTTTTTATTTATCAATTAAAGCAAAAAAGTTGTGCCCCTTTTTATTTTTCTGCTCATTTCATGAAAATGAGATTCTATAAATTATTCAAAAGAACTTATTTTTAAGTATTTCCAATTTATTTATGCATTCACACAATTAAACAGCTTTGTTAAGATATGGTAAAGTAATAAAAAGAACAAAATGGTGCACAAATTTAAATATGAATGAATAATTTTTTCAGAATACAAGAAATCACTAACGAAAGCAGATAATGATGCTATGAATGTACATTGTAAATTTTACTCTAAATTTGGCTAGTAAAGTTTGTGGAATTGAAAAACTGGAAAAACAAAATTGGTGTAGTTCAGAAATGCATAAAAAGCACATTCTACTAAAATATCAAAGTTTTCAAAAAAAAAATCACTGCCAAAGAGAAACAAACAGTTACCACTGATGCAGTCCTTATTCACTGAGGTTTTGAATAAAACAAATAAAAAAAAATACCCCCTCAAGCAGCTGCTTGCCACAGAGGTGTGGCGAGATCCTGTCAATTTATATGCCATAGTAGGAAGTCTGTGAGGATGGCAGAACCTCAGTAGAAAAAAAAATACCTCCTCAAGCAGCTGCTTGCCACAGAGGTCTGACAGGAGCCTCAGTTTATATGCCATAATTACAAGATCTGAGAGGATGGCAAGACCTCAGCCGAAAAACGACACATACATCCATGCCTTACCCGGGGCTCGAACCCAGGTACCTTAGATCAGTAGCCAAGTGCGCTAACCACTCGACCATGTGACAACTTCAGCAGAAAAACAACACAGATATCTATCCTTACCCAGGTCCCTTTGATCAGTAGCCAAACAAGCTAGACATGAAACCAATTTTCTGAACCCCAATAGTGAAATGGCATCAGTGTGTATCAAAATTCAGAATATAATTAGCACACAAAAAAGGTGCAGTGAAGAAAAGCACAAGATATGAAACTCCTACCAGGTATAAACTGGATTCCACAGCAGCTGAAAATGTAAATTTAATTTTCAAAACTTGGACAGTTGTCAAAGTTGCACAAAGGTCCTAATATATATATTTTTTAAGTGTTCTTGTTCCAAAGTAAAATTTTCTGATCATCAAAATATTTATACTACGAGAATATCGATCTATTCTATTGCAAAAACTTTCTAAAAACTGTCAAAATCATATGCATTTGAATTTGAATTATTTTCTATCATCAGTTTTTTAGTTCTTTTTCTATCACACTTAACTTGTATCAGGTGTTGAGGGTGCTTCAATTAAAAGCTTGATTTTATAGAGATCTATAAGGATACTTAACCCTTCCAGGGTCCACAATAATTATACGTTGACAGAATCCAAAATGAGAGGCCAAAGATGGCTGTATCCATATTTAGTACACAAGTTTTTGAAAACAGAAATTGCAGTTTGAAAATTTTTGCATATATCATAAAAATATACATAATTGAAACTTGAAAACTAATACTTTTAACATTTGATAAATATTTTATTAAGTGAAAAAACACCTTGGCCTCTGGATGCAAATTGGTTTTTCAGGCTGGATCCTAGAAGAGTTGTGTTACAGATTGCTCCTTAGGCTAGCTCATTGACCTAGGAGTAAGGTACTTTTTGCACATAAAGTAGGTATGTGGGTCTATTAGCCACCTCTGATTCTATGTTAACCCTCTTTAAAAAGTTTTCCTCTAAACAATCTTTATTTTTTTTTTCATTTTCCATAATTCTATAATTTTCTATTTACTTTATATTTTGGTGAAAGTACATACTTTCTGCTGAGGTCCTGCCATCCTCTCAGATCTCCTACTGTGGCATATAAACTGACAGGCTCCTGTCAGACCTCTATGGCAAGCAGCTGCTTGAGGGGGTATTTATTTTATTTTTTATTTTTTTATTACATACAAAAACATGTTGAGAAATTAACATTTATATCTATATACTAGTCAATTTATCCAGAGCTGCTCAGGTCTGAAACTCTCTAAAGTATATAGTAGATGGCACTCCCCATGTCACAAGCTTACATTTAGCATAAAACTCATTAGATTGTTCCATCTGCTCCACACCCTCAACTCGCTAACCCTCAAGGTAAACATTTTATCCCCCTCTTCTAGGAAAGGTCTGAAACTCTCTAAAATATATATATAGTAGATGTCACTCTCCATGTTGCAAGTTGGTCGAAAAAATTCTTTGCAATTGTTTCATCCTTCCCTCCAGCAAAACCATGCAATAAAAGGTGTAAACCTTCCAATAAAATTTTATTGGAAAATATATTAATCCCCTGTAACATGTTTTTACCTAGCCTTCCAATAAATTTTCAAGCTTTCATTTGTCATAAATTTCATTACAATCGATTCCCTTCCAGTATAATTTTTCTCTTCCTCTTTAGAGGTCTGAAATGCATTGGAGTTGTAATAGATGGCACTCCCCATGTGATTTTGAAAAACTACTAATGTTAAGTCTATGAATGGCATGTTTTTAATCGTTTATGTTAAGCCTATGGGTATTCTGAGAAATTTAAATCCACCCACCCGGGTTTTGATTGACCCCCAGCAGGTTTGCATGTAGCCAATACTCTTCCCCTGGGTGAAGGAAACATCCATGCAAAGTTTGGTGCCTCTAGCTTTTCTGGGGGCCGAATGAATAAATAGTAACAAACACACACAAACTTTCTTTATATATTAGATTTTTCAATATCATATAAAATGCTTAATACAGCTTCTGCATTCCTAACTTACCAAAACATATTTATTAATTATGAAAAACTACTTTTTTTATAGTTTCAATAGCCATAACTCTAAAGGAAAATTCAGCAACACAAATGCTACCACGTCCTCAAAGCAAAAAATATTTTGTTAATGCATTGCTTGTTTCAATCTTTGTAGTGGTGTACCCAAAACTTTCAAAAGGGGTTGGGGGCAGGTTTGATATGTTAGAGTCTCATGGGGGAGATGTTGAATGTGCATGTCTTCGATTTTCAAGGACTCCCTATGTTAGGATCGAGGTTAGGATAACCTTATCACACATCCCACTGGTTGTTCGCATTATTGCTAAAAATGCATTAATTTTTTGATACATTTTCTGAATATATAAAAGAACTATTAATATTACTCTACCCCCATTAAATTACTGCGACTGAAAGTGTAAATGAACTACAACCAAGGATTTGCTATGGTCAGTTATTCAGATCCTAATCTGCGGGTCAGGCTAGCGTAAAGCTATTTAATTTTTGGATTTAAACCAAATACCAGGATTTAACTTCTCTACATATTATTTCTTTTTAAAATTTCGACAAAATATTATTTTGGCCCCCATATACCAATTTGCTTACCAAAGCTAATATTCATAATTAATAATGATTATCACTTCCCAATATACAAGTGTCATTTTCAACACTGATTTATATTATTCGAAGTTATATTACGTGAAATAGTAAAACTCAACAAGATGTTGCATAAAAGCACTACATTAAAAGCTTATAAATGGGAAAGCGGTTGATTAAAATTTTGTAAATACAATTTTTTTTTTGGAAAGTTACTAATAATTTTCACATTTCATTCACTTCAGCATTTTTTTTATTATATAATTATTGCAAAACTTCGAGCTGTCCTTCCGGTAAACACAGCAAAAAAATAAAGAACCCGATTTTTCTTTTGTTTTTGGAAACACACATAGATTACTTCTTGTTGCATCTAAGTTACCTGATTATTAATTATGACTAAGTTACCTGATTATTAAATGTGACAGTTGTATGCTATTACATAAGGGAAAATTTACGAAACGCAGGACGTGAAACACCATGTTTCACCGAACACAGTTACAGTTAGAAACGAAACTCTTTGAAATTTTATTTTTTGGGCATAAGTGGTCTAAGGTAGGTCTACTACATTTTCATAGTAACAGAGACATGTAAAAAAAAAAGTTGGAGAACAAGTTCGATTGCATGCTTTTGAGCAGTATAAAAAAATATGAGTGTATGAGCACATAATTTAGTTAAATTTATTATACAGTACATATAAAAGGTTTCTTTTTTTTAACTCCTGTTTTTCCCTAGAATTTCTTTATCATTCCGTGGCCGAGTGGCTAGTGTGCTTGGCTACCGTTCAAAAGGACCTGGGTTCTTGTCCCGGGTAAAGCATGGATGTTTGTGTTGTTCTTCTGCTTTGTGTTGTTCTAGAACTGGTAGGCTCAGGTCAGACTTTTGTGGCAAGCAGTTGCTTGAGGGGGTATTAAATATTTTTTTTTTAATAAAGAACGACATCACATGACTCCCTGCCTTGTTTAGCATTACATTCGCTGGACACGTTCTTCCGATGGTGAAGGCATGCTCTTCACTAAATCGTATGCAGTTTGCGATTTTCCAGAAAATCGTTTAAATGGAATATCTTTTCACGGGTACTCTTATTTTGATCCATAATATATTGCAGCAGAAAGAGTAATTTGGATGACATATAAATATAGTTTCACACTTAACCTGTACAGACTACCGTTTAAATAATGCTAGAGTTCATAAAGGATTTACCGACTTCGGGCGTCTGTTTCCATCGCTCTGTTGGCATCCTGCGCAGTCGAAGTCTGTCGTTGGTCCTCCCACTGGCTTTGCTAATGCTTCGTTATGGAGATGGGCTTTCTGCAGGTACTCATCCTTCACCAAGGCAGTTGACTGAATCCTGTATTGTGGTGTAGAGATGCACTTATGAACTCGCATATTATTTACAATTAGTTTGGATTTTAAGAATGAAAAAAATATAAATTAAAAAATTGAGAAACAAATGTATCTTCCTGTAGGGCCCTAAAAAGTAGAAAATAAACCTAAAGCATGTCGGTGATGAAGTTCGTATTAACTTCAAAGAAAGGTAGGACGCCGGCAATCTTGTCGGGTAGGTAAATTGGTGTCCAATCATACTTCGAAGCGAATACGAACTTAGTGACTGATTGCACCATCGATATGCTTTAGGTTTATTTTGTATATTTTAGTATCCTATACGAGGATAGGTGTTTTTTAATTTATATTTTTTTTGTTCTCACTAAGACACATACCTCCAAAAACTTTGATATACGACTCATAAATATCGAGAACATTTTCTTTCTCTGCATTTCCCCTCCCCACGTTTTGGAGTCATGTTTGAGGTAGCCCATCAGAATGGAGACAACACAAGCATTAATTTGATATACGTTCGTTAAAGTTCAACCCTGCGAAAATCGCCTCCCTCAGTATTTTATGAGGGGGAAATTGTAGAGGCACATTTGATACAGTTTATGATCGTCATCATTCGAGCTTCCGTTTGACACCTAACTCGTAACTGTAGGCCGTCTCGTTTGAAAAAGATACAAAAGAACGACTTTCCCATTTCCCGTTTTTTAGGGGAGAAGAAAGCGTGGGGAAGTCAGTTTTTAATAGCCTATGACACTCGATGCATCATAGGCTTTCACTCGACAGGTAGCTTGTTACTCTCCACACTCGCATTCAGAAGACATAGGGAACAATCATTTTCATATTTCCCTACTTTTTAGAGGGAATAATGCATGGGCGGGGTAAATGTTTCATAGTCTACGATATTCCCCGCGTCAGGAGCTTTTATTTCACGTTTAGCTTGTTACTTTTGACCTTTGCATTCTGGAGATATAGCTTAACTATAGTTTTCAAATTTCCCCTTTTTTAGCGGAGAAAAAAACATGGGGGTACATTTCTCATAGCCTATAACATTTCGCGCATCACAAGCTTTCATCTGGAACATAAATCATTAAATTTCTCCATCGCGCTCCACAGATATGGTAGAATAACGTTTTGTCAAATCCACAACCGACAAACGGACCAATGTCAAAGCCAAAAGCAGAGGGAGATAGGTAAATCATTGAGGTAGGAAAAAATGCATCATTTAATAAGCCAGTTTACATTGAGGTTTTTTCGTTGTTTTACTTCTTCACTGCCTCTCAAATGATAATGCAATCATTAAATAGTTAAACATAGGTCATTTCACTTCTTTACTAAAGAACCTACGATATCAATGTAAAATACTAATCGAGAGAAACAATAATGTTTGCGAAATATTGTTGAATTCAGGTTTTAAATATTTCTAAATAGTCTTTATAAAACTCCTATCATTAGATTCTGCCCTTCAGGTACAAATTATTTTAAAAAATATTTGAAGACATCAATATATATATATATACTTGGTGATCATTCAAATATGACTGTCTCACCTGTTATATGTTGTTACAAATTAAAATGGATGAGCATTAAGCGTGAGTTCAAGTAAAAATATGTCAATGAAAATTACAAAAAAATGCAATTTACTACAAAAGCATGGTTGAAATTATTTTTAAGCAAACTAAGTCAACCGGCACGAAACTCTATAAAAATACAAAAATAAACTTTCAAAAGAATCCATTATCTCAATTCTATTTACATTCAAATCACAAAACGAAGCTAATAAGCTCACCAGACAAAAAAAAGTCAGCCCTGGCTGAATGTCACCTAATCGCGCGTAACGCCTCCATGTGACCGAAAAACAGCCAAAATCATGTCTGGCATTGATGTAGTGCACATCAATATTCATCCACTCTTCCAGCAGCAAATGACGCAGTTCAGCCAGATGGCTGGAACAGTACTTCACTCGTTACCCCAAATAGTACCACACGTTTTGTATTGAATTCAAATCCGGGGATTTGGTGGGTCAGTCGAGATGTTCGAGTGCTTCAGAATGCTCGTCGTGCCAATCCGACACACTTCGAGCCCTGTGCACACGACAATTGTCATTTTGGAAGACTGGGGTATCCTTCTGATGTTGACTGTGAAGATGCTGCACAAAAGACAACATGTGGTTCTGGTGTTCTTCAACAGCCCTTCTGGTTCAAGTGTGAAATCACCGCAATCAAAGGACCCATTTCCTCACACGTGAAACACACCCAGAATACCACAGCCTCCTCCATCTTGAACAGAACCTTGCACAAAAGGTAATATGTGATCGTCCATTAGCTACATATAGCCCTTTTTGTTCAAGTGTGACGTCACCGCAATCAAAGGACCCATTTCATCGTACGTGGAACACTCCCAGAACATCACAGAGCCTCCTCCAGCTTGAATAGAACCTTGCCTGCAGTCCACATGGAAGGCTTCATGCGGCTTACGATATACCCGTCACCTCGCATCATTCGAGTACAAGCAAAAACGTGACTGATCAAAAATAAAAATAAAAAATGAAATAAAAAATATATAAATACATATAGATATTGATATGTGCAATTTTCATTATGTCTGAATGAGTCTGTGTTCGGGCAATTGTCTAGTACACAGGAGTATTCAATTGTTGAGCTGTTTTAATCAATCAATCGATCCGCCCAGATCACACGCATTCAAGAGTCGACAGTCCAGTCTTTGTGGGACCATGACAACTGTAGCCGTACAGACTTGTACGAAACACAAAACTAAGTCAACCAGAACAAAACTCTATAAAAATACAAAGATAAACTTTCAGCCAACACACAAAAAAGCTTTGAAATGAAAATAGCCAATCTTTACTAATTTTCAGGTGCTGAACTAGAAAATGACAATAAATTTTGTCCATTGGCTCATGTTTAGGAGAGACAGAAATGGTCATGTATAAACGATTCAGTCTGCATTGAGTACATAGGTAACCATTTCGCAATGCTGTATTTTAAACTCCAGGTTGCAACATATTGCGTTGTATTACATCAGCCCACCATACATACAACCCCCGGAGGTATTGCATCATTGTCTGATGAAATGTAGTTGAATCACGACATCATGGCTTTATAATCGCGGACAAAAGATGATGCAATCGTTAGTTGTAAGCAATGTCTCGTAGGGTGAGCAAGTCTTTTGAGCGACTCCCATTTACCCCTGAGTCATAAGTACAACACAAGTGAAACTTACAGTTTTAATCCAGCAGTAGTGATGTTTCATAACTGTGTTAATAGTGCAGATACATTTTGTTACATTTGCAGGGAAATGACGTTTGTAAGCCAGAAAAGGGCCATCACCCCAATAGTGAAAGCGGCGTACGAGTTTTATTTTGGATGAAAGATTGGGGACGAGAACAAGGCCTGGGCCCCACACATGTGCTGCAATATATGTGCAAGAAATCTTCCGAAGTGGCTGAAAGGCGAAAAAGTGGCAATGCCATTTGCTGTTCCTATGGTTTGAAGAGAGCCAAGCAATCACAAAAATGACTGCTACTTCTGCATGGTTCCACTTGTTTCTGGAGTAGGAAAAAGAAGAGGACAATAGCGTACCCGAATATACAATCTGCTCTCTGACCAGTCCCACATGGCAAGTCCATCCTGATCCCGAACCTCCAAAAGAATTTTCCATTGATTCAGACGATAAGGAGTTAGGGGAACCGGCATTGGGTCCTCTGCAGCCTTCGGTGTCTAATGATGATCCATATGTCTGCCAGGGTGCATCATCTGTGCCACACATTCTCACCGAAGAAGAAATGAACGATCTTGTTCGCAATCAAGGGCTGTCCAAGGCCAAAGCCGAGTTACTTGGATCAAGACTTAAACAATGGAATCTTCTCAAGGAAAATGTCTGAGTGACTTCACTTCGAACTTGACATGAACAATTTGCACCTTACTTCAGGAAGGAAGTTGACCTTGTGTTCTGCTTCCATGTAGATTGCCTGATGAATGCCTTCTGAATCAAACATGACCCTCAAGAATGGCGACTATTCAAAGATTCCTCGAAATTGAGTCTCAAGGCGATGTTTTGCATAATGGAAATCGACTTCCATCCATACCAGTCGGTCACACTGCCTACGTGAAATGAACCTAAAACGACCTAAAACAGCTGTTGACTGTCTTCAGTACAGCAAGTATGACTGGCATCTCTGTTGTGACTTGAAGGTAGTGGCTCTGTTGATGGGTCTGCAGCTGGGATATACGAAGTACTGCTGTTTCATATGTGAATGGGATAGCCAAGGAAAGACTTTGTACTACGTGAAGAGAAACTGGCCTCAGAGGAAATCTCTGAAGGTCAGAGAGAAGATGTGGATGCACTGGCAGAAATGCACAAAATCCTGCTACTGTCCATACACATCAAACTTTGTGCAATGAAAAACTTCGTAAAAGCCATGGGCCAGAATGCATGAACTTTCAAGTACTTGGTTGATAAATTCCCTTGACTCAGTGAAGCGAAAATTAAACAGGGAGTTTTTGTGGGTCCTCAGATCTGTGAGCTGTTTAGAGAAGAGATATTCGACAACCTGCTTGAGGGTGAAGGAGAAAAAGGCTTGGGACGTGTTTCGTCTGGTGTCAACTAAATTCCTCGGGAATGTCAGGGCAGACAACTACAAGAAACTGGTTAAGGACATGCCTCTGTATCATCAACTTGGCTGCAATATGTCCTTAAAGATCCACTTTCTCCATTCACACTTAGATTTCTTCCCTGACAACTGTGCCATGGTTAGTGATGAGCATGGTGAACGTTTTCACCAGGATATTTTAACGATGGAGAAACGATACCATGGAAACTGGTCCACTTCAATGTTGGCTGACTACTGTTGGACGCTCACCAGAGATGATCCTGAGTAGCTGTACAAGACACGGGCAAAGCGATATCGGAAGTAGAAGCGGAATTTTACCGATACATGTCATGTGTACGTATTACTCTACAATATAAGAAACTATTGCAGATTTCTCAGAAATCGTAGCCAATTTTGCATTTTCATTGTCATATTCGTGTTCAGCACCTTGAAATCTTTAAGAAATGGCTACTTTTATCATAGAGGCATGACTTTTATGAAAATGAGTTTCCCAGTGTAATTTAAATATAACACTTATTTGTATCAAACAATTTACTACAATAAGTGCACATATAGGAAGATAGCTATATAAACTTTTTTTTACCTTTTGTACGGCAAGGGCTTTTTTTAATAAACATATTAATATTTTCACTCTTCAGAAAAGCTGGTATTTGACATAACCTTTACTTTCCTATGTAATGAGTGTTGGAAAGATATTCGACATATTTTTAAAGGGGGATGAGCAATTTATTTCTTTTAGTCATGACATCCTTATCATAAATAATTTTTTATGTAACCAGGTAGCTTTTTAGGTGGGGGATTTACATATATCAATTACACTCATCACGCCAGAAGTTTTAATTTCATAGCTTACTATGATGGTCTCTATCTTTGAAAGTGTAGTGGAAAATTGTTAAAAAGATATCCCCTTATTTTGTCTTCAGTGGGGGGGATTTTTATATAGCCTAAGACATCGTGAGTATAAGTTTGATACGTTACTCTGATAGGATGAGTTTTTTTACGGAGGGAAGGCAGGGGGAACAATTTATTCAAGCAAACCTGTAAGAGAGTGTTTTTTTTTAATTGGAGGGAAGAATAATGGAAAAAAATCCAATTATTGTATGTAGCACAACTCGTTATTATAAACCATATTTCATATATCACTGCAATTGTTACCTGTGATAAAGATGATATGAAAAATTGTGCTCAAAAATTGAAAATACAAGATGGTTAAACATAAGTAGGAAAATATATTCCATTTTTATATTTGTGTGAAACACCAAGAACGACTGTGATCGTGTGTGAAAAACGTTTTTAAATTTTCATAACATTGTTACCGCATATAGATTATTAAATTTTAATAACATTGCTACCGCATACAGAAGCGTTGTTACAGCCTCTTCATCACAGACAATTACATAGAAACTAAGAAAAAATATTGTTTCTGAAAAGGGACATATGAAAATCGGTAATATATTGATTTTTTAATATTAATTGAAAAAAGTAATATTATATATTAATATAAGCACCCATTGCAATTCTACACCATAAATATTCCCTAAACTCTAGGTAAAGGTAATGCAGATTCATTCATTGTTGGCCCATTTAATATGGCCCCATGGCTGTGCTGCCAGTCAGCGAACATATCTCTGCTACCCGTGTATAGCCACTGCCATGATCAAAGAATATTAAGGAGAAAAATGAAAGCTTCCATAGGTGCAATCTCGGTAGAAGGAATAAGAGACGCTCTAAAGTGCTTATCCAACGCAAGCCAGTGATGAACTGCTCACTCGTTAACTAAGCTAACCATAGGTCATTTCTTCTACACCGATATATTTAATATGCACATTATTAATTGCTCACAATTTAATGTTATTAATATATTGAATTATTTTCTTCCAAATTTCATACACTGTGTTCTCTGTATGCCAGAGATTCAAATATATAATTTCATAAAATAATATACCTATTGTTGCAACAATATTGGGTACATTTCGACTGTCTCGGAAGTTCAATAGCTGATGAAGAATCTATGGAGAGTGTGGAGAAATAGGCGTATACACCTAAAGACTAAAATTAGACTATGTAATAGTTTAGTTCTTTCTAGGGTTAGTTATGGTTGTGAAACTTGGAACTTTGTAAACAACATAACAGGAAACTAGATGCTTACGCAGTATCTTGGGCATTAGGTGGTTCAACTTTGTAACTAATGATGAGGTTAGGCATAGGAGGAAGCATACCAGGCATTCACCACACAGTCCTTTAATTGGCTCAGATTTGACAGAAGAGGACTTTGCTCCAGGATCTGTTTTTCTAAAATGTCCCATACATTCTCAATGGGTTTCAGATGCGAGCTTTGTGGTGGCCAGGAAAGATGGTGGAAGTCGCTGTCATGCTTGCTGAACCATTGCTGAACACATCTTGCATGATGGACAGTAGCATTGTTGTCCATGAAACAGCCGTTACCTGCTGGATAAAAAGTCAAAATTGCAGAATTGACTTGATCGGCAACAATGTTCAGATAATTCTTGGTTGGACACCCGACCTTCCAGCAATATCAGGGCACCCTTTCCGTACCAACAGAACGTGCCTCACATCATGGCACCGCCTCCAGAACTTTGGGTTCTGTTTAAAAGACAAGCTGGGTACATTACTTCATGATGCTCCCGCCAAACTCTCTGCCTACCGTCAGTACACAAGGTGTACCATGACTCGTTGTACCACATGCCTTTTACCTAGTCTTCCAGTGTTCAGTCACGGTGTTCCTAACACCACTGTAGGTGAGCTTTCCGATTCTCGCAGATATCAGTGGTTTCCACATAGGCATGCGACTGCTAATACTGATCCTGTTCATTCCCTGTGCATAGTTCGCTAAGCTATTGGTCGGGAACAGCTTTCATCGAATGCTTCAGTCAATTGATGTATTTAGGAAGTCATGTTTCTCCGTACAAGCCTGCTGAGACAACGACAATTTTGTTACTGGCAGATTGTAGTCGTACCACACTTATGCCTTGTCATGATCAGATAACCGTTGCCCTGCCAAACAGTTCACCTCCGCAGAGTACTCATCAATATCATGCAAGTTGCTTGGAAGAAGGGTGAGAAGTAAACTGAAAGCATCATGTAGAAATGACTTCTGTGCCTAAGGGGGTCACTTCCCCGAGCTGTGGAAAGTTGGGAGCACCGTATCACGGCTGCTTGGCAGTGGCTAACAGAGGTCACGTGAGCGGAAGTGACCAGAGGTGGAGAAGAAAGGAAGATGATGGCAAACTGCAACCTTAAGGGAGAATAGGGGTCAGAGGGACTTGGCGTGGCAGCCAAGAGGACAGTGGGGAAGTACGCTTGTCTCTCGTGTAGAAGAGTGCATTCCCATTTATTGAGGAGTCATCCTGTAAGCAGGAAGTGTCTTACGTTTTCGTATGCTGAATGTAATAGTCTGCGGTATTAAATATTTGTTAAGCTTATCCAGTACCAGTGTCGGTAGTCAACTTATTCCTGATTCTGTGTATGCTCGAGACCCATTGTTCCAGACTCAAGTGTCGGCGCACTGAGATAACAGTGGTGGCTGACAACCAAGAGAGACGACCACAACAGTTGTGTCAACAGTGCGACTACAGTTCAGCTAGTAAAGCTGATGAGCAAATGGGGAGTGGACTACAAGTTCCAGATATTTTAATCGTGTGCACCTTAGAAGAATAGCAGGTGGTTCTTCTGCAAGTGAGGAAAGGACGCCGATAGTGTGAAGCCGAAGCTACAGGCTAAACCCTAGCCAACCGACGAGATTGGTGAGAACAGTAGCATTGTATCCTATTGTTGTGCCGGATTAGGCATGGATGTGTGTGTCGTTTTTCTGCTGAGGTCCTGCCATCCTCTCAGATCTCCTACTGTGGCATATAAACTGACAGGCTCCTGTCAGACCTCTGTGGCAAGCAGCTGCTTGAGGGGGTATTTATTTTATTTTTTATTGTGCCATTAATTTGTAGTGATATGGGAAAATTATACAGTGCCATAAACACACAGTCAGGACAGACAGGGGAAGATAATATCAGTAGGAGTTCTGGGGAAACGGAAATTTATGACCTAGGGACTACCGATGAGATGGAGACGATAGGAGCCGATAGCAGCAGATTAACAGAACCCTCGCACAACAACGGCGATGAGGAAGTACTAAGATTGAAAATTCAATTACAACAATTGCAAACGCAAGAAGCTGAAAAGGTGCTTGCACATGAGTCAGAGATGGAGGATAGGCGTATGCAGCATGCTTTTATTCTAGCACGAGAGAGAAAACTTGGGAATGACCAGGGTGAAAATACAGGCATCCGTGAGCAGTCTCTGTCAGTGGTCAGCAGAGCAACAAAAGAATTAGAAGATATTGCAAAATGGATCAAGGCCGTCAGTCCCATTATAGGAAGCCCACCAGCAGACGCCAGCAATATGCCCGTCTTCTTTCAAGAGCTAGAATACATTTTTGCCAGTCAAGGTGTACCTGAAGCTATGAAAGGCAGAATCGTTTTACCCATTTGTAGGGAAACGTTGGGCAAATTAACGGCTACCTTACCCATTGAGGATGCCTTATATTATAAAAAAGTAAAAGAATTTATTTTGTCAAGGTGTCGCCTGTCAGCTGTAGAATGCATGCTACAGTTCGATGGGGCAAGAAAAAATAGCCTCAGAAACCTGGGATTCCTTTTCTGAACACATAAGAACATATGGTTTCGATATTTAGAAAGTAGGAAGGTGACAGATATTGCCGATCTGCATGACCTTATCATTGCAGATCGAATTAAAGCAGAAATCCCCGACCATGTCACAAAAGAATTCGTTGCCCAGAGAGAATTCGACAGCTGGTTGCGACCTCGAGAGCTGGTCGAATGCATCAAATATCATGTGGCCAGTGCTCAAACTGGAATTCGAAGTAGAATGAGCAGTGATCGAGGTGCTAAATACATTCCTCCAGCCATGAGGGGGGGGGGGGGGCTGTGAAGAACAAAAACACCGATCAAGACAGCTGAGTAATGTCCCACCAGTAATTAGGCGATCATGTTACGAATGTGGATCCCAATTTCACATAAAGAGGGATTGCCCCAAGACTCGCAACAGAAGAAGAGAACGATCAGCTGCTATTAGACATCTCGAAGCAGAAGGCACGGTGCACGAGGATGATTGAGACCAGGTAGAGTGTGCACACATTTCCACGGCGTATGCCTTGTTGCCAGTAGAAGGATTTCAAAATACCTGAAGTCGACAGCATCTGAAATTAACACAATTGCAAAGTGTGAAGGTTGCCTGTGGATCCTCGACATTTAATGCAATAGTTGACACTGGAACGGAACTCACAATGGTGAAAACTGACGTCATCCCTGAGAGGTATCGTAAAACCATGTGGCCGGATAAAGGTCAGTGCAGCATTCGGGGAAGAGAAATTTGCAGCACTAGTTAATTTACCCCTACGATTGAAAGAGGTTGGAACTGATGGGAAGGTTCTGCCAGAATTACCGGTGACTTGTGGGATAATGGAAGAAATGACGACAGAGGACTTACTATCACATCGGGACTTCGAAGATCTCAGGATAGCCAGCAAAGGAAAAGAACATTTAGATACTTATGAAAGGGAACGAAAGTTATTATTGAGCAGAAACAGTGAAACACAGCTTGAACTACAGAATCTAAGTGAGGAATATATTAAATCATTAGGGCATCAAAACCACAAGCAGAAAATCCGTCATGTTATGAAATTAAAGGACGAAAACTTCAATTTAGAAAAGGAAATTAATCAACTGAAAGAACAAAACCTAAAGCAAAAGAAGACCATGTTCTGTTTAGAGGACAAATTGAACCATTTTAGAAAACAAAAAAACCTGAAAAACCAGACCGACAAAAACAAGGAAAATGAAAGGCTTCAGCAAAGAACATTCGAATATTGACGCTCAGTCTCGCCTTCCATCTCAACAGTAGTATAAAATGAACAGGGAGGGGGGACATTTTAACTACCAAAAGGCATAAACAGGCAACATTGGTATAATATTGGGTCGATCCCATCGCCCTTCTAAGGGCGCATGCCAACACTGACTCGGCATTATTGTGAAGGATGTCCTACAAGGTGCTACTGGTAGAGACTCAAATCGTGTGACACCAAAACCTGCATCATAACAGGAGGAGACTGGTACTTTTCAATGCATGGTTGCTCCCAGCCAGGAAATTCTGTCATATTTCTCATGTATATTTTACTCTTCATTAGACATGATACAGTCTAAGAAAGATTTTGTGGAGGCTGTCGTGATCAGATAACCGTTGCCCTGCCAAACAGTTCACCATCCGCAGAGTACTCATCAATAGCTTGCAGGTCGCTTGGACGAAGGGTGAGAAGAAAACTGAAAGCATCATGTAGAAATGACTTCTGTGCCTAAGTGGGTCACTTCCCCGAGCTGCGGAAAGTTGGGAGCACCGTATCACGGCTGCTTGACAGTGGCTAACAGAGGTCACGTGAGCGGAAGTGACCAGAGGGGGAGAAGAAAGGAAGATGACGGCAAACTGCAACCTTGAGGGACAATAGGGGTCAGAGGGACTTGGCGTGGCAGCCAAGAGGACAGTGGGGAAGTACACTTGTCTCTCGTGTAAAAGAGTGCATTGTCTTTATCAAGGAACAGCGTCAATAACTGCTGAAGCTCGTGGCATCCTGTAAGCAGGAAGTGTGTTACGTTTACGTATGCTGGGTGTAATAGTCTGTGGTATTAAATATTTGTTAAGCTAATCCAGTACCAGTGTCGGTAGTCAACTCATTCCTGATTCTGTGTATGCTCGAGAACCTTTGTTCCAGACTCAAGTGTCGGCGCACTGAGGGAGTAGTGGCTGACAACCAAGTGGGACCACTGCAACATGCCTCTTAGACAAGTATTGTGGGTTATTTTTCCACTGATTATAAACTTGAGATATCTCACCTTTTGAGAAACCAGTCAGCTCTCCTAATTTGAAAATCGTCGTTCCAGTCAGAAGGGTGCCCACAATAAGCCCTTTTTTTCCCATTGTGAACAACACTATTGACAATTACTGACGAGCAGCAGTCTTAAACAGTTGTTTAGATCAAGTGGTGATGCATGTTACCATGTATTGACGTTTGTGTACATCTGCATAAAGGTTCCTAATTCAGTGGTCGGTGTGTGTATGTAACAGATGCTGCTGATGTGCGGTATGAGTTAAAGAGAATAGGAATTGCTGCTGGGACTTTTACCAATCTATGGAGAGTGTGGAAAAATTGGCGTTTACACCTAAAGACTAAAATTAGGCTGTATTATAGTTTGGTTCTTTCTAAGGTTAGTTATGGTAGTGAAACGTGGACCCTTTGTAAGCAGGATAACAAGAAACTTGATTCCTTTGATTCTAGATGCTTACGGAGTATCTTGGGCATTAGGTGATTTGCCTTTGTAAGTAATGACGAGATTAGAAGAAGTCATCAACCTCCTTTGAGCAGCATATTGTGCAGAGATTGACTGTGTTGATTTGGCCATGTAGCCCATATGCATAGTTGCAGATTGCCAAACAGGATTATGAACAGTGTGCCTAAAGGTTTCAGAAAAAGGGGGAGACGTAGGATGCAATAGGCAGACAATGTCAAACAGGACCTTGTTAGAATTGCTGTGTACTGGAGAGATGCAGAAGATGTAGCTCAGGATAGACAGGTCTGGAGAGGAAAACTGCACAGTCTACTTGACCTCCGTTGCCCATGGCTGCCTGAGGATTTTGTATATAGTTGCTTCAGGGAAGATTTTTTTTATTCATTAACCAAAATGGAAATTAAGTTTTTTTTTTCATATTTTGATCAAAAAAAGAAATTATCGTGTAATAAATATTTATTTATACTTCTGCTCATAGTACCTAACATTCTTTGAACACTTTCTTTTGAAGCTGTCTAAATGCATGTAAATAGAAATGTTCGGATGTGTAATTTCATTTTAATGTTGGATCAAAATGTGCATTAAGTTTCATTAAAATAAATGGTGGTAAGGACCATAAAGTGCAATTCTTTTGAAACAATATTTTACACATTATAACTAGGGCTGTAAATTTTTCGCGGGAAAAAATGGTAAAATTCGCAGAGCAATCGCGCTAAAAAAAAATGCCAAAATTCGTGTGAATTTTGCAGGACAAAATTACAAAATTCGCGCACCTTCATATGCTGACAAATCATAAAAGTTTACACATCTGTGGCACATAGATTAACAAATTAATGATAGTTGGATCCATATAACTCTTTAGAAATAACAAATTTTAAATATTAAATGATTGGTTTTATATGGGTCCAAGAGACACCTTATAACCGAAGAGCCGAAATATCTGACCAGCGCATCTTTATGCAAATCGAAGCAACTGTAGGTAAACGACGGTGCGTATGAAGGTCATGAAACGGTATAAATAACACCTGATACTGAGCTTCGTTAATCAGTGTTATCTTGTTCTTCAGATGGGAAAGGCAGCCGACTTAAGTGAGTTTGCAAAGTCATATTGTAACGGCCAAACAACTGGGTTTCGCCGAGATGGCAAGGCACAAGCCTTACCATCTCGGCGAAGATGGCAAGGTTGTGGGGTGCTCATGGTCAGCCGTGGTTAATACTTTCAAAAAATGGTCCAAGGAAGGAAAAACCACGCACCGCCAATAAGATGTTGGCCAACCACGACTCATCGATGCTAGACGTGAGCAAAGGCTATCCCATATGGAACACGTCAACAGAAGGGATACTGTGTCCCCCCCCTGGAATTTGAATGCTGGTGACGGAAGTAATGTGTCACAACACACAATACATCGAATCTTGCTGAAAATGGGGTTGGGTAACCACAGGCCGCTCTGAGTGCCCATGCTAACCTCGGTTCACCATTGAAAGCGCCTATTTGGGCACATGTCCATCAAAACTGGACTTTGAATGATTGGAAGAAGGTCATCTGGTCCGATCAATCTCGTTTCCTGTTGCAACATTGGACGGCCAGTTACTTGTGCATCATTTACCTGGGGAAGTGTTGGCACCAGGACTCAACATGGGATGTAAAAAAGCCAGTGGATGAAGTGTAATGCTTTGGGCAATGTTCTACTGGGAAACCCTGGGTCCAGTCTTTCAGATGCAGGAAACTGTGATGTCTACAACCTACCTAACCGTCATTCAGACAAGGTACATCCTTTCATGACAACGGTATATACCTCTAGTAGTGCCTTCTTTCAGCAGAATAATGCGCCATGCCACACTGTCTGGATTGTTCGAAAATGGTTCGCGGAACATGAGGAAGACTTCCAGGTACTTCCCTGGCCTCCAAATCCATACATTAATCTAATCGAGCATCTGTGGTTTGTGTTGGAACAGCATATCCGATCTGCAGCGGCTCAACCGCAAGAGTTAAAGGATCTGCTGTTAATTGTTGGTACCAGATTACTACAAGACACCTTTAGTAATCTTGTAGTGTCCATGCCTCGCTGGGTCAGAGCTGTTTTGGCAGCATGTGGAGGACCAACATCATATTAGGCAGGTGGTCATAATGTTTTGGCGTATATCATCAGTAACAATGAATTCTGATACAGCATATTGTTACGACAGATGAACGTGCTACAATGGGACCATGACTGATTCACAGATAAGAGGGATTGATGCGTCATTGACGCTTGCGTTTTGCCTCAGCGTCAGAATTACGTCACTAGCCTATTGGAACAGACTTAAAAACAATAATGGTGTCTAAAGAGAAAATTGAAAAGTTTTCGGTTTTGGCTAAAAGTGTACATTTGTGTTCATTTTAATGAATTAGTATTAGGTTAATCGAAGTGAAGATTATTCAAGAGACTTCGCAATCAAACCAGAGGAAATATGTTAGTCGAGCAAGTGACTGGCTGGCTTTAATCTCTTCATAGGAAGAGTTCGTCGTCTGATGTTTGGTGAACTTAATGTGTAAAAAGAATTGGTAAGGTTAATCTTGGTAACAATAGGTTTATTCACAAAGATAATTGTGTCACTTATTAAATGTTGTAAAAAGTCTTCCTTTATTCTTTGAATAGAGTCTGTAAGAATTGTAATACGACTATTTGAAGTATAAACTGTAAGTCTGTAAGAATTGTAATACTTTGATTAGAGTACTTTGAATAGAGATACTTCGATTAGAGTCTGTAAGAATTGTAATATGACTATTTGAAGTATAGATAATGTGAAATATTATTTTTGTAGTTTAGCTTCATACTGATGAAGACAAGGATTTGTGGTTGAATTTATTTTACATATGTGATTTTATACTCATTTTTTTTTTTGAACTCATGCTCAAGATTTTAATTAAAAATTCATAACAATATTATACACAGATAAATTGGCCTGTTTTATCCTCTGGCGATCATCTTACACAAATCCACTGTATTTAGAAAAATATCGTTCGACATCAACACTGTTCATTGGAACTGAAAAACATCAAGGAGCTACCTGTGACAGCCTGGGAAATCGTTCTTTTTGAGACAACAAGAAGAGAATTGAATTCCTTCACGGTTCTTTCATAATATCGATATTCGGCTTTTAGGTTGTCTCGTCTTCAAACATCGGTATATAGACGAAAACTATATTATCACGATCACTCGCAGAAATATTTAAGCATTTCAGCTTAATAATGCTGTAATAGAAATTCTAAATGGTTTAAAATCGCTGTCCCATGTTCACGAAATCGGCAGTTTCTTTCATCACTTAAATATTGTCCAATTTTTTAAGAACGTGAACGGAGTTTATTTTTGCGAGTGTATTATTACACTGCTGGCTTTTACTGAACAATTTTACTGCCAAATCGTTTATTTTGTTGTGGACTTTGTGTGATGATACACATAAGAGGACTTTCAAACAATGTAAGGAGATTGAAATATCCGGTGCACATCAATGGATTTGTTTCATACCACTTGTTAAGGAATCATTTCAATGATACCTTTTAATATACTAACGTTGATGTTTCCAATTCCCTTCTCGAAAAACTCCTTGTAATCTTCTACATTATCAGAGTAACAGAATACAGCTTGGAACCAACTGTTTCACCTTGTTGGAACGAGAACTGGTGGTTTGCTGTTTTTTTTTTAATGAAATATCTAAAACGAGGTTTACGTTCACGAAAAGATATAAATCATTGTTTAATCGTGAAAATCATAGCATTAACAGTTTTGAAATATATCACTGACAAGAATTTAAAGGTAAGTATTGTATACGTGGCATGCATTGCATTTCAAAAATACTTTAAGATTTTTACTAACACTTTGAAGAAATACGAAGCGCTCTCGGTAACAAAAGTTGTGACAAGAGAATACTCTAATTTAGGGGTTCTCAACTTAGGTTAAGCGGTAAAAATATTCGGGGTATGCCGTGAGAGCTCAAAAGTCGCTAGATCTAGTAACAAAGTAAAAATAACCATAGTTATACTATAACTATAGTTTTATCTATTTATACAAGGGGTACGCCAGTTACATACACATTTCCAGAGGGGGTATGTGAAGCATAAAAGATTGAGAACCACTGCTCTAATTCATATTTATTTGTACATAGTATTTTTATTATTTATAGAATAATTGCTTCACTGACAGTGAATAGTGCTACACTGGGGGAAATGTGGACTTCAAACACTTGATTCTACATCTCACCAGGGTGCTATGATTTTAGTATAAGTCATTAGAGGATATTGCAACGTTATGGTCTAAAGTTTGTATGTGGCAAAAAGTTACAGAAGAGTTATATAGAAACTAGTTTCTCAAAAGTATATAATTAAGCACTTCGGTTGGTTTTGAGAAACTGTTGTAAAGGTCGTACTTCTACATCATTTCAAGTGATGAAAAATCAAGCAGTTAGGGAATAAAACCCCCAACTTATGTGAAGTTTAAGAGGAATGCATTTAAATATAGTAGAAGTTAGATGGCTGCTATATGACGTTTCCTACAACCAGATGCAATTACAATCTGTGTTAAATTGCTGAATCATCTGACTAATAAATTACAAAATCAAAGTATTCATTAACAAAGATAAAGAGCATTCTTCAAATTAAGGTAATAGGCAATATTGACATCTAGCAACGTTGCTAATTTTGCATTGCATTTCAAGTTCTCTAAAAGGAAGAAAAGCTTTTTAAAAGTGACGAAAGCATAAAGAGATTCTACTTTAAAAGTTATATATAGTAGAGGAAATATAAATACCGTGAATAATTACTAAATTCGAGCTAAAAGAGCTCCTAACTACGGATTGTACATGGTCTGGTTTGAAGCATCCGCCCTCAGAAATGATGTTGCGGTTGAAATACGGGCAGTAGTACAGACCGCGGGCCTCAGCCGCTATTTTGTTTTTGACGCAACGTAAAAAAACGGCCCTTTAAGTTGATTCCCACAACCCCCGAGACCCTAACCTAAACAGGGGTTTCTAGAAAAAGTATTGTTTTTTTCGTTACCATATAACGAAAAACCCGAGTTTGCGTTGTAAAGAAACAATGTAAAAAAACCGCGATTTCACTAAAAACATCCCACACAACCACATATTCTTAAAAAAACCATAAACAAAGAAACTAAAGTTGCCTTCCCATATACTACAAATACCTGAAATACCCCCCCCCCCCCCCCTCTTTCTACAATAATTGAAACACTACACAAATATATTTCCACAAACTAAACTGATCAATCCAGTCACACATACGATAATTAGCTTAAATAAATCATCGGAATTAATGAAATCAAACACGTCTCAAAATCAAGTTCATCATCGACAATGCATCACAGACCGGCATTATAAAATAGCCCCCAAAACTAAATATCGTCATAACACATACCAAAAAGCAAAAAATCGGCAACAGTGCACAACCGACAGCATTATAAAAAAGCCCCAAAACTAAATAATGTCCTCCCAGGCAACACAAACCGAAAAACATGAAAATCGGAAACCGTGCACCCCCGATCGAATTATAAAAAAGCCCCAGAACTAAATAATGTCCTCCCAGGCAACACAAACCAAAAAACATGAAAATCGGAAACCGTGCACCGCCGACCGAATTATAAAAAAGCCCCAGAACTAAATAATGTCCTCCCAATCAACACAAACCGAAAAACATGAAAATCGGAAACAGTGCACCGCCGACCGAATTATAAAAAAAAAAATCTGACAAAAAGAACATCTTACAGCTCAAATAACCCTTCCCTAAATTACTTTGTTGTTTTACCTCTGAGCCCCATTTTTTTCCCACACCATGGGCTAAATGGCGAGGTCACATGAACCCCGAAGGCTCACAAAAGGTAGGGGGAGGGTACCCATTGGAACAGCTGTTGGGAGACAGATGATAACTTCCCGTCAAGGCCATCCAGTGTGTTCTTTAACGTACACAGATTAAGACTCTCTCCCACACAGGACCACGGCTTAACGTCCCAACCGACAGACGGCGGCATTTCCAAGCCCATCGGTGTCCCCTACTAATCATGGGCAATGTTGGGAAATTTGCCGAGATAAATCTAAACGCTGACCCAGCTCGTACTCGAATCTTGGAACTACATATTACAAGCCTGGCGCGCTACCGACTCCGCCACTCTCACCCCATCCTTAAAATTTTCATTAACTTTCCTGATTCTATGAAAAACTGCCGTTTTTTCAAACACCGACAATTCTACAATACCCATAATTGCTACATCAAAAAGCCGCCAAACGTTTCCGCACATTAACGATAAATCATATGACTAAGTTTAAAAGACTCCTAAATATACAACAAAATTAATAAATCACTATAATACATTAATAATTACCATACTACACGTAACTACTAAAAAATATTCAATTCACCCCAAATTATTATAACGAAATACATGTGTTCGTTACTATCGCCATTTTCAATCCCACACGCAAAAACTTGCAACATTATTTCCCCCAAGAATACTCCCCCAACTACACTACAAACTTCTGAAAACTCACTTCATACGTTTCACCAAAAACTATTCTCCTAAAACACTAACACCCCATAAAAACACTCGTTTTTATCACTTAATTTCACCACATTCTTTCATCCATACTAACAACAAAACACACATCATGCTCAACACAAAAAAAAGAATTCAAATAATACTAACTCCTACAAACCACTCCTCCCTTCCCATTGAAATACCCCTCACTCCAAAGAACCTAACAAAAACATTCCCCCTTAAACACAGTCATAAAAAGCTACCGAACTCTCACTTCTCAAAAACATGTCCATAACTTTACAAAACAATTTACTTAACACTATCAACAACAACCCTCCAAATATTAAATAATTCCAATCCCAAAATATCTTTAACAACTTATTATTTACCATATCTTAACCAATTTTCAAAAAAAAGCTAGAACATATTAATTATTCGTATCCTACCTATCACTGAACACCCCCCATTAAATATACGATACACACGCCCTTACCTCTAACCATATAGGCATGTTATCCAAAAAGAAGTCATCAAGCAAAAATGGCGAAAATAAACGAACGTAACTTCACTCTCGTCAAATCACACAAATAATACGTGACTCCACATTACCCACCAAAAGAAACAAATCAAAGAGCCATAGGCCACCAACAACCAACAGTTACGTTTCTACGTCATACTTTAGATATCGACATCATACTTTACACTTCGACGTCACACGCCACTTGAGCAATGCCATCTATCGGCTGAGGGCCGTATTCTCTACACGGGCAATATTGGCTACTCAAAGAAAAATGCTAGTAAACGCTTGATTTGTAACAATATGGATGTAGTTTTGCAAATGCAATCTTCGTTACCAGATGCACCTGGTTTACCTTAAGCTGTGCCGCCATGTTGGCAGTTATAGCAGGCGATGACTCCCTCTGTAATTGTAGGGTTAGTTTCAGAAGTATATCTAGCATTAATAAGTGATTGATGCTTGGAGATTGATTATCAGTTTTTCATAATTAGTGACTGAATAAATTTTGTTATCATAAAACTACGCTTGTTGCACACTTCAGTCCTGTTCATATCAGTCCTGCTCCTGTCACAGAGAAGTGTTTGCAGGGCAGCACAGTAAGCGCCTGCATGCTGTGATTCCAATGTCTTCCTCGCCACAATTGCAAAGCAACAAGGAATTATGGATTATGTTTTCAATGTATTTGCAATTCACATGAAAAGTGCATGATTTTACTATCTTATCATTTCTTTATAATTACAAAATTTGAGAGGTTTTATATTTTGCAAACGTTGCAAATAAAATTTATACCCATTAGCATAATCTTTTAGCCAACTTCTAATGCTGTGACCTCAGTTGAACTGAATATATGATATAAAAAAAATTCTAGTTCACTTCTTAAAATTTCTGTGCTTTTTTTACTTTAATTACATTCATTGCATATGTAAATAATTTATAATAATTCAACTTTTTTTAAAATTTCTAAAAAGGAGAAAGATTTACGTAGACATATTACAGTGTTTAGCTTCTTATATGGAATGAAGATTTACTAAATAATTATAAAACGAATTCTGGAAGGATTGGTATGAGACAACAACAAAATTAAACAATCATCATGTCAGAAACCTTTTTTTGAGATAAATTTGTTGAACCCAGCAAAAAAAAGAGGAGTGACGGAGCTGGAGGGGTTAGTAAGGAATGCAGTGCGTTTGAAAACTATACTATATATTTTAAAAATTGTATCAATCAAGATTTTACTAATATTTCTTTTCAGGAACAACTCGTATGTAAAAGTGCTGAAAGAGAAAAAAAAAAGATTTTTCACGTGATGCGAAAACATTCCCAAATGCTTATAACACATAGTAAAAAAACTTATAAGCATTGCGATACTAACAACAGCCGCCGAATCTGAAAGTTCTCACGGAAACGAAATTTTCAAAAACCTTAGCGCCTGAGATCACGAATGACAGCTTCCCTGCAGCACTGCACGTGTATCTGCATCCTTGTGGCGCTGCAGTCAAAAGTGCCGTACATTGCGCCCATTGAGGAGGGATCCTGAGTTCATAAACGTGATGCATCGGCGCCTGCGCAGCATCAATTTTGGAACATCTATAATATATCCAGTGCGAGCTGTGCATAATGTTATTATTTCTGTGGGACAAATTCAAATTAAGTATTGTTTTACAAAATTCCCGCCTGTTCAGCTTGCAGATGCACTAACAGACTTTCTAAAAAGTTGCCAGCAATTACATTTCACTGGTAAGTTTTATAAATATACTAAAGTAGGAAACATCATCATCATCATCCTCAAGCAGCCATGGGCTATGGAGGTCTAACCAGACCGTCCAATTCAGTTCTCCAAGCAAGTCTGTCCTGAGCTACATCTGCACACCACTACCACTGCACACCAATTCTAATAAGGTCATGTTTGATATTGTCTGCCCACCACATCCTTGGTCTCCCCCTCTTTCTCAAGCCTTTAGGTACACTGTTCACAACCCTATTATCCAATCTATAATTATCCATACTGGCAACATGGCCAAACCAACGGAGTCTCTCTGCACAATATGCTGCTTAAAGGAGGTTGCCGACTCCTTTGCCTAACCTCATCATTAGTTACAAAGCTGAACCACCTAATGCCCAAGATACTGCGTAAGCATCTAGAATCGAAAGCGTCTAGTTTCCTTTTATTTCGTTTACAAAGCGTCTAAGTCTCACTACCATAACTAACCCTAGAAAGAACCAAACTATTATACAGTCTAATTTTAGTCTTTAGGTGTATACGCCTATTCTACCACACTTTCCTTAGATTCTTAAAAGTCCCTGCAGCAATCCCTATTCGTCTGTTAATCTCATGCCGCACATCACCAGCATCTGTTACATAGCTCCCAAGATAATTAAACTGTGACACTTGCTCAAGATTGCAACCATTGAGATTAACTGAATCATAGCCTGCCTGACCAATTTTCATCACTTTAGTTTTCTCTCTATTTATAACCAAACCTACTCTAGTACCAGTCTCATCAACAGCTCGAATGAAAGATTTCATCTCATCGACATCATTTGCCAAAAGGGCTAAATTATAATCATAATCTAAGTCAGACATTTTCGTATCTCCAGCCCATTTATGGCCAAAATCTTTCCCTTGAAGTGAATTTCACATAACATAATCAATAACCAAACTAAAGGGAAAAGGAGACAAAATGCACCCTTGTCGAATATCAGACCCAAACAGTATAACTTTCATGTAGGTTCTGATATCAAAGATAATGTGCCTTCCTGCAGTGCAGCACCCCCATGGGCTAAATATCTTTCTCAAACCCTATCATAGCGTGTTTTTTCACAGATGTGTTCCATGGGTAGTGATCGTTATCTCTATAGATTTAAATGTGAAGCATAGAGTGCGTATCTCTTTGTATGTAATTGCTTATAATGAGACAATATTTCCTTTAAAAGTTAGAAGTTATTAGTATGAACTAAAAAAGTGGTGATGTATACACTATCTGATCGTTAAAATCAAACTTTAGCAAGTAAATATATCGTTCTCTAGCTAGCGAGTCCGAAATTAGTGTGTTTTTGCTTTAAAAATAAATACGTCTTCACGCAGCTAATTGTCTTAACAGTTACAGGATTCTTTCATACGACCCCGTAGAAGGGGGTGAGAGGATATCGGGATCATGGTAGGAAAACAACACAAACGTTCATGTCTTACTATGGATCTCAAACCTTGGCTTTGTTAGATCAGAAGTAACTAACCTGCTGTCTATGAGATAGATTAGAAATATTCTCATGCAGGAAAAATAACTAAACAAACATAAAATCCCATGTTAGATTGTAGTGAAACACCCTATCTTTGTCGAAAAACTTGTGTTTGCAGCGAAAAATAGCCACCTTCACCCATACTTATGCGGTTATTCAAACGTACCGAGGGGGCCAGGAACTCTGAAAAGAGATAGCGGTTTGGGATAACCGACGAGAGAGCTTACATTACGTTTTATCGGTGGTTGAAGTCAGAGAATGCAAAGTTAGGTCTAGCGGATCGATTCTGGGACCCAACTTTTCATGGAAATACTGAAAATATTGTTGTTTTCTAATATTGTTGTTTTCAGATTTTAAATTTCCAAACTTCTGTGGTTCTTTGCGGATGTTTTCTATATGCAAAGTTTTTTGTGATATTCGTCCATCCGTGTGTACGCAATGTAGTATAGAAATGTGTATTCTCATGCAGGAAAAATAACTAATAGTGAAAACAACTTGTGTTTGCAACGAAAAATAGCCAACTACACCCACACTTATGCGCTACGTACCAGGGAACTATAGAACCAGGAAATATGAAAAGAGCGTGAGAGAGTGGCTTGAATAACCGTCGAATAGTCGTTTTTTCTATCTTACAGTATTTGCGTTGTAATTTTCTGTTTTGAAGCGATTTTTTTCACAGCCATCCCACTACATTTTTATACTTTCTCTCTCGTCACAGTATGTTTTACAGTTATTGTGCCTTCCACTTCCAAAGAATTGTGTGTGCATTTACAGATATTCCAACACTCTTTACATTTTAGTGATTCTCATTGAATTTACCAATCATTTCGTTGTTTTTCTAATTTTCGTTTATGCATGTAATTTGATTTAACGACCTAGTCACATGGTGTATCATGGGTAAAGTACTACCCATTTCATCTCCTTTCAGGTTTGTATGACAGTAAAGCAAACTTGCAATCAATTTTTCATTCTAAATGCTTGTTGCCTGCATATCACTGAAATTCCTCCTCGTATGCCTTCCAAAAAGGTACATTGTAGGTTATCAACTCTAGTATTTGTCATCTTCTGTGTAAACATGACAGGGAACATGACAGGGAACATGACATGGAACTGTGTAAACATGACAGGGATCAGTATCTGCCACCAAACACATCAGCTAGGAGGAGCACGGCAGTATACGCGATATTGGCATGGTTTTTTTTTTTTATGTCGAATGAATATTTTCATTACACGGGTACAGTCTTCTACCCCCCAGCGCTTCTCCGAGGAGCTAATGTGTGTCATCTCAATTTTAAGCGTTCTAATAAGATTATTTCATAACCTAAAGGACAGCCATCTGCAAGGAATCGGTATTAATTGCATTCTCTATAATATGGAAAACAGCATTCTCCCTTTGAATTTCAAAGAAACAAATTCTTAATGGAACAATAATGCTGCTTTTCATCATCTGATAACAGTAGGAGATTTGTGTGCGCTTTAAATCTGAATGGTGTGATGTAGAGTGGGAACAACTCTTTATTGTGTCCAAAAACATTGACAAGAAATGTTGTTCATTTTTACGAATTTAGATATATTTTTCTTCTAAATGTATATAGTTGTTAAGGCGTTCAATTTATACAGGCTCATTCACAGTTAATACAGGATTTATATATGTGGAAAGTAGTCCCAGTGGTAATAGAAAAAGAGTTAATTCCTAGTTCATTGGTAGCAAAATATCCCGTGCTTTTCCCGGTTGGTGCCGTAGAAGCTTCTAATAGCATGCTCAGGGTAGGAGATCATTTGACAGTCGAAGTAAACACAAGACGACCGTGTGTAAAGCAGAGAAAAAAAACTAACAAGAATTGTGTGTACTAAATGTAACTCTTTGAAAAAAATTTGTTTTGCACTGTTTTATCAATATTCATGTTACTGCATTCATTCCAATAAATAATTCAGCGAAACATTAATATATACATCAACTCTTGATTTTTCTTGGCTGATTAACTGGTTTTCCGTGGTACAAAATAATAATAGACCGTAGATATGTAACTTTTTGAGGGCACTGAAGATGAAAAATGAAAACATTCATTCTCTTTGGAAACGAACATCCCATATTCCACCGATATGTTATTTTTCTCAGTCTGCTAATCTCCTACTTATCGCCTTCCTAACGGCTACCAAAGGACTCATTGAACTATGCAGAATCACACCCTGCTTGTCACTTTGAATGAATTTGAATACCTTGACCTTAGGAATTCTATTTTTAATGAAGGAAATTAAAGTGACCTTGTCACAGCCAGCTTGTTGCGAAATGCCATCACGCGATTTGATGAAAGGTCGAACTATGGGTAAAAAAATTGCAATACCCGCGTTGCCATTCAAAAAAAAAAGTTTTAGTGGAAAAATTACAGACTAGGGTAGAAGTTAAAAATTTTTAATTTAGCAGGACTTAAACATCCGTCAATAAATAAATTTTTTTTTTAATTTCACAGGACATCCATCAGTAAAGCGTGATCCGTGGTGTGGAACAATTTAAGGTCACCATATCACACATAATGAAGAATAAGTTTTTAAATTTTCCTTTTTATTAAATTTTTTTACCCATTGGCATTTTCTGTGGGACATTCTATTAAAACAGTTACTGCAGGCTAGTCCTTGAAAGGGGGTGGAACTGTTAATAAGGGGGAATTTTGATAAGAGTTTTAATTAATGTAGGGTTTTTAAGAAAGGAGGACTTTTTGATGATTAACGAGTTTATCGAAGAGGATCGTCAAAGGATCAATAAATCGTGGTCCCTTGTGATTCACCGTTTAATATTTTTTAATTACGCAGGACACCCGTCAATAAAACATGGTCCGTTGGTGAACACTTTTTCAAAAGCGGGACTTTTAGGTCATCCATACTGGTCACCATATCACACATAATGAGGAATAAGTTTTTTAAATTTTCCTTTTTATTAATATTTTTACCCCATGGCATTTTCTGAGGTACAGTCTTACTGTAGAATAGTCCTACTAGTAAAAATGCAACAACCAACAGTAACGGCGTTAAAAGAAATACGTAGGTTATAAACGAAGGTTACATAGAAAAAAAAAAGCTAGTTATAAAGAACACGAAGGTTGTAAAAAACGTAGGATAATAAAAAAACCTAGGTTAATATCTGAAATATAAAACTCAAGCTGTAATAAAGAGATACGTGATTTATACGGTTATACCCCGTTTGAGACACATCTAAGCCACATCATCAGGTACGAGGCAAAGCTGAGCGCAATTACGTTCCTGCTATTGGCACAGACGTAGCGAGTTCAAATATGGCGTCGGAAGCAAATTTTTTTTTAAAATACAGGAGACGTACTAAAGTTATAGGTCACCATATTATCCCTTTTTACATCGTGACGAATAAAATCAGAATTTTTTTCCTTTTATTAATTTTTGGCCCATTTGTATTTTTTTTCTGTGGGACAGTTTTTTAAAACTGTAGATTTGTCCTTCTAGTCACGGAGTTCATTATAAGAAATACGCTGAAAAAAGCTACTTATAAAGAATACGAAGGTTGTAAAAAAAAAACGTAGGATAATAAAAAACCTAGGTTAATATATGAAATATAAAACTCAAGCTTAATAAAGAGATACGTGATTTATATTGCTATACCCGTTTGAGACGCATCTAAACCACATCATCAAGCAACAAGGCATAGTCGAGCTCGATGACGCTTCAGCTATCGTAACTGAGGTAGAGGGTTCAAATACGGCGTCGGAAGCAATTTTTTGTTAAATACAGGAGAAGTACTAAAAATGGTATGGATGACACCGATTTAACTCACAAAAACTAATTTGCTTTAAAGAGGGGGAAGGACTTAAAATATAGGTCAACCAGGGGGTCTTTAGAGAGGGCGCTTAAAATATGGGTTAATCAGGGGAAAAACAAGAAAAATCGAGACTATTCGAGAAGGGGAGCTTAAAATATAGGTGGGGTCTGAAATCAAGAAAAATCGAGACTATTCGTGAAGGGGGCTTAAAATATAAGTCAACCAGGGGATCTATGAAGAGGACTTAAAATATGGTCGGTTGAAACATAAGGGTCAAAGTTCAATCTGAGAAGGCAACGTGGACGATTGCACCACGGGTCAATTTCCGGTCGATTGCGACATAGGGGTCAAAGTTCAATCTGAGAAGGCAACGTGGGCGGTTGCAACATAACACGGAACGGCCCCCTCTCCCACTGCAAAATACGCTCACCTTCTCTTGGATCCGATGAGGTTTTTCCGCAAAATTAACGTGGAGGTACCGAATCACGCTAGCGATGGAAGGATTTTTTTTTTCCGATGAAACGAATCTACAGAAAACTGATTTATTTCGACCGTGGGATGATTTTTAATAAAGGTGAGGGAATTTTGATCAGTGTTTAATTACTAGGGGTCCGATTAACGGGGTTGGAAAAAATGAATCCCAAAGGAGTTTTAATAAAAGGGAATCGTTTAGCAGTCCTGGTAAAATGAATAGCAAAGGATTTTTAATAGAGGTAACTTTTAATAGAAAGGATTTTAATTACTAGGGAATAAATACTGTATCATCTTTTCTGTACAATTATTCTGAGGCCTGCATCGCCCAATCCGAGGGAAGGAGGGGGGCTTAAAATATAGGTGAGTCTGAAATAAAGAAAAATCGAGACTATTCGAGAAGGAGGGCTTAAAATATAGGTCAACCAGGGGGTCTGAAATCAAGAAAAATCGAGACTATTCGAGAGGGGGGCTTAAAATATAGGTCAACCAGGGGGGCTATGAAGAGGGCTTAAAATATGGGTGGGTTCTAATCAAGAAAAATCGAGACTATTCGAGAAGGGGAACTTAAAATATAGGTAGGTGAACCAGTGGGGGGTCTATGAAGAGGGCTTAAAATATGGTCGGCTGCGACATAAGGGTCAAAGTTCAATCTGAGAAGGCAACGTGGACGATTGCAACACAGGTCAATTTCCGGTCGATTGCGACATAGGGGTCAAAGTTCAATCTGAGAAGGCAACGTGGACGATTGCAACACAGGTCAATTTCCGGTCGATTGCGACATAGGGGTCAAAGTTCAATCTGAGAAGGCAACGTGACCAACACGGGCCAATTTCCGGTCGGTGACGTCATAGGGGGAAAGCACTGTGCAAAGGGGATTTCGCCGGTTGTGACTAAACTACTGCTGTCATACGATCTACTGACTCAGGCCACATTATGCTGTCTCCTTGCCTATTGCATTCATGTAATCCCTCAGAAATTAAATCACTTCTTTCCCACCTACTTGTCTACATGTGCATTAAGTTTCGTCTCATTTCGTGCATTTTCATTAATGTGGTATTAGGTGATATCAATGATTTTTATAAAACAAAAAAAAATATTTTTAAATATCTCAGCTTTCATAATTCTTTAAAGACTGAACGAATATTGGTGAAAAATCAAGAATTAAATAAATTTGATTGTGATCTTTAATTTTTCATATCACATTTTTCCATTAAATGCAATTTTAGAATTTATACAGCTTCGTAGTAAAATTCCCGTAGACGTAACATCGAAAGATAATGCTGTCGCTGCTCTGAGTTATTAAATACTGTCACCATCAAATTAAATACCCAGTCACCATCAAATGACATTAGTATTCGAAATCTTGATCATGGTGATTCGAAATATCCAACTTTTGAATTTGCAAGTGTTTTAGCTGTTAAAAAAGTGTTGCGAAATTTGAGCTCGAAAAGGAAACCATTAATCCTGTTTCCAACTTTATTTCTACCGAGGTCAGGAAAAAATAAAATTATTTCATTGTTCTTTTAATGATCAAACCCATGTAAAAAAATCCTTGCGAAATAATAATAGTTAAATTTTTAAAACCATTTTAAACAAATTATGGCAGTAAATGAGCTGAAGAAGCTGTAGAATTGAATGGGCTAAATTCTAAACCGTTCGCAAAATAAATGCTTAAATTGTAACTATTTCAGCTGCCAAATTTGGCAGCATCTGTCCCCCGCCCCCTCCACCCCCTCCCTTCACATTATAAGAAATGAAACATAAATAACCAAAAGCACCGATCTTACACCTTTTTTGAGCATAATATTGACGCTAATGATTTAAAATTTTACACAAGTTCAAATATATTTTTTTTATTTAAAGAAATAAAATTTTCGGTATAGCAGAAAAAGTGTGCCTCATATTTCTTGGAGCCCGGACACTCTTTTACATTCCACCTCCCTCCACCAGCTTTTACTTGAAATTTTAAAGAAATATCTGCAATCCATCTTATAATTTTTGGTCAACTTATATTACTTTACTTGATAGTCAATTTTCAACTTACTCATTCTGTAAAGTTTACAAAACATTCTTAAGCCGATCGGCAAACTTCTGAAACTTTTTAAGAGCGGCGCGGCGTCATCAAACAAATGCTTTTATGAAACTGCAGAACGACAGCACGAATCGCTCTCACTGCGCATGCATATGGCGAGGAATTTTGCCAGACAAAACTAATCGCTAAAGAAAAGATCATTTTGATCTCCGCTGTTCTAGCAACAACATAAGTTTTCAAGTTTAATGAAAATTCAGCTAAATTGCATTCGATGAGATTATTTATTTCGGGGACATTTTTATGTAATATGATTTTTATTGCTGAACAAAAATTTGTTGTGTAGCTATATGCTGGTATTGGAAATAGTGTCGGATGAGATGATATATCTTTCGGGGCTTTTTTTTTTAGTGCGGAACGAAAATTTGCTTGTTTACAAATATGCGCGATTCAAAATAGTTGTGTCCGATGAGAATATCTGTCTTTTGGATCGTGTTATTAAGCGCGGAATGGACATTTATTGGTTAGTTGGCTTCTTTTGGCATTTTTAAAGTGTGTACGGTGACGTCCGTTATTTAGTAATGTGTTCAGCATTTGATAGGTACACCGCTATTGTAACTGATGGTGCCAGAGCTAAGCTGGCAAAAATATTGGGCTCTCAGGACTGTACAAAAAGAAGGATTAATTGGCGAATGTTGCACTGTATTGTGCACCAGGAGACATTGTGTCGCATTTCGCTGAGACTGAACGACGTAATGGAAAAGGTTGTCAAAATTGCAAATTAATTCATGGCGGAAATTGGATTTTTTTTCTGTAAAATTATGGCGAGTTGGCAAAATCTAGGGGCAATTGGCAAAATTCGGAATGATTTGGCAAAATTGTGGGGAGTTGGCAAAATTCAGGTGACGTGAAAATTTGGATTTTTTCTGTAAAATTATGGCGAGTTGGCAAAATCTAGGGGCAGTTGGCAAAATCTAGGGGTAGTTGGAAAAACTAAGGGCAGTTGGTAAAATTCGGAGTGACAGCAAAATCGTGGAGGGTTGACAAAATTTTGGTGAGATGTAAAAATTGCAATCTTTTTTCTGTAAAATTATGGCGTGTTGGCAAAATGGAGGCAACTTCGCAATATCTAGGAGAGTTGACAAATCTTGGGGGAGTTGGCAAAATTCAGAGTTACTTTGCAAGAATCAGGTGTGATGTAAAATTGGGATTTTTTTTTCTGTAAAATTGTGGCAAAGATGGCAAATTCTAGGGCAGTTGGGAAAATTCGAATCCGCTTGGTAAAATACGGGCGATTTGTGAAAATTGGGACTGTTTTTGTGAAATTAAGGAAAGTTGACAAAATCGAGAAAACTTGGCAAAATCTAGGGAAGTTAGCAAAACTGGAAACCACTTGGTAAAGTACAGGTGAGTTGTAGAAATTGGGATTGGTTTTGTGGAATTTAGGAGAATAGGAAAAACCAAGAACTCTTGGCAAAATCTAGGGGAGTTCGCAAAATTCGAAGCCACTAGGTAAAATACAGGAGAGTTGAGAAAATTTGAAGCCACTTTGTAAAATACTGGGAGTTGGCAAAATTCGAAGCCACTTGGTAAATACAGGGGAGTTGTAAAAATTGTGCCTTTCTTGTGCAATTAAGGAGAATTGACAAAATTCGAAGTGACTTGGCAAATTCAGGGAAGATGTAAAAATTGCGAATTTTTCTGTAAAATTACAGCGAATTGGCAAAATTCGAATCCACTTGGTAAAATATAGGCGAGTTGTGATAATTGAGATTTGTTTTGTGAAATTAAGGAGTGTTGGACAAATTGAGGAAACTTAACAAAATGTAGGGCAGTTTGCAAAATTCGAATCCACTTGAAAATACGGGCGAGTTGTGATAATTGGGTTTGGGTTTGTGAAATTCAGAATAGTTGACTAAAATCGAGAAAACTTGGCAAACTCTTGGGGAGTGTGAAAAGTTTGAAGTGATTTGTCAACTTTAGGGGAGATGTAAAAATTGGGATAAGTTTCGTGGAATTAAGGAGATTTGGCCAAATCAAAGGAAAAATCACACTGGCTTGCTACAATTCAGATGAGATGAAAATATTGGAAGTTGAGATGAGATGTAAATATTAGAATTATGGCCAGTAATTAAAATTGGAAGTTAAACGGCAAGTTACGTTTAATTGTCGAAACTGGAAGTTAAACGGTAAATTACGGTTAGTACCCCCCCCCCCCCCACACACACACGGAGCGCAATCTAAGAGTAAGTTTGCTCAGTTGGCAAAATTTTTGCTAGTTGGAAAATTTTTGATTTCTCCCCCCCCCCAACCATAGTCCTTCGCTATGCCCCCTGCAAACGTTACAGATTATTTAAATGTCTTGAATAAATCCTTACAAGGAAAAGATCAAGACGCGTGCTGTCTTTATAATCATGGTACTGGGTAACAACAAATTACAATTGTTGAAGTCAAATTTGCAGGAAAACAATTTAATTCCTTTTGAAACTTGTAAAGAGTTCTACGAAGAAATGAAATAACTTAGTAAAACAGTTAATTTTGAAAAATTTGTTCCTAAATTAGATATCCTAATTGAAGATTTTAATAGAAGATTTTCTCAATTTGATGACCTTAAGCAAAGTTTAATTTATTCATTAATTCATTAAATATCGTAGATCCTAAATATCAAATGGAATTATGTGGCGTTCAGGCAGACTCAATTATTGCACTTAATAGAGGAACTAGAATAGAATTGTTCAAATTTTTGTCTAAAGAAAAATATCCAAAAATGAAAGATTTTGGCCTCCAAATAATTTCTACCTTCGGAAGTACATATATCTGCGAAAGCGCATTTTCTGATATGAAATATATAAAATCAAGATAGAGAAACTGCTTGAAAGATAAAAAAAACACTTGAACATATACTTCGGCTCGCAACAACAAAAATCGATACGGATATAAAAGAAATTATTGCCCAGCAACTACGGCCACAATGCTCCAGTTAAATTTATTAAATATTTGATAAATTTTAGAAAATTTATATTTGTTTATTATTACTTACTGTTTTTCGTATAAATAAAATAATTTTTTGAGGTTTTTGAGGTTTATTATTATTTATTATTACAGCTGTGTAAACTGTGAAAACCAGCATTGGTTCCTAAAAGAGCTTTGTCAGTTCGTTTACTTCGTGTAATGATTTAAATATTTCTTTTTGTAACTTTATTTACTATAGTTTGAGTGTTTCATTAAATCCCAATCCATTTCGGGTGTTGTGTATTACGTCCGTGATTGTAGATGCTTAGAGTAGGGACTTTTTCACTTTTAAACTCATTACATAATAATATAATTATTGCTACCTCGTGGGAAAAATGACATGGTTCATATAGTGTCCTTCCTTGCCGCTAGATGGCAGCAAATAGCTTTTTAGGGGGTGGGTGTTTATGGCGTAACCTTACACTGGGTTGGGTTGTTTTACCTCTGAGTGTCACTTTTTTGCACATCAGTGGAGCCACGTGATAGAAAAACCGATGTTCCTTCCTCCCCCTTCCCCCCCATCATGCACAAGAAATTTCATGAAATTTGGTGTTATCCAGTTAATATTATTATTAATTAATATCCAGTTTTGAAAACAAAATCCTTTCCAGGAATTGGAAAAAAAGCTTACCCACTCTTGAAACGACCTGTCAATTGCGAATGACGACCTGTCATTTGCGAAACCTTCATTGGTTTTAATTTTCAGCTTTATGAAGCGCTAAATTTGGAAAATATGAAACTTTCTTCTCTTTGAAATCAAGGAATTTTGCGGAGAAGATTCTACTCTATGGATTATTGGTAACATTTGTAATCTGCTTTTAAGAGGCAGCGTATCTAGATGATAAACAACGAACAAGAGGAAAAATTATCCTTTAGAATACCTTCATGGGAATCTGTATCTTGCGCTTCGATAAGAGTTAAATGAAGATTAAGAGATATAAATAAATATGATGATTCGAATTGCATCAGTTGTTGCCTGATAAAATTATGTAGATATGAAATAAAAAAAAATACCCCCTCAAGCAGCACGAGCTAATTAAAAGAAAAGTATTTATTGACTTTGTCTCTCGCCTTGCCGTTGTGCCGTCTGTACAGAAAACGTGGATTCGTTTCGTCTGCAGCTGCGAACCAACAATTGGCGACTCAGGCCTCCTAGTGAGCGGAAACGGGCGAAAAGCATGCAGGAAAGTGTTTGGAAAACTGCCAAAATAGCTTGTTGACATTTGGGCTCATTTAATGAAGGCCATTATGAATACCAAACGTCTCGATCAAAACTCGAAAACAAATCGTTGACGTCATAAAGCTGCTAATACGTAATGTCCACTTCGAGGCAAAACGAAGGTGAATTCGGTCATCGAGTGTGAACATTTGACACGCGCCAATTATCTCGCACGATTACTGTTCGCCAATTACTGTTGAACGCTGCATCGCAATCATTGCGATTTTCGCCACGAAATTGACTGCTTGGTGCAAAATTAAAGTTGGTTGCCCCCCCCCCTGTAAAGGTGGTTGACTCCCCCCCTCTTCTCTACCCACATAAATTCGCAAACTCATTCAGTAAAAGTATTCATCCTCTAAAGCCATTTCTGCTGGCCTTCACTGAATCTCTTTCCCTTACATTAAGTTTCAGAACTCCGCTTCTCACTTTCCCCCCGTTTGCCACCCCCCCAACAATTCAAATTTTTTTCAGATCTTTATCTCTCTGCTGTCGTGTAAGGTGCTTTCGCCCAAATTCAAACATAAAAAAATAAATCTTTAAGATTGAAAAATTCTTTTATTTTCCCTCTTTTTTTATTCGTAAAATTATTATTAACAAAGCTAATACTCTCGATATGGTCCTCATGTACATAAAATGTACAGGTAATAAAATGTACAGATTTAAAATATAAATGTACAGGTCCTTATGTACATAAAATCATAAAAATGTCTAAAAATAAATAGAATCAAACCTATTTTTAAAATTACAATAACAGTGTCCATAATTGTCTAATTGTAACAACTTTACTTTTTAGATTATTCAATGTGTCTCCATGTTTCACTTCTTGCCTAAGTATTTTTATGAGACAGACACTCCAACTGCTCCCCCTCCCCCTCCCCTGGCATACAGCTGAATGCTGTCTGCACGGTCAAGGTCGCATGATGCCTGTCGGGGGTTGCCTCGCCTTGTGTCGTCCTACACGCGGCTTTTCGACACAAGGCCGCCCCGCAATCTCCGATATGCCACAACTTGCGGAGTGCTGCCGGCGTCCGTCGCTCCTCTCAGTTCGGGGTCACACCAATGCACGTCGAGACGGATTTTGCGAACGCTTCCCTCCCCCCTCTACACTTTACTATACTCCCTTCACTTCCAGAACTATAATTAATAATATCAATAATAATAATATAATAAATATTTCTTAAAACTTTAACATATTCTCATAAATGACAATTCTAACCATAAAATCGTAACAAATTGAAACAATGTCTGGACTTCGATCAATATTTCGTATCTATTTATTCTCTTCCCCCCCTCTTTCCTGTTTTATTTCTCTCTACTACCATCCCCCCTTCTTCCCCATCCCTTTACTTATTATTTTTATCACCATTATCTTATCATTTCATTCTGTCTCATTTCTATTTCCTCACCTATTTTTCCCCTTCCTATTTCTTTTTTTATTATTATAAGTTTTTTTTTTATTACGGGGTTTAGGTTGGGTTGTTTTACCTCTGAGCGGCACTTTTTTGCACACCATGGGCTAAATGGCCAGGTCACATGGACCCCGAAGGCTCAGAGAAGGTTGGGTGAGGGGACCCACTGGAACAGCTGTTGGGAGACAGATGGTAGTCTCCCGTCAAGGCTATCCAGCGTGTTCTTTAACGTGCACAGGGTATGGCTCTCCCGCACACGGGGCCACGGCTTAACGTCCCATCCGACGGATGGCGACCTTTCCAAGCCCATCGGTGTCCCCTACTGACAGTGGGCAGGGCGGGGAATTTTGCGGAGATAAATCTCAACGCTGACGCAGCTGGAACTCGAACCTGGGAACTACAGATTACGAGCCTGGCGCGCTACCGACTGAGCCACACCCGCCCCACGGGGTTTAGGGAAGGCTCAGTTAGTAGCATGGCAGGCTCGTAATCTGCAATTCTCAAGTTCGGGTTCCGACTGGTAAGTGTAGAGCCCACAGTGAATAGGGGTCGTTGTTGGACTTGAAAATGCCGCCGTCTGTCGGATGGGACGTTAAGCCGTGACCCTATGTGTGGGAGAGCAACACTCCACGCACGTTAAAGAACAAGCTGGATGACCTTGACGGGAGACTGACCCCCTTTTCCCAACAACTGTCCAGTGGGTCCCCTCACCCAACCATCCACGAAACCACGAAAGCTTAGATCTTGGACATTTGTCCCAACTATCAGATATTTAGGTAGAGAAAAATCTTGTTTTTTAAAAAAGAGCTCGAATTTACCCCTTAAAAAATGGTAGACTTTCGGCACAAATTATGTACAGAGTTGCAATATAAATTTAGACCATAATGTTACCTAACCATATTGGCAATAAATGCTTGGCACGGTTCAAAATTCGAAAGTTCCAGTATCCAAGATGTGAATGAAATGACAGATTTAGAAAACATTATAAGCAATGTACGCTGCTTCGCAGCCTCAATGTCAGTTTTCTGTTGTTAGGCCTCAACCAGCACCCGAAGGTGGCTTTTGGTGCCATCCATAAGACATAATACTGTCCTGTATAGTGGAACGTCGGATGGCATCATGCAATGATATTCAAGCACTCCCCTCCCCCCACGAAAGGAAGACTGAATGAGTCCGTGTCAAATGAGAAGAGCTTCCAAAATCTACATTTCCTATTATGATGAAATTCGGTGTACTGGTTATTACTCCTAGGTAAATAAAGGAAATTTGTCTCCTCTGTAGTTTATTTGAATGTTTATAACAAAATTCTATTTATGCTAGAATACTGATATAGGACTTGTTTGAAAGGTCAGAGAAATAAGCTTTAAAATGAGATATTTCATTATTTGTAACAGTAAATTAAAAAATAAAGGTCATTGTTTCAAAAATGTTGACCTTGAATGTCTCATAACCCTTAAATATTTTCGGCAAAAAAGGTGTCAAAACACAAATTAAATAACAAAATATCAGAAACATTTCATTTTGGATCAACCATGGATTCTACAGTTCCAAATTTGTGAATTATGCACAAATTGGCGCAAAATCATGGACATATGTATATACACCGAAAAGTCAAAACATTATGACCAGCGCGTCTTTATGCAAATCGAAGCAATTGCAGGTAAACGATGGCGCGTGTGAAGGTCATGAAACGGTAAAAATAACATCTGATACTGAGCTCTGTTAATCACTGTTATCCTTGTTCTTCAGATGGGAAAGGCAGCGGACTTAAGTGAGTTTGACAAAGGCCAAATTGTAATGGCCAGACACTGGGTCAAAGCATTTCCGAGATAGCAAGGCTTGTGGGGTGCTCATGGTCAGTCATGGTTAGTACCTTCAAAAAGTGGTCCGAGGAGGGAAAAACCACGAACCGCCAGTAAGGTGTGGACCGACACAGCTCATCGATGCTAGAGGCCAGTGAAGGCTATCCTGTATGGTACGAGCCAGCAGAAGGGATGCTCTGGTGCAACTCGCCCGTAATTTGAATGCTGGTGATGGGAGTAATGTGTCACAACATACACTACATCGAACAGTGCTGAAAATGGGGCTGTTATGGGCCGCGGTTTACCGTTGAAAGTGCCTATAATGGGTACACGAGTATCAAAACTGGACCTTGAATGATTGGAAGAAGGTCGTCTGGTCTGATGAATCTCGTTTCCTGTTGCGCCATGTGGATTGCCAGGTACTTGTGCATCATTTACCTGGGGAAGTGTTGGCACCAGTATGCATTGTGGGACGAAAACTAGCTGGTGGAGGAAGTGTAATCCTTTGGGCAATGTTCTGCTGTTAACCCTGTGTCCAGTCACTCATGTCCAGGAAACTATGACATCTACCACCTACCTACACATCATTGCAGACCAGGTACATCCTTTCATGGCAATGTTATTTTGAAATACTCCAAATTAAAAGAAGGTAAAAATTTTAAGTAAAGAGAGTATATTATTGAATGTCGAAATTCTCAACTGAAATAGTAAGAAAGTACATAGTAAATGCAATGTGATATAAATATATCAGCGTGGCCGAGTGGTTAGCGCGCTTGGCTGCTGATCTACAGGACCTGGGTTCGAGCCCCGGGTAAGGCATGGATGTTCGTGTTGTTTTCTGCTGAGGTCTTGCCATCCTCTCAGACCTTCTACTCTGGCATATAAACTGACAGGCTCCTGTCAGACCTCTGTGGCAAGCAGCTGCTTGAGGGGGTATTTTTTTTATGTTTTATGTCAATGTATTATTCTCTCCTGCAGATGAGCTGTTAGCTTTGCGGAACATCTGTAAATAAGGAATGATTTATTTTAATTTGTTTCAATAAATAAATGATTAACAAAAAGTGACTTCTTTCAACAAAATAATGCTCCATGCCACACTGTTCGGATTGTTCGAGAATGGTTCGCAGAACATGAGGAAGACTTCCAGGTATTGCCCTGGCCACCAAATTCTCCAGACATCAATCCAATCGAGCATCAGTGGTTTGTGTTGAAACAGCATATCCGACCTGCGGCTGCTCAACCACGTAACTTACAAGAGTTAAAGGATCTGTTGGTAACGTGTTGGTACCAGATACCATAAGACACCTTTAGAAATCTTGTAGCTTCCATGCTTCATCCGAGTAAGAGCTGTTTTGGCAGCACGTGGAGAACCAACGTTATATTAGGTAGGTGGTCACAATGTTTTGGCTCTTCGGTGTATGCTTATACCCAGACTTGGATCTAGAAAAAGAAATCTAGAGAAAAGGGGAGGGGGCGCTTGAAAGGCTGTCGCGTCAAGCGCACTCTGAACTTGCTCATACACGGTCGGCTTTCAGCCATCGGTCCAAGGCACAGATATCAGTCTACTGTCTCCCTCCCCCTCCCCTTTTGAACACCCTCACCCCTCAACAGGGGAGCTTTTTAAATTTAGGCTACTTTTTTCCCAAACATTGACCACTCCTGCACACCTAACTTGGATATTTTTTATTTTTTGACACCCACGGACCTCCACTCTTCACCTTTCACTATTTTTCCACACCGGGCACTTAATTGTCGCTTTTCCTCCACATTTTGCATTTTTTGCAAGGCGGCCTGCGGCCATTTGCCATTCGCCACTGCAGGGTTCCTGGCACTGCACTGTGTTTGGCCCCTTACTCAGTGTCACATGCAGCACCCTTTAGTACGAAAATTTGCTTGTAGACCTGATAATAGCAGGAACTCTTCTCCTACAAAGACGTCCAGTTGAGATGGAACGATGTTAGTGTCAGTCTACTGTCGGCTTTTGTTTGAGCAACAGTTCAGTTTCTGCATGCATTCATGTGAGTTTTGCTTATATTTTTTCGCTGCATTTGTAAAATTGATGCCATGACTCCTTTATTCAGTAAGATAAAAATGACTGCTTTAATAATTGCTCTGCAAAATGAAGAACCGAAACGGAAAAAAATACGTGTAGATTATTTATATGTCTTTCTCAGACCTTCTACTATGGCATATAAACTGACAGGCTCCTGTCAGACCTCTGTGGCAAGCAGCTGCTTGAGGGGTATTTATTTTTTATTTATTATTTGTTAAGAGAGTTAAAAGAGAATTCCCCAGATGATTATCCGATACATCCGATAGTGGAATCATTAAAAATCATCGTTTCTATTCAAAATTGAAGAAGCTGCTAAATTTGCCAAATAGCAGTAAAACAATAGATGGTATGAATTTCGTTTTCTCTGCAGATGAAGCCTTTGCCCTAGATGAATATTTTATTAAACCTTTTCGCTGAAAGAAATATCTAAAGTAGACGATGAAGCATATATAAAGAAGTATTCAATTACAGGCTATCATGTGCAAGAACTGTTATAGAAAATGCACCTGGCATAATAGCTAATAGATTCCGAGTGTTGCATACTGCAATTAATTTAAATCTTGAAAAAACAGATTCCCTACTCGTGGCCTGCTGCATATTGCATAATAATTTAAGAAGAGACTGTAGGTTGACCTATTCACCTGCAAATATATTGCATTGAGAGGATACGGACACCAGAAATGTAACGCACGGAGACTGAAGAAATGATGAGCCTGTAACGCACGGAGACTGAAGAAATGATGAGCCTGTAATGCACGGAGACTGAAGAAATGATGAGCCTGTAACGCACGGAGACTGAAGAAATGATGAGCCTGTAACGCACGGAGACTGAAGAAATGATGAGCCCATCAACGCTTTAGAGGTGGGAAATTATCGAAATGTTGCTGACAAGGCTAGAAAATGTCGACAGAGATATGAGGAATATTTCAATGGGCACGGAAAAGTACCATGGCAAGACAGAATGGTGTTGCAAAAATTTTGTAACAGTCGTCGTTCCTGAAATATAAATAGTACACTGACCTAACAAAATATTAGAGAATTTCCATGTTATGTCAATGGGATATTTCGCTGTAGTAATGAGTCAAAAGATTTACAGAGAAATTATTTAAAACTTGTAAGGATTGTTCCAAACCAATTAATATCGAAACGTTGATGATTTCGAACATTTTAAAAATTTGTTTAATGATTATCTCAATATTAGAGAATTATGAACGATTTTCATAAAACAAGCTTCTTCAATATTTATTATTTAAAATAAATATTTTTGAAAATCAAATTTTAAATAGATTCCATTATGATCTTCATTTTATCTTCAGACACATTTACCCATTAAATGCATATTTTAGAAGTTATAGAGCTCCGAAGTTAGATTTCATGACATAACAAAAATTCTCCAATATTATGGTAGGACAGTGTATATGTTTATTTTAAAAGTGTGAATTGTTAACCGATTATTTTTATATCACTATAAACTCAAAAATATGCACATCCAGAAATGTGGGTACTAATTTTTCGCATTCATGTAGAAAAACTTTTATCTGTTATACCTCGAAAATAGGGGCGGGGTGGCTCAGTCGTAGCGCGCCAGGCTCGTAATCTGTAGTTCCCAGGTTCGAGTCCCAGCTGGGTCAGCGTTGAGATTTATCTCCGCAAAAATTCCCCGCCCTGCCCACAGTCAGTAAGGGACACCGATGAGCTTGGAAAGGCCGCCGTCCGTCGGATGGGACGTTAAGCCGTGGCCCCGTGTGCGGGAGAGCTATACCCTGTGCACGTTAAAGAACATGCTGGATGGCCTTGACGGGAGGCTACCATCTGTCTCCCAATAGCTGTTCCAGTGGGTCTCCTCCCCCAACCTTCTCTGAGCCTTCGGGGTCCATGTGACCTGGCCATTTAGCCCATTGTGTGCAAAAAAGTGCCGTTCAGAGGTAAAACAACCCAACCCAACCTCGAAAATAAGTTATATGCACATAAATTCTTTATAACAGTTTATTTTCTTATGCAATAGTTTGAAAATAGTAATATCGATAATGCCGAACGATCACTTGTTAGTATACAGCACAGCTGTGTTGTTAGTAGTAAACGTAGTGAGTGGAAGTGAGAGCGCATGCGCGTAGCACTAGGGCCAGTTGAGCTACCCCTCACACGGTCACTCTAGCTTCGGGCCGCGTAAAGGACCGGAGAGGACCGATGCGCAGAATTTCCCCTTTGCGCCTCAACTGACATGGCTTGACGTGGCTTCACCTTCGAACTGCAACCGCCCATACCAAGGTGGTATTGCCCATATATGCCCGCGCTTGGACCAAAAGGGTGAGCTGACGGACCCTGTTTGGCTCCAAGAACCGATCATGTATGGCCAGCTTAAACCTCCCTCAGTCAGAAAGGGAACATCGATGGGCTTGGAAAGGCTGCCGTTCATCTGATGGGACGTTAAGCCATGGCAGGAGAGCCTTACCCTATGCAAATTAGATGACCATAAAATAAGCTTCCATCTCTCTGCCAACAGCTGTCCAGTGAGTCTCCTTCCTCTGAGTCCGTTCAGAGGAAAACGTGCTCAAGAAATTTGTTGAAGACATTTAAAACAAAGATTAAAACGTTCCTATGGGACACGTTTCGGTTCATTCCGACTTGATCTGGCCCTGCATTGCGACTTGATCTCTAAATCCGGGCTTCTTTCTAGCATTAGTTTCCTCAATTGACATTGAAGTGTTCTGCGAGTAAAGTGCACGGTTAAACTTAAAACTTTATTCTGTATATCAGTTTTTGTTGCATAATTGTAGGAAGTTGATGGACCTGACCAGATATACAAACTTCATTAATTTTTTTGCAACACACAATAAAGAATCCTACAAGCTACTCCTAGGTTTTACAGGCCTTCCCATATAAGGATATACCCTACTAAGACCGAAGTCATTCCTGATCACTGTTTTAGTAGAGCTAACACGTAACACACTTAGTTTGTCCTGCTGGAACAGTAGCTAGCTCCTTAACCACTATGCCGATTAAGGCTTGTACTTAGGCATAAAATCGTGATTCTAACCACATCATCATCATCATCATCAACAACCTAAAGCAGCCATGGACTACGGAGGTCCAACCAGACCGTGCAATTTAGTTCTCCAAGCAAGTCTATCCTGAGCTACATCTACTGCATCTGGCCACTGCACACCAATTCTAACAAGGTCCTGTTTGACATTGTCTGCCCACCGCATCCTAGGTCTCCCCCTCTTTCTGAGGCCTTTAGGCACACTGTTCATAACCCTATTCGCCAATCTATAATTATAATTATAATTCATACGGGCAGCATGGCCAAACCAACGGAGTCTCTCTCTGCACAATATGCTGCTTAAAGGAGGTTGCCGACTAAAGTGCCTAACCTCATCATTAGTTACAAAGTTGAACCACCTAATGCCCAAGATGCTGCGTAAGCATCTGGAATCAAAAGCATCTAGTTTCCTGTTATCTTGTTTATAAAGGGTCCAAGTTTCACTAGCATAACTAACCCTAGAAAGAACTAAATTATTATACAGTCTAATTTTAGTCTTTAGGTGTGTACGCCTATTTCTCCACACACTCCATAGATTCTTAAAAGTCCCGGCAGCAATCCCTATTCGTCTGTTAATCTCATGCCGCACATCACCAGTATCTGTTACATAGCTTCCAAGATAATTAAGCTGTGACACCTGCTCAAGACTGCAACCATTCCGATTAACTGAATCACAGACTGCCTGACCAATTTTCATCACTTTAGTTTTCTCTCTGTTTATAACCAAGCCTACTCTACTACCAGTCTCATCAACAGCTCGAATGAAAGAGTTCATCTCATCAACATCATTTGCCAAAAGGGCTAAATCATCAGCATAATCTAAATCAGAAATTTTCGTATCTCCAGTCCATTTAAGGCCAAAATCTTTCCCTTGAATGAATTTCGCATAACATAATCAATAACCAAGCTAAAAAGAAAAAGAGACAAAATGCACCCTTGTCGAACACCAGAAGTAATGCTAAATCAATTGCTATAAGCCTTACCAACTCTCACGCACGACTCAGTGTTATTATAGAGAGCTTTCATTATGTTAACTAACTTGTCAGGTATACCATATGATCTGACAATCAACCACAAATTATGACGATCAACAGAGTCGAAAGCCTTTTTGAAATCAACAAAGCTAGCAACCAAATGTTTCTGAAACTCTAAACATTTCTCAAGAATCTGCCTAAGTGAAAATATCTGATCCACACATCCCCTACCACTTCTGAATCAACATTGCTCATCAAGCAATTGACTGTCAACCAGATTGTTAATTCTATTAAGCACAATCATGGAAAGAACTTTACCTGGAACAGAGAGTAGGCTGATACCCCTATAGTTATCACAAGAGCTGCGATCACCTTTTTTGAAAATAGGGATAACAATAGCTCTAGTAAAATCCTTAGGAACCATGCCTTTATCATAAAAGATATTCTGAATTTCAGTCATCCAAGTGGTAACAGAGACATTCCGAGCTCTAAGCCTTTCCGTAGTAATTTCATCTACCCCTGGGGATTTATGTAGTTTAAGTTTAGAAACAACCAAAATAACTTCAGATTGTGTTATAGGGCCAACATTAAAGCCACCAATGCGTCTATCATCATTGCAAACAATGGAAGTAGAACTAACTACATTGTTTAGAACATCACTGAAATGCTCAGCCCACCTAGCCTTGACAGAATCCTCCCCTTCTATAACCTTACCTTGTTTATCCTTCAATCCTTGTATGCCTGTCCGTTTTCTACCACACAAAACATTAACTATCTGGTACAGCTCTCTGCTGTTGTGCTGTCTAATTGCTTCCTCGGCTTTGTCAGCCAAACCATCAAGCCAAAGATTCTTATCAGCAGCTAACTGATCTTTTACACGTTTATTAAGTTCTCTGTAATGCTTTCTATTAGGACTAGTAGGGTATTGATTAAGGACATTCCTGCAGTTCTTTCTTTCCGAAATAAGCTCAAGTGCCGTATCACTCAGATAATTCTGTCTCTTCTGCTCCTTTTTTCCTAAAAGAGTACTGTTAGTGTCCAAAAAAGCCTGTTTAAAATTATCCCATTCTTCCTCAACTACAGTAGTAAGCATACCATGACTGTCATAACGATTAAGTAACCTATCATGGTAAGCTTTGGCTATAAATGAATCTTTCAGAGCTTCAGTATTAAAAGTAAATTTTTTAACCCTAGCACAACACTTTTTAAGTTTAAGTTGGAAGACACTTTTAACAAGGTAATGGTCAGATCCAATTTCAGCTCCCCTATATGCCCTGGTATTCCTAACAGAACTAGCCCATTTGCTGTTAATTAATATGTAATCAATCATATTCTTATGCAGCCCATCAGGTGAAACCCATGTGTACTTATGTATGTTGCGGTGTTTGAAATAAGTGTTAGTTATATGAATCCATTGAGTTTACTTACTTGTAGGAGACGTTGCCCATTGCCATTGCAGCTACCAATACCAAAAGGGCCTATTACTCCTGCCCAAAGGTCAGAGTCAGTACCAACTTTGGCATTGAAGTCACCAAGAACAAGGGTAATATCTCCTTTCTTGACAGAATTCAAAATATCCTGAAGTTGTTCATAAAACCTATCCTTCTCATCCTCATCGGCATCCTCGGTGGGGGCATAACAACAGATAACATTCAGGTCTTTAATGCTTGTCTGAAATTTTGCTGTAAGAAACCTTTCATTAATGCACTCATATCCTAGAAGAGCATCACTAGCGTGTCTGCTGAGAAGCAGACCCACGCCTTGGTGATGCTTATTGTCGTCCCTCCCTGAAAAGAGAAATTTAAGATTATTTTTAAGAATCTGACCTTTATCTGTCCATCTGGTCTCTTGCAAGCCGCGAGTCCTCCCGCACGTGGCATCCGTTTTTTTTAACATTCCGTTCCCTCTGCGTGGACGGTTTCCGCCGACGGCCACTATACTGACGCAGGCGCCAGACAAATGCTGATACGCGTGGGAGTAAGAAATGGGGAAGGAAGCCGTCTCCCACAGACAGGAATACACGTGGGAGGAAGCCGTCCCCATCACGGGCCAGGAAAAGCATACGGGTGGGAAAATGGGGAGGAAGACCATCCCCCTGCCAGCGTCGGCGACCATTGCTAAGCCCTCCCCGTCTCCAGCACACGTGTGGGGGAGGAAGACCATCCCCCTCCATCGTGTGGCGACCATTGCTAAGCCCTCCCTAGGACGCCACGCACGTGGAAGACAAAAAATAAGCCCCCAAAAAATTTAAGCCTCCCCAGGGTGGCCTTTTTTCCCTCAAAAATTAAGCCCTCCCCGTCTCCAGCACACACGTGTGGGTGGAGGCTATCCCCCACCTGAGGGGGGTCGGCACTTCCGGTCGTTAAGCCCTCCTCAGGGGGCCTTTTTTAGGGGCACACAAAATTTAAGTCCTCCCCGTCTCCAGCACATAGGTGTGGGGAAAAAAATTGAGCCCTCCCCAGGGGGACTTTTCGGGACACAAAATTTAAGGCCACACCTACGAGGGGGGCGACACTTCCGGTCGACCCCCTCCCAAAAATTAAGCCCCCGACGACAGCACATGTGTGTGGGAGGAAGACCATCCCCCACGTGCGTGGGCGACCATCGCTAAGCCCTCCCCGTCTCCAGCACACACGTGTGGGGAAAACCAAAAAATAAGCCCCCCAAATTTAAGCCCTCCCCGTCTCCAGCACACGCGTGGGGGAAAAAATTAAGGCCCCCAAAAAATTAAGCTCTCCCCAGAGGACTTTTTCCCTCAAAAATTAAGCCCCCGACGCCAGCGATGACGTCACTTTCGGGTGCGCCATATCTCCATTGACACTACTAGGGTGTAAGAATCGAATGAAGGGGATGAGACTTGTTTATAAATAGTGTCGTGAATAAGGGTAATAAACCGCAGCTTTCTTCTAGATTCAAGAGTGGGAATTTGGTAGTTGGAACGAATATCAGTAAGTGTTAGAGAAATAATATTTCAAACATTCCTCCCTTGACACTGACAGAACCAATATGTTATTTCTTCTTGCCAAGAATAATTGATGAAATAGAACTCAACGAAGAACAGATCTTACAGCTTTTTTCCATTCTCAAAAACAGCAGATATGATAAGTACCACGAAATCTACACAGATGGTTCTAAACTGCATCAAAAAACATTTGCCTCCTGCGCATTTTATGACACAATTAAAGAACATACTGAGGGAATCAAGATACAGAGTGTTGGGAGTATTACTAAAAATTTTGCAATTCTAATTGCCCTAAAGTGGGCAAATATTAATAAATTTCAAAAATCTGTTTTATTTGTTGATATCCTTTCAGCACTGTATTTCCTCCAAGGAGATATCAACAATTCTTCCTGTAGATATCTTTTATTCCAAATACAGCACCGATTAACTACGATATCTAATTATGGCTGCACTATTATCTTTCAATGGGTGCCCAGTCACTCAGGAATTCCTGGCAATAAGATCGTGGACAATGCAGCAAAAGAAGCAATTAATTCTCTGGACAGTACTACTATGAGTAAAATTGATTATATCAAAAGCCTAATTAACAAAACAGAACAAAAACAGTGAACAATGCAGCAAAAGAAGCACTAAATTATATAGACAGTACTACCATGGAACACACAAATGATTATATCAAAAGCCTAATTAACAAAAGAACGTGGACAATGTAGCAAAAGAAGCACTTAAATCCATAGAAAGTACTACCATGGGTAAAAAATGATTATATCAAAAGCCTAATTAACAAAACAGAACAAGACAGCTTTCTTCAACACCTATTGTTAGGTACAGTCGCTCAAAAAAGTATCCGAACACTATGGTTGATTGCAAAATTCAGAAAAAATATCTGGCATTGATTTTTTTAGAAATTAATCATCTGGCAACCTTCGTGTCACGTGACACGAAGGTTGCCAGATGACTAATTTCTAAAAAAATCAATGCCAGATATTTTTTCTGAATTTTGCAATCAACCATAGTGTTCGGATACTTTTTTGAGAGACTGTACTGCTAACATCCAGAATCACAGCCTCAGCATTGAGCAGGAAACTTTTCCTGTTCTTGATTTCTTCCCTAACAGAGCTATCAACTGTAACCTCATAAGACTTAGAGTTGGAACTTCGCTCATGTGACTTTTGTAATGAAAAGGAAACACTCAGCCACATCTTATTAATCTATCCTAAGTATGATCAACAAAGGCAAACGCTGAAAAATGACATTGCCTTTACCAACTCTGATGACTTTAATCTTAAAACCTTACTTGGCACTCCTCCAAATGCAAAAAGAATGAGAACTGGAATTCTGTCTTGAAATTCTTGCGTGACTCTAACTTGTTCCATAGAATATAAAAAAAAGAGATTTTTACCTTTAAGACTAAATGGAATAGAAAGGAAGAGAGGGCACCTGCTCGAATTTCCAGGACAGTAGAAGGGGATGATTTCTTTTTTTTTGTTCCGGTTATCCGTTTTTCTGATTAGTAAGTTAACATTAATGCCTGTACGAAAATTATCACATACGCACGCTCCCTATACGAATAAAACGCATAAGTTGCATATTATTGGTTTGCGAGCCCATTTTCCTGATAATATTTGGCGGAATAGAAACGAATTTATCCTCCTGCAGCACAATAAAAAATTACTTGTGAAGTGCTATCTCCGATTGTATTATTCGGGGTGGGTTGTTTTACCTCTGAGCAGCACTTCTTTACACATAATGAGTTAAGTGACCAAGTTTTCATCCAAGGGCCCAGAGAAGGTTGGGGAAAGGGAACCCACTAGACAGCTGTTATGAGAAGAATGAAAATGTCCCGTCCTGTCCCGAGCAGAGGGTATGGCTGTCCTACACACGGAGCCACAGCTTAATGTTCCATCCGACGGAAGGCGGCGGCCTTCTCAAGCCCATCGGTGTCACCTCTCTTAACGAGCCGCAGCAAAGGTTACGCAGGCACAGTTGGAACTCGAACTTGGCAAGTGCAGATTACAACCGTGAGAAGCTGCTGATTGAGCAAATTCATCTCCCGACTTTATTTCAGATAAAGTCTTGATTTTCGAACCCAATAAATTCGCAATAAGGAACGCAAGATAGCCCGAGGACACCAGTCAAAATTTTCGGACCTACCTGAAAGTATAGTAAAGATACCGTGGGAAGGGCGGGGAGTTTTGCGGAAATAAATCTCAACACTGGCCCATTTGGGACTCGAACCTGGGAACTGCTGATTACGAATTTTGCGTTTTGGTAAGGTAGAATATTTATATGTGAACAGTTTAAAAAGAATATTAATATAAAAATACAAAATGTGTTGAACATTTGTTCAAGAATGGAATGTTTATAATGTAAAACTTTCACTAGCAATGTCTAGCTCACCCGTGTTTTTTTTTTTCGATTTGCAACTCCAAGGTCTATGATTCGATACCAGCCGCTCTCACAATGGATTTATTTTATTTCTTAAGTCATTTTTTTTCTTAATTCATTTTATTACCATATCACTTTTTTTTTTCAATTTATTGTAAAATGAATTTAATCGAATAAGTTTATTTTACTAAACGTAAATATATACAGGGTGAATCTGAAAAAGTGGGCAAAACTTTACGGGGTGGTAGAACGCAGCTATACGAGCAATATTCGTCATAGAATGTATGGTCGGAACGCAAGCGGTGAGAAGTTAAAAGGTAGTTTTCCACTGTCACATTTAAAGAATGAACACAAGAAGGAGAGGAGATACTTCAGAAAGCATTTTATTAACAGGAATGTAATTGAGGTACATGCTCAAAGAAATTGCTCAAAAGAGCTGCCTCCGCCATTTCGTGGTTAGTATAACCAGCCATCCTCTCGGCAATCCACGGTAGAAATGCCGTTGGGTGCGAGGACGGCCCCTTTTATACTATTTCCAACGCCACCTAGCGGCTCGCCGTTTGCGTTCCGACCATACATTCTATGACGAATATTGCTCGTATAGCTGCGTTCTCCCACCCTGTAAAGTTTTGCCCACTTTTTTCAGATTCACCCTGTATAGGTACATAAAACATAGACAAGTTCACAGGTGCAGAGCGAGAACATAATAAGCCATAGTTTTTGAATAAATGTTTCCTGAAATAGATTTATATTCGAGAGATTACAGATGGCCTTAACCTATACATTTATATGAGCATGTTTATTTTTGTCGCCTTGTACTCTTATTGCTTTGATAATAGGTTATATTTGATATTTATATTGAAAAGTTCTGTATTGTTCATTTGTAGCAATAACCTCTGGAATCTCATTCCAACTCTCAATGCCAATGGACTTTATTGATTTCTGGCCTACAGATTTTCTTATAAAGAGGCAGCATGATCTTGTTCTTAAATCTAGTATCGTTAATATATATAATTAATTAATATTGTAAAGTAAATATAATCAAAATAGACAACTGTTCAAAACAGACAATTTTTCGGGAATAATTCAATATAAAATAATAAATATAAATTCATAACCGCAACGGTGTCAAACCCCCCCCCCCCCTATATATTGGACAAATTTTTACCGAATAGTTTTTTAAAATACCATCAGAACGGAGACGAAAAATACTTCTTTAGGTAATTATTTACAGGCGGGGAGCAAAATATGGAACTGAAGCAGAAAGGACAAGAACGCTTTTCGGAGGGTTTTTTTTTTCTGAAAATTTCTACTAAATAATGTGTTTACAGAATAGTTCAAAAATAATATATGCATTAGGAAGAACTTTTCAGGCCGATTCGGTTCAATTCAATACCAGGCATCTCCAACAATTTTCTTCCAACATCCGGGCCCTGCCAATTATTTCCGTTAGCGGCCTCCGCTGCTTTATTTACCTCGGTGCTTGGAGCCTTTTCATTTCCCAAATGATGACGAATGCGGAAAGCCAACCAGAGAACTCAGCGAAGGGTTTCTCTCAGGTTTTAGAGACAGACTTCGATTTCGAACTTTCGACGCATTTAGTTCGCGAGAGCTCGAGGCATTTCGCCGCTGAACGGAAAACAACGACCACCGTTCATTGATGGACATGACGTCAAATGACGAAGTGAAGCGTCGCCGAGCAGTCCAAAACGGCGGTTAGCGAGGGAGATTTAATCGCTGTTTACATCCGCATCCTCCCTCCCGGCGATGTTTTTTGTCCTCGAAAGGTGTGCGTCGCTATCGATTCATTAGCGAACTTCGTACCTTGGCCTAAGCTGCTGGGCATGGCTGAATGCCACTCGTCTCTTGCTTTCGCCCGCACGTGTTATGTCATCTTTCGTCTGACAGGTTCTTTCGAAATTCTCACTGTTGAAAACAAAATATTTGAAGGTGACACGGTGACTAGCCGTTATGATTGCAGGTCAAAGGTCAATATCAGTTGCAATAAATATAAGCCGTCCCACCCCGCAATGGACAAATGTTAATATCTCCTGTTGGATTTCGGTTGCCCCGTGGGCTTTCTTTTCATCTGAGAAGGATTTGGTTCATTTGGTCCTTGCTGACGAAAATCTGTTTCGGAAAGAAATTGTAACTGAAGCTGAATATGATCGCGAAGAAAGAAGGGGTCTGCTTTAAATACACTTCGGACTCATCGCATCAAGGTGAGTGAGAATCTCTGACGCGAAATCAAAACCAATTCGTTCATCCTCATTAAACAAGATATATTTTTTTAGGTATCAGAGTAATTCTTGTTGAGAAACTTCTCGCAGTCATTGGGCCACGGAGTCCCGTGATGGAAAGCAACGAAAATATGCTGCTATCTAGTGCTGACCAAACCAATGCGACCGTTATCTCGGCATAAAAAACGAGAGATATCAATTGGAAGGAGAATAAAAAGTCGCATTAGCATATTCATCGGAAGCTAATAACACTTTACATATAAAGAACGACCTAATGTTAATCCAGATATCAGCGGAATATGTAACTGAGATCCTTTCCTTTCTGTTTAAAATGCAGGGAAGACATTCCTACTTTTTGCGATTGCGAAGTAGCACTTCTAATGATTAAATTCCACATTGTTTTCATAACGAATTTTTATGACTAATTTATAACATTTAAGAGTGAGAGATTGTTTTTTGCTTTTACTTCATTATTTTTGAATGAATCACTTCAAGCCACGTCATGACTGTAGATCTATTCGTAGCAAGTTCGGCATCGATCTCAGTGATATAAAAAACCACCCCGAATTCCTTGTGAACATCCTCCCGCTGCGGTCTCATTGTCTATTTCAATAATCTTGTTGCTGCTGTAGAAGTCTCTTTAATTTTCTTTTGGCATTTACTTTAAGTTCATTGCATTGCTCTGTGGCTCCCAAAGCAAAGGCCTCACTTCCAGTGGAAGTGCAATAAAGAAATCGCGCAGGATTTTGCCTTTGTGAAGTGGTTTCTTTGCCGGAGATCTCAAGGGAGCGAGAGTTCAGTGGCATTTTTTTTTTGTTTATCCCGCACATCTATAGAGGTGGGAGTGTAGCTATGAGTTTTGGAAACGGAAAGGGATTTCAATATTCTTCTTAATATTTTTGTTAATGTAAAAGAATGAAAAAAATGACTCATTAAGAAAACACAAGGTGAAGGGGGGATTGGGGAGGTTTCTCTCAATACTTCCTTGAGGACATTTGATTTTGCCGAAAGCGACTTTTCGAGGAACTTGACCCCCGCCATCGGCAAGGTTAAATTTCTCGAAAAGGTCGCTTCTTTTAACACTGTGCACATCGACAAGGGCACGTGCGGAGTATGAAAAGAAAGATCTAGCTCTCAGGCTTGCAAATTAATGCAAAAAGTTCCTGAAATTTTCCTTTCAATTCAAATGCATTTTTCGAGAATAAGCTCATTATCATTAACTAACTGAACAATGGTAACATTTTAACAATATAGTCACACAATTTGCGAGAATATTGCTAGGTAGAAATCAGTCGATGCCTTTGGCATCTCTTTATTTCAAGACCGTCACTCCGACTCCTATTTCACCTTGAATACACCTGTTGTGCGCACCTCGCGGTTGCAAGTACTTTTCTAATTGTGTGGCTTAAAAGTACGTTTGTGTTGCTTTGTGTTTCCAGCATCACCCAATTACGGATCATTCCCTTAATCAGATAATGAAGGCCGCTGTAATCCCAGGTGTCTCCTCAGGGGAAAACGTTTTCTAACTAAGTCCAATGACGAACAGAATTCTTTATGAAAAACACAATAATAACAACATTTAATGAGGAATAAAAAATATCTAAAAGTACAGGCAGAAAGTTATTCTTCCAAAACCAAATCATGTATCTTAACTTGGAACTTAAGATTACAATGCAACTAAATAAACTATGGAACCCCTTTAAAATTAAATCTTAAACGTAACTTTAAAGAGAGCAACTTTTAAATCAAAGGAAGGATAAGCGTATCATGTTTTTATGTCCTCCTTAGTTCGCCCGACAGCTGCATCAAGTTAAGGCATTACCTCCTAGAACGAACAAGCCCACCAACCTGTTTTTGAAGTCGCACACACTAGGCTCGTGGTCAGCGTTTGCTGAAGTCATGTGACCAACTGGGTCTGAGCCATCATGGTGGATGATAGTTTCTAGCGTTATTTTCATATAGAAATTTTCTATTGCATAAGTTTTTTAAAGTTTATTCTATTGAAATGTCTTTATTAGCAATATTTGAACGTGAATGATAGAATTTAAAGTATTTAAATATTTGAATTAATATTTGAATATTAATTTAAATATTTGAACGTGAATGATAGAATTTAAAGGTTATTCTTTTGAAATGTCTTTATTAGCAATATTAGAACGTGAATGATGAATTTGAATGTAATGAAAAACAAATATTATCGAAAAAGCTTTAAAGATCGCTTAACGTTTTAATCTTTAAAATAAATTGAAATATCAATTCTCTTCATTTCTTTTACGTTTACCACCAACAATCAGGAATCACTGAATTATGATCCCTCCTTATTATGTCTATGAGAAGTTAAATTCGGAGCTCTATAACTCATTCGACTTCTAAAATAAGCATTTTTAATGAAAGTCCTGAACTAAGCGAATCATCCATTTCCCAGAATATTAGATCAGTAGATACTATGTTAGACTTGAAATAATAACAGCAGCGACAAACAAAAATTTATGTGAAAAAAAATTACTATTTGAATAAACAGTATTTAAACCATTTAGTACAGTGGTATATTTGTATACATAATTCTTTCAATATTTTTAAATGTTCTTAGGATTTACATTGTTTTTATTAAATATTCAAACTTTCCATAATTCTTTAAATATTGAGTGAATGTTGCTGTACAGGGAGATTTAGATGAAGTTTTCAGCAAGTCTATCTTCAGTCAAAGTTACTTCTAAAACGTTTATTTTGGAAGTTATAGAACTACTAATTTAGTTTACCATTCATATAGCATGGAAAGAGTAGTCGTAATAAATTGATTTTGGTTTTAACTTTAAAAAGTAACAATTGACACCAAATAAAATATAACTTAATTGTTTTATTCCCAAAATCACACTACATGTAAGGGAAAAATATTTATCTAGTTTAATACATAATGTATCAGTGAGGTACAAGAAATCACCTAATATGCTAAACTTGAAAGGCAAATCACCAACAAAAATATTTCCAAATGATATGAATATTTCAAATAATATGAATGATAACCAATTATATGAATACAGACTCTATCATCTAGGATAAGACATTCATTAAAATGCACCGGAATTATTTATATACGGAATTCACACTATTCTGTATATGTTTCTGATGTGTGATGAAAAATGCTACATTAATCACATTACTTATACACTAACATAAGAATTTTATATATAAATCCTTTATGATGCAATTAATCGAAACTAAACTGAGATTGAAAAAAAACTGTTTATGTAGAAGATAACACACTTAAACAAATGAAATGTTTATAGCCTTCCTGATAGTTGAGAAAATATATAAAATATCAGTTGAAGAGGACTGATGGATCAAAATAATTAATGTTATGAAAGATTACTTTTACCCTAATGCACTTCCAAAACTGATCTGATTATAGGTTGCTTGATGCTTATAGAAATACCCAAAATGCAGTGCTACATAAGTAAAAAAACGGATGCAAGTAAATTATTTCTAATAAACCAACAATTATTTCTAATAAACCAACCAGTGCTGTGAAATGAACTTTCATCTGTGGAAGAAAGCATATAACCAGTAAATCAATTAACACTATGAAATAAGACACAATAAACCTATATTAGAGTAATACAGTTAGCAAAATATAATTATTGACTATTTAAATGCTTTTGAAATCCCCCAAATAAAATGCTAGATAATGTAGGTAAATGATTTGTATTAAACAAATTAATGCTATCAAATATGACACGGGATCTCTATTACAGCAATGAACTTAGCAAAGTTTGATTATTCACTATTTAATACGTTAGAAATGCTCAAAATAAAATGCTATATGATGTAGAGAAGTGATACGGGTAAATGATTTGTATTTAACCAATTAATGCTATGAAATATAGCACATGATCTTTACTACAGAATGTACTTAGCAAAATATGATTATTGACTAATTTATGCTTAAGAAATACTGGAAATAAAGTACTATATGATGCAGAGAAGTGACATGGGTAAATGTTTGGTGCTTAACCATTTAATGCTATGAAATGAATCGTAATTTGAACAACACCCACTAACACTGCAACGATGAGGCATGCTGATGTGGAAAAAAGCAACTGTACTATCAGCAAATTTTAAAGATGCACTGAAAGAGAAAAAAAAATTGTGAGAAATATATCCCAATGCATGCAGCATATGTTGCTAAATTTATGATAGAAATCTTAGGTGCATGCAAAATCACTACAACAGTAACGGTCAATGTCATGTCCCCTTCTCTCTCTTGTCTTCAATTACTGTACACTTCGCTTACCTTCAGTGGTAAGGGTAGGGGACGTTCAACACTTAAAATTTCTATTAAGGTTCGAGGATTATTTAATCCAGTGTCAGTGACCTTGAGTGTTGATCCCGTTGATAATTCGTCCATTATTACCCAACCTTTGAGAGGAATCTTATTCCGCCGCGATGTATTCGCCTTTGATCGACGGATAAACAGAAGACACTTGTTGCAAACTTAACATGAGCTTTATTATATCTTTCTCATTAGAGTTGCCTTCCTGTTGCTGGGATACGTCTTAGGAGGCTGCTATCCTTTCTAGTGATTCGTTATCTTTTAATCACACAGACTGATTGTGGTTAGACTTTTAATTCAGATGGTCACACAGACCTTTGATATATATCACACAGACTATATTTAGAGTTCAATCCATCTAACCCTGCCCTGAGAACTACAATATCTCAGCCTCCCGAGAAATGCACGTCTGAATACCTTGACGCCCGATTTCCTTTCCGTCACTGCACCCTTTCCCTCCACCCGCTCATGTCCTCAAGGTGGCAACAGCTTCCGCGCTCACCCAGCAGTGCCATAAGGTGTCATCTGGTGAGCCGGCCTATGGCTTACACCTTGCCCGTGACAAGGTGACTTATCAAGGCCGCCCGCAATGACAGCGTCTTTCTTTCCTATCAAGTAGATCACCTCCTAGGTTCTCACACTTTCAATGCCCATCCTGCACTTGGTGCAGGGTCATCAACTGACGTTCCCAGCCAACATAAATAGCTACAGGCAACAACCATATCACAAGAACAAAATAGACATATACCATAAATATGTACATATAAAAAATCAAATAAATTATTATCATTAAAATATCAATATCCATGACATCTAATATCTTATGCATTTATATAAAAAAATACAAACATTCACTCAATATGCGAGGAATACTACAGTCAACCCTGCTAACTTTTAATGATATTTAGTTTGTCGTTTCAGAGTGTCGTGTTATTTATCGGAAAGGGATTTCCTGGATGTGAAAAATGGGTTGGTAAAAATCTCAATTAAGTGAGAAATTAAAAAAGAATGAATCGTTATGCCCCATACAAATCAGAGCATAACACAACACCAAATATGAGAATTCATCTTATTTCGGAGTTCTACTGTCTAAAGTGGCCCTATTGATAAATTTTTCAGCTCTCTAGAAGTGGCGTATCGAAATTTGACCTTTGGCCTCGAAGGACCTGTTGCATCCAAAATTTCAGAACATTTCGGAGATCTAAGACCCAAAATACTCCAAGGAATCAATTCTTTAGCTCTCTAGAAATGATAGGTGTAAATTTTACCTTTGACCTCGAAGAGCCGTCCGGATCGAAAAGATATACCGCTTGCTCCTACATATCTTCAACTCCCACTGGAAACTCTCACCGGCGCCCTCTGGAAAGAAAAATTTTTTCCAGAGGATTGGAATCTTGCACACACAATCTTAATCAGAAAATCTAACAAAATTCCTACATTTATGGAAGCTGATAGACCTAAAGCCGTCCCGTGGCCGAGTGGTTAGCGCACTTGGCTTCTGATCTATGGGACCTGGGTTCGAGCCCCGGAGTTAAGGCATGGATGTTCTTGTCGTTTTTTCTGCTGAGGGCCTGCCATCCTCACAGACCTTCTACTCTGGCAAATAAACTGACAGGATCCTGTCAGACCTCTGTGGCAAGCAGCTGCTTGAGGGGGTATTTATTTTATTTTATTTATTTATAGACCTATAACTCTGAGCTCTTGTCTTCTTAAGATCCTCAAAACAATGATAAAAGCTAGACTCAGCTGGTACATAGAACACTACAGCATTCTGCGTGAACAATCTTTAGGCCTGCAAGATGCACACAGGACAATTTATTTGATCTTACTTCACATCTCCAACAGGCTTTTCATCAAAATATGCCCACCGCCATTGCATTTATTGATCTTAAAAGGGCATTTGATAAGGTGTGGCAGGAGGGACTTCTCAAATTAAAAAAAATGGGCATTCAAGGGAATTGCTTTCATACCTTAAAGAACATAATAAAAATACAAAACCAAGTCAAACTAGGTTATCCAAAAGGAGACATTTAAATACAGGAATTATACAAGGAAGCTTAATTTCACCTCTACTTTTTAATATTTATCTGCATGATCTTCCAGAACTTTTACCATCCGACACCAAAATCTCACTTTATGCAGATGATATTGCTCTCTGGAGCTGCAACACCTCCTAATACCAACAGAAAAAAAATCTACAGGAATCAGACCTTTAAGCTTTAAGACTTTTCAAAGCTTGTACCCCACCATCCTAAGACCAAAGATAGAATATGGTCTATTCCTCACTGCTGAAGCCTCAGAAACCCTAAAACAAAATCTAGAAAAAGAACAACGCAAAATTATTAAATTCCATTCAGGCCAACTCCCCACATGCCCTGATATCTCTATCTTAGAAGAGACCTCAATCCTCACTTTTGAAATAAGAACTCAGGGAAATATGAAGAACATCCTCAGAATGGCAGTTAGACACAAGGAGAACCATCTGATCAAAAAAAAAATCTACAACCTTACACCAAGAAGGAAAATTTTGAAAGACCTAGACACAGACCTTGCTTATGAAAACATTTGCTCACTCACAAGTAAGCACTGCTGGCTCTCAGATCACCCTCCATGGGATTTCTGCCTCCCAAAATACATACTGATATTTCAGAAATCAGAGCCCCAAAGCAAAAATATATTCAGGAAGATATACTGGATCTCACTAAAAGACACATAGAAAAGTACTACGCATGGTACAAAAAGATCTACACAGACGGAGCCTTAAACATTAGGCAAAGGAACAGCTGCAGGAGCATTTTATGACCAGCAAGAAAATCATAGAAGCAACTTCCGCTTAACTACTTGTACTATCTCTACCAACACCGAATTTATGGCTTTGAAACAAGCCTCGATCTGGACAAGAAAAGAAAGAATAATTCTAGACGCTTTACGCAGTATCTTGGGCATTAGGTAGTTTAACTTTGCAACTGATGATGAGGTTAGGTAAAGGAGTCGGCAACCTCCTTTAAGCAGCATATTGTGCAGAGATTCCGTTGGTTTGGTCATGTTGCCCGTATGGATAATTATAGATTGACATATAGGGTTATGAACAGTGTGCTTGAAGGCCTCAGAAAGAGGGGGTGACCTAAGATATGGTGGATAGACAATGTCAAACAGGACCTTGTTAGAATTGGTGTGCAGTGGCCAGATGCAACAGATGTAGCCCAGGACAGATATGCTTGGAGAATTAAACTGCGCGATTTGGTTGGACCTCCGTAGCCCATGAGTACTTTAGGATGACGATGATTTTCCTCACAGATAGCAAAGCTACCCTGTTGTCCCTCCTGAAAGAGCCAACTAAACGTTGCCACCAAAATATCACCCAGGACATACTTCATCTATGCACGGTTCAAATGAAAACCAACAATAACGACATTCATTTCTAGTGGGTTCCTAGCCACATTGGACTTACTGGAAATGAAATTGCTGACTCCCTCACGAAAGATATCAGTCTCAATAACCCACCATCTCTAATAATCACAATCTGAACAAATTCAAGACAGATTTCAAGCAACAAACGTTAGAAAAACTTCAGAAACTGTTCTGGGACCAAACTTCTAACACTACCAACTAAAGAAGATTGATTTCTCTCATCTATCGGAAATATGCTCCACTGTGGAGTTTAGATAGATAAGACTCGATAAAAATCACACTCCTCAGGATTGGCCACACAAGACAGTGACAAAATGCACCCAATGAAAAAAAGTTGACACCTTCAAATGTGCACATTGTGGAACCACAGAGATAATCACAGATGTGCTCTTAATCTGCTGTCACTATCAGACGGAAAGAAATGTTTTATTCGAAAGCATTAAAGAATACGGAATTCAGGACTTCACATTAAGCAACCTAATAAACCACAGTTCTATTCTACGAAGGAAAGTATACAAGAAAATACTTAATTTCCTAAAAACTACAAACTTATACAATATAATCAGATAAACAGCCCCCTGGATATACTGACTACAAAGGAAAATGTTTCAAAGATGAAATTAAACCAGAATAAATAAATCAACACCATTATAATAATAATTAACAGGATATCTGCCACTGAACTAAATCAACTCTTAATACTACCTCCCTAAAATGGACTCAATATGTAACGAAAAATTCAGAAATGCAAAACTCCATGACCATTTGTGATATAATAACATCTTCTAATAACATTAAAATTTTGGACTAGCACCGCACAACCTCAAAGATTATAACCAAAAAATTATATTTCGCTCCTATTCTTAGTGCTGCCCATTCTAAGGATTGTAAAATATCGTACAGTCTGCCATGCATTGAACAGACACCACTCACCCCGAACAACCACCGGTCTTAGCTGAAATAATATCTAAAAGAATATTTGCAATTTGGATTTTGCTCAACAACTCTATGAATGTAAAAGCTAAAATGCATATCTTCAACCTTATAAATCAGAAGTAGCCTCGTTTATGTCGAAGACACCATTTAGAGTACAGTTGTGAACTGGTGAAATAAAACAATTTTTATACTAAAAATGAAATCTGATATATATATCTGAGAGTTTGCTACGAGGTAGTAGACAATGGCTTCCCAAGGATCGATTGATGATGATATGAAGCACTCTCAGACACCGATTTTCATATTTCTAGCACTCGTAGATCACAGTTTCAGATCTTTGCTGAAGAAATTAGCTGGTTTTTAATACTGTTTTATAAATTCACACTGAGATAAAACATGAAAGCTTTCCAAAAATCAAAGACAGTAGAAATATTTTTTTTTCATCTAAAACTCCGTCAACATTTTTTGCTTTCACGTTTGCTTCAGAAGCGTTGTCGGAACAAAGGGTCGAGCTCTGTCCTCTGATGAAAAGGATTAAGTTCCCTGATTAACACATAATGTTGTTCTTTCCCGGAAAGAAAGAGATTGAGCATCTAATTCTGCTTTTTCAGATACAAATACTGGCCGTTACACTGCCTGCGATTTTTCCAATTGTGGTAATGTACCCTTTTACTCTGTTTACTGCATTTATTTTGCTTTTTATTACAGAAAAAAAAAAATAGGGGGAGAGGGAGTAGCTCAGTGGGTAGCACACCAGGCGATCTGTAGTTCACCACTCATTTGTAGTTCCCAGGTTCGAGTCCCAGCTTGGTCAGCTTTGAGATTTATTTCCGCAAAACTCCCTGCCCACGGTCAGTAGGGAACACCGATTGGCTTGGAAATTATACCGTTCTTCTGATGGTACTTTAAGCCGTGGCCCCGTGTGCGAGAGAGCCATACCCTGTGCACGTTAAAGAACACGCTGGATGGCCTTGACGGGAGACTACCATCTGTCTCCCAACAGCTGTTCCAGTGGGCACAGCCCCCCCCCCCCAACCTTCTCAGTCTTCGGAGTTCTTGTGACCTGGTCATTTAGCCCGTGCTGTGCAAAAAAAAGTACCACTCAGATATAAAATAACTTAATCCAAAAGCAGAAAAAAATTGTTTTAATCAAGATATCGTTAATTTATTATATTATTCTAGTCCTAAGTCAGGATCTTTAATTTTATTCATGTTGTTCAAATGCACTCAATTTTTTTTAAATATTAAGAAATGACTTCAAATTTCTATTATGCTCTACATTGAAATACGTACATAGGAAAGATTTTCTTTTATGCTCGTTTTCCACTTAGGCAGCCATTTCCAGCAGCCACCTATCGTGTTACTTCGAGAACTAGGTGTATTTGCAAATGCCAATGCATTCATATAATTAATAATACTAATTTACATTTTAATCAAATTCCTTAACATATACAATTGCAGTAGTTTCTTTACAATATATATATACAATACTAGTTTTTACATTAATTAACTTCGAAAAGACATAACAGGAAAATATCGTTGTCATAAAGCTGCCTTAGTTTCGTATTCGTTCTGGAAATTTATAATTCTCCTGATTGACATCGAAATAAATATCTTATTAATGTCTAAACCGAGAAAATGCATAACAAAGTAGAAACATTTGAATATTTTTTATTTCAAAAGAAAACTGCACCCCCTTTATTGCATGTATTAACTCAGTGAAAGTAGCAATTGTCTAATCAGCTAAGAAATGAGGAGTATAGGTCATTGATTGATAGGCTCTTGGTTTATCGAAATCATGCCCCAACTATCAAACTTTTGTTATAGAAAAGTAGCGCCAAAAGCCAAATATCCTCATCCCACTGAAATAGAAATATATTTTTTCAGCAAAAATATAATTCTTGACCTCGACTATGCCTCAAAATAGCAAATGGTAGAGTTTCGCGCCTAATCTCAGTAGGCCAGTTGGGAGGGAATCCTAAAGGCAAAGCACGGAAGTTTACAGCGTAGTGCTTCACTGAATAAATATTAAATGGAAATGAAACGGAAAAAATACTAAATATTCGTGTGAATTAGGGTTTTATATTATTCATTATAATTCGACGTTTAAACTAATATTTTACCATACATTGCGGAAATGGTGAGACCCATCCCAAATAGCTCCAAATGGTGAACTGTGCCTGATGACCATGGGGCAACGTAGGTTGAGTGACTTAACGTCATGTGATAAGAGTTGTGGTCGAGCAACTCCTACAACGAGATGGTAAATGAGTTAGCCTTGTTAGTTATACCATGGACCAGCGAAGATCGTGCCCGTTCCGTTGTTGACCTCAACCATTCTTGACTGTTGAATTTATTCACCATCATCAATCGCACGTGTGCGATCTTCGCCGTCGATTGCCCAAATAATACATCCGAGTCCCCGCAATTCCAAAGATTCGACACTTTGAAAATGCCGAACTGAAGATGAAAATTTGACAAAGACGAATAGAATTAAAGGATTTGGATAATACGAGGAAGCGACAGAAAAAAAAATAGCGTTTGAAAATACTGATTGTGCAGGAGAGGGTAGCGAGTCCTCTGGCAGGCTGAGGCCCCCCGGCGGCTGCGGCGTCGCTTTAAGACGGCACTGCTAATGAGATTTAATGCTGCTTTATTTAATATTTCACGAAATTTATTATTTTTTAAGTCTTAAATCCTGGGGTAATGTATTAACTTCTGCAGTAACGTTTGCTGTTAAGATTTTGTTTCTGTAACTCTTTTAAATACTAAGCGAATAGTGTTAAAAATGAAATGTGGATAGATTTGATTTTTATCGTTAAATTTCTTTAGTAAACAGTAAACTTCCTGTTATTGGGCATTTATAGGGGAGGGGGGTTGCCGGGTAGATGAATCTGGTGGTTTTATGAGCAACATTTGTGTAGAAACATAATATAACGTAGAAACTAAATATAATGGTAGAATTTTGCATTCAAGCCTTACTTGCAATACTAATGCAGTTAAAAACAATGAAAAAAATAATTATGGGAACTGCCTCACTAAAAACCACCATGGAAACAGTTGAAATTTTGGGCATTGAATGGCGCTGACTCCAGAAAGTACCATATTTTCCCTAATAATGAAATGTGAAAGGTAATTTTTGAAAGGTAAAGTTGGTAGAAAAGCATTATTAATTAATTAATACCCCCTCAAGCAGCTGCTTGCCACAGAGGTCTGACAGGAGCCTGTCAGTTTATATGCCAAAGTAGAAGGTCTGAGAGGATGGCAGGACCTCAGCAGAAAAACAACACGAACATCCATGCCTTACCCGGGACTCGAGGCCAGGTCCCTTAGATCAGTAGCCAAGCGCGCTAACCACTCGGCCATGGGACATAGCAGAAAAGCATACGCAAGACAAATAAGAAAATGCTTTCCGAGACAAGAATAGTGAAACTAAGCTAAACTCTACTTTAAAAGAATTTTTTTTTTTAATTTGAAATTTATGCAGTTTGGATGAGAATTCCTGTTTAAGTAAGACAAAGTAAAGTTTAAGTAAGTTACAATAAGAGTTTACTGTGAATTCTTTTGTGAAAATCTCATTTTTGAAGTTAGGGCGCTTTTAACATTTGTACCTTATTGGTATACTCACCAGTAAACAAAATTTCGCAAAATAACTTATTTTCGTTAAAAAAAAAACCAAAAATATATTTGGATGGAAACTTCGACTAGTATATTTATTTGATTTTTTAAATGCTTTTGTAATAATAATTTTTGAAAGGAAGCTTTCAAGAGATGGACTTAGAGGCTTAAAGCGAAGTGCGATTCTGTGCACTTCTTTTAACTTTGAACCAAAATCCATCCTCGTTTTCTTTCTGTTGTGTCGACAACGAAAACTTGTTTTTCCTTCGTTCTGGATGACGTTGAGTAATTCGTAACTCTGCATCAGCTTATGCACTTCTTCTTATGCTTCGCATTTCGAGCACTGCTCTTCAGTAAAAAGATCGTGCATTCTTCCTTTATTGAATTTCGTTCAGAAAACAACGACATTCTCATTTCTCTGAATAAGAATGACATCATCGATGTGTCGTTATGCACGAGGCGTTAATATACGGAATTCTGTTTTTTCGCCAACTGACAGAGAAATGTCCGCTCTTTTCTAAAAATGAAACTAACGGTATTTTAAGCTGAACTGAAAATGAAACTAACGTTATCATTTTCACTTTGGAATTATTATTCTAAATACAACAAGATTTTTAATTCGTTACTGCCTCTGAAATAAATTTTGAACTTCTTGAATTGCGAACAAAAAATGAAGAACTTAAAGAATTCATTTCCAAATATTCTAAACCTCTGGAAACGTAAAGCGATTTTATGACGTCATATCATTCAAACGTTGCCTCCTCGGTGACGCAGTGGTATCGCACTAGCTCACGAGATTCTGCACTTGCCAGAGTCTGGGTTCGAGTCCCGGCATGTCATGGTTTTGTGTTCGCGCATTTGTTTGTACGTTGTATGAGAAACTAGGATAGCCGTGATTCAGCTTCTAAATTATTTCCGTCCTTTGTGTGTGTGTTTTTTTAAATTGCCTCGACCTTCCTACTCCGGTGAATGGATCGAGCATCGCGCGCTCCTCTCCTCTAGGAAATGTTTTCCACCGGAATGTTTGCAGGATGGATTCGGAGAACGGAATCTGTGTGCACGTGCTGCTGGCCAAAGCAACTGGGAAAAGATCGGACTCAGCTCGGAGAAATGTTTCTGTTGATTAAGCTACGAAATGTTGCCAAATCCTGTCACGTTTAGCTCGCGGCCTCGAAGAGATGGTTTGGGTTTGTGGGCGAATGCCTTCATGCTCCACTGCAGCGACTCTGCTTTCGTTAAAGCTCCCCGCAGAGTCTTCGTTTCGCTTAACAGCCATTTTGATTGCTATGTCCACGAGCGAAACCCATTTCTATAAATTCTGTCCGTTGGCGAAGAAAGAGAATTCCGTTTGTGAACGCCACGCGCATAATCATGCATCGATGATGCCGTTCTTGTTCAGAGAAATGCGAATTTTAAAGAGGATTTTATAAACGAATAAGAATGCAAAAGTGAAACTCCTTTTCTAAAGGTACGAAGAATCTAATGTGTTATCTTTGATTACTGGTAAGGACGTGAAGTGCATCGATATATTAATATTAATGGTATTAGTAAAGAAAGATCTTCTTACGAGTCTTCTTTCGGCTGCATTTTCTTAGTAACGAATCACATTAGGCAGAAGAGTTATTGAACTATTGAACTCATTAAACCACTTTGGTGCACTTCTTTTCCATACATACGTAGAAAATCCTCATGCAGCCATGGGCTACGAAGGTCCAATCAGACTGTGTAATTTTCATCTCCAGATGTGTCTCTTCTGAGTCACAGCAGAATTATCTCTTCTGAGTCAATGCAGCAGTTGTAGAAGACACACACTCTTCTGAGATGTGTCTCTTCTACAGCTGCTGCATTTAGCCACTCTAGGCCAATTTTAGCAAGGTCCTGTTTGACATTGTCTGCCCATCGTATCCTAGGCTACCCCTTTTTCTGAAACCGTTGGCACACTGTTCAAAATCCTGTTTGCCAATCTGCAGCAAATTCTTATGAGCAACATGGCCAAACCAACGCAGTCTCTCTTTTCACAATATGCGACTCAAAAGAGGTTGATGACTTCTTCTTCTAACCTCATCATTACTTACAAAGTCACACCACCTAATGCCCAAGATAGTGTGTAAGCATCTAGAATCAAAGGTATCAGTTTCCTGTTATCCTGTATACCAGGGGTGGGCAATTGTTTTCGTATCTACACTGCGCTTGCGTATTAACGTGGCCGTCCTAGTGAAAAATACGAGACGAATCTTCGGTCGCGCACGGGAAGGAAATCTCGGTTCAAGGCGGATTTTTCTGACTGTCTTGGCGGGCCACAAAATATTTTATTTTGCCCATCCCTGCCATTTGCCCATCCCTGCTGTATACAAAGGGTCCATGTTTCAACACCATAACTAACCTTAAAAAGAACCAAATTATTATACAGCCTAATTTTAGTCTTTAGGTGTATACTCTTATTTCTCCACACTGTCCATAGATTCTTAAATGCCCCAGCGGCAATCCATATTTTTCTATTTATCTCACACCGCACATCACCAGTATCTGTTACATAGCTCCAAGGTAATTGAACTGAGACACTCGCTCAAGAGTACAGCCATTCAAAGCAACTGAAGCACTATATGCCTGGCCAATTTTCATCACTTCAATTTTTTCTCTGTTTATCACCAAACTTACTCTATTACCAGTCTTATCAAGAGTCCTAATGAAATAATTCATCTCATCAACATCATTAGCCAACAGAGTCAAATCATCTACATAATCTAAATCTGAAATTTTGAATTCTCTAGACCATTTAAGGCCAAAATCTTTCCCTTCCAAAAGAATTTCGCATAATATAATCAATAACCAAACAATAGAGAAAAGGAGACAAAATGCACCTTTGTCTAACTCCACTAGCAATGCTAAACCAATCACTGCAAGACACACACGACTCGATGTTATTATAGAGAGCTTTCATTACACTAATTAACTTATCAGGTATTCCATATGATTTAACAATCAACCATAAATTATGTCGATCAACAGAATCAAAAGCTTTTTCGAAATCTATAAAGCCTAGAAACTACAGATTTCTGAAATTTTCTCTCTCTTTCAGAAACTTTCTTTCCGAAAACCTTTGTCAAGAATCTACCTATGTGAAAATATTTGATCAATGCATCCCCTACCATTTCTGAATCCACACTCTTCATCACGCAGTTGTCCATCAACCAGATTCTTAATTCTATTAAGTATAATCATGCAAATAACTTTACCTGGAACAGAAAATAAATTAATTCCCCTATAATTATCACAAGAACTGAGATCACCTTTTTCAAAAATTGCGATAATAATAGCTCTAGTAAAATCCTTAGGAACAACACCTTTATCATAAAAAATATTCATAATTTCAGTCAGCTATCTGACCACATAAATGTTCCCAGCTCTAAGCATTTCAGTGTTGATTTCATTCACCCCTGGGGATTTATGCAGTTTTAATTTAGAGATAGCCAATGCGACTTCGGAATGTGATATATAGGCCACCATTAAAGCCAGTAATGCATCTATCCTCATTACAAAAAATGAGAGTAGAAATAATTACATTATTTAGAACATCTCTGAAATGCTCAGCCTACCTAGTCATCACAGAATCCTCACCTTCAACCACCTTGCCATGTTTATCTTCTAATCCTTGTGTACCTGTATTTCTTCCGGCATAAAACACTAATAATCTGGTACAACCCCCTGCTGTTGCTGCCTAACTGCTTCCTCGGCTTTCTCAGCCAAGCTATCGAGCCAAAGATCATTATCAGCTATTAACTGATCCTTTACACGTTTATTAAGCTCGTTGTAATGCTTTCTGTTAGGACTTGTAGGATGTTGATTCTTATTAATCCTGCATTTCCTTCTTTCAAAAATATTCCATGTTGGCTTAAATCGCGGGTTGAGATCAATTTTCAGGGTTGAACACAAACGACCGATTATCTGCAAGCTGAGGAATTTTCTCTTCAAAAGAATACATCTTGGGACACATTTCTATATTATATAATCAGGAGCAAAGATGGAAACAATTATTATCGTAGGATAATTTTTAAACAATTCCCATTTACCACATTTGTTAGTCCGTGGTCGAATAACCATGCTTTTTGTATTGCGATGCGTACAAGCAAAATAGCAGCAACACTCCGAGAATCTCTGCCATCTGTTATATTCAGAGAGAAGATATTAAAGGAAATCGTACCTCTGCGATTCAATATCAAAATAAATTAAAAAACAGTGAGTTGGACCACATTGATTTGAAGCAAACTGCAAATCTGTTTCTCAAAAAGGAAACGAATTTCCTTTTTTTGGCCATACTTATATTGAAATATTAGCAGTTGTCAATCAATAATAATACATGTATATACATTCAGCAGCAAAAAAAATTCTTCATTTAGCAGTTATTAAGATTTTAAAAAATGTGAATTTTGATGGGGATCCTGCATCTTTTTTATCTGAGAATGAACTCTCCAAAAATCCTAACTAATGATGTAAAGTTGCTGTTTATTATTTTACAGAGCCAGCGATTACGAAATCGAAAGAAATTTCCGTCCAGACCGACGATCCCGAACGCCTCCGCATATACGCAGTTTTGATTTGCTTTGTAAGCATCCTCTTTGATGTCTTTCTCGGTGTGGCTGCATTCGGTAAGTGTGTCCATTAATCTTTAAGGGAGATGGAAGGAATATTTGCATAGAGACACAACTGAACATATTATCGTCATGTAAAAAACCTTTGGGAGAAATAATTCCTTTCCCTCTGAAGGAGACGAAATTTCTTTGGCTCCAAACCAATTCTCTGCACACGGAGCATAATTGCTCTACAAGAGATTTTGTATTCCAGATTTTAATCCTAAAAGATCTAAAACGTCTTGTACTATCAATTAAATCCTTTTTTAGCTAATAAGATTACTGACCGTTAAAGTTCATTCAACGGGATATCGTTATGCAAATGGCATAATTTGGGTGCACTTCCATCATCATCCAGCTCTTCGCAGAACTTGGTGAGATTGATGATTGATGAACGATAAAAGCACAGAAAAATGAAGGCTGTGAAAATATAATCTTTTAGTTTTGTTTTTTTTCATTTATCTGTTCACTGTCGCTGCAAGAAGTTCTAATTCAGCTATAACGATCGACATCAAGTGCACCAGGATATGAAAAAAAAAAGGGGTAAAATGAGAATGATCCGTGCATCGATCTGAGAGTTATTTGGAAACAGGGAGCACCCCCCATCAATGCTACGAAGCGGATTCGAACTGAAAAGCTCGCAATTCTTAGTTTTTTCACGAAACCAAAGGATACACTTAGAGCTTGAATGCGAGCCAGAACAGCTTGTAGTCCTTAACGAGGGAATCTCCAATCTCTCTGGTTATACTGAAATGGAAGTTGTTCAGCGAGGACCTGGCTACACATTAACAATTAATATTCTAAATGAATTCATATGCGCAGAGTTACCAGACACTATTGCTCTAAAAGGGACAGACCCGTTAGAAATGGAGTCAAAGAAGAACAGGTTTACGATTTATATAATAAAGTTTTTTTCTAAGTGTATACCAACTACTTACTAACAGTTGTGTCAGAGAGTAGTGTAATATTTAATCAATACATTTTAAAATATATGACTTGCTAATTTTTTTTCATACTTGATAAGCAAGATCAAAATTTGTTTTGCCTTAATTAGCATAGTGGTTAGGGAGCAAGTTACTGTTCCAACAGGCAAACTTTGTATGCTTCTATTAACTCTGAGGAGATGGTCAGCAGTGACTTTGGTCTTGGTAGGACATGGGAACTTTTATGAGAAGGCTAGTAAGAGGGAGGTCCAAAAATAAATTTACGCATCATATATTTCAGATTTTTATTTCTAGTTCTAAAGAAAGCAATACACGTGCAATTTTATGACTGCCACTTTACATTTTTGACTTAGTCCCCACCACGATTGAGGCATTTACCACATCACCGGACTAGCTTTTCGATTCCCTGTTGACAGAAGTCCGTGTGCTGCAATTTCAACCACCACATCACAACTCTCTTCAGGTCGTCATCATTTTGAATTGGTGGCCACCAAGATGATCCAATAGAGCAGGAAAGAGATGGTAGTCGCTCGGTGCCTTCAAGAGGATTCATTAGAGCAAGAAAGATATGGTAGTTGATCGGTGCTTCCAAGACGATCCTTTGGAGCAGTCGAAATTAACTCCTAAATATTTTATTGTTTTAGTACTTTTAATCCTTGGGCAAGCACAGTTTAATGACCCAATTTTACCTTATTAGAAAAACTTACATTCACTCATATGATAGAATATATCTCCAAGATCTCTATACTTTTCCCTAACAGTATTAAAATACATATATTTCATTTTATTTACATTTATTAATAATTTAATTTTTTGGAACCAACCAAATTTGAAGTGTTCTTAAAGCTGCAGCAATATTGCTTAATAGTTCTTCATCAGTTTTATCACAGTAAACCAAGGGGGTGTCATCTGCAAACGAAATAATCTTACCTTTGAATTTAGTGTGTAATAGATCGTTCACATATATTGAAAATAACTGTGGTCCCAAAACAGAACCCTGTGGAATAACATAACGAAATGCCAATAACCTCTAATTTATTTGGTAAAATATCAATAGATAGGGAATCAAAAGCTTTAGACATATCCAGAAACAAAACCACCACTCTTTCATTTTTATTGAGATCATTATAAATTAATTTTACTATTCAGCTATAGCATCAGCTGTACCTTTTTTCCCTAAACTCATACTGGTATTCTGATAGTATAGTGTATTTACTAAGGTAATTAGTTAACCTTAAATGCATTAACTTTTCAAATAATTTTGAGGCAAACAGTTTGTATTGAAATAGGCCTATAATTCTCTACAAGCATTTTATCACCATTTTTATAAATTGGGGTAACCAACGAATTCTTAAGCGAAGATGGGAAAAATCCAACTGCAAGTGACAAATTGTAACACTTAAGTAAAATTCCAGATATTACACTGATCACTCTCTGTAACATGTAGACTGAGAAGTTTTCATCGCTTGAAGATTTGTTTAATTTCAGCCTAAGGGCTGTCTGAATTAATTCACTTTCACTAATCGGTAGCAAGGCCATTGAATTTACTCTGTAATATTTCACATCATCTGATGTGTTTGCACAGGTGTCTTCCTCTGTAATATTTTTTATTAAATCATTTACCACACTGTTGTAATAATCATCATTAAAGGCATCGGCAATTATCTTTTTATCGTTAAAGGTATCATGTATTCTTTCACCAATTTGGATTTCTTTCAGCAGATATTTATAATTACATTTACAAGTTAATTCGTTAATAATTTTCAACTGCTGTTTAGAGTCATTACCTGCCGAAAGAACATTACATTTGTAATAGTTATTTTTAGCATTTCTTAATTTATTAGTTAAGCTGTTACGGAGAAGAGTGAATCCATCCTTAATTTCCTTGTATGTCTCATTATTACCTGGACAGCTTTTCCAATCCCCTGTGATGACGCATAGAACCGGCCAGGCCTAGCACCTAATGTCCGACCCCGCCTTCTCGTGGTGCAGACCGTTAGTACCTTTCAAAAGAGATACTCTCTTGTGGAAGTGAACGGAAGGGGAGGGCTGCCAGATTAGTGTGGCCTACTGATCTGGACAACTATGGCTACTTTTCTTTTTTTTCTACCCTGCTGAGGAGTGGTCAACCACACAGGGTCCTGGTGCTGACCATATAAACCAACTGGACTGGACAGATATATGGCTCTGAGCTTGATTATGGATCCTGATTTAGCTGCACTGGTGGGCTTTTGTGGAGGGAAAATCTTCCGCTGTGTTTTCTGTTTGTTTGTGGGTTGACAGCCCCAAGTGAATAGATTCACAGGATATGTTTATCAGCTGGTGGATAATCCTGAGCAGAAGTCATCGCAGGCACCTGAACTCTTTGCTTCTATTGGCATCGTCAAATTCTACATTGGAGGAAGTCTTCCAGTGTAGATGGCTTCAGCCTTTAGTAGTGGGGGAACGGGTCTTTGCCCCATGTCTGCGATTAAGGGGCTGTTTGATATTGTCGGCATTCCCTCTCTCAATAAACATAGTTTCTTTAAACATCCCACTAACCATTTTCTCTCCATAGGTAGTTGGAATGTGAGGACTCTGCACAGAGCTTTTTCTCTTGATGTCCTCACACAAGAATTCCACCATTATAATTTAGATATTCTCGGCTTGCAAGAGACCAGATGGAAAGATAAAGATTCTTAAAAATAATCTTAAATTTCTCTTTTCAGGGAGGGACGACAATAAGCATCACCAAGGCGTGGGTCTGCTTCTCAGCAGACACGCTAGTGATGCTCTTCTAGGATATGAGTGAATTAATTAAAGGTTTCTTACAGCAAAATTTCAGACAAGCGTTAAAGACTTGAATGTTATCTGCTGTTATGCCCCCACCGAGGATGCCGATGAGGATGAGAAGGATAGGTTTTATGAACAACTTCAGGATATTTTGAATTCTGTCAAGAAAGGAGATATTACCCTTGTTCTTGGTGACTTCAATGCCAAAGTTGGTACTGACTCTGACCTTTGGGCAGGAGTAATAAGCCCTTTTGGTATTGGTAGCTGCAATGGCAATGGGCAACGTCTCCTACAGGTAAGTAAACTCAATGGTTTGAGAATAACTAACATATATTACAAACACCGCGACATACATAAATACACATGGGTTTCATGTGATGGGCTGCATAGGAATATGATTGATTATATATTAATTAACAGAAAATGGGCTAGTTCTGTTAGAAATACCAGGGCATATAGGGGAGCCGAAATTGGATCTGACCATTACCTTGTTAAAAGTGTCTTACAACTTAAACTTAAAAAGTGTTGTGCTAGGGTTAAAAAATTTACTTTTAATACTGAAGCTCTGAAAGATCCAGTTATAGCCAAAGCTTACCATGATAGGTTACTTAGTCATTATGACAGTCATGGTTTGCTTACTACTGAAATTGAGGAAGAATGGGATCATTTTAAACAGGCTTTTTTGGACACTAACAGTACTCTTTTAGGAAAAAAGGAGCAGAAGAGACAGAATTATCTGAGTGATAAGGCACTTCAGCTTATTTCAGAAAGAAAGAACTGCAGGAATGTCCTTAATCAATGCCCTACTAGTACTAATAGAAAGCATTACAGAGAGCTTAATAAACGTGTAAAAGATCAGTTAGCTGCTGATAAGAATCTTTGGCTTGATGGTTTGGCTGACAAAGCCGAGGAAGCAGTTAGGCAGCACAACAGCAGAGAGCTGTACCAGATAGTTAATGTTTTGTGTGGTAGAAAACGGACAGGTATACAGGGATTGAAGGATAAACAAGGTAAGGTTATAGAAGGTGAGGATTCTGTCATGGCTAGGTGGGCTGAGCATTTCAGTGATATTCTGAACAATGCGGTTAGTTCTGTTCCCATAGTTTGCAATGATGATAGATGCATTGGTGGCTTTAATGTTGGCCCTATAACACAATCTGAAGTTATTTTGGCTGTTTGTAAACTTAAACTTCATAAATCCCCAGGGGTAGATGAAATTACTACCGAAATGCTTAGAGCTGGAAATGTTTCTGTTACCACTTGGATGACTGAAATTCTGAATATCTTTTATGATAAAGGCATGGTTCCTAAGGATTTTACCAGTGCTATTGTTATCCCTATTTTCAAAAAAGGTGATCGCAGTTCTTGTGATAACTATAGGGGTATTAGCCTACTCTCTGTTCCAGGTAATGTTCTTTCCATGATTGTGCTTAATAGAATTAAGAATCTGGTTGACAGTCAATTGCGTGATGAGCAATGTGGATTCAGAAGTGGTAGGGGATGTGTGGATCAGATATTTTCACTTAGGCTTTTGGGTTGTTGTTTTACCTCTGAGCGGCACTTTTTTGCACACCATGGGCTAAATGGCCAGGTCACATGGACCCCGAAGGCTCAGAGAAGGTTGGGGGAGGGGACCCACTGGAACAGCTGTTGGGAGACAGATGGTAGCCTCCCGTCAAGGCCATCCAGCGTGTTCTTTAACGTGCACAGGGTATGGCTCTCCCACACACGGGGCCACGGCTTAACGTCCCATCCGACGGACGGCGGCCTTTCCAAGCCCATCGGTGTCCCCTACTGACCGTGGGCAGGGCGGGGAATTTTGCGGAGATAAATCTCAACGCTGACCCAGCTGGGACTCGAACCTGGGAACTACAGATTACGAGCCTGGCGCGCTACCGACTGAGCCACCCCCGCCCCATTTCACTTAGGCAGATTCTTGAGAAATGTTTAGAGTTTCAGAAACCTTTGGTTGCTAGCTTTGTTGATTTCAAAAAGGCTTTCGACTCTGTTGATCGTCATAATTTGTGGTCGATTGTGAAATCATATGGTATACCAGACACGTTAGTTAACATAATGAAAGCTCTCTATAATAACACTGAGTCGTGTGTGAGAGTTGGTAAGGTTTGTAGCAATTGGTTTAGCATTACTTCTGGTGTTCGACAAGGGTGCATTCTGTCTCCTTTTCTCTTTAGCTTGGTTATTGATTATGGTATGTGAAATTCACTTCAAGGGAAAGATTTTGGCCTTAAATGGACTGGAGATACGAAAATTTCTGATTTAGATTATGCTGATGATTTAGCCCTTTTGGCAAATGATGTTGATGAGATGAACTCTTTCATTCGAGCTGTTGATGAGACTGGTAGTAGAGTAGGTTTGGTTATAAACAGAGAGAAAACTAAAGTGATGAAAATTGGCCAGGCAGGCTGTGATTCAGTTAATCTGAATGGTTGCAGTCTTGAGCAGGTGTCACAGTTTAATTATCTTGGGAGCTATGTAACAGATAATGATGATGTGCGGCATGAGATTAACAGACGAATAGGGATTGCTGCCGGGACTTTTAATAATCTATGGAGAGTGTGGAGAAATAGGCGTATACACCTAAACACTAAAATTAGACTGTATAATAGTTTGGTTCTTTCTAGGGTTAGTTATGGTAGTGAAACTTGACACTTTGTAAACAAGATAACAGGAAACTGGATGCTTTTGATTCCAGATGCTTACGCAGTATCTTGGGCATTAGGTGGTTCAACTTTGTAACTAATGATGAGGTTAGGCAAAGGAGTTTGCAACCTCCTTTAAGCAGCATATTGTAAAGAGAGAGACTCCGTTGGTTTGGCCATGTTGCCCGTATGAATAATTATAGATTGGCGAATAGGGTTATGAACAGTGTGCCTAAGGGCCTCAGAAAGAAGGGGAGACCTAGGATGCGGTGGGCAGACAATGTCAAACAGGACCTTGTTAGAATTGGTGTGCAGTGGCCAGATGCAGTAGATGTAGCTCAGGATAGACTTCCTTGGAGAACTAAATTGCACGGTCTGGTTGGACCTCCGTAGCCCATGGCTGCTTGAGGATGATGATGATGATGATGATGATGATGATGATGATGATGATGATGATGATGATGATGATGATATAATTTGCACTTTTCGGTAATTACTTGAAGTGTTTCATCTGTGACCCATGGTTTTCATAATTTCTCTTTGGTGTTTGGCAAATGCTTCAGCTTTGTACGTTCTCTAACACACATATTAGTTTGATCAAAAACAGACTCGCAATACCTTTGATCATCGCTCATAGTATCTGTATCCAACTTTATATTCTTTAATTTTAATTCAAGTTCTTTAAAATTAGTAACATATTTTCAATCTTCCTCGGTATCTTTTTCAACTACCTCTCTTTTTATTTGCATCATTACCAAATAATGATCCGTCACGGTCTTTTTAATAATTATCGATGTAACTTTCTTAATAACAGATAACCTTACAGCAATATGATCAACACATTCATTACCCAAAAATCTAGTTGGCTGCGTATACATTGAATAAATCCTAAAGTTACTTACGTATCACAGTAACTAGAATTAATATTTTTATTATCTAATAAATCAATATTAAAATCTCCGATCAATATAATATTTTTATAATTATTTCGTAATTATTTTGTTATAATTATTTCGTATTTTTATAATTAATTCGTAATTTGAGAGGAAAATTCGTCAATAAAACATTTCTTATCTAGGCTAGGGATCTATACACTGAAATAATGTTGTAGTCAAAATTAATAATCTTAACTTTTAGGGACACTACATCAGCATTATTACAATTAAAATCTATTTGAGTAGCGCTTAACTTGGAATTAACAAAAACTAATATTCCACCTGATCTATTTACACATCCACATTGGTAAAATTTGTTAAAACCTTCGATATTATAAAGCATTAGTTCGTGTTCTTTGATCCATATCTCTGACAATACAATTATATCTGATGATAGGTCCATTAATGATTCTACTAAAATAAAATAATCAAAGTTTTTTTTAATGGATCTAATATTCATATGAGTTATATTACAAATATTATCGTCCTTTGTTACTAGTTGATTTCTTCCAATTTCATCAATAACTAATTTATTGACCACAACTTCCATATTACAACAGTTTGAAGTCTACTGATCTTATATTTAATACTTTAGAGTTCCCGTCCTTTCTTAAGTATAGCTTTCCCTCCTTCACCCAGGAGTACATATAATTTTTTTCTCTTTTGATCTTCTTAATTTCAAAGAGCAATGACTTTAATTCAGGAATGAGGTGCTTGCCAATATATATGTAATTATTATTTCCAGATATCCACAAGTCCTTGTTCCTCAGACCTTTTAGCGATCGCCATTTAGTAGACTATTTATCCCTTTCTTCTTTGCTATTCATCTTCACAAAAATTGATCTCGGTTTATTCGCATTTCTTGTTGAGGCTCAATGTTCTTCTCTTCACATTCTGAGGGCTAAATCAACCTTGGTGACAGTCTCATTTATATTTTCGTCGGAAATTTCCTCAAGTCCCCTTATCTCAATATTTTTTACTCTACTCCTTTGTTGTAGATCTCTCATTTGCTATTGTAATTCCATTACATCCTTTTTGATTCGTTTATTTTCAGTCTCTATTTCCAGATTACTCTCCTTAACCTCTTTTAATTCTCTAGATGTATTGGCCATGATTTTGATAAAATCATCTAGTATTTTAGAATTAAATTCTGCGCTTAAAATGTTTAATTAAATTAATTAAATTAATTAAATTCAGAATATTCCACTTTTCTATTAGCTGAATATTAATATTCATTAAGTCAATCATTTCCTTTTTGAAAGTTGATAGTTCATATCTAAGCAATTCAATTATTTCATTATTGTCTTTTACACACATACGAGTCACATCCATAAAATGACACGACCGATTCCTCCACTGAGCCAACGTCGGGAGACAGGGTGCCTGATGCCGCACCCGCGTTCCCTGTCGTAGGGTCAGAGTCACAGACCGTACTGTCCGGAAGTGGCGGGCCAAGGACAGTCCCCACCGCTTTAACGGAAGCATGACCTTCTGCTGCTTCTTCATCAGCTCGAATGCTAGCTAGTGCATTGGGCGTTACGCTAAGCCTACTTCCAATTTCTGCTTTAACCTTACAATTAAAACAATGCCACTAACTTTTTCTCTCCTCTGACATCTTTCTATAGTTAGCCTCTTTTATACCAGTTCAATAGTAATGTATATATCTACTGCATGGTTCATTACACCGCGAGAATTCACTATTTTCTCCAGAGCTAAAATTGAACTTCATTCACTCAGGCGCCATCTTGACAAGGAGAGAATTTTGGTTTATTGACAATTTCTGCTGCAGACACATTCCTTACGTTCAAAAACTCAATTACTGCCCGGATCTCGTGCTCAGACCAAAGTTGTTGTAAAGTGGCAATGATTAAATGACGGCCGTCGCCGTCATTTAAAATTTGGTTTTTTAAGATTTTGGAAATCATTGGTAGGGCCATTTTAATAAGAACAAAAATTGTTCCACAGACCATTCGCTCTCACGTCCATACCTGCTCTAAACTATTGGCAGAAATGCAGTGTAAAAGTAACTTAGTCAAAAGTAACATAGTAGTTAACATAGGTACATTTTTCAATTCACAAGAGTAAGCATTTATTGTAATTATAATATATATGTGACTAATGTAGGGTATAATAATTTCATTTAGATATTAGAGATTATTTCCCTTTTTTCACAATCTGACAGTGTTCACTATCTCAATGCGCGAATGAAAAATATATAGCACTGGGAGCATTTAGAACGTGTAATCGGAAACTTGAACCACGAGCCTAACAGCTTTCAACTTCACCTCGTACATCTACGCTCCATCCCCCAAAAAAATATAATGCGCAGTGGCAAGAAATGTCAACTGTTGGCACGTGGCTGGCAGATAAAGCAACGCAAAATGCAATTAACAATGTACCAACTGTCAAGAATCAATAGTCAATGATATTGAACTTCATAATAATGAAAGATGCAATGACTGAAAGAAGCTCCGAATTAAACGGAACTGCAAGAGTTTGTTTCGAAAAGGTTGGCACGAAGCCAAACAATCGATTTCTGACATTTCGACAATTATAATGAATTTAATTTAACATAAAACTTTCCTAGAAAATCCCGCGTTCCTTCTCCAAGGGGATGGTACTCAATACTTTGATGAGCACTGTATTAATCCATACAAAATTGGTTATAGGTGATTAACAAGTTAACAGTAGAATCGGAAATAATCCGTCTCTGAGAATGCGGATTGATTATGGGCAGCGAGGGTCACCCAGTGCGAAGTTAAGTTCATTGTCCTGCTAATCAACAGCAAAGTTTGCCTTTTGCATTTCCAAATCGAAGAGGCTGATTCGCCCTTTATCTGCACAAGTTGTCAACGGAGGAGAGGCTGCCGAAAGATGATAACGATCTTAAGAGGATACTTTGTTCTATGATAAACTGCCTTCGTAGACTAAACAAACAAAACGATTAAAAATAGTTCAAGTCAGTAACAGATAAATATCGCCATTTCAAGCTTTCGTGCATTCTTTCTTTTTGAACTTTGAACTTTTTAGTTTTATTTTGATATAAATGTACTTTTATTACAATGTAATAACCCTAGAGCATATGCTCATCCAGGTTATTATAATAATTAACACAGGAATAAAGTAATGAAAACAAGTGATTCCATTTCTCTATACCGATTATTTTTATTTTTGTGTTCGTATGAAAAAGTGGCCGTCCCGTGGCCGAGTGGTTAGCGCGCTTGGCTGCAAATCTAAGGGACCTGGGTTCGAGCCCCGGGTAAGACATGGACGTATGTGTCGTTTTTCTGCTGAGGTCCTGCCATCCTCTCAGACCTTCTGCTGTGGCATAAAAACTGACAGGCTCCTGTCAGACCTCTGTGGCAAGCAGCTGCTTGAGGGGGTATTTATTATTTATTATGAAAAAGTAAAACTTTTAGGAGTTAGCTTAAAGTATGAAAGTAAGTCTCCATATCAGTTATATTTTGGAGGATATGTTTCAGTTTTTCTTTATATGTGGAATATCCACAAATGTAATTTCTGAGATCAGGTGGTAAGGAATTAAATAACTTAGGTGCAAGATATAAATAGTGTTTGTGAGGTATTTTTTTTTGCCTTGGGAACCACGTTTGTCATTTCGCAAACAATATTGTTACGACATATGAACGTGCTACAATGAACTTATGGTAGACGTGTCATGAACGCTCGCGTATGCTTCAGCGTGACAAAAACGTTATGAGCTGATTAGAATTACATTCTGGAAAATTATATTTGCATTTTTAATTGTTCTCTATTATTTCTACATATTGTGTAATTCAGTCTCTTGGTTTTTAAAGATTTTTTTTACAAATTTAAAAATCTTATACTACATAGTAATTTTTTTCAGATGTAAGTTGAAAATTTTAAAGTTTTTAATTTTTTCCATTTTTAAAACATTTTTTACTGCATAATAATGTTTTTTTATTTATGTTTTCACCTTTTCGGCTTTTAAAAAAAATTGTAGTACGTATATTTTAGTGTTGCGTTTTAAAGGTTTTCCTTTTTTTCCATTTAAAAATATTTTGTATTACATAAGAGTTTTCTCTGTTTTGAAATATTTTACGTTTTCCAAAGACTTTTATCATCATCATCATCATCATCATCATCCTCAAGCAGCCATGGGCTACGGAGGTCCAACCAGACCGTGCAATTTAGTTCTCCAAGCAAGTCTATCCTGAGCTACATTTACTGCATCTGGCCACTGCACACCAATTCTAACAAGGTCTTGTTTGACATTGTCTGCCCACCGCATCCTAGGTCTCCCCTTCTTTCTGAGGCCTTTAGGCACACTGTTCATAACCCTATTCGCCAATCTATAATTATTCATACGGGCAACATGGCCAAACCAACGGAGTCTCTCTCTGCACAATATGCTGCTTAAAGGAGGTTGCAAACTCCTTTGCCTAATCTCATCATTAGTTACAAAGTTGAACCACCTAATGCCCAAGATACTGCGTAAGCATCTGGAATCAAAAGCATCAAGTTTCCTGTTATCTTGTTTACAAAGTGTCCAAGTTTCACTACCATAACTAACCCTAGAAAGAACCAAACTATTATACAGTCTAATTTTAGTCTTTAGGTGTATACGCCTGTTTCTCCACACTCTCCATAGGTTCTTAAAAGTCCCGGCAGCAATCCCTATTCGTCTGTTAATCTCATGCCGCACATCACCATTATCTGTTACATAGCTCCCAAGATAATTAAACTGTGACACCTGCTCAAGACTGCAACCATTCAGATTAACTGAATCACAGCCTGCCTGACCAATTTTCATCACTTTAGTTTTCTCTCTGTTTATAACCAAACCTACTCTACTACCAGTCTCATCAACAGCTCGAATGAAAGAGTTTATCTCATCAACATCATTTGCCAAAAGGGCTAAATCATCAGCATAATCTAAATCAGAAATTTTCGTATCTCCAGCCCATTTAAGGCCAAAATCTTTCCCTTGAAGTGAATTTCGCATAACATAATCAATAACCAAGCTAAAGAGAAAAGGAGACAAAATGCACCCTTGTCGAACACCAGAAGTAATGCTAAACCAATTGCTACAAGCCTTACCAACTCTCACACACGACTCAGTGTTATTATAGAGAGCTTTCATAATGTTAACTAACTTGTCTGGTATACCATATGATCTCACAATCAACCACAAATTATGACGATCAACAGAGTCGAAAGCCTTTTTGAAATCAACAAAGCTAGCAACCAAAGGTTTCTGAAACTCTAAACATTTCTCAAGAATCTGCCTAAGTGAAAATATCTGATCCACACATCCCCTACCACTTCTGAATCCACATTGCTCATCACGCAATTGACTGTCAACCAGATTCTTAATTCTATTAAGCACAATCATGGAAAGAACTTTACCTGGAACAGAGAGTAGGCTGATACCCCTATAGTTATCACAAGAACTGCGATCACCTTTTTTGAAAATAGGGATAACAATAGCTCTGGTAAAATCCTTAGGAACCATGCCTTTATCATAAAAGATATTCAGAATTTCAGTCATCCAAGTGGTAACTGAAACATTTCCAGCTCTAAGCATTTCCGTAGTAATTTCATCTACCCCTGGGGATTTATGAAGTTTAAGTTTAGAAACAGCCAAAATAACTTCAGATTGTGTTATAGGTCCAACATTAAAGCCACCAATGCATCTATCATCATTGCAAACAATGGGAGTAGAACTAACTACATTGTTTAGAACATCACTGAAATGCTCAGCCCACCTAGCCATGACAGAATCCTCCCCTTCTATAACCTTACCTTGTTTATCCTTCAATCCTTGTATGCCTGTCCGTTTTCTACCACACAAAACATTAACTATCTGGTACAGCTCTCTGCTGTTGTGCTGTCTAACTGCTTCCTCGGCTTTGTCAGCCAAACCATCAAGCCAAAGATTCTTATCAGCAGCTAACTGATCCTTTACAAGTTTATTAAGCTCTCTGTAATGCTTTCTATTAGGACTAGTAGGGTATTGATTAAGGGCATTCCTGCAGTTCTTTCTTTCCGAAATAAGCTCAAGTGCCTTATCACTCAGATAATTTTGGCTCTTCTGCTCCTTTTTTCCTAAAAGAGTACTGTTAGTGTCCAAAAAAGCCTGTTTAAAATGATCCCATTCTTCCTCAATTTCAGTAGTAAGCAAACCATGACTGTCATAATGACTAAGTAACCTATCATGGTAAGCTTTGGCTATAACTGGATCTTTCAGAGCTTCAGTATTAAAAGTAAATTTTTTAACCCTAGCACAACACTTTTAAGTTTAAGTTGCAACACACTTTTAACAAGGTAATGGTCAGATCCAATTTCAGCTCCCCTATATGCCCTGGTATTCCTAACAGAACTAGCCCATTTGCTGTTAATTAAGATGTAATCAATCATATTCTTATGCAGCCCATCAGGTGAAACCCATGTGTACTTATGTATGTCGCAGTGTTTGTAATATGTGTTAGTTATTCTGAATCCATTGAGTTTACTTACCTGTAGGAGACGTTGCCCATTGCCATTCCAGCTACCAATACCAAAAGGGCCTATTACTCCTCCCCAAAGGGCAGAGTCAGTACCAACTTTGGCATTGAAGTCACCAAGAACAAGGGTAATATCTCCTTTCTTGACAGAATTCAAAATATCCTGAAGTTGTTCATAAAACCTATCCTTCTGATCCTCATCGGCATCCTCAGTGGGGGCATAACAGCAGATAACATTCAAGTCTTTAACGCTTGTCTGAAATTTTGCTGTAAGAAACCTTTCATTAATGCACTCATATCCTAGAAGAGCATCGCTAGCGTGCCTGCTGAGAAGCAGACCCACGCCTTGGTGATGCTTATTGTCGTCCCTCCCTGAAAAGAGAAATTTAAGATTATTTTTAAGAATCTGACCTTTATCTGTCCATCTGGTCTCTTGCAAGCCGAGAATATCTAAATTATAACGGTGGAAAGAACTTTTTATACTACGCAATATTTTTTTCAATTTTATACGTTTTTAAAATTACGTAGGTTTGAAAACTTTTACTTCATTTTAAAATAAGTAATAATTTCATACCATGTTTTTTTATTTTAATTTTGCGTTTTAATATTTTGGACCATGAAACTATTTTTTAATTCTTCCCTATATACATTTTCAATTATTAAGTTTCGCATGACACGACGTCGCATGACACGAAGTTTCGCATGACGAGACACACTCTCTGAATATCTTAATAAAACGATACTTAATATTATAAAAAAAATTCCTTCGATACGCTATAATTATCACAATCTTAATTAATCTCCATTGATTTTAATGATTAACTCCTTAAGACGCTAGTGTTTTGCAAATGTGTGGATATTGTTTTTTCTTCACTGTCTCTCGTTCATCTGTGTTTTATCATATCTTATTGAGTTACACCCCTCGAGAAATAAATGTTTCATATCGGTAAACATTACTTTACACTACGAGTCGTACTTCTTGAATTTAAAAAAATCGTACTAAATAGTGTAAATAGTTTATTTCATTAGCAAAACTACAAGTCGAACACAGTTTATGCTCCTATTAAACACTATAAGAAATTTCTTTGGAGTAAAAACGTTTACATAATCGTGTCATACACACCGAAACCGGGATACGTCTTACTTATTGACAGACTACCTGACTTATCAATTCATTTACTCTGTAAAACATTGACTCATACCATACAAACACTCATTCATACCATATATATGAAAAGTTTTAATATTATATTTCATTAGTGGTTTATAATTTTACCTACATTTTTCAGTAAAAGTCTGAGAAAAAATGTTGGGTCTTCGACGAGAGTAAAAACTCGCTTGTGGAAGAAATTGAACAGCTATGTTGTAATAAAAATGAAAAGGCAACATGCATCAGTTTCACATTTCCTCACATTTTGCTAGCTTGATCAAAAAATCTAAGTAAATATTTAGACAATTTATAAGTTTGAAAATTATCATTAAGAATAAAAGAAATAAAAAAAAACTTTACTGGGTAGAAAATAGAAAAAAATATAAAAATATATATTGAAATTGTGCGTTAGTAAGTGGTTCAGTTTAGCACCGTAAGGTCAGCTCAGCATCAAATGAAATTATATTACATTAAATCTCTTTTATTTCTAAAACATAGTCTCAATATTTATCACATTTAAAATGCATTTTCTTAATTCCTTATAGAAAAAGTTGTCATTCCTTATTCCTTTGATGTACTCTGGTAAGCAGTTAAAAAACTTTGGCGCCAAATAAACATAATGTTTTTCAACAATAGTTTTGTTCGCTTTTAAATCAAGTAAGAAAAGGTTTTTTGACAGTCGAGTATTCTTTTCAAATATCCGTAAGGTTTGAACATTAAAATTCATCCTTATGTATTTCAGTACCTGAAATACTTGTAATTTCCCTATTTGTAAAATACCTAATTCATTGTATACATTTGCGACGCTTTCAAATTTTCTTAGTTTCATCATGCATCTAATTATGTGATTCTGCACATAGTGTAACGGTTTGATTGTTGTCAAATAGACTCCACCCCACGATAATAAACCATAGAGCAAATAAGATTTAATCCAAGAAAAGTAAATAATTTTCAATAAAGATAAATTTACGAATTTCCGGATATAATAAATTTTAGGTATAATGCAGTTAATCTTTTTAACAACATCAGATATTTGTATTTTCCAGGACATCTTTCTGTCAATAAAAGTACCCAAATATTTATAGCATTCAACGCCCTCAATTTTGTCACAATTGCAATTTTTTTCTGGCACAAAATTCAGAGTGGAAAATGATCCTGTCACGAAAAATATCAATCTTATTCTCTCTTCGTCTAATAAAAATATATTTCATCTTCTTTGTATTCAAAGAGTTTATTAAATTTTAGCCACGTTCTTATTTCTATCCAGTTGCTATTTATATTCTCTAAAATTTGCTTTTCCTCTCCAGAATATATTAGTGCAGCATCATCTGCAAATGAAATTATTTTACCATTCAAATCCAATGTGCAGAAGTCATTTATATAAAGTAAAAAAAAAGGTCCCAAAACAAAACCCTGAGGGACACCAACTTTTACATTTGTTTCTTCACTAATATATTTTTCAATTTTTACTTTTTGCTTCCTATTCATTAAATAGCACTTAATCCATGAAAGAAAATTTCCCCTAACACCACTGGTTTTTAACTTTTCTAATATGTCATGATTCACTGAATCAAAAGATTTTTTCAAATCCAAAAAACAAACAACTGTTTTAACATTTTGATTTAAATTTCTGTAAATTTGAATAGTCATTTCTAAAATCGCAGTTTTAGTATTCAAACCTTTTCGAAATCCAAATTGGTTTGGGGCAAATAAATTGTGCATATCCCAAAAGTTAACAATTTTATTTTTAACAATTTTTTCAAGAATCTTAGAAAGAGTTGATAGAAGCGAAATCGGTCTGTAATTTTCAATTGCCTTAGTATTACCATTTTTAAACACTGGAATAATTAAGGCAGTTTTTAAAATTTCAGGGAACACACCTTCTACAAAAGAAAAGTTTACAAGTTTACAAAATATAGTTCTAATTTCCGGAAAAATATTTTTAATAGTGGTAACTGTAATTTCGTCCAAACCAGGTGATTTTTCCCTCCTTTAGTTCCTTGATAGTAATCAAAAATTTCTTGCTCTGGTATATAAGGGAAAAAATAGAATTAGGCATTTTACATTTTAAATAACATATTATCTCTTCTATTTTGGTTTCATTATGTAGATTTTGTTTACATAATGAAGAAATTACCATAGTAAAATAATTGTTAAATTTATTAACAAATTCCTGCGGCTTTTCATCAAACCGAAGTAAATGAATTCTATCCGTGATAATTTGAGGAGAATTGCCCTTTACTTTTCTTCCGTCACATATTTCATTGATAGTTTACCAATTTTTTCTAGTATTATTTCCATTTTTTATAAAAATATTTTTATAATAATAATTTTTAGCTTTCCTAATAATATTAGTTAACATATTTTTATATCTTCTATAGTAGTCATTTTCATCCAATTTTTTGGATTTAGATCTTTTATATAAATTTATTTTAAAATTGATTGAATTAACAATAGCTTCTGCTATCCATGGGTTGAGTTTTTTAATTTTCTTTTTAGGGTACTTAATCTGCGCATCTTTAATTAATAGAGTTAATTCCCTTAGAAATCCTTCAATTGCTAAATTCTCATTTACCTGTCTCTCGACATGATCCCATGATTTTTCTGACAATAACTTTTTCAATTTAGTATATTGAATCTTAGTAAAATTTGTATAAAGCCTTTCTGTAGAACCATCTCTATAAAAACCTCACTTTATATTACTTCCAACAGAAAAATGATCTGAGATGTCAATTTTAACGATATATGTAGTTACAGTATCTAATCTAAAATTTCAAATGTAAAGATGATCTAGGCAGGTTTTACTACTTACCCTAGTAACAGAAGCATGACAGGAATAGAAACCATTTGAATTTATCATTTGTAAAAAAATTATTTTGTGTGGATCATCAGATAATAAATCCAAATTAAAATCTCCTCTCATTATCATACTATTTCGTTTAACACAGTTAAGCCATGTTGCTAATTCATTAATAAATTCTAATTTACTGAATTCATGCGCTCTATAGATTGCAACAAGGCCAAGTTCGTAATTTAATGCTTTTATATGCAATTCCACTAAGTTAGCAGTTTTAAAAATCAGAAAAAATCTGATTCATTCCCATCCTTCTTTAATGTAAACAATTACTCCTCCTGACCTTTTTTTCTCCCTACATTTATAGTATTCTTTATATCCATCTATTTTATATAAGGCTATTTCCTCTTCTCTTACCCAAATCTCAGTAAGTATTATAATTTCTGGTTTTAATTCAATTAAATTTAGGAATACCACAAAATGATCAAAATTTTTTCTCAGACTTCTTATATTTCCCTGTATAATATTTATTCCACAGCCCCAACAAAAATAATTTTTATTATAAACGTTTTTTTATCAATTTCAATAACATTGGAATAATAATTACATTTATCATATGCAATTCTTCAATTTCATCATCATCTGTAATACTCCGAACATCATCCGAACCAAAATCAGAAAGAGTATAACATCATTCTGCATGTCATACGACAAAAAAGTAGTCATTTTATATGCATTTCCCAATAATGAAAAATTACACTCATAGAAACTTAACTATTTCAGTTTATCCAGATCCTGAAAGTTCTTGATTCTAACCAAACCAGAACCTTCTTCTTTTCGCATAAAGATCTTAGAGTCTTTGACCCAAACGTACTTATAGTCCAATTCGCGCTGTTTTTCCTTTGCCTTAAATAATAGCTGTTTGTTTTCTTGTGTTAAGTGATCATTAATATAAATTCTTCCATCTTCGCATCGATTATCAATTTCTTTCGCGGTTAGTTCTTTTTTTTTTGTTTCCAGGCCCTAATCCAAAGATCTTTAGTCTTCCTTGATACAAATTGTACGATGATGGGTTTTATTTTTATTTGAAACTGGCACCCTTTGAGCAGCCTCCACATCCAGATGTTTTGTCTCAATTTTCAGTTTCTGAGCAAATTTTTCAACAATTTCCATAATGTTTTCCTGCCCTCTCTCAGGAAAACCAACCAATTCTATGTTCCTGTTTGTGCTATATTGCTGCATTTCATTTAATTTCCATTTCAATTCAAAAACCTCTCCTTCCAATACTGAAGTAGACTCTCCTAATTTTTTGGTCTGACACTGTACTTCAGAAATTTGCTTAGTAATTTCCTTCAGCATTTTTATGTGTTCAGCTTATTGGAACAAAAGGAAACAATTTTATTAAATTCCTCAATTTCTTGCTTAATCTCCTTGCGAAAAGTTTCATTCGTTGACTTAATTTCAGCTCTAAAAATGCGGATGAAATAATGCTGATGAAACATCGTTGTTTTGACGTTATTGGCCCCGGAATGGGGCGGGGGTGGCTCAGTCGGTAGCGCGCCAGGCCCGTAATCTGTAGTTCCCAGGTTCGAGTCCCAGCTGGGTCAGCGTTTGAATTTATCTCCGCAAAATTCCCCGCCCTGCCCACGATCAGTAGGGAACACCGATGGACTTGGAAAGGCCGCCGTCCGTCGGATGGGACGTTAAGCCGTGGCCCCGTGTGCGGCAGAGTCAACCTGTGCACTTTAAAGAACACGCTGGATGGCCTTGACGGGAGACTACCATCTGTCTTTCAACAGCTGTTCCAGTGGGTCCCCTCCCCCCAACCTTCTCTTCGGAGTCCATGTGATCTGGCCATTTAGCCTATGGGGTGCAAAAAAGTGCCGCTCAGAGGTAAAACAACCCAACTCAAAAGCCTCCTGGAGACACTGACTACAGCTGATGAGCTCCAACAAGAATAAAAGTTGTCAAGGACAGATTAATGGTGCTGGGATGCACTAATGCAACAGGCACACATAAATGTCAACTTACAGTAGGCAAGAGCTTGCTCTGTTTTAAAGAAGTGGAATTTTTACCAGTTCATTATTATTATAACAAAAAGGCCTGAATCACAAGGGAAATCTTTTTTGATTGGGTCACAAACATTTTGCACCAGTGAGCCGCTGCAAAAAAAGCCAGTGCTTACTGCAAGAAAGCGCGATTGGATGGCAACTGCAAAATTTTATTATTTCTTTACATTGTTGTGCTCATCCTCCAGCTGAATTGCTCATCAAAAACAATGTTTATGTCCTGTACTTTCCTCCGAATGTGACGTCATTAAGCCTTGTGACTAAGGCATTAGATCTATGAAGTGTAAATATAAAAACTCCTTCTTGCGGAGTCAACAGAGGCGTTGGTGTGGAAGGTTTCCAGAAGGAGTTTAACTTGAAGGATGTCGTTTATGCTAACGTTTGAAACTCAATGACCAAAGACACAATTGTGCATGTATGATAACAACCTCTGGTCTGGGATTATGCTTAGTGAAATGACAGAGAAACTGGTGATTTTGAGAATAACACGAGTGTGATATCCTATCACATGCAAAAGCGGTTCCTTCAGAGAGAGTTTGTAAGCTAGAATACGTTTGATATCGAAAAAGTTTTTAACGTCAATAATATGATTCTCGAATTATTCATTCAATGACTGACGGTGAAATAACTGAAATGATTTTAAATTAAGTGGATAGTAGAGATAGTCACGATGAAGATGAAATTGTTAAAACTGAAGTAAAAATGCGTATAAACGACACGGTAAAAAATGTGATGAACTCATTGGATGACTTGAGCAGGGTGAATTTATTACAGAACAAAAAATAACGTCAATGTAGAAGATAAAAGGAAGACTTGTAAGCAAAACACTTTGGTGACCCTACAGGAAATATTAAGAAAACCATTCAACACGATGTCTCTTCTTCATCCCTGGAGGATCTAGTTCTTGGTCCATCAACCACTTTCGATGTCCCTTCCCAAGATGGTAAAAAAATGCATTTACATTCTTTGTTTGTTGCATTTATATTCATGTTTTTATGTCAAATAAAATGGAATTTTTCTGAAAGTTGAATTTTTTCTCACTTCTCTTCAACTTCACCATCGTGTATTCCAAAATCCGAAACATTCTTGGTCCCAAGCATTTCGGATTAGGGATACTACTCAACCTTTACTAATAAAATGCAACTATTTACATTTTTCCATACTAGACAACAAATTGAAATTTTTTTTATAACATTGGTCAAATAGGATGTTTTTAACAATTTAAAAACAATTTATTAAATTGCAACTTAAAAACTCATTAATTAATTGCAAGATTACAGCGTAAAAATTAGGAACATCATAGTTATAGACCACTGAATATAAAGTAACAAATGAAATAATATTGAAACGCAAAATAAGAAAAAAAATGGTAAGGATATTTTATACTTGCAAGAAGTTCATTTTTGTTTGTTATGTGCTGAGGCATCTTCCTTTTGCAAGAACCAGCAGTAGTCACCCATCATTGCTGTATCCCACCTGCCTTGGTATCTCTCCTCCATGGTTCGGATATCCTGGTGAAATCTTTCCCCTTTCTCATCAATGACAGCTTCTACGTTCTTGGGAAAGAAGTCGAGATGCGAGTGCAAGAAATGGATCTTCAAAAGCATTCGGCAGCCAAGATTTTCAGAGTTTTTGAGAAGATCTTGAATGAACTGATGGTTGTTTTTCTCTTTGTGATTCCCCAGATAATCCTGGACTACAGTCGTGAAGGTTCTCCATGCAGCGCAGTCCTACATATTGTTTTTCTTCGAAGACAGTGTCATTCAGTAGCTTCCTAATCTGAGGACCAACAAAGATCCCTTCTTTGAGTTCGGCATCACTTGGTTTTGGAAATTTTTCTTTCAAGTGCAGAAACCCGTTACCATTTAGTACATAGTTTTTACAAACTTTTGCGTAAGTCCCAGTTTGATGTGTAGTGGTGGGAGCAGAACATCAGAGGGGTCAACTAGAGGCTTATACTTCACATTACTCTTTCCAGGAATAAAAACTTCTCTTTTGGGCCAGTCTTTCTTTTTTTAGTGTTCCTTTCTGGCCCTATTGTCCCACAAACACAGAAAACAGAAATATTTTGTGAAGTCTCCTTGAAGCCTGAGCAAGAGAGAGATGAGTTTTAGGTCACCACATATTGTCCACTTAAACTGGTCATATTTTATAGCAATGTGTATTTTTTCTATGCTTTCATAAGTTTCCTTCATTCCCACAGTGTGTCACTGGAATGGAAATTTTTTGGTTTCCTTTATGCAAAAGAGCAGCTTTTAATCTGAATTTTGACAATTTCTATAAAGATGCCATTCCTTAGGGTTGTGAGTTGTTCCAATTTCTTCCATCAGCCCTGAAATATCTGTGCAGAAATATACATCATCTTGCATCTCGTAATAAGCAGATAAAGCCAAATTACTCTTTTTGAGCATAGAATGCTGGTACCCTTGACTAGAAGATTCCACTCTTGAAGTCTTGAACCTAAAACCTCTGTTGTTTGGAAAATCGTAGGTCTCGAACAAGATCATTTAGTTCATTTTGCTGAATCTGATGAGGCTCTTCTAACTTTTTAGGGGTGTATGTAGGATCAGGATCTATATGTGCCTCAAAGTCTTCCTCTGATGAATGAGAATCTATCTCCTTCCAGTTGGTTGGAGATGTTGGTATAGGAAGATCTTCTCGATGAGGAACTGACCTTATAACTGAAGGCACATTTGGAGATTGTATTTTGCTTTTGTTCTTTTTTGAAAAGCCTGACACTTTAGTTAAACAAAAATAGCAATCATGCAAGTAACTTGTTGGCTCACGCCAAACCATTGGAACTGTAAAGGGCATGGATTTTCTCTTACCTTTCAACCATTCACTCAGACCAACCAGAGCACGAAATGCAACACACATGTGGAGCCCATGTTTTATCCTGATCTCCAATATGACATCCAAAATACAAGTTATACGTTTTCTTCACAATCTTTGTTAAAGAACAAACTCTGGGATTTTAAAATATAATTTCCACACACATAACAAAACATATCTGGCACATTAACACACCCGCAACTCTGCTTTTGTGCCATTTAAACGCCAAAATTCACTCTTCAGCATACAGCATATGTTCCTCTTACAATGAAAACAACAAGAATGGCGGTCTGAGGTTAGCTTACTGTTACATGTTTTCTCCCACTTGGCAATCAGTGTGCCAGACACAAAAAGTAAAATATCTAGTATCCTCCCAGTTGCCTGGAGGTGTTGGTATAGAAAGATCTTAATAGGAGTCAAAATGACCAATAACATAAAAACGTGATGTTTAAAGGAAAAAAAAAAGTTGTCGGTAGTGGTTGAATGTTATATTCAGTTTTTATGCTCAGTGAATTAGTATTAAGTTAATCTTAAGAAAGTTCTTTAAGAGACTTGAAGATTAAACCGAAGAGGTAATATGATAGTCGAGCAAGTAGGGCTGGCCTAAAATTCTCTGTGGAAGAATTAATCGTTTCATTCGTGTTCATCTTAATATGCAAAAAGAATTGGTAAGGTTAATCTAGGTAATTTACAGTTTATTCGCAAAGATGATTGTGTCACTTATTTAATGTTGTAACAAGTTTTCCTTTATGCTTTGAGTGGAAACTGTAAGAATTGTAAATACGAGTATTTGAAATATTGGTGGATCATATGAAATATTCTTTTGGAGGTTTTTTTATTTATATTTATACTCTTGTAATAAATTAGTTCATTTATGAATTTTTGTTGCTAAACAATTTTTTGAACTCACTCTCAAGATTTCCTATTAAAAATTCATTACATTATCCATGAAAAATTTAAAATTTTGGTAGTACAGTGAGATTGTCAAGTTGTTTTCATTAACAGCAATGATTTGCCCGCTTATACCCAGGGGTGGCGTAAAATGTAACTCTTCTAAGAGATAATGAAAAATTATTTTTGTTTTATAGGTAATAATGAAATATTAGCACGCGCGTAGCGGTGGAAAAATCTAGAAAATGTCAAATCTTTAAATGAATATTGCAAACGATCTGTTTATGATAGAAATTTGAAATTTTGATGGTTGAATGTGTGAAGCTCATGAGGTTTGCACTGGAATAAATGAGTTGGCCCTTTTCCTTCAGGGAGGCAGGAAAACAACCTCTTTTGATATAGGGGATAATTGTTTCATTTTAAAAATAAATCAAAAAATTTTGGGTTGGTTAGGTGCTGTTGAAATATTACAATTCGAAATTTCCGAATCTCTCAAAAGTTATAATTGCGTCCTCTAACGATGGAAAAATTTAAAAATTGCAAAATTTAAACGAATTTTGCAAACGATGCATTTATGCCAGATATTCAAATTTTTTGTAGTGGAATGCGAACGTCATGGAGTTTGCATTTGCACCAGTGAATTGGGCCCATAACTCCAGGGTTGGTGGGAAAATGCAACTGTTTTGTTTTTAAGAGATAATTGAAAAAAATTATATGGATTGCTACTAATTAAATATAATTCGCATTTTTCAAATACTTATGTAGTTTTTATATCGTTAAATAAAACTATAAAAATAAATAAATATCCCCTCAAGTGGCTGCTTGTCACATAGGTCTCATAGGAGCCTGTCAGTTTATACACCATATTAGAAGGTCTGTGAGGATGGTAAGACCTCAGCAGAAAAAATACACGAACATCCATCCCTTATCTGAGGCTCGAACCCAGGTCCCTTAGATCAGTAGCCAAGCGCGCTAACCATTCGACCACTCGTTAGAGATAACTAAATATGAAAACTTTTAACGAATGTTGTACTGATGTGTTTAAAGTAGAAATCTGAAATTTTCGTGGTAGAGTGTCAAGAGATATTCCACTAACACCAACAATATGGCTCCTTTTCTCAGAGGGCCAGCTGGGCCAGCGTTGAGATTTATATCCGCAAAATTCCCCGCCCTGCCCACGGTCAGTAGGGGACACCGATGGGCTTGGAAAGACCACCGTCCGTCGAATGGGACGTTAAGTCGTGGCCCCGTGTGCGGGAGAGCCATACCCTGTGCACGTTAAAAACACTCTGAATGGCCTTGACGGGAGGCTACCATATGTCTCCCAACAGCTGTTCCAGTGGGTCCCCTCCCCCAACCTTCTCTGAGCCTTCGGGGTCCTTGTGACCTGGCCATTTAGCCCATGGTGTGCAAAAAGTTGCCGCTTAGAGGTAAAATAACCCAACTTTTTCAGACGGGTGTGAGGAAAGCAATTTTTTAAATTTAAGGAAATAAAAGACAAATATTTTTTATGTTGTATAAGTACTAATAAAATACTTCTATTTTCATTTTCTCCATCATCCATTTTAAGGAGTAAATAGGTAGGAAAACATAAAAATTCTTTCTCTTTGAAAACGAGATTCCCATATTTGCCAGAGGCGCTGTGTGTTCATGTAATTTGTATTTTTATCAAAATATCTGAGTTGCTTTAGGTCTCATTCTGTGGCAGGTTTAAGATCAGGTAAAAGAAATCAAACCTGACCTTTCAGACAACAGTTAAGGCCAAAAGGTAACTTCCGCATCTTCTTGTCATACTGATACAAAAAGTGTTTGTAAATAATTTAATTATTAAATTTAATTTTCAGAGCAGTATATATATTAATCCACATTTTAATTTTGCCTTTTGGAGAATCTTACAAACATATGTATTGACAAGAAATATTCTGGAAGAGGGGAGCAGTTTTTTTTATGGTTCAGCAAGAAAAATCGTAGCAACATTTGTTATGATAGATTCAGTTGCTGGTTTTCACCTCCTTCGGTCACTTAGACCCTTATATCACCTCTTACGTGACACCAGATCTAAAATTTGTTAACATTTCTGAGGTCTACAACTAGAAATGCGCCTGTGCACTAATTCTCAACTTTCGAGCACCAGTATATCGAAATCTGACCTTTGACCTCGAAAAATTCGCCTGATCACAAATTTTATATTTCTGAGATCAATAATGACCTGAAATATCCCTCAGCATCAATTTTTAGCTCTCTAACACTGGTAGATCGAAATTAGATTTTTAACCTGGAAGGGCCTACCGGATGTAAAATTACATAATGATTCTAAGTTATGCTTTCAAATTTACAACACGAAACATCTCTAGGCATTAATTTTCACGTTTCTTGCACTTGTAGATCAAAGTTTGGCCTTAAGGGACACTTCGGATGCCAAATTTTTGATTATTCCCTAGATCTAAGACCTGGATTACTGGAGAGGCGCAAATTTTCAGAACTTTATCACTTCCGCTTTATAGTTAGAATTAGCGTCGCTCTTTCTCTAATTCACAATCATCTTATCTACATGATATAACATGTTATGATCGACCCGTGATGGGGAACTGTTTTGAAAAAATACAAGCGAAAACAAGCAGGAACTCACTTTTGAAATAGTGTCATTGAATCGTTATCTTCAGTTATCTTTCCATAAAAAAAAGTTAAGAGCTAGGGAGCTTCAAATTTGTTTTGAAATTAAAACTGAGTAAAACCGATCATATTTCGTAATTTTTATTACAAAATATATTAATGTTTCATAAAATTTATTTTTCAGTTTTAGCCGTTTAATAAAGTGGTTCCGAACACGAACACGAAATTTATAAATTTCTTAAACTTTGCTATAATCCATAAGCATTCGTGCAATACCATTCAGCTTTACAATCTAACAGTATGAACGACGACAAAACATTGCATCCAAGTTTTGAGATGGCTAACTTCTACCTAAACAAAGCCTTTACATTTTTCTAACTTTTAGCGCTCTCTATCGGTGGAAATTAAAATTACTGTGAGATTCAGAGCAAGCGAATCCTGGTGTTTTTATTAGCACGCTTTAAACCGAAAATGAATTTTTCCCTTATTTCTTAAAAGAGAAACGTGGACTGGGCAGACTACAAAGTGAAAAACCAAAGTTCGGTTTTTGAAAGCGAGCTCAAGAGACTCCAGTTCATTTCTAGAAATCTCCAGATGACATGATTAGCAAACGCTTCAATCTTTAGAGACGATCTCTTTGTTTCTTACGAACGATAAAGGAAATCTGCGAGTGGCGAACTGATACACCTCCCCAAGTTTGAATTGTGCAGTTTGAAGCCCCTGCACTTCGCACCTTAATCTGGTTGTGACTCTCTTATGACTATTATATGACCCAATTACAGTACAAAGTAAACTTGATGGTTCAATAAGATATAGTAACTCGAAAATATCGAAACCTAGGTTGAGTTGAAAAAGGGTTTTTTGTTTGAATCGAATATTTGATAAAGATAGCCGATAGTTTTAAGGCGTATGCAACAATCGTAAGGGAACGAACTATTTATGCCGATGCAAATCGTTTTGATCTATCTCTGTCGGTTCAGGAGCTAATAACTAATTTCGTTTCATTATGGCTGAAGTAAGTTGCTCACTGGATTGCATCAGCCATTGCTATTTTTCTTTCCTAAAATGGAGATCGAGTTTGTCTTCAAACCTCAGAGTTATATGTTGTTGTTTTTTTGAAAAAAAAAATCGATGTACAGTCGCTCAAAAAGTATCCGAACGTTATGGTTGATTACAGAATTGAGGAAAAATATCTGACAACGAGTTTTTTAGAAATAAGTGATCTGGCAACCTTCGTGTACTGTATACGAAGGTTGCCAGACCACAAATTTCAAAACAAATCTTTGTCAGATATTTTTTTTGAATTCTGTAATCAACCATAGCGTTCGGATACTTTTTTGAGCGACTGTACGATGCGACCGTTTTAGCTAATTGCGGGACAACCCACGAGAACTGACAAAGGTTTTTTTTCTGCTCCTACCACTAAAACTGCCCCCGGAGTACAGTTTGTATATATAGATACAGTACAGGTAGATACATCTTATTTTGCGGACCTAGAGAATTTATTAAAATGCGAGGCAGTTCCAAAGTGGCATGTTGTCATTTAACAGACTTTCAGCCGATTGTCTTCCCATGTCATCGGAAGTGGTGGATTTAGGGTTTTCCTGCACGTAAACTAACAAGACACAAGCTGCGGAAGTTGTCAGAATATAAAGTTTATTAGCCCTTTCTTTCGAGTAGAAATTGCCTATATTAAGGGGCACCTTTATCAAGTTTTGTCTTACCGTGATGTAGACGGCGCGTCCCATAATAATAATGATGAGAATAATAACATATTACTCGTTCCACCTTCACATCGCAGTCAGTTCTTCCGGCTTCTCTGATTGGCCAACTGCGTTGTCTGTCGATGACCCAACCTGCCGCTCTTGAATCCAAATTCGCAGTTGTATATTCTTCATAACTTCGGTTGCCATTTACACTCGAAATATTTTATCATTTGCTAAATCTCCAGTAGCTATCCCGTAGCCGAGTGGTTAGCTCGCTTGGCTACTGATCTACGGGACCTGGGTTCGAGCCCCGGGTAAGGCATGGATGTTCGTGTTGTTTTTCTGCTGAGGTCCTGCCATCCTCTCAGACCTTCTACTCTAGCAATATAAACTGACAGGCTCCTGTCAGATCTCTGTGGCAAGCAGCTCCTTGAGGGGGTATTTATTATTTTTTTATTGAATTCTCCAGTGGTACGCTAAAACAAGTCCCAAGTATGCTGCACTTGGGTTTACACCAGTTTTGTTGTAAAAACTATTAAAATGGTGAAAACAAAGGGTGGTGAAAGTTGAAAGGCATTATTGCAATCACAAAAAGGTTTCGGGTGTTTTAAGGAATTTTCTTCAAAATTTGAATTTGTTTAATATGATGGAAAGTGATTAAGATTTCAACACTTTATACATAAATTGCTTTCATGATCTTGTACACAGTAGATATTATCTAAAAAATTAATAAAAAAGGGATAAAAGGATAAACACCCATGGAGGACAGATGAGTGATTTCTTTTATATATATAAAAAAGAAAAGCTATATCTTCAGTTTAGAAAATATCCTGGCAATATCCAAATTGAATTAAATTATAGAAATTATTGTAAGTTTATGGGGAAAAAAGGATTAAACAGGTTAAAAAATAGCTTTTACACCCGTAGATATTATAATTATGGTACTAACAGTAGGAGGCAATGGAATTTCATTAATGATATTCTTGGTTTGAAACAAAAGAAGAACGTTGCTGAGCATGCTAATTATGCAGTTTTATCTAATGAACTCTATTTTCATTGCAGATGAATCTGATTCATATTTTAATATGAATGATACTTGTATAGATCAAATAACTGTCATATGCTCTCAAAACTCTATTTTGGAGATGCTACTGACAGTTAAATTACTAAAGTGATAAATAAGTTAAAAAATAAAACTACATTTTGATGGGATAACTATTGAAACGTTGAAAATATTTTTGTAGGTGTAATGTTTATATTTTAACGTATTTGGTAAATATTTCTATGAAAAAAGAACCATTTCTTGAAAAATGAATCATTCATCTTTGATGCTTTGAAATATGTTTATTTTTCCAATATGTAAATATTGGGATAAAAATTTAGTAAATATTAACAGATCAAAATTTATGAATGGAAGGGAAGGGCTGCCAGATTCGTGTGCCCTACTGACCTGGAAAAACTTTGGCTACGTTTCTTTTTTTTCTACCCTGCTGAGGAGTGGTCAACCACACAGAATCCTGGTGCTGACCATATAAACCCACTGGACTGGAGTGAATTATGGCTCTGAGCTTGATTATGGATCCTGAATTTGCTGCACTGGTGGGCTTCTGGGAGAGCGAAAATCTTCCGTTGTGTTTTCTGTTTGTTTGTGAGTTGACAGCCCCAAGTGAATAGATTCACAAGAAAATGTTTATCAGCTGGTGGATAATCCTGAGCAGAGGTCATCGCAGGCACCTGAATTCTTGGCTTCTACTGGCATCGTCAAATTATACATTGGAGGAAGTCTTCCAGTGTAGGTGGCTTCAGCCTTTAGTGATGGGGGAACGGCCCCATGTCTGCGATTAGGGGGTTGTTTGATATTGTCAGCATTATCTCTCTCAATAAACATAGTTTGTTTAAACATCCCACTAACCATTTTCGCTCCATAGGTAGTTGTAATGTGAGGACTCTGCACAGAACTTTTTCTCTTGATGTCCTCACACAAGAATTCCACCGTTATAATTTAGATATTCTCGGCTTGCAAGAGACCAGATGGACAGATAAAGGTCAGATTCTTAAAAATAATCTTAAATTTTTCTTTTCAGGGAGGGACGAAAATAAACATCACCAAGGCGTGGGTCTGCTTCTCAGCAGACAAGCTAGTGATACTCTTCTAGGATATGAGTGCATTAATGAAAGGTTTCTTACAGCAAAATTTTAGACAAGCGTTAAAGACTTGAATGTTATATGCTGTTATGCCCCCACTGAGGATGCCGATCAGGATAAGAAGTATAGGTTTTATGGAAAACTTCAGGATATTTTGAATTCTGTCAAGAAAGGAGATATTATCCTTGTTCTAGGTGACTTCAATGACAAAGTTGGTACTGACTCTGACCTTTGGGGAGGAGTGATAGGCCCTTTTGTTATTGGTAGCTGCAATGGCAATGGGCAACGTCTCCTACAGGTAAGTAAACTCATTGGTTTCAGAATAACTAACACTTATTAAACACCGCGACATACATAAGTACACACGGGTTTCACCTGATGGGCTGCATAAGAATATGATTGATTATTTATTAATTAACAGCAAATGGGCTAGTTCTGTTAGGAATACCAGGTCATAGAGGGGAGCCGAAATTGGATCTGACCATTACCTCGTTAAAAGTGTCTTGAAACGTAAACTTAAAAAGAGTTGTGCTAGGGTTAAAAAATTTACTTTTAATGCTGAAGCTCTGAAAGACCCAGTTATAGCCAAAGCCTACCACGATAGGTTACTTAGTCTTTATGACAGTCATGGTATGCCTACTACTGAAGTTGAGGATGAATGGGTTTATTTTAAACAGGCTTTTTTGGACACTAACAGTACTCTTTTAGTAAAAAATTAGCAGAACGGACAGAATTATCTGTGTGATAAGGCACTTGAGCTTATTTCGGAAAAAAGAACTGGCAGGAATGTCCTTAATCAATACCCTACTAGTCCTAATAGAAAGCATTACAGAGAACGTAATAAACTTGTAAAAGATCAGTTAGCTGCTGATAAGAATCTTTGGCTTGATGGTTTGGCTGACAAAGCTGAGGAAGCAGTTAGACAGCACAACGGCAGAGAGTTGTACCAGATAGTTAGTTTTGTGTGGTAGAAAACGGACAGGTATACAGGGATTGAAGGATAAACAAGGTAAAGTTATAGAAGGTGAGGATTCTGTCACGACTAAGTGGGCTGAGCATTTCAGTGATGTTCTAAACCATGTGGTTAATGTTGGCCCTATAATGCAATCTGAAGTTATTTTGGCTATTTCTGAACTTAAACTTCATAAATCCCTACGGATAGATGAAATTACTACGGAAATGCTTAGAGCTGGGAATGTTTCTGTTTCCACTTGGATGACTCAAATTTTGAATATCTTTTATGATAAAGTCATGTTCTCTAAAGATTTTGCCAGAGCTATTATTATCCCTGTTTTCAAAAAAGGTGATCACAGTTCTTGTGATAACTATAGGAGTATCAGCCTACTCTATATTCCAGGGAAAGTTTTTCCATGATTGTGCTTAGTAGAATTAAGAATCTGGTTGACAGTCAATTGCGTCATGAGCAATGTGGATTCAGAAGTGGTAGGGGATGTGCAGATCGTATATTTCCATTTAGGCAGAACCTTGAGAAACATTTAGAGTTTCGGAAACCTTTGGTTGCTAGCTTTGTTGATTTCAAAAAGGCTTTCGACTCTGTTGATCGTCGTAATTTGTGGTTGATTGTGAAATCATATGGTATACCTGACAAGTTAGTTAATGAAAGCTCTCTATAATAACACTGAGTCATGTGTGAGAGTTGGTAAGTCTTGTAGCAGTTGGGTTAGCATTACTTCTGGTGTTCGACAAGGATGCGTTTTGTCGCCTTTTCTCTTTAGTTTGGTTATTGATTATGTTATACGAAATTCACTTCAAGGGAAAGATTTTGGCCTTAAATGAACTGGAGATACTAAAATTTCTGATTTAGATTGTGCTGATGATTTAGCCCTTTTGGCAGATGATGTTGATGAGATGAACTCTTTCATTCGAACTGTTGATGAGACTGGTAGTAGAGTAGGTTTGATTATAAACAGAGAGAAAACTAAAGTGATGAAAATTGGTCAGGCAGGCTGTGATTCAGTTAATCTGAATGGTTGCAGTCTTGAGCAGGTGTCACAGTTTAATTATCTTGGAAGCTATGTAACAGATACTGGTGATGTGGGGCATGAGATTAACAGACGAATAGGGATTGCTGCCGTGACTTTTAAGAAGCTGTGGAGAGTGTGGAGAAATAGGCGTATACACCTAAAGACTAAAATTAGGCTGTATAATAGTTTGGTTCTTTCTGGGGTTTGTTATGGTAGCGAAACGTGGACACTTTGTAAACATGATAACAGGAAATTAGATGCTTTGGATTCTAGATGCTTACGCAGTATCTTGGGCATTAGGTGATTCAACTTTGTAACTAATGATGAGGTTAGGCAAAGGAGTCGGCAACCTCCTTTAAGCAGCATATTGTGCAGAGAGACACTGTTGGTTTGGCCATGTTGCCCGTATGGACAATTATAGATTGGTGAATAGGGTTATGAACAGTGTTTCCTGAAGACCTCAGAAATAGGGGGAGACCTAGGATGCGGTAGGCAGAAAATGTCAAACAGGACCTTGTTAGAATTGGTGTGCAGTGGCCGGATGCATCAGATGTAGCTCAGGACAGACTTTCTTGGAGAACTAAATTGTACGGTCTGGTTGGACCTGCGAAGCCCATGGTTGCTTGAGGATGATGATGATGATTGTTTTCAAAAGTTATTAAGAAAACTGTGAAATCTAGAATTATCATCCTCCCCCAATTATTTTTAGCTTTATTTAGATAAAGTTGAAGCGCAGAACAGGCCATATTAGATGTTATTAAAAAGATAATAGTAAAAATTAAAATTAATAATAGTTTTCTTGTCATAAAAACATTCGATACAGTAAATCATAAAGTTCTTTTGAATATAGTTTATATAAGTGGTATGAGAGGTATTTCTTTTCGTTTTGCTTAAGTCTTTCTTGGTGGTAAATGGTACATAGGTAGTTACTGGAAGGAGAGCTATGCACCAATCACCTGTGATGATGCATAGAATCGGCCAGGCCTAGCACCTAATGTCCGACTCCACCTTATCCTGGTGCAGACGGTTAGTACCTTTCAAAAGAGATACTCTCTTGTGGAAGTGAACGGAAGGAGAGGGCTGCCAGATTAGTGTGGCCTACTAATCTAAACAACTACGGCTACTTTTTTTTTCTACCCTGCTGAGGAGTGGTCAACCACACAGGGTCCTGGTGCTGACCATATAAACCCACTGGACTGGACAGAATTAAGCCCCCGAGCTTGATGATAGACCCTATATTTGCTGCACTAGTGGGCCTCTGTGGAGGGAAAATCTTCCGCTGTGTTTTCTGTTTCTTTGTGGGCTAACAATTCCAAGTGAATCGATTCACAGGATATGTTTATCAGCTGGTGGATAATCCTGAGGAGAGGTCATTGCAGGCACCTGAATTCTTTGCTTCTATTGGCAACCTCAAATTCTACATTGGAGGAAGTCTTCCAGTGTAGGTGGCTTCAGCCTTTAGTGATGGGGGAACGGCCGCATGTCTGCGATTAGGGGGTTGTTTGATATTGTCAGCATTATCTCTCTCAATAAACATAGTTTGTTTAAACATCCCACTAACCATTTTTTCTCCATAGGTAGCTGGAATGAAGAGGACTCTGCTCAGAAATTATTCTCTTGATGTCCTCACAGAAGAATTCCACCGTTATAATTTAGATATTCTCGGCTTGCAAGAGACCAGATGGACAGATAAAGGTCAGATTCCTATATTTCTCTGTTCAAGGAGGGAAGAAAATAAATATCACCAAGGCGTGGGTCTGCCTCTCACCAGACAAGCTACTGTTTCTCTTCTAGGATATGAATGCATTAATGAAAGGTTTCCTATAACAAAATTTCAGAGAAGCGTTAAAAACTTGAATGCTAAATTTCAGACAAGCGTTAAAAACTAGAGATGCTGTTATGCCCCCACTGAAGATGCCGATGAGGATGAGAAGGATAGGTTTTACGGACAACTTCAGGATATTTTGAATTCTGTTAGGAAAGGAGATATTACCCTTGTTCTAGGTGACTTCAATGCCAAAGCTGGTACTGACTCTTACCTTTGGGGAGGAGTGATAGGCCCTTTTGGTATTGGTAGCTGCAATGGCAACGGTCAACGTCTCCAACAAGTAAGTAAACTGATTGGTTTCAGAATAACTAACACTTATTACAAACACCGCGACATACATAAGTACACATGGGTTTCACCTGATGGTCTGCATAAGAATATGGTTGATTACATATTAATTAACAGCAAATGGGCTAGTTCTGTTAGGAATACCAGGTCATAGAGGGGAGCTGAAATTGGATCTGACCATTACCTCGTTAAAAGTGTCTTGAAACGTAAACTTAAAAAGTGTGCTAGAATTAATAATTTTACCTTTAATTCTGAAGCTCCGAAAGACCCAGTTATAGCAAAAGCTTACCATGATAGGTTGCTTAGTCATTATGACAGTCATGGTTTGCTTACCACTGAAGTTGAGGAAGAATGGGATCATTTTAAACAGGCTTTTTCGGAAACTAACTACTCTTTTAGGAAAAAAGGAGTAGAGGAGGCAGCATTTTTTGTGAGGTAAGGCCCTTGAGCTTATTTCATAATTAATGAACTGAAGGAATGTCCTTAATCAGTACCCTACTAGTCCTAATAGAAAGCATTACAGAGAGCTTAATAAACGTTTAAAGGATCAGTTAGCTGCTGATAAGAATCTTTGGCTTGATGGCTTGGCTGACAATGCCGACGAAGCAGACAGCACAACAGCACAGAGCTATACCAGATAGTTAATGTTTCGTGTGGTAGAAAACGGACAGGTATACAGGGATTGAAGGATAAACAACGTAAGGTTATAGAAGGGTAGAATTCTCTCATGGCTTGGTGGCTGAGCATTTTTGTGATGTTCTAAGCAATGTGGTTAATACTATTCCCATTGTTTGCAATGATGATAGATACATTGGAGGCTTTAATGTTGGCTCTATAACACAATCTGAAGTTATTTTCGCTATTTCGAAACTTAAAGTTCATAAATTCCCAGGGGTAGATGAAATTACTACAGAAATACTTAGAGCAGGGAATGTTTCGGTTACCACTTGGATGACTGAAATTTTGAATATCTTTTATGATAAAGGCATGGTTCCTAACAATTTTACCAGAGCTATTATTATCCCTATTTTCAAAAAAGGTGATTGCAGTTCTTGTGATAACTATAGGGGTATCAGCCTACTCTCTGTTCCAGGTAAAGTTCTTTCCTTGATTGTGCTTAATAGAATAAAGAATCTGGTTGACAGTCAATTGCGTGATGAGCAATGTGCATTCAGAAGTGGTAGGGGATGTGTAGATCATATATTTTCATTTAGGCTGATCCTTGAGAAACATTTAGAGTTTCAGAAACCTTTGGTTGCTAGCTTTGTTGATTTCAAATAGGCTTTTGATTCTGTTGATCGTCATAATTTGTGGTTGATTGTGAGATCATATGGTATACCAGACAAGTTAGTTAATATAATGAAAGCTCTCTGTAATAACACTGAGTCGTGTGTGAGAGTTGGTAAGGCTTGTAGCAATTGGTTTAGCATTACTTCTGGTGTTCGACAAGGGTGCGTTTTGTCTCCTTTTCTCTGTTTAATTTGGTTATTGATTATGTTATGCGAAATTCACTTCAAGGGAAAGATTTTGGCCTTAAATGGGCTGGAGATACGAAAATTTCTGACTTAGATTATTCTGATGATATAGCCCTTTTGGCATGTATTTAGAGTGGTTCCATTGGGTACCATACACCACAAAAGGAAGTTATTTGACTCAACTATCGCTAAAGACACTGCTGCATTATAGATTGGTGAATAGGGTTATGAATAGTGTGCTTAAAGGCATGCAGAAAGAAAGGGAACACCTAGGATGCGGTGGGTAAACAAACCACTTTTGCTTGGATGATGTTCATGAGATGGAACTCTTTCATTAGAGCTGTTGATGAAACTGTTAGTAGAGTAGGTTTGGTTGTAAACAGAGAGAAAACTAAAGTGATGAAAATTGGTCAGGCAGGCTGTGATTCAGTTAATCTGAATGGTTGCAGTCTTGAGCAGGTGTCACAGTTTAATTATCTGGAAGCTATGTAACAGATACTGGTGATTGCGGCATGAGATTGACAGACGAATAGGGATTGCTGCCGGGACTTTTAAGAATCTATGGAAAGTGTGGAGAAATAGGCGTATACACCTAAAGACTAAAATTAGACTGTATAATAGTTTGGTTCTTTCTAGGGTTAGTTATGATAGTGAAACTTTTACACTTTGTAAACATGATAACAGGAAACTAGATGCTTTTGATTCTAGATGCCTAAGCAGTATCTTGGGCCTTAGGTAGTTCAACTTTATAAATAATGATGATGTTAGGCAAAGGAGTTTGCAACCTCCTTTAAGCAGCATATTGTGCAGAGAGAGACTCCATTGGTTTGGCCATGTTGCCCGTATGGGTAATTATAGATTGGCGAATAGGGTTATGAACAGTGTGCTTAAAGGCATGCAGAAAGAAGGGGAGTCTTAGGATGCGGTGGGTAAACAATGTCAAACAGGACCTTGTTAGAATTGGTGTGCAGTGGCCGGATTCAGCAGATGTTGTTCAGGACAGACTTGCTTGGAGAACTAAATTGCACGGTCTGGTTGGACCTCCGTAGCCCATGGCTGCTTGATGATGATGATGATGATTGATTTGGGCAATGCTAAATCGCAGTGTCTTTAGCGATAGTTGAGTCAAATAACTTCCTTTTGTGGTGTATGGTACCCAATGGAACCACTCGAGAGTTAAGATTATGTCAGAAAAAAGGTATGAAACTAAGTGAGATGCTAAAACCATTATCGATGACGCGGTGGAATCGAACTCGCAGCACTCTAAATACATGCCAAAACGTCCTAACCATTAAACCACGCATCAGATGCTAAAAAGTTCCAGAATAAGACTTATAAATCTTTCACTGAGATGTGGCGGACCTTGCGACATCTATATTTCAAGAGAGGCAACTTTTCGAATTGTCGCTATCGCAACAATTAACCCCAAAAATTGCAAAGTTACTTCTCCTGAAGTATAGATGGCGCAATGTCCGCCACATCTCAGTGAAAGATTTATAGGTCTTATGCTGGAGGGTTTTGCGTCTGCTGCGTAGTTTAATGGTTAGAACGCTCTGGCATGTATCTAGAGAGTTGCGGGTTCGATTCCACCACGTCAGCGATAATTTTTTCAGATGTTTTAACTCTTGTTGAAGTCTATTTCTACAGGTAATAAGTTTATTAACTATGGATAGGTGAGGTGGTGCAACTAACTTTTCTATCCTGAAAAGTTAACGAAAGAGTTTTCTTCGTAGAGTGAATCCAGCAACGTACACAAGGAAGAATGGAAATAGTTGATTTCCTATCTATGGTAGGGTGCAGCGAAAAAAAAAATCTTTTTTTTCCTGATTGTGGGGAAAAGTTGCTATTTTAGCTCCTAAAGAAGTATGCAGTTATTTTTTATTTAGAAACTTTTGGTTGTACCCGACAAAAATTTCGGCATTAGTACATTGCCAGAAAAGTTAGTATTTTTCGTGTTCTTAATGGAAATGTTTGTTTTGTCTAAGACACAGAATATATCGTGAAAGGTATTCTTAGCTTTTACAGGTCTGATAAAGATTGGAAAAGTTACCTCTCCTGAAGTAATGATTTGGGGCAATGCTAAATCGCAGTGCCTTTTTTCTTCTGTTAGCTCTGTGGCCACTGCCTTAGAGCTAACAGAAGTAAGAATCGGCATACACTCTTTTTCATTAGCCCTAGCCACCGTGCAGTAATTTCTGGTTTGGGTCAGTTTCCGTGAAAACAAATCGGAAACTGGTTTTCATGTTTAGCATTGGTAGCAGTTTACGATCATGTCAGTGGAGGTTGTTGCCAGATATCACAGCAGAAAGGAAAGCGAGGGAGGAATTCACGAAATCACACATCCACTTGTGTAGAAGTTTTGAATTTGACAGTGAAAGAGTATATTTTTTTCTTTATCATTTCTAAAATATCCTCTAAACACAAGATACAGCAGACGACCAAAAGGCAAGAGATGAGTGTATAGATGTATGCACATAGGTAAATAGTAAAATAAACTGGAGCACAATTATGACATACCCATTCAACCATAGAAAATGTGCATTTAGGCTGATTTTTTTCAACTCGATAGAAGAGTGAATGGAACATTCCTTCTAACACCATCGCTTTCGGTACCAGGTTGAAAGGAGAAAAATCTTCATCCGGAAGATCACTGACAAAACGGTCATGTTAACGGTTCGCATTCACTGGTAATCTGCAAAGCTGTGATTTGTTGCATGGTACGATTGGGTCAGCTGGCAATGGGTTTCCCAATAAGGGGATGATGAGAGATTCACATTCTGCTTTCCAAAATGGTGGTCCAGCTGTCGTTGTGGACGACAACCAGACTGTCGTTGTCTTGAGGAGTTGCAAGATGGCGAGGGCGCCGTGTTGGTTTGTAATATTTGTAGAGGAATCTGAAGTTGTTATTCGAAAGATTAAAAATTCTGAAAAAAAAAATGGCTATTTTCAGGGGTTCTGCACATGTCCAGAAATCAATAATTTGTAATAATCATAAAATCAAGTAATAATTTGTAATTAATAAAATCAATAATATGTGATAATTGTCATGGCCAAACGCTTCCGACGCGAGTCTCAGTTGATAGACCACTGATTCTCGAAGAGATGGATGCTGTCTCCTTTCCAGCTGCAATAGTATGCACGTTTACAAGTGGGGGAGCTGACAGTTTCATGGAAGTCCGATGGTGTGGACGGTGGTCAGCTTCTCGTGTTCCCATATGCGACACCCCTAAGAAAGGCCGTCAGCATGAGCTATTGGGCAACACATAGCGCTATTTGCCATAAGGATGAAGGCTGAACCTAACCTCTACGTTTTTCACGACTGATGAAAAGAGCAGGAAAAAACGAGTCCAAACGTTTTGAGGAGACTCTTGTGTCGCGGTTCAAGAGACCCTGAAAGTGCAGAGTAGCACTCTATTATGCAAAGAGATGTATATAACAATAAAAGTGTAAATAGGAATGCCGGCGTACACGAGTTATGCAAAATGTTTGATGGTTCTGAATATGTCTCCCACTAATGTTCACGACGGCCACAGACATCCTTGACAATAATTAACAAAATCAGGCAATAATTTGTAATAATAATAAAACCAGGCAATGATTTGTGATAATGAAACAGGTAATAATTTGTAATAATCTATAATAATAAAAGATGCGCGCGCGTGTATCTGTGTGCAATATTTGTAGAGGACTCTGTAGAGTCATAATTCATCGGAAAATTAAAGTAGACGCTTCAAATTTTCAGAGAATATTTCTGGTTGTGATCGGGTTGCAGTGCCAAAATGTAAGTTGAAAATCTAAAAGGAAAGCTTACTAGAAGCAAAAATCTTTACTATGCTATTCCTACGGGAAACGATAATTGCCATCAAATTATTGTTCCCATTTACTTCTCCCTAACTGTGAATGTAAGAGTAATAATAGTATTTAAATCTGACGTCGTTGCAAAATTCCCCACATTTCCAAAGGTATTATTATTTTAAACTTCCCATTGCATCTAGGGACCTGATTTTCTTTTATTAACCAAGACGGGGTCAGGCAGGAGGAATTACGCCCATACGAAATTTGGGACTTTTCGGGCAAGTACATCGGTAATCACAGAATAGCAAAATATCGATAGTTTGCGAAGCCACGGGTTATGAGAGCGCGCTCTGAGTCAGCAGCGACCTGTGCAACACCGGGGAATTTTTCGTGTTGAATCTGTGCTTAAGTATGGAGAGGGGCGGGGGGGGGGGGTAAAGGACAGAATATGCAGATTATGTGTGAGAGACCAGGTAGCGACAACTTGTGTAGAAACTAAGCCACAAGTCAAGTAAGAACCTAAATTTCTAACCGATCACCGGGGCATACGGGGGGGTGGGGAAGTTGAGTAAATTTGGACCATTCGGTCATATATCACGGGACCCATAGGTCAGCAAAAATATGTCATAACGGAAATAATATATTCGGTCAAATGTTATTACACACTGGTAGTAACATAAAACAAAATATCAAAAACATTACACTTTTGTAATAGATAGCATTGTAAATAAATATTTAGTAAGATTTTACACAGAATGCAGTGTTTAAAATAATTAGTACATTTGACCAGGAGTCATAGAAAAAGGATATACAGCCTGACTAGCTTATGACTTCTTTTTGAAGGTGGCATGCAAATGTATTTGTGAGAGATGCGAATGATATACATATATACGAGATATTTTATTATCTACAAATTATTCACTAGATATAGTCATATTAGACATAATTGTAATGGGTTTCAATAAGCATGGTGTGCCCTGCAAAAGCACTGAGCAGTAATATATCTCTCCATATGTTGAAATGGCGAAAATCGAAGTAAATATTTCCAAATCCCATTCAACAAATTTAATTTAAACACGCCCCAAAGGAAAAGAATTTAATTTTTCTTTAAAGCCTGTCGAGTTGTTGTTGTACATCATAGATGGTCCTATATTTAGCAGGAATTAGTTTGTTTTTACCACGTGTATTATAGTTGTGATCAAAAGTTAACAAATTTAAGATGTCTTTGTGAATATTTTGGTGAGATATTATTTGGCAGGTAGAATATTATTTGGGATATTATGATTTACATTTATTGTATATGAGAATCCTGTAACTCCAAAAAATTTATTAAAATTCGTATTTTGTTGAGGTTAAATTCAGTCGTCTTTCTCCACACTAGATGACATAGTTTACATGTGACACAACTAAGGTACGATAAAGTAGTAGCTAAATATTTACTAGTAAGACATGACTGATTTCACTAATTTCTAAAATATTTTTACTTATTTTGTTACAGACATAGTTTCCGCTTTATGTCCAGATTTATGAATAGCTGTAACTTTCCTAATCTATAAGAGGTCAGGAAATTTGCCCGTTGATATATATAAGTTAAAAATTATTACCAGAGGTTTCGCAACTATTTCAGCGACATATTTAATAGATCTAGGGTGAAAGTCATCGTGCCCCGGTCCTTTATTGGGATCTAAATAATACAAAGTGTTTAAGAGTTCATCTTCTGATAAAGGAGCAAAATATATATGGAATGTAAATTAGAGGCATCAACAAGAAAATCAGAATAATGCTCCTGAGTTGGTGGAATTTGCGATAATAGTTTTTTCGGAAGTTCCGTAAAAATACTTGTTTACAGATTTAAATGAAATGATAAATATATTTGCCTTTACCGTCATAATTAATTTTATCAATATACGATAACTTTTGTGTGGCTTAATTAGATCATTTAAAATTTTCCATGCATTACGAGGAAACTGATTAAAAAAAAGAGTTTTGGTAAATTTTTTCGCCAAGCGTATGTCTTTAACAATAGATTGCGAAATGTCTTGAAAATTTTTAAACCATTTTGATCTTTCGTTTCTAAGAACTTTTAAAAAAAGTTTATTTTTATAACTGATACGTTTGTATATTGAGAATGACATCCAAGGCTTTCTAAGTTTTTTTGAACTACCTACAATTATGTATGGGAAAACGAAATTCATAAATTTATTTCAGATAATCATGAAATCTCCCATATATGGCATTAACATCATTCCCATTTAGAAATGGTCCCCAGTTTACCATCGAGAGCTCTTGCTTAAATCTTTGAGATTACCGGTAGAAATGTTTAATATTAGTTTCCATGGATATTTAAATTGTTGTCTAGGTTCCGTTAGATTTGTAAAAAATAATTATGTGCAAATGGTCATTTATAAATAAATATAATATAAACACCCCCTCAAGCATCAGCTTTCCACGGAGGTCTGACAGGAGCCTGTCAATTTACACGCCTTAGTAGATCTGGTTGAGTGGCGGGACCTCAGCAGCAAATAGTCACTTCTATGGTAAAGTAATACACCAGCTAGATAACATTCATCATTAGCAATGCACAAGTCCAACATGGATGACGAAGTAGCCATGATTCGAATAGGGGCAAGGATTGCATTTTTATAGCTGGAGGAAAATATTATATTTAAAAATTTGTACTATTACTTTTTTGCAGTCATGCCAATATTAAAATCACCTAATAAATATATTTTATTTTTAGAAATAATTTTTGCAATCTAGCAAATGGAGACATTCAGAAACTTCACCAATTTTACTCATAGATGAACAATATATAATTGCAATTAAAATGGAGTCATTTTCTATTGTTAAAGTTCCGTAATTTCAGAAATCGTTGTAAAAGTATTAGTTATGAGAAAGTCTCTGTGTTTATCTGATAGATATGTTGCTATGCCTCCCCCTAATTTCATTTCTCGATTAAACAAAAACGTATTGTATCCAGGAATATTGACATAACTGTTATTGGAAAGCCAAGTTTCTGTAACACATGTACAATCAAACTCGATAGTTTAAGTAAGCCATGGACTATGAGAGAGCGCTGACGTCAGCAAAGCCGTGCAATTCTAAATTAGAGCGCTGATGACAGCAGTGACCCAAACAAACACCGGGAAAATTTCAACGTGTTGAATCTGCGCTAAAGTCTCGGGGGGGGAGGGGGGTGCTTGCAAAACTTACCTTTAGTGCAGTAAAAATAAAAATATGCATATTAAAAGTGACACCCAGACAGCGCCGGGCGCTGTTCAGCTAGTAATAAAATCGAGTGATAATTTGTAAAAATCAAACAATTTGTAATAATAATAAAACCAGGCAATAATTTGTAATAATAAGATGAGGTATAAATTTGTGTAAATAAAAGCAATAAACATAAATTGATGTAAATGCCGAGTGGTTAGCGCGCTGGGCTACTGACGAAAAATACCTGGGTTTGAGCTCCGGGTAAGGGATGGATGTTTGTGTTTTCTTTCTGCTGAGGTTCCACCATACTACTTCTAATATGGCGTATTAAATTGGCAGGCTCCTGTGAGATCTCTGTGGAAAGCTGCTTGAGGTGTTCTTTTTATTTTTAAACAAAAGATTTATTTTGGGAAAAAATTTCATTTCAGCACCTGAAACGTACATTATACGTACGTTTACTATGTATAAGGTTTCTGCGATAAATTAGATTTAGTCATATTAGATACCACACATGTTAAAAGTTCGAAGACTACTGACCTAGAACATTGACTACAGTTGAGAAACTGAATATTCAGAGTAGAGTATGTAAAAACATCTATTGGGAGCAATTCTTATTTAAATATGCCACTAAAACTAAGAAACCAGAAAACATCTATCATAATCTATAATAAACATCTATAATAATTTTTATCCCATCTTAACAGTGGTAGGCACCCCGAGACACAGCCTGAATTAACTAAGTACTTGAACTTTCATTCGAACATGATAAATATTGTAACATCATATAACTATTGGTTTTTCTTCATTTTCAGTGTGTGCATCAGTGACAGACAGCTCTGCTGGCTATGCTTTTGCAGTAAGTATTATTATAACTGTTTTGCTTGTTTAGAAGTATTTATGCTCTCGATTTGCAAGCAGATGGATTGAGAATTTCAACCTCATATAAAGAAATGATGTGAAATCTGACTGCATTTGAAAATATTTCATCAAACCTTAAAAGTAATGATAGATCTAACTCTAAGAGAGTTAGCATCGTCTGTGATCAATGGCACGGCAGAACAGAAGGAGCGTGTACTTTCTCGGAGCAAGCTTGGCGTTTGGATTCATGAAATGAAAAAGACAAGAATTCTGATATTCCTCTTTGTTATATTGGCAACAAAAGTTCCGTATTTCTTTCCAAATGTCCTGATTTTAAATACAGTAATAAAAGGGTATTCTTTTGCGGGCCTGCCATACATAACTCTATATAGTTAGTCCATGTACACCTTTTCCTGTTTCAGATCCCATCATTTTCAGAGGCATTGATGAAAGAAAACGAGCAACGCAAAGGAGAACAGAATTAGACTTCTGTTATTAGTTTTTCCGCTGTCAACATTTCAGTTCTTCAATGTCTTGGGGGAGCGGGGGTTGTTCAGCCGGTAGCCTGCAAATGCTAACACCACCTAGAACAGAAGGACTGCATTATTTATAAATGTAAATTAGTATTAAGATTAATTCTAAAACGTACCAGTGCGAATAACAGAAAAAAATGAGAAATTTGTCTATTTTTAGGTACACTAGTGCTGACGTCACAATTCAGTTGAAAGGCCTTCTGTTCTAGGTGTAATTTAGATTGAAAAAGACAAGAATTCTGATATTCCTCTTTGTTTTATTGGCACCAAAAGTTCCGTATTTCTTTCCAAATGTCCTGATTTTAAACTTCTGTTATTAGTTTCTCCGATAGTATATCTGATGGGTTGCACCACAAGTCAACTTTGCTAGCGATTAAAATCCTGAAAAGAAACTGACAATCTTGCTGCCAAACATCGGAAAAGGGATAAGTTAATAAAGGATGGGTTCCAAAAGCGATTCTTGTGGGACTCCTGAGTTAATTTCTTTGTAAGAAATCGACTATTTACTGAATAAATCCATTTCAGTCTGTTCATTCATCTCTGGAACTTAGTGGGATTGTTTTTGAACTTTGCCCCGTGCCTAAGATTTGTTGCCGAAATTTCTTTGGGTAGAATTTTGATCTAAACGCGTACTGCAACCCTGTAAATGAACCATGCAGGATTTCTACCATTATTGAAAGTTGAATGTCGAACTTAAAAAAAAAATCGCTGCCTTAATATTAAATAGTTTTTAATGGATAAGTGTGTGGTTGGTCGTTATATCTCTGAGCTGCACTGATTTGCAAATGTTGGGCTAAAGGTCCAAGTTACAAACTTTCGCGGACTCAGAGAATATTGGGTAAGGAAACCCACTGGACTTTCTTCTAGGTGGTGTTTGCCAGGCTCGTAATCTGCAGTTCCCGGGTCCGAGTCACACCTAGGCCACCGTTGAGATTTATATCCTCAAAATTCCCCGCCCTGCCCTCGGTCAGTAGGGGACATCGATAGGCTTGGATACATCAGATGGGACGTTAAGCTGTGGCACAATATACAAGAGAGGGACCATACCCACTGAACGTTAAGTAAAACGCTAGATGGCCTTAACAGGGTCTACAATCTGTCTCTTAACAGTTGTCCATGTGTCCCCTCCCACAACCTTCTCTGAGCCGTGGGGTTCTTGTGACCTGACCATTTAGCCCACTGCGTGCAAAAGTGCCGCTCATAGGTAAAACAACCCAATTCAATATCTCGTGATATCTCTTCTATAACAGCTGCTCCTTTTCTCTCTTCCAAATTTCTGTTACATCTCGAACCTTTAGTAAGGTCTCTCTACCTTCAGAGGTCTTCTCTGATATAATTTCCAGTCTGACCTCTGTGGCAAGTGGTGTATTGATTGAGAGAGTTTTTTTAGCTTATAATTTGGGAGTTGACACATTGTTTGTCTAAAATTTGGGTTGGGTTGTTTTACCTCTGAGCGGCACTTTTTTGCACACCATGAGTTAAATGGCCAGGTCACATGGACCCCGAAGGCTCAGAGAAGGTTGAAGGAGGGAACCCACTGGAATGGCTGTTGGGAGGCAGATGGTAGCCTCCCGTCAAGGCCATCCATCGTGTTCTTTAACGTGCACAGGGTATGACTCTCCCGCACACGGAGCCATGATTTAACGTTCCATCCGACGGACGGCGGCCTTTCCAAGCCCATCGGTGTCCCCTACTGACCGTGGACAGGGAGGGGAATTTTGCGGAGATAAATCTCAACGCTGACCCACGTGGAAATCGAACCTGAGAACTACAGATTGCGAGCCTGGCGCGCTACCGACTGAGCTATCCCTGCCCCTTCTCTAAAATGATTTAATGATTCGTTTCAGACTGAAACCTTTACCATCTGTTTTCAGATATTTTAATTCTAATTTTTGTTTCATAGTAGGAATTATTGAATCCATGCATATCTTTGAGGACTATGTATAATTTTCGTCGACGTAAATGGCAGTCAAGAAACTCTCCCAGAATGAGACCAAGGTAGAGTGACGCCCATTACGATTAAGGTACAGTTGGTTAATTGTTTTGTTCTTACGGTCACACTTACAGACTTCTCGGACACAATTATTTTTCAGATTCTTGAAAGAGAGCATTCATTTCAATGATCCATAAACCAGGACAAACCTGTAATTTTCCACAAAATTATGCATCTATTAGTCTGTTATCCTGCATTGGCAAAGTGTGTAAAAGAACTATATGTAGCAGGATAGAGACGTTTCTACAAGATAAACAAATTATCCCTCCACATAATTTGGTTTCGGAAAATAACATTCGATGGTGCATCAATTATTACGTGTATTGGTAGTGATACACTCACCGGATACTCATACACTCTCACTGATACACTCACCGGAAGTCTGAATTAAAAAGAATCTGATGCTGCGGTCTTCCTCGATTTTGTGAAGGTCTTCCATAGAGTATGGATAAATGGCCGCTACAAACTCATCGAGAACTTTCCGCAACCACTGGTCAAAATTATCTCTGTCAAAGATTCTCTTTAAGAAATAAAATCCATTAACTCTGTAGTCTCTCAAGGATCGCTTTTGGAACCAATCCTTTTTAACTTATTCATTTGTAACATGCCTGACTTTGGAAGGGTCAAAGTGGCATTATTAATGATGCTGAATTGATATCCCAATCTTTAGGCCCTAAACTTGCAGCTGGAAGACCGCAAGAGTCTTGATGAACTAGAAGCCTGGGTTACAAAATGGCGAATTAAAATCGATGCCACAAAGAGCAGTGCAATAATGTTTGCCCATAGAAGAAAGCATCAAGTCCCTGGACGTTATATTTTCGACACCAATATTGAATGGACGGGAATCACTCTGAATCAACGACTCAGCTGGAATCAGCATCCATGGTAGGTTAAAATTCACGGTCCGTAGGGGACACCGATGGGCTTGGAAAGGCCGCCGTCCGTCGTGTTGGACGTTAAGCCGTGGCCCCATGTGCGGGAGAGCCATACCCTGTGGACATTAAAGAAAACGTTGGGTGGACTTGACGGGTGGCTACCATCTGTCTCCCAAAAGCTGTTCCAGTAGGTCCCCTCCACCAACCTTCTCTGAGTCTTCGGGGTCCTCGTGAGCTGGCCATTTAGTCCATTGTATGCAAAAAAAGTGCTGCTCAGAGTTAAAACAACTCAACCCTAGATCCTGCCCTGATTTCAGTATATTTAATAGTATACTATATTTCTTTTATTTCTGTCTGAGTTTTAATTTTAATACTCTATACATTATAAAATATATTTTCTAAACGAATTCTTTTTGTTTGCAATATGGTGACAATTTGTGAAATTTCACAGTTGGAGATTATAAATAACGAATGCTTGGAATTCATCCTTATAGTACTAATGTTAGAAATGATTCAACATACGAAGTTCCAGGAACACTTGTATTTTGTGTATCAAGATATTAATCTGTATTGGTTTGATTCTCTCTTAAAGCTCTCTTTTGGGGTGATATTTGAATTCTTCATCAACAAATGGGAAAAATCTTGATTCTTTTGATCCAGAGGCTTCCGTAGCATCTTGGGTATGAAGTGATTTGATTCTCTTAATAATGATAAGTTAGGCGAAAGTGTCAAAAGATGCCCACGAAGCAGCATCTTTTGCAGAGAAAGATGGCGTTGGTAAACTGCTTTAGATATTACTCGGGATATCGTTTGGAGAGCTGATGTAAACGCCTTTGGCAGTTTCAAAGTTTATTCATTATTGTAGGTGTGTGTGTGTATTGATTGGATCGGTTGATGGACGAGTATATAGGTAGTATTTTGAAAAGTAAAGCAGTAAATTTGAAGATGAAATTAATTTTTTTAAAGGGAAGAAGGTAGTCCTCTACACAAAAGATGTAGATAACTAGAAGCTTTATGCAACTTGTCCTGGTTTCTCATACAAACCCATATACCGGGACATACCCGCTGGTTTAGTATTCAGGTACCACTAGACCAGATAGGGCTTAAATAACAATTTTTGAAATATTTAGTATGTGTGGAAATTTACTACGAAACCATTTCAGCTTGTTAGTTCAGTTACTAGACATTTAATACGTATTAATTACGCAGATAGAAGTAATGTGGTGGCATTGAAGTAAAGATTTTGAATCTGTTACTTTGTTCTCTTAGTTGGATTGCATGCTTGACATGATCGCTGCTTCTCTTGTGCTCTGGAGATTCTACGGCAGCAGTGCAACCTTTTCCGATTCGAGGGAGAAAGTGTAAGTAGTATTTAGATATCTCCAGATGATTACTTGCAAAGACAATCAGATGATATCTGCTTTTCAAATAATAAGAGTAATGACCACAGAATGCACGAGATTCAAATTGAACATTTTCAGATGAATGGAGGAGTGAATGAAACTTGACTTTATTTCTTTACTGACCTCAGTGCTAAGTATAAATGTGATAAAAGCCCTCTTTATTAGGAGAATGGCCAATTGCCCTGGAGCATAGCCTTAGAGTTCCACCTGGCTGGTCGTTCTCTGTCTGGGTCGCTTACATCCTTCAGCGCAACGATCAAGGGAGCCACTGGCGCCGGACCTGAATAGCGGATCACTCGGAGCAGTCCACTTTATCAACGTCTTCCAGAATGAAGAAATGGAGTTCAGGTAATGATGATGTGATTGCGTGTGTGAAGTGTGCGAAAGAGAAATATTGGAAGAGGTGAAAGATGAGAAACTGGTTTTAATCGTGCCCATAACTGGTAATAATTCTTCGGTAGGAAGATTATGATTTTAATGCTGTTTTGTAGCAAAAATATTGATCCTATTTGAGTCTCTGTTATGAGTGTTGAGCATGTTCAGTATCTGTGGCATGATTTCAGCACCATGTTCAGTGTTTAAGTCTCTGTGTTATGAGTGTTGTACTGAGTATGTTAGAATCTAAGGTTCGATACATCGCCAGTTAAAACTTGTTTTCATACTCTGAGAATGAGGCTTCGATAACTAGTTGCGTCAGAAGGAAATATAATTTATTATGCATCATTTCGTAATCCTGAGATTGAATAATAAAAGCCCGAGATCATTCAGTTGTTTTAAACAAGAGCGAGAACATTCAGATCTCATGATCGTCAGTGTTGTAGATCAAGAGTGATAATTTTAACGCCGAATTTCTAACTGAATTTTAATATCCATAAAAGAAAAATTTACACAATGAACACGTTCACTTTACCTGGGAAAAGAATTCAGAATTTATGATTCGCTGCATAGTCAATTGTAATAATATTATATTTTCAGTCAGTATGCTAACTAGATAAAAAGAGCAGATATTAACTGAGATATAAAATACACTCTGTTCCCAAAAGGACTGTACACTTCAATGTTATGTGAAAGAAAACCCGCATTCAAAGCCACTAAATTTAAATATATTTTTAAGTGAAAAATCTTAGGGCAGTAAATTTAAGCTCTAGTTTAACAAAATCTCGATTTTCAGATATTTGTTTAGCAATCTTGTTACTTTATGAATTTGCTTCGAAGGTACATAAAAGAAAACATAACAAATATTTTGTAATGATTCAAGTTTCGAAGAACTGGAAGATAAAAATAATAGAAAAAGATAGGGTAAGCGTTGAATTACGAACAATTTTTAATAAAAACAGTGTTCCAACTTCCATAACTCTTTAAAAATTGAACGAATAGTATTGAGAATAGATATTTAGAGTGGTTTAAGTCAGATCCAATGACATTTTTTAAAATGAAAATATCCATTTTCAAAGTTACGGAGCTCTGAATATAAGGAGCGGAAGTTGGCTCAGTCGGTAGTGCTAGACCCTACTGTTCCTATTTTGAGATTCTCTTCGCAAATCTCTTCTGTACCCTCAGTGAGAAAGGGAGGTACCGTGGGCACCTTTTAGAGGCCTCCGTAATCGGATGGCACATTAAGCCATTGTTTGGTGTGTAGGAGGATCACACTGCACGTGAGACTTCCATTCTGTCTCGTAACAGCTCTGCAGTGGGCCCCTTTCATCCCAGCTCTGAGTTCTTGTGGTCCATCTGATATGGCAATTTGCCCATTTTGTTCAAAAAAGCTCCGTTTAGACCCAAAATCCAAGCTTCAAATAGGGCTTTCCAGTCACACTAGCCGTCCCGTGGCCGAGTGGTTAGCGCGCTTGGCTGTTGATCTAGGGGACCTGGGTTCGAGCCCCGGGTAAGGCATGGCTATTTGTGTTGCTCTTCTGCTGAGGTGCCGCCATCCTCACAGAACTTCTATGGCGTGTAAACTGGCAGACTCTTTTCAAACCTCTGTGGCAAGCAGTGGTTGAGTGGGGGGGGGGGGGGGTACTTATTTTTTTATATTATTAGTCACACTAGTATCGAAGCATCCCAATATCTTTGTAGTTATTTTGAATTGGATTGTTTTTCCTCTGAGCGCATTTTTTTTTGCAAACAGTGGGCTAAATGGTCAAGTTACAAGGACATCCGAGAGCTCAGAGAAGATTAGAGGAAAACAATCCATTTGAAAGTTGTTAGGAGACAAAGGTAACCTCCTGTCAGGGCCAACCAGCGTATTCTTTCACCTGCACAAGGTCTCCCGCATATGGCGCCCACGGTTTAACGTCCCATACAACGGACGGTAGGCTTTCCAAGCCCATCGGTATCCCCTGCTGACCGTGGGCAGGGCTGGAATTTTTGCGGAAATAAATCTCAAGGCTTGCACAGTTCGAACTGGGACTTGTTCAATAAGAATACTCCAATAAAATTAAAATGTTGCACCACGTTTCTGATCAGTATCCTCTATTTCAATAAATAATTATATTTTTATCTTTTCCTCAGCAATTATAGCTTCATTACCTTTGATCATTTGATCGATATAATGCTTACCAGAGTCTAACTTTTTCTTTGTCATATTTGTTTATTTTCTCACAAATCATTTCAATGTAATAGAAAGTTTCGCCAACACCACGAATCCGCATATTTGATCTTCGTCATCAATTACCCTGTAATACATAGGAGTAGCCATCCATAGAGGTAAGTTTGTTGCACTATGGCCTTAGGCACTAGTGATCTATACAACTCAGAAGAAACAACGAACCCCGCAAGCGAAAGTAATTGCAAATGCGGCCGACAGTGTTTTTAATAATAACGGAAGGTAAAATGCTAGTTCGTGCCATTCGAAACAAAAACATGTACATTTAAACAAACCCAGTGGAGGACGCATTTCAGATCGTCATGTGTCGAGCCTGACCATGCTGATAATTGTAATCGTCCCTGTTTTCCTGTCTTTGGATCCGAAAGAGCTGATGATGATATGGACAGAAATTATTTTAAGGACCCTAAATTTCCCTGCTGTTGCCAAGAGGAAATGTTCGAGCGGCGCTAACTACCACTTGTGGAGATTCAAACCCATACTGGAATGTTGTGCAGTTGAAACCCTTTTGCCGTCTTCTGCGAATGAAGAGTCAGGTAATCTGTTGTCTGAATGGATAGTTCACTGTTAATGTGAAGGTCGTCATATGGTACTGCCGCCACGCATTTTCCACTGCACCATTGAACACTGTAATCTGCCTGATAGTCCCTGTTTTTCTTTAATATTGTTGAAATTTAAAATGATTTGTCGCCCACATGTTGATTCTCAGTTCCTTGAGTTACAGATTGGCAACGACTGCAACTTAATTGGATGCGAGAACCACTTTGGAAGACTATGAATTGTTTCTAAAAACGCCAAGTAAAGGGTTATGATCCACGTGATACGGTACCAAAATAATCTTTCCATATAGTAAGGTGTGATAGCAGAGCAATTGGACGATAAGCTCTCTTTGACATATACGTAGTAATTATATTGATTGTATTATCAATATCGGAAACAGATAATACTTCCAATCGTATAGTCATATAAAAGAGTTGCAGGTTTGTCTAGTCCTTAACTTCCATCTTAGTTCACTCACTGCTGGGACTTGAAAGTTTGTCATGGATGACACACAAGGTAGGTTAAATGTATATCATTTATACATTTATGTGGGCCCAAAGGGCTCCGATAGTTGTCTGATCAATACAATAACGATTGATCAATTACTATTTCCTCATAATGTGAAAAATAAATTTTCCAATAAATCCATAGAGTCTGGAGCGATAGGAATAAGTGGAGTGATGAATATCCCAACTCTATTTTGTTTTCTCATTGGGTTGACATCCGTACCAAATGAAGAGGGGTGTTAGTGGTCTGTTTGGCGTCGTTTGTGTCATCCCAAAGGTGAAATGTGAAAAATATACCTTCGCAATGAAGATTTGTTCTCTGTTCATTGCTTGTAATAAATGAAAGGTTGGTTTCCAAAGCCTAGTGAAACATTTTCAAAAATTCTGCCTTATGACATTATTTGAATCTTTTGGAATCTTTATCGGTAGCAACACGATACTGCCCTTCACTACTCTGCACTTCCTTGCATATAAAAATGTTATGCCAACGCTGAAAACATTCTTGGAGCCCTGATCTCAATTCAGTCAAAACTTCAGTGAGGAAGCTTATCTGATCAGAATTTTAGTGCCCTTTGACAGAAGAAAGATTTATCATTCTACGTTCATACATGTAGTTTGGAAAACAGCGAATCACAAAGTATTGCTGTTTGCATTTAGACAGAATGTGGATAAACCAGATACCTGGCAATTTGTTTTAGAATATGCTTTCATCTTGCTCGAATACTTTTGATTAGAACCTATTTGTGTCATATCATGAATAGTACCTATAGGAAAAGGGATTATATAACTGCTTAATGAATGCTTTGTATTGCAGGACGTGCCTTAGCCTTGGAATCCTCTTTTGCCTTGCCTCCATTGGGATTCTGAGCAAGTCTGTGTACGATTTGGCTGAGCGATCGATTCCTCAGCAGGTAAGTTTCGATTTCTTTATTGCTTTTGCAAACATGCCGCGACAGCTTTAAACGAAAGGGAAAGATTAAATGACGTAAACAGAGGAAACGATTTGGTAACCTTTAATAGATCATCTCATCCGCGAGAATTCTAGGTTTAAAACGTTGCTGGTTGCAACCAATATACCCGTCTGATGACCTGCTCAACGACTGGTGTTTCCATTTCAATAATAACTACACACCTCCACAACTACAAGAGTGTTGGCTTTGAGAAAACAATTGGAGTGATAGATAGTATTGTAGAACAATAAATGATTAAGTTTGTGTTTACGTATCATATAAGCAGTATTAAACAAAATGCTGTGTACATCCATAAAATGTATGTCCTCCATGAACAGCAATACAAGGGACCCAACGTCGCGGAAGCGAGTCAAAAAGGTAGTGGATGTCACCCTGGTGAACTCTGAGTCATATTTCATGTGTACATTTGCCATGAGCTTGGCAACAGTGGTAAGGGGCTATGAAGATCAGTCAACTACCTATCGTATCCCAAATGTGTTCAATCGATGATATATATGGGAAACGTGAAAGCAAAGAAAGCAAGATGAAATTTTTAACAAACGCTTAGTAGCAGAAGGGAAATCTGTAGGAAAAATTGGGGAGCAGGTGACTAAGTATCTGGGTACTTATGTTGGGTACGCAATCCGTTAAATACAGAAACGCAACACTAGTAAAAAATGTCGACAGAATCTTAGGTTCTTTTAAAGATACTTTATTTTTGAATGCAATACGTGGCTCCTGAGGGAACCCCACAGGAAACATTTCGGACCTATCTGATAATATTCTGGGAAGTGATGGAGCCGCAAAATCTGAAATGCATCGTATTTTTAGTTAACACAGATGAGAAACGACCTACGTCACCGGGAGGAGCTCAGTCGGTAGCACCTCAGGCTAGTAATCTGCAGTTCCCAGATTCGAGTCCCATGTGAGCCAGTGTTGAGATTTATCTCTACAAAACACCCACCTTGCCCTTGGTGAGAAGGGAGACACCGATGGGCTTGGAAAGACCATGGATGGGCGTTAGATGGTAGCACTAGAAGCCACGATTTATCTCCTAACCCCTGTCCAGTGGGTCCTCTCAACCTTCTCTGAGCTATCGGGGGGTCCTTGTGACCTGACCATTTAGCCCATTTTGCGACAAAAGTGCCGCTCACAGGTAAAACAACCCAACGTTACGTAACCGATTAGTGTTGGCGTCTACCCGATGCAAATAGTGATACAATGCTGCACAGAACTCCGGAATTAGGGCGATCAGTTATATAGATGGTATCACAATGTGATGAACCTGCCCAGGAATCTATAAGAACTAGACAACAGTAACATTTTAAATAGGTTATGAACAGAGTTGAGAAATTCTTGTATATGTGAATTTCATTAAGATAGTACACTCTTTAGTAATAAACATTTTATTGATCAATGTTTACCTGCGCCCTATAAACATACGAATGATTTAAATAAAAAATTTAATTTCTGAGCAGTCTAAATTAAAAAAATTCGCATTCATTTATAAGTTATAATTTGGTAAAATGAGTTATAACTTAATATAAAGTATGTATTTTGTTCTATTGCGAAATACTACACTAGTCTCCATAAATTAAAGAAAATCCCTTTAAGTCAATGGGAGGTTATGGTCAAAGCTCTATTACTTCTGAAATAGATTACTCTGTTTTGAAAAATGTGATTGCAGATAAAGATCTCAATCAAATAAACCAATATCTCGATTTTCAACAATATTCGTTCAGTATTTAATGAGTTATAGAAGTTTGAATATGTAACAAAAAGCAATGCCATTCCTAAGAAACTTATACAGAACTGAAGACTAGTGAAAAAATTCTTTACACAAAGTTCTGAAATACAAACTTATTTTATTAAACACTTTGATATAATAATTATTCATCATCATCCTCAAGCAGCCATGGGTTACGGAGGTATAACCAGACCGTGCAATTTAGTTCTCCAAGCAAGTCTGTCCTGAGCTACATCTGCTGCATTTGGCCACTGCACACCAATTCTAATAAGGTTCTGTTTGACATTGTCTGCCCACAGCATCTTAGATCTCTCCCTCTTTCTGAGGCCTTTAGGCGCACTGTTCGTAACCCTATTCGCCAGTCTATAATTATCCAAAAGGGCAACATGGCTAAACCAACGGAGTTTCTCTCTGCACAATATGCTGCTTAAAGGAGGTTGCCGACTCCATTGCCTAACTTCATCATTAGTTACAAAGTTGAACCCCTAAATGTCCAAGATACTGCGTAAGCATCTAGAATCAAAAGCATCTAGTTTCCTGTTATCTTGTTTACAAAGTGTCCAAGTTTCACTACCATAACTAACTCTAAAAATAACCAAACTATTGTACAGTCAAATTTTATTCTTTAGGTGTATACCACTATTTCTCCACACTTTCCATAGATTCTTAAAAGTCTCAGCAGCGATCCTTATTCGTCTGTTAATCTCATGTTGCACATCACCAGTATCTGTTACATAGTTACCAAGATAATTAAACTATGACAAGTGCTCATGACCGCAACCACTCATATTAACTGAATCACAGCCTGCGTACTTTTTTATTAACTTTTTCAGTTCTAAATTGTCTGAATGATGCACTATTTTGGCTAAAATAAAATATGTCTATTTTGTCATTTTCTTTTTCATATGCATGCGTCCTTTCATTTTAGCTTTTAAAGATTGCTATACTTTTCGGTTAAAACCGATTTTTTAATAACAGATCGATTAAAACCCGGTTTTTAGATTTTCGATTATTCTTCAACCCTAGTGGGGACCATAGACGCTGAACCACGAATCAACAAACATGAGTTCCATTAATGAAATTTCACCAGTCAATGCCGCCAAAAGTGCTCGGCATGAGCCCCCATATTCTGTGTTATCTTCATCACAGTCACCGTCGTTTTTGCGTGTTTCTTCGCCTCCCAGGTACCTCATCATCCATTCCATGTGTGATCAGGTACTTGGGGACATGTCCCCATTTTTAATTAATAAGGTTCCGGAAGTTAAACAATGGTGGTTCTAAGTAGTCATTAACAATGATTCGGTATCATTTTCGTTAGCAATGGTTCGGAAGGTCCCGGTAGGAGCACCGGAATCCGTCAATCGCCTAAGATCTGGTGACTTGTTTATGGAGACAGCATGATCGAAACATTCTGAGTTGCTCCATAAGGTAACAGCAATTGGTGGAGTGCATGTCACTGTATCGCCCCACAAATCGCCGAATTCTCGTGGTATTATCTCCGAATGGTGCCTCATCAAAGTTTCTGAGGAGGAGAGCCTCTTGGAGTTTTCCACCCAAAGCGTATTAGTAATCCACTGGGTTTCGCAGCGCCATGATGGTAAGTTGGTACCCATACGGGTACCAACTCAATCACTTCATGCTCCCCAGAGTTTCAAAATCACCCAGAATTTCCAAATCACTTCATACTCCCCAGAGTTTCTTGCCATGAACAGCAAGGCTGAACGCACTCTGCTGTGTTTCCGCTCGAATGGTCTAAAGCCTTAAAACAGGCCATTCACAGTAGAGGTGCACACTTTCCATGCATCTGCCGTTGGGCCAGACAATGTCTATTATGCCATGCTCCAACGTCTCTTACCCTCGATTAAAGATCGACTCCTCCGACCTTTCAACCTTTTTTTCCTCGAGCAGCAGTTTCTGAACTTCTGGCGGAAGGTTATCAGCTCGGTCTTCCCCAAGCCAGGGAAAGATCCCAAGATTCCTTCAAATTATTGTACCATTGCGTTTATGAGCTGTGTATGCAAAGTGTTGAAAATAATGGTAAACCACACTGGTCTGGCCTTTCAAACACATGCCTTTTTTTCCAATACGCAGTGTGGCTTTCACAGGCAATGGTGTACCTTAGACCATCTGATAGTCTCGAATCGGCGATCAGGAATTCGTTTTTATGTGGAGAGCACCTGGTGTCAATTTTTTTAGACATCGAAAAAGCATACGACAACAACATGGAGATTCAGCATTCTTAGTGGTGGATGGAATGAAAATTATGTCGTCTCGCACACAGTCCGTATTCATGAAGTTTTTTGTCCATTGTTTGCGTTTAAACTCTTCGTCCAGGATCTGCAGACAGCTCTATAGTAAACTCTCCCATTGACGTATCGGTTACGTCTTGCTGTTAGCGTCACATACTGGTCATCCTGAGCTGTTGCAAGTCGTGGTCGACCCTGCACACGTGGACGATTAACGTTTCCTGTCTCTTGGTACCTTTTTCCACAGCCTTGACACCACAGATTAGCGCCTGGTTCTTATTATTTCCATTGGCTGCAGATTGAATAGAAAAGTCACCTGTCCGTAAGTTGAGGATGGTGTTATGTACAATAACACCATCCTCAACTTACGGCCGTTAGAGAGCATTCCTTAGAAACCTTTTTAAAGTAATGGTATGTCTTGGTGCCTTATAGCTGTATTTATTATTTTTTATGTTGATAAATAATTCCAGTACTTTTTGTACTTGATATGATAGTACTTTGGTACTAATTTACCGATGCATATGCTTACAGCTGATGTACATGTTTGTTTTGGCTGGGCTAGGCAGCTTTATTAATCCCATCCTTGCAGTGATGAAGTATATGCTGGGGAAAAAGATGAGAAGTCAGTCTCTCGTCTTGGAAGGTAAGTCATCGCAAATTAAGTTGACTGAAGTGCCTAATAGTTTCATCTTTAATTTTAAACAAGTGGTGCCAATATTTGAAGCGACGGAATTTTAATTCTCTTCTGGGAACCGCTGTAACTTTATTAACATGTTATGCACAATCATTCTCAATTTTTTTTACATGTTCTGAAACCTAAGTCACCTTGCTATTAAGTGAACTGCATTTAAATGTTGAAATAGCTTAAAATTTCTGTAGTGCTTTGAAGAGCATACTGACGTCATACAATGCTTTGCCTGTTTAAGAAGAGAAAGTTTCCAATTTTGATCAGGTTTCACTGATGCGCCAAAATGGTGTTATCTTTAATTTTCTTGCTTATTGAGAAAGGTTCGTATTTATTTCATCGTATTTTGAACATTTGTGTAACATATGTAAAATTGTAGTTAAGTATTCATCACTAATGTCAGCCCTCAATTTCGTTTAGTGAAATTGCTTGTAATAATAAAGATTTACCATTGTTCATCAACTTTTTTCCAGTCAGTATCAGCATTTTCCATTTAGCTGTAGCAGCAAAATCGAAGCACCGTATTTTGATTGGGATGACCCCTCTTCATCTCGTTAACTTTATTTCGGGGTGGGGAGTGGGTCCTTCGGGACCCACTCCCGTGCTCCGTCTCACGACACTACACGTCATCTCGTTAACTGCAGAATCACAAGAATTGGCGTCCGTCGCCACGGAATTCGCGTCAGGGACGAAGTTGCACTCAGGGTGAGTATAGATAGGGTATGGCCAAAAGGCTGGTTTAGCAAGGTCTGCCCAGTGATCCTTCATGACCATCTTTCCTTCATTCACCCTGGGGGACCATCCCCCACCACCTCAATTCGATATTTAAAGCTGTTGAAGTTGTTGATAGCGTTCTTGTTTGAAAAAAATATTCGTTGTAGTCTGTGTGAGCCGATGACCCTCCTCCCTCTTTCTTGACAGATGCTGCGACATTATTAATGTCTCCGTGATTACGATAGAATCTCAAAGGAGTAATTAAATCTTTCAGTTCTTAACGCTACTAGGCCTAATACTTCTTAATTAAACAAAGTGTCCGATTCCGAAAAAACTATTAAAGCTCAGCCAATAATATATATTCCATCAGTCTGTTTCTACTTTCATTTGGTGTTTTTCTCAAAATTGCTTCCTCCAGCACTTCATTTGAAAAGGCTTTCCCCACTCGCATTTCTTTTTAATTCTTCATCATTTTCTCTTATTCTGATCTCTTATGGTTGCAGAAACAGAGAAAACGAAAATTCTGCTTTTGATTTCAGTTATCGCTAAAACCTTTATAGAAAAGTTCTCCTATGCCCATTTCCGTTTTAATTCTAATATTTGCATTTAGTTTCTATTTTTCTCCTTCCCTGCTGAATTGCTTTCACATACTTGCATTCACTCGGCGGATTTCATTTTCTGTTTCGTAAATGCACATTTTGTTCCGTGCTGCGATTTAAGGTTGTAAATTGCTTCCGTCCTCGCTGCCCGACATCTGAAATCACATTTTGCATCGGTTGTCTCTAGCGTTCCCGACAAATGCACCCGAAATAACACGACGATTTGTTATTTAAAATCGACGCTTTGGTTGCGCTAAATGGCGTAAAAGTTCCTTAGCTATCGACAGTTTTCTTAAACTGTTTCTACATTTCATGGCATTGGATGTCTTGAACTTGGAAGAAGGTCCTCGTTATTTTCCCTTCATTGAATTCCTGCTTTTGAATCATTTCGGCGCGTTTGCAAAGAGGAACAAAGCTTTGGGATTTCGGACGATTCTCCTTTTTTATTCCATTCATCCCGAAACTGTGAACGGTCAACTAAAGCAGACGAATATAATTTCTGCGATATGAAACTGAGTTCGAGCAAAATATTCTCGCCGATGAGAAAGGTTCTGTAGCAAAATATACAATCAGTAGTTGTTACTTCAATTTTGTAGAAATTTGTAATTTTTATAATGCCACACGCTTGGCTAGTAAAGCGTTTTATAAAATATAATATTTTTGAAATATCGTATAGACGATTGTGAGACTGACGGCTGATGGCTGACTGACAGGGGATCGCGCTGATTCTAACTATGAAGCGGAAATTGTACAGCTCTGAAAATTTGCACCTAGCGGTAATCTCGAGAAGAAATCCGACATTTGACCACCGACGTGTTCTTCAGGTCAAACGGAATCACGTATTGGTCAAGCCTTGATCTGCGAGTGGTAGAAACGTGACACTTGGTGTTTGAAGGTGTTTCAGAGAGCGACGGCTGTAGTAGTCGCTCTTAATCCATCTCCTAGTTACCAGGTTCGCATTCTACCTGTGCCAGTGCCCCCCTACTGCCTCAGTCAGAAAGGGGACATCGATGGGCTTGGAAAGGCCGGTGTCTGTCGGAATCGACGTTATGCCGTTGTATGCGTGCAGAGAGCCGTATCCTGTATACATTAAAGAACATGCTGAATGACCTTAATGGGAAACCGCCATATGTCTCCTAAAAGCTTTCCAGTGTGAATGTCCGTAATGTGCATTTGTGGGCGGCACAGAATCCCCATGGTACACGTCCAAATTCGAACCAGCAACGAATAAACCCAACATTTTCTTAACCTTTGTGGTCCTTGTGAACTGGTCACTTACCCCAATGTGTGCAAAAAAGTGCCGCCCCAAAGGTAGAACAACTCAACGACTCAATATTCCTCCATTTTACCTCTGTTTTCTGAGGATCCAGCCATTTTGGAAGATGCCATTTTTTACTCATCCTCGTCGATGGCTTCACTGCGTTATTTTTTGGCGTGGTTTGGCGATGATGCTGCGCCGTCATTTTGGCGTGTGCTTTAGGTATTTGTTTCATTCTCATTTTCTCTCACATTAATTCACAGCGTCGGAATTGCTAATGCTCCCTAACACCCCAAACAACCACTGGAGCAAGAATCACCCCTGTCCTCCGCTTAATTTTTGTGTTTGTTCATTGTTTTCGCCTTCATTTCAGGTATAACCTGGGATGGCAGGAGGAGGACAGGGATTTCCCTTTGATTTGAAAGCCTTAGATTCTTCGCTTCCGCTACTGCTAATGATAACAAAATGAGCATGGGCGCCCACAGTAAGGGTAAGAGGGCATTTACCCCTCTTTATATTTTGCGAACGAAACCTTTAATATTTTCATGACGATTATATTTTCATTTTAAAACTCCTATTCCATTTAATTATCATAGTCGTGCGGAGCACATTTAATTATTGTGTGAACCCAGGGAATTTTGTTTCCTAATTTTTTCTTTTTTAAAGGCGAACTCTTGTTGAATAGTCAATTATAAAGGACATTATTTTTATTCATCAAACAAAACTAAAGAAACTAAAACTTAGTAAACTGAAATTTTTTAATTAACGATTTGGAGAAAAAAGAGAACAGAGGGCACAATAACTTAAAAATGAGACTCAAAATATTAAATTTTTGCTATAGTAATAGCTAGGCGTGTACAAAGATAGTCAATTTTTATGATTTTTATCTTTAACCAGATAATAAGTCAACCTAAAGTGATCAAAATAGATTAAAGTTTCTTTTACCTAAAGACAGGGTGTGCCTGGGCACACCCCATACGCACTAAAGCCTTTGTTGACTACAATATACAGGGTGTCCCTGAATTCATGGCCCAAACGGGAGGGAATGGTAGTACACACCGAATCCACCAATATTCATCATAGAATATGCGGCCGCAAACGCAATGAGGAGTCGGAAATGAAGGACAGACACAGGGGTTTCCAGAGTGACATTTATTGGGGATTATTACAACAAATGCTCAAACGTCTGCGTACCAAAGTTGATACAGGCTTCACAATGGCGGAGTAGTGATTGGCGTACCTGCTCGTAAACACCGGACTTGTCACGTACATCGGCAGGCTGAGACAGACAGTCGGGTTACCAGATCCTCCTTAGACTGAACAGGAGTATAATATTTATACATGACACTCTTCAAATATCCCCACAGAAAGAAATCGATACAAGAAAGATCGGGCGATCTGGGGGGCCACAGGATGAGACTACTGCGCCCAATCCATCGGTTCCCAAATGTGGTATGAAGATGCTGATGCACGTCCATTCAGAAATGGTGGGTGCCCCATCGTGCTGGAACCACATACGGGCGCGGATTGCGGCTGGAACATCCTGAAGCAATTCCGGCAAAACCTGTTGCAGAAAAATAAGTTTCGTTTGCCCATCGAGGCGGTCCGGCAGTAGGTAGGGTCCAATTAAGTAGTCATACATGATCCCCGCCCAGACATTGGCGGCGAACCGTTGCTGGTTGGAATTTGGACGTGTACCATGGGGGTTTTGGCCCGCCCATAAATGCGCATTATGGACATTCACAACGCCTTCACGTGAGAATGCTGATTCATTCGTAAAGAGCACTTGCGCGGGGAAATCGGGATGTGCGGCACTTTGCTGCAGGAACCACTGGGCGAAATCCATGCGCAGGGGATAATCAACAGCTGTCAATGCCTGCACTTACTGCAAGTGATAGGGTGTAGCCCTTTTTCATGCAGCACTCGCCAGACACTGTTCCGATGCCCACCCAGGCTCCGGGCGGCGGATCGCGTGCTTGCACCTGGGTTATCTGTCACCACATGCAAGATGTCCTCGCTCATAGCTGGCGTTCTGACTGGCCGTGCTTGTCCGGCATCATGTCGACTGACGTGGAAGGTGCCTGCCTCAGACAGCTGGTGGTGCAGTCGCGCAAACATTTTATGATTGGGCACACAGCGCATAGGATATCGCTCATGGTAGAGTCTTTGCCTCTCTCTACCATTGCCCTCGGCTACGCCATATATCAGGTGCATATCAGGTTTCTCTGCGTTCGTAAACTGCTCCATCTCGTGTCTGGTCGACGCTGAGAATGCTGGGTGGCTGATCCAGCGCTTTTAAGCCGTGCCGCCTCATCTGCGCCCCCTACCGGCACCAGGCTGCGTTTGCGGCAGCATATTCTATGACGAATATTGGTGGGTTCGGTGTGTACTACCATCCCCTCACGTTTGGGCCATGAATTCAGGGACACCCTGTATATTTTTTCTGTCGCATGAATATTTCTTGAGCAGTTACAAACATATAAATAGTTCTCTGTTGCCTTGAAAAAGTTCTGCTAGCGCCCATGCAAATGCTCAGCATCTGATGTATCCTGAATAGTTACGGGATTTTAAGGTCGTAAGCATTGTACATATGCCGACTCATTACTAACATGAGCCCAAATTTAAGACAGTTACTTCTTTTGGAAACGAATGTGTCGTCTCGTCTTATTTCTCGGCTTTTTTTCCGCGAACAAAATAAAGTTTTTACTTGAAATTTAAAATACATATCTGTAGTCCACTTTATAATTTTTTGTCAACTTATATTACTTTACTTGATATGCAATCTTCAACTTACTCATTCTATAAAGTTTACAAAACATTCTTTCGCCGATCGGCAAACTTCTGAAACTTTTTAAGAGCGGTGCGGCGTCATCAAACAAACGTTTTTATGAAGCTGCAGTAATAAGAAGCACCTAACGACAGCACGAATCGCTCTCACTGGTCATGCATAGGGCATGCATTGTCGAATGTTGCACTGTATTGTGCACCAGGAGACATTGTGTGGCATTTCGCTGAGATTAAACGCAAGCAGCTGCTTGAGGGGGTATTTATTTATTTTTATTAAATGACGTAATGGAAAAGATTGTCAAAATTACCAATTAAATACGTAGCGGAAATCGTTCTCTTACACACAGAAAATATAAAGCTTTTTTGGACGAACTGCATGCTGAGTATGGCGATCTGCTTTTACATAGCAATATTCGCTGGTTAAGTGCCGTAAAATGCCTCAAGAGGTTTTTCATACTTCGAAAGGAAATTCCTCTTTTTCTCACAGAAGTGGGCACCGATGAAGATTTAATAGCAAGTTTTGTTGATGAAAATTTTCTATGTTCACTTGCTTTCCTAACAGACATTACAGATTATTTAAATGTCTTGAATAAATCCTTACGAGGAAAAGATCAAAACGTGTGCTGTCTTTATAATCATGTTACTGGGTTTAGAAATAAACTACAATTGTTGAAGTCAAATTTGCAGGAAAACAATTTAATTCATTTTGAAACTTGTAAAGAGTTATACGAAGTAATGAAGCAACTTAGTAAAACAGTTAATTTTGAAAAATTTGTTCCTAAATTAGATATCCTAATTGAAGATTTTAATTGAAGATTTTCTCAATTTGATGACCTGAAGCAAAGTTTAATTTATTCATTAATTTATTAAATAGTGATATTAGCACCGTAGATCCTAAATATCAAATGGAATTATGTGGCCTTCCGGCCGACCCAATTATTGCACCTAATAGAGGAATTGGAATGGAATTGTTCAAACTTTTGTCTAAAAAAAAAATATCCAAAAATGAAAGATTTTGGCCTCCAAATAATTTCTACCTTCGGAAGTACATATATCTGCGAAAGAGCATTTTCTAATATGAAATATATAAAATCGAGATAGAGAAACTGCTTGACTCTGCATTTGAACATATACTTCGGCTCGCAGCAACACATACAGATATGGACGTAAAAGAAATTATTGACCAGCAACTACGGCCACAATGCTCCCATTAAATTTATTAAATATTTGATAAGGTTTAGAAAATTTATATTTGTTTATTATTACTTACTATTTTTCGTATAAATAAAATTTTTTTTGAGGTTTTTGAGGTTTATTGTTACTTATTATTTTTCGTATAAATAAAATAGTTTTTTGATGTTTATTATTATTATTTTTCGTATAAATAAAATAATTTTATGAGGTGACATGAACTGACTTTCCAGTTACCTATCCTATTCTTTTTTTTTGGCCCGCGAAATATTGGCAAAGGAAAAAATGACCCGCGGTCTTAGAGAAGTTGGACAGCACTGCTCTAGTTCATTCATAAAATCAGATGGTGAATAACTGTGGGAACGGTAGATTGCAATTACTGATATTTCACATAATGAAAGCTCTATATGGAGTAACTCTGCTGTTTATATTTGATTATGGTCTATTGTTTTAACCTTAATATGAGATTCAACATATATCATTACACCACCAACTTTATTATATTGTGTACAGTTACAATATGTTGTATAGCATTTAATCTGATAAAGATCAACCTCATCTTCCTTAATCCATATTTCTGTCAATAGCATTCAATCAAATTTATAATATACAGAATTTATAAACAATTCGAAAAGCTCAAAATTGGATCTTAAACTTCTAATATTTATATTTAAAACATTTAGACTATTGTAATCAACTGTTCCCAGAAATTCAGTTAAATCAGATTCTTCAGTGATTACCAGTCTATTAGCAACATTATCATTGTCTGGAATTTATCAAAGTCTACTTCAATGTGAGCTAAATTATGTGTTTGAGAGTTTATCCAGGTCTACCTCATTATTTATGCGTAAAATTTTAGATACATCGTATTCCCTCAAGAAGATTTTCCTATCCTTAACCCAAGTATACTTGTACTTCAATTTTTGTCTGCACTGCTTAATTTTATAAAGAAGTTCTATCTCTTCCATCGTGTAGTCGCCAGATGCACGAGAAGACGGAGCGATTCTTCTCTTCCACATGTTTGCCATCTCAACGAGAGTATTGATCAGCAATTGCATTTTAACACAGGGACAACAGAGCCCAACAATTAGCTTTCTGCCGATTTATTTATTCATTTTTTTGCACTTAAACATTACACAGCGAAGGTCCTATTACTATTGTGCTCATTTTTTCAGCTGTGAACACGAGTCTGAGTGCTGTGCTGGCCATGATGCTTGCCGGAAGCGATGCCTTGTTCTTCTACATTCCGTCTGCTTGGACCATCGATCCCATCACTAGCATCGTTGTTGCTCTCATCCTCTTCTTCAGCGGCATCAGGTGAGTCCAGATCATATCTATTGATATCAATCGTATATTCAGCTCTAATCGATTGTTAATTTTCTTAAGTTTTCGTCACTGGACTTTTGATCATTATGCATTTCTTATATTAAAAGAAACACAGAAAGAAAACTCTAGTGATCAGAATTTCCAAGGTAATCACAGCGACTACATTTACTCAGTACATTATCACTGTTATGCTGTATTTAGAGAAAAGATGACAAAGATGTGGTTACCAAAACATCTTTGACTCACTTTTGCATACTTTTTAAAGAATATAATTCCACGACGGAAGTCCCTATGATTTTGCACTGTTGTTCACAGTTTGGGTTTCGCCTTTCTTGCGGTGGCAGTTTGCAGCGCCGTCTTCAGTTGGGATGACAGTGCGCTGTTAATGGGACATTGTAGGTATTTTGCACAGTCTTGGGATATGTGCATATCCATAAAAACATATTTCTTTTTTAAAACCTATATTACCCAAGCCGTGATAACAGTGTAAAATCCTAGTCATCATATTTTTGCTCTCTAAGGTTAACGGCAGTTTTCTCAGTCGGTAGGGTGCCAAATCGCATCCGGATGTTTCCAGTTCGAAGCCACTGTTCCTGTGTTGATATTTACTCTCCAACTCTCACGCTGTTCTCAGTGAGAAAGGGGATACGAATGGGTTTCTAGGGGAAGCCATCGGATGGAGGGTAAAGCAGGGGGAAATAACATAGATGGTGTAAGTGACAAAGTTCTCTGCGAGATTCCTTCTAAAAGGAAAATAAAATATATATACACAAGTATGGTATTTTTTAAATTTCTCAATTTACAGTCATATGTGTCCTAAAAAGAATAAAAGTAGATGTGAAGCAAAGAGCCTTGATCTATGCACGTTAAAGAACGCGCTGATGACCCTCATGGGATTTTACCACCTGCCTGCTAACAGCTGTAGCGGAATCCTTTCCTTATCCATTTCCGAGATATTGGGGTCTTTATGACCAGCTATTTAACTTCTTACGTGCAAATTTTGTGTCATTCATAACTTTAAAATGCAACCGTAATCTGTAGCATTAAATCAGAAATATGTGGGAAAGTTTTCTTGAGATTCCGTGTGAAAATATATTATTAAGAGAATATGGATGTTTTTTACATTCAAATATATACGCATGTTTTATTTCAAAAGAAAAATCTTTGAAATTTGTGGATCAAAATACTCATAAATGTTTATACACAGTTGATAGCTATTTAGGCACTGTAATCCCCTGTGATGATGAACAGAACCAATCAGGCATAGCACCCAATGTCCGAACCCGCATTCTAGTGGTGCAGACCATTAGTATCTCTTAAAAAAGATTCCCCTTCCGTTCCCTTCTACAAGATTGCTGCCAGCTTAGTGTGGCCTGCTGATCTGGACAACTGCAGCTACTCTTTTTTTTTCTACTTTGTTGAGAAGTTGTCAACCTCACAGGGTACTGGTGCTGCCATATACATCAACCCGAATGAATAATGGCTCTGAGCTTGATTATGGATCCTGATTTTGCTGCACTGGTGGGCTTCTGTGGAGGGAAAATCTTCCGCTCTGTTTTCTGTTTGTTTATGGGTTGACAGCCCCATGTGAATAGATTCACAGGATATGCTTATCAGCTAGTGGATAATCTTGAGCAGAGGTCATCGCAGGCACCTGAACTCTTTACTTCTACTGGCATCGCCCAAATTCTCCACTGGAGAAGTCTTCCAGATGGCTTCAGCCTTTAGTGATGGAAGAACGGGTCTTTGCCCCATGTCTGCGATTAGGGGGGTGTTTGATATTGTCGGCATTCCCTCTCTCAATAAACATAGTTTCTTTAAACATCCCACTAACCATTTTCTCTCCATAAGTAGTTGGAATGTGAGGACTCTGCACAGAGCTTTTTCTCTTGATGTCCTCACACAAGAATTCCACAGTTATAATTTAGATATTCTCGGCTTGCAAGAGACCAGATAGACAGATAAAGATCTTATTCTTAAAAATAATCTTAAATTTCTCTTTTCAGGGAGGGACGACAATAAGCATCACCAAGGCGTGGATTTGCTTCTCAGCAGCGCTAGGGATGCTCTTCTAGGATATGACTGCACTAATGAAAGGTGTCTTACAGCAAAATTTCAGACAAGCGTTAAAGACTTGAATGTTATCTGCTGTTATGCCCCCACGAAATATAGGTTTTATGGAAAACTTCAGGATATTTTGAATTCTGTCAAGAAAGGAGATATTACCCTTGTTCTAGGTGACTTCAATGCCAAAGTTGGTACTGTCTCTGACCTTTGGGGACGAGTGATAGGCCCATTTGGTATTGGCAGCTGCAATGGCCAATGGGCAACGTCTCCTACAGGTAAGTAAACTCAATGGTTTCAGAATAACTTTTTTTTAAATAATAATAATATATATTTAATACATAATACATCCGATTACATTGATCCAGCTCAGTAGGCACAAATATTACAATTGAATCTTACAAGCCTGCCTGTGGAACTCGCCACATAACTCGCCTGTGGAATTTTATCATATTTCACATATATAATTTATAATTTTGGCAACAATAGTCAGTAAATGTTTTAGGTATTTATAAAGTAATCGAAGAATAAAATAATTTGAACAATTCGACACAAAAAATTTAACAAATGATTAAAAATTATGAAATCAATTAGAATTTTTTTTTAAATATTATCAATATCCAATAGCCATTTACGATGATTTGAACCAAAGCTATGTAAAGTTTTTTCCATTTTTATATTGTTTGGCAAAAAATTAAATAATTTAGGCGCAAGGTAAATATAATGTTTTTCAGTCACCGTTTTGTTAGGTAGAAATTCAACGAGATTAATAGAGTTACTGCATCTTGTGTTATATTTTGTAAATTTTATATTTTGGTCTGACCAATTTTTAAACAAATGTTTTAAAATCGAATGCATATATAATTTTCTAACTGTTAAAATATCAACATCTTTATAAAAGTGTTTAACATTTTCATATTTTCTTTTTTTAATATGCATTTTATAATTCTATTTTGAGCTACAATTAATTTGTTAATATTAGTATAATGTGTGCCACCCCAAGAAGTAATTCTATATTGCAAATACGATTTACCCAACAATTATATACCATCTTTAAAGTTGCAATATCTACAAATTTTCTAATATATAACCGTAATGTTGCAATATTTATCTTTTTAATAATATTTGCTATATGTTCCTTCCAATTTAATTTACAGTCTATATAAACACCTAAATATTTAAAACAATCAACTCCCTCAATAGGTAAACAGGAACAATTTTTACCAATACATTCAAAAGCATGAAAAAATATTTTATTTTGTAGAAAATAACATTGTCCTTTTAATCTGAAATGAATATATTTTGTTTTATTGATATTTAAAGTAATTTGTTTTTTAAAAACCATTTTCTAATTTTAATCATATCTAAATTTATATTAATTATTAAATAATTTAAATCTGTAGCAGTATAAATTAAAGCTGTATCATCAGCAAAAGCAATTAAATTTCCTATTGTATCAAGTTTACATAAATCCTTTATATAAATTAAGAATAAAAGTGGTCCTAAAACTGAACCTTGAGGAACACCAAACTGCACAGTTTCTTCCATACTAATAATTTCATCTATTTTAACTACCTGAACACTATCATTTGAATAACGTTTTAACCAATTATACATTCTTCCTCTAAATCTATATTTCTCAAGTTTAAATAGCATTATGTCATATGGAACAGAATCAAAAGCTTTATGTATATCCAGAAAAACAATATCTACTTTAAGGTTATCATTTATTTCTTTATGAACTATTGAAGTTAGTTTTAAAATAGCATCCTCTGTATTTCTTTTTTCCCTAAATCCGAATTGATTTTCAGCAAAAAAAATATCTTTGTAAGAAACTTTACCATTTTTATATTCATAATTTTTTCAAAGGTTTTTGATAAATTTGATAGTATTGAAATTGTCCTGTAGTTCCCTAAATTTTTTCGATCTCCTCCTTTAGAAACCGGAATTAGGTAGCCTTTTTTAAACAATTTGGAAAACTGCCCTGTGATACAGAATAATTTATTAAATGACATAAAGTCTTAGAAATATATGGGCATATATTTTTTAAAATAAAGGGCGATAAATAATTATTTCCTGAAGCCTTTTCTATTTTTAGTGAGTTTATTGTCTGTATCACATCAGTTTCAGTTACATAATAAAAAAAAATTGATTGTAGTGTGGAATCTAATTCTGTCAATGTTTCATTTATTGGGATCATTTTTATTAAATTGTCTATAACACCAGTAAAATATTTATTAAATATATTAACAAAAACCAAAGGATTATCATGGAAATTGTAATTTAAATTTTTGCAAATTATTTCCGTAGGAAATATCATATTTTTCTTGTCAACACCAGATAATTCATTAATAATTTCCCATTGTTTTTTCATGTTTCCAAAACTTTTAGATATTTTATTTTTAAAATAATTTGATTTTGCCTGCCTAATAAGGGTAAGTAATAAATTTCTATATTTAGTGAATTGTTCCCTTAAAATTTCATTTGAAGGTTCTGCCTTACATAATTTATACAATTTGTTTACATAATTTATACAATTTTTTATAATTTCCCAATCGTAATCTAATAATTTATTTATTAATATATTTAAATCTGTTTTAAATATTTTTCTATAATTCATTTCAACTTTATTTGAATTCAATTTTAAATGAATACCTAGGTAATAATGATCAGTTATATGTGTTTGAATAAGGTAATTGTTTAGTTTATTTGGGTTTGGTATTCTTACAAAAATATGATCTAAACAGGTTTTTGTAGTTTCTTTTGTTATTAAATTATTTGCTACATAGAATCCTAGGTGATTAATCAAATTTATATATTTTTCGCTTATTTGATCTCCAGTTTTGATGTCTATATTCATATCACCAGTTATAATAACATAATTTTTATTTATTGTATTTAATTTACATTCTAATTCTTCAATAAAATCTGATTTTGAATAAATATGTGATCTATAAAAGGCTAATAAAGTACAGATAATATTACCAAACTTAGATTCCATTTGTACCAAGTCTGCATTTGTGAACATAGTGTTACAAGAAATAACAATAAATTCATCTTTTATGTACACTAAGACACCTCCAGCTCTGTTTTCTAATTGCCATTTATAATAAGTATTATATCCCTGTCATTTATATAATTGTATTTCATTTTCTTTTATCCAGATTTCAATTAAAACAATTATATCTGGATAAATATCTGTAAGATTTAAAAGTAAAGAAAAATGATCAAATTTTTTCTCATACTTCTAATGTTTCCCACAATGATATTTAAACTCTTTTCCCAAATATAATAGTTTTTATCATATGCATTTTCCCCTGATATGACATTTATTTTACAATGATTTATTAATAGTTTTCGAATATACTATTTGTCTGGTTAAAATGTAATTGATTTTTTAAAATTTCATCTGAAATATTCATATTAATAAACTAAAACATATATTAGTAGAACTAAAGTTGAAACCTAACCAACTCATCTAAAGTTTTTATTCTAATTACTTTTGCCTTTTCCTCTTTCCTGATGAAGATTTTGCCATCTCTAACCCAGACAGATTTGAAGTTTTGTTCTTGTTGTAGTTTTTTTACTTTCATGTAGTCATAATTTATTTTCTTGGGTCAAGTGTTCAATTATAAATATTTTATCTTCTTGAAAATCTCGATGAATTTCTTTAGCAAACAGCTTCTTTTTTATTTTCCAACGAGCAAGCCAATGATCTTTCATCTTACGAGATGCCAACTGTACAATAATTGGTTTACGTCGTTCTTTGTTGGGGCGGGGGTGGCTCAGTCGGTAGCGCGCCAGGCTCGTAATCTGTAGTTCCCAGGTTCGAGTCCCAGCTGGGTCAGCGTTGAGATTTATCTCCGCAAAATTCCCCGCCCTGCCCACGGTCAGTAGGGGACACCGATGGGCTTGGAAAGGCCGCCGTCCGTCGGATGGGACGTTAAGCCGTGGCCCCGTGTGCGGGAGAGCCATATCCTGTGCACGTTAAAGAACACGCTGGATGGCCTTGACGGGAGGCCACCATCTGTCTCCCAACAGCTGTTCCAGTGGGTCCCCTCCCCCAACCTTCTCTGAGCCTTCGGGGTCCATGTGACCTGGCCATTTAGCCCATGGTGTGCAAAAAAGTGCCGCTCAGAGGTAAAACAACCCAAACAACCCAAAATCGTTCTTTGTTTCTAGTAGGAACTCTATGAGCAGCTTGGATATCATTACTATTTGCATCTATTTGTAATGCGTTTGCTCTGTTTAAAACAATTTCTTCAATATTTTCATTTGCTGTCTCAGGCCTCCAACTATTTCCAAGTTTTTATTTCTGCTTACCTGTTCATATTTCAAGTTCATTCACCTTCCACTTAAGTTCTTTTATTTCATCATTTAAAGAGCAATTTACTTTCATTAATGTTTCGTTTTGTTTTTGAACTTCTTTCATATGTTTGGTTAATTCTGAAAATATTTTCAAAAATTCATCTATTTTATTTGAACAGTATAAAGTGCTCTTATTGTATTCTCCAATTTCTTTTAATAAGTCTTTCTTTAAATTAGTATTACTCTGCAGAAATTCTTTTTTGAAAGATGTCATATGTTTATCAATTAGATATTCAACATATTTCTCTTCTTCAGATCTACTCTTATTTTCTCGTGTAGAATCTTTAAAGCTTGAAATGTTATGATCCTTATTTTCTAATTTATTATTTATGTCTACAATTTGCTGATTTGTTGTTTCTGATTTGCATTTTTGACATCTCCATATTTCTTTTTCCCAATTTTGCATCTTTTGAAAATTTGAATTTTCAAATCCTATGCAAGAAGAATGATAATAAAACTTGCAACGACCTGTGCATTGAATGGTTTCAAGTACATCAACAATTTCAACATTACACTTATCACAAAATTCATTTTCTAAATCTGAAGATTTATTTGTTGTACAACTTTTAGTTTCCATGTCAACTGTTGTTACATCACGCGATGACACGTTCTTATGTTGCTGTAGTTTCTGTTGTTTATTTGATTTAGGCTTAGAAGAGTTACTGGGAAGATTGATACATTTCGAACATAGCCAATTTCTTTTCTTTTCTAAGATATCTTCTTAAAATTACTTTGCTTCATTCCAACACAACAAAAATGGACATAGCCACCACATGCGCCTTTACAATGAAGAAATTCACTAACAGCACCAAAATCCATTTTACAAACTACACATATGAGAGCCATGTTAACTCAAACATAAATGCGTAAATATGAGTAATTTCTTTTGGGTTGCACGATTTAACAAAAATTTACAAGTTCTTTAAAAGTTCGACACTACTAGAAGCAGGTTATGCAAATAAAATATGCAAAAAAAGAAAATAATTTAAAAATAAAACCGCACAGACACATTATACAACTCACCATAACAAGTATGTTGCCAGAAACTTTTAAACTAACACTTATTACAAACACCGCGACATACATAAGTAAACATGGGTTTCACCTGATGGGCTGCATAAGAATATGATTGCTTATATATTAATTAACAGCAAATGGGCTACTTCTGTTAGGAATACCAGGTCATATAGGGGAGCTGAAATTGGATCTGACCATTACCTTGTTAAAAGTGTCTTGGAACTTAAACTTAAAAAGTGTTGTGCTAGGGTTAAAAAATTTACTCTTAATACTGAAGCTCTGAAAGACCCAGTTATAGCCAAAGCTTACCATGATAGGTTACTTAGTCTTTATGACAGTCATGGTTTGCTTACTACTGAAGTTGAGGAAGAATGTGACCATTTTAAACAGGCTTTTTTGAAAACTAACCATGCTCTTTTAGGAAAAAAGGAGCAGAGGAGGCAGAATTATGTGAGTGATAAGGCATTTGAGTTCATTTCAGAAAAAAGGAAATGCAGGAATGTCCTTAATCAATGCCCTACTAATCCTAATAGAAAACATTACAGAGAGCTTAATAAACGTGTAAAGGATCAGTTAGCTGCTGATAAGAATCTTTGGCTTGGCTGACAAAGCCGAGGAAGCAGAAGCATAACAGCAGAGAGCTATACCAGATAGTTAATGTTTTGTGTGGTAGAAAACGGACAGGTATACAGAGATTGAAGGATAAACAACGTAAGGTTATAGAAGGTGAGGATTCTGTCATGGCTAGGTGGGCTGAGCATTTCAGAGATTTATAAACAATATGGTTAACTGTATTCGTATTGTTTTTTGTATTGAGGATAGTATGCATTATTGGCTTTAATGTAGGCCCTATATCACAGCATGAAGTTCTTATGACTATTTCTAAACTTATACTACCTAAATCTGCAGGGGTAGATGAAATTACCACTCATTTGCTTAGAGCTTGGAATGTGTCTGTTACCATAGCTGATTGAAATTTCAAATATCTTTTATAATAAACGCATTTTCGTAAAGATTTTACCAGAGCTATTACTATCCCCTTTCTTTAAAAAAAGGTGATCGCAGTTCTTGTGATAACTAAAGGGGTATCAGCCTACTTTCTGTTCCAGTTAAAGTTCTTTACGTGATTGCGCTTAGCAGAATTAAGAATCTGATTGACGGACAATTACGTAATGAAAGTATGGATTCAGAAGTGGTAGGAGATGTGTAGATGAGATTTTGTCACTTGAAACATTCCTCAAGAATCTTCCTGAGTTTCAGAAACCTATGGTTACTAACTTTGTAGATTTAGAAAAGGCTTTTGACTCTGTTGATCATGAGATCGTGTGGCATACCTGACAAGTTGGTTAACATAATGGAAGCTTTCTACAATAACACTGAATCTTGTGTGGAGTTGGTAGGCTTGTAGCAATTGTTTTTGCCTTGCTTCTGGTGTTCGACAAGGGTGCATTTTGCCTCCTTTTCTCTTTGGTTATTGATTATGTTATGAGAAATCCACTGCAAGGGAAATATTTTGGCCTTAAATGGTCTGCAGATAGGAAATTTCTGATTTAGATTAAACTGATGATGTTAATGAGATGAACTCTTTCATTAGAGCTGTTTATGAGACTGGTAGTAGAGTAGGTTTTGAGAGAAAATTAAGCGATGAAAATGGGGTCAGACAGGCTGTGGTTCAGTTGATATGAATGGTTGTCGTCTTGAACAGGTATCAGAGTTTAAGTTTCTTGAGATCTATGTAACAGATAGTGGTGTTATTACTATAGCAGTACTAAGTAAATATTAAATTGTAACGGTTCTGGAGCTATTAACAGATGAACAAGGATTGCTACTGGGACATTTTAGAATATATGGAGAGTGTTGCCTAGTGTATACCTAAAGATTAAAATTAGGCTATATAATATGGTTCTCTCTCTAATTAGTTATGGTAGTGAAACTTGGACCCTTTGTAAACAAGATAACTGGAAACTTGATTCTTTTGATACTAGATGCTTACGCAGTGTCTTGGGCATTAGGTGGTTCAACGTTTTAAATAATGATGAGGTTAGGGAAAGCAGTCGGCTACCTCCTTTGAGCAGTATATTTTGCAGAGAGAGACTCCGTTGGTTTAGCCATGTTGCTCGTATGGATAATTATAGATTAACGAATAGGGTTATGTACAGTGTGCCTAAAGAGAAAAAGGAAGAAAGAGAGAGAAAGAGGGAGAGACCTAGGATGCAGTGGGTTGACAAGTGTCAAACAGAATTTAGTTAAAATTGGTCTGCAATGGCAAAATGCAGCAGACATAGCTCAGGACAGATGTGTTTGGAGAGCTAAATTGCATAATCCGTTTGGACTCCATGCCCATGGCTGCTTAATGATGATAATGATGATAGAGGGTATTAATAGTTTCCCGTGGTTTAAATATGGTATTTAATTTAAAGCAGTTTATATTTATTCTTACAGCTAAACTGTAGGAAAATTATTGAATTCATAAAAGAAGCCCTTCTCATTGCTTACCCATTTACTTATTGGGCATCGTTCGTGTGTTGTTTCTCAAAATGAATGTTTTTCCAGAGCTGTACAACCCGGTGGCCGATCGTGTTACTTACCAAATAAAGGTTTTGTGAAGGGGAGTGTCATGAGCGGTAAAATTTATATCGTGATATCATTCTATCTATACGTCAGCGTAATATAGGGGAAAGTGGCAAACGATTCCTCCACTGTATCTTCTGAACTGGTGAGCTGAGTATAACGTGTTATGTGTCAAATAAAAACTTATGCGTTGGGAAGTGTCATAAGCTACCTATAGCAATGTTTAGTCTCGCATCTTCTCCCTCTAAAGAGCAGGAAAGAAAATTTACGGGGTCGATGGCAAAATGTTATATCTGAATTGAAATCTCGTGATGTCGAGAATGCCATGGGTTTTCTTAAATTATACCCCCTTAAAAATCCTAGAAAATTTGAAGGACTTGATTTTTATGAGCCCTATGTAAAATAAAAGCTTACCACATGATGAATGACATAGAAAATGTAGCGATTATCTCCTCCGAAGCAGGGGGAAAAAGGGCTGCGCGGTTCAAGTGAAAAAGATTCCTGCGAGTTTTCCACGAAAAAAAAAACAGAAATAAGAAAAACGTATATACATAGATACACGCAAAATTCTCATGCAGCCATGAGCTACGGATGTCCAACCAGAATGTGTAATTTTCCTCTCCAGACGTTACTGCTGCTGCATTTGACCACTCAGGCCAATTCTAGCAAGTTCCTGTTTCACATTGTCATCCCGTCTCTTCCTATGTTTCCCCTTTTTCTGAAACCCTTACGCTCACTGTTCAAAATCCTGTTTGCTAATCTGCAGCTATGCACACATGACCAAACCAACGCATGCCTCTCTCTGCACAACATGCTGCTCAAAGGAGGTTGATGATTCCTTCTTCTAACCTCATCAGTACTTACAAAGTCAAACCACCTAATGCCCAAGATTACTGCGTAAGAATCTAGAATCAAAGGCATCAAGTTTCTTGTTATCCTGCTTACAAAGGGTTCATGTTTCGCTACCACAAGTAACCTTAGAAAGAACCAAACTATCATACAGCCTAAATTTAGTCTTTAGGTATACACTCCTATATTTTCAAACTCTGCATAGATTCTTAAAAGTCTCAGCGGCAATCCCTATTCTTCTATTTTTCTCATGTCGCACATCACCAGTACCTTACATATAGCTGCCAAGATAATTAAACTGATACTTGCTCAAGAGTGCAGCCATTCAAAGCAACTGAAGCACTATCTGCCTGACCAATTTTCATCACTTTAGTTTCTCTCAGTTTATAACCAAACCTACTGTACTACCAGTCTCATCAACAGCTCGAATGAAAGAGTTCATCTCATCAACATCATTTGCTAAAAGGGCTAAATCATCAGCATAATCTAAATCAGAAATTTTCGTATCTCCAGCCCATTTAAGGTCAAAATCTTTCTCTTGCAAAGAATTTCGCATAATATAATCAATAACCAAACTAAAGAGAAAAGGAGACAAAATGCACCCTTGTCGGACATCAGAAGTAATGCTAAATCAATTGCTACAAGACTTACCAATTCTCACACACGACTCAGTATTATTATAGAGAGCTTTCATTACACTAACTAACTTATCAGGTATCCCATATATCTCACAATCAACCACAAATTATGTCGATCAAAAGAGTCAAAAGCCTTTTTGAAATCTATAAAGCTAGCAACCAAAGGTTTCTGAAACTCTAAACATTTCTCAAGAATCTGCCTAAGTGAAAATATTTGATCAATACATCCACTACGACTTTGTCCATCAACCAAATTCTTAATTCTATTAAATATAATCATACAAAGAACTTTACTTGGAACAGAAAGTAAACTAATTCGCTTATAATTATCACAAGAACTGCGATCACCATTTCAAAAATTGGAACAATAATAGCTCTAGTAAAATCCTTAGGAACAACACCTTTATCATAAAAAATATTCATAATTTCAGTCAGCTATCTGACCACATAAATGTTCCCAGCTCTAAGCATTTCAGTGATGATTTCATCCACCCTTGGGGATTTATGCAGTTTTAATTTAGAGATATCCAAAGTGACTTCAGAATGTGATACAGGGCCATCATTAAAGCCAGTAGTGCATCTATCCTTATTACTAACAATGGGAGTAGAAATACTCACATTATTCAGAACTTCTCTGAAATGCTCAGCCCACGTAGCCATCACAGAATTCTCACCTTCAACCACGTTGCATGTTTATCTCTTAATCCCTGTGTACCTGTATTTCTTCCCGCATAAAACATTAATAATCTGGTACAACCCCCTGCTGTTCCGCTATCTGTTTCCTCAGCTTTGTTAGCCAAGCCATCAAGCCAAAGATTCTTATCAGCTGTTAACTGATCCTTTACACGTTTATTAAGCTCGTTGTAATGCCTTCTATTAGGACTAGTATAGTGTTGATTAATATTGCTCCTGCATTTCCTTCTTTCAGAAATAAGTTCCATAACCTTATCACTCAAATAATTTTGTTTCCTGTGTTCCCTATTACCCAAAGAGTACTGTTGGTTACCAGAAAAGCCTGTTTAAACTGATCCCATTCTTTCTCAACTTCAGCAGTAAGCAAACCACGATTGTGATAATGATTAAGTAGACTATCATAGTACGCTTTGGCTATATGTGGATCTTTCAGACAGTCAGTGTTAAAGCAAATTTTCTTAACCTTATTTCTTAAGCTTCAGCTGCAAGACACTTTTTTTCAGATAATGGTCTGACCAATTTCGGCTACCCGTATGATCTAGTATTCTAACTGAATAAGCCCATTTGCAGTTAATTAAAATATCTATTATATTCCTGTGCAAACCCATCAGATGAAACCCATGTGCCCCAATGTCCCGATGTTGTAGTATGTGTTCGTTATTCGCAAACCATTAAGTTTGCTTACCTGTAGAAGACCTTCCCCATTGCCATTGGAACTACCAATACCAAAAGGACCTAAAACTCCTGCCCAAAGATTAGAGTTAGTGCCGACTTTAGTATTTAAGTCACCTAGCACAAGAGAAATATCTCCTTTCTTCATAGAATTCAAAATATCCTGAATCTGGCTGTAAAACGTGTCCTTCTCGTTTTCATCACAGTCCTCTGTGGGGACATAACAACAGATGACGTTCAACTCTTTAATTTTTGCTTTAAATTTTGTTGTAGGAAATCTTTCATTAATGCAGTCATATCCAAGAAGAGCATCACTGGCGTGTCTGCTGGAAAGCAAGCCTAAACCTTGGAGATGCTTTCCATCCTCCCACCCTGAAAAGAGAAACTTAAAGTTATATTTAAGTATGTGACCTTTAACTGTCCGTCTGCTCTCTTACAAGCCTAGAATATCTTCTTTAAAATCCTGCGTGAGGACATCAACAAAATAATCTCTATGTAACGTCCTCACGTTCCACGTACCTGAAGAGAGAAAATGATTACACTGAAATGGCACTGAATTAGTGATAGCAACCTAGTAACGTGTTGGACTCAATGTGGCCCTGATAAGGGCCTCCACAGGACGAGGCAAGGACTCCACAAGCTGGGTAAATAACCCACAGGTATGGCGAACCATGCATCATCCAGAGCGGTCCACAATTCGCTCAAGGTCGTCGCTGATGTGACACGGACCCGAACATTATGCTTGACGGTATTCCAAAGATTTTAATGGTATTTAAATCTGGGCTTCTAGGTGGCAAATTCATTATTTCAAAGTTAGCTCCTGCAACCATGCAGTAGCCATCCTGGACCTGTGAGATGAACAGTTTTCATGCTGGTAGATGCCATGTCCATGGTATGCATGATGGCCATAAATGGGTGTAAATGGTCAGCCATGAGTTCTACGTACCGGGATGCATTGAGAGTCGTTGGTACACATACCAAAAGTCCCACAGACGTCCAACTGAAGACACCCCAAGCCATCATTGAGCCACCAGCAGCTTGTACTTTCCGACCTGACATGCAGGATCCATGGCTTCATGGAGTTGGCGCAATACTCTCACTCTCTCATCGGCATGATGAAGTTTAAATCGGGATTAATCACTCCAGGCTATCCGTTGCCAATTTTCGATGTTCTTTAGCCCAGGCAAGGCGTTGAGCCCAGTGTTATGCCATTAGAAGTGGGACACTCGTTGGCGGCTCCCGAAGCCGAGACGATAAAGTGAGAGTTGCATGGTGCATGCACTGACTTCCCGGCTGGAACTGCATTCAGATGGGAGGTGATTTTAGATAATGTCTGGCCCCTATCGGTCCATACGATTCGGGTCAAACAGCGAAGCCTACGATCATTCAAAGCTGATTGTCCTTTCCTGTTTGTCCGGGTGCTTTGTTTTTTGCCTGAATTTTCATATTCCCGGAACACTCTTGAAACTGTTGTACGAGAAAATTCAAGTTCGTTGACAATTTCGGAGATCGAGTGCCCCATCCGTCGGGCACCTACGATTTGCCCTCTGTCAAATACATCTAAATCCCGCGCCTTTCCCATTACTTTTCTCACGATGAATGCTTGGGGAAGACAAAGCTGGCAGCTATATATGACGATAGTTTCATCGACGCATGCGCGCAAATGCGGAACTTGCGGTACTGAATTTGGATAATGTCTCCTATCCCTAATTCGATGGCACTTCAGTGTAGTAGGATTTTTAAAGAAACTAGGTTTATTGAGAGAGATAGGGCCAACAATATCGAACAGCCCTTTGATCGCTGGCATGGGGCAAAGGCCTGTTCCTCCTCCGCTAAAGGCTGAAGTCACCGATGCTGGTAGGAAGAACTTCAGGCACCACCTTTTCAAGTGGACCTTTTCATGAGCCATATGACTTGCCTGAGACACATTACTCCAGTTTAGGATTGACGATGCCCAACTAGCTAAGTGAGGTTCTCTAAGTGAGGTTTATCTCACCAACTAGCTAAGTGAGATCAGAGGCTTGCGATGGCCTTTGATCAGGATTATCCACCAGCTGATATAAGGTATCCCGTGCCTCTGTTCACTTCGGGCTGGCAACCCAGAAGCAAACGAAAACACAACGGCAGATTCTCTCCCTCAATATAGGCTCACCAGTGCAGCAAATCCAGGATTCATAATCAAGCTCAAATCCATAAACCAGTCTAGTCTAGTGGGTATAAATGGTCAGCACCAGGACCCTGTGAAGTTGACCATTCCTCAGCAGGGTTGAAAAAAAAAGTGGCCATAGATGACAGATCAGTAGGCCACACTGAGCTGATAGCCCTCTCATTTCGTTCCCTTCCAACAGAGAATATCTCTTTTGAAGGTACTAACGGCCGCAACCACGAGAAGGCTGGGTCGGACATTAGGTGCTAGACCTGGCTGGTTCTGTGCATCATCACTGGGGATTGGTACACAGCTCAACTTCCAGTTTATGCCTAGTTCCATTTACAGACCACATATATACAAGTATGTAAATAAAAAAAAAATAAAAATAGTAATCTTTTTCTTATTTATTCTCTAAAAGGAATAAAAGTAAAACATTTCAATGATGAAATCATTTGGTTAATTCATGTTTACTTCAAAGAAAGATTTTTTTTGTTCAATTGGTTTTTCGTGCCCTATCTTCCTTTGAAGTTATTGTGAATTTATTACGGGATTTCATGCTTCATATATTCTTTTACTTTTTATGGGATATATGGAAAGATAGGTATTTTGAAAGTTACAATTTTTGCATTTTTTACGATAGTTCCTACCTTCCTATTGCTTTTGGATTTGACATTTGTTGGTTGGTCGGTGTGTGGATTTGACCAAACGTTGTCCACCATATCTTTCGAACGCGATGGAAAAACTTGTGAGGGTTCAGGTACTTGCGATGGTGTTTGGATAGATTTATGTGCCAAATGAAAGCTTATGACGCGAGGATAATAATAATATGTATTTATTCATCATCATCGTCATCTCACAAAACACAGATGTAGAGGATTTTATACATTTGACCCGAAAACCTATAGCTTATCTGCAGGAAATATTGATGATCATTAGTTTTCATACATAAGTGAACATAGTAAAAAAGAACACAAATGTCATATAGATACAGGTTTTCTCAGGATTACAGATTAACAGGCATTCTTTAAATAGTTTTTAACCTTTAACTTAATCTCACTAAAATTAGTTAGATATTTGATTTCTCTTGGTATCTGGTTAAAGATCTTCGGCACTTTATACTCTTTAAGAGTTTCACCGTAATTATTAACAAAATTCGGGATTTGAAAATAATTATTGGTCTGAAGTCTAGTATTCTTATCAAGTGTAATTTGTACTTTATATGTGTCATTGAAAAGGCGTTCCCGAATAATGCCATATCTAAAGAGATTTTGGACTGATAGAATATTGAGGAATATAAATCTTTCTCTTGCGTTTGAAAGATTATCTCTAAGCTTGTATGGAATTATATTTTTTGCTACAGATAATTGCAATTTTTCAATTTATTTAGATTAGTGATGCCAATTGTTCCATATATTGTAATTCCATACCTAATTAAAGATTCACAAATTGCCTTGTAGACCATAAGGCAAACGTCGATATCGACTATGAATTGCAATTTGTTAATTTTAGCGGCGCGATATCTGAGATTTTGACATACCTTTAAAACGTGAGTGTTCCATCGAAAGGTTAAATTCAAATATAAGCCCAGGTACTTAAAATTTTCCTCCAATTCAATGCTATGACAATCACAAATATTTTTATTAGTTCCGGATTTACATATACAATTTATATTGTGGGTCTTAATTACATGGTTTGATGTTTTCAAAGTACCTTGTGAGTGCAAGATCATCCATTTAGTTTTATCGTTATTTATAAATATTAAATTAATATTCAGCCATCTCACCAAGCAATTATAGTCATCCTGTAATTCTTTTACAGCCGCGTCCACGTCGCGATTGCTGTTTAAAATAACAGTATCATCAATATAAAAGAAATAATTTACTTTTTAAATTTAAATTAGTCATATCATTAATATACAAGAGGAACAACAAGGATCCAAGTATAGATCCTTGGGGAACTCCAACATTAAATTTTCTTTCGCTACTTGATGCATTTCCAATTTCGGTTATAATAGTCCTATTACTTAGGTAATTTTTGAACCACATAAGAGCTGTCCCTCTAATTCCATAGTTTTCAAGTTTTGAAAGAAGTATATTGTGATTCAGTGTGTCGAATGCTTTACTAGAGTCGAGAAAGAGAGCAGCAACCTTTTCTCCATAGTTCAAGGCTTTATTAACACATTCTGCAAAATTAAGTACTTTTCCCTTTCTGGAAGCCATATTGTCTATTAGAGATAATGTTGTGTTTTAAGAGAAAGCTACGGAGAGTGTCATCGATGTACATCTCTAAAATTTTTTTATGGTGGACAAGATAGCAATAGGCCTATATTTCGTATAATTACTTTTAACACCACTTTTACAGATATGTCTCAGTATTGCAATTTTTAAAGTGGAAGGTATATTTCCAGAAGTAATACTTAAGTTAATTAGTTTAGCAAGATATTCTGTTAATTGATTCAGGCATGACTTTATATGTTTGGCGTGTATGTTATCAACGCCACATGATTTGCGTTCATTCAAAGAGGTAATTGCTTTTTTCAACTGAATGTCCGAAATTGGTTATTATTATTATCCCAAAGGGATATTAAGCGCCGGTTTATAATTTTCATTTTGGGTTGGATTCTTCTCCCTTAATTTATCAACCATGTATGCAAAATAATTATTAAAATTCGTAGCAATTTGAAAATTTTTCAGAGTTTTGGGCATATGATTAATTATTATATTATCTAGTGGCTTTTTCTTCTTTCCATCTAATATAGTATTAATCATATCCCAGGACTGTTTTGTATTTCCAGCAATGGATTGAAGCGAACCACACTGATCTACACACGCAGGCCACTGAATTAGAAACCTTCATGCAGATGTATGTAAACGTCACTTGCACAGCGTATTGCAAAATACGTGTCACATGCATCACCACGTGATCTAGGTAACTATTTAAGACTGCTGCTCGTCAGTAGTCTTGATCACAATGGGAAAAACAAGGATCTTTCAGGGTTCGACAAATGGCTTATTGTGGGTACCCGTCTGGCTGGAGCGACGGTTTTCAAAACAGCAGAGCTGACTGGTTTCTCAAAAGGTGAGATATCTCGGGTTTTTAATCTGAAAAAATAACCCACATTGTTTAAGAGAGGTAAGTGTGGCGCGAAGACAATTTGTCAGGAACGAGATCGCCGTCATCTGAGAAGGCTTGTACGGAGAAACAGGACTTCCTGTGTGCAGCAATGACCAAAGCCTTCAATGAGGCTGTTCTCGACCCATATCTCAGCGATCCATGCGCAGGGAAGTGAAGAGGAACGGTATTAGCAGTCTCATGCCTATATGGAAACCACTGAATTTTACGAAGAACTGGAAAGTTCGTTTAAAGTGGTGTCAGGAAGACCGTGACTGGACACTGGAAGACTGGGAAAAAGTCATGTGGTCGACGAGTCGCAGTACACTCGCTCAAAAAAATATCCGAAAATTGTGCTTGATTACAGAATTCAGAAAAATATCTGGCAACGATTTCTTTAGAAATTAGTGATCTGGCAACCTTCGTGTACAGTACACGAAGGTTGCCAGATCACTAATTTCTAAAAAAATCGTTGCCAGATATTTTTTCTGTAATCAAGCATAATGTCGGATATTTTTTTGAGCGACTGTACACCTTGTTCTATACCGACGGTAGGCATAGAGTTTGGCGGGAGCCCCTTGAAGTGGGGCGGGGGTGGCTCAGTCGGTAGCGCGCCAGGCTCGTAATCTGTAGTTTCCAGTTCGAGTCCCAGCTGGGTCAGCATTGAGATTTATCTCCGGAGAAATTCCCCGTCCTACCCACGGTCAGTAGGGGATACCGATGGGCTTGGAAAGGCCGCCGTCCGTCGGATGGGACGTTAAGCCGTGGCCCCATGTGTGGGAGAACCATACCCTGTGCACGTTAAAGAACACGCTGCATCGCCTTGACGGGAGGCTACCATCTGTCTCCCAACAGCTGTTCCAATGGGTCCCCTCCCCGAACATTCTCTGAGCCTTCGGGGTCCATGTGACCTGGCCATTTAGCCCATGGTGTGCAAAAAAGTGCCGCTCAGAGGTAAAACAACCCAACCCAAAGCCCCTTGAAGCAGTGGACCCAACTTGCCTTGTAAACATAACTAAAGGTTCTGGATACAGTATCATGGTGTGGAGCACGCTCTGTTTGTACGGAACAGTCTCTGATATGTTGGGCAACCTCCAAGAATTATCTGAACATTTTTTGCCGATCAAGTCCATCCTGCAAAGTTGACTTTTTATCCAGCAGGTGACAGCTGTTTTATGGACGACAATGCTACTGTCCATCACGCAAAATGTGTTCAGCAATGGTTCAGCCAGCATGACTGAAATTCCACCATTTTCCCTGGCCACCACAAAACCCGGATCTCAAACCCATTGAGAATATATGGACATGTTAGAAAAACAGATCCGGGAACAAAGTCCTCTTTTGTGAAATCTGAGCCAATTAAAGGACTGTCTGGTGAATGCCTGGTATGCTGGAGATGTAAAGACACTCCAATACCTTGCGGAATCTATTGCCAAACTGCATATGTGCTGTAATTTGGGCTAAAGGAGGTACAACTCGGTATTCAATAAAGGTCTCTAATTCAGTGGCCAGTGTGTCTAGCAGATCTTTCATTCCCTTCCGGAAGAGAATATCCTTGAAACTAATAACGGTCTTTATCACGGGAAGGGCAATCCGACTATAGGTGTTAGGTATTGCACTTCTAGGTATCATTGCAGGGAATTAGTATAGAGCTCTCCTTGCAGTGTATGTCTAACACCATTTACAGGCCTATTTAGCATACTATTTATATAAATCCTCCTTTTTTCTACCTTAAGATGTACTCTAAGTTTGTATGGGGTTTAAATCAGGCAAATCCTCAGAAAATTCACCTTTTTGGGGGTAAAAATAAACGAAATCGGGATTAAATGCGGTTATTTTAACTCTATATGCATAAAATTGCTCTATACTTGAATTACACAGAGGGCAAACACTTGAATATATATCCTCATTTAAGGACAAATAGAATCCTTCTGAACTTCATTGAGAAATTCCGATTCTGTGCAGCAAACCTTCTGATCTCAGTATAAACAAACACTAATTGATGCAAATGTTCTAGCTGACGTAGTCAATTTCATTAAATTCCTTTTTATCTACAGCATTTCACAAGTTGACTCTGTATAGGGCCACTATTACTCTGTACAAGTATCATGCGCATAGAGGAAAAGTTATTTCGAGCTGGGTAGAATCCGGACCATGACATCCTGATGATATGTCAGGTGCTCTGACCACTAAACTACCTGCTGCTGGTCAAGATCTATCCATACCCGTGATATTTGTAAAACATAATAGTGGCTCCATGCTTAGTTAGTGTCGTGTACATACCTTAACTTACGCCATTTGGAGGTGGCAAAAGCAATATTATTATTAATTACGGAATTATAGAGATGCTTTTCAGAAGGGTGAAATTCTTTCTGTCACCCACCCACTTACGATCATCAAATGCTACAGTTATTTTAAATATCTCCGGATATTACCTGACAGTCGAGTGTTTGTTAATAAGCCATTGACTAATTTTAAAACACTGTAGGAAATGGCTAAACCCAATATCGGTTCCCCTGTACGACTTGATGTTCTTAACAGAACTATCCCTTTTATTGTTAATTTATATACACTGAAAGCACGCTACACTCATCCACAAACCTGCCCTACTCTGTCACAATAACAGGATCAGCCAAAATCTCTTGCGTACTATAAATAGATCAGTTACCAACTTGCTGTATAACGTAAATGCGACTTTTACGATAGGTAAACACGATGACCTGAGCGAGTTCGATTGTGGGCAGATTGTGCGAGGAAGATTTGGTATCCATATCTGCGACTACAGAATGTCTTTCATTAATGCATGCAGCTATTGCACATATGTTCAAGGGCTACCTCAAAACCGGTAAAACCTGCAGCTACTGGGGAAAATATGGCTGCAACTGGGCTGTTGACGTTTGGTAAGTGCTTTGTCTCTCATATTGTAACATTGTAATAGATGGCCACAGTGCAGTTGATAAGGCCAACATTCATCGACAGGGCAGCTATGAAGGTTTTTGCAGAGACTATTCGACGTACGATGGCATGACTGGGCTGTGGCATCTAATGCCCACATTGAGTACCCTTGTTACAGCGTGTCACCAGGTGATGAGGCTGCAGTGAGCAATGGACCGTGGGATGACTGGAAATGGGTATCTTGGTACGACGAATAGAGGTTCCAACTACAACATATTGATGAGAGGTTGTGTGTGTGCCTTAGACCACATGAGGCCATGGACCCCAACTTGACAGTTGGGGTGTTACAGACTGGTGGAGGAGATGTAATGTTCTGGGGAGTGTATACACTGCCCACCTTTGGGCTTCTCATACCTATTTAGACCACCATCGCTGCCCAATGCTATGTTGACGTATTCACCGACCACCTACACCCATGCCTACGCATTGGCCACAGCAGGATGCCTTTTTTTCAAGAAGTCTCATCACTCTGTCTCATCACCTGTTAGGGGCGGGGGTGGCTCAGTCGGTAGAGCGCCAAGCTCGTAATCTGTAGTTCCTAGGTTCGAGTCCCAGCTGGGTCAGCGTTGAGATTTATCTCCGCAAAATTCCCCGCCCTGCCCACGGTCAGTAGGGGACACCGATGGGCTTGGAAAGGCCGCCGTCCGTCGGATGGGACGTTAAGCCGTGGCCCTGTGTGCGGGAGAGACATACCCTGTGCACGTTAAAGAACACGCTGGATGGCCTTGACGAGAGGCAACCATCTGTCTCCCAACAGCTGTTCCAGTGGGTCCCCTCCCCCAACCTTCTCTGAGCCTTCGGGGTCCATTTGACCTGGCCATTTAGCCCATTGTGTGCAAAAAAGTGCCGCTCAGAGGTAAACAACAACAAACAACAACAACATCACCTGTCTTACCCCGTGTCTCATCACTCCCGTTTGATGAAGGACTGATTTGAGGAGCATTCTAGTTGATTCACAACCTTCGAAATTACCTTCTCACTCTCCGGATTTGAACACTATTGAACATATGTGGGACGAAGTGGAGCGATCGATTCAAACCCCAATTCCACCACCAGAAACTCTGGGTACTTTATAATGACTGTCCTGCAATCATGGGCTACAATATCACCCGAACGTTTCCAACACTTGGTAGAGTCCGTGCCACGAAGTGTTTCTGCTGTTTTGAAGGCAAAAGGTGAACCCACATATTATTAGGTGGGTGTTTATAATAAATTCTCCTTTCAATGTGTAATTAATCATATTCTTATGCAATCCATTAGGTGAAACCTACGTGATGTCCCAGTGTTTTCAGTAAGTGTAATTATTCTAAAACCATTTACCTACCTATAGGCGACGTTCCCCATTGCAACTACCAATGCGAAAAGGACCTATCAATTCTGCCCAAAGATCATGGTAACAATTTTAGCATTAAGTCAACTAGCACAAGAGAAATATCTCCTCCTTGACAGAATGCAAAAAAACCTGAAGTTGTTTGTAAAGCTGGATTTATGCTCATCAGAGACTTCTGTGAGGTCATAACAACAGATAACATTCAACTCTTTAGTTTTAAATTTAGTTGCAAGGAAACTTTCATTAATGTACTCATATCATAAAAGAGAAATACTGGTGTGTCTCCTGAGAAGCAATCCTACGCATGGAGAAGGGGGTAAAGGTGGTTCAGTTGGTAGTTTGCCAGGCTGCAGTTCCCAGGTTCGAGTCCCAGCTAGATTAGCGTTGATATTTACGTCCACAATATTCTCCGCTCTGTCCACGGTCAGTAGGTAACATCAATGGGTTTGGAAAGACAGCTATCCATTATGTTAAGATATGTTAAGCCATGGATCCGTGTACTTGAGAGCCATACCCTGTGCACGTTAAAGAGCATGCTGAATGTCCTTGACGGGAGACCACCATATGTCTCCCATCAGCTGTTCAGTGGGTTTCCTCCCCCAACTTTCTCTGAGCCTTCAGGATCCTTGAGACTTGGCTATTTAGCCCATTGTATGCAAAAAGAATGCCGCTGGGAGGTAAAGCAACCCAAGAAGCCTTGGAAATGCTTTCCCTCATCTGTCCCGAAAAGAGAAATTTACAATTATCTGAATTTTATCTGTCTATCAAGTGTCTTGCAGAAACATAATATTTAGTTCTGATGCTGGAATTCTTGTTGGAGGACATCAAGAGAATAATTTGTATATAGAGTGGCATCAATACTGTATAACAGAATGGGTATTAATCCTTACTCTCCGACCTCTCTGACGATGCGCTTACATTTTGTACATCGTCAGATATGTGCAGAGACTGACCAAGTTACTGCATTTATTGTAGGGTGTCCGCCAACTAATGGTGGGGTTTCGGGAAGCACTGCCCCAAAATACACAAAAGGCATACATTGAATGTTGCATCTGTACATTCTCCGAATGAAAGAGTTTCACGGGTTCATGCTTTTTTGGGAAGCGTAGGTTCGAATCCCTCTGAAGACAACCAGTGTTTTTCACCTGAGGACACGAGGTGGAATACTTGGCAAGAAGTGGAATACCGATTTCAAACATGCAGGGTCACGAACGGTGCACATGTGGAAATTCACTAATTATGTTAAAACCTATTTATGATACGCTTTCAATTATTTTACTTTGTAGATATGCATACTACCATTATTTTTCAGACGCCGTGTATAAACAACAGAAATTCGCGCTTATTAAACTTTTTAAATATTTATCTATCATTCTTAATAGCAGAATAAGCCATATAATTTACTTGTAACATGGGACTTAGAAGGAATACTCAGTTGTAAAGTGTCAGTTAAGGGAGACTACTAATCTCGTATATCTTACTGTACACGACAGTTCAAATTCTTGATGAAATGGGCACTTGGGTAAGAAACATAAAATGCACATTTTCAAGAGAGTATACTCTGTTAATCCTACGAATTATACGAAATTATACGAAGTGACCAAATTTTACCTGACAAAATTTGGCTGCACGATTCCTGATAATAGATGGCGCTACTGGCGAATAAACGAAAGATTCCGAGAATGCTTATGTGTCACATTATTGAAGACATGTCTAGCTTCTGGTGATCCAACAGTTATGACGCCTGCAAATGATGATTCTTTAGCTAGTATATTTATTTTTGAGAAGCATAGGTTCGAATCCCTCTAAACACAACCATTTTTTTTTCAACTAATTATTTCTTGTCTGCAGGACGATTTCCTGTGATACTTTATTACTTTAAAACCTCTCATTTTAGTGAAACTTTTTAAAATTAAATACTGAAGTTTCAGCTAATTTTTTAATTAGTGTTTGCTTATTAAGAAGCTGGTTCATAGCCGAGAGAAATGAAGCGTCTTGCAACATTTTCAACATCGCTTGACCTAATAGTTGCAGTGTTGTGCCCTCGTCAAACGCGTCCGATTGAGGAAACGCAACAACTCTTTGAAGAGCGAATTTCGACACTGGAGGTGGCGTCATCATTCCGTTTCACTTAGTCAGTCAAAATGAAATTTTAGCCCAAATCACAGAGTGCCGTTTTCGGCATTAATTCTGAGACTGAAACGTTTCGAGGTTTTTTAAATCTAAATCTTATAGATTTCTTATAGTCTATATCGAAATAAAAGATAAGAGTTCTTAAGTTGCAAAATTTTATGATGCTGCCCATGAAGAAATTTAGCATGTAATATGGAATAAACACGAATAAAATTGCATTGCTTTTGAATTCATGATATTCTTCATAGATTTGTTTTCACCCTATTACAGAAAATCCTGACGAAGTTTCTTCCTTTTTAGGGTTTTGCGTCAGAGGAAAGATTCGAACGAAACGACTCCACTCTTGTCTCGTGCTCGAGTTTGAATCTCGATGATGCCATTGGGTCAAAATATATGTTCCATGGCGATGTCGTCTACCTGACGACGAGTGTTGAAAGCCATGATGGTGATGCAGACGTCATGAGATGAAGCTTGAGATCTGACCTTTGCATCTCTTTCTCGCTGAAGACAATTCTACGGCTTGCCTTTCATCTCCCGTTCTCTGTATGTTCACCAAAAAGCAGTTATTGTTTAATATCGTAAGTTTTGTTTGGAACGAGTAAATGCTTTACGATTGAACTTCCTAGAAACGTTTAAACTCTACTTTGTTCGATACTTGAATGCAAAGCTTCTTTAATTCCTATGTTTTAGTTCCGATGTCTTAAATGAGCCGTCTGCTGTGGCCGAGTGGTTAGCGCACTTGGCCACTGATCAAAGGGCCCCGGGTAAGAGCATGGATGTTTGTGTTGTTTTTCTGCTGAGATCGCGCCATCCTTACAGATCTTGTACTATGACCTATAAACTGACCGGCTCCTTTCAGACCTCTGTGGCAAGCAGCTGCTTGAGGGGGTATTTATGTCTTAAAGGTATAGCTTTCGTATTAGAAATCACTTACAGTCCTTTAATATTGTTCTTTAGCTAGTATATTTATTTCACTCTTCATGCATAGGTTCGTAACTTGCGCTGTAATACTTTCAGAGAATTAAGAATGTTCTGGGGCATTGGTCCAAAAATGCTTTGCAATAACTTAATTGTAGCTATACTGAAGTGATGGCTTGACTTCATAACTCTGACAAAGGAAGGACTTTAAAACGTTTTGTTTAAAATGCATAATAAATTGTAACGTATTAAAATGCAGAATCAAAATTATGCTAGATTCGATGAAGTTCCCATTCCCCTCACTTGTGAAACGAGCCTTGCAAGCACAAAAGCTTCAACCGATCTTAGTGTATCCATTCGCCACTATTCTCTGAACTCGAGCTTGAAATATTTTCTCTCAAAATTTCTTTGTTGCTTTATAGCCATTGATCCTAAATCCTTTCATCCAGAGCCTCCTCTAGCAGTTAGTAACTGTGGAATGGATAAATCTTATTTCCCAAGGGATGTCGACACTTCTCACCAGGGAAATCCTAAGGTTTCGTTCTGCGGCGGTTGAGTCACCGTTCACTATTGGCGTTGAATCATCTCAAACGATTTTCAGGGAAATGAGAAAATAAACCCTCTGCGGCAAATCCTTTTCTCTCTCGCGAATCATCAAAAATTCATTCTCACGTATGCAGCCTGTCGTTTCATAATTGAAAATAATATAGCAATGTTTATTCGCAAGTGTAATGCTAAGAGTGATCTATGTTTTAACAAATTATAAGGTTGCTGAATCAGAAGAACGAGTTATTTGCATTACAAGATTCCTACGATAACGGAAAGATCGATAATTCACAAATATAATATACAAGAAATGACAGTTATTCCCAAACAGCTCCCAACGAGAGATTTTATAAATATACAAAATGTTTGAAAAGTAGGTGTACAAATTTGAGACAATGCATATATTTATTAACAAATGATAGATAGAAATCAAATTTCGTAGAAATGTAGCCAAACAATCAAGTTTGGTCAGATGCATCAGAGTTTTGGAAATGGGTAAAATATGATGACCACCTCTTTTAACTCCACCAGACTTTTTCTTACGTGGATTTGTTGAGGTTAAAATGTACTTACCATCTTTACCTGCAAATGATGATGATCTACGGGCAAGAGTTATAGGCGCAGCTGAAGCAGTTCACCTGGGAAGAAATTTATTATAGGCAGAATAGTTGTCGTGTTATATATGGAAATCACATCGAACTAACACTGTGATACATGATAAATATAAAAATGGTAAAGTTTCTTACAAAGATAAATTTTTTTGCTGAAAATCAATTCGGATTTAGGGAAAAAATAAATGCAGAGGATTATATTTTAAAATTAACTTCAATAGTTCATAAAGGAATAAATTAAAACCTTAAAGTAGCTATTGTTTTCCTGGATATACATAAAGCTTTTGATTCTGTTCCACATGACATAACGCTATTTAAACTTGAAAAATGTGGATTTAGAGAAAATATGTATAATTGGTTAAAATATTTATTTAAATGATAAGGTTCAGGTTGTTAAAATAGGTGGAATTATTAGTATGGAAGAAACTGTGCAGTTTGGTGTTCCTCAAGGTTCAGTTTTAGGACCACTTTTATTCTTAATTTATATTAATGATTTATGTAAACTTGATACAATAGGAAATTTAATTGCTTTTGCTGATGATACAGCTTTAATTTATACTGCTACAGATTTAAATTCTTTAGTAATTAATATAAATTTAGATATGATTAAAATTAGAAAATGGTTTTTAAAAAACAAATTACTTTTAAATATCAATAAAACAAAATATATCCATTTCAGATTAAAAGGACAATATGATTTTCTACATAATAAAATATTTGTTCATGTTTTTGAATGTATTGGCAAAAAAATGTTCCTGTTTACCTATTAAGGGAGTTGATTGTTTTAAATATTTAGGTGTTTATATGGACTGTAAATTAAATTGGAAGGAACATATAGCAAATATTATTAAAAAGATAAATATTGTAACACCACGGTTATATTATATTAGAAAATTTGTAGATATTGCAATTTAAAGATGATATATAATTGTTGGGTTAAATCGTATTTGCAATATAGAATTACTTCTTGGGGTGGCACATATTATACTAATATTAACAAATTAATTGTGACTCAAAATAGAATTATAAAATGCATATTGAAAAAAGAAAATATGAAAATGTTAAAAACTTTTATAAAAATGTTGATATTTTAACAGTTAGAAAATTATATATGCATTCGATTTTAAAACATTTGTTTAAAAATTGGTCAGAACAAAATATAAAATTTACAAAATATAACACAAGATGCAGTAACTCTATTAATCTCGTTGAATTTCTACCTAAGAAAACTGTGACTAAAAACATTATATTTACCTTGCGCCTAAATTATTTAATTTTTTGCCAAACAATATAAAAATGGAAAAAACTTTACATAGCTTTGGTTCAAATCTTCGTAAATGGCTATTAGATATTGATAATATTGAGTTTTTTTGTAATAAATTTCATAATTTTTAATAATTTATTACATTTTTTGTTTCCATTTGTTCAAATTATTTTTTTCTTCGATTACTTTATTAATGCTTAAATCGTTTATTGACTATTGTTGCCAAAATTATAAATTATATATATGAAATATAAAATTCCACGGGCGAATTTTAAACTCTTGTGGATTTATGTAAGATTCAATTGAAATATATGTGCCCACGACTGGACCAATGAAATCGGATGTATTATGTATTAAATAAATGTTATGTTACATCTGACAAAATTTGACGTATTTGGTTACAATATATCCAACATTTATTAATGAATGTGTACATCCTCTCAAAGTTGTAAAGTCAAGTACTTTTGAATCATCCTGGCAGAGATGAGCCAGACTCAGAATAATTTAAATTTCAAATATGTCTTGTAATTGTGAAAAAATAGGTAAAAATATTAAATGTTTCATAATTATAAATTCAACCTTTTGATCAGTCTTTATTAATTGAAAATAAGCCGCATGAGGCTTTTGATTATTTTTTACGTATTCTCTACTTTTAATAAATGAATGGCTCTTTGTGTTTATGATGATGTTACCCACGAAATGTTAGTTTCTACTGATATTAATTATTTTTCGTTCCAAACAGAATTAATATTTGAATTTTGCCATAAAGGTGATTATAATTAGCAATATAAGAATAAAATGAATGATTACCGACATGCATTCATGCATTAATGTCTTACCCTGCGTCAGATAATTTTTTCCCCAATTGCGGGTGTGCTCGAAAAGGTGAGCCACGTTTTTAGCCATAAACCAAAAACTTCTCTCATTATGTATATTTATTTATTATTGGTAATTGTACGAATAGTTTATATATATTTATTATTATTTCAAAATACTTTTCTACATTTCCTAAATCGGTTATGCAATTAATAATATCGGACTGGTGTGAAAGAACTGGCTGATGACACTTTGAGAATACATTTATATTCATAGAAAAAACTTTTTATTTTAACGTTTAACTCTGAAAAATACTTTAATCTACAGATAAAGCAATCGTAAAGCTATATCTAAACAAACAATATTTCATTATACATTAATTTTACTTGCTTTGAAAGCAACACCTAATTCTGTTATTTATTCCATACCCACACTTTGCATCAGTAACAGTATATTAGATTCATTTCGCAATCATACATCGATGCCTACATGATATACATATGTGATAGTCCTAATTTTGAAAAAGCTTTAAGTAGTGGACAATTCGTAATTATTCAATCAAAGGCAATTTCACCTATATTTTAGCTCTAGTGTATTGGTTTTCTATCATATATTAGGAAAAACCAAACATTTGTATCAAAATAAATGCAAAATCTCCCTGGTGGTTAAATAGGAAACATTTTAAATTTTTCTGTCTTTTACGTGATTCATTTCAAATTCTGCAGGCAATGTATATCAGGTAGTCACCGCTTGCATACTGGAACTTCCTTCCTTGCTACGGCTACAATAAATATTCAACATTTATGTGGCTGTGTCGATATCTGATAGAACAAAGATGCGAAATGCCTTCAAGTGTGTGGCTCTAAATAGAGACCATATAGCCTGCCGGCCGGATTCGTATTCAAACCAATGTAAGAGTCTAATTTCTGGCTAGTTCCATAGACTGAAAAAATAAGTGTGGAATTGCTTTCTAGAAAGCAAGAAAAACTTATTGAATACATTGGTAATCAAACATGAATATTGCGCGAAAAAAATATTTTTATGCAACTGAGGGAAATTTTTTAAGTTCATACTTGAAATTAGTTTTAAGAAATCACACTTTAAACAATTCTAATTACGAGTCGCATTCCAAAAGTTCTTGATATGCGTATGCAGAACAACTTACTTCAACAAAACTTTTACTCTCCTTCAAAGTACTCCCTTCCAGTATCTATGCAAAGTTGCACACGTCTACGCCAATTCTGGAATTCTGGTATACTCTGTGTGGGAATCCTCTATAACTCTGAATGAATGCATTTGGCAAGGCTTGCACTCGTGGAACTTGCGTTGAAGACTGTGATTTTTAGAAACAACAAAAAATCGCATGGCGCAATATCGGGTGAATATGTAATATGGGAAAGCTGTTTTTTTTTCTGTTCCAGATAACACTTCAGTTCAGTTTTATTATAATAATAAGGTTACAAACAGTATATATATTTGTAATAATCTTATTAACCCAAGAGCATCTAAGCTCATGTAGGTTAATTTACAAATTATTTAAATACATAATTTTGGCAACACTGACACTCAACTTTACATAAAGACATATATATACAAAAACAACACAGAATATATAAAAACGAATTAATTTTTTTTTACTTTAACACTGAAAACAGGCTGTCTGCATTTGTAATGATCATTACATAATTAGCAGTGAGAGATCTGAAATGCATAAAATTAATTTCGTTTCGAATTATAATCGGTAAAGAATTAAAAATTTTAGGGGCCAAATAATCAAAGTGTTTGAGCATAATTTCTTTATTTGCAAGTGGTAACAGAAACCTTTTCCCATTATCTCGCATAGAATAATTTGTATAATGCAGCACTGCATTATTGTTTTTAAAGAAGTAATTTAATGTTCTATAAACAAATAAATGTCTCAGTGGAAATACACCTGAAATGGTATACTTACAAAAGATGGTAACAGTTTTATATTTATTTGGTAAAATTTGAAATATAAATTTATTTTGCATTGAGATTAGACTCGTTAATGATGAAATGTATGTTCCTCCCCAACTTGTAATATCATACTGTATAGCAGACTGGACCCAAGATTTGTATAACATTATTAACATTTTATTACTGAGGATTTTTTTCTAAATAATAAAATTTATATAACATCTGTCTAAGTGTGTTTGTTAGTTTTCCAATATGCATTTTCCAACTTAGGGAGCTATCAATATAAAGGCCTAGGTAGAGTAGACTTTGAACCTGTTCAATTTCTTCACAGCAACAAGCTGAGTAATTATTGTATGAAAATATATGCAATTTTAATTTAATCAAATTTGGATTATATGATTTCTTTTTTAGGTTAAATAGAATATACTTAGTCTTTTTCGTATTTAAATGCAATCCATTTAAATCCAACCATTTCATCACACATTTTAGATCAGTGTTCATGTTATAAAGGAGATTTTCCAGAAAATCAGCACATAAAGTTAATGATGTGTCATCTGCAAAAGTGTTAATATAGCTATTTATTTTTAATTTACGTAGATCATTTTTGAATGTCAGAAATAAGGTTGGTCCCAGGACTGCACCTTGTGGTACGCCACATGAAATCTGTTTTTGGGTTACTAAGTGTATTAAAAAGACTAACACATTGCGTTCTGTGCTGTAAGTAGTCTTTAAACCATTTTAATACAACACCACGAATGCCAATATTTTATAGTTTGCTAATTAAAATTTCGTGATCAACGGTGTCAAAAGCTTTCTACAAATCCATAAATACAGATAGAGTAAATTGATTATTGTCTATGGAATGAAACACCTTTGACGTATAATTCAACAATGCAGTTTCTGTACCTCTACCCTTCCTACACCCAAATTGGTTTTCAGAGAGAAAATTAAAACTATCTAAAAAATTTATCAGTCTATTATTAACTAGTTTTTCTAATATTTTTGAAAATACTGGGAGAAGAGATATCGGTCGATAATTCTTAAAATCCTTTTTATTTCCCTTTTTTGTAAACTGGAATTACAATAGCTTTCTTCATTAAATCTGGAAAAGTGCCAGTTTCGAAGGATAAATTACAAATGTGAACCAATGGTTGAATTAAGTTAAAAGAACATTTTTAACAGCAATAATGGAAATATTGTCATACCCAGCAGAATTTTTATTTTTAAATCCTTTTATAATGTCAGTCAATTCCTTTCTACAAGTTGGAGATAAAAACATAGATTTGACATTTATTGTCATGAAGAAAGAGAACCCTCGACACACCTCTTGTTGGATGATGCTCCTTCATCTCCTTAATAATTTTGGGAAAAACGATGTTGGTGTAGTACTGGCCATTTATAGTCATTTTTTCAGGTAAGGTGTCCACGGCTACCACTCCATGGGAAGTGAAAAAATTGTGAATATCCTCCTCCTTGGACAAAAGTTTTGTCGGAGGATTTGGGAGAAGGTCCATCTTCCGCAACCCAAGCATAGTTTTCGATTTTTCTGGGAGCTATATAGCAATAAAACCACGTCTCATCACGTGTGATAACGTCTGTTAACCGTTTGGGGCCACTAGGTTGAAACATTGCCAGCATCTTCTTGCATGAAACTATTAAAGCCCTTTTTACTCCTCTGTCTATAATAAAAGTTTTTTTTTAGTTTGTGAGATACCCATTTAACATCGGTCATTAGGAACTTTAAATGTTGATGAATAATGTTTTCAGACTGCCAATCGATAAACTGACATCTAAACTTATTAACTGAATGGTGATTTGTGGGTTTTCCTTAATGAGGTCACTCTCGTTCACGACCTCCTTTGGTCTTCCTGCACGAAGAAGGTCTTCGAAGCGCTGCCGTCCTTCTCTGAATATGCGCATCCATCTCGAACAGAGCCATATGAATAGGCATGATCCCATATACTTGTAATGAATAGGCATAAACTGTTTTCGCGTGATCCCCCAAGCTGCATCCTTGTGAAAATGTAAAATATTTCCCCAAAATATTTCCCCCGTCTTCAGTAGGCTCCATAGCAACAATGCACAGTTTTCACAGTGCTCACTTTACGCGCCGCCAGTGAAGAGAGAAATGATGATACAGCCTTTGATTTTTACGCGTGTTGACAAGTTTAGAAAGGCTTTCAAACAAGTCATAGTTCTTTCACTTCGAAGGAACGAGTGCAAATGTAAAGAGACGTGTCAAAAACGTTTTAAACTCCCTCCTTTATAAATTTTAGACTACTTTTATTATACATTAATGAATTTGACTTGCAATCCATTATGAAATCTTCCCGATAATAAAATTTCCATTTTCCCGAAATGCTGGTTTAAATTCTTCCTATCTTATACTTTTGATATCCGTGTGATAGATTAACTCCGTTAGTTTGTGCGACTAAATATCTCTTTTCTATAATTCTTTAAACTTTATTTCACACGACAGGGTGCAAGGAACTAAAGTTCACTTGTACTCTGTCGCCTTTTTGTAATTCGAAATGGTAATGTATCCTCTTCATGCCTGATTCGGGTGATATTCAAATTGCTCGCGATGTCAGTGCGAACTTGCAGAATGTTCGAATTTTATTAGCGGATCGTGTCGTCAAATTAACTTTAACTTTTATTGAAATTTCACTGCGTAAACTATTTCCATTTTAATCCTTTCAGAATTTTTAAAACAGTTCCAGAGCAACTGACGTTTAAAGGTTCCAAAAGAAAATATCACCCGCTTGTTTCAAAAACTGACCTTCCCATTTCATTCATTTTATTTTTTTCAGAAAACTGGAAAACTATTTTTTGCTATGAAGATTAGGATAAGCAGGGTTCATTGTTTAAACGCTTTGAAAACAATCGGAATTGATGAGTTTAATTATGAACAGTTAATATAAAATTATTATCTGTTCAATATTTATTAGATGAAATTTTAAAAATAGAACTCGCCGACCAGTTGGTCGGCGAGTTCTATTTTTAAATGGCCAGGTCACAAGGACCCCGAGTGCTCAGAGAATTGTTGCAGGAAGGAGACCCGCTGGACAACTGTTAAGAGACAGATGGTATCCTCCCCATCCAGCATATTCTTTAATATGCACAGAATATTCTCTCCTACACACGGATCCGCGGCTTTACGTCCCATTCGAAGGTAGGTGGCATTTCGAAGCCCATCCTTCTCCCTTTACTGAGGCCTGGATGGGGTGAGCCAAAGCCGTCTGAACAGCTAATGACGTCAGAAGTGGAGTCCGTGCGTCGCATTATAACTTTCCGTCAGTGAAACTTATTTGTTTCGCTTCGATGTGTGCGTTTTTTAAACGATTTCATTTCTTCAACTGAATTGAATCAAATATCAATTATAAAACAAATTATAATAAATGCGGAGAAGTATTTCATTCTTGCAGGAAATATTTTATTTTGCACAGACATAAAAAAACTCATTTCTCGATGTCAAAAATATTCAATAAACATATTATCTAGAAATACTTAAACATTTTTTTATTAATTATATTTAATTGTAAACCATATTTCTAAAAAAACGGGATACACCTGAATTCTAATGCAAAATTTTATTTTTTTTTGTCAAAAGATTTTGGAACGTAATATATGAGCAACATTACCATAAATATTGGTAAAGATAAATTATTTTCAGGTTAGCAAAATATATTCGTACTAACTTCAGATAAGATTTAACAATCATCATAAATATCACATATACAGTCTCTCACTAAAAGTATGACTACATTCCATATAAAAATTTTAAATCTCACATAGTTTAGTTTCTAAGTAGAAAGCTACTGAAATTAGAATTTCATTCACAGCTAATGAAATGATCAGTGCAATTTAATTATTTTATTAATAAGACTGTAATTATCTTCTTACTAAGATTAAAATCATCAGTATCACATAATTCAAATAAACGCCAATTCAAACACTAAAACAAGACTTGATTAACAATCATGATGATGATATGAAGAAATTATTACAAAGATTACATTGAAATATTTTCAACTAAATATAATGAAAACCTCAAAAGAATTAATTTTCTCTTCAGATGTGAGGTCAGTATGAATCTGCAAGACAATCATTTCAAATAATGTTAAATGAAGAAAAAAATTCATATTGCTAACAGTGACTACAGATATTCCAAAAAGAGAAATAAATGTTTGAAGTCCACATCAAATATACAAAACTCAATTATATGGTGTGCTTCAGAAAATAGTTTGTGACAACCAATGTATATCACTGAGACCTACCAGTAGATAAGTGAAATTTAAGAATACAACATTTGAGCACTATGTTATTGCCTTACTGAAACTCATATAAAACAAAAATTACAATTCACTGCAACATCCAAGAGTATTACATAATCAAACAAATTATAACTGATACAGCTTAACATGAAGAAAAATATATATTGATGCATATGAGCACTATATTATTGTCTTACTAAAACTTATACCATAATATATTGGCATACAAAAAAGTTGTAGAATAGGGCAACATCCAGGAGATTATCATAACCACAAGAAATATAACTTATACAGCTTATCATTAAGAAACATGTTACCTTATATTGCACTACAATAAATATACAGTTTTAATTTAATCATAATGTGTGCTTTAAAAATTGTTTGCAATACTTTTTTGTTGATCATTGATACTGACTAGTACAGCAAGAAAATTTCAATAAAAGAATATATAAGCACTGGTGCTAACCATATAAACCCACTGGATTGGGCAGATATATGGCTCTGAGCTTGATTATGGATCCTGATTTTGCTGCACTGCTGGGCTTCTGTGGAGGGAAAATCTTCCGCTGTGTTTTCTGTTTGTTTGTGGGTTGACAGCCCCAAGTGAATAGATTCACAGGATATGTTTATCAGCTGGTGGATAATCCTGAGCAGAGGTCATCGCAGGCACCTGAACTCTTTGCTTCTATTGGCATCGTCAAATTCTACATTGGAGGAAGTCTTCCAGTGTAGATGGCTTCACCCATTAGTGGTGAGGGAACGGGTCTTTGCCCCATGTCTGCGATTAGGGGGCTGTTTGATATTGTCGGCATTCCCTCTTTCAATAAACATAGTTTCTTTAAACATCCCACTAACCACTTTCTCTCCATAGGTAGTTGGAATGTGAGGACTCTGCACAGAGCTTTTTCTCTTGATGTCCTCACACAAGAATTCCACCATTATAATTTAGATATTCTCGGCTTGCAAGAGACCAGATGGACAGATAAAGGTCAGATTCTTAAAAATAATCTTAAATCTCTCTTTTCAGGGAGAGACGACAATAAGCATCACCAAGGCGTGGGTCTGCTTCTCAGCAGACACGCTAGTGATGCTCTTCTAGGATACAAGTGAATTAATGAAAGGTTTCTTACAGCAAAATTTCAGACAAGCGTTAAAGACTTGAATGTTATCTGCTGTTATGCCCCCACTGAGGATGCCGATGAGGATAAGAAATATAGGTTTTATGAACAACTTCAAGATATTTTGAATTCTGTCAAGAAAGGAGATATTACCCTTGTTCTTGGTGACTTCAATGCCAAAGTTGGTACTGACTCTGACCTTTGGGGAGGGGTGATTGGCCCTTTTGGTATTGGTAGCTGCAATGGCAATGGGCAACGTCTCCTACAGGTAAGTAAACTGAATGGTTTCAGAATAACTAACACATATTACAAACACCGCGACATACATAAGTACACATGGGTTTCACCTGATGGGCTGCATAGGAATATGATTGATTATATTTTAATTAACAGCAAATGGACTACTTCTCTTAGGAATACCAGGTGATATAGGGGAGCTGAAAGTGGATCTGACCGTTACCTTGTTAAAAGTGTCTTGCAACTTAAATTTAAAAAGTGTTGTGATAGGGTTAAAAAATTTGCTTTTAATACTGAAGCTCTGAAAAACCCAGTTATAGCCAAAGCTTACCATGATAGGTTACTTAGTCATTATGACAGTCATGGTATGCTTGCTACTGAAGTTGAGGAAGAATGGGATCATTTTAAACAGGCTTTTTTGGACACTAACAGTACTCTTTTAGTAAAAAAGGAGCAGAAGAGACAGAATTATCTGAGTGATAAAGCACTTGAATTTATTTCGGAAAGAAAGAACTGCAGGAATGTCCTTAATCAATACCCTACTAGTCCTAATAGATAGCATTACAGAGAACTTAATAAACGTGGAAAAGATCAGTTAGCTGCTGATAAGAACCTTTGGCTTGATGGTTTGGCTGACAAAGCCGAGGAAGCAGTTAGACAGCACAACAGCAGAGAGCTGTACCACATAGTTAATGTTTTGAGTGGTAGAAAACGGACAGGTATACAGGGATTGAAGGATAAACAAGGTAAGGTTATAGAAGGTGAGGATTCTGTCATGGCTAGGTGGGCTGAGCATTTCAGTGATATTCTAAACAATGCGGTTAGTTCTATTCCCATTGTTTGCAATGATGATAGATGCATTGGTGGCTTTAATGTTGGCCCTATAACGCAATCTGAAGTTATTTTGGCTGTTTCTAAACTTAAACTTCATAAATCCTCAGAGGTAGATTAAATTACTACAGAAATGCTTAGCGCTGGAAATGTTTCGGTTACCACTTGGATGACTGAAATTCTGAATATCTTTTATGATAAAGGCATGGTTCCTAAGGATTTTACCAGAGCTATTGTTATCCTTATTTTCAAAAAAGGTGATCGCAGTTCTTGTGATAATTATAGGGATATTAGCCTACTCTCTGTTCCAGGTAAAGTTCTTTCCATGATTGTGCTTAATAGAATTAAGAATCTGGTTGACAGTCAATTGCGTGATGAGCAATGTGGATTCAGAAGTGGTAGGGGATGTGTGGATCAGATATTTTCACTTAGGCAGATTCTTGAGAAATGTTTAGAGTTTCAGAAACCTTTGGTTTGCTAGCTTTGTTGATTTCAATAAGGCTTTCGACTCTGTTGTCTGAGGCTAATTTGTGGTTGATTGTCAGATCATATGGTATGCCAGACAAGTTAGTTAACATAAGGAAAACTCTCTATAATAACACTGAGTCGTGTGTGAGAGTTGGTAAGGCTTGTAGCAATTGGTTTAGCATTACTTCTGGTGTTCGACAAGGGTGCATTTTGTCTCCTTTTCTCTTTAGCTTGGTTATTGATTATGTTATGCGAAATTCACTTCAAGGGAAAGATTTTGGCCTTAAATGCGCTGGAGATACGAAAATTTCTGATTTAGGTTATGCTGATGATTTAGCCTTTTGGCAAATGATGTTGATGAGATGAACTCTTTCATTCGAGATGTTGATGAGACTGGTAGTAGAGTAGGTTTGGTTATAAACAGAGAGAAAACTAAAGTGATGAAAATTGGTCAGGCAGGCTGTGATTCAGTTAATCTGAATGGTTGCAGTCTTGAGCAGGTGTCACAATTTAATTATCTTGGGAGCTATGTAACAGATAATGGTGATGTGCGGCATGAGATTAAGAGACGAATAGGGATTGCTGCCGGGACTTTTAAGAATCTATAGAGTGTGTGAGAAATAGGCGTATACACCTAAAGACTAAAATTAGACTGTATAATAGTTTGGTTCTTTCTAGGGTTAGTTATGGTAGTGAAACTTGGACACTTTGTAAACAAGATAACAGGAAACTAGATGCTTTTGATTCCAGATGCTTACGCAGTATCTTGGGCATTAGGTGGTTCAACTTTGTAACTAATGATGAGGTTAGGCAAAAGAGTTTGCAACCTCCTTTAAGCAGCATATTGTGCAGTGAGAGACTCCGTTGGTTTGGCCATGTTGCCCGTATGAATAATTATAGATTGGCGAATAGGGTTGTTAACAGTGTGCCTAAAGGCCTCAGAAAGAAGGGGAGACCTAGGATGCGGTGGGCAGACAATGTCAAACAGGACCTTGTTAGAATTGGTGTGCAGTGGCCAGATGCAGTAGATGTAGCTCAGGATCGACTTGCTTGGAGAACTAAATGGCACGGTCTGGTTGGACCTCCGTAGCCCATGACTGCTTGAGGATGATGATGATGATGATATTCTTGTGTTTTTGAAACTTATACCATAACAATAAAAGTTACAGATTTAAATGCAGCATCCAAGAGTTTTTCATAATCACAAGAAATATAACCTATGCAATTTGTTAAGGAAAATGTTAACATTAAATATCATGTATTGATGATAGTAATTACAAGAAATAATGTTTTGAATACCACAGTATAAAATATACCAATGATAAATCAATAATATGTTTGCTTCAAAAAATAGTTTGCGACAACTAATGTCTATCATTGAGACATAATGAATAATATAAATGAAGAAGTACACATAAATGAATAAGTACACCAATGGGAACCACATATTATTGTCTTACTGAAGTTTCTAAGATAATTCATAGAAATATAACAAAAATTACAGTTTTAAATGCAACGTTGAAAATGCTCCATTATAAGAAGAAATATAACCCATGCTGCTTATTAAGGAAAATGATAGCATTGAATACCATATACTGATGATAGTAACTAACACAAATAATTATTTGAATACCACATCAAATATGCCAATGTTTATCGTATTAGACATGACTAGTACACCAGTAAAATTTAATAGATAGCATATATTCAATCATTTTACCAAAGTGCTTAGTTTTCTTTTGGATGATTTTTTGGGTGGATATTTGGATTGGGTGTAATTATGCATATACACATTTCCACATGTTAATATAATTTTATGTAAAAAATCAATTATTTTATTCCCACAAGGACACTGAAAATCTGTGCTATACACTGTTTCTTTTTTCGAAACCTGCTTTAGAATATTAACATATGACAATGATTGAATTTTGCAGTTCAGAAATTGCTGCTCTACATTATTAGATGTCAGTGTTTGAAAAACAGTATGGCATAATATTCCCACATTTATTGAAACTTCAGTTGGATAGGTCAGCCCTCCACGGTCACACATATTAACTGCTGAGATACATCCAGTACTAAATCCTTTTTGGTTGTTAAATGATCAACACAGGTGACACAAAATGTTATCTTTTTTATATTGTGGCATGCATAGCCAACAATATATGTAATGTTATTTACCTCATCTTGTGTTAGTTCTAAATCAATATGTGTATTAACACATGATTTGACAAAATTTGTTTCACTATCATCTAATTGGATATCAACAGTGTCATTTACAAAGAAAGAGCAGAGATTAGAAATAGATATTTCCCCAAATTTTGCTGATTTAAGCTTTAGTAAGCTTGTTACTTTTAATTCTTTTTCAGCCTCACATATTTGTTGTAAAGACACATGGTAATTGCACCTACTTAGCTGTCGGTATTGACCAAAGCGGGCTTCCAATTTGTCTTTTTGGAATTTTCCCAGCAGAATGAATTTTCATTTACAATCACCTGATACAAAGTGTACAAGTCATATAAATGATTTGGTGATGTGAATAACAGAATCAAACGTCTCTTTGCTTAGCCCTCCATGATGTTTTCCAATACCTATTGATTTCCAGTTTTCCACAATGACAAGAACTGTTTCAGAAATTTAAGTTGCGAATCTAATCGAATAGATTGGAAACATATTTTTATTTCTTTTTCTAATCCCTTTGTTACATGATTTCACATTTACTATTTCCCACCAATTTATTATGATTGACAGAAATATTGCAGTGCCTTTCTAGTCCTCCCATAGAGTATTACCATCATGTTTTGGACCAAGCAATTCGAAAGCATTTATGTTAGATCTGTCAAACACATTTAACACCAATTTCACATTTTGTTTCTGAACATTTGATGGGTATAATGCATTTTCAGTCGAAAGATAGCCAAATGTAACAACAGTTTTTTTTTTTCTAAATTGTACACATCTACCAACTGCTGAAATTTTTCTGATGCATTTTCTGCCTTGTTATTGAAATCAGATATTACAAAATATTTTGTTTGGGCTAACCAGTTATTTCGTACACATTTTAACAAATGTACAGCATCAAAAAGCAAAAAAATTGGTCTCTGTTTCTCAAAAGGATGTGATGCCAATGGTTCTGGAAATGAGCTATCATTGCGAAATAAATCAAACATTTTTCTATTAATTGAATTGTCATCAGTAATAATACTTAAAACACGATAATCCATTTCCTCAATGGCAAAAATACATTTCTTAGTGTGATCAAAAAAGTTTTCTGCTGCTAAAGATTTTACTGGCAAGAAAGATATCCTTATTATTTGAAAACCGATGATAACATAATGGTATGTACAGACTGTGCTAGATTATCAATAGCGTAAGAAGTACCCAGTATTCTCCCAGTTTTGTACTGAAAAGTTGGTTGAATACGGATTTCATCAATAAAAATATTTCTTATTTTCTCCATTTCATTTAAAAGTAATGCCTTTTTTTTACCAAATGTCATCATCAGAACAATGTCATCATCAGAACCAGATGAACTTATAATATCCCTTCACATTTTCCTTAATAACTGAGAATGTGGAAGCCCTATAATTCCACACTGGGGTACAAATTCATATGAAGCTGGAGATTTCATAAACAGTGAGTATGCAAATAGCAGCGTATCAGATAAATATGCATAATGGTTTGGTGGCACATTAAATAAATTTAATTTTTCAATGATAAAAGATACTGAATTAATTCTATCAACATTCTCATTAGAGTTGTCTTTTAAATAGTTAACCATTTTGATTAAGGCAATAACAATTAAGTTAATGATAAATGTGCAATAATTAGAATTAATAACATTATCAAAAGCTAAATTTTTAATAGTCATAAGTATATGAAGAATTTCATCCCAAGATACCAACAATGTGTGAAACATCCCAATTTTTCAAGTTTTTCTTTGGGAATTTCTAAATTATCAATATAAGCACTATGTGATAAATTATTACTTAAATGAACATAAGCTTTTACCTGAGGTGGAAGGTTTTCATTTTCTAATGAAATGAATTCCATCTTATTGGTATTTTTGACCCATATCCAATTATTGCAAATATTTTCTTCCTTTATAACAAATTTTAACAAATGATTAAAATCTTCAATTTTATTGCTTTGTGCTAAATTCTCAATATCACGCAGAAACTGAGCTTCGTATATCTTATCTAGAGCTGTTGCTCTTTTTTTCTGGGCATGTTACTCTTGTTGAACGATTAGCTTCAGACAAATATGAAGGCACTTCAGACAAATATGAAGACAAATTTCACAGACAAATTTCACAATATTCAGACAAATATGAAGGCACTTCAGACAAATATGAAGACAAATTTCACAGACAAATTTCACAATATTCAGACAAATATGAAGGCACTTCAGACAAATATGAAGTACACATAAATGAATAAGAAGGCACTTCAGACAAATATGAAGTACACATAAAGGAAGGCAGGTTTGGAAAGATACTAGGATCTATAGCTAATTTTGGTGTGCCTCGTAATACTTTTACAGGGCCTTTATCAGTAGGAAGTTAATCATAATATATCATGAGCTTATCCTCAAAGTGTTTTTGGCAAACGACACTCTCCTTACTGGGAATAAAATCTTTCCGTGGAATTTTTTTCAGCCATAGCTGTTTTGCAGTTTCGTCTTTAGTAAAACGAAATATAGTTACTTATGGCGATTCACCATAATTACTACGACAGCCAGGAACATGACATTTACGTGGCATGATAACAATAATAATTACCATAAATACACTTCAGTTTCAACAATATAATAAACAATGTATATAATATAAGTTTAATGTAATTCTATAAAACAGAATAAAGAAATAGCCCCTACACTAAAGATAACGAATAACGTGAAGCAATGGCGTGCATGCAGACCGTACAGTCGTAGATATAAGCTTCGCACCGCCTCGACTGGTCTCTGCTCTGATAGGACTCTGATGGCACAGCCCAAATCACGTGACATCAGACTTTCTCTTCTGACGGCTTTGGGTGAGCAAAGGTAAATCTCGCAGTGGCATAGTTTGGTCTCGAACCTGGACACTGCAGATTACGAGCCTCGCGCGCTACCTACCGCGGCAACCCCACCTGTCGAAAAAGTGAACTTATATTTTAGGTAGCATTTCCAGGAATTAAACAGAATATGAAGTTTTATTGATGAGTTTTCCATTTCTTTGAGGAAATGCAAAAGAAAGGAAGTTTATGTTAGTTCTATTCCCACTTGCATTGTGAGGATGGGCAAGCAAAAGGAAATGTTTGTTTAGAAAGCATATACGGGATGTCCGAAAAATAATGATGGGTTTTGAGAAGTAAGATGTAGCAAAATAATGTGCTTGTCAAGAAGGTAATATATTAATTGAAAGCGTACAATGTTCCACGTAATACCTTCATATGTTCAGTCGGTATTCCACTTCTTCCCATGCTGACAGACGGATTGGCACGGGAGGCCCAATTCTATGTCCAGCAAGAAGACCTGATTTTGATAAACATGAATATTTTTTTCTTGTGGGGCATTTTATAGAATTAAGTTTACACAAATTTCGACAAATTTCGAGAGCTGAATCATTTAAAAGCCAGAATAAGAGCAGTACCGAACAAGTAAAAAGAGATATGCTGCAGCATGTACGGAAAGAAATAGAATACCGATTAGGCATATGGTGGGATCACGAATGGTGCACTTGTGAAAATTCACTAAACATGTTCAAAATTTATTGAGGTACGCTTCTAATTCAAATATTTCCTACATAAAAGCGCCGCAGATTGCATGAATATGTATACTGTTTTCAAGCATTTTGGTTTTCGAAATTCCACTATTATTTTCGCGACATCCTGTATTATTTCTCATCGTCTTGTTTTCAATTAATTGATTCACATTTCTTTGGATTTTAGAAAGTGTTCAAAAGACGTTTTACTGCAATTCTAATTTTCCAGTTTTTGTTTCTTTTGGGTATTAACAATTAAATCCCGAGTGTCGCGTGATCGTATGTCTCCTCATAAAAGCATCCTGACCTCGTTTCCCAACTGCTGCACCTGCTGCACTTCTCCAATCGATTCGTAGAAAAGAGGAAGCTTTTGATTGCCACGGAGCTCCAGGATTGTCGGCAGCGAGAGTTGGAGGATTCAACGTGGAGATGTACTAGACAGAAACGTGTTCTGCTGCATGCGAAATCTGCCTTAAAATCACCGTGGAACAGCCAACATCTGGCAGCCGCTCGTGTGTAGTACTTTCTAAATCAACTCAATGTACAAATAAAGCATTTAGTGGAGTTTTCAAGAACAGAAATATTATCTTGATGTGTGCGCAGACATTTCACTTATCAGAAACGAGATAGAAAACAGATGGTAAAATTTCGTAACCAAAATAAGTCAATTGCAGCTTGCCTACATTTCCTTCGTTTAGCTCTCTCTATCGATACGGATGAATTGAGAGAAAATTTCTCCCTTTGTTTGAAGTGGACACCGAAGAGCTTATACAGATCAATTTGCTGCAATTTTCAGTGTCTTGAATTAAAATTTTGATGCAAACAGGGTCTGCTTTACTTTGATATTCGTGGAACCAATTAAAGGCATAGAGTGTAACATAATTGTTCGAATAGTAGCCGTGGCTACAATTTCTTTTATCCAGATACCGTTGGTTGGACGTGTTGCTCATTGGTGGAGGGTTCGAATGAAAATCCGCTGCAGCGGGTCGGGAGCCATAGTCATGGCTTTTACAGACGATATTCTAGAATCTGTGCAGCAGTAATGATATGCCCAGCCCGACGAACAATTAGTGCCTGTATTTCCCGGACTCCTGGAATAATTAGTGTGCGATAGCATCGTCAGTCAATTGTCAGACCCTACTGTGGAGAAAGTGACGCTCGTCTTCAAGCTGAAAGCACATAAATACGGGTACCCGATGTTAGAAGGACTGGAATGAATCGACTTCGAAGACATGCTCGAAACTGTGAAGGTGGCCAGCGACGTCTCCCAATGAACTCTACCCAGGACTGTTTGTCATTTTGCCCGAGAGTCTTTTTGCCCCAGAGTGTGCGATGCCTCGTCAATTCTCCAGAGCACTGTAGAATACGACTCGTCTGCTGTGTCTTAGATTTAGATGGTTTCACGGTGAAGGAAAAATTCTTGACCCGGGAGCTAGGTTATTTGGACTGTAGGGGACTGACCGGTGTCTACAGATTCGATCTTTCCTTTGTGACTGACATTCCTCAGAACACTGGAAGTGCATCCGACACATGACCAAGCACGTCACGGGATTTCCTTTTTACCCTCGTGCCGCTGAAGTGGTGTGGGAGTACGACTCTTTGGACAATATTGTGCGACACATCCACGAAAAGTGCAGTAGACCGTTTGCTTCCGTCATCGCTTACAAGGGTGGGTTCTATGAGAAACGTCTATTGGACAGACTCGGTGTAGTAGCACTCGATCTAGAAAAAAAAATTGGTTGTCCGCGTTTCAAAGACTTGATTAAAATACCTGGAACGGAGTGCGGTTATCACAAGGGTCATAACGTGCATTGTTCTCAAGCCGAGACAGCAGCATTTAGCACATGGATGAAGGATTACATCGAAAAACACCAGTCGCACTCACACTGTATCACTCATTAATTGGGCAGCTGCGTGGTTAATTAGAGGCTTTTCCTTTGTGGGACTGGTTCGATGAATAAGATCCTACCCTATTTTAACGAAGACTGTCTATTTTTGTGAAGATACCTCATCTATTAATGAAGATCCTTGACCTGTTGAAGATACCCTTCCAATTAGTGATGACGAAGAAAATCCGCTGTGTATTAAACGCCGGAGAGCCCCAGAACTGTTGGTCTCTCCTATGACTCCACTTTCGGTTCCAATATGACCCCCTACCCTCAAGCCAAAACCTATACGGAAAATGACCTGGAAGCCTGTGTCTCCCAACTATGAGGATTCTCTGCTAGAGACGCAACCTCTGCAATCTAGGGGAGAGAAACGTGACGTCACCCCCACATGACTGAGACTTAAACTGTTGAAAAATCTGTAGACCCGTATCAGTTTCCGCCATGCAGAATACTAGTGCACACCCCTACCCTTTCAGAGATGAGATTTTCGTCGTTCTTAGACTGTACTGTGAACTGCACCAGGTACAGTGCACCGCTACCGCAGCTTCAGCGAAGGAGGTCGACTTTGTCCGACGAAGGAAGGGATCACTCTAACCCTCCCGGAGTGGCAGGAATTACTAGCAGTGTCGGACAGAATCGATGTCATTAATTCCACCGAAAGAGAGACTTGGTTCGCGATGAACAACCTACAATTGTGCGATTACTTAATAGTGATGGGAGCTGTCGACTCGACATCATCAAATCACTACCTGGTTCAACATCTTGCGGTGTTAACCTCGCCTTGGCCCAATGGGATGAAATGCGAAACCGTCGCGACAATGTGGAGAACAGTTTGGATCATCACCGCAGGTCCGATGTTAATTTTCATCTGCTCACGGCATCGCTGAGCAGAGAAACCTATTAGCGTTTCTTTTGACTCCACCAGTGGAGGATAGAGGACATTTGATGCAGCTATTGACAGACATTGTGGTGCATGATCTAATTCAGGCCTTGCTATCCGGGACTAGGATTATATAGCCCGAGGATAAAGAACATTGTTTGAATACTTATTTTGGAAGACGCAGTGTGTTCATGTAAAACATTTCACAAATGCATTAGCAATAACGTCAATGACGTGTTGCTAATGACGTCATTGACGTTATTGCTAATGCATTTGTGGACACGGCGTGGGCTCGAGGCCTGCTCTGTTATGTAGACGACGTTTTTCTTTCCTCTCTGACCTATTGTGACGTGTTAAAGAGAGTGAGGGACCACCTGTATGCTTCCGACAATTGGTACTGAATAAAAGTCCGATATTATGTAACAATCAGTGTCTAGTGTGTTCATTCTTATCATGAATCGCGTGAAGGTAATATCTGTGGTGTTAGAGGCTGCTACGATTTGCGTGATTTGTGGATTATCCCGGGATTATTTAACGACAGAGTGTGGAGAATCACAACATTTGGGTGGGAACATTCGACTGAGCGTGTGCAACCGCACGGTGGACATCAGATTGTTTTTAAGGAAAAATCCTACGATAAATGGCATTAATTTATCTCTTTCTAAGTGAAAGAAACTCGTTACTCTGGACGAGTGGGTAGGGAAAAATGTTGTGGGTACCGAGTTACTGATTCTGCTTGGTGGAGGCGGGAACAAAAGCGATGTACTACGATCACACGATCATTTACACGTCGAGAGAGTTGTGTGAAGAGGCTGCAGACTGCACGTCAGTAGACGTACCTGACTCCCTACCTATCGAGGTCTGGATTAAAGAGGGTAAGCTACTGCTGGTCGATGAACGCCACTTTGGAAAAAGCTTATTACAATACCAAGAAACCTAGCAGCTTTGGAGGAGTGAATCGATTATTCCAGAAAACTGGACTGGATCGAAAAACAGTCAGAGAATATTTAGCGGATCAAGAGACGTACACTCTTTACAGGCCGGCAACGAGCAAATTAAGAAGGAACAGGATATATGGGTCTGGATCAACAATGGCAGGCGGATTTAATGTTAGTGAGAAATATCGCATGATATAACGACGGCTATGGCTACGTACTAGTTGTCATCGATATTCTGTCCTGCTATGTTTGTGTGGTACCCATGAAAAAGAAAACGGGTACTGCAATGAAAGCTGCATTCGAAAAGATTCTGTATCAGAGGAGGGAGCCCTTGACTCTGAACACCGATCAAAGAACGGAATTCACGAATTGTGTATTTAAGAAATTCCTCAAGGACAAGAACATTCATATATTCAACTCTTATAGCGACAAGAAAGCCGCCCTAGTAGAAAGATTGAATCGTACACTGAGAGAAAAATTATGGCGTTATTTTACTAAACATAAAAACTTTAGATTCTTGCACGTTATGGACCCCATAGTGAAGGCTTATAATGCTTCCAAACATCGCGCTCATGGTTTCCCCCTGAAGAACGTGGATCTCTTTAATGAGAGTATAGTCTGGGAGAGATTATACGGGCGCCAAAGCAGGGTGAACCTGTCCGTTTTAAAGAGGGAAACCACGTGAGACTTAGCAGTCTGAAACTACCGTTCAAGAAAGAAGCTTCACAGCAGTGGACTCGAGAGATATTCTGAGTGAGCAGGATCGTGCCTAGAACGCCTCCTGTTTACAAAATGACAGAAAGTGATGGTAACAAGATACGCAGCACGTTCTACAGCCTGGAACTACAGAAAATAAACCCTCTGGAACTCTGCACCGTGGAAAAAATCTTGGATAGCGACCGAAAAAGAGATTTAGTGAAGAAGTGGTTAGATCATCCCATCCCTAGCTGGATACCTAGAAAATGGCTTTTTTACTTCACTCTCCCTTCCTTCGCCAGCAGCGACGTTTACCCGGCTAACACTCAGAGCGATTATACCACGAGATTGGCTCAGTCAATCTAGCTGAACGGCAAATGGATCCACACAGAAGAAATCCCACCCCTCTTTTACTGATAGTTATTAAATCTCCCAGAGTATTGGAATAAATGATACTATTCATTACATGTCAGGATTTTCTGGTTCACAGTGTGGAAATGTTTATTCCCAAGAAATAGAGTTTCCTAAATAAATTTACAAGAAGTAAAAATTAATTCCGAAGTTAAATGTGATTTACAAGAAAAATAATATATTCTTAAGTTAATTAATAAGGAATAAAAAAATTTAGTAAGTTAATTTATGAGAAATAAAAAAAAATCAGTTATAAATAATTTATTCCCAAGTTAAATGTGACTTACAAAAATATAATTTACTCGTAAGTTAATTTATAAGGAATAAAAAATAAATACAAGAAATAAAAATATAATTTATTCGCAAGTTAAATGTGATTTACAAAAAAAAATTATTCGTAGGTTAATTTATAAGAACTAAAACAATACAAAAAATGAAAATAAAATTTATTCCCAAGTTAAATGTGATTAAAAAAAATTATTCGTAGGTTAATTTATAAGAAATAAAAATATAATTCATTCCCAAGTTAAATGTGATTTACGGAAAAAAATATATAATTTATTCGTAAGTTAATTTATTATAAATAAAAAAACAAGAAATAAAAATCTAATTTATTTCCAAGTTAAATGTGATTTAAAGAAAAAATATATAATTTATTCGTAAGTTCATTTATAAGAAATAAAAAAAAAATCATTTATAAATATTCCCAAGTTAAATGTGATTTACAAAATATATAATTTATTCGGAAGTTAAATTATAGGAAATAAAAAGAAATCGTAGGTTAATTTATAATGATCGGTTATTCTTTCTTCACGGAGATCATCTTACCATTAAGGGTTGCAATCACATAGTACTCTTGGTATAGTAGATAAACACGCTGGTAAATGCAAGCAATGCAGGATCAAGATGAGCTGTGGAAAATAGTTTATTCTTAAATACAGTAAATGTGTTAAAAACTAGATGGTGCTATAGTTAGCTGGACTTGAAATATTTCGCGACTTTGTAGCGAGTGTGATGACGTCAGAAACCAAGATGGCGGAAGTAGGTTTTTTTTTTAATAACGGGAGTCGCACTTTTGATAAGTGCTTAATTAATTGGTGAGTTATGAATATTAATTAGTGAGTTAGTCACTGGAAGGAGAGCTATGCACCAATCCCCTGTGATGATGATTAGAACCGGCCAGGTCTAGCACCTAATGTCCGACCCCGTCTTCTCGTGGTGCAGACCGTTAGTACCTTTCAAAAGAGATACTCTCTTGTGGAAGTGAACGGAAGGGGAGGGCTGCCAGATTAGTGTGGCCTACTGATCTGGACAACTATGGCTACTTTTCTTTTTTTTCTACCCTGCTGAGGAGTGGTCAACCACACAGGGTCCTGGTGCTGACCATATAAACCCACTGGACTGGACAGATAAATGGCGCGGAGCTTGATTATGGATCTTGATTTTGCTGCACTGCTGGGCTTCTGTGGAGGGAAAATCTTCCGCTGTGTTTTCTGTTTGTTCATGGGTTGACAGCCTCAAGTGAATAGATTCACAGGATATGTTTATCAGCTGGTGGATAATCCTGAGCAGAAGTCATCGCAGGCACCTGAACTCTTTGCTTCTATTGGCATCGTCAAATTCTACATTAGAGGAAGTCTTCCAGTGTAGATGGCTTCAGCCTTTAGTAGTGGGGGAACGGGTCTTTGCCCCATGTCTGCGATTAGGGGGCTGTTTGATATTGTCGGCATTACCTCTCTCAATAAACATAGTTTCTTTAAAATTCCCACTAACCATTTTCTCTCCATAGGTAGTTGGAATGTGAGGACTCTGCACAGAGCTTTTTCTCTTGATGTCCTCACACAAGAATTCCACCATTATAATTTAGATATTCTCGGCTTGCAAGAGACCAGATGGACAGATAAAGGTCAGATTCTTAAAAATAATATTAAATTTCTCTTTTCAGGGAGGGACGACAATAAATATCACCAAGGCGTGGGTCTGCTTCTCAGCAGACACGCTAGTGATGCTCTTCTAGGATATGAGTGCATTAATGAAAGGTTTCTTACAGCAAAATTTCAGACAAGCGTTAAAGACTTGAATGTTATCTGCTGTTATGCCCCCACTGAGGATGCCGATGAGGATGAGAAGGATAGGTTTTATGAACAACTTCAGGATATTTTGAATTCTGTCAAGAAAGGAGATATTACCCTTGTTCTTGGTGACTTCAATGCCAAAGTTGGTACTGACTCTGACCTTTGGGGAGGAGTAATAGGCCCTTTTGGTATTGGTAGCTGCAATGGCAATGGGCAACGTCTCTTACAGGTAAGTAAACTCAATGGATTCAGAATAACTAACACTTATTACAAACACCTCGACATACATAAGTACACATGGGTTTCACTTGATGGGCAGCATAAGAATATGATTGATTATATTTTAATTAATAGCAAATGGACTACTTCTGTTAAGAATACCAGGTGATATAGGGGAGCTGAAATTGGATCTGACCATTACCTTGTTAAAAGTGTCTTGTGACTTAAACTTGAAAAGTGTTGTGCTACGGTTAAAAAATTTGCTTTTAATGCTGAAGCTCTGAAAGACCCAGTTATGGCCAAAGCTTACCATGATAGGTTACTTAGTCATTATGACAGTCATGGTATGCTTACTACTGAAGTTGAGGAAGAATAGGATCATTTTAAACAGGCTTTTTTGGACACTAACGGTACTCTTTTAGGAAAAAAGGAGCAGTGGAAGCAGAATTATCTGTGTGATAAGGCACTTCAGCTTATTTCGGAAAGAAAGGACGGCAGGAATGTCCTTAATCAATACCTTACTAGTCCTAACTGAAAACATTACAGAGTTGGGTTGTTTTACCTCTGAGCGGCACTTTTTTGCACACTATGGGCTAAATGGCCAGGTCACATGGACCCCGAAGGCTCAGAGAAGGTGGGGGGAGGGGACCCACTGGAACAGCTGTTGGGAGACAGATGGTAGCCTCCCGTCAAGGCCATCCAGCGTGTTCTTTAACGTGCACAGGGTATGGCTCTCCCGCACACGGGGCCACGGCTTAACGTCCCATCCGACGGACGGCGGCCTTTCCAAGCCCATCGGTGTCCCCTACTGACCGTGGGCAGGGCGGGGAATTTTGCGGAGATAAATCTCAACGCTGACCCAGCTGGGACTCGAACCTGGGAACTACAGATTACGAGCCTGGCGCGCTACCGACTGAGCCACTCCCGCCCCAAACATTACAGAGAACATATAAACGTGTAAAAGATGAGTTAGCTGCTGATAAGAATCTTTGGCTTGATGGCTAGGCTGACAAAGCCGAGGAAGGAGTTGGACAGCACAACAGCAGAGAGCTGTACCAGATACTTAATGTTTTGTGTGGAAGAAAACGGAGAGGCATACAGGGATTGAAGGATAAACGAGGTAAGGTTATAGAAGGTGAGGTTCTGTCATGGCTAGGTGGGCTGAGCGTTTAAGAGATGTCCTAAATAATGTGGTTAGTTCTACTCCGATTGTTTGTAATGAGGATACATGCATTACTGGCTTTAATGTTGGCCCCATAACACAATCTGAAGTTATTTTGGCTATATCTGAATTAATACTGCTTGAATTCCCAGAGATAGATGAAATTACTACAGAAATGCTTAGAGCTGGGAATGTTTCGGTTCTACTTGGATGACTGAAATTCTGAATATCTTTTATGATAAAGGCATGGTTCCTAAGGATTTTACCAGAGCTATTGTTATCCCTATTTTCAAAAAAGGTGATCGCAGTTCTTGTGATAACTATAGGGGTATCAGCCTACTCTCTGTTCCAGGTAAAGTTCTTTCCATGATTGTGCTTAATAGAATTAAGAATCTGGTTGACAGGCAATTGCATGATGAGCAATGTGGATTCAGAAGTGGTAGGGGATGTGTGGATCAGATATTTTCACTTAGGCAGATTCTTGAGAAATGTTTAGAGTTTCAGAAACCTTTGGATGCTAGCTTTGTCGATTTCGAAAAGGCTTTCGACTCTGTTGATCGTCATAATTTGTGGTTGATTGTGAAATCATATGGTATACCAGACAAGTTAGTTAACATAATGAAAGCTTTCTATAATAACACTGAGTCGTGTGTGAGAGTTGGTAAGGCTTGTAGCAATTTGTTTAGCATTAGTTCTGGTGTTCGACAAGGGTGCATTTTGTCTCCTTTTCTCTTTAGTTTGGTTATTGATTATGTTATGCGAAATTCACTTCAAGGGAAAGATTTTGGCCTTAAATGGACTGGAGACACGAAAATTTCTGATTTAGATTATGCTGATGATTTAGCCCTTTTGGCAAATATGTTGATGAGATGAATTCTTTCATTGGAGCTGTTGATGAGACTGGTAGTAGAGTAGGGTTGGTTATAAACAGAGAGAAAACTAAAGTAATGAAAATTGGTCAGGCAGGCTGTGATTCAGTTAATCTGAATGGTTGCAATCTTGAACAGGTGTCACAGTTTAATTATCTTGGGAGTTATTACAGTAATAATAATAATTTACTAGCAAATTTTTCGGGAAACGAGCAGTTTGGAAAATGTATATTTCTGGAGAAGAAAGTCTAGCGACAACCACACGAAGCAATGGGTCCCCATCAGGTGTCGCTCCTACTGTTCAAGGTCCTGGTGCGGGGTGCATTTTCTTAGTATGGATTGGGTCTTCTTCTTTCTACGCAGGGTAGCGTCACTTCCCGGAAGTATAAAAGCATCTTAGAAGATCAGGTGCTGCCGATGATGCATCGTTTTTACCCCAGTGGAGATAACAAATTCCAGGATGATGAAGATGCAGAGATTCATCGCTCTCAAATCGTACAGGAATGGTTGGAGGAACATGAAAAGAACTTTGATCACCTTCTCTGGCATTACACAATCGCCTCATCTGAATCTAATCGAAAACATGAGACAATTTGGAACGCTCTATTCAAATGAAGAGACCTCTGTCCTTTTCACTTCGAGATGTTTTGCAGGAAGAGTGGTTCAAAAACCCTGGCGCTCATTTTGAAAATATGTGGAAAACATGCCACTTGGAATCCAGGGTGTCATTTCTATCCACGTTATTTATTAGGTTTTAATTTTGATGGTGCATGGCCAGTGGAGGACTGGAAACGTATGGTCAGACCAGTCACGTCATACACTGTTTTCAACAGATGGCCGACATAGAGTGTGGCGACGCCTATGGTTTCCGATTTAACGTCCATTTTAAATTTCCGAAAATCGGAAATAAGATATATGAATTCATAATAATTTGGCCAGGCAGTGCATCTTCAATTGTACGCAGTTCATCATTATTCTTTACTATGAGTAAAACGGACGAAAAGAATGATACCAGTGCTTCTACAAATAAAAGGCAAATAAAATTGATAACGTCAGAAGAGAAGCTTGAAGTAATAAAGTTTAGAGACAAAGGCGAACGAATCTGGTGTTGCCAGCGCTTTGAATCTGACTATCGACAATACATATGATTCGTTTCCATGGTGCATCACACGTGCAACATCAGTGAGCGCTAAGAAGATTGTTTATACTCGAATGGAGAAAATGGAGAGGAGGTTGGAAATGTGAATCAGATACCAAACTCAATGAAGCATGCTAGCAAGTTTGGTTATTATTCAAGGAAACGCCAAATCTTTAAACAAAGCCATTAGAGTGGAACTAAATCAAAAGGGGTCCAATCCCCTATATATATCCAATCACTGAAAGCCACGTATAGTTTGAAGCTTTAAGACGCATAAGTAGTGATACAGTCGGTATGGTGGGCAGAAGTGCCACGCCCCTTTCCGCCATAAAGTGCCCCGATCTACGGCCGGTATACTGGGTACAATGCTCACCTGTCAAAAGCCCCTCGAATTTTGTTTAATGCCACACCCCCTCTCTAAAGAACCCCTGGTTGACCCACCCAAACCCATCATGAAGTAAAACTCCCAAATAATCCTAAGTCCCAAGCCCGCCATCTTGGATTCTGACGTCATCACCCAAACCCATCGTGAAGTAAACAACTCAAAGGTCCCAAATAATTCTGAGTCCGCCATCTTGGATTCTGACGTCATCACCCATAGGGAAACTCCCGCAATATTCCAACTCCTGCTAACTTCAGCCCCATCTAGTGTTTAAAATATGTACTGTTTTTTTAAAAAAAACAATTTTCCACAGCTTGTCTCGAAACCGCATCCCTCACGTTTATCTATTACGCCAACGGTAATATATTGTTGAAACTCTTAAAGGTAGATGGAGAAGGAATAACCGATCATTATTTTTTTTATTCCTTAAAAATTATATTTTTATTTCTTGTAAATTAGGAATATGTTTTTTTTTATTCCTTGTATAACCGATATTTTTTCATTCTTGATAAATTATATTTAACTTGGGAATTAATTTTCATTTCTTGTATTCTTTTTTAATTCCTTATTAACTTTTGAATAAATTATATTTTTAATTCCTTGTGAATCACGATTTTAACTTAGGAATATATTATTTTATTTCTTGTAAATTAACTTAGGAATAAATGTAATAATCCTTGTAAATCACATTTAACTTGAGAATGAATTTTTGTTCCTTGTGAATCACATTCGGAAATAAGCACGTCAACTTCCCATCTCACCCTTCATGTAGGCCACGTTTTACTGATGGATGGATTTACAATCCGAAGAGTCCTGCGAAATAGGCCAAATGAAAAATATTTTGAAACATTATTTTTTTCCTAAATAAAGAAGAATTCTCTTTGCTACGAATAATAATCATCAGCGAAATTCTGAGAAATACTTTTAGAAATAAACTTTCCCAATCTGAGAATTAAATGAAACAGACCAAGAAATAAACATTATTTTTTCCAAGTACATACCTTTGTTCTGTATAATAATTAATGGTGTTATTCTGAGAAATATTTTTAGGAATAAATTTTCTCAATCTGTGAACTAAATGAAACAGATCAAGGAATAAATTTATATCTTCCTCGCACATTTTTGTTCTCAACAGGTTCCATAGGCGGACGTCGCAGAAATAAATGTTTTAAAATATTACTCCAAATTGGGAATGACACTACTTGCTCTGACGGAGGACGATTTTTTTCTGCTTATCTCACTCATCCTGTATTTGCACGAGACCATGTTTCATTGACAGACGACGCCATGAAGAAGACCGGAAATGCTCTGAAATATTACTCCAAATTGAGAATTGCACTCCTTGCTCCGACGGAGGCTAAATTCCCTCCTACTGAGGAATTTTTATAAGCTTTTTCTCTTCCAATGAAGGATGCCTGTGACATGGAATTCAAAATTTAAAGAGGTTATGAACTGAAAAGAATCAGAGCTCTAGGGCTATTAGTAAATGAGGCACTTAGAAGAGAATACAGTATTTATATACAGAAGGTGGGATTGAGGTTGACTCACACAATACATAAGTAATTTGCTTTAATTAAAATTGTTGTATTAAAAATGAAACGTAGAAGAGAAAATAGTTTTTTAACAATGTAGAAGAGAATTTTTATGTTTTGTTTTATAGTAAGTGTAAAAATACAAATGTTTTGTAATAAAGTTGTTGAAGAAATGGTTAGCTTCTGATGGTTTTAGACGGATATGAGTCCGGCATGCGTCTCGGAGATATGGGTTCGAATTCTACTGACGACAACCAATTTGCTTTCAACTAATTATTATAAATGTTTTGTTTTACAATGAATATAATAAACACGCAGATGTTTGTTTTACCTTGTTGCTAGTAAGTTGTGTTTTAGTAATTACAGTTTTAGCTATTTTAATAAAAAATTGGAGAAAAAATTAAGAAAAAACAATTATTTTTAACATAATTAGGTTTTTGGAGAATTCAGATATCTGACTCCCGATTTTCGGGAATTTCAAATTGTTGAGAAATCAGAAATCCTATTTGTTGCCACACTCATCGTCGGACATCTTACCGTATGATACATTTCCCGTCCTCCTCCACTGAACGCGTTCGTCGCTTCATACGCCATCGGAGTCTTTCAATTCTGTTGTTTCCGGAAATGAAAGACTTTCCTATCATGACGTAATTCTCAAATTTCAAAGTTTTCATTCTCTTCTCATAGTGTTCTTCGAAATGGGTTTGAAGTACTGCTAGCAATCATTTCTCCCAGCTGATGAAGTGCAGCAGCGCTGTTTTACTGTTTACAGTTCGTGCCAGAACGCCTGCCTTTGCCGTTCAGTCTTTTTTCTCTCGCATTTGCGCGATTGGCAGATGTTTTTTGAGACCGTTGCCATTCTCCGTACACTTGGAATATTGTGTCCCGTGATTTTCCGCTGGGTTCCATCGCCTCATTTCTGATGCTCCTGCCCATCGCACTCCAACGACGAATCCCCTTTCGAAGTCAATCTGATCAGCCTTTTTTTACACGTGTCACATTTTACTTTGTTTTCCATCATGCCTTTACGGCTCTTATAGGACTTCGTTAGTAGAATACTAATGTCAGTAAGAAATTTTTATTAAATTGGCGTGTTTCATGGTACTTCGCCATATAGTGTATATTCAAAGCACGCAAGATCATCTCCATCCAACTTGATGGTAAAACAAATTAATAAAATAGACAAACGACAATAATGTATTCCTCCGCGCGGCGAATACCCACAACTTACTTTATCTTAACGCTCAGCGAAATGATCAGCGCCATTGCGAAGATATTGCTCTTAACTGAAAAGAGTTCCTTAGAAAATAAATCGCTTTATTTCAGGAAGGCGTTATTCGGGTCAGTAAGTATAGTATGTAAGGAATAGCCGCATACCGCTTACATCACCGTCTGTCTACCTCTACAGCCCTATTCGTAAGAGGAGGTTCGCTTTAACGTGGAACCATTTCTAGTTTGATGACTTGAAATCACTGAATCTTATTGTTTAAATTGACCTTATTCATTTCAGTTCTGAATTTATGTGTCTCGATGACTGCACTCGAGAACCTCGTGCAGTTGCAAAACGTTCGCATCCGACTCTCGCGAAACGAGACTCTAGAAAGAGGATCTTGGGAAAGAATTTTTTGTTTTTCATTTTGGTTAAGAAAGAAAATTATCTTAAATAGAATTTTTATTATAATACGCTTATTGCGTTGATTACACATATATCATTATATATTTAAAGCAGTTTTAATTTAGCTATCAGTTTAATTTATTTGCTTTCAATTCTTTTAGAATAATCTCTTTTATTTGGTACAAATTAAGGATCGTAAATTTCATAATAATTTCAGATTACAATGAAAAATAACAGATAATTTGGGAAAACAAATTTAAAATTAAAGTTTTCGAAAAATAGAACAAGAGTTAAAGTCAATTAAAGCTGTTTGGCCGACAAGTCATCTTCAGGTGTTAGGTTTCAGCTCTCTGTGGCTTCAAAAAAATTCTGTTCGTCAGTCATCGTTAAGAAGAATGACCACCACCTGTCTGATGTTCTTGAAGTGAGAGAAGAGAATGCCTCCCACCTTCCAAAGTCCGATCATCAAGGGATCGCTTCTCACACGCGACCTCGTGTCTTTTGTCCTTCTCGGGTGACGTCAGCGGAAAACGAATGTAGACACACTGTCACGCAACCCTCGTGCAGCGGAGGATGCAGAGCGGACCTCTGGGGAAAGGAAGCCGTTCTGCTAATACCTCCCTTTGGTGGAGGTGGTGGCTGGGTCACGTGGCCATCAGGTGTGGCTACTCGTGCACTCTCTCTCCTACCTGCCATCGCTAAGTCTCAGCCAGGTGATTGGCAGTAGCAGCGACCAGAAAAGAGTCTCCTCGCATTTTGCACAACACGAGTGAAGGTTTTTTCCGCTGCATTTGGATCTGGAATGGACGTCTCCAGTAGGTGAGTTTCGAATCTGAAACGAAGGAGGGTTGTCGGTTTGTGAACGAAGGAGGGTTGTCGGTTTGTGAACGAAGGAGGGTTTACGGTTTGTGAATTGGTTTCGCTTCAAATGAAACGAACGATCATGGGGAAGACAATGACACAAACCTAATTTGTTTTTTTTTGCTTCTAAAACAATTTGAATTGAGAACATCTTTTAGAACTGATATTCTGGAAGATGTACTCTCCTAAAAGCGAGAAAGAAATAAACAAACTTAATCATATAATCTTAATACACCCTGAAGCCCTTGAAAGGGTTCAGCTAGGGTGATTAATGTGTTGATTTTGAAATATTATAGTTGTTCCGAAAAAGGACTTCGGGACGGTGATTTGTATCCGTTTTATGAAAATTGAAAGATTTGCCTGAAATGTATAATTAAAGTTCAGCATTGTTCCAATATAGTGTACAAAATTGCTTAAATTAGATAACTGAATGACACTGGATGTGACCCATCACCGTTTACGACGTTTGTTTATTTATTTCAAGTGTGTTCTGGGATTGAGCTTGCGCAGTATGTACTCTTTTTGTATTTTCAAAAAAAAAAATGTTTAGTCTGATTTGGCTTTCGTACTCTTCATTATTTCCCCTTAAAAATAAATTCCCCTTCGAGTTGCTGCTTGCTATAGAGGCCTAACGGAAGTCTGTCTGTACAATACGCCATAGAGAAGGTCTCTGAGAAAGGCGAGACCACAGCAGAAAGAAAACATAAATAAATAAACAGCCATGCCTTACCCGTGGCTCGAACCCAGGTATCAAATGATCAGTATTGAAGCGCACTAACTACTTGGCAACCGGGGACTGACTATTTTTTATGTCAGGGTTTGTCTTCCTAGTTGCTTTAATGGAGGTTAAGTTTGGTTTTGATTTTTAGAGATGAAATGAAGACCATCAATCTGTTTAAGATGCTATTGTGTTAATAAACTGAAATATATCTTGTGTACAATTTTATGACTTTGTAAGTATAGAAAAGCAGACCAAGCGGAAAAAAGTGTAAGAAATAATGATATTCAAAAATAAGAAAATGATTCAAATTATGGTGACAATTTGACTTCTTTGGCATACAAATTTCATGAGATGAATTCATTCAATAAATCTTTTCATCCAACTGGCAGTCTGATAGGTCTATGATAAATAGAGAGAAAATTGAAGTGCGGTTTGTTAAAGTGGGTGATGCTCCAGGTTTTTTGAGTGGTTCTTGAGCAAGTTGGTCAATTTAATTTTCTTGGGTGGCAGATAGCGGTGATTGGCGACGTAAGATATGCAAGAGAATTGGTATTGTTGTTGAGACCTTTAAGAATTGGTAGAGATTGTGAGAAATATAAGCTTATACACCTAAAGACTAAAATTATTCTTCATGATAGATATTTTTTTCTAAATTTCGTTATGGTAAGCAAGATAACAGGATATTTGATTAGCTAATTGGCTTAGCCAAAAGCCTTTTGCGACCCATCAGAGAGCCAATCGCTACTCTGGATTATTGAATCTCTGATGCAGTCTCGTATCTAGAGCAAAAGGGGGTGGGGGTGGGGGTGGAGGTGGACAAGACCGAGCGGAAATGAACCGGAATGGAGTTCCGTTATCAGGTTTTCCCCTTCTTCGTGTTGGTGTTTTTCTAAACAATTTTCTTGAAAAGTACGGGTAATATATATGTATTCCCACCCATTCCTCAATTTACACGGCATATAGATTCCGGGAAATCACCTTGTAAATTGAAACCATGGAAATAGAGACCAACAACTTATGGAAAAAAAAGGGAGAAAATAGGTTCCGAAAAAAAAAATCATTGTTATTAATATTACATACACTGAAAGCTTTATATAGACTGTTATCACAAATTTTAGTCCAGCAGGATAATAAATATTAATGCAACGTTATTTTGTACTTTATTTGCATTAATTCAGATAAGCTTAGATTAATTTCTCGTACATTTCTTTTTGGCAACCAAAAATACTCTCGTTAATGTAGACCCACGAGCACAAATTCCGGCCATATAATAATAACATTTTATTGTTTATTATCATCATCATCATCCTCGAGCAGCCATGGGCTACGGAGGTCCAACCAGACCGCGCAGTTTAATTCTCCAAGCATATCTGTCCTGAGCTACATCTGCTGCATTCGGCCACTCTACACCAATTCTAACAAGGTCCTGTTTGACATTGTCTGCCCACCGCATCCTAGGTCTCCCACTCCTTCTGAGGCCTCTAGGCACACTGTTCATAACCCTATTCGCCAATCTATAATTATACATACGAGCAACATGACCAAACCAGCGGAGTCTCTCTCTGCACAATATGCTGCTTAAAGGAGGTTGCAAACTCCTTTGCCTAACCTCATCATTAGTTACAAAGTTAAACTACCTAATACCCAAGATACTGCGTAAGCATCTAGAACAGGCATGGCCAACTGTTTTTGCCCCCGGGCCGGATTGGAAAAAAAAATATTTTCACGGGCCGGACGGAATATTAAAATTGAAAAATGTTAAGCAAAACACTTATTTCTTTAAGTAAACAAAATTTTATTATGAAATTTGTTTATGAATAATTATAAGTAAATCAATACAACAAATTAACATAATAACTAATGCGACGTGTTGAGGCGGTTTGCATCGCTTATTATTTTTTTAATATCTGGTTCTATACTTGTAGTAGCTATTCTTAACACAGCCTCCAAATGTAAATGATTCAATCATCAAACAGATCATATCGAGTACAGATGAGTATAAAAGTTTTAATTCTTTATAACGGAATCTTTTTTAAAAAATATAGAAGTATCAAGAATTCATTCGATTAATTACTAGAAGTTAAATGCTAATATTGAAAAATTGTTCGCGGGCCACATAAATTCATTACGCGGGCCGGATCCGGCCCGCGGGCAGTATGTTGGCCATGCCTGATCTAGAATCAAAATCATCTAGTTTCCTGTTATCTTGTTTACACAGCGTCCAAGTTTCACTACCATAACTAACCCTAGAAAGAACCAAACTATTATACAGTCTAATTTTAGTCTTTAGGTGTATACGCCTATTTCTCCACAATCTCCAAAGATTCTTAATTTCCGGCAGCAATTCCTATTCGTCTGTTAATCGGGGCGGAGGTGGCTCAGTCGGTAGCGCGCCAGGCTCGTAATCTGCAGTTTCCAGGTACGAGTCCCAGCTGGGTCAGAGTTGAGATTTATCTCCGCAAAATTCCCCGCCCTGCCCACGGTCAGTAGGGAACACCGATGGGCTTGGAAAGGCCGCCGTCCGTCGGATGGGACGTTAAGCCGTGGCCCCGTGTGCGGGAGAGACATACCCTGTACACGTTAAAGAACACGCTGTATGGCCTTGACGGGAGGCTACCATCTGTCTCCCAACAGCTGTTCCAGTAGGTCCCCTCCCCCAACCTTCTCTGAGCCTTCGGGATCCATGTGACCTGGCCATTTAGCCCATGGTGTGCAAAAAAGGGTCGCTCAGAGGTAAAACAACCCAACCCAACTCGTCTGTTAATCTGATGCCGCACATCACCATTATCTGTTACATAGCTCCCAAGGTAATTAAACTGTGATACCTGCTCAAGACTGCAACCATTCAGATGAACTGAATCACAACCTGCCTGACCAATTTTCATCACTTTAGTTTTCTCTCCGTTTATAACCAAACTTACTCTACTACCAGTCTAATCAACAGCTCGAATGAAAGAGTTCATCTCATCAAATGAACATCGTATTTAATACATATATAAGGAATATGATCCTACGAAGCCAAGGACTTATCTGCAGGAAATTTTACATTATATGGATCAGTTTTATTGTATATAATGAAATAATTTACAATCACAAATAATACATTATTTCACAGAATGTAGATGATTATCAAATAATATAAGTAGAGAAATATGAAAGCAAACATTTCATTTCTAGAATATAAAAATCGAAGTATTAATTTGATACGTTTTCAAATAACCAAATTTTTTGTTTTATTTTTGAGAGTGGCATATTTTTTAAGTTTGTGGCATTTTTTAAGTTTATCAGGGCGTGTATTTTATCCGATTCGCATGAAAATTAGAAAATATAAAATAGAAAAAAGTGCAAGTTTTTTTTATAAGACGGAAATTTGAAAACCATCGTAAAACTAGCTACAACTTTATTGAAGCAAATTGATCCGCAGCTCATTTGTGGTATCCCTTCTCATCCTTCGCATCCTTCTTCGACATTCCAAATTCAGTTTTGACGTTAAAATAAACTTAAAAAGTTAATATTCGTGTAAAGTTCTTGTTTGGTAAATATACATATGAGAAATAAAATGTAATAAACAAATGTAAACTTGTTTTTGTACTCTCCCAATTGTTCGTTCAAGGATACAATATTTTTGTATTCGGCCCAATGCCAAAAACATTTGTTCACCCCTAGTGTACACGTACATTATCGAGTTTGGAGAAAAAATCCGAAAGAAGGATATTTATGAACTAAATATGAATTAGAAATTAATCATTTGTACCAGCATTTAATGTTTAATTTCCTGAACTTAGTATTTATATATTTTATGAAAGTGTTTTGACGAATCAACTGTATTTAGTCTGCATCATCAAACCTGTGAACGTCCAACAATTGTTTATCATTACGTTTGCGTATTGTATCGCGAGGAGCTGCACGTATTGTGAAGAATACGTCATGTGTGTAATGGAACAGACAGTTGAGTTTCAAAAAGAAAGAATAATTCAGTACAGAGTTTTTGTAGTGAAGATAGAGTACTGTGATGTCCTCTATATTCCGATCCTACCTTCACGCCAATTCTGCTAGACTGTACTAGATGTGATGTCCTTCTCCGTATTCGGAATGCGTTGGGGCTGGGGCAAATGTCGTGGCCGCCGGAGGACGATGAAATTGTTACTTAATTATCTTCACCCTCACTTCGGTGAAATGACAGATTCGCGGGTTTTTACGCCCGTAACGCCGTATGCCTCAGATTTATTGCGTTAAATGATGAATAAAAATATGTCCAACAATTAACTGCACGAGAGTTGTATAGGGACGACACAGTTTATTAACACTATGTACAATTACGTGCTGGGGATGCGCTCAACTCCTAGGCATTTGCTGCTGCAAACATTTACAATGAGGTGGAGAACCGCACACTCTGCAAATTCTCGCTTTACAAACCTCAAACTCAGCGAAAGGATAATTAACCTTTGCCTACAATGTGATTCACTCTGAATCCACATGACTGTATTCTGATTCACCAAGAATCTCGATTCACTTGGAATCGCATCCTCTCTTTAAGGGTTTCCTTCGAGTAAAGTGTCGTCCTTTTGACGCGTGTCGAAAACGACCTTCTCTCGCTCAACAGCCACGCACAAACTGTTGTTTCAATCTCCCGATCTAGCCTCCTGCGCCGACCTCGCCCCCCAGGCTAGTCGTAAAAGGCCATAAAAGACTTCTGGAATCCGTCGTCTCGATGCAAGCAGCCAGCTTTAGACCCTAAAACAACATCAATGAGTCATCCCCACCACCAGCAGCACTTCCAAGAACACACTCAATACATAAAAATATCTACAATAATAAAAATACAATAAAATACAAAAATAAATAAATTAAAAATAAATTAAAAGGACATGTCACGTCCCTTCCTCAAAGAGTTTTATCAGTTTTTATTATACTTATAAAATTCGTGCCTTTTGTCACTCTAATTTTCGTGACACTCGGCAAGGCAACTGAGCAATGTCCCCACTGGAAGACTGTCCAGTTAATTAACTATAGTGCTCCAAACGTCTCTGTCACTCAGGAGCAATTAACTTGAGTTCACTTTCAATGCTCGCAGATCGGGTGACCTTGACTGTCCGAACAGAACCTCTCCTCACACCTGCAAGTCGGGTGACTTCAGTCCCTTCAGTCCCTTCAGTTTTTTACACCCCTTTTTATTTGCCGGCTCCCCTTTCATTGCAACCCTAGCCTACCAACAACCCAATCCGATCGTTTATAGTTTTTGCAAGCTTTCCGGCACTTGACCTTCGCCTGATGCCCTGTATCGATGACGCATCGAGGATTCTTCCTTTTTGTCTTCTGTTCTGGGCATCTGGAAGTCCCTTCCATCCAGCATATTTAAAGGTATTGCTCGCGTTTTTCCTCTTGTCTTGCAATATTTCTTCGTTATTAAGAATCCAAAAGTCCTATTATTTTAAAGCTTCATTCGTGCTTGTTTTCCTACGGCCTCATTCCCTTTCTAAATACATCTTCCATTTCTTCTATCATTACTTTTCATCGAACTTCCGTGTTTCAACGAAACCTTATTCTTGAACGAGATACAATGCCTTACTCCAGAAACAAATCCTCGTGCCTCGTCCCTGTTAACACCGAATTTACTCCTACTATTAATACACTTTTTAGCAATAGTCACTGACCACTTAGGTCTACTTCGGTACTTTCTTTTATATATACCAAACTTTTGTCCTATGAATGTACGAACATTGGAACCTTTTTCTGTTAGATCTGCCACTTGGCCAAATCTTCTACTCTTAGCGTCACTATCTGGGTCATTTAGACAAAACTGCCTATCTTTTCTTTTCACATCGTCGGCTGCAATTAACTCACTTTTCAACATTTCTTCTCTCTCATTGATTATACAATCCACTTCCTCAAGATCATAATTTTTGGTTGATTGTGAGATCATATGGTATACCTGACAAATTAGTTAACACAATGAAAGCTCCCTATAATAATACCAAATCGTGTGAGAGAGTTGGTACTGCTTGTAGGAATTGGTTTACCATTGCTTTTTGGGTTTCGACAAGGGTGCATTTTGTCCCCTTTTCTCTTTAGTTTGGTTATTGATTATGCTATGCGAAATTCTTTGCAAGGGAAAGAGTTTGGTCTAGAGATTAAAATTTCTAGAGATTAAATGGTCTAGAGATTTTAAAATTTCTGATTTAGATTATGCAGATGGTTTGGCCTTGTTGGCTAATGATATTGATGAGATGAATTCTTTTATTAGGGCTATTGATGAGACTGGTAATAGTGTTGGTTTGGTGATAAACAGAGAGAACTAAAGTGATGAAAATTGTTCAGGCAGTTGGTGCTTTAGTCGCTCTGAATGGTTGCTCCCTTGAGCAAGTGTCTCAGTTTAATTACCTTGGGAGATATGTTACAGATACTGGTGATGTGCGAAATAGTTAATGACCATCATTATCCGAGCTTCCATTTGACACCTAACTCGTAAATGCAGGCCCTCGCATTCTAATGATACAGTAGAACGACTTTCAGATTTCCCGTTATTTAGGGGGAAGAAAACATGGAAGGGTCAGTTTTTCATAGCCTACGAGACTCCCCGCGTCACAAGCTTCATTCGACACATAGCTCGTTCTTTTCCACACTCGCATTAAAGAGATATATGGGAATAATTATTTTCATTTTCCCCACCTTTTTATAAGAGGGGAGAAAGCACGGGGGTCAGTTTTTCGTAGCTCGATATTCCCCGCGTCAGAAGTTTTTATTCGACGTATAGCTTGTTACTTTTGGCCTTCGCGTTCCTGAGATGTAGCTTAGGAATATTTTCATATTTCCCCTTTTTAGGGGGGAAGAAAGCATGGGGGTAAATTTTTTATAGCCTAAGAGACTCCCTGCGTCACAGGCTTTCATTTAGCACATAAATCATTAAGGTTCTCCATCCGATAGATATGGTAGAACAACGTTTTGTGAAATCCACAAACCGACAAATCGACAAATGTCAAAACCAAAAGCAATAGGAAGATACGTAATGAAAATTAATAGATACAGAATTCAAGAGTCTTATCATTAGTAAAAATTCTACTGCAACACTTATAAGTGAATTTGTTTCACGAAAGAATTATGAATTACTTATAGGGGAAAACTTCATAACGTTTAAAATCACTAGAAATGGTTTGGGAACTGATGAAAGGGGAAAAAGACGTGTCCTGCGTGGGCTCGGTTCACTCTTTACAATGGCGGCTCTAGAGCTGGCGAGGCCATAGGCGAAAGCCATACATGAAGCCCTTGAGGTAGTAGAGAGTAATTTTTATTTCTTTTAAGTAACAAGCGCGAGGCTGCAGGTGATCACCGAGATCCCCTTTACGATTGACCCCCACCTGCACCATTAGAGTTACGTCTCTGATTTATTTTCTTACTCAATGCTTCGTTCCGTCATGAGAAGAAGATTTATTCACGAAACAATTATTTCTTGAATTCTCTGTCTACAGGGAATCTGTGTATTTACTTTTGAGTCTTTATTGGTGTTTAACCGAGTATTTCGTTTTTTATTCGCTAGATGGCGATCCCAGAGGTTTGCCTTTCGTCAGTTTAGATTGTAAATGGAATAGAATTTCTGCAATGCTAATGAAAGTTATGGCTCATGATAAAAATGTACACACTGCAGGTTTACGTCTTTTTTTGCAGGATTTATTTTTTCATATATTTTACGTTCTTCTTCTCTCGTATAAATATTAAGTGTTGAAGACGTTCAAAAGTTCCTTCTTACACATCACCTCTTTATTCCACTAGCTGAACTTTCCAGGTATTGCTTTTGGTAACTTAATCTAAACCGAAATATCGATGGGTTTTGGTTTTGGTAACTTAATCTAAACCGAAATATCGATGGTTAAGAATATTTTTTTTCTAACTTACGGTTTTAAATTGCAAGAGTCAATATAAATGATCTGCTTTTCAAATTTTCGAAAAAAGTGGTTGTTTTGTCGTTGTTCTAAGAACGTATTGAAACACAGTAAATTTGCGGAGAATGATATTTCTTCTATACACACTGTTTACACACCTGAGAGTGTATATGCTCTCAGGTTTGCTCTCAGTTTACACACCTGAGAGCATTAACACCTTGTTACTATTACTCTCTACACAAAAAGCATAAAGCTTTTACCTCACTCGATAAGTAGCACAATCATATTTGTGAACAAACCTGTAATCTATCGAGAATAACCTTACCAATTACGAAACATCTAAATATAACGATGAACTCTTCCTACAGAAAACTTGAGATCAGCTTTGTTTCTTCGACTAACATATACCTCCTGAATCACATTTTTAAATATCCTAAGCATCCTTATTTTTCTTGCAGTCCGCTAACAGGATCAACACTAATATACTTATTTAATCTTCCGCGAACACAACAAATAAAATCATTTATTTTTTACACTATACCACACAGATTAAAACAAACTACGTTTTTCTTCACACTCTGATTCCTCTTAATTACCACAACTTAATCTTTATTTTTTTAAGTTAAGTTATTCGAAGTTGTTTGTGACGTAATTCTCACGTTGTAATTCACGCGAGCATCAAGACGAAGCATCATATGATGGGTTCATTGTAGCACGTTCATCTGTCGTAACAATATTATTATTTCTTCCACACTAGTATTTACTCTGGTAGAGGAGGATTATTGTTCATTTCTTCTGAATTTGCAATTGCCCATTATTTTGTCTTTACTATGTAAACTGTATATTTGTTCTGAAGAAATAAATATTACTATTATTATTGTTCTGCAGTGACGTGCTTACAGTCCAAGCAAACCGTTATTCTTGGTTACTTAAGACTTTTTAATCCTTAACATAATGATATTCTGGTCCATAATCTAAAATATGAAACTGATTTTAATACGTATAAGTTATGCCCTTAAGAGCATGGTTTCTTTCATGGGAGGTGGCAGATCATCTCGCTTTACGAAGGAACACGTGACTGTACTTGCAGACCACCAAATATCAGTTTCCGAAGCTAAACACGAGCAATTTGCATCTTCTCCCCTCTTTCGATCGACTTCTTGTAAAACTGTGAACGTGATCCACCCCCAACAGAAAAGCTGACGTTGCTTCTCCTTTTGCCAATTCCACGCTTCTTTGCCAACGGAAACGGCAAAAGCAAGCCAACCAAACCTTGGATCAGATGGTCCATGTCACTGAAGACTGCCGATCAGATTCTCTCTTGCTGCAGACGTGGGTCTAATCCACTCTCATCCCACCACCTTTATAATCACTGAATGTTGGTTGTCTTACCATCTGGGATTGCAAGGAAAAGAAGGCAAGAAAGCGAAGCCATTTCGAAATTTGAGTTACTCGAAACTTGGTTTACCAAATGGTGAATAACGATTAACGCGAGTAAAAGTAACTCAGTGCTATTTACCCATAAAAGGTTATATAGCATGCATAAACTTGAAATTTTTAATTCCCAGATAGAATGGCGAAAATCTGCAGTTTACCTTGCTGTGACCCTGCATGAAAGGTTAAACTGGAATGAACATTTCTCAACCATCCTTAACAAATCAGTGCAGTCTAAACTCAATGATTGGTAGAAATGCAAAACTCTCAACAGATAATAAACTCTTATTGTACAACACTGTAATTAGACCTGTTCTACTCTATGCATGTCGAGTCTGGGTCTGCGCAACTGTTTCTTCCATTGCAAGGCTCCAGACTTTCCAAAATAAAATGGGGTAGAAAATGGGGGATGCTCCTTGGTATGTTACTAATAAAAATTGGTTTGGTGTAATTTGTTCGGCGTAAATTTGTTCGAAACGGAAATTTGTTCGAATGAAAGTTGTTTGAGCAATACTTTGTCGACAGTTTGAGAGGCCAATAGGGGGCGTTCTTCTCAATAAGGGTCTTTTTTGCTTTGTTACTGGGAGATTATCGGAGAGGGAGTGGATCTGGGAAGAGCGGGGGCAAAAGAGAAGGTTGGGTTATTTTACCTCTGAGCGGCACTTCTTTGCACACAATCGGCTAAATGGCCAGGTCACAAGGACCCCGAAGGCTCAGGGAAGGGGACCCACTGAAACAGCTGTTGGAAGACAGATGATAACTTCCAGTTAAGGCCATCCAGCGTGTTCTTTGACGTGCAAAAGGTGTGGCTTTCCCGTACACGGGGCAATGGATTAACGTCTCATCCGACGGACGGCGGTCTTTTCAAGCCCATCGGTATTCTCTACTGATCGTGGGCAGGGTGGGAAGTTTTGCGGAGAAAAATCTCAACGCTGACCCAGTTGGGATTCGAACCTGGAAACTGCGTATTACGAGCCTGGCGTGCTACCAACTGAGCCACCCCCGCTACTCAAAAAAGAAGGCTTCGTTTTAGATTAGGTGGAATAAAACACATGTTTCACAGACAGTCTAGGTACCGTTTAATTCCTTTCAGTTTTCATTATTCTTATAAGCTAGGCCGAGTGGTTAGCACGCTTGACAATTGATCAAAGGGAACTGGATTCGAGCCTCGGATAAGGCATGGATGTTTGTGTTGTATTTCTGCAGAGGTCCCGCCATCCTAACAGATCTTCTAGTGTGGCTTTTAAACTGACACGCTCCTGTCAGACCTGTGTGGCAAGCAGCTGCTTAAGGGGAAATTTTTTATTTTTCTTCCTATTACTTTTCGCTCGTCATTTGTCAGTTTGTGGATTTGTCAAACAGTTGTTCCAACATATCTTTTGAACGCGATGAGGATTTATGTATCAAACGAAAGCTTGTGACGCAGGGAGTGTCATAAGTATAAAAAATTGACCTCCCATGCTTTCTTCTACCCCCAAGAAAGGGGAAATATGAAAGCGATTGTTCCTTTATATCCAAAGAGCGTGACTGCCAAAAGTAACAAACTATACGTCAAATGAAAACTAATGACACGAGGTGTGTCCTAGATGATACAAAGCATACCTCCTATGGTTTCTTCCCCATAAAACTGCGAAGTATGAAAACGATTGTTCCGCTATATTTTCCGAAAGCGAAGGACTACAATTACGAGTTAGGTGTCAAATGAAAGCTCATACGATGTAGTAGATTGTTTCGAATTTTATCCTTCACCATTTCCCCTCCCCCTTAGGGGATGGGGAGATTTTCGCAGGGGTGGACATTAATGAGATATATCTCAAAGCTTGTCACGTCTCCAATGTCACGGGCTATTAAACACAGGGACATTAAACACGATTGCAAAAACAGGAGGAGGGAAAATGTGGTCGAAGTTCATGTAGCAAATGAAAGTTTCTGAAGGTAACTACTTTTAGTGACAAAGAAAAAATATAAATAATTTTAAAAACTTTAAAAAGTAATCTTTCCATATGTGCCCTAAAAAGTAGAAAATAAAACTAAAGCATATCGATGGTGCAATCAGTCACTGAAAGGAAGATTCAGTTCACTTCAAAGGAAGATTCAGTTCACTTCAAAGGAAGATTCAGTTCACTTCAAAGGAAGATTCACTTCACTTCAAAGGAAGATTCAGTTCACTTCAAAGGAAGATTCAGTTCACTTCAAAGGAAGATTCAGTTCACTTCAAAGGAAGATAGGGCGCCGATTTACCTACTCTGCAAGATTGGCGGCGCCCAATTTTCCTTCGAAGTAAATACGAACTCAGTGACTGATTGTACCATCGATATGATTTAGGTTTATTTCCTACTTTTTAAGGCATACATAGAACGATGGGTACATTTTAAGTTTTTTAATTTACTTATTTTTTTTTTATTTGAAATACCGGTACTAGTGTTAGTAGAAAACAACTTACAGAGTTGAAAAATATTGCAGTTTAAAATTTCGAACAACCGTTTCCATGAAAAGCAGACTAGATTAATGTAATAGCGAAAATTGTAGAGAAATAAATGGTGGCAAGTTTGACTCGAAAACAAGAAGGTTTGCACTTTACACTTAAAAAGAAAGATCTAAAACACGATGATCCTTTTCAGTTGCCGTTCTTCGGTTCCTCCCCCCCGCCTCCCCTTCCAGAGGTTCTTCAATGACAAAACACAAGACCTACAACGCTAATGCCTTACGGGAAGTCATCCTCTAGTGGCCTCAGTCTTTCGACCAAAATTCCGTCGAACAAATTTCCGTTTCGAACAAGTTTCCATTTCGAACAAATTTCCGTCGAAAAAATTCGTCGAACAAGTTTCCATCGAACAAATTTCCGTTTCGAACAATTTGCCATCGAACAAATTTCCGTTTCGAACAATTTGCCATCGAACAAAATTCGTCAAACAAATTTCCGGCGAACAAATGTTGTCGAACAAATTTCTGGATACCATAAAAATTTGCATAGAGACCTAGAAATTGACTCAATAACCAAGACAATTAGAAAGTTATCAAAAACATTTATTGACCAAATGGAGTACAATCGTAACAAGATTATTACTGATTTTTTGTTTTATGACCACAAACGTCAGCAACTACATAAAAGACCTCTACTTTGATTTGGGAATATTCCTAAATTCATTTTCAATGCTCATAAACCTATTTCTGGACGATTTACAGGGTTAATTTCCCCACCCAAAGCCATTCTGGCCCATTTTGTATGGTTTATTTTTTTAATTTAGTTCTGAATTCGTCATGCCTAAAGATCTCAGATGTAGGAGGTAAGTATTCTGTCACCTGTTACTCCGTTTAATTATTAATTATGATCACTGATCTCCCATCTGGGTTGTTCTCATTTTGCCGTAGGGTCTAGTTCTCGATCTCATTTTGACTGCGAAGTGGTTTCGTGGGAGCCAAGCGAAAATGGTGATTCAGTCATCAAGAATTGTATTCATTTACATATGTAATGATATGAATGGACATAGTTTTTCTTATCTTTTGTTTTACCTTAGAACGTTTCCCAACTTACTTTTAGAGAACTTTTAGAGAAACGTTTCCCAACTGAGGGAACAAAAGAAATAGCAGACATTACATAAACTTTCGTTTAGGCTTAGCGAACAAAGAAAAGAATGAAGTGTCTGAGTTAAAAATTTGTCCAAATTTTCGTATCAGATGTTGTTTAATGGTTGTGCGCAACTTCCGGTCCTCTAAAGTGCCAGGTGATCGTGAAAGTGAATGCGTTCCGAAGGTATGGCCAGTACAGGAGTCGTTGCGCATAGATAGCGTTTTAATAAAAATGATCCCTATGATGGCGGTAGATTTAATTATTAATTCACAAGGTTCCTGTTCTCAGAGTCATTCAGTTTCCTAAAAAAAGTAATTCAACAGAAATTTCAGCTCAACAGCTTGAAACATTTGAGACACTAGAGGCCACACGACGAGAAAAGGTTTTTCCAGTTTAGGAAATCCCTCTAACTTTTTCCTAATGGAAAGCGAAAGATTAAAAAGCTTGCATGATTTTAAGACACTTGAGAGCATATTGCCAATTCTCCAAACAATCCAAATCCAACTGCAATTATTCAACAGATGGAGAAAATTCGATTTTGTTAGAGTTACTATGAAGCTATTTCATGAATATAATCGTAATGGTAATAAAATAAATGACTGACGAAAGTAAAAACGATGCATTTAATTAATTAACATGATGGAAACGATCTTTTTTTCTTCCTCCTCATTCCAACCACAAACAGCAGTTATTTTTCGTCTTCGACCTTTTCGTAGCTCCTCCATGTTCACTCTTTGCCGAAGATTGACATTTTGCGACATGCAGATCAATGCAAAATATGAATTCCACTCACCTTTTCGCTGATTAAATGAAATACAAAAATTAAAATGAACTTCCAACGTGGCGAGTGGCATTGCTGTATTTTATAGAGGGTTTAATCTAATTGAGTTAAAACCCGAGCAACGCCAGATAAATCGGCTCATTCGTATATGCATATTTCTAAATAAATCATTTACTGCTTACTTTTGATTTATACTTTTCCCAATCAAAGATGATTTTTAATGCCATATTTAACTTATTACAACTCTCAACATTTAATATTTCCCTTGGAAGCAGGTTAAAGGCATTAGAAATTTCATAATCACTCGAATATTTGCCGTAGTCTTTTCTTAATATTTGGAGATTTCTAATAATTCGTAGTCTGAAGTGTATTTTTATTACGCTCTATTTTGTTTTCTATAGGTTATTTAATTTTTTCATTAAAAGTAATATCTCTTTATATGGACTTAATGAAATAATTTGATGATTATTTTGATACTGAAAAACATAAATGGCTAAGATAACAAGATTTTGGTAATCGGAATTTTCTTTTTCCGATTATAAGAATAAACTTTAATGTGTTCTGGGTTCGATCCCCTGGAAAAATATGGATGTTTGTGTTGTTTTTCTGCTGAGCTCCCGCCATCTTCACAGACCTTCTATTCTGGAGTATTAAACTGGCGGGCTCCTGTCAGACCTCTATGCAAGTAGCTGCTTGAGGGGATATTTATTTCATTTTTGTAGAGAGTTGTGATAAGAGGCTACAAAAATCATCGTGCAGTCATGGCCGTAGAAAAGCACGCTTTTTGCTAATTGCTAGGCAAGTTTCAAACCAAAATTTCAATAAAAGCATTCACAAGAAGTACACATAGGAAATGTTTCATTCCTCCACTTTACTGTTTCTCCGCAGACAGCATTTATCCACTTACAATCATGTTACTGATACCAATGAGCATTCTCTTCAAATGCAGACAGCCTTTTAACTAGCATGAGGTTACATCGACATAAAAAAAGACAAGATGGATGAATTTCTGTATCTCCTATTCTACAACCGTTTCGAATCGAAAACTGCGAGCTCTTATCCTTCTTCTTGCCGACCCCTCCCCCTTCCCGGATGGAAATGAATAAGTACCGCTAAATATAATATTGATTGAGCTTCTTTTGTCGAGTGCCTTTGTCCCTTAAGTCATCTAAAACTGCTTCTTTTCTTTTGATTCACAATAAACGAAGCTTGGAGAGAAAGGGCCAAAGTGCTCGGTCGCGACAACAACGATACGATTCTCCATCGATCTTGTTTCCCGCTGACAGATGCTCTGCAAACCGATCTGCTGCCATTCTCAATCCTACTGCTGTTCGCTTTTGTCATTGTGAAGCACAAAAGTTTTCGCAAGGAAAAAACTGGAAATAAAATCCCTTTTCCGTGGGTTAAGGTGTTGCTAAGTCTATGCATTGGAGTGTCTTTGATTGCTTTATCACATGTTACGGCTTCGGGAAGACGCTTTTAATATGATTGTCTGATTTCGATCATTCTTGACTGATACTGTACAAAACAACCGGAAAATTGCTATTCAGATAGAACTGGTTCTTAGAAATGCCTTCAAATTCAGAAGAGGAATGCTTCTGATTTCCGCAGTTCAATGAATGAGCCCTAATTCGCTTTCTTCAATTACGGGACATGTTTCTGCATGTTATGAACGAAATGTTCTGTAACAATTTCGCATTAAGTCCTTCAGCAATGAGTGAAACGCATCTGAAATTCCACTGAAAGGAGCAATGTGAAAGCCCAGAACTTACGGCACGTACCGTCTCTTATCGCATACAGTCCTGGCCACTGTGTTTGTGGAGCAAAAGTACAAGAGAAAATCCAGAACAAGTCGTCGGAGTATTTTTACCTATCTTCCTATTGCTTTTGGCTTTGACATTTGTCGGTTTAACAAAATGTTGTTCCCCATATCTTTCGAACGCGATGGAGAAACTTAATGATTTATGTATCAAATGAAAGCTTGTGACGCGGGGAGTGTCATAGGCTATGAAAATTTAACCCCGTGCTTTCTTCCCCCTTAAAAAAGACAAAATTGAAAACTATTCTTAAACTACATCTCAGGAACCCGGAGGCCGAAAGTAACGTGCTATACGTCGAATGAAAACTTCTGACGCGGGGAATGTCGAGGCTACGGAAAATTGATCTCCCGTGCTTTCTCCCCTCTTATAAAAAGGTGGTTCCCCCACCTTTTTAATTGAAATAATTGAAATGAAAATAATTGTTCCCATTATTTCTTGAATGCGAGTGCGGAAAGTAAAGAGCTATGTGTCGAATGAAAGCTTGTGACGCGGGGAGTCTCGTAGGCTATGAAAAACTGACCCTTCCATGCTTTCTTCCCCCTACCAAACGGGAAATCTGAAAGTCGTTCTACTGTATCAGCGGAACTCGAAGGCCTACAGTTTTGAGATAGGTGTCGAATGAAAGCTCGTATAATGACGGTCGTAAACTATTTCGAATTTTGCCCACACTGTTCCCATCGTGGTAAAATGTGCGGGGAGGATTTTCACGGGGTTCGACGTTAAGGAGTCGTATCTTAAATTAAAGCTTGTGATTTCTCCAATGTCGTGGTGTACTTCAAACGTGACTCCAAAAGGGGAGTAAATGTGTTCGATGTTTATGAGTCGTATATCAAAGTTTTTAAATGTAGATGTTTTTAATGCCAACACAAAAGTATAAATTAAAAATTTAAAAAAATGCCTATCTTTCTATAGTAGCCTAAAAATTGGAATATAAATCTAACGCATATCGATGGTGCAATCAGCCACTGAGTTCTTATTCGCTTCGAAGGAAGATAGGGCGCCGATTTGCCTGCTCAACAATATTGTCAGCACCCTGTCTTCCTGTGAAGTGAATACGAATTCAGTGACTTATTGCACCATCTATATGCTTTAAGTTTATTTTCTACTTTTTAGGGCCGTATAGGACGATAGGTAATTTTAAAATTTTTTTAATGTGACCGATGGTTAGCGTGTTTGTCTACTGATCAAAAGGACCTGGGTTCGAGCCCCGGTAAGGCATGGATGTTTGTGTTGTCTTTCTGCTGCGGTCCTGTCATCCTCACAGACCTTCTACTATGGCGTATTAAACTGACAGGTTCCTGTCAGACCTCTGTGGCAATCAGCTACATGAGGGGGTATTTATTCATTAATTTTTTAATTTATTTTAAAGGTACTGTTGTTTTTCCACTCAATTTTCGTCTTCCTCACAGACAGTATTGGGGCGGGGGTGGCTCAGTCGGTAGCGCGCCAGGCTCGTAATCTGTAGTTCTCAGGTTCGAGTCCCAGCTGGATCAGCGTTGAGATTTATCTCCTCAAAATTCCCCGCCCTGCCCGCGGTCAGTAGGGGATACCGATGGGCTTGGAAAGGCCGCCGTCCGTCGGATGGGACGTTAAGCCGTGGCCCCGTGTATGGGCGAGCCATACCCTGTGCACGTTAAAGAACACGCTGGATGGCCTTGACGGGAGGCTACCATCTGTCTCCCAACAGCTGTTCCAGTGGGTTCCCTCCCCCAACCTTCTCTGAGCCTTCGGGGTCCACGTGACCTGGTCATTTAGCCCATGGTGTGCAAAAAAGTGCCGCTCAGAGGTAAAACAACCCAACCCAGACAGTTTCTCTGCATAGCATATTATTCTGAACAATCCTTTCGGGCCTCAGTGGCAAGCTGGCTGCCTTGGGAGTTTTTTTTATCTTTTTCATGTGAAATAACATCTTTGTTAATTCTATAAACTCGTCGTTTTTGTTTGAACATATGCTTTTTTTTATTCATTTTTTTTTAATAGAGCTTCTTCTGGAGTAGAGCTTTCTCTGTAGATTTCATTACCTTCAGCTTATTTTGCGTAATCATTGGTCGAGGGTTTGGAAATTTTTTTGTTGTTGAGAGTTTTAAGGAGACGAGCGAGGGCATGATGTTGAACCACATATCAGATCCCTTCTCTCTCGACGCACTCTCAAGGGGAAGAAATGTTTATTCTGAAGAAACGTGCTCTCTCACTTGCAGTGTGAAAAGAAACAAGCTCAGGATGAAAAACGGTTTCTGCCTAATTGGAGTGAAGCCTAACGAGACGCGAATGATTTGATTTGTTTTGATGGAAAATCTTCGCAGCTCGTGAATATTCATATGCTGCTGTTCTTCTGACTGAGTCTGCATTTGTTGAAGCAATTCACTTGCGAAGCAAAGAAGTTAAGAAAGCACAAACTGGAAAGAAAAAAATATTTTTAGTAAGTAAAAAGATTATCAAGCGGATCAATTGTCAGTTCTGTTCTTTTTCTTTTCAAACAACTTTTCTTCTGTAAATTATTCATTCGTTTTTATGGAAAAGGTAAAGCAAAGTTTTGCGTTCAAAATTTTAGAGAAAATTATAGAAAACAAAAGCAGTCTACAGAAATGATACAAAAGAGAAGCAGTCTACAGAAAATGATAGAAAACAAAAGCAGTCTTCAGGAAATGATAGAAAACAAAAGCAGTCTACAGAAAATGATGGAAAACAAAAGCAGTCTACAGAAAATGATAGAAAACAAAAGCAGTCTACAGAAAATGATAGAAAACAAAAGCAGTCTACAGAAAATGATGGAAAACAAAAGCAGTCTACAGAAAATGATAGAAAACAAAAGCAGTCTACAGAAAATGATAGAAAACAAAAGCAGTCTACAGAAAATGATAGAAAAGAGAAGCAGTCTACAGAAAATGATAGAAAAGAGAAGCAGTCTACAGAAAATGATAGAAAAGAGAAGCAGTCTACAGAAAATGATAGAAAAGAGAAGCAGTCTACAGAAAATGATAGAAAAGAGAAGCAGTCTACAGAAAATGATAGAAAAGAGAAGCAGTCTACAGAAAATGATAGAAAACAAAAGCAGTCTACAGAAAATGATAGAAAACAAAAGCAGTCTACAGAAAATGATAGAAAACAAAAGCAGTCTACAGAAAATGATAGAAAACAAAAGCAGTCTACAGAAAATGATAGAAAACAAAAGCAGTCTTCAGAAAATGATAGAAAACAAAAGCAGTCTACAAAAAATGATAGAAAACAAAAACAGTCTACAGAAAATGATAGAAAACAAAAGCAGTATACAGAAAATGATAGAAAACAAAAGCAGTATACAGAAAATGATAGAAAACAAAAGCAGTATACAGAAAATGATAGAAAACAAAAACAGTCTACAGAAAATGATAGAAAAGAGAAGCAGTCTAGAGAAAATGATAGAAAACAAAAGCAGTCTACAGAAAATGATAGAAAACAAAAACAGTCTACAGAAAATGATAGAAAAGAGAAGCAGTCTACAGAAAATGATAGAAAAGAGAAGCAGTCTACAGAAAATGATAGAAAAGAGAAGCAGTCTACAGAAAATGATAGAAAAGAGAAGCAGTCTACAGAAAATGATAGAAAAGAGAAGCAGTCTACAGAAAATGATAGAAAAGAGAAGCAGTCTACAGAAAATGATAGAAAAGAGAAGCAGTCTACAGAAAATGATAGAAAAGAGAAGCAGTCTACAGAAAATGATAGAAAACAAAAGCAGTCTACAGAAAATGATAGAAAACAAAAGCAGTCTACAGAAAATGATAGAAAACAAAAGCAGTCTACAGAAAATGATAGAACAAAAGCAGTCTTCAGAAAATGATAGAAAACAAAAGCAGTCTACAAAAAATGATAGAAAACAAAAACAGTCTACAGAAAATGATAGAAAGCAAAAGCAGTCTTCAGAAAATGATAGAAAACAAAAGCAGTATACAGAAAATGATAGAAAACAAAAACAGTCTACAGAAAATGATAGAAAAGAGAAGCAGTCTAGAGAAAATGATAGAAAACAAAAGCAGTCTACAGAAAATGATAGAAAACAAAAACAGTCTACAGAAAATGATAGAAAACAAAAGCAGTCTACAGAAAATGATAGAAAAGAGAAGCAGTCTACAGAAAATGATAGAAAAGAGAAGCAGTCTACAGTCTGATCTTCGTGGATTCAATTCTGGGGAGTATCCGTAGATGTAGCGAGGGGCAATCGCTACGAAACCGTCAGATGCAAAAGAATTAAGGTAAATATAAACTAGAGGCGAATCTAATCGGAATGTAATAATTTAATACCGATACCAGTAAATGCAATATTTACAGAGCAGTTATAATTAAAGTGATTAATTTTGACAGTTTGTAGGAGGAATATCATTATCCTTAAAAAGACGAAATATGAAATGGGCAGATCTTGAGGAAAAGAAAGAAAGGGAAATTAAATCTAGCTCCAAAAAGTTTCCAAAGACGAAATACGCTGACTTTCTACAGGATATGCAGATGAAATTGCTCAGTGTGATGGTCATCTGTGTCCACAATATGCTGCAAGTCCAATGTGACGTGTGAAAAACGAAGACTTTGGATTGGATTGTCGGCACTTTTTTGCACACCATGGGCTAAATGGCCAGGTCACAAGGACCCCGAAGGCTCAGAGAAGGTTGGGGGAGGGGACCCACTGGAACAGCTGTTGGGAGACAGATGGTAGCCTCCCGTCAAGGCCATCCAGCGTGTTCTTTAACGTGTACAGGGTATGGCTCTCCCACACACGGGGCCACGGCTTAACGTCCCATCCGACGGACGGCGGCCTTTCCAAGCCCATCGGTGTCCCCTACTGACCGTGGGCAGAGCGGAGAATTTTGCGGAGATAAATCTCAACGCTGACCCAACTGGGACTCGAACCTGGGAACTACAGATTACGAGCCTGGCGCGCTACCGACTGAGCCACCCCCGCCCCGAAAAACGAAGACAGTCAGCTGTAACGTTCGCAGTGTGCCTTGTGATGCTGTCCTCCAGATTAGCCAGGGGATTAAAGGTTTTCTCTTTCCTTCAACTATATCTGTAGCTAAAATTCAAGAGGATTCAGGGTTGAAGGTGAGGCGCTCAAGTATTCCGAAAATTATGGGAAATGACATAGTCATTGTGCCGGAGGAAAGGATGTGGTCACCACTGCATGGAAAAATGGCATGGTTATCACTTGCATGTAGATACGATGTGGTCATCGCTGCATGAGGAGATGACGTGGTCATCATTGCATGACGAAATGACGTGATCATCATTGTATGATTAAACGTATCACGTGTAAAGTAGAAATGCTTGTATACTCTGTTATATATACCTCCATAACTCTTACTCTGCTCTGAGGTGGGGGGGGGGGGAGTTGGACAATGAGGAATATAGTTCTTAAAGGAGCCATTGTGGATTTTTTCACGAAATTATGCCTCTTGATTGTATTTGTTTACCTTTAATTCGATTTGGACTCTCCCTGAGCGAATGCCTCCATTATTTGACTTTACCCAGTAACAAGTTATGATCACAATGAACAAACATCAAATATAATCTGAGGACACAGTTTATATACACTGAAGTGCCTTTGAATTAGGGGTAGGAGACATTATCCAAATTCAGTACCGAAAGTCCCGCATTTGCGCGCATATGTGGCTGAAACTCTGGTCATATATAGCTGTTAGCTTTGGCTTCTCCAAGCATTCGTCGTGAGAAGCGTAATCGTAGGTGCCCGATGGATGGGACACTCGATCTCCGAAATTGTCAACGAACTTGGATTTTCTCGTACGACACTTTCAAGAGTGTTCCGGGAATATGAAAATTCCGGCAAAAAAAAAAAGCCCCCGGACAAGCTGCAAAGGACAACCAGCTTTGAATCATCGTGGGCTTCGCTGTCTGACCCACATTGTATGGACCGATAGGGGCCAGACATTATCTGAAATCACCTCCCATCTGAACGTGGGTTCCAGCCGGGAAGTCAGTGCATGGACCGTGCAAAGCTCACTTCATGTTCTCGGCTTTGGGAGCCGCTGACCTACGAGAGTCACACTTCTAACGGCACGACACTGGGCTCAACGCCTTGCCTGGGCTAAAGACCATCGAAACTGGACCATCGAAAATTGGCAACGGATAGCCTGGAGTGATTAATCCCGATTTAAACTTCATCACGCCGAAGGGAGACTGAGGGTATGGCGCCAATCCCATGAAGCCATGGATCCTAGCCATGGATCATGGTCCATGTCAGGTCGGAACACTACAAGTTCTGATGGCTCAGTGATGGCCTGGGGTGTCTTCAGTTGGACGTCTGTGGGACCTTTGGTACGTGTACCGACGACTCTCAATGTATCTCTGTACGTAGAACTCATAGCTGACGATTTACACCCATTTATGGCCATCATGCATCCCAATGGAGATGGCGTCTACCAGCAAGACAACTGTTTATCTCACAGGTCCAGGTTGGCTACTTCATGGTTGCAGGAGCATGCTTTGCTGACTTTGAAATAATGAATTGGCCACCTAGAAGCGCAGATTTAAATCCCAACGAAAATCTTTGCAATACCGTCTGGCAGAGTGTTTGGGCCCGTGTCCCATCAGCGACGACCTTGAGAGAATTGTGGACATCTCTGGAGGATGCATGTGTCGCCATACCTGTGGAGCATTTACGCAAGCTTGTGGAGCCCTTGCCTTGTCATCTGGCGGTCGTTATCAGGGCAAGAGAGGGTTCAACACGTTACTAGGTTGCTATCCCTAATTCAATGGCACTTTAATGTATATATAGTACAAGTAATTCTTTATTGACCTCCTCGGGCCCACACTCAGTAGCTACAGGCACTGACTCTCGTCAACCAAACAAAAAATGGAAGGGACACAAGAAAAGCTTACTACTAACTACTACAGTGAGCTCGTGCACTTGGGCGCAAACGAGATTAAAAAAGGGAGGAGATGGTGGCTGAGAGAGAACATTAGAAAATAGTGTCCTGACCTGTCTTCCAACCAGTAGTTAACCGAAGTGGTGGCGACATCTTTTCTATTCCTCCTTCAAGCGTTCTTTATCAGTTGAATCAACCACTTTTCTTTTGCTGCTTACTGCTCACTTAAGCAATTATAATGATTGACAAAGGACAGGGGCCAGCGCAAAACAGTGCTGCATTGCTCCCTAAGTTAGCGAAATCGGCTTAGCTCCGGCTAAGCTGTTCTCCTTTGTTCTAATCTCATGCGCACTGACATATGTTGTTACTTGTCTACGTCGAGGAGTAGAAGAGACCAAGTGCTAGACACCAAGGTCCAGGGTGGGAGGGATGATCCCTGGAAGGTCCTGTGGGTGGAGGCGGGTGTCTGATTGGCGATTTACGTACAAGCGAGGCACGTACTGTGCGCTTATCACTTGGCTGGGGCAAGAGGGATAACTTTCATGGAAGCGGAAGAAGTTTCTGGGTGGTTCTCTACGTTTCCTGGGCTGACTCTGGCATATTTCTTCTTGAACGGAGGTCAGCACGGAGATGCAAAAGTTAGGGATGTGGAGAAAATGGTGATCCATTTCGAAAAACGTCGGTAGTCTGGAGGTGGTAAAACATGTCGAACTCACATTGCAAGTATTCGGGCACAATAATATGTTAGTCATCTTCATTACTCGACAACAGTTTTTTAAACAACTTCTAATTTTCGGGCTTCATTACTTGACAATCATTTTTACGTACCATGTATTTAAATAAATGTATCTAGCCTTTTTTTGTTTCTGCCTTGATCATTTTTCTTTTTTTATGAAAAATGAGTTATATGTATAAACTATACAAACAAGAAATAACACAGATCATTAACCAAAATATAGTCGTAACGAAAGAATAAAATTTAAAAATATGCCAATCAGGTTGGGATTCTGTAATCCCCCCCCCCCTCCCTTTACATTATTTCTTGTGAGAAATTCGTGTAGAAATAACACGATATTTTTGAAGAACACATCTATGTTTGTCAGGTACTGGGTATATTTAGTTGTAGAATTTTTAAATTTGTTGAACGTTGCTGCTTTCAAGCAGGTGTCTTGTGGAACAGTAGACTTTTTACAGTGAACTAGTAAATTATGTGATCATACAGTTAATGGTTTAAATTATTTATAATCAAATCGCTAGTAAACTTCGTCTCTAAGTCGAATCTTACAAAAATGTGAACTTTTCGATTCAAGTAATGACGACCAACGAATTCCAGTGGGTTGTTAAACATGTCGATCGCAAAAACGGTTTTGAAAATAAGAGAGGAAATTGAAATATTATTAAAAACGTAACGATATAAACAATTAATAGCAAGGAAACAAATATTTTTATATATAATGAGAACGTTGTGGCTGCTTCTTCTTCCACTAGCTCTTAAAAAAGTGATTCCTCTAAGTGCGTCAGTTCGCATCGATAGATCTTTAAAAGCAACGTTGTAAGCAAAAGTTCGAATTGAAGAGACACTGTTGCTAATAAATTGGGATGATACGACGGGATCAAAGCCCGTAAGGTTGGGTTGTTTTACCTCTGAGCGGCACTTTTTTTCACATAATGGGTTAAATGGCCAGGTCACAAGGATCCCAAAGGCTCAGAGAAGGTTGGGGGAGGGGACCCACTGGAACAGCTGTTAGGAGACAGATCACAGTCTCCCGTCAAGGCCATCCAGCATGTTCTTTAACGCGCGCAGGGTATGACTCTCCCGCACATGGGCCAAAGGCTTAACATCCCATCCGACGGACGGCGGTCTTTCCAAGCCCATCGGTGTCCCCTACTGACCGTGGGCAGGGCGGAGGAATTTTGCGGAGATAAATCTTAACGCTGACCCAGCTGGGACTCGAACCTGGGAACTACAGATTACGAGCCTGGCGCGCTACCGACTGAGTCACCCCCGCCCACAGACAACGGTGATGTGCGGCATCTGATTACCAGACGAATAGGGATTGCTGCCGGGACTTTTAAGAATCTATGGAGAGTGTGGAAAATATGCATATGCACCTAAAGATTAAAATTAGGCTGTATAATAGTTTGGTTCTTTCTAAGGTTAGTTATGGTATCGAAACATGGACCCTTTGTAAGTAGGATAACAGGAAAATTGATTCTAGATGCTTACGCAGTATCTTGGTCATTTGGTGGTTGATTTTGTAAGTAATGATGAGGTTAGAAGAAAGAGTCATCAACCTCCCTTGAGCAGCATATTGTGCAGAGAGAGACTGCGTTGATTTGGCCATGTTGCTCGTATGCATATCTGCAGATTGGCAAACAGGATTATGAACAGTTTGCCTAAGGGTATCAGAAAAAGCGGGGGGGGGGGGGGAGGGTCTAGGTTGCGATGGGCAGACAATGTCAAACAGGACCTTGGAAGAATTGACCAAGAGTGGCCAAATGCAGCAGCTGTAGCTCATAACAGACAGGTCTGGAGAGGAAAATTCACTGTCTGGTTGGACCTCCGTAGCCCATGGCTGCATGAGGATTTTTTATGTATGTATGTATGTATGTATGTATGTATGTATGTATGTATGCTGAATGAAAAACAAAAATCAGAATTTACTCTCTGTAGATTTGTCGAATATGATTTTGCTCTCCCTTCCCTTTAAAAGACGTTAAACTTGGTTATGACTCTGAAAATCCTTGTGACGTCAGAGTCCGTGAACCTGTAGAACCCTCAGAAACAAATTGGGTGGGAGGGGGGGGGGAGGGGCTCAGTCGGTATCGCACCAGGCTCATAATCTGCAATTCCCAGGTTCGAGTCCCAGCTGGGCCAACTTTGAGATTGATCTCCGTAAAACTCCCCACCCTGCCTACGGTCAGTAGGGGACACTGATGAGTTTGGGAAGACCGCTGTCCGTCGAATGGAACGTTAATTCGCGGCCCCGTGTGCGGATGCCATACCCTGTGCACGATAAAGAACACGCTGGATGGCCTTGACAGGAGGCTATCATCTGTCTCTCAACAGCTGTACCAGTGGGTCCCCTCCCCCAACCTTCTCTGAGCCTTCGGGGTCCTTGTGACTTGGCCATTTAGCCCACTGTGTGAAAAAAGTGCCGCTCAGAGGTAAAATAACCCAACCGTGAAATTGGCCTTTAATTTCCACGATTGCTGAAGCCGTTTCATATTTTAAAAAGTGAAAACAAAAGCTTGATCGCTTCAGTGGTAGAGTCAGCTGAATTGGCTTGTTGGTAATGAAAAAAAATTATAAAAAAATATTATTAAAAAGTCCTTTATCAAGTTCATTGCAGCTTTCCATGTCTGTTCAAATGAAGCACGTGAATATGATCTGTTTTTGTTTTCAGATACTGATCTGTAATCTGACATTTCGAGGAGATTTTTCTCTTTTCGTCTTTCTCTGATGACCTCCAATGGGATCAGTGGTATGTGGACATCGTCGCCCCTTCAAGCACCAACGGGTAGAAGCGGACAACTTTTCTGGTTGCTGTGTGGGATTTCAGAGGTGCTGTCTCCGTCATTTCAGCAGTAGCGAGCTACCTGAGGAAGTCTGGACGACGAAAAGTCGTTCTCCAATTAGTGAGAGGCTGGAAAATTCTCGGCCTGGCGAAGTGGAGTGTGAGGTGGAGGAACGGGGGAGAAACGAGTGCCTCGCGATCACCTTGCCCGGAACTGTGGTAGAGGAAGTCTGTCCGGTATGCTGCAGTGCCACGTACCGCAGATTGAAGCGCCACTGTGGATTGTGTCAGTTTGTAGCCGAAGGCGAACACGAACGGTGGGACTCCCTGGAGCAAGACGTGCACGTCGCCATGGAGACCGTACACAAGGTGACTGAACGAGCTGGAGGTGTGGGAACTTTCCGTGCTCTACGAAAACTCCGAGACGAAAAAAGGACGGTAGTCATCAAAGACGGATGGACTTCCTATCACGTGCAAGGTAAAAATTTTTTATTTATCAAGCTATTCATTTTCGTCGTGTTCTTCAGATGTGTTAAATAATCGAACGAAAGAAAAGAGTTAATAGAAACTCATGTTCCGAATTATTAATTCCCGTAAACCGAAGCAAACGATTCCATTGAGATTATTTCCTTTGTGATATACTTTCCATCGCAGACGATAATTCTTTCGCCATTGAAAAGCAGGCCAGCATCTTTCCTATTAATATGTTCAATTGTAGAGTGTATTAATTCTTGCTTTGGGTCCTGTTAAGAAAAATTTCATATAACCACATGTGGAAAACATTATGCGAAATAGCATTATATATTCATCTTTAGTTCGATTTCAAAGAAATGGGATCAGCTTCAGTGATCAGATATTTCAACCCGATTACAGAATCAATAACACCTAGAACTTTATTTCCGACGATCGTATTGTGTTGGTTTGTTTTACTTCTGAATGGCACTTCATGTACACAATGAGCTATATGGCCAGGCCACAAGGACCTCCCGAAAGCTATTGTTGCTGCACGATCATGCGGACTGAGGGTGGCTTTTTCGAGCCCATCTCTTTTGGCACCAAGAACAGGAAAGGGGTTAGCGGAGACTGAGATGATATGAGATTTTCGGTTTATTCCCTTTTCTCTATTGCTTGTGCGGTAGAAGGTTTTACAAACATACATATTTCAATTGAAATGCAAAGGAACCGTAATAATATTTACTGGAGAAGTTAAATCTCTTTCCTTTCGTCTCAGTTGTTTGTTCAAATGTCAGATATTGAGAAGGAACACATTTGGAAACCATTTTCATGGTAGTCTTTGATAAATGATTTCGTAACGACCAATCGAGTTGGTGACCACGAAATGCTTGAGAGTGTTTTCGCTTTGGCAGCGAGAGGTGGAAGGGCAGATTCGTGTCTGCCGAAAGGATTCAAATGTTCTCAGGTCGGCGGGAAAGCTTCCATCCATCGGAGATGACGTCATTAGCATATAGATGGTTGAAACAGTTGACCAGGGAAACTCTTTCCTCAAATCATCTGTTTAACCTGGGGTCTTTATATATATATATGAATTTGCTATCTCAATAACAACATACGCGCAGTTGCACGTTCCATACCGTTGAGCATTTCATGAATAATTTATCTCCAGATGATATTTAGAAACTGCTAGAATATGGTACAATCTAAGAAGAGAAAAAACATTAAAAAGTAATTGAAATTTCGAATAAAATTTATAAAAATCGTTGCTAAAATTACAACTTGCATTCGGAGGAAATTTGTCTTTTCTGTCCCAAAATAACCAATCATTTGTTGTCTTCCTTTTTTTGATGGTTGATATTTCAAATTTCCTATTCGAGCATTTTAACTTTACATAATGACTCCTTTTTTATATATAACTTCATATAATGACTCCTTTCTCTAAATAAATGACGACTGTAGTGAACAAACTGAAAAATTCTGTAATGGAACAAGTGCACTGATGTTCATTATTTAAGAAAGTTGAACACAGTAGGAAATGTATCGAAAAATCCATTTTGGAATTTAACGAAAGTTTCGGAAAATATTTGGCATGAAATAAATAACATTTATCGGCTATTAAATTCGTATTTCGCAATGCGAAATACTTAGTGATATGCAAATTAAGCTGGCTTAAAAGAAGCTTCAGGAACAGCTGCTTCTCATTGTGGATTAAGCGCACCTTTATCGAGTGTTTCGGACTGAAATTTTGTTACAATGCAAAGGAGGAACCACTTGGATAACGGTCAGAGGTGGCGAGCCAACGGATGAATGGAAGAGGAAAAGTCACGTAGAGAGGTTGCCAGATTCATGGGTTGGGTTGTTTTACCTCTGAGCGGCACTTTTTTGCACACCATGGGCTCAATGGCCAGGTCACATGGACCCCGAAGGCTCAGAGAAGGTTGGGGGAGGGGACCCACTGGAACAGCTGTTGGGAGACAGATGGTAGCCTCCCGTCAAGGCCATCCAGCGTGTTCTTTAATGTGCACAGGGTATGGCTCTCCCGCACACGGGGCCACGGCTTAATGTCCCATCCGACGGACGGCGGCCTTTCCAAGCCCATCGGTGTCCCCTACTGACCGTGGGCAGGGCGGGGAATTTTTGCGGAGATAAATCTCAACGCTGACCCAGCTGGGACTCGAACCTGGGAACTATAGATTACGAGCCTGGCGCGCTACCGACTGAGCCACCCCCGCCCCCCAGATTCATGACTGTATTGGAAAGTGTAATTTACTATAGACTGTGGAGATGTTTTCAATCCACTGGAACATGCTGTAGAAGAACAACTCCAGAGCAACAAGAGTTCAAATGATCGTTTCCTGTTCCTAATTGCATGGCGCAATAGAATGAAACTGCATCGGTGCTGATTGATTATCCTTAAATTATGAACAGCAGTCTAAATGGCAAAATGCTTAAGTGCATGAAAATTGGTTTGGATCTGAAATAACTTTTTGTTTCTAAAAGTAATGATTCGTAAGAAGAATTTCTGGATGATTAGTAGTGTGAGTGATCGATTTATAAGCTCCTCCTCACCCAGGATCTGATGGCGTATTGCAGCTCCCTCTGCACATATGCATAACAAAAAAAAAAAAACTTGACTAGTCTAGATGCTTCTTTAACTCGATAAATTATTCGATTTCATTAGCAGTGTGGTTGATACCATTTTTCAAGAGAAAAGTGCAATAAATGAATACATGTTGGAATTTGCTATTAGGGACCTTTTCTATGATATCACATGTTCAATGCACAATATCTTCACAGTCAATGTGATTAGAGATTTTATATCAATTATCAAAATAACAGTAGGTATTATTTGAATGAAAATCAAATCGAATCCATTTAATAAACAAAAATAAAAACACATATATTTACACTGCATTTGCTATTACATATCACGTAAAGTTTATAAAATCTTGAAATAAATGGAAAAAGAAGCAAAAGTCTGAGCCCTAATAATACATAACTCCCACTCGAGAAAATACTCACGTGTGAGAGTAGTGAAGAGAACAAACATTTATGGATTCTGCGTGAAGCCCGATAAGGATTCATCATCATCATCCTCAAGCAGCCATGGGCTACGGAGGTCCAACCAGACCGTGCAATTTAGTTCTCCAAGCAAGTCTATGCTGAGCTACATCTACTGCATCTGGCCACTGCACACCAATTCTAACAAGGTCCTGTTTGACATTGTCTGTCCACCGCATCCTAGGTCTCCCCTTCTTTCTGAGGCCTTTAGGCACACTGTTCATAACCCTATTCGCCAATCTATAATTATTCATACGGGCAACATGGCCAAACCAACGGAGTCTCTCTCTGCACAATATGCTGCTTAAAGGAGGTTGCAGACTCCTTTGCCTAACCTGATCATTAGTTACAAAGTTGAACCACCTAATACCCAAGATACTGCGTAAGCATCTAGAATCAAATGCATCTAGTTTCCTGTTATCTTGTTTACAAAGTGTCCAAGTTTCACTGCCATAACTAACCCCAGAAAGAACCAAACTATTATACGGTCTAATTTTAGTTTTCAGGTGTATACGCCTATTTCTCCACACTCTCCATAGATTCTTAAAAGTCCCGACAGCAATCCCTATCCGTCTGTTAATCTCATGCCGCACATCACCAGTATCTGTTACATAGCTCCCAAGATAATTAAACTGTGACACCTGTTCAAGACTGCAACCCTTCAGATTAACTGAATCACAGCCTGCCTGACAAATTTTCATTACTTTAGTTTTCTCTCTGTTTATAACCAAACCTACTCTACTACCGGTCTCATCAACAGCTCAAACGAAAGAGTTCAGCTCATCAACATCATTTGCCAAAAGAGCTAAATCATCAGCATAACCTAAATCAGAAATTTTCGTATCTCCAGTCCATTTAAGGCCAAAAACTTTCCCTTGAAGTGAATTTCGCATAACGTAATCAATAACCAAGCTAAAGAGAAAAGGAGACAAAATACACCCTTGTCGAACACCAGAAGTAATGCTAAACCAATTGCTACAAGCCTTACCAACTCTCACACACGACTCAGTGTTATTATAGAGAGCTTTCATTATGTTAACTAACTTGTCTGGTATACCATATGATCTCGCAATCAACCACAAATTATGTCGATCAACAGAGTCGAAAGCCTTTTTGAAATCAACAAAGCTAGCAACCAAAGGTTTCTGAAACTCTAAACATTTCTAAAGAATCTGCCTAAGTGAAAATATCTTATCCACACATCCCCATACCACTTCTGAATCCACATTGCTCATCACGCAATTGACTGTCAACCAAATTCTTAATTCTATTAAGCACAATCATGGAAAGAACTTTACCTTCCCAGCTCTAAGCATTTCCGTAGTAATTTCATCTACCCCTGGGGATTTATGTAGTTTAAGTTTAGAAACAGCCAAAATAACTTCAGATTGTGTTATAGGGCCAACATTAAAGCCACCAATGCATCTATCATCATTGCAAACAATGGGAATAGAACTAACCGCATTGTTTAGAATATCACTGAAATGCTCAGCCCACCTAGCCATGACAGAATCCTCACCTTCTATAACCTTACCTTGTTTATCCTTCAATCCCTGTATACCTGTCCGTTTTCTACTACACAAAACATTAACTATCTGGTACAGCTCTCTGCTGTTGTGCTGCCTAACTGCCTCCTCAGCTTCGTCAGTCAAACCATCAAGCCAATGATTCTTATCAGCAGATAACTGATCTTTTACACGTTTATTAAGTTCTCTGTAATGCTTTCTATTAGTACTAGTAGGGCATTGATTAAGGACATTCCTGCAGTTCTTTCTTTCCGAAATAAACACAAGTGCCTTATCACTCAGATAATTCTGGCTCTTCTGAAAGAGAGACTGTTTTTTTCCTAAAAGAGAACTGTTAGTGTCCAAAAAAGCCTGTTTAAAATGATCCCATTCTTCCTCAACCTCAGCAGTAAGCAAACCATGACTGTCATAATGACTAAGTAACCTATCATGATAAGCTTTGGCTATAACTGGATCTTTCAGAGCTTCCGTATTAAAAGAAAATATTTTAACCCTAGCACACTTTTTAAGTTTAAGTTGCAAGACACTTTTAACAAGGTAATGATCAGATCCAATTTCAGCTCCCCTATATGACCTGGTATTCCTAACAGAACTAGCCCATTTGCTGTTAATTAATATATAATCAACCATATTCTTATGCAGACCATCAGGTGAAACGCATGTGTACTTATGTATGTCGCGGTGTTTGTAATAAGTGTTAGTTATTCTGAATCCATTGAGTTTACTTACCTGTAGGAGACGTTGCCCATTGCCATTGCAGTTACCAATAACAAACGGGCATATCAACCCTCCCCAAAGGTCAGAGTCAGTACCAACTTTGGCATTGAAGTCACCTAGAACAAGGGAAATATCTCCTATCTTGACAAAATTCAAAATATCATGAATTTGTCCGTAAAACCTATCCTTCTCATCCTCATCGGCATCCTCAGTGGGGGCATAACAGCAGATAACACTCAGGTCTTTAACGCTTGTCTGAAATTTTGATGTAAGAAACCTTTCATTAATGCACTCATATCCTAGAAGAGCATCACTAGCATGTCTGCTGAACAGCAGACCCACGCCTTGGTGATATTTATTGTCTTCCCTCCCTGAAAAGAGAAATTTAAGATTATTTTTAAGAATCTGACCTTTATCTGTCCATCTGGTCTCTTGCAAGCCGAGACTATCTAAATTATAACTGTGGAATTCTTGTGTGAGGACATCAGGAGAGAAAGCTCTCTGCAGGGTCCTTCACACCTATGGAGAGAAAATGGTTAGTGGGATGTTTAAAGAAACTATGTTTATTGATAGAGGGAATGGCGATAATATCAAACAGCCCGTAATCGCAGACATGGGGAAAAGACCCGTTCCCCATCACTAAAGGCTGAAGCTATCTACACTGAAAGACTTCCTCTAATGTAGGATTTGACGATACCAGTAGAAGCAAAGAGTTGAGGTGCCTGCGATAACCTCTGCTCAGGATTATCCACCAGCTGATAAACATATCCTGTGACTCTATTCACTTGGGGCTGTCAACCCACAAACAAACAGAAAACACAGCGGAAGATTTTCCCTCCATAGAAGCCCAGCAGTGCAGCAAAATCAGGATCCATAATCAAGCTCAGAGCCATATATCTGCCCAGTCCAGTGGGTTTATATGGTCAGCACCAGGACCCTGTGTGGTTGACCACTTCTCAGAAGGGTAGAAAAGAAAAAGAAAAGTAGCCATAGTTGTCCAGATCAGTAGGCCACACTAATCTGGCAGCCCTCCCCTTCCGTTCACTTCCACAAGAGATTATCTCTTTTGAAAGGTACTAACGGTCTGCACCACGAGAAGGCGGGGTCGGACATTAGGTGCTAGCCCTGGCCGGTTCTATGCATCATCACAGGGATTGGTGCATAGCTCTCCTTCCAGTGACTTCCTAGCTACCATTTACAGACCTCCGATAAGGATTACCCGCAGGAAATATAACATAGGTTTAAAAAGTGTGTAAGTCATGGAGTTTGATTTGCCAGTTCATTTTGTTTTACCTTCGAAGTAATCAAATTTTTAATAACTATTTTAGCGTAGAGAAGGATGGAACATTTAGTAATTCTCTGGGTAGTTGGTTGAAACGGCATCACATAATTTTTAGCATTCTTTCCATAGTTATTTTTAATTTTTGGTATTTTACACACTGGCGGATATTATTGTAAAAAGAACACCATTAACAATTGAAGCGTAATCTATAAGATTTATTTAGTACAAGCAACTTGTTGAGAAAGGACAGTGATCACACGTGTGAAGTGATTCAATGTTTATTTTACCTTTTAATGAGTATTACGTTTTACAGAAGACGCATTTTAATAAGGTGTTGAACCTCCTCGAGCAGCAATACAAGCTTCCAATCTGGCATGCAGTCAGTCGTACAAATGCTGGATATCACGCTGGGGGATACAATTCCATGCGCTTTCAACTTGGACGCATAATTCAGCGATGGGCATTGCCTGCGGCGGTCCGTGGAAGCGTATTTGCCGGATCCAGTCCCAGACATGCTCCATTGGAGACAAGTCTGGAGAGCGTGCTGTCCAAGGGAGTTAGTGCACTGCCTGAAGAGCATGTTGAGTTGCCCGGGCGGAGTGTGGCTGGCGTTATTCTGCTCGAATATCGCATTTGGGATTGCACTCAAATATGGCAAGACGACTGGCTGTACGATGTCGCTGACGTATGTATTGCTATTCAGTGTACTCTGTACAAACACCAGACACGTACGAGAGTGATAGCTAACCGCTTCCCACACCATGACGCCCGGCGTGAGCCCTGTGTGTCGCTGGCGGATGCACGATGGAAGAGGCTTGTCGCCTTTAGAAGCGTAAACGATCATCAGACGCTCCTGAGCAGAATCGACTTTCATCACTGAAGACCACAGACTGCCATTCTTTCCACCAATGAACTCGTTCTTGACACCATTGCAAACATGCTCGATAGTGACGAGATGACAGTGGTAACTGTGCCCATAGTCCTGCTTCCAAAAGACGATTGCGTATCGTTCTTGTAGACACCCTTGGTACGTCAGAGGATTGAATTTGTGACGCCATAACCGTCCGCTCTGCCACTGCCGCCCTCCTGATACGCCGATCCTCTCGTGCGTCCGTAAACTCTGTGTTGCCCGGAACCCATCTGCGAGTATACGAATGCTCTTCTGACCATCGACGCCACAATCATACCACTGCCGATACCTTTCGTCTAATGCGGTGTACAATTTGATGAAAGACCACCTGCTTCCCGAAGATGCACTATACGACCTCGCTCAAACTCTTCAAACTGAACAAATGTTGCGCCCCTGCATCGTCCAGGCATGGTAGCTTCTTCAAAGAGCACTGAACACCACGACACGAGACGAATGACTTCTTTCTTCATGCCCTAGTCCTTAAATACGTGCTGCGTATATTTGCATGTTGTCGTCCTCAGTGATGTTATCATTTCACCCAACGACTTTCAATCTTGGATCACGGTTTTTGCTGCCCTTAACTATTAACATATATGAAGTTCCTAAAGGAATTCCTTCTGGGTGTTCGTTTTTGCAGTTTCCGCCAGTGAAGAAATTTTTATGCTTTGTCGTGTACTAATGTCATGATCAATTACATATTTATGGTCATGAGACAGATAATTTTGTACCATTACAGTATTAAAATATAAATCTTCAACTGGAAGAATATTATAATGCAGGAATTCGTTTTTACTCTTTGAAAATTTAGCTTTTTAATACTGGGATCGATCGATTTTAAAATAGAATTTTGTATAGCAGTTAATTTGTTCAAGTAAGTTTGAAATATATTTCCATAAATTGTTAACCCGTATGTTAAATTAGATCCCGCAGTAGATTTGTAAATTATTTTTTCTACCCAGCTGAGGAGTGGTCAACCATATAGGGTTTTGGTGCTGACCATATAAACCCACTGGACTGGACAGATATATGGCTCTGAGCTTGATTATGGATCCTGATTTTGCTGCACTGCTGGGCTTCTGTGGAGGGAAAATCTTCCGCTGTGTTTTCTGTTTGTTTGTGTGTTGACAGCCCCAAGTGAATAGATTCACAGGATATGTTTATCAGCTGGTGGATAATCCTGAGCAGAGGTCATCGCAGGCACCTGAACTCTTTGCTTCTATTGGCATCGTCAAATTCTACACTGGAGGAAGTCTTCCAGTGTAGATGGCTTCAGCCTTTAGTGGTGGGGGAAAGGGTCTTTGCCTCATGTCTGCGATTAGGGGGCTGTTTGATATTGTCTTCATTCCCTCCCTCAATAAACATAGTTTCTTTAAACATCCCACTAACCATTTTCTCTTTGTAGGTAGTTGGAATGTGAGGACTCTGCACAGAGCATTTTCTCTTGATGTCCTCACACAAGAATTCCACCATAATAATTTTGATATTCTCGGCTTGCAAGAGACCATATGGGCAAAGGTCAGATTCTTAAAAATAATCTTAAATTTCTCTTTTCAGGGAGGGAAGACTAAACATCACCAAGGCGTGGGTGTGCTTATCAGCAGACATGCTGATGATGCTCTTCTAGGATATGAGTTCATTAATGAAAGGTTTCTTACAGAAAAATTTCAAATGAGCGTTACAGACTTGAATGTTATCTGCTGTTATGCCCCCAATGTGGATGCCAATGAGGATGAGAAGAATAGGTTTTATGGACAACTTCATGATATTTTGAATTCTGTCAAAAAAGGAGATATTACCCTTGTTCTAGGTGACTTCAATGCCAAAGTTGGTACTGACTCTGACCTTTGGGGAGGAGTAATAGGCCCTTTTGGTATTGGTAGCTGCAATGGCAATGGGCAACATCTCCTACAGGTAAGTAAACTCAATGGATTCAGAATAACTAACACTTATTACAAACACCGCGACATACATAAGTACACATGGGTTTCACCTGATGGTCTGCATAAGAATATGGTTGATTATATATTAATTAACAGCAAATGGGCTAGTTCTGTTAGGAATACCAGGTCATATAGGGGAGCTGAAATTGGATCTGACCATTACCTTGTTAAAAGTGTCTTGCAACTTAAACTTAAAAAGCGTTGTGCTAGGGTAAAAAAATTTACTTTTAATATCGAAATCTGAAAGACCCAGTTATAGCCAAAGCTTACCATGATAGGTTACTTAGTCATTATGACAGTCATGGTATGCTTGCTACTGAAGTTGAGGAAGAATGGGATCATTTTAAACAGGCGTTTTTGGACACTAACAGTACTCTTTTGGGAAAAAAGGAGCAGAAGAGGAGAATTATCTGAGTGATAAGGCACTTGAGCTTATTTCGGAAAGAAAGAATTGCAGAAATGCCCTTAATCAATATCCTACTAGTCCTAATAGAACGCATTGCAGAGAACGTAATAAACATGTAAAAGAACAGTTAGCTGCTGATAAGAATATTTGGCTTGATGGTTTGTCTGACAAAGCCGAGGAAGCAGTTAGAGAGCACAACAGCAGAGAGCTGTACCAGAAAGTTAATGTTTTGTGTGGTAGAAAACGAACAGGTATACAGGGATTTAAGGATAAACAAGGTAAGGTTATAGAAGGTGAGGATTCTGTCATGGCTAGGTGGGCTGAGCATTTCAGTGATATTCTAAACAATGCGGTTAGTTCTATTCCCATTGTTTGCAATGATGATAGATGCATTGGTGACTTTAATGTTGGCCCTATAACACAATCTGAAGTTATTTTGGCTGTTTCTATACTTAAACTACATAAATCCCCAGGGGTAGATGAAATTACTACGGAAATGCTTAGAGCTGAGAATGTTTCGGTTAGCACTTGGATGACTGAAATTCTGAATATCTTTTATGATAAAGGCATGGTTCCTAAGGATTTTACCAGAGCTATTGTTATCCCTATTTTTTAAAAAGGTGATCGCAGTTCTTGTGATAACTATAGGGGTATCAGCCTACTCTCTGTTCCAGGTAAAGTTCTTTCCATGATTGTGCTTAATAGAATTAAGAATCTGGTTGACAATCAATTGCGTGATGAGCAATGAGGATTCAGAAGTGGTAGGGGATGTGTGGATCAGATATTTTTACTTAGGCAGATTCTTGAGAAATGTTTAGAGTTTCAGAAACCTTTGGTTGCTAGCTTTGTTGATTTCAAAAAGGCTTTCTACTCTGTTGATCGTCATAATTTGTGGTTGATTGTGGGATCATATGTTATACCAGACAAGTTAGTTAACATAATGAAAGCTCTCTATAATAACACTGAGTCGTGTGTGAGAGTTGGTAAGGCTTGTAGCAATTGGTTTAGTATTACTTCTGGTGTTCGACAAGGGTGCATTTTGTCTCCTTTTCTCTTTAGCTTGGTCATTGATTATGTTATGCGAAATTCACTTGAAGGGAAAGATTTTGGCCTTAAATGGACTGGAGATACGAAAATTTCTGATTTAGATTATGCTGATGATTTAGCCCTTTTGGCAAATGATGTTGATGAGCTGAACCCTTTAATTTGAACTGTTGATGAGACCGGTAGTAGAGTAGGTTTGGTTATAAACAGAGAGAAAACTAAAGTGATGAAAATTGGTCAGGCAGGTTGTGATTCAGTTAATCTGAATGGTTGCAGTCTTGAGCAGGTGTCACAGTTTAATTACCTTGGGAGCTGCGTAACTGATACTGGTGATGTGCGGCATGAGATTAACAGACGAATAGGAATTGCTGCCGGGACTTTTAAGAATCTATGGAGAGTGTGGAGAAATAAGCGTATACACCTGAAAACTAAAATTAGACTGTATAATAGTTTGGTTCTTTCTGGGGTTAGTTATGGCAGTGAAACTTGGACACTTTGTAAACATGATAACAGGAAACTAGATGCATTTGATTCTAGATGTTTACGCAGTATCTTGGGTATTAGGTGGTTCAACTTTGTAACTAATGATCAGGTTAGGCAAAGGAGTCTGCAACCTCCTTTAAGCAGCATATTGTGCAGAGAGAGACTCCGTTGGTTTGGCCATGTTGCCCCTATGAATAATTATAGATTGGCGAATAGGGTTATGAACAGTGTGCCTAAAGGCCTCAGAAAGAAGGGGAGACCTAGGATGCGGTGGGCCGACAATGTCAAAAGCACCTTGTTAGAATTGGTGTGCAGTGGCCAGATGCTTAGGATAGACATGCTTGGAGAACTAAATTGGACGGCCTGGTTGGACCTCCGTAGCCCATGGCTGCTTGAGGATGATGATGATGAAGCTGATATATCTTGGGACGAAAAAGTTTACAAAGTAGATTTTGACTGCACAGTGTCTAAGCTTTTCACATAAATTATTTATATGTTTATTTCATCTTAATTTAGTATCAACTATCATACCTAAGTATTTTATTTCATTTAGTAGTTCTAAATGTGGACAAGAACGTGGCGAGTGTGTTTTTATTGTTTAGGCAAAATGAGTCGTGAACAAAGAGCTATGGGGTTGAAGTGAATCTGCGTCCTGTAGAGTGAATATTCATTATTTTCCATTTGTTAATATTTAAAATCAATTTATTAATATGAAACCATCTGATGAGTGTATTAAAGCCTTCTTGTAATACCTGATACGCTTAATTTTGGTCTCTGTGACTATATAATAAAACAATTTCGTCGGCATATAGGTATAATTTGCTGTAGGTGATAATTTTAATAATGTCGTTAATAAACATTGAAACAACATTGGTCACAGTATTGAGCCTTGAGGAATACAGCAATTTACAGGGTTAAGCTTGCTGTCATTAGTGATTCTTGTAATAGCAGAGCAGGTAATAAGAAAACTTTAACCAGTGAAATGGGAGTCGACCTATTCCCCATTTTCAAGTTTTTGTAGGAGAATGTGGTGGTCTAAGGCAGGCATGTCAAACTCGTTAACCACCTAGGGCCATATTAAGTGTTATATATTAAATCGCGGGCCGCAAAACAAAAAAAACAAAACAAATGGAAATAAAGATGAAGAATAGCTTTTATTATAAACAAATCAATACATACAAAATAATAATAATACACAGAATATAAACATATTAAAAAATACATAGGTATGTAGGAAAGTTTCTTTTTTTCAATTTAACATTATTTAAATAAAATATCATCTTTTTTTGAAGAAACTTGGCAACGTTTTTCATTAACCAAATCTTCAAAATTTGGTTGAATTTGTTGAGCTGTAGTTATTTTTAAAATTGCTTGCACATGCTTGTCTGTTAATCTTGATCTTTCCGCATTTTATTATTTTTTAAAGTGGAAAATAGTTGTTCGCACAAAATAGTTGTTCGCAATTCTACGATCGGGCTCCGACATATACATTTATGCGCAATAGTTTCCCTTATATATAAATGGAAATGTTTTCTGAAATACGTTTATTTAATTCATGTACTGTGTACGTACTTAAAATTTTAATTAAAGAATCCAGTGTTGTCAAAAGTTAAATAAACGTATTGGTTATCAATCTTGGCGGGCCGCAGAACAGTTCCCGGCGGGCCGCGTGTTTGACATGCCTGGTCTAAGGTGTGGAAATCTTTATTAATGTCTTCGAAGATAATGCCTGTAATTTTTCTTGATTCTGCCTGTAAATGTTTCCGGCAGTAAGGTATTAACTTTTGTTTGCTTGAAATCCGAATTGCTTTTCTGAGATCAGATCTTTTGAGTTAGAAATTTTGTTAGGGATTGGAATCATCTCGCTCCATATTTTTCCCAAACGCTGGCAAAATTGCAATAAGTCTATAGTTAGATATTAGTTTCTGGTCTCCTGATTTATATATTGGTTTTATGATAGATGTCTTTACAACGGCCCATAACGCCGGAAATTTTGAATATTTCTATTTTGGATTTTTGAATTTTTGAAATTTTGAATAGTGCTATTCCTTTATCTTTAACACCCTCTACCTTTTTCAGAAATTTCCTAGGTGTTAAAGAGTTAACATTGGAGGTATAACAGCAGTAGTGTAAACAATATTCAAGAGTTTTGCCAGAATTTTAAAGATATTGCTATTTGAATATTCAATTCTTTTTACTGATTTTATCAACTATGCTAAATGGCTACTACTGCTGCGAATATCTAAATCAGTAATTTTCGGTAAATGAAAACTCAGAGAGAAAATAGGAGCTACAGCATTAAAATTATGTTGAAGAGTAATGGAATTTTGCGAAAAATGGAACGGGATCATTGAAATAATCGTTGAAGTTGTTTGTTATTTGCTGAATCATGAAATCAGAACCCATTGCTTTAATAATTTTTTGATCAGAGCTAGATTTGGGTTTGTTACCCAAAACATCGTTAATACAGTAAGCTTCCAAGTCATTTCGGAGTCTCCATGCGCATCCATAAATTTCCTAAAATAAAACTGTTTTTTAGTGTTTTTTATAAGGCTATTGACATGATACCTTTCCTTAACATATATAGTTTTGTAAGCCATGTTATGTCTGTTATTTTGGTATGATATCCCCATTTTATCTCTATTTGCGATTTTGATCTTTAGTGAATCGGTAATCCATTCTTTATCATTTCTGCGTTTTTTTTTTGTTCTGTGTGGTCTGTGAGATAGAACATTGCGTTCGTCAAAATTATTAAAAATATTTATCAGTTTATTATACGATTCGTTAGGATCATTAATCTCTGGTAAAGGTGTGAAGTCTGCATCTTTTAATTTGTTAACAGTGTATTCATTTTAAAATTTATGTGTTTAGTCAGGGCAGCAGTAGCATAAAGTGGGGAGAAATATCAAGCTTTAGGTTTATCATAATCGCATAGTGATCTGCAATTTTTTTAGTGTGGACTTGAGAAAGTGTTCGCAATCGGCAGTTTTTTTTTATCAATATATGATTAATGCAAGTACTTTGAAAAGTGAATTTATGAAAATTCTTATCGTGTGTAGTGTGCAATGGTTTGGACAAATCCAAAGTTATTTAAAATATTTTTTATAATTATCCAATCCGACAAAATTGTTAGTGAACCAATTTATATTCGTGTCTCCCATAATGATAGTCGTGTTGTGTTTTTTGCCGTTTTCCTTCGAAGGCTTTAAATTGGCAAAGGAATAAGGGTAAATCTGAGTTAGGTGAACAATATAATCCGATTAAATCAAAAGTTTGAGAATTTTTCGTAACTTTTACATAAACAACTTTACGTCGATGTGTTATTGTGAATGGAAAATGCAATTCCTACAAAAGACGCAGATTTCTCTCTCTTTAGAGACTGATGGATCTAAGGATATGCGAGTAAAATCTTGCAAATGATAAATGTTTTGGTTACTCAGGTTAGTACAAGTTTCGGTTAAGATAATTACACATGAAATATAAATCAAAAAGGCGTTCCAATTATTTTAAGACTTTTAATATTGTTATGCATTGCAGAATGAGTCTCTTTTTTGCAATATGAGCTATTTTGGGCCCAACCAATAAGTTCGCTAATTGTTTCGAATTTGTTTAAATCATCTGCACATAGAAAAGTGTCATCAATGTCATCCGTTGAAAAAAAAGAAAATCTATAAAAGTGAATTTTATGGAATATTTAAGGGCTATCCGCTAGTAATATGACATGGATGACCTTACTGCTTTCGCTTTTTCTGATTAATGCCTTACACGATTTAAACCAAATAAACCTGTAACACTTTTCCTGTGCAGCAATTTTTGCTTTCCATAGAAGTTCCCTGTTGTACATAGTAAGATTTAATTAACGTACACGAAGGAACTGTCCTTATTCTGTCTGTAGTTACCAAGTTCGAGTCCCAGCTGGGTCAGCGTTGAGATTTATCTCCGCAAAATTCCCCGCCCTGCCCACGGTCAGTAGGGGACACCGATGGGCTTGGAAAGGCCGCCGTCCGTCGGATGGGACGCTAAGCCGTGGCCTCGTGTGTGGGAGAGCCTTACCCTGTGCACGTTAAAGAACACGCTGGATGGCCTTGACGGGAGGCTACCATCTGTCTCCCAACAGCTGTTCCAGTGGGTCCCCTCCCCCAACCTTCTCTGAGCCTTCGGGGTCCATGTGACCTGGCCATTTAGCCCACGGTGTGCAAAAAAGTGCCGTTCAGAGGTAAAACAACCCAACCCAACCCTGTCCTTATTCTGAAGAATATCACCGTCTTGGATCCTGGTTGTTCTATTCTTGAGTCAATTATTGCAGCACCCACTATTGACAAATTGAACAAGAATAGGGGAATGTTTCGCAAGTTTTCTGGGTAATCTATGAATTTTACTTATTTGGATTTTACTATAGTCATTGATGCCAATTTTATGAGCATTTGTTCGACGATATTCGACAAGTATTCCGTTGTCTCTCCCGTCAATTCAGGAATATTGTGGATTTTTAAGTTACGGTTTCTTCGGTATTTTTCCAGTTTGTTGAGTTACTGCTCAAGGCTGTGTATTCTGTTGCCTTTATCTTTGTTTTGCAGTTGCAATGCATTTCTTTGTTGGTTTAGTCCTTGATGCTCTTTGTTAATTTTAGTTAGTTCTTCAACCACCTCGTCATATTTACTAGACAAGAAGTTAATTGCTTTGTTAGTTTCAATTATCTCTGATCTGATGACTGGAAGTAACTGTAAACAGTGCAACCTGTCATTTGATCTGATAAATCTGACAGGTTGTCACCACCTACGTCTTTAAATTGAAAAGTATGCTTTAGCAGTTGAGCGTCCAGAGAAATGTCTTGAACCGTAGAGAGCAAACGTTGCAAGGCGCAGCCGCCAACCGCCTCCTGATTGATCATCACGTGGTGCTAGGCCGCAGCTCTAGTATGCGAAGCAGTCTCCTCAGCTGTAAAGGTAGTTGGTGTTATTGTTGGTTATATCTGCATTAGAAGTCAAGATTATAGATTTTTTCAAAGTCTTCATTTGTTGCATTGTTGTAAATTAATACAGTGTCCAGGGCCGTGTTAAGGCAGGGATGGTCGCCCATCTCGCCATTAGCTCGTTTTCAGAAAAAACAAGCCAATGGTTTCACTTTGTCGTCTGTGTGTCCGTTTGTAGACATCGATTTTTTTTTTTGTTTTTAGAGATAAGTTAAAAATTCATTTCGGGTTGGGTAGATATTGATGAAATATTACGATTCGCACTCTCCGAATCTCCCAATAGCTATAATTACTCCCTCTAATGGTGGAAAAAGTTGAAAATTACAAAATTTCAAACTATTATTGCAAGTGATGTAATTACGTTAAAGATTCGAAATTTTTGGTTACCGAATGTAAATGTCAGGAAGTGCGCATGGACAACAATGGTTTTCAGCTTACTTCCAGAGAGGGTGGGAGAACGCAATTTTTTGTTGTTTTAAGAGATAATTGATTGTTTCTAGAGATAATTTGAAAATTCTTTTTGGATTGGATAGGCATTAATAAGCTATTATGATTCACACTTTTAGAATCTCCCAAAAGCTTTAATTGCGCTCTCTGACGGTGGAAATGTTTGAAAATTTCAAAGGATTATTTCAAACGATCTATTTGGGCTAGAGTTTTGATATTTTAGTGGTGGAATGTGAAGATCAGGGAGTTTACATTAGCAGCAACAATTTGTACTTTCACCTTCAGATGGGAGGGAAAACACAACTTATTATTTTGAGAGATGAATTTGGGTTGTTTTACCTCTGAGCGGCACTTTTTTGCACACCATGGGCTAAATGGCCAGATCATATGGACCCCGAAGGCTCAGAGAAGGTTGGGGGAGGGGACCCACTGGAACAGCTGTTGGGAGACAGATGGTAGCCTACCATCAAGGCCATCTAGCGTGTTCTTTAACGTGCACAGGGTATGGCTCTCCCGCACACGGGGCCACGGCGTAACGTCCCATCCGACGGACGGCGGCCTTTCCAAGCCCATCGGTGTCCCCTACTGACCGTGGGCAGGGCGGGAAATTTTGCGGAGATAAATCTCAACGCTGACCCAGCTGGGACTCGAACCTGGGAACTACAGATTACGAGCCTGGCGCGCTACCGACTGAGCCATCCCCGCCCAAAGAGAGAGATGAATGAAAAATTATTTTGTGTTGAATAGATATTGATAAAATATTAAGATTCATAGTTTTCAAATCCTCGAATGGACTTAATTTTACATCTCGATAGAGGACGCTAAATATAGAAAATGTCAAACTGAAGTATATTGAAAACGATATATTTAATAATTGTTTATTTTATTTTCACCAATAAAAGGAAGTCATACAATTAACTTCAATATAACAAAAAATACATATTGGTGAAAACAAATGCTAAAAATTAAATATTCTGGAGATAGAATATGCTGATGAAAAACGGAATAATTGATATCAGACCCGGATCTAGAAAACAAATCGAGGGAGGGGGAGCGGGCAAGAAACACAATTGAGCCAGAGAAATGTAAAATGGGGGAGGGCAAGAGACTGGATTTACAAGACAGTAAATTTTTCCCTGCTTTCTACAGGCCTTAAAAATTTTATTGAATGCATGAAATATAAATAAGTTTAATAATATTCTACTATGGCGTGTGTAAACTGACAGGCTCCTGTCAGACCTCTGTAGCAAGCAGCTGTATGAGGGGTATTTTCTATTATTTAATAATATTTTGTCTCTATTACCTTTACTAGCATTCTGAAGGGGGGCATGGTCTCCTCCCCTCCTCAGATCCGGCCCTGATCAAAGATCACAGGTATAATACTACAGAGCACGTGGCTAAGATTTGCCCATAATCTCTTTCATCATGTGGCACCAATGACATGAACTTGTAAAAAAGACTAAAAGCAAAGTAAACCGAGTAATCTCGGAGCCCGAAGGCTAAAAGAAACAAAATTCAAATGAGAATCAAATGGAAATTTAGATCAAAACAGATTTGGGTCAGTTAAAGTTTTGATGGCATGTGTGATCATAATGACAGTTTCAGAAATTAGAGGATTGTTATGCTCTTCAGCTTGTTCAAAAACCTTAGCTGCTGAATTTTTGATCAACTCATCTATCGTAGGAATGCAAACAACCAATTCTCAAATGCATATAAAGATTCTTGAATTCTTCTGATAGCAAAATCAATTGAGAGTGATGAAGCTAGAAATGCAGTATCATCTGCATAAAGAGCAAGTTTGACCTTGGAGATTTTGGTTGGGTTGGGATGTTTTACCTCTGAGCGGCACTTTTTTGCACACCATGGGCTAAATGACCAGGTCATATGGATCCCGAAGGCTCAGAGAAGGTTGGGGTAGGGGACCCACTGGAACAGCTGTTGGGAGACAGATGGTAGCCTCCCGTCAAGGCCATCCAGCGTGTTCTTTAACGTGCACAGGGTATGGCTCTCCCGCACACGGGGCCACGGCTTAACGTCCCATCCGACGAACGGCGGCCTTTCCAAGCCCATCGGTATCCCCTACTGACAGTGGGCAGGACGGGGAATTTTGCGCAGATAAATCTCAACGCTGACCCAGCTGGGACTCGAACCTGGGAACTACAGATTACGAGCCTGGCGCGCTACCGACTGAGCCACTCCCGCCCCGGAGATTTTGGTAATATCAGATACAAATATATTTAACAGGGTTGGGCAGAGAATTGATCCTTGGGGTGCACGAGCGGAAATAAATTTCTTAGATGACAGTTCTTTGCCAGTTTTCATTGCGAATGTTCTAAAATGAAAATAATTGTGAATAACAAAAATCAAGCTGGTAGGAAACTTGTATCTGATCATTTTGTAGATAAGCCCCTCGACCCAGATTCTCTGAAATGCCTTTGATAGTGATATGTATTTTAATTTGTCGATGGTTTGACTTTGTTAGTAATGATGAGGTTGGGCAAAGGCGTAGGTAATCTCCTTTGAGCAGCATATTGTGCAGAGAGAGACTCCGTTGGTTTGGCCATGTTGCCCGTATGGATAATTATAGATTGGCGAATAGGGTTATGAACAGTGTGCCTAAAGGCCTCAGAAAGAGGGGGAGACCTCGGATACGGTGGGCAGACAATGTCAAACAGGACCTTGTTAGAATTAGTGTGCAGTGGTCAGATGCAGTAGATGTAGCTCAGGACAGATTTACTTGGAAAACTAAATTGCACATTCTGGTTGGACCTCCGTAGTCAATGGCTGCTTGAGGATGATCATGACTGAAAATACTGACACCCAGAAAAAACCGATTTTTTATCATTACAACGATGTTACCACCTTCTTAGTTGGTTGGCTGTATACGTAGCGCTCTAGGCACTAACCTCTCGAGCTCGACTTCTCTCAGGTTCAAGTGACAACTGCGCCTGCGTTGAGAAGGGACGTAAAGCCGTAGCCACGTGGGCATGGGAGAGCGATATCTTGTACAGATTAAAGCATACGCTGATGACCTTGATACGAAGCTTCCATCTCTATCGTTACAACTGTCCAGTAGGACTCCTTTCCGTACCCAACTCTGAACCCTTGTGATTTCAGGTGTTTCCGTACCCCTGAAATTGTGAGTCCAGTGTGTGCAAAAGAAGCGCTGCTCAGAGGTTAAACTTCAATGAAAACTCTTTCTGTTTTCTTTCCGGCATTCAAGGATAAGTAGGCAATCAACGTCCACATGGGATAGCGACCTCGAGTCTAGAAAGAGGATGTCCCAACTCGTCTGTTCCCCCTTTTCTGTTCTCTTGCTGACCGATTTGTTAAATTTGTGAACATATAAGTAACACGAAATATGTGCTGTTGGTTCCTAGCAGGCTGGAATTTAGAAAAGAATCGAGGGGAGGTGTGGGAGAAACAAAATCGAACCCGAGGAAAAATGTCAAGGGGGAGGGGGAGGGAGATCAAGAGACTGGATATGCATTGCAGAATAACATTTTCCTCCCCGGTTTATATTACATTAAATAAAAAAATGCATGAAATATAAATTAGTTTAATATTTTTGCCTCTATTAACCTCTAAAGGGGGCGGGGGGGGTGGCCGGCTTGCCCCACTACTAGCATTTAGATCCGGTCCTGGTTCCTAAAGAGTTCCAGCTTCTGTTATTGATACACCTAATGGAGAAGATTGACACAACAATAACGACTTTTCCTATATCCTCCTCAAGGCTTGCCCGTTTCATTACTCTCTATAATAAGCATGGGGCCTTCGGGTCTTCCCTTAACTCAGCCAAATCCATCCTGTGATGCTTCTATTACCTGCGACATTGCTTTAATAATAATAAATAAATACCCCCTCAAGCAGCTGCTTGCCACAGAGGTCTGGGAATTATTCATCTCCGAACAGACGACCATCTCTCATCTACTGGAGCGTGTGATGCGGATGACAACGACATGGTTTTGTGTCAACCCTGCGATAGATAATCAGCTGACATCGAGAGGAGATTGCCGTATTTGTCTAGCCTTCGATAAATGGGTAATAAATAAGCTCGTTTTCTCGCACAATAGAAATTGTTAGCGCAATGTAAATAAAACGTCTCCTGCGACAACGAACACTCTTTCTTCATTTTTGTGTTGTCCTCCAATCAGCTGACAGAGCTTTAGCTTCGAGCAAAATGTTCCTTGCACTGCAAGAAATGTCGGCAGCAAGGAGGCGATTTATTTTGCTCTATCTCCATTTCACTCCATTTGCTTGGTGCTCCGAAGCAGTCGCTACGTAGACTGAAGCTGCGGGGTTTTTAAAGATTCATCGCAACATGAAAATCGAGAAGTTACCGAGCCAGTTCGTTGCTTCTCCCGTTGGTTTTCTTTCTCGTGCGAGCTGCAGGAGACGAATGGGTTGGGTTGTTTTACCTCTGAGCAGCACTTATTTTTCTCACAGGAAGTGAAGGAAAAAGAGGAAGGTTTTCAGAGGAAGGCAAGCAAAAAAAAGAGGGGGGGGGGTGAGGGGGGAAGAAGAAAGGTTCTCAGAAGAAGGCAGGCAGACAAGGAAAGTTCTCAGGGAAAGGCAGGAAAAAAAGAAAGTCCAAGAAACGTACAGAGGTTCTCAGAGAAAGGCAAGTAAAGCAGAGGGATCCTCAGAAGACGGTAGGCAAAAGGGAGGGAGGTTCTCAGAGGAAGACAAGCAAAAGGGAGGAAGGAAGGTTCTCACAGGAAAACAAGAAAAAGGGAGCGAGGAAGGTTCTCAGAAGAAAACAAGAAAAAAGGAGGGACGTTCTCAGAGGAATACAAGCAAAAGGGAGGGAGGGCGATTCTCAGAGGAAGACAAGCAAAAGAGAGGGAAGGAGTTTTCAGAGGAATACAAGCAAAAGGGAGAGAGGGAGGTTCTCAGAGGAAGACAATAAAAGGGGAGGGAGGGAGTTTTCAGAGGAATACCAGCAAAAGGGAGAGAAGGAGGTTCTCAGAGGAAGACAAGCAAAAGGAAAGGAGGTTCTCAGAGGAATACAATCAAAAGGGAGGGAGGGCGATTCTCAGAGGAAGACAAGCAAAAGAGAGGGAAGGAGTTTTTTAGAGGAATACAAGCAAAAGGGAGAGAAGGAGGTTCTCAGACGAAGACAAGCAAAAGGAAAAGAGGTTCTCAGAGGAATACAAGCAAAAGGGAGGGAGGGCGATTCTCAGAGGAAGACAAGCAAAAGGGAAGGAAGGAGTTTTCAGAGGAATACATGCAAAAGGGAGAAAGGGAGGTTCTCAGAGGAAGACAATAAAAAGGGAGGGAGGGAGTTTTCAGAGGAATACCAGAAAAAGGGAGAGAAGGAGGCTCTCAGAGGAAGACAAGCAAAAGGAAAAGAGGTTCTCAGAGGAATACAATCAAAAGGGAGGAGGCAGGTAGGCAGGTTCTCAGATGAAGACAGGCAAACGGGAGGTAGGGAGGTTCTCACAGGAAAATAAACAAAAGGGAAGTAGAAAGGTTCTCAGTAAAAAAGCAAAGAGAGCGAGGAAGGTTCTCAGAAGAAACAATCAAAAGGGAGGGAGGGAGAAAGGTTTTCAGAAGAAGACAATAAAAAGGGAGGAGGTAGATAGGGAGGTTCTCAGATGAAGACAGGCAAACGGGAGGTAGGGAGGTTCTCAGAAAAACAAGCAATAGGGAGGTAGGAAGGTTCTCAGTAGAAAAGCAAAGAGAGTGAGGAAAGTTCTCAGAAATAATCAAAAAGGAGGGAAGGGGAAAGTTCTCAGAGGAAGACAAGCAAACGGGAAGTACTCAGAGGAAGACAGGCAAAAGGTAGGGAGGTTCTCAGAGGAGGTTCCCGATCGCTGGCATAGGCCATACCAGTGATCGGGGACTGTTTGATATGGTTGGCCTTACCTATCTCAATAAACCTAGTTTCTTTAAAAATCCTACTAATCATTTTCTCTCAGCAGGTACGTGAAACGTGGGGACGTTATATAGAGATTATTCTCTTGATGTCCTCACGCAGGAATTCCGGCGTTATAACCTAAATATTCTATGCTTGCAAGAGACCAGATAGACAGGTAAAGATGAGATACTTAAAAATAATTGTTAAAATCTCTTTTTCAGGGAGGGAGGATGGAAAGCATTTTTAAATGTAGGTTTGCTTCTCAGAAAGACACGCCAGTGATGCTCTTTTAGGATATGACTGCATTAATGGAAAATTTCTTACAGTTAATTTTAAAACTAAGATTAAAAACTTGAATACTATCTGTTTTATGTCTCCCACAAAGAACTCTGATGAGGACGAGAAAGATGGGTTCTACACACAACTTCGAGACATTTTTAATTCTGTGAAGAAAGGAGATATTTCTCTTGTGCTAGATGACTTCAATGCTAAAGTTGGTACTGACTCTAATCTTTGGGCAGGAGTTTTAGGTTCCCTTGGCATTAGTTATTCCAATGGCAATGGGGGAATGTCTCCTACAGGTAAGTAAACTTAATGGTTTGGAAATAACTAACACATATTAGAAACACCGAGACATTTATAAATATACATGAGTTTCACCAGATGGGTTGCACAGGAATATGATAGATATTTTAATTAACAGCAAATGGGCTACTTCAGTTAGGAATACCAGATCATACAGGGAAGCCGAAATTGGATCTGACCATTACCTGGTCAAAAGTGTTTTGCAGCTGAAGCTTAAGAAATGTTGTGCTAAGTTTAGGAAAATTAGCTATAACACTGAATGTCTGAAAGATCCACATATAGCCAAAACATACCATGAGAGGCTACTTAGTCATTATGACAATCATGGTTTCGTTACTGCTGAAGTTGAGAAAGAATGGGATCAATTTAAACAGGCTTTTCTTGAAACCACCACTACTCTTTTGGGTAAAAGGGAACAGGAGCGATAAGGATACGGAATTTATTTCTGAAAGAAGAAAGTGCAGGATTAATATGAATCAACACCCTACTGGTCCTAACAGAAGACATTACAACGAGCTTAATAAACCTGTAAAGGATCAGTTAACAGCGCATAGGAATCTTTGGCATGATAGTTTGGCTGACAAAGCAGAGGTAGCAGTTAGATAGCACAACAGAAAGGGGGTTGTACCAAATTATCAATATTTTATGCGGGAAGAAACAGACAGGTACACAGGGATTGAGGGATAAATATGGCAAGGTGGTTGAAGGTGAGGATTCAGCGACGCTAGCTGGGCTGAGAAGTTCTAAATACTATGTTTATTTCTACTCCCATTGTTTATAATAACGATAGATGCATTACTGGCTTTAATAATGGCCCTATATCACATTCCGAAGTCACTTTGGCTATCTCTAATTAATAATTAATAATATTAAAAATAAACTGAATAAATCCCCAGGGAAATCACCAGTGAAATGCTTAGAGCTGGGAACATTTGTGTTGTCACATGGCGACTGAAATTATGAATATTTTTTAAGATAAAGATGTTGTTCCTAAGAATTTTACTATAGCTATTATTGTCCCAATATTTAAAAAAGGTGATCCCAGTTCTTGTGATAATTATAGGGAAATTAGTTTAATTTCTGTTCCAGGTAAAGTTCTTTTCATGATTATACTTAATAGAATTTAAATTTTGGTTGATGGAGAACTGCATGATGAACAGTGTGGATTCAAAAGTGGTAGGGGATGTATTGATCAAATATTTTCACTTAGGCAGATTCTTGAGAAATGTTTAGAATTTCAGAAACCTTTGGTTGCTAGCTTTATAGATTTCAAAAAGGCTTTTGACTTTATTAATAAACATAATTTGTGGTTGATTGTTAGATCAGATGGGATACCTGATAAAACAGTTAGTGTAATGAAAGCTCGCTATAATATCATTGAGTCGTGTGTGAGAGTTGGTACGTCTTTCAAAGATTGGTTTAGCATTGCTAGTGGAGTTAGACAAGGGTGCATTTTGTTTCCATTTCTCTTTAGTTTAGTTATTGATTATGTAATGCGAAATTCTTTGCAAGGGAAAGATTTTGGCCTTAAATGGTCTAGAGATTTCAAAATTCGTGATTTAGATTATACAGATGATTTGGCCCTGTTGACTAATGATGTTGATCAGATGAATTCTTTCATTAGGGCTGTTGATGAGAATGGAATGGTAATAGAGTAAGTTTAGTGATAAACAGAGAAAAAACTAAAATGATGAAAATTGGTCAGGCAGATAGTGTTTCAGTTGCTTTCAATGGCTAAACTCCTGATCAAGTGTCTCAGTTTAATTATCTTGGGAGCTATGTAACAGATACTGGTGATGTGCGGCATGAGATAAATAGAAGAATAGGGATTGCCGCTCGAACTTTTAAGAATCTATGAAGAGTGTGGTAAAATAGGCGTGTACACCTAAAGATTAAAATCAGGCTGTATAACAGTTTGGTTCTTTCTAAGGTTAGTTATGGTAGCGAAACATGGACCCTTTGTAAGCAGAATAACAAGAAATTTGATGCCTTTGATTCTAGATGCTTATGCATCATCTTGGGCATTAGGTGGTTTGATTTTGTAAGTAATGATGAGGTTACAAGAAGGAGTCATCAACCTCCTTTTAGCAGCCGTTCGCACGACTTCCACTTGCATAAATACAATACCATATCTGTTCCTTCTTGCACCTTTTATCTCTTGAGCCACACACGTCATTGGCTTCGGATTATCATCATTTGCATATCTCAACTGCGCACACCTACCCTTCTATTTGCATGTTTGTAAGACATGTCCTTCTGGGTGGGACTCTTTAAATGTCGAGCAGTGTAATAATTTCCCTCAACCAGCCGATTGGTATAGAAGCCTGACATTATAGTACGACACAGAGGAAATCTGAGAGGAAGGCGAGACCTCAGCAGAACACAAGAAAATAAATACCCAAACCTCCTTCGAGGTTCCTTTGATCCACAGACAAGCACATTGACTACTCGGACACTGAGATGGCGAATAGTTTGGTCCTGACATCGACTTTTCAACCTATCATGGGATAAAAAATAATATTGAAGGAATAACCTAAATCAAGCCTGGGCAAATATTTTAGCTGAAGGGCCACTTAGAAAGCTGAAATGAAAGCGCGGGCAGATATAAACAATGATGTATATATAAACACTGTGGCCACTGAATTAGAAACCTTTATGCATATGTACGTAAACGTCATTTGCGCAGCGTACATGCAAAATACGTGGTCAGTGCATCACCACTTGATCTAGAAAACTATTGAAGACTGCTGTTCGTCAGTAATCGTCAATATTGTTGATCACAATGAGAAAATCAAAGGAACTTTTGGGGTTCGATAAAGGGCTTTTTGTCGACGATTATATACGGGTATATGGATTATATACGATACATCTGGAGCGACAATTTTTAAAACAGCAGAGCTGACTGGTTTCTTAAAAGGTGAGATATCTTGGGTTTTTAATCAGTGGAAAAATAACCCATGTTGCTTGTCTAAGTGAAGTAAGTGTGGCGTGACGACAATCTGTCTGGAACCAGATCGCCGTCATCTGAGAAGGCTTGTAGAGAAATAGGACTTCCTGTGTGCAGCAATTGACCGAAGCATTCAATGAAGACTGTCCCCGACCCATATCTCAGGGAACTATGTGCAGGGAATTGAAGAGGAACGGTATTAGCAGTCTCATGCCTATACGGAAACCACTGATTTCTGCAAAGAACTGGAACGTTCGGCTACAGTGGTGTCAGGAACATCGTGACTGGACACGAAGACTGGAACACGAGTCACGGTACACCTTGTTCTCTCTACCTACCTTGTTCTCTCTACCTACCGTTGGTACAACCAACGGTAGGTAGAGAGTTTGGCAGAAGCTCCATGAAGCAGTGGACCCAGCTTGCCTTGTAAACATAACTGAAGGTTCTGGATGCAGTTTCATGATGTGGAGAAGGCTCCGTTTGTACGGAACGGTCTCCTGATATGTTGGGTATTCTCCAAGAATAATCTGAACATTATTGCCGATCAAGTCCATCCTGTAATGTTGACTTTTTATCCAGCAGGTGACGGCTGTTTCATGGACGACAATGCTACTGTCCATCGAGCAAGCAATGGTTCAACGAGCATAGCAGCGACTTCCACCATCTTTCCTGGCCACCTCAAAGCCCAGATTTGAACCCCATTGAGAATGTATAGGACACATTAGAAAAACAGATCTGGAGGCAAATTCCTCTTCCGTCAAAAGTGAACCAGTTAAAGGATGTCTGGTGAACTTCTGGTATGCTGGAAACGTAAAGGCACTCCAACACCTTGTGGAATCCATGCCAAACTGCATACGGGCTGTAATTAGGGCTAAAGTAGGTCCAACTTGGTATTATAAATATATAATATAAATACCCCCTCAAGCAGCTGCTTGCCACAGAGGTCAGACAGGAGCCTGTCAGTTTATATGCCAAAGTAGAAGATCTGAGAGGATGGCAAGACCTCAGCAGAAAAACGACACATACAACCATGTTTTATCCGGGGCTCGAACCCAGGTCCCTTAGATCAGTAGCCAAGCGCGCTAACCACTTGGTATTGAATAGGTTTACGGTTTGGTTACTCGGCCATGGGACGGCTACCAACTTGGTATTGAATAAAGTTTTTTAATTCAGTGGCCGGTGTGTGTGTATATATAAACAACCAACAAAAAATTAATAAAATAAACGTCGTTTTCTCTTTTGCATATTTATTTGTCATCAGTAGCTCGCTAGCCTCACAAAGAAAGGTGGCGGGCCGTATTTGCCCAGTCCTCAGATAAATCAACATTCTACTACTCCTAACAGAAAGCATTACAAAGATCTTAATAAAGGTGTAACACCTGATATGTATAAAGGATTAGTTAACATATGATATGGATAAAGAATTAATTAACATCTGTTAAGGAACTTTGGCCCCAGAACTTGACTTCCAAAGTAGGCGAACCATAGTAGACAGCACAACAATAGAAAGTTGCATCAGATACACAGTTACTAGACATAGTTTATGTCAGAAAAAAATACCGACAGGTACACAGGGATTGAAGGATAAACATGGTAAGATTATAGAACGTGAGGATTCTGTCATGGCTAAGTGGGCTTTGCATTTCAGTGATGTCCTAAACACTGCGATTATTTCTACTCCCATTATTTCTAAATGAAGATAGATGGATATTGTTACTGGCTTTAATGTTGGCCCTATATCACATTCTGAAGTTATTTTGGCTGTCTATAAATTAAAGAATCATACATCCCCAGGATAGATGAAATTACTACGGAAATGCTTGGAGCTGGGAATGTTCCTGTTATCACATGGCAGAATTAAATTTTGAATATTTCTTATGCTAAAGATGTTGTTTCTAAAGGATTTTACCAGAGCTATTATTATTCCTATTTTTGAAAAAAGTGATCGTAGTTATTGTGATAACTACAGAGGTATCAAGCTTACTTTCTGTTCCCAGGTAAAGTTCTTTGCAAGATTGTTCTTAATATACACCCATCTCTCGACTTACACTTAGATATGTTCCGGGAAATTACCGAGTAAAACGAAACCAAGATCTTACGGAGAAAAGGGTGATAGGTAAAGGCTAGCGCGGATAGCAAAAGTACTATCCGCCGCGCAAAACTTTACCAGCATCCGCGTATATTGCCTAGATAGAAAGAGTCGAGATTTTGCAAATGCTTGAAGTCCGATGTATCTTTGTGAGTAAAAGGATTTAGTCTAATGGTTTATTAACGACTAATTAAACAACCGAAAAAATACACTTTGAAAAATAAAAAGCCTTTTGTTCCTACAAATATGTCTTACTAAATTTAGACAAAAATTTATTTACTTCTAATTTTGAAAATTCTTCTGAATTAATTTTGCTCTTATAAAATGCAGTTATCGGAGATTATGGGAAGATAATCCTTTTTATTACCAGTAACCCTCTAAAACTTTGTAATCTCCGCGACTGAAAATTTTATTCGACTGATATTTAATTCCCGTTTTCTACGGCAGCAGCTCCATCGTTTGGCAGCCACAACAACCAAACATTTCTGTTGGGTGCCAAGTCATATTGGGATCAGGAGCAATGATTTAGCCGTTGCTGCTGCCAAGTCGGTACCTCCCCTTTACGGCTCTCCACTGCCAGTTCCATACATGGACTTCCGGCAGTGTTTTTCCACCGACTTCCGGGTACTTTGGCAGAGATATTGGTCTGAATAGATTGGCAATAAACTTTCCGAGATCAAGCCTATTGTCAAACCATGGCAGTCATGTTTTTGCAGGAATCGCAAGGAGGAGGTTGTACTTTCTCGGCACTGCTTAGTTCATTAATTTATCACATTTTTGTTTCTTTTTTGGGCGGACGACGATCTTAAGTGCGAGTTTTACGATACCATTTTAACTTTCAAACATTTTTTAACCTCATGCCCTGCTTTTAATCTCGAAAGTCATTTTTTTAACTTTTACCATTTTACGTACTAGCCTCATAAATTATCTTTTAGCCGCTGATTCTTTTCCCTATGTATAAAATCAGATACGGTTAAAATACTCATTACATGATATTTTTTATCGATTTGTCGATTTTTTGATGATTTTGTCGATTTGTCGTATTTATGCGTTTTATGTGACGTGGGTCTTTAACACTTGGGTTAGTTTTATTTTTATCTATCTATCTTTGTTCTTTTACTACTTGTTGTTTCTACTTTTGTTTTTTACTGCTTTTATAATTTTTTACAATTATACTGTTTTTAAATTTTGGTTGAAAGGATCCATGACTTTTTTACCTTTTTTTCTTCATCGTGTGTTTGGCTCAGCATGGCCTCAGTAGCCCTTCCGCCATTAAACTTCAAACAGACAACCAACCGACTCCATCGAAGTCGGCAAGAAATCACCCTCAATGTGTCGACTTTTATCATGACAAGTACTGAAATGGCGGACAAAGTGCTCAAATGGAAAACCTCTGAAATTAGGAATTGCAAGATCGAAGTACAACATTTAGGATCTTCAATCAAAACATTTTACATCTCAAAACTGTCGTTTTACGTTAAAAACGAGGAAATCCTGCAGGAGTTAACTAAATTTGTATTTGTGGATGATATTGCAAGCGAAACCTACCAAGAAGAGTGCTTCAAAAACATTCTGACCACTACAAGAATTTCTAAGACAAAGATTACACGGCAACGTTTTTTTACTCGGGAATTACGAAAATGTATCGCGAGTCTAAGCAACCTCCACTTTGAAGTAGCTTGTCCTAGAAACAGCAATCGGCCAAAAAACTTTTGCAGATGCGCTTCATGCTGCCCAGAATCATCCAGAATAGCAGACGACTCAAGTAAACAAGGACAATGATGATAAAAATCGCACAAGAAAACGGAGAAATTCAAGAAGCGCAGCAAATTGAGCAGGGGAGGAAAATATTTCGGTTTTGACCGTAGCTGAAAACCTTCAAGAAAACAAATATCCTGGGTCTGAAAACGCAGTCAGATATTAGTGACGAAAAATTTTCGGAAAACTCAAGTATTGAAAGCAACAACCAAATATGGCATTCATACGAAGAAAATGAAGAATCAGCTAAGGAAAAACGAAAACAAAGCTGAGAATTTTGTCTCCACGCTGAGAGTAGAAACTTGGACCGGAGAGCAGCAGCCACGCAAATTCGTCCATTATTAAAAGATTATTCACAGGAAAGGAAAATGAAAGAGATGTGGAAATCAGCGAAAGCCTTTCAGTTTTAAAGACCAAATCAACGGTAAACCCTTGTTTGAGTACTCAAGCTATTTTCAAATAATTGCGTCGAACTTCTATCTGTATGGTCCTATTGTGATTGCCGAACACGTGTGTTATCCTGCTTCCAGGATTTCGACGGTACGGAATGGAATTTGGTAATTGTGCTAAGAATCCTCGTCCGTAGTGTTAATTTGTATATTTGGAGCCTTCCCGGACGGACTATTTGTGCAGCAGGGGCGTAGCCATGGGGGGGATGGGGGGAGCCTCCCATCCTGAATGTGTGAATGAGTGAAAAATGCGCCCAAAGTAACTCGGAGTTGGCAAAATTCGAAGCGACTTCGTAAAATCTAGGTGAGTTGTGAAAATTTGTAATTTTTGTTTTTGGAAAATTAAGGGGAGTTGTCAAAATCGAGGCAACTTGGCAAATCCAAGGCAGTTTGGAAAATGGAGAGACGGCAAAATTTAGAGCAGTTGCCAAAATTCGAAGCCACTTAGTAAAATACAGGGGAGTTGGCAAAATTCGGAGTGACTTGGAAAAATCTTGGGGTGTTGGGAAAATCTTAGGGAGTTGACAAAATTCGGAGTGACTTGGTAAAATCTTGGGAAGTTGGCAAAATCGGGAGAACTTGGCAAAATCTTGGGGAGTTGGCAGAATTCGGAGTGACTTGACAAAAATTGTGGGAGTTGGCAAAAATTAAGGTGAGATGTAAAAATTAGGATTTTTTTTCTGTAAAATTATGGCGAGAAGGCAAAACATAGGGAGTTGGCAAAATCTAGGGACAGTTGGCAAAATTCGGAATGACTTGGCAAAATCGTGGGAAGTTAGCAAAATTCAGCTGAGATGTGAAACTTTGGATTTTTTCTGTAAAATTATGGCGAGTTGGCAAAATCTAGGAGAGTTGGCAAAATCTAGGAGAGTTAGCAAAACGTACGGAGTTGGCAAAATCTAGGGGCAGTTGTCAAAAACTAGAGGCAGTTGGCAAAATCTAGGGGTAGTTGGAAAAACTAGGTGCAGTTGGCAAAATTCCGAGTGATTTGGGAAAATCATGGAGAGTTGACAAAATTCAGGTGATATGTAAAAATTGCAATCTTTTTTCTATAAAATTATGGCGTGTTGGCAAAATGGAGGCAACTTCGCAATATCTAGGATAGTTGGCAAATCTCGGGGGAGTTAGCAAAATTCAGAGTGACTTTGTAAGAATCAGGTGTGATGTAAAGTTGGGTTTTTTTTTTCTGTAAAATTGTGCGAGATGGCAAAATTTAGGGCAGTTGGAAAAATTCGAATCCACTTGGTAAAATACAGGCGATTTGTGAAAATTGGGATTGTTTTTGTGAAATTAAGGAGAGTTGAAAAAATCGAGGAAACTTGGCAAAATCTAGGGAAGTTGGCAAAACTGGAAACCACTTGGTAAAGTACAGGTGAGTTGTAAAAATTGGGATTGGTTTTGTGAAATTAAGGAGAGTTGGAAAAACCAAGAACTCTTGGCAAAATCTAGAGGAGTTGTCAAAATTCGAAGTCACTTGGTAAAATACAGGAGAGTTGTGAAAATTGTGCCTTTCTTGTGCAATTAAGGAGAGTTGATAAATTTCCAAGTGATTTGGCAAATTCAGGGAAGACGTAAAAAATTCATTTTTTTCTGTAAAATTATGGCGAGTTGACAAAATCTAAGGCAGTTGGAAAAATTCGAATCCACTTGGTAAAATACGGGCGGTGAAAATGGGGATTGTTTTTGTGAAATTAAGAAGAGTTGAGAAAATCGAGAAAACTTGGCAAAAATCTAGAGAAGTTGGCAAAACTGGAAACCACTTGGTAAAGTACAGGTGAGTTGTAAAAATTGGGATTGGTTTTGTGAAATTAAGGAGAGTTGGAAAAACCAAGAACTCTTGGCAAAATCTAGAGGAGTTGGCAAAATTCGAAGTCACTTGGTAAAATACAGGGGAGTTGTGAAAATTGTGCCTTTCTTGTGCAATTAAGGAGAGTTGATAAATTTCCAAGTGACTTGGCAAATTCTGGGAAGATGTAAAAAATGCAATTTTTTCTGTAAAATTATGGCGAGTTGGCAAAATTCGAATCCACTTGGTAAAATATAGTGGAAATTGAGAATTGTTTTGTGAAATTAAGGAGTGTTGGTGAAATTGAGGAAACTTAACAAAATGTAGGGCAGTTGGCAAAATTCTAAACCACTTGGAAAATACGATCGAGTTGTGATAATTGGGATTGGTTTGTAAAATTCAGGATAGTTGACTAAAATCGAAAAAACTTGGGAAAATCTTGTGGAGTATGAAAAGTTTGAAGTGATTTGGCAAATTTAGGAGAGATATAAAGATTGGGATTAGTTTCTTGAAATTAAGTAGAGTTGGCCAAATCTCACACTGACTCGCTACAATTCAGACAAGATGTAAATTTTGGAATAATTTCGTGAAATTATAGCTAGTTGGCAAAATTGGAAGTTAAATGTCAAATCACGGTTAGTTGGCAAAATCGGAAGGCCAATGGCAAAATGCAGGAGATTTGTGCAAATTGCCTCTAACCCCCCCCCCCCCCCCCCCAACTACCTCCCACCACCACCACCACCACCATCACCCCTCATGGAGCGAAAATCTAATTAAGTTTGCTCAGTTGGCAAAATTTGAATCTCCAGTTGGTAAACTTTTGATTTCTCTCCCCCCCCCCCCAACCGTAGTCCTTCGCTACGCCCCTGCGTGCAGTATTTTCTTTTTTTCCCTATCCTAACCCTAACTTGCTATTCTTGTCGCCTTTTTCATTTCTTTCATTTCTCCTTTTTCTCTCCTAGGTACGTCTTTTCCGTCTATCTGCCGAAATATTAACGGTCACAGAAGGCAGCATTATTTTGGCAGTCTTTAATCGTCTGCGCTCTGACGTTTGTAGGTTTAGTTTTTAAATTCTTATCATTATCTTATTTATTTTCAATGAAAGAGGTTTGGGCTAACAGGCCCGGTACTCTCTTTGCCCTAAACGATCTTTGATCATCTTGAGCAGTTGGCATGAGTCCTGCCTGTCAGTGGCCTTACTGTTAATCTGGTACTGGCTGTACTAATTATCAGAAGCTTTGGTGTGATGTTTCGTGCTGCTCACTCACTGAAATGTGAGGCTACGTACGTGACTCTACAAAGCGGTGCAGCGCGGCTTTTGTTCCCACAGAATTAACGGCATTCATTTTCTGCTCGTTTGCGTTGCACGTGGCAAAGCATTAAAAAGCCGCCTCAAGACGTAATCATTGCCTTTCCCCTTTATCACGTGATCACAGGCCATTGCATTTCCCCCACAGCACGAGGGAAATTTTACACAGAAGATCTCGAGGCGGCGTCCTTTGTGATTTGAGAATCGGTTCGGGATTTCCATTCAATCTTTCATCGGCAACGTAGGCCCGAACAGGGCCGCGTTTAAACATTTTCGTGCCCCCTGCAGTCTACATTACTATATAGGTATAAAAAATATAAAAACATTTAGAATTTTATAGCAAGACAAAAATGTCATCAAAGTTCTTACACTAGAACGTTAAAGTTCGAACCTACAAATTTATACTATATTTCTGAAGCCAGAAAAATGTGGAACGCACAGAGCCATGATTGACTGCAAGAACCGAAAATGCTTGCAAGCCTAACTCTAGCGTGTATTTTTTACTGCATTGATGAAAAAGAACACATACAAAATATTTTAGTTGCTTACTTGATAGATTTCAGAGATGCGAAGCGAAAGAATAGGACGATTTTAAGCTCACTTCTAAATTTATACGAAAAGGGACAATAGGTTAAAAATTATAGTTGACAAAATGATCCAGGCGAAAGATTTGATTAAAAATGATTTTGAGAAACGTCGTGTTACTCCGCCCCATGGCAGTGCTGTTTAAAAGTCAACAAAAAAAAATATTAGAATTGATAAGCAATGTCGTTTTTTTAATAGATACGAAAGATAACATAAGACATAAGAGTGCATTTTGAGCTACCATTGACAGCTCTCCGTGACGCAGCATGATGCATTAACTGAAATTTTCTTTTATTCCTAGCTTAGCCGCTAGAGTACAGATGTATTTACAGAGTACGGAAAGACAATAAGTATAATACGTTGCATGATAATGGGACTGGAACCGATTCGGTTCTCACATGTGCATTTTTTGGTATCACAGTTCGAAATTCAGTTCTACAAAAAATAATAAAATCTACTGCTATACTTCGAGGCACTCCGAGTCCAGGCACGTGTTTAGTTTGCCTTTACGCACACTCTTCGTAACTGGATTGCCTAATCTCTCCTTATATGAGACATTGCTTAAGAGTTAGCCTTAGTTAGCCGAGGTTGATAACTCCTTCGTCTAACTGCATCATTTTTTACTCAAACCACCTAATACCAGTGGTAGTCAAAGGTAGGCTCGCATAAATATTCAGCAATTAATTTTGTTTCATTATTTCGTTGACATTATGTAAATTTTAATATTAATTAAAATTGCATAATCGAAATTTTTTAATTATTTAATATGATTTTATGTACGTTTTAATTACTTTATCAATTTCTTTTTTTGATTATAATTCCTTGGCTCAGGTGTTTTAATAATCGGCAGCCCTCGACCCTTCAAAGATTAAATAATTAACCCTCAAGTACATTGAAGTTGGCCAACGTTGATCGAGATACTGCGTAATCATCTAGATTCAAAGGCATCAAGTTTCCTTTTATTTTGCTTGCAAAGGGTTAAAGTTTTACTACTATAGAAAATTAGTTAATTTATCTCGTTTGTTTATGTTGAACCCAACATCATTTTTCGTTCAATATCCTTGACGAAAAACCTTTGCAATGCCACATACAATAGCATGGCCAAGATATTTTGGTTGGGGAAGAAGGTGGTGGGGAGCTTGGGCTTGTATATAGGCCCGAATCTAGGAAAACAATAAGTCGCGGCCAAGCAATGCAGTCGAGCCGGTAAAAGGGGCAAGAAACTGGATTTCAATTGCAGTGTAGCATTTCCCCCTCCGTTTCAGAGGTTTTCAAAAAATTCATGAAAAATTCTTAAATATGCGCCAGTTTAATAATTTTTGGCTTCCATTACCCTTCCTAGCATTCTCAGTCCGGCCCTGCTTGTATCTCTGCATTCGAAGCAGTCTACCGAGAAGAAACTCTCATCTTTTAACCAGAAAAGTTGTTTGCCGTTTAAAAAACAATCCTATCTGTATGTGGCGTGCCGAATTTTTTTACAGGCTATTAAGGAAAATTTAGTTTCAGAATCCCTCTAAAAAAACTTGGATATGCTCCTCATCGTACCGTATCAGCATATACACTGCTCGACATTAAAATTGCCCCACCCAGAAGGACATGTCGTCGTCATCATCATCATCATCATCCTCAAGCAGCCATGGGCTACGGAGGTCCAACCAGACCAAGCAGTTTAATTCTCCAAGCATACCTGTCCTGAGCTACATCTGCTGCATCTGGCCACTGCACACCAATTCTAACAAGGTCCTGTTTGACATTGTCTGCCCACCGCATCCTAGGTCTCCCCCTCCTTCTGAGGCCTCTAGGCACACTGTTCATAACCCTATTCGCCAATCTATAATTATCCATACGGGCAACATGGCCAAACCAGCGGAGTCTCTCTCTGCACAATATGCTGCTTAAAGGAGGTTGCAGACTCCTTTGCCTAACCTCATCATTAGTTACAAAGTTAAACCACCTAATACCCAAGATACTGCGTAAGCATCTAGAATCAAAAGCATCTAGTTTCCTGTTATCTTGTTTACAAAGTGTCCACGTTTCACTACCATAACTAACCCTAGAAAGAACCAAACTATTATACAGTCTAATTTTAGTCTTTAGGTGTATACGCCTATTTCTCCACAATCTCCATAGATTCTTCAAAGTCCCGGCAGCAATACCTATTCGTCTGTTAATCTCATGCCGCACATCACCAGTATCAGTTACATAGCTCCCAAGGTAATTAAACTGTGACACTTGCTCAAGACTGCAACCATTCAGATTAACTGAATCACAACCTGCCTGACCAATTTTCATCACTTTAGTTTTCTCTCTGTTTATAACCAAACCTACTCTACTACCAGTCTCATCAACAGCTCGAATGAAAGAGTTCATCTCATCAACATCATTTGCCAAAAGGGCTAAATCATCAGCATAATCTAAATCAGAAATTTTCGTATCTCCAGGCCATTTAAGGCCAAAATCTTTCCCTTGAAGTGAATTTCGCATAACATAATCAACAACCAAACTAAAGAGAAAAGGAGACAAAATACACCCTTTTCGAACACCAGACGTAATCCTAAACCAATTGCTACAAGACTTACCAACTCTCACACATGACTCAGTGTTATTATAGAGAGCTTTCATTATGTTAACTAACTTGTCTGGTATACCATATGATTTCGCAATCAACCACAAATTATGACGATCAACAGAGTCAAAAGTCTTTTTGAAATCAACAAAGCTAGCAACCAAAGGTTTCTGAAACTCTAAACATTTCTCAAGAATCTGCCTAAGTGAAAATATCTGATCTACACATCCCCTACCACTTCTGAATCCACATTGCTCATCACGCAATTGCCTATCAACCAGATTCTTAATTCTATTAAGCACAATCATGGAAAGAACTTTACCTGGAACAGAGAGTAGGCTGATACCCCTATAGTTATCACAAGAACTGCGATCACCTTTTTTGAAGATAGGGATAATAATAGCTCTGGTAAAATCTTTAGGAACCATGCCTTTATCATAAAAGTTATTCAAAATTTCAGTCATCCAAATGGTAACCAAAACATTCCCAGCTCTGAGCATTTCTGTAGTAATTTCATCTACCCCTGGGGATTTATGAAGTTTAAGTTTAGATAGAGCCAAACTAACTTCAGATTGTGTTATAGGGCCAACATTAAAGCTGCCAATGCATCTATCGTCATTACGAACAATGGGAGTAGAACTAACCACATTGTTTAGAACATCACTGAAATGCTCAGCCCACCTAGCCATGACAGAATCCTCACCTTCTATAACCTTACCTTGTTTATCCTTCAATCCCTGTATGCCTGTCCGTTTTCTACCACATAAAACATTAACTATCTGGTACAGCTCTCTGCTGTTGTGCTGCCTAACTGCTTCCTCAGCTTTGTTAGGCAAGCTATCAAGCCAAAGATTTTTATCAGTAGCTAACTGATCCTTTACACGTTTATTAAGCTCTCTGTAATCTTTTCTATTAGGACTAGTAGGGTACTGATTAAGGACATTCCTGCAGTTCCTTCTTTCTGAAATAAGCTCAAGTGCCTTATCACTTAAATGATTCTGTCTCCTCTGCTCCTTTTTTCCTAAAAGAGTACTGTTAGTTTCCAAAAAAGCCTGTTTAAAATGGCCCCATTCTTCCTCAACTTCAGTATTAAGCAAACCATGACTGTCATAATGACTAAGTAACCTATCATGGTAAGCTTTAGCTATAACTGGGTCTTTCAGAGCTTCAGTATTAAAGGTAAATTTTTTAACCGTAGCACAACACTTTTTAAGTTTAAGTTGCAAGACACTTTTAACAAGGTAATGGTCAGATCCAATTTCATCTCCCCTATATGCCCTGGTATTTCTAACAGAACTAGCCCATTTGCTGTTAATTAATATATAATCAATGGGTGTGCGCAGTTGAGATTTGCAAATGATGATAATCTGGAGCCAATGACGTGTGTGACTCAAGAGATAATGGTGCAAGAAGAAACAGGGATGGTATTGTGTTTATTCAGGTGTAAGGCGTGCGAACGGTTGAGATTAGGTGGTTCCACTTAGAAATTGTTCAGTGAAGTCTGAAATTGCCTGGTACACGCCGTTGGCAGGTTTATCACCATTTGGATGCTTTTCAGAGAGGAAGAATTATAGGCCTATGTGAAGCTGGATGGACTACGCGTTGTGTCGCTGTCCATGTTCATCGGGATGCACAAACTGTTAGACGCTGTTGGCAACAATGGCGAAATGAATGTTCTGGCGTGTGTTGCAAAGAGAGTGGTGCTGTCCGACAGATGTCAGCACGGCTTGATAGGCGCATTGTTCGACGTGCTCGTTCTTCACCACAGAGCACTGCGGGCAATATTCGATGGGCTGTGTCTAGGCAACCGTTACGTCGACTGCCATTGACTGCAAACCATCGCAGCACTCGTCTAGCTTGGTGAGGAAGTCGTGCGAACTGGGGTCACGAATGGAACATTGTTGTGTTTAGTGATGAATCCCGTTTGTGTCTGGGTGGTGACAATTGAAGGATATGTGTATGACGACAACCTGGCAAGAGGACGGATCCAGCTTTTATTCGTGACCTGCACACTGCCTGTCAAACAGGCATAATGGTATGTTGTGGTATTGGATATGACAGCAGGTCACCTCTTGTGTGCATCACGGGAACATTGACAGCAGCATGATACGTTAGTACGGTTCTGCAGCCCATTTTGTTACCATTCTTGGGAGTCATGCGGCAGCCCATTTTCCAGTATGACAACGCTCGTGTTCACACTGCTAGAGTCTCCAGACAATGTTTGCAACATGTTCAAGTGTTGCCATGGCCAACACGATCTCCAGATTTATCTCCAATAGAAAATCTGTGGGACCACATTGGACGACGTGTGCAATCCTCTCACTGGCCGGTGCGGAATCTAGATGAATTATGGGAGCAAGGCAACGCTGCATGGTGTGCAATTCCTCAGGACCATATCCGTCGACTGTATGACTCCATGCTACGCCGTATTGCCGTTCACGGCGGTGCGACCACCTACTGAAGCACTGAAATTGAACTGCATTATCTCATCTTCTAACTGCTGTAAGTGGCTGCAAATTAAATCATGGTATGCCAATATGTACTGTTATATGTGTGCTACGTTTCGCCCCTGTCCCCTCACTCCTTCTGTGTGGGGCAATTTCAATGTCGTGCAGTGTGCAATCCCCATAAGCGATTTGAATAGTGTTCCTCGGAATCATTTCTGATCTTACATTGGAATCAAAATGGTGGCTCAGAAAATTTCATTCAAAAATTGATTAATAATTTTTTTTTTTTTTGCTGATTTGACTTTTGTGCGATTGCCGTGATTGTGAGTTATTTCAAGAGATCATCTACTATACTAGTTAAAGCCTAAGTTAGAAAAACTATATTTTATTCTTGTTTTCTAATAATATTCATTGTACAGCATGTATAGTGAACCTTATTTTTTTTTTACAAAGTCCTATGTTAAATGTAGGCGCACTTCTGCACCTTATCTATTTCACAGTTTTGAAATAAAACACATTTTACTCATCAGAATAATACACAGAAAAATAAACTTAAAAACTTTTGAAATTTGTCCACTAGAAATTTTGAGTGGTGAGGGGATAGGAGGTTGTGAAATATTGCATCAAGGAAATGGGAGGCTCAGGACTAGACTGGAAATGATGTCTGTCTCGCCCTGTGAAGTAGCATCTTATTTCATATTTATTCTTTCGTGGTCAACTTAAAAACAAATCCAATTTCTATACCCTGACAGGTGCAACTGTTTTAGTATCGTTTCACTTCACTTCAGTTAACACGGGGGGCGGGGTGGCTCAGTCGGTAGCGCGCCAGGCTCGTAATCTGCAGTTCCCAGGTTCGAGTCCCAGCTGGGTCAGCGTTGAGATTTATCTCCGCAAAATTCCCCGCCCTGCCCACGGTCAGTAGGGGACACCGATGGGCTTGGAAAGGCCGCCGCCCGTCGGATGGGACGTTAAGCCATGGCCCCGTGTGCTGGAGAGCCATACCCTGTGCACGTTAAAGAACACGCTGGATGGCCTTGACGGGAGGCTACCATCTGTCTCCCAACAGCTGTTCCCTCCCCCAACCTTCTCTGAGCCTTCGGGGTCCATGTGACCTGGCCATTTAGCCCATGGTGTGCAAAAAAAGTGCCGCTCAGAGGTAAAACAACCCAACCCAACTCAGTAAACACGGCATTTTTTTCAGACCCTCGAATCGCATCTATATGAATAGTTTTATCATTTTTCAATTTTTAGCTTTCAAAGATTAAAGGAGGGTGTTAGATCACTCTAGGCACTCTCCCAGAATACTCGTCTGCCTGCCTCATTAATAATGCTCATGTGGCCGAGTGGATAGTGTGCTTGGCTACTGATCAGAGTGACCTGGGTTCGATCCCCGGGTAAGTCATCGATGTTTGTGTTGTCTTTCTGTTGAGTTCTCCCTCCATCTTCACAGACCATCTACTATGGTGTATAAACTTACAGCCTCCTATCAAACCTATATGACAAGCAGCTGCTTGAGGAATTATTTATTTATTTTTTAATACTATGAGTAGTTATTTTTTAATTATAGGTCATTTTATAGAGCATAAAATTGCCAAATGGACTGAAAATTATGCATATTAATGAATTCTATTTTTAACTTATAAAGGCTTCGAAACAAACAAAATTATCAAAAGTGCACCACACCTACGGTATAGTTGCGAGAGCTATTGAAAAATAGCGATATACCTTTCAGGATACACTTTTCAGGTATTTTCAAACAATAGAAAATTAACTGATTGATGTGGCTTTCGCAGAAATTTCTCCATGGGGCAAGAATATTTCAAAGAGCATTTATTATGTTTTAAAGAATGGACGTCGATTCTTAGAATACCTTCAATCATATCTAGTGTCATTTTATTAAATGTTACAAAAAAAAAGGAGGGGGGAAGGATTTTATAGCAATTTCAAAATATAACTTTAAAAAATGATATTTCCAGGTGAGGGGAACATATGCCACCTCCCCCACTTCCTGCAGACTTCCCCTTCGGTGAGACTTCCCTCCTGTCCATGGTGAGGGGACTACCCTGTGAAGGTTCCACTGCTCGGGTACCTTCACAGGGTCATGAATGCTCGCCCACATGTTTGCAGTGTGCGGAGACCCTTGTCCCTGGAAAGGAGGATCCTGGCAGTTTCTCTGGGGTCCCCAACTTTTCTCCCTGGTTCCTGACTGACTGGGTCCCTTTGGCTGTCATTGGGGAGCATGTCTGTCACGGGGGCTGGACAGCGAATTCCGGGGCTGCTGCTACAAGCTGCTTTGGCCTCTGCTTCAGGTAAATGGGAGGTCCTGGGGTGGTCCAATCAGGATCAATCAGCTAATTGGCAGGTTCTGCTAGGGTCAACTATGCAGAGCATTGAGTAATCTTGCCCATGTCCAGGCAACGGTTTGCGAGTTTCCCCACTGATTTACTGATTTCGTACTTTTATTTCTTTTGTGAGGCCATTTTGCTTCTCACATTTCCTTATATTTTGGCTTATTTCTTTTGTGAGGACTCAAGTGAGTTTCTCACATTTCTCTTTTACTTTTACTTTTCTTTGGTTGTGAGGGCTTGGCCTTCTGGCTGTATGGGTATGGTGCCTGGGCAGCCCTGGCGCCTATTTGGGCGTCCCCTTGTTGGACTCCGTGGTGGGGGGGACAACAAGCGCCGAACCACAAACCACAACCATGAGTTTTCAAAATAAAAATTCATCAGCGAATGCCGTTAAAAGAGCATGGCATGAGCTCCTGTCTTCAGTGTCTTCTTTGTCATCATTGCCATTGTCTTCGTGTCTTTCTTCATCCCCGAAGTTCCTGGTCTCCTACTCTACGGATGATCAGATGATTGGGTAAATGTCGCCATTTTTTTGGGAATAAGGAATTGGAATGTCTTGCAGGAGAACCATTATCAGTCAAGCACCTAAGATCTGGTGACTTGCAGGTGGAAACTGCTTGCTCAAAACATTCTGAACTGCTCTTGAAGGTAACAGCGATTGGTGGAGTGGCAGTCAATGTCATTTCACAAAAGACGCTTAATTCCTCCTGGGGTGTGGTCTCCGAGTGGGGACTCTTTAAGATTTCTGAGGGAAAAAATCCTCTTGGAACTGTCATCCCAGGGAGTGATAGCAGTCTACCATGTGTCACAATGCTGTGATAGGAAATTAGTACCCACCCGGTAATAATTATCACATTCAACATGCCACGCCTGTCTACTTCCATCAAGGCAAGTTACCTTCACTGCGTGGTACGGCCGTACATTCCAAACCCCCTGTGCTGCTTTCAGTGTCAGAGGTTCTGCCATACCCACACAGCATGCTGGGGCAAACCCACCTGTGCTCGTTGTGGCAGCCAGGATCACCTTGATCCTGACTGTACAGCAGAAAAGGCATGCTGCATGAACTGTGGTGGCGAGCATCTGCCGTACTCCCATGACTGTCCAAAGTGGCTGGAGGAGAAAGAGGTACAGTGCCTAAAGACCTTAAACAACATCTCCTATGCAGAAGCGAGAAAGTTGGCTGCACCATCTGCCCCACCAGCAAGGTTTCCTATGCAGAAGCGAGAAAGTTGCTGCACCATCTGCCCCACCAGGCAAGGTTTCCTATGCTGGTGTGGTCGCCGGAAAGCGTGTCATTGCGATGGCTCCCATGATGGTGCAGACCGACATCAGCGTTCATCCTGCTGAAGCTTTCTTTCCTGCTACCAAGTATAGTCGCTCAAAAAAGTATCCGAACACTAAGGTTGATTACAGAATCCAGAAAAAATATCTGAAAACGATTTTTTTAGAAATTAGTGATCTGGTAACCTTCGTGTCACGTGACACGAAGGTTGCCAGATCACTAATTTCTAAAAAAATCGTTTTCAGATATTTTTTCTGGATTCTGTAATCAACCTTAGTGTTCGGATACTTTTTTGAGCGACTGTACCTCTTGACACAGGCAAAGCAGAAGTATGTGTCGATCTCGACTTGAACTCCGGTTTCTATTCCTGCATCTGTGCCTTCTGCTCCCACTTCTGAAAGGCTCCCTCCTTCCACCCATAGACAGCAAGGCCTTCCAAACCTAAAGGGGTCTAAAAAGAAACTTTTAATCCCTCCTCGTTCGGCGGTCTCTGATCCTTGTCATTCGGACGACTCCGAGGACATGGACACAGACCGCCCCATTTTACTGAAACTGTTGCTGGTGATGGTTAAAATAAATCGTAAGTCGTCCACCAATTCTTCTATAGATCCGAGATGGCCTCACTTCTACAATGGAATTGTTGTGAATTCCAGAGGAATATTGATGACATCCAGGTTCTCCTTAGGGCACACGATCCCATCTGCATGTGCTTGCAGGAGACATACTTGCAGACATCCAAGATCCCACTATCTGGCACTTCTCTCTCGTTTGCTACGACAGGGATGGAGATGGTCCAGCTCGTGAGGGTGTCGCCATCCTCGTGAGCAATGATTCTCCATTCCAGGTCATACCCCTCACCACCAACTTAGAAGCGGTTGCTAGCCGTCTCTTGTTGAATTTTCGTTGACTGTATGCTCCGTCAACCTACCATCTGTGTGTCTCGTCTTCTGGGAAGACCTTGATGATCTCGTATCACAGCTGCCGTCCCCCTTTCTCATCATGGGGGATTTCAATAGACACAGTCTGCTCTGTCCATTGACATTTTTGAGAGTTTTTGTGAGATGTTTCGGGGCAGTGCTGACACCAATGGGAGAGGTGGGGTCCTAGAGCAATGGCTCTTGGATCCTTCACTCTCCCTATTGAACACTGGTGTCAGTACTTACATGCACTCCTGACCTGCACCTTCACTGCCATTGATCTGATCATATGCATCTCCTCTTTCCTTCCACTTTTTACATGGGAGGTCAATGGCGATCCATATGGAAGTGATCACCTCCCTATGGTGTACACCATCTCCCGTGAGGGGTCTTGCAGCCTTTCACGTGTATCCCAGTGGTGGTTTGATCGGGCTGACTGGAGTGGCTTCGACCTCCTGTCTGAGCTCAATGAACTCTCTGTCAGCCAGCAGCCAATCAATGTTGTAATGGCAGAATCGATGGAGCAACCAATCAATGTTGTAGTGGCAGGTTGGGGTGGCAGGTTGGTGTTGTAGTGGCAGGCAGGTTGTGTTGTTGCCGAGTCGAGGTCTGAGGAATAGTAGAGGCAACTGCCTCTACTATTCCTCAGACCTCGACTCGGTTTCCACGGTTTCCAAAACCATGGTGAAATCCCGACTGCACCGCAGCTCGTAAGACTCAGAACAAGACTTGGGGAGTGTTTCGGAGATATCCAACATCTCCCAACCTTTAAGCATTGAAAAGCGCCAGAGCCAGAAGGAATCTTGAATGAAATATGCGTCTTCTATCACCCATACGATCTGTTCTAAAGTTGTGTGGAATAAAGTCGAAAGGTGGTGGGAAGTACACGTCCCATTCATTATCGATCCTGGAGCACAATGGACAGGCAGTTGGTGATCCCAAAGCAATTGCCGAAAATCTGGGAGAGTCTTTCTCCTCCATCTCGTCTTTATCTTCACACTCCCCTGAGTTTTTCGCTCTGATGAGCAAGACCTTTCCGCTGTCCATTCACTCGAATGGCCTGGAGCCATACAACCAGCCATTCACAGTAGAGGAGCTTTGCCTTGCTCTGCACACCTCCTTCATCTGCTGTAGGGCCACACAATGTCCATTATACAATGCTCCAACATCTCTCACCATTGAGTAAGAATCGGCTGCTCCATTTTTCTCGAGGAACAGTTTCCAGACTCCTGGCGGGAGGCTATCGTTTTGGACTTCCCCAAACCAGGTAAAGATACCAAGATTCCTTCAAATTATCGTCCGATTTCGTTGACGAGCTGCGTCTGTAAAGTGTTGGAAAGAACGGTAAATACCAGGCTGGTATGTAGAACATCACGGCCTTCTTTCCAACACCCAGTGTGACTTTCGCAGGCACAGGTCTACTTTAAACCATGTGATCCACCTCGAATCGGCGAACAACAATTCTTTTTTACGTCAAGAATACCTGGTGTCCATTTCCTTTGACATCGAAAAAGCATATGACATGGCTTGGAAATTCGGCATTCTTTGTGACCTCCATAATTTCGGGTTGAGAGGTCACACGCCGATCTTTATCGCAAACTTTTTTGTGCTCTTGTATCTTTCGAGTTCGTGTCGGAAACACTCTGTTGCGACCTTTCCCCCAAGAACAGGGGGTGCCACAAGGCTGCTTCCTGTGTGTTACGCTTTTCACTGTCAAGATAAATTCCATTATACGGCAACTTCCTCTGACTGTAAGCAATGCCCTATCTGTTGATGACTTTAGTACCTTTTGCTTTTCATCCAACATGAGGGTCATTGAATGAAAACTTCAAACTGCCCTGAACAATCTCTCGATTTGGATGACAGAAAATGGGCTTCGGTTCTCCCCACAGAAGCCCGCTTATGTGCAGTTTTGTCGCAAGCATAATTTTCATCTGGACCCCCGAGCTGCGGCTCGGGGGTAACATCATTCCAGTTGTGGTGGAGAACCAGTTTCTCGGTCTCATCTTCGACTGGAAATTGAGCTTCTTACCTCATATTCACCATCTCAAGTTCAAGTGCACGCAGGCATTGAACATTCTCAAAGTCCTCTCCTCCCTCTCTTGGGGGGCGGACCAATGTTCCTAGCTCCGCCTGTACCGTGCACTTGCCTGATTGAAACTGGACTATGGATCCCAGGAGTAGGACTCTGCCCAGGATTTGGTGATGAATTGGCTGGACCCCCTCCACCATGCTGAAGTGCAGAAGGCCTCCGTGTTTGCACGTGGGCCTTCTGCACTTCAGCGATCCAGAGTCCTTACATTGAGACCAATGAACCTTCATTATTTATTCGCTGTCAGTAGTTGTCCCTGTAGTATGCTGCAAAACTGCCATCCCTGCCTGGCCATCCCTGACTGGCCATCCCACTTGGGACTGCGTTTTCAGTCCCCAGTGGGAAACGTTATACCAGAATCGGTCGACTGTTATTCGTCCTTTCGGTTTGTGTGTCCGAGGTTACCTGTGAGACATTAAAACCAGTCTTGATAGCATTACACAGTCGAAGCCGAGCCACTTCCACTGTGGCTTGCTGTTTCCCCTTCCTGTGATTTTTCTCTTTGCAGGATGGAAGGCCTTTACACCCGACTCTGTGTATCAGCAACTATTTACCTGCCATAGTGGTGAGCACCCAGACTTCCTGCGTGTCTTCACAACTGGCTCTAAGTCCAACACATCGGTGGGATCAGCCATGGTCTGCTGTGATGTAATCATCAGATCCCACAGCAGTGTTCCATCTTCACTGCAGAGATACATGCTGTCAGTCTTTCCTTGGACCATGTAGCAGCTAAGCGTCATCGTCGATGTTTCCTTTACACCAACTCGCTTAACTCGCTACAGACTTTGATCTAAGTGAGGCATCGGTCTCACCCTGTTCTCTACATCGTCTGGTAGCCACCACCAATCGTTCTCTTCTGTTGGGTACCTGATCACGTCGGGATCACGGGTAATGACTTCGCAGATGCTGCTGCCAAGTCAACTACAGTACTATTCGACGCTCTGCTGCCGGTTCCTTACTTGGGCTTCTGGCAGTGGTTTTCCATCGAGTTCCAGATCAATGCAGAGATCTTGGTCTGAACAGGTTGGTAGCAAGCTTTTCGAGATCAAGCCCATTGTCAAACCGTGGTAGTCTTTGCAGGAATTGCATGGAGGAAGTTGTACTACCTCGGGTCCGCTTAGGTCATTCGTTTATCACACATTCATTTCTTCTTTGGACGGACAACGAACCTAAGTGTGAGTTTTGTGACACAAGTAGTATCATCACATTATACCGAGCCCCTTTGCACAGTGCTTTCCCCCTTTGACGTCACAGGCCACGCCCCCTATGACGTAACAGGGCATGCCCAATTCCGCCCCCTCCCCCTATGACGTAACATTACGTAACATGACGTAATCATTACATAATCATTACGTAACAGGCCACGCCCCCCAATTAATAATTAATAATCCCCTTTTTTCACCCCCCTTTCCCCTTCAGTGGCGCCATCTGTTGACAGTGAGAAGTACTATTTTCCCAAAAACCCTTTATTTTCACTCTAATTTCTCGTTTTCGGACCCCCCCCCGGTCGACCTACCTATATTTTAAGCCCTCCCCCTTATTAAAAATCCTCCTGGCGCCATCTGTTGACAGGGAGAAGTACTATTTTCCCAAAAACCCTTTATTTTAAACCTAATTTCTCGTTTTCGGACCCCCCGGTCGACCAACCTATATTTTAAGCCCTCCCCCTTATGAAAAACCCCCTGGTTGACCTTTTTAAACACCCTACCTATATTTTAAGGTCACCCTCCTTCACTCGGCTGATGCAAGTCTCAGAATAATTGCATGGAACGATTGACTGGTCTCAGAATAATCGTACAGAAAGGAATGATACAAAATTCCTTAGTAATTAAACACTCATCAAAATTCCCTTACCTCTATTAAAAATCATCCTACAGTTGAAACTCATTTCACCCTTACTGTTTCCATAGAAAATACCATAGGGTGAAATTAATAATGGTTTAAATTATTCGTAGGAATTACATGTTAAATCTGCTTTTAGAACACATGTCTGCAGTGGAAAAATTTTCAAACTCCGTTAATCAACTCGTCTAGTAATTAAACACTCATCAAAATATTCCTCACCTTTATTAAAATCACTCCACGGTCGAAATAAAAATCAGTTTTCTGTAGATGTGTTTCACCGGAAAAAATCGTCCCTCGCTGTATGGTTTCGAATCGACTATCTTGAGCTCCAGGATGCACGGAACTATGCCGTGTACTTGCTGTGGCTTAGATGCGTGTCGAACGGGTCAGACATTTCAGATATTAACCTAGCATTCTTTATAGCTAGCTTTTTCTTACATCAAAACCCGACAGTCTTTTCATGTACGTATTTTTTTAAACCAACACTACCACTGAACTCTTTTGAATGCGAATCTCAAATTATAAATCAAACTCACAAAGCTGTATTTATTCCACCAAGACGGTTAAACGATTTTCTTATAATTAAAATTCCCGGGTATTAAACTCCCTAGTAATTAAGCACTCGTTAAAATTCCCACACCTTCATTAAAAATCGTCCTACAGTCGAAACACGTTTTACTCAGTCTTGACCGAATGGTTTAAATTATTCGTAATAGCTGTGGCATAGAGTAGCGCAGGGATATGATCTATTCTCAGAAGATTCAAACTCCTTATCGCAAGCGGGATTCCTTTCAAGTCATTATCGGGGGTGGCAACAGTACTTTCAAAACATAACATGACCTGCTGCAATCGCACGGGAGGTCGAGAGGACAGTGTCCAGCGCTCACTTTGTTTACATGTGATACTGATAAGGTTTCAAAATAGAAGTTGTCAACATCTCTTGTTTTTCTCTAGAGTGTATGATGGCTTGCCTCAGCACTTGTCATGATCAAAGTCGAGTACACAAGATATGTCAAATAGTGGGAGAAGGGTATATACAAGGAACGGTTAAAGAGTTGATATCCTGTGTTCTGTCATAGTTTTGAAGTCTCTGACCGCTATGGAGGTAACCTACCAAACATTTTATGAAACAGTTCTTTTTATACATTCGTCTACAGTTGTCCTCTCACATCAGAAGGATATAACGTATGAGGAATGCCTAGAGACACTGTTGAATGTTTTAGCAGCGAAAATGGTGCATGGGTTGTGTGTTATACATGACGGTCGGGGTGTTGTTATACAGCCGTACGAAGTGGCCATGGAGTTTCTATGTCGTGTATGCGGTGCTGAAGTAGCAGCATTAAACCACATCAAAAGAATGGATTACCGAATGGTGGTTGAGGATGCCATAGCCTCAATAGAGATGGTCACCACTGCAGAAGCTATGGAATAACTAAAAACAACAAAAGGTTCTTTTCAGAACCACTTCATTTGTGTCGAAAAGATTATCGATCGTACAATTTCTGTTCACAACCCTTCTCTATCTATATATTTTTCTTCTCTATCACACCCGTTAACAGAGTAAATTTTATAGGAATGTTTAACCTTCAGTATAATTTTACACACTGTGTTAGGATTAACAACTCTTATAGCATAGTTATTGGCAGTACCCTCCCTCTCCACTTTTAAAATTTAGATCTTACACCAAAACCCTAGAGTTTTTTCATGTACGTATTTTTCATAACCAACACTTATTTCTTTTGGCCCTAGCGATTACTGGTTGTTTCATTTTTTACTAGAAGAAACCCTACCCTGCAGTAACAGCTCCGCAGAAAATAAAAATGTCGATGGGTAAAAGAAAACGAAAAATCTGATTTTATTCGTCATGATGGAAAATATTGAGGAGTGATAGGATCGACCTAATAGACACCGTGTTCGGATCCTCACCCCGGACAACTTTTCACTGACAAATGGTTAAGCCCTACGAAATTATTCCAAACGGGGAAGCACAGACTTTTATTGACAAATGAATCTTTGATCTGTACTGCTTCAGGAGCGCTGCCTTACATCGTGAAAACCCGCTCACACCCTTGATCCGTGTTTAAGCACTCGAAAATTTTTAAAGTCCACAGGTGGCTCCCAGCATTCCCAATTTACTAGCTTACTTCAAAAACATTGATTGTGATTGCAATGATTGCAAAAGTAAGACTAACTGTTTTAATTCCTATATATCCGTTGAGCGACATGCTTTAAAAAATACTTATTGCCATTGTATCCTCGGTACGGGGGAGTAACACGGGTTCGAAGAAAAATCAGTTTTTAAAAAATCGTCTCCTCTGTCGTTTACCGGTGAACATATGTCTCATCACGCTGATGAAATCGGGTGAAAAAATATTTTTTGTACGAGGTAGAAAGTAAGAATGTTAAAAGTACGTTCTGTAAAAAAAACTTTAGTTCCATCGCGAATACACGTTGATGGAGTAGGAGGACATTAGTTTTATCAAATACTTCAGCTATAAAAAAATAAGTCTTACTTGAGCGCATCGCTCCCAACTTGCCTACGCTGAAATTTTATTTGCAACGGGACTGATAGACGAAAATACTTCTTCATATCCCCTATGTGCTCTGACCAGCGCCTGAAATGTTTACCCCCCCTACTGCTTCAACCCTTGTTTCGTCACTCCCGCTCTATGTGATCTGCACGACGTACAAAGGCCACTGGAGGAGTGGTGGAATGCCTGACCAGTCACCCCCTGTTGAATGCTATCTTTTTTATTTCCAGCCGCAATAATACACCGTTTCTGTGGAGCACTGATTTCGACGCAAAGGGTGATCCACACTAAAAAACAAATCACATAGACAATGAAGAACTAAAAGAGTCATTAAAACAGTGAATGGACTTATGTAATGTGCAGAGATTGACAGCAGTAATATAGACAGGGACCCATCGCTCACTATCATAGCCCTCGAGAAATTATCAAAGATGAATAGGGTTCTGGCCACACAATCTTCTGAACTAATTCTGGACAGATCACAAGGACTTTTTCTCACATTCGTTAATCAAAGTGTCTACGCATCAGACTTGTCATTACCCCGACAAACTATCCATAGACTGAGTAAGCATTTAGAATGAAAAATTGAGTTTGCTTCAGTGTCATACCTTTAATTTTCAGATGCACTCCACAGATTCGTAAAACACTCATTAGGTATGCATTTCCGTTCACAAAACAGTTCATCACTGATTCATCTTCCCTTTCTAATAAATCATACGCCCAAAGTAGATCATTATATTACGAAAAAAAATCGATTTTAAGTGATTCCGTATTCGTAATTTATTAATGCTAAAGAATCACAACTATCATCAGATTATATCTGCTCACGACGAAAAATCTCACAATAGTCTATCCAATTACTTTACCATAGCTGATACAGTCACAAGTTACGATAGTCAGTATCTGGCCCCATACACCAGGGACGGGTGAATAGCGACCCGTGGGACGCATTCGCCCCGCTAAGAGTTTTTTGTGGCCCCGCCAAGACCGAAAAATCCGTCTTCTCACCTCGGTACGTTTGAATAAGCGCACGCTACAAACACAAGTCTTTCGACAGAAGATAAGGTGTTTCGCTACAACATAACACGGAGATGTCTGCTTAGTTATTTTTCCCTATTTCAACACTCTCTATGGAGCATTACGCCTCTACATACCATAATCATAATGCCTCGCGATTCTAAGCGTTCCCCGAACCGATGTTATTCTTATTTTTGTAGTTCAACAGGGTGCTTTGAGCTTGCTCAACCTATGTCAAGGGTTGGACAAGTTCTTGCACCGATGGGACGGACCAGCAGCGATGCTATTGCTCGTACTAGCAGAACCGGTACAAGGCGAATGCAAATCGGTTAATATGTCGTGTCTGCTTCTTCATATCTCTATGCTTTCGAACACAAATGTTAAAAGATTTCATGTAGGAACTAAGAAACAGTAAAAAAGTGATTTTCCGAATTTAACCACAGCCATCTATCGGGTAGAGGAATCCTCAAAACTAAGTAACAATACTAGAAAAATCACTGTCCATAACATTTATATTCATGTATTTCATTTTCTTGTTGCGAGGCATCTGACCGAAAAGGTAAGCATTCATTACCTCAAAACAGATAAGACAGAATGCGCCGTCTTGAAAAACACCAAGAATGCTAGTAACCACGGTTTAACCATTCATTTTTTAAGTATTAGGACGTTCATGTTACAATTTCTTGTTACAACGTTCATTTCTGGTAAAGATGCATGTCAGCACATTCACTTTACGTGTGAATATTACATTTCAATCGTGTGTGAACCAGGCATTCAGTTGAGAAGAGTATGTGAATCAATCACTTCAGAATACTAACACCTTTGCGAGCTCACTGAAACGTACCTCCTTCTTGTGTCTCTCCATATACTCTTCTTATGAGCACAAAAGATAGGATGTTTCACTACAATCTAACACGGAGATGTATGTTTAGTTATTTCTTCCTCCTATTTCTACACTAGTGTGGAAGTCTTAGAACAAGTGGTTCGGGTTAGCACACGTTTTTAATATGTATCTTGTTTAGAAATCTGAAAGAACACTGTCTATGGAACATTACCCCCTTGCAAGCTAGTACTAATTACTTCACGATTCTGAGGGACGAAGGTTGTAATCGTTGGCGGATATTTTTCAGAAATATGTAATCAACCATAGTGTTCGGATATTTGATCCATAGTAAGACATGAACGTTGTTTACCTCCCATCGACAATCCCTTCTACGGATCGTATGAGAGATGACCGTTACGACAATTAGCTACGTGAAGTCGTATTTATTTTTAAAAGCAAAGACACACTAATTACCGACTAGCTAGAGAACGATATATTAACCTGCTAAAGTTTGATTTTAACGATCAGATATACCATCACTTTTTTAGTTCATACTAATATTCCAACTTTTAAAGGAAATATTGTCTCGTTATAAGCGATTACATGCACACTCTATACTTTAAATCTATAGAGACAACGATCACTAAACATGGAACACATCTGTGAAATATCACCACATTTTAGTTTTTAACGTACGGTTGAATCGTTCTACTAAGCTAGCTTTGGTTTCCCACCCCTTTCTTTTACACCCACTCAATATAAAACATTCGACCCAACATAGCTTGCTAGCTGTGTAGGGTCTTGATACAGAGAACAATATCAACACTTCTAAGGTTGACCTTAAAACCCCTGTTAACTATAGAAAGAAATCACATTGACAAAAATATCAGAGATATTCATATTTATTTACATTAAGGTCACATTAATATTTAGTTCGTACATACCAGTTCATTGTGCACCTCTTTTAGTAATGTCGCAAAGTTCAATTTAGACATAAATGCGATGTTAGCAGGACGATTTAGTTCGATACATGATTCTTCCACAAAACTTACGGCAATATCAGTTAGATTAACGTTTCTTACCACTTCGGGGAAATAATCGTAAGCTGATTCAGCGTTTATGGTGAGGCACGAATGGCGAAGTTGACTCGAATGATCCACTTCACACCCGTAACAGTTCTTACGTAGCAGCGTAAACAGTTCTTTTCGGAGAACTGTTTTCAAAGTCCGCTTTAAACAGTCCATAAGATTTACGAAATCACTGTTGGCTTGTTCAAGGGGTCGATCGTTAGATGGTGGGCTTCGAGAAAGATTTGCAGATAATTCGGCCTTCCGCACGGCATTCCAAAATTTACCGTTTTCAAACTTCAGAGCCATCAAACTGTAGGTGATTGGATCGCATAAATCTGTCAACCGCTGCCACTGTTCGACGCTGAGACGAACCGATGACGAAAATACAAGTCCTTCGTCACGGGGGATGCTTTTTTTAATGACCACCCGTGTCCACCTTTGAGCATGACGAGGCAAACCATAGCGTCCAGTTCATACTCGCCGTATTCGACATCTTCGAACGCTTCGACGATTGTAGACGCATACGAAACCAGTCCATGCCATTGCTCTTCAGACAGCATCACACCGTCCTTTGTAGGATAGTAGTGGAGTACGACGTCACTTTGTAGGATATAGTAGGAGTCATCACTCTGGAACACACGTATGTGCACTTTAGGATATGTCCGATATTCACAAACGCTCGCAAACAAATCCGATTCGAGTTGAAACATATGGCTATCATCATCTCTAACAGCAGGTCGCTTCGCAGGAAGATCACCACCGGTCAGGGAACGTTTAGCACAAGCCATAGCAAGTCGATACTGTAAAAATAATGCCTTACTGCTCGTCGAAGGGTAATACTTATACCTTAAACCTGTGACGTGTCCCTGTAACTCCATCCCATTGGTCGAGATCTAGTAGATATACCATCTCTTAGTAAACATAATGACGTCTACAAATATTTACTGTCATGTATAGACGTGCTTTCGAAATATGCATCTGGTGTTCCTTTAAAACGGAAATCGTGGGAGCTTTTGATCACAAAAACCTTTCAGAATACCTCTGAAATTACAAACAGATAAGGGGGGTTGAATTCACTAAGAGAGTATTTCAAAAGTATCTTAAAAAACACACTCATAATGAAACCAAAGCTAGCTTAGTAGAACGATTCAACCGTACGTTAAAAACAAAAATGTGGTGATATTTCACAGATGATTTCCATGTTTAGTGATCGTTGTCTCTATAGATTTAAAGTATAGAGTATGCATGTAATCGCTTATAACGAGACAATATTTCCTTTAAAAGTTGGAATATTAGTATGAACTAAAAAAGTGATGGTATATCTGATCGTTAAAATCAAACTTTAGCAGGTTAATATATCGTTCTCTAGCTAGTCGGTAATTAGTGTGTCTTTGCTTTTAAAAATAAATACGACTTCACGTAGCTAATTGTCGTAACGGTCATCTCTCATACGATCCGTAGAAGGGATTGTCGATGGAGGTAAACAACGTTCATGTCTTACTATGGATCAAATATCCGAACACTATGGTTGATTACATATTTCTGAAAAATATCCGCCAACGATTACAACCTTCGTCCCTCAGAATCGTGAAGTAATTAGTACTAGCTTGTAAGGGGGTAATGTTCCATAGACAGTGTTCTTTCAGATTTCTAAACAAGATACATATTAAAAACGTGTGCTAACCCGAACCACTTGTTCTAAGACTTCCACACTAGTGTAGAAATAGGAGGAAGTAATAACTAAACATACATCTCCGTGTTAGATTGTAGTGAAACATCCTATCTTTTGTGCTCATAAGAATAGTATATGGAGAGACACAAGAAGGAGGTACGTTTCAGTGAGCTCGCAAAGGTGTTAGTATTCTGAAGTGGTTGATTCACATACTCTTCTCAACTGAATGCCTGGTTCACACACGATTGAAATGTAATATTCAAACGTAAAGTGAATGTGCTGACATGCATCTTTACCAGAAATGAACGTTGTAACAAGAAATTGTAACATGAACGTCCTAATACTTAAAAAATGAATGGTTAAACCGTGGTTACTAGCCTTCTTGGTGTTTTTCAAGACGGCGCATTCTGTCTTATCTGTTTTGAGGTAATGAATGCTTACCTTTTCGGTCAGATGCCTCGCAACAAGAAAATGAAATACATGAATATAAATGTTATGAACAGTGATTTTTCTAGTATTGTTACTTAGTTTTGAGGATTCCTCTACCCGATAGATGGTTGTGGTTAAATTCGGAAAATCACTTTTTTACTGTTTCTTAGTTGCTACATGAAATCTTTTAACATTTGTGTTCGAAAGAATAGAGATATGAAGAAGCAGACACGACATATTAACCGATTTGCATTCGCCTTGTACCGGTTCTGCTAGTACGAGCAATAGCATCGCTGCTGGTCCGTCCCATCGGTGCAAGAACTTGTCCAACCCTTGACATAGGTTGAGCAAGCTCAAAGCACCCTGTTGAACTACAAAAATAAGAATAACATCGGTTCGGGGAACGCTTAGAATCGCGAGGCATTATGATTATGGTATGTAGAGGCGTAATGCTCCATAGAGAGTGTTGAAATAGGGAAAAATAACTAAGCAGACATCTCCGTGTTATGTTGTAGCGAAACACCTTATCTTCTGTCGAAAGACTTGTGTTTGCAGCGTGCGCTTATTCAAACGTACCGAGGTGAGAAATTAGTTTAACCTTATGCCCGACAGCTGAGTGTCTGAATCTTAGTTCGACGGGGGTTACGAAAAACTTAAGTGAAACTGATTTTAGATATAATTTGCTCTCGAGAGTTTTTTCCTAATTACCAAGGGGGTAGGCAGGAAGTCAGTGAATGCAAAGCTAGGTCGCGAATCTGGGCCCCCAACGTTTCACGGAAATACTATAAACAGTGAGTTTTCAGTTTTTTAAACAAAAGCACCTGTTCAGATTGTCTTCCGTTCGAGTCATATTTCATGCAGTCAGCATTGACTGTTCACGCTTTCCCCTCACACATTAGGAAATGGAAGCTTCGTGCATGTAAGAGTGCATTCGACATATCTTTTTTAAAAAAAAATATGCAGTTAGCATTCACACGACATAGGTGTTCGATAACATTGTGTCTTACTATGGATCTCAAACCTTGACTTTGTTAGAAGTAATTAACCTACTGCCTATGGCCGGAGTGGGCAATTGTTTTCGTATCTACACTTCGTATGCCTATTGACGTGGTCGTTCTAATGGAAAATACGAGACGAATCTTCGGTTGCGCACGGGGAAGAAATCTCGTTTCAAGACGGATTTTTCTGTCTTGGCGGGGCCACAAAAAACTCTTAGCGGGGCGAATGCGACCCACGGGTCGCTATTCACCCGTCCCTGGTCTATGGGGCCAGATGCTGACTATCGTAACTTGTGACTGTATCGGCTATGGTAAAGTATTGGATGGACTATTGTGAGATTTTTCAGGGTGAGCAGATATAATCTGATGATAGTTGTGATTCTTTAGCATTAATAAATTACGAATACGGAATCACTTAAAATCGATTTTATTTTCGTAATATAATTATCTTCTTTGGGCGTATGATTTATTAGAAAGGGGAGATGAATCAGTGATGAACTGTTTTGTGAACGGAAATGCATACCTAATGAGTGTTTTACGAATCTGTGGAGTGCATCTGAAAATTAAAGGTATGACACTGAAGCAAACTCAATTTTTCATTCTAAATGCTTACTCAGTCTATGGATAGTTTGTCGGGGTAATGACAAGTCTGATGCGTAGACACTTTGATTAACGAATGTGAGAAAAAGTCCTCGTGATCCGTCCAGAATTAGTTCAGAAGATTGTGTGGCCACAACCCTATTCATCTTTGATAATTTCTCGAGGACTATGATAGTGAGCGATGGGTCCCTGTCTATATTACTGCTGTCAATCTCTGTACATTGCATAAGTCCATTCACTATTTTAATGACTTTTCTAGTTCTTCATTGTCTATGGGATTTGTTTTTTAGTGTGGATCACCCATTGCGTCGAAGTCACCATTGCTCCACAGAAACGGTGTATTATTGCGGCTTGAAAAAAAAAAAGATAGCATTCAACAGGGGGTGACTGGTCAGGCATTCCACCACTCCTCCAGTGGCCTTTGTACATTGTGCAGATCACATAGAGTGGGAGTGTCGAAACGAGGGTTGAAGCAGTAGGGGGGGTAAACATTTCAGGCGCTGGTCAGAGCACATAGGGGATACGAAGAAGTATTTTCGTCTGTCAGTCCCGTTGCAAATAAAATTTCAGCGTAGGCAAGTTGGGAGCGATGCGCTCAAGTGAGACTTATTTTTTTTGTAGACAAGTTGGGAGCGATGCGCTCAAGTGAGACTTATTTTTTTTATAGCTGAAGTATTTGCTAAAACTAATGTCCCCCTACTCCATCAACGTGTATTTGCGATGGAACTAAAGTTTTTTTTTACACAACGTTCTTTTAACATTCTTACTTTCTACCTCGTACAAAAAATATTTTTTCACCCGATTTCATCAGCGTGATGAGACATATGTTCACCGGTAAATGACAGAGGAGACGATTTTTTAAAAACTGATTTTTCTTTGAACCGTGTTACTCCCCCGTACCGAGGATACAATGGCAATAAGTATTTTTTAAAGCATGTCGCTCAACGGATATATAGGAATTAAAACAGTTAGTCATACTTTTGCAATCACAATGTTTTTGAAATAATTTGGAAGTAAATTGGGAATGCTGGGAGCCACCTGTGGACTTTAAAAATTTTCGAGTGCTTAAACACGGATCAAGGGTGTGAGCGGGTTTTCACGATGTAAGGCAGCGCTCCTGAAGCAGTACAGATCAAAGATTCATTCGTCAATAAAAGTCTGTGCTTCCCCATTTGGAATAATTTCGTAGGGCTTAACCATTTGTCAGTGAAAATTTGTCTGGGATGAGGACCCGAACACGGTGTCTATTAGGTCGATCCTATCACTCCTCAATATTTTCCATCATGACGAATAAAATCAGATTTTTTGTTTTCTTTTACCCATCGACATTTTTATTTTCTGCGGAGCTGTTACTGCAGGGTAGGGTTTCTTCTAGTAAAAAATGAAACAACCAGTAATCGCTAGGGCTAAAAGAAATAAGTGTTGGTTATAAAAAATACGTACATGAAAAAACTCTAGGGTTTTGGTGTAAGATCTAAATTTTGAAAGTGGATAGGGAGCCTACTGCCAATAACTATGCTATAAGAGTTGTTAATCCTAACACACTGTGTAAAATTATACTGAAGGTTAAACATTCCTATAAAATTTACTCTGTTAACGGGTGTGATAGAGAAGAAAAATGTATAGATAGAGAAGGGTTGTGAACAGAAATTGTACGATCGATAATCTTTCGACACAAATGAAGTGGTTCTGAAAAGAACCTTTTGTTGTTTTTAGTTATTCCATAGCTTCTGCAGTGGTGACCATCTCTATTGAGGCTATGGCATCCTCAACCACCATTCGGTAATCCATTCTTTTGATGTGGTTTAATGCTGCTACTTCAGCACCGCATACACGACATAGAAACTCCATGGCCACTTCGTACGGCTGTATAACAACATCCTGACCGTCATGTATAACACACAACCCATGCACCATTTTCGCTGTTAAAACATTCAACAGTGTCTCTAGGCATTCCTCATACGTTATATCCTTCTGATGTGAGAGGACAACTGTAGACGAATGTATAAAAAGAACTGTTTCATAAAATGTTTGGTAGGTTACCTCCATAGCGGTCAGAGACTTCAAAACTATGACAGAACACAGGATATCAACTCTTTAACCGTTCCCTGTATATACCCTTCTCCCACTATTTGACATATCTTGTGTACTCGACTTTGATCATGACATGTGCTGAGGCGAGCCATCATACGCTCTAGAGAAAAACAAGAGATGTTGACAACTTGTATTTTGATACCTTATCAGTATTACATGTAAACAAAGTGAGCACTGGACACTGTCCTCTCGACCTCCCGTGCGATTGCAGCAGGTCATGTTATGTTTTGAAAGTACTGTTGCCACCCCCGATAAGGACTTGAAAGGAATCCCGCTTGCGATAAGGAGTTTGAATCTTCTGAGAACAGATCATATCCCTGCGCTACTCTACGCCACAGCTATTACGAATAATTTAAACCATTCGGTCAAGACTGAGTAAAACGTGTTTCGACTGTAGGACGATTTTTAATGAAGGTGTGGGAATTTTAACGAGTGCTTAATTACTAGGGAGTTTAATACCCCGGAATTTTAATTATAAGAAAATCGTTTAACCGTCTTGGTGGAATAAATACAGATTTGTGAGTTTGATTTACAATTTGAGATCCGCATTCAAAAGAGTTCAGTGGTAGTGTTATTTTAAAAAAATACGTACATGAAAAGACTGTCGGGTTTTGATGTAAGAAAAAGCTAGTTATAAAGAATGCTAGGTTAATATCTGAAATGTCTGACCCGTTCGACACGCATCTAAGCCACAGCAAGTACACGACATAGTCCCGTGCGTCCTGGAGCTCGAGATAGTTGATTGGAAACCATACAGCGAGGGACGATTTTTTCCGGTGAAACACATCTACAGAAAACTGATTTTTATTTCGACCGTGCAGTGATTTTAATAAAGGTGAGGAATATTTTGATGAGTGTTTAATTACTAGGGAGTTGATTAACGGAGTTTGAAAATTTTTCCACTGCAGACGTGTGTTCTAAAAGCAGATTTAACCTGTCATCCCTACGAATAATTTAAACCATTATTAATTTCACCCTATGGTATTTTCTCTGGAAACAGTAAGGGTGAAATGAGTTTCAACTGTAGGATGATTTTTAATAGAGGTAAGGGAATTTTGATGAGTGTTTAATTACTAAGGAATTTTGTATCATTCCTTTCTGTACGATTATTCTGAGACCAGTCAATCGTTCCATGCAATTATTCTGAGACTTGCACCAGCCGAGTGAAGGAGAGTGACCTTAAAATATAGGTATGGTGTTTAAAAAGGTCAACCAGGGGGTTTTTCATAAGGGGGGAGGGATTAAAATGTAGGTAGGTCGACCAGAGGGTCCGCGCCAGGAGGGTTTTTAATAAGGGGGAGGGCTTAAAATAATGGTAGGTCGACCGGGGGGGGGGGGGGGTCCGAAAACGAGAAATTAGAGTGAAAAAAAGGATTTTTGGGAAAATAGTACTTCTCACTGTCAACAGATGGCGCCACTGAGGGGGAAAGGGGGGTGGAAAAAAGGTGATTATTAATTATTAATAAGGGGGCGTAGCCTGTTACGTAATGATTACGTCATGTTACGTAATGTTACGTCATAGGGGGAGGGGGGCGGCAGTGGGCATGGCCTGTTACGTCATAGGGGGGAAAGCACTGTGCAAAGGGGATCGGTATAATGTGATGATACTACTGACACATTTAATCTTATGTCCCGCTTTTAATTTTGCCGATCTATGTTTTTTTAACTTTCGTGAGTGTACATCCGAGCACCTTACACTCGGACATCTTTTATCCGATAGCTCTCTTTTAGCCACTTTTTTGCGTTTTACTTGTTATTTTACATGTTTATGATTTCTTACTTTTCCTAAATTATACACTTGTTTGTGATTTTCAATGGGTCCTATATACCCATTTTTATTGTTGAGTTCTACACTTGTTGATTCTTTTTATTCCTCTTTTTTATACTCATCTTTATTGTGTTGTTTTGTTTCTGTGAATTTTAACTTTGGTTGTGGATTACTTGACTTTTATCTTTATCCCCTTCTGTCTTTTTGTTTGGCGCAATATAACCTTTGCTGCTCTTGCACCAAAAAACTCCAAAACCAACCAACAGCCAGCACTCTCCCATGTTTGAATGAGGATTTTATAAGAAATTCGAAACTGAAAACTGGTCACAAATTGCATGATTTGTTCGGAAGACGAAAAACTGGATACCAGAATAAATTCGAAATAACTTGAATTTAAAAAGTAAAAAGCAAAACCAAATTATAGGCAATTCAATACTGTTCAAGACGGCTGTAACGCGCAAAGGTTTGAATTCAGCATTGAAGCATTTATTCGGAATGTATTTATATGGTGTTGTGCACAGGTGGCGTATGGAGGGCGTGATAAAGGTGGCTAAAGCTACACTATGACAAGGCTTATGGGGTGATATATGTTGATGTTAAGATTGGCAAATACGTTACGATCAAGGGCATATCCAGGATTTTTTTTTGGGGGGGACTTCAATTTTTTTAATAGCTTCGCAGAAATCTGACACTCAACTTTACATAAAGAAAAAAATATATATACAAAAACAACACAGAATTTATAAAAACGAATTAATTTTTTTTTACTTTAACACTGAAAACAGGCTGTCTGCATTTGTAATGGTCATTAGATAATTAGCAGTGAGAGATCTGAAATGCATAAAATTAGTTTCATTTCGAATTATAATCAGTAAAGAATTAAAAATTTTAGGGGCCAAATAATCAAAGTGTTTGTGCACAATTTCTTTATTTGCAAGTGGTAACAGAAACCTTTTCCCATTATCTCGCATAGAATAATTTGTATAATGCAGCACCGCATTATTGTTTTTAAAGAAGTAATTTAATGTTCTATAAACAAATAAATGTCTCAGTGGAAATACACCTGAAATGGTATACTTACAAAAGATGGTAACAGTTTTATATTTATTTGGTAAAATTTGAAATATAAATTTATTTTGCATTGAGATTAGACTCCTTAATGATGAAATGTATGTTCTTCCCCAACTTGTAATACCATACTGTATAGCAGACTGGACCCAAGATTTGTATAACGTTATTAACATTTTATTACTGAGGATTTTTTCTAAATAATAAAATTTATATAACATCTGTCTAAGTGTGTTTGTTAGTTTTCCAATATGCATTTTCCAACTTAGGGAGCTATCAATATAAACGCCTAGGTAGAGTAGACTTTGAACCTATTCAATTTCTTCACAGCAACAAGCTGAGTAATTATTGCATGAAAATGTATGCAATTTTAATTTAATGAAATTTGGATTGTATGATTTCTTTTTTAGGTTAAATAGAATATACTTAGTCTTTTTCGTATTTAAATGAAATCCATTTAAATCCAACCATTTCATCACACATTTTAGATCAGTGTTCATGTTATAGGGTTCATGCCTAGGTAGAGTAGACTTTGAACCTATTCAATTTCTTCACAGCAACAAGCTGAGTAATTATTGCATGAAAATGTATGCAATTTTAATTTAATGAAATTTGGATTGTATGATTTCTTTTTTAGGTTAAATAGAATATACTTAGTCTTTTTCGTATTTAAATGAAATCCATTTAAATCCAACCATTTCATCACACATTTTAGATCAGTGTTCATGTTATAAAGGAGATTTTCCAGAGAATCAGCACATAAAGTTAATGATGTGTCATCTGCAAAAGGATTAATATAGCTATTTATTTTTAATTTACATAGATCATTTATGAATATCAGAAACAAGGTTGGTCCCAGGACTGAACCTTGTGGTACGCCACATGAAATATGTTTTGGGTTACTAAGTGTATTAAAAAGACTAACACATTGCGTTCTGCGCTGTAAGTAGTCTTTAAACCATTTTAATACAACACCACGAATGCCAATATTTTCTAGTTTGCTAATTAAAATTTCGTGATCAACGGTGGCAAAAGCTTTCTACAAGTCCATAAATACGGATAGAGTAAATTGATTATTGTCTATGGAATGAAACACCTTTGACGTATAATTCAACAATGCAGTTTCTGTACCTCTACCCTTCCTCAACCCAAATTGGTTTTCAGAGAGAAAATTAAAACTATCTAAAAAATTTATCAGTCTATTATTAACTAGTTTTTCTAATATTTTTGAAAATACTGGGAGAAGAGATATCGGTCGATAATTCTTAAAATCATTTTTATTTCCCATTTTGTAAACTGGAATTACAATAGCTTTCTTCATTAAATCTGGAAAAGTGCCAGTTTCGAAGGATAAATTACAAATGTGAACCAATGGTTGAATCAAGTTAAAAGAACATTTTTTTAACAGCAATAATGGAAATATTGTCATACCCAGCAGATTTTTTATTTTTAAATCCTTTTATAATGTCAGTCAATTCCTTTCTACAAGTTGGAGCTAAAAACATGGATTTGACATTTTTACTCATATGGCTATTTTGATTTCTTACAATCATATTCTTTGACAGATTTACTGCTATATTTACAAAGCATTCATTAAATTGGTTTGCCAATAACTTAGCATTTTCAGTTGAATCAGAACCACTTTCCAATTCTGGATATTTATTTTCTACCTTCTTCTGATTTATTATCTCCCTTATCAATTTCCACTGCTTTGATATATTTCCATCACAATTTTGAAACTGAGTTGCAAGGAAACTGTTTTTTGCATCTCGTATTTTATAATTTATTTGATTTCTAAAGTTTTTAAAGCTACTTTCGTAAGTTTCATTTAAAGTGTATCTTTTGTGTTTTTTATATAGCTTATCTCTTTCTTTTAATAAGTTCAGAATTTCGGAAGTAATTCATGGCTTTGCTGATTGTGATTTATTTTCAATTTTTTTTTCTCTAGTTGAATCTTTAATTATGAGATTAAATGTGGTTAAAAATTTATTATAAGCTTCATTGGCATCATTAAGATTTAATACCTCGCCACAGGAACATTCACTTAAAAGCCTGTTCCATAAAGTATAGTCTAGGTAGTGATAAAGAATAGGGTTTGTATATAGGCTTATATCACACTGAATATTCATATTATTGTTAAAATTAACTGTTAAGGCAATGGGATAATGATCAGTCACTGCTAATGTAACAATACTACTCTTGAATGAGCTTTCGATTTTGCTTTTAACAAAAATGTGATCTAAACAAGTAGAAGATATCATACTTTCTCTGGTCGGTGAATTTATGGAATTTTGAAAGCCATTTGATGACAACAAATTTAGATATTCATTTGTGTAGTGATCATTTCCTAGTATATCTATATTTAAATCACCAATTACAACACCTTCGCTTTTATTATCAAATGATAAGAGTAGTTCCTGAAATTCTGCTAGGAAGGTGGTAAGTGGGATACAAAGAGATCTACAGATACATACGAAATATTGCTGATAATTTTCCAGATAAATAGCAATTTATTCAGCTGAACTTATATCATTAAATGCAATTTACTTGACTATTAAGGAACTTAATAGTCCAGCAAATTCCTGTCAAAGGAACTTAATAGTCAACTATTTAAATATTCCGTCTTACTATTTAAATATTCAAGAATAGCTTCTAGCTGTTCAAATTTATTTCTTAAACTTCGGATGTTAAAATGTAAAATTTTTAAACTTGAAAAATTTCCAGAATTAAAGAAAGACAGTAATTCTTTAATGTCGTTACAGATCACAGAACATGGCATAGGTTCAACAGAACTAAAAGTTGAAATATTTTCAGCAGCCATCTTGTTCATTTAACATATTTAGGTTATTGTTATCTCTGATCCGCCAAATTTTGGATCTTTCACTTTTACGGATGAAAATTTTTCCATTTTTCACCCAAGCGAATTTATATCTATATTTTAATTTAAATTGCTTAGCATTATACAATAAATTTTTAGTACTAGGAATTAGATGTTCATTTAAAAATGATTTTAACTCCTCCTTAACCTGGCCATTTAGACCATGGTGTACAAAAAAGTTCCGCTCAGAGGTAAAACAACACAACCTATTTGGGAACAATGCAATCTTTGCTGATGGTTCAAAAAAAAACTTTAACTATTTGGCCGATAATTTCATCGCTTGATCATTAGTCTTATTTCATGTTTATTTATTTGTGTTTGCAGATTAAAATTAAGCAATAGGACATGGCCATTTCTTATATCCTGGACAGCTAAACTTTCTTTAGTATCTTTTTCACTCGCTTTAAGTTAACATAGAGTTTTCCCGAAATCAATAAATTGTACCTGTAAATAGTTTTATTATATTTCGATTTCGAGCTTTCCAAGATTTAAGTGGGATGCTTTAGCACCCCAAGCCCCCCCCCCCCCCCCCCCGAATATTGGTCTGATGTCAACAATTTATGACAAGCAGCAGAGTCAAAAGTAGTTTTAAAATATAAAAATCTATAGGTTTGCGAAACACGAAGCATTTCTCAATACCTTTTCTAATTTAAAAGAGAATTCTGATCACATACTATTTCTAAGTCCACACTGTTCATTTCGAAGTTATCCATCTATCAAATGCTTAATTTTATTAAATACAATAATGCCACTAACTATACCTTGAAGAGAAAGTAGATTGATGTTCCTGTAATTTTCTCAAGAACTGTGATCACCTTTTCTGTTTTTAAAAAAATAACTCCCCTTTAGAAAGGACGGAGATAATATAAAAGCTCTATTTCACCTCATACTGATTTCTCATACAATATACCAACACATACAGAAGTATATGTCCGCTGCCTTAATAATCAAGTAGGCTAACTATTAAACCAGATAAGTATTTTTTGGAAATCAAAATGATGAAATTTGTAATATAATCTTGGGAAATACCTTATCATAAAAGAAATTCAAAATTTCAGTCAGCCATGTGACAACAGAAATTTTTCCAGCTCTAACCATTTCAGTACTAATATCATCTGCCATTGGGGATTTATGCTGTTTTAGAGATAGCAAAAGTAACTTCAGAATTGTGATATAGTGCCAGCAAACTAACCATATTTATTGCTCAGAACATCTCCGAAATCTTCAGCCTACTTTGCCATGACACAATCCTCACCTTCAATAGCCTTGCCAAGATACAATCCTCACCTTCAATAGCCTTGCCAAGATACAATCCTCACCTTCAATAGCCTTGCCAAGACACAATCGTCACCTTCAATAGCCTTGCCATCTGTACCTTTCGACAACAGCAATAGTGAATTTCTTCCTCCCTCCTCCTCCCCCCACTGCAAATATTTCCTGTCTGGTAGAACTCTCTATTTTTGGGCTTTTCTTTAAGTAGTTTTGGGTTGTGGGTTGTTTTTTCCCTCTGAGTCACAGATATTTTGGCCCACAAAAGTCCAAATCACAGGATTGCAACGGTTCAGAGGGTATGAAAAGACGACCCACTGGAAATTGTTAAGAAACAATTGGAAGCTTCCTGTCAAAGTTATTAGGGTGTGCTTTAACGTGAGCAAGCGCTCCTGAACACGGAACCACGGCTGAACGTTTTATCCAAAGGACGGTGGCGCTTCCAAGCCCATAGGCGTTCCCTTTCTCGTCGAGGGCAAGTTACGGACTATCGGAAATAAGAAACAGTTGGGAGACGAACCTAGGGACATTAGATTATGATCCCCGCCTGCCGCCCGCATTAGATTATGATCCCGCCGCCTGCCTGAAAGCAGTAGTTTGCACTTTTTCAACCAGGCTTTGAAGCAATTTTTTTTAGCTTTCAACTGATTCCAATCTTCTCGTTCTCATCGGAGTTCTCGGTGGGGGTATTTATTATTTTTTATTATTCTTATCATATCAACAGATAATCAGGAATTAAATTTAATGTTTAAATTTAGCTGTAAGAAATCTCTCATTAATTCAGCAGTAGTATAGGTAAACAGCATTGCTTGTTTCGCTACTAGGCAACTAACATCTCCTCTCTTTTCCCCCTTCTCCCCCCAACAGTCCCCTCCTTTTCCCCTCATCACCCCAACCTCAAAAACAGAATCAAATATTATTTTTGATTAACTTACTAACATCTACCCGGTGGTTTCTTGCAAGGTCAAAAGTTATACATCTGAAATTTCTATGTGAGGAAATCAAGATAATAATATTTACATAGAATTCTCACAATCCAGGTAGCAGCGTAAAGCAAATGATTAATAGGTTTTTTAAATAAATTAAATTTATTGAGAACAATACGGCCAAAAATATCAAACATTCCTTAATTATGGGCTTGGTTCCGCTCCCACTGTAGATCTTTACGGGAATCGGATTCAGAAGAGCAAAAGATATTTTTTGAGACACATTACTCCAGTTTAGGGTCGGTGATGACCGTGGAAGTGAAGGTTCGGGACTAGAATGGGGATTTATTTACCAGCTGATATAGGGTGACCTATGCATCCGTTCACTTGGGGAATTACACAAACCAAAAATAAATAGGAAGCAAAGGAATAAACGTTTCCTAAAAATAAAGTAAATAAATAAATAAAACAGTATGGCACATAGGGTAACAAGTGCAAAATCCATAGTCATAATCGAAGCTATTAAATAATCGGATGGTTTAAATGGCTATTATGAAGGTTTTATGAAGACGAGCACTTCCCACGCGGTGTGGGCGGGGGTGGCTCAGTTGGTAGCGCACCAGGCTCGTAATATGTAGTTCCCAGGTTCGAGTCCCAGCTGGGTCAGCGTTGAGATTTATCTCCGCAAAATTCCCCGCCCTGCCCACGGTCAGTAGGGGACACCGATGGGCTTGGAAACAACCCATCCTACGGGGTGGGAAATAATGAAAAGTCTCCATAGCTTAAAGTTGATCAGATCCAAATACCAAACTGATCTTGCTGGCATACGTGTTCCCCCGTTCCTTTTCTGAAGAGAAACCATCTCCTTCGAAAGGCAGCTAATCGCCTGCACCATGAAATGGTCGTTTTGGAGTTATCTGTTCCGTCTGATATTTTCTGTCATATAGTTTCGTCCTTTCTTTGGAAAGTTTTTGTTTCAAATGGACTCGCGGCTTCTCCTGTGAGACAGGATGGACAAAATACCGGCTCTCGTTGGCTCTGATGCAAAAATACTTGTTAAGTGTTGGCAATTGTGGTATGAGGACCACAATCAGAAGTTCTGTTGAGGATCTGACGCGAACAGACAGGCCACAACCGCACAAATAAGTCGATACTGAACGTTCCAATGAAACGTAAACATAATTTATCAGTGTATTTTAACAAATGGAGTGTATAGACGTACTTTAAAGTCACAAAGTTTAAAACTGCCCACCACTAGCACCAATGTATTGCTGACAACGATGTATAACAGAATAGCAAAAATAGCCCTATAATTCCTCTAGAAATGCACCACACTGATATATCTGGTAGATTAACAGCTTGCTCTACCGTTATGTGTGAATTTTTGCTGGCCCAGTACACACAGTGTAGATTAACAGTACCATTAAATTTGAACGGGGTTTCATCAGACCAAAGAATTAAATCTGGTAAGGTTTCTCTTTCCCCCCACACATGTGCAAACCTAGTTTACGATCTGCATTGTCCTCTTTCATTCCAAGAATCAGTCTGAGTTTGTATGGTTTCCACTTCAAACGCAGCAATATGCGATGAACACTGGTTTCGCAGATACCATTCTTATGTGAACATTGCGTTAAAGACTTTTTCGGAGATCGCATGAAGGTCTATCACTTTCGCAACAGTTCCATCGCCAGTTGAACATCTCGCCCTTCCAGACCGTTCCTTGTTTACGTTTTGCACTGTTCCGTCAGCCTCAAATTTATCAGGTATACTTGCAATTGTTAGCCCTATGGATGGTGGTGCTCCAAATTCCTTTCGCCAACGTCTTTGCACCTAAATCACATTCTTTGTTTTCCAGTTGCGCTTCAGAATTCACTGTTCAAACGTCAGTTGCTCGTCAATTTGCTTTGCAGTTAGTTGTGCCCTCTAGCTGTGTGTGCAAACATCCTTATAATACATTACTTCAAAATGCATTCTGTCTCTATTAATATATATATTATTAACATCTGAAAAGTGTGTTCATTTTATTGGACACCCTGTATATCGGCAACTAAGTCTAAGGACCGGTCGGTCGGTCAATACAAGCAAGAGTGGATGCTTGTTAGCTGTTTGATCGAGTTTTATTAGCAACTAAGATTAGAGTGCATCAGAGAAGATCAAGATTATAGGCACGTTCATTTAAGATTTACGATGAGCAATAAAGAATGGAGTCATTAATCGGAGATTGAGGAAAACTGAGTTGCGTGCTGTTTATTCATTTCATTGCCTTCCACTCAGGTCATCTGCTAACTGGATGACAAGAGAGTTGGTTGGCGTGGATATGCATGTCATATACGCATGTCAGTGTGTTGAAGGAAGAGCTCACCCCTGTTCCATAAGAGATATTTAAGTTCATGTCTGCTACAGCCGTACACCTCTGGCTTTTATTTGTGGATCTCTGATGACTGACCGAACATCCTTCTGCATGCATTTCAGCTATTCGAGGGATAGGCGCCTTTCACCTATCACTCGAAGAGTTGAAAAATGACGTCTAGCACTCTACGAAGTAAACATCTATCAGAAAAAAAGCTGCTTTATGACCTGAATGACTTCGTTTCTTTTCCTACAGTTATCGAGCTTTCTGTTAGAGGAAATTCCTAAACAGTTTCTTACTAAAGAAGTGACGGCGTTAACACGAATTTCATTTCACATGTTAAGAACAATTAAAAAATGTTTTGCAAGGAAAATGTACTTCTCCAGGATGTTTCTAAACACATATACTTCAGAGCACGATGTCAACAAATCACGATCCCAGTTTTTTACTTCCCTGTTTCCCTCTTCGATCTTTTCGTTCATGAATTTTTGAGAGGCTCACGAGGAAAGAGAAGAAGAAGATGGGGGCTTAGCGTCGTAATCCTTAATCATAGGAGTCTTGTCAGATGACGAAGGAACTTCTAATATACGTCAGCCGACATCGCTCACTCATGGGAAATATTTTCTTTCTCTTCTGTGTTTCCTAAATTTAAATTCTACGTGATGCATCTGCAAAGAAGGATTTGAGAAGAAATATTTGTGTTGCGAACATCGCATTGAAAGAAGTCATATTTTAAACTCTTTTCTATGCTTACGGAATCGAAAGATAGGAATCCCCAGTAGTCTGCATTTCATCAATAAAGTTCATAATACTCTAAATTAGCGGTTCTCAACGTGGGCTACGCTGTAAAATAATTTGGGGTACGCCGTGAGAGCTCAGAAGTCGCTAGATCTAGTAACAAAGTCGCTAAGTTGTCAACACTGCTACTGATTAATTTCTGAGAACTGAGTGACGAAGCGCGATGTTGTAGTTCATGTCTGTACACGTTTCTCAATCCTCCCTTCCCTACCTGAGAGCCGAACCTACCCGAACAGCTGATCGCCCAGTCAAGACATCCATTCTAAGTGAGTGAATGTGCCTTCTTACTGCTCTATGTATTTGTTGTGATTTATTTCACTTGCTGTGCTTAAAGTTATTTTTAGTCTTCAGTTTATTATGAAGTTAAATGAACGTGTTTCTAAAGTGCCTTGAAACATGGTTAAATGGATAATTAAGAAGAAAAGTAACATGGAGTCGGAGCCAATTGCTTCTACATCTAGGACTACGTCATCATCCCACGTGAGTAAAGAGGTGGATTCAGCAGTTAACTAAAAGAACGCTAAATGTTAAACAATCAAGTGATAAAAAAATAAAAAACGTAAATATCATGAATCATATTTATAATTTGGCTTTACTTGGAGAGGAAATTTAGTAGAACCAAATCCATAGTGCGTTGTTTGCTCTGAAGTCCCGTCACAAAATTCTATGAAACCGTCTCTTTTACGGCGACACTTTGAAACAATACATGAGCATTTAAAAAAAATAAGCCCTTAAGCTAATTTGAACGTCTTTTGGAAGACTTGAGTAGTAGAAAAACCGTAATTAAGCATTTTTCAGTTGTAGAAGAAAATGAATGTGCACTTAAAGGGTCTTACAAAGTAAGTCTTCAAATTGCCAAAGCCGAAAAGGCTCACACAATAGGCGAGTCACTCATTCTTCCAGCAGCGGAAGAAATAGCTTCTTGTATGTTCGGTCAAAAAGAGACAAACCTTGTCAGAACCATTCCTTTGTCGAACGACACAGTTTCCAGGAGAATTAAAGATATGGCCTGTAATATTAAGGACCAACTCATTCAAGCTATTCAATGTAGCCCGTGGTTTGCCATACAAGTGGATGAGTCGACAGACGTAGCTGGGCTAGCTCAATTACTTGTTTTTGTGCGTGGAAAATTCCAGGATGCAATATTTGAAGATATTTTATTTTGTAAGCCTCTCAAAACTTCTACTACCCTTGAGGATATTTTTAATATGATTGATTCATTTTTTGCCGAAAACAACCTTGAATGGAAAAATTAAATTTCTCTATGTACTGACGGAGCAAAAGCAATGAGTGGTTATATCACAGGACTAGTAGGTCGTATAAGAAAGAAGTTGCGCCAGAATGTAAGTTTACTCATTGTTGTCTTCACCGCGAAGCGCTGATAGTTAAATTTCTCCCTGATGATTTGAAAAGAGTTCTGGATGAAAGTGTACAAATGGTTAATTTCATCAAAACCCGACCATTGAATCTCTACTTTTTTCAATTATGTGGGAAGGAATGGGTAGCCTGCATAAGAGATTGCTGCTTCACACAAAATTACGTTGGTTGTCACGAGGAAAAGTTTTTTGCCGTTTATTTGAACTCCACAAAGATCTCATGCCGCACATCACCATTATCTGTTACATAGCTCCCAAGATAATTAAACTGTGACACCTGCTCAAGACTGCAACCATTCAGATTAACTGAATCACAGCCTGCCTGACCAATTTTCATCACTTTAGTTTTCTCTCTGTTTATAACCAAACCTACTCTATTACCAGTCTCATCAATAGCTCGAATGAAAGAGTTCATCTCATCAACATCATTTGCCAAAAGGGCTAAATCATCAGCATAATCTAAATCAGAAATTTTCGTATCTCCAGCCCATTTAAGGCCAAAATCTTTCCCTTGAAATGAATTTCGCATAACATAATCAATAACCAAGCTAAAGAGAAAAGGAGACAAAATGCACCCTTGTCGAACACCAGAAGTAATGCTAAACCAATTGCTACAAGCCTTACCAACTCTCACACATGACTCGGTGTTATTACAGAGAGCTTTCATAATGTTAACTAACTTGTCTGGTATACCATATGATCCCACAATCAACCACAAATTATGACGATCAACAGAGTCGAAAGCCTTTTTGAAATCAACAAAGCTAGCAACCAAAGGTTTCTGAAACTCTAAACATTTCTCAAGAATCTGCCTGAGTGAAAATATCTGATCCACACATCCCCTACCACTTCTGAATCCACATTGATCATCACGCAATTGACTGTCAACCAGATTCTTAATTCTATTAAGCACAATCATGGAAAGAACTTTACCTGGAACAGAGAGTAGGCTGATACCCCTATAGTTATCACAAGAACTGCGATCACCTTTTTTGAAAATAGGGATAACAATAGCTCTGGTAAAACCCTTAGGAACCATGCCTTTATCATAAAAGATATTCAGAATTTCAGTCATCCAAGTGGTAACCGAAACATTCCCAGCTCTAAGCATTTCCGTAGTAATTTCATCTACCCCTGGGGATTTATGAAGTTTTAGTTTAGAAACAGCCAAAATAACTTCAGATTGTGTTATAGGGCCAACATTAAAGCCACCAATGCATCTATCATCATTGCAAACAATGGGAGTAGAACTAACTACATTGTTTAGAACATCACTGAAATGCTCAGCCCATCTAGCCATGACAGAATCCTCCCCTTCTATAACCTTACCATGTTTATCCTTCAATCCTTGTATGCCTGTCCGTTTTCTACCACACAAGACATTAACTATCTGGTACAGCTCTCTGCTGTCGTGCTGTCTAACTGCTTCCTCTGCTTTGTCAGCCAAACCATCAAGCCAAAGATTCTTATCAGCAGCTAACTGATCCTTTACAAGTTTATTAAGGTCTCTGTAATGCTTTCTATTAGTACTAGTAGGGTATTGAATAAGGGCATTCCTGCAGTTCTTTCTTTGCGAAATAAGCTCAAGTGCCTTATCACTCAGATAATTTTGCCTCTTCTGCTCCTTTTTTCCTAAAAGAGTACTGTTAGTGTCCAAAAAAGCCTGTTTAAAATGATCCCATTCTTCCTCAACTTCAGTAGTAAGCAAACCATTCACCGCGAAGCGCTGATAGTTAAATTTCTCCCTGATGATTTGAAAAGAGTTCTGGATGAAAGTGTACAAATGGTTAATTTCATCAAAACCCGACCATTGAATCTCTACTTTTTTCAATTATGTGGGAAGGAATGGGTAGCCTGCATAAGAGATTGCTGCTTCACACAAAATTACGTTGGTTGTCACGAGGAAAAGTTTTTTGCCGTTTATTTGAACTCCACAAAGAAGTACACCTTTTTTTCATGCACCACGAGTTTCGACTTTCTTTGAGACTACAAGATTTAGAATGGATTCTACGGTTAGTATATATAGCTGATAGATATTTTTGAAAAAGGAATATTTTGAACTTGTCATTCAGAGTGACAAAGTTGATGTGTTCTATGTTGAGAAGAAAACAGAGGCCATGATAAAAAAAATTCTCTCTGGGAAAACGGAATTAAAATGAATAGCTGTGACCAATTTCAGCGACTAAATTCATTTCATAAAGAAAATGAGCAAACGATTGAAGACATCAGATAACAAATTTCACTTAAAGACTCAAAACTCTTATAAAATAGTATTTTCCAGCTCCTGATGAAACGCAAAAATTGGTTTGAGACTCCTTCACATTTGATTTGGAAAAATGTAAGCTTTCATTGTCCAATAAAGAAGAGTTGATTAAGATATCTTGTGACAATAGTTTAAAAAACATTCATTCCAAAAAGCCGTTGATTAGTTGTTGGATTGGAGTGGAGAAGGCATATCTGACTTTGTCAAGAATTGCAGTCAGATATTTGTTACCTTTCACAACAACTTGTGCGAAACTGGTTTTTCATCTTGAACTGCTTTATAAAATAAATGTAGGAACAAGCTGGATGTTGAAGATGACTTGCGACTCTACCTTAGCAAGATAACCCCATCATCATCATCATCATCCTCAAGCAGCCATGGTCTATGGAGGTCCAACCAGACCGTGCAATTTAGACCAAGCAAGTCTGTCCTGAGCTACATCTGATGCATCTGGCCACTGCACACCAATTCTAACAAGGTCCTGTTTGACATTGTCTGCCCACCGCATCCTAGGTCTCCCCCTATTTCTGAGACCTTTAGGCACACTGTTCATAACCCTATTCGCCAATCTATAATTATCCATACGGGGAACATGGCTAAACCAACGGAGTCTCTCTCTGCACAATATGCTGTTTAAAGGAGGGTGCCGACTCCTTTGCCTAACCTCATCATTAGTTACAAAGTTGAACCACCTAATGCCCAAGATACTGCGTAAGCATCTAGAATCAAAAGCATCTAGTTCCCTGTTATCTTGTTTATAAAGAGCCCAAATTTGACTACCGTAACTAACCGTAGAAAGAACCAAACTATTATACAGTCTAATTTTAGTCTTTAGGTGTATACTCCTATTTCCCCGCACTCTCCATGGATTCTTAAAAGCAGCAATCCCTATTCGTCTGTTAATTTCATGCCGCACATCACCACTATCTATTACATAGCTCCCAAGATAATTAAACTGCGACACCTGCTCAAGACTGCAACCATTCAGATTAACTGAATCACAGCCTGCCTGACCAATTTTCATCACTTTAGTTTTCTCTCTGTTTATAACCAAACCTACTCTACTACCAGTTTCATCAATAGCTCGAATGAAAGAGTTCATCTCATTAACATCATTTTCCAAAAGGGCTAAATCATCAGCATAATCTAAGTCAGAAATTTTCGTATTTCCAGCCCATTTAAGGCCAATAATAACCCCAACCATTGATGAACTATGTAAGCGTAAACAAGCGCAACCATTTCACTGATTACCCAGTAAAATGTTTATAATTTTATAAAATTTGTTAAATTGTTTATGTAATTTTTTGTGTTCATCGATATATGTAATATATGAATGCAAAATTTAATGTATATATATATGTGTTTTACTTTATTCTCATTGTTATACTATAACTATAGTTTTATCTATCTATACAAGGGGTACGCCAGTTACATACACATTTCCAGAGGGTAAGTGAAGCATAAAAGCTCGAGAACCATTGCTCTAAATAACAATAAGAGTGCAAGGTGCATTAGGGGTGGGACAAGCGACTGGATCGAACCATAAAAGAATAAAAGGGAGAGGCAGGAGACTGAATTGCCATTAATGTATAAAAGGTTTTCCTCCATTTTAGTGCTCTTCAAAATGTTTATTGAAAAATGCTTGAAATATAAAATGTTTGAACTAAATACATTTATATTCTTAATAATTTTTCGCCTATATTCAGGTCAGTAGCATTATTAAAGGTGGGAGGGGCATAACGCACTTGCTCCCCCCTGGATCGGACGACCTGTTAAAGAGTTTTCGACATAGGTTTGAACGTAGAAAGGTATTCTGTTTGACTGATCACGAAATTTTGTTAAAATATTTAAATAACTGGGATATTGGAGGTTTCTGCGTTTTGTGAAAGAGAATTCCATATTCGCCAGAAATAATTGAATTTTTGTAGTTAAATAACTTGGAATGAATTACTTAATAAATTTCTTGACGTTTCTTCAGTTGAAAAGTATACAGTCATTCTTAACAATGATCAAATTTAGACGAAAAATTGGTGGGATACGAACCCAAGACCTCATGAAAACAGTTGGTGGGTCTCTATCCCACTTGACTCAATACAAAATTTCCTTTAACTTCGATAACGATGTTAAAAGTGACTTAATATTTCAAATTTAGAATGAATTCTTTTCCTTCAAGTTGAAACGACGGTAAAAAGTGACATTAGTTGAACTACAAAAAACTACTTCAGATGTCACTAGGCCAGGATATAGAAGTAAATTTAAAGGAAGTAGGGGGAAAGTAAGTGACTGGAAAGAGCCAAAGCGAATTGGAAATGACGTTGTGGTATATGATATTTCCCCCAGGGTGAATGAAGGAAGCGTTTCTTGACGGTCATTGGCTAGGCATTTTGTCATCACGGCGGTGAGACGACGGTAAACAAAGATTATAAGAAGCTCATGGTAATATTGATTTCTGTTGGCAGAAAAAGTGTAAAATTACCATTTCAGTATTTTTTTTAACTGTCTGAGATCAATCTAACTGTAACGGAAATATTTATTGTTATAGATATACACTCAGCAGCCATTTTATTTGGTACAGTTCCGTAGTAACTCAAAAACAAATCTGGAACATCTTAAATAATCATTTTTTGAAAAGTGTGACTGAAGGCAATTTAAAGATCTGAAATCTATTTCAACCTAGATTTTTAACAACATTCTTTCTTTATTTTAGTGTTAAGGAAATTGGAATACTTAGCAGCAATGATTCCAATTTAAGTAATTACTCTCAAAAGTTAATAAAAACAAGTTAAAACTAAAGCAATAGCTACTATGCTAAACTTTACTAATCACGTCTAAGCGTGTTTTCAGCAATTCATTTGAAAATTAGGTTAATTTTCGCAAATTTTGAATATTTTGCAAAAAGAGCTAACTTGCTAAGCGTTTCAACTTACATAACTCACATTTCAATAACTCTTGAAATACTGAACACATATTGTTGGAAACCGAAATTTAAATAGATTTGATTGTGTTCTTATAATTATTGTCAATTATATAATTTCATAAAAATATTATATAAGGAATTAATAAGCTCTAAATCTCCGTTGTTGTTAAAACATAATGTAGAAGTGTACCTAATAAAATCGCCCTTTGAATTTACGGTTTGTTGATATTACGAATATCATAATTACACCATTTGTAATTTATATCGAAAATAGGGATAACAATAGCTCTGGTAAAATCCTCAGGAACCGTCTTTATCATAAAAGATATTCAGAATTTCAGTCATCCAATTGGTAACCGAAGCATTCCCAGCTCTAAGCATTTCCGTAGTAATTTCATATATCTCTGGGAATTCAAGCAGTATTAATTTATCATCATCATCATCATCATCATCATCATCCTCAAGCAGCCATGGGCTACGGAGGTCAAACCAGACCGTGCAATTTAGTTCTCCAAGCAAGTCTATCCTGAGCTACATCTACTGCATCTGGCCACTGCACACCAATTCTAACAAGGTCCTGTTTGACATTGTCTGCCCACCGCATCCTAGGTCTCCCCTTCTTTCTGAGGCCTTTAGGCACACTGTTCATAACCCTATTCGCCAATCTATAATTATTCATACGGGCAACATGGCCAAACCAACGGAGTCTCTCTCTGCACAATATGCTGCTTAAAGGAGGTTGCAAACTCCTTTGCCTAATCTCATCATTACTTACAAAGTTGAACCACCTAATGCCCAAGATACTGCGTAAGCATCTGGAATCAAAAGCATCTAGTTTCCTGTTATCTTGTTTACAAAGTGTCCAAGTTTCACTACCATAACTAACCCTAGAAAGAACCAAACTATTATACAGTCTAATTTTAGTCTTTAGGTGTATACGCCTATTTCTCCACACTCTCCATAGGTTCTTAAAAGTCCCGGCAGCAATCCCTATTCGTCTGTTAATCTCATGCCGCACATCACCATTATCTGTTACATAGCTCCCAAGATAATTAAACTGTGACACCTGCTCAAGACTGCAACCATTCAGATTAACTGAATCACAGCCTGCCTGACCAATTTTCATCACTTTAGTTTTCTCTCTGTTTATAACCAAACCTACTCTATTACCAGTCTCATCAATAGCTCGAATGAAAGAGTTCATCTCATCAACATCATTTGCCAAAAGGGCTAAATCATCAGCATAATCTAAATCAGAAATTTTCGTATCTCCAGCCCATTTAAGGCCAAAATCTTTCCCTTGAAATGAATTTCGCATAACATAATCAATAACCAAGCTAAAGAGAAAAGGAGACAAAATGCACCCTTGTCGAACACCAGAAGTAATGCTAAACCAATTGCTACAAGCCTTACCAACTCTCACACATGACTCGGTGTTATTATAGAGAGCTTTCATAATGTTAACTAACTTGTCTGGTATACCATATGATCCCACAATCAACCACAAATTATGACGATCAACAGAGTCGAAAGCCTTTTTGAAATCAACAAAGCTAGCAACCAAAGGTTTCTGAAACTCTAAACATTTCTCAAGAATCTGCCTGAGTGAAAATATCTGATCCACACATCCCCTACCACTTCTGAATCCACATTGATCATCACGCAATTGACTGTCAACCAGATTCTTAATTCTATTAAGCACAATCATGGAAAGAACTTTACCTGGAACAGAGAGTAGGCTGATACCCCTATAGTTATCACAAGAACTGCGATCACCCTTTTTGAAAATAGGGATAACAATAGCTCTGGTAAAACCCTTAGGAACCATGCCTTTATCATAAAAGATATTCAGAATTTCAGTCATCCAAGTGGTAACCGAAACATTCCCAGCTCTAAGCATTTCCGTAGTAATTTCATCTACCCCTGGGGATTTATGAAGTTTAAGTTTAGAAACAGCCAAAATAACTTCAGATTGTGTTATAGGGCCAACATTAAAGCCACCAATGCATCTATCATCATTGCAAACAATGGGAGTAGAACTAACTACATTGTTTAGAACATCACTGAAATGCTCAGCCCATCTAGCCATGACAGAATCCTCCCCTTCTATAACCTTACCATGTTTATCCTTCAATCCTTGTATGCCTGTCCGTTTTCTACCACACAAGACATTAACTATCTGGTACAGCTCTCTGCTGTCGTGCTGTCTAACTGCTTCCTCTGCTTTGTCAGCCAAACCATCAAGCCAAAGATTCTTATCAGCAGCTAACTGATCCTTTACAAGTTTATTAAGGTCTCTGTAATGCTTTCTATTAGTACTAGTAGGGTATTGAATAAGGGCATTCCTGCAGTTCTTTCTTTGCGAAATAAGCTCAAGTGCCTTATCACTCAGATAATTTTGCCTCTTCTGCTCCTTTTTTCCTAAAAGAATACTGTTAGTGTCCAAAAAAGCCTGTTTAAAATGATCCCATTCTTCCTCAACTTCAGTAGTAAGCAAACCATGACTGTCATAATGACTAAGTAACCTATCATGGTAAGCTTTGGCTATAACTGGATCTTTCAGAGCTTCAGTATTAAAAGTAAATTTTTTAACCCTAGAACAACACTTTTTAAGTTTAAGTTGCAACACACTTTTAACAAGGTAATGGTCAGATCCAATTTCAGCTCCCCTATATGCCCTGGTATTCCTAACAGAACTAGCCCATTTGCTGTTAATTAATATGTAAACAATCATATTCTTATGCAGCCCATCAGGTGAAACCCATGTGTACTTATGTATGTCGCGATGTTTGTAATAAGTGTTAGTTATTCTGAATCCATTGAGTTTACTTACCTGTAGGAGACGTTGCCCATTGCCATTGCAGCTACCAATACCAAAAGGGCCTATTACTCCTCCCCAAAGGTCAGAGTCAGTACCAACTTTGGCATTGAAGTCACCAAGAACAAGGGTAATATCTCCTTTCTTGACAGAATTCAAAATATCCTGAAGTTGTTCATAAAACCTATCCTTCTCATCCTCATCGGCATCCTCAGTGGGGGCATAACAGCAGATAACATTCAAGTCTTTAACGCTTGTCTGAAATTTTGCTGTAAGAAACCTTTCATTAATGCACTCATATCCTAGAAGAGCATCACTAGCGTGTCTGCTGAGAAGCAGACCCACGCCTTGGTGATGCTTATTGTCGTCCCTCCCTGAAAAGAGAAATTTAAGATTATTTTTAAGAATCTGACCTTTATCTGTCCATCTGGTCTCTTGCAAGCCGAGAATATCTAAATTATAACGGTGGAATTCTTGTGTGAGGACATCAAGAGAAAAAGCTCTGTGCAGAGTCCTCACATTCCAACTACCTATGGAGAGAAAATGGTTAGTGGGATGTTTAAAGAAACTATGTTTATTGAGAGAGGGAATGCCGACAATATCAAACAGCCCCCTAATCGCAGACATGGGGCAAAGACCCGTTCCCCCACTACTAAAGGCTGAAGCCATCTACACTGGAAGACTTCCTCCAATGTAGAATTTGACGATGCCAATAGAAGCAAAGAGTTCAGGTGCCTGCGATGACTTCTGCTCAGGATTATCCACCAGCTGATAAACATATCCTGTGAATCTATTCACTTGGGGCTGTCAACCCACAAACAAACAGAAAACACAGCGGAAGATTTTCCCTCCACAGAAGCCCACCAGTGCAGCAAAATCAGGATCCGTAATCAAGCTCAGAGCCATATATCTGTCCAGTCCAGTAGGTTTATATGGTCAGCACCAGGACCCTGTGTGGTTGACCACTCCTCAGCAGGGTAGAAAAAAAAGAAAAGTAGCCATAGTTGTCCAGATCAGTAGGCCACACTAATCTGGCAGCCCTCCCCTTCCGTTCACTTCCACAAGAGAGTATCTCTTTTGAAAGTTACTAACGGTCCGCACCACGAGAAGGCGAGGTCGGACATTAGGTGCTAGGCCTGGCCGGTTCTATGCATCATCACAGGGGATTGGTGCATAGCTCTCCTTCCAGTGACTACCTAGCTACCATTTACAGACCATTTATATATAGCCAAAATAACTTCAGATTGTGTTATAGGGCCAACATTAAAGCCAGTAATGCATGTATCCTCATTACACACAATCGGAGTAGAACTAACCACATTGTTTAGAACATCTCTTAAACGCTCAGTCCACCTAGCCATGACAGAAACGTCACCTTAAACAGCCTTATCATGTTTATCCCTTAATCCCTGTAATCCATTTTGTTTCTTCCCACACAGAAGGATATCTGATACAACTCCCTTCCTTTGTGTTGTTGAACTGCTTCTGCTTTATCAGCCGAGTTATCAAGTAAAAGTTTCTTCTGAGCTGTTAACTGATTCTTTTCACGTTTATTAAGCTCATTGTAATGTCATCTGTTAGGACTAGTAGGGTGTAGATTCATATTATTCCTGCACTTCCTTCTTTTAGAAATACGTTTCATAGCCTTATCACTCAAAAACCTTTGTCTCCTCTGTACCTTTTTACCCAAAAGAGTATTGTTAATTTCAAGAAAGACAGTTTAAACCATCCCAATCTTTCTCAATTTGAGAAATAAGCAAACCAAGATTGTTCTATTGACTATGTAACCTATCATTGTATGCTTTGGTTATATCTGGAGCTTTCAAAGCTTCAGTGTTGAAGGTAGTTTTTCTTAACCTTTGCAAAATAATTTTTAAGCTTCAGTTGTAAGACACTTTTGACCAGGCAATGATTAAACCCAATTTCAGCTCCCCTATATGATCGTTATTCGTAACTCAATTAGCCCATATGCTGTTAATAATATATAATAGATGATATTCGTATATAACCCATCAGGTAAAACCCATTTGTGTTTATAAGTGTTTCGGTGTTTGTATTGTGTTTCAGCTAATTTGAAAACCATGAAGTTTGCAGATCTGTGAGAGACTTTGCCTTTGCCATTGGAACTACTTATGCCAAATGGACCTAATACACCTCCCCAAAGGTCAGAGTCAGTACCAACCTCAGAACTGAAGTCATCTAGCACAAGAGAAATTCTCCTTTGTTGACAGAATTCAAAATATCCTGAAATTTTCTGCAAAACCTATCTTTCTCATCCTCTATAGAGCGAATATATAGAGCTATAGTACGAATTGGATTATAATTCCAATTATAATTCCTCCAGAGGAGACAATGAGATCTATTATATATTATATAATATTTAAGTCTTTAATCTTAGATTTAAATTTAGCTGTAAGACATCTCTGATTAATGTAGTTATATCCTAGAAGAGCACCACTACCCTGTCTGTTGAGAAACAAACCTAAAACTTAGAAATTGCTCTCCATCTTCAATTTTGAGATTATTTTTAGGTATCTGACCTTTGTCTATGTGGTGTCTTGCAAGTTCAGAATATCTAGGTTTCAATGATTAAATTCTAGTGTGTGGACATCAAGAGAATAATATCTAAGCAAGGACCTCATATTCCACGTACCTGTGGAAAGAAAATGATATGGATTTTTTTTAAAGAAACTAGGTTTATTATTTCAATATCAAACAGCGCTCTAATCACAGGCAGGAGCAAATACCTCTTCCCCCTAATCGCCAGTATGTGGCAAAGATCCTCCTTAATCGAGGCATGTATCAAAGACAACTTCAAATTTCAAACATAAGACAAAGTTCATTAGGTCTGGGTAACGCTTAAGAGCAGGACTAACATAGCGATTTAGAGATTATATCTTTTCCGATAATCAATTTGGTATCCAAAAATACATGGAAAAGGACAGCAATTTACATATAAAATCATTTAGGAAATTTAAACGTTGTTTTAATTCTAGAATTAAAAAAAAAATCGTTTTTTATTCATTTAATTATATTTTATAAATTAGCAGCAGTGGAATGCGATTAATGCTGTCTTGGTTATCCAGTTATCTGACAGATAGACAGTAAAAGGCGAAAATAATTAAAAAAAGGTTACAATTCTAATTGCAAGATATATTTCGGTGTTCCTTAAAGATTGGTTTGGTCTCGTATCATTTTTGATTTATTCTAATGATCTTTGTGATTTAAAATTATATGGTAAAAATGTAACTTTTGCAGAAGAACACATAATAAATACACCGAAGAGCCAAAACATTATGACCACCTACATAATATGATGTTAGTTCTCCACGTTCCGCCAAAACAGTTCTTACCCGGCGAGGCATGGACGCTACAAGATTTCTAAAGGTGTCTTATGGTATCTGGTAACAACACGTTACCAGCAGATCCTTTAACTCTTGTAAGTTGTGTGGTTGAGCCGCAGCAGATTGGATATTCTGTTCCACACAAACCACAGATGCTCGATTGGATTGATGTCTGGGGAAGTTGGAGGCCAGGAAAATACCTGAAAGTCTTCCTCATGTTCACAAACCATTCTCGAACAGTCCAGGCAGTGTGGCATGGCGCATTATCCTGCTGAAAGAAGGCACTACTAGTGGGATATACGGTTGCCATGAAAGGATGTACCTGGTCTGCAATGATGTTTAGGTAGGTAGTAGACATCACAGTTTCCTGCACATGAATGACTGGACCCAGGGCTTCCCCGAAGAGCATTGCTCAAAGCATTACACTTCCTCCACCGGCTGTTTCTCGTCCCAGAGTGCATCCTGGTGCAATACTTCCCCAGGTAAATGATGCACACATACATGGTCATCCACATGGTACAACAGGAAACGAGATTCATCGGACTAGACGACCTTCTTCCAATTATTCAAGGTCAAGTTTTGATGCTGGTGTGCACATTGTAGGTGCTTTCGACGGTGAACCGAGGCTAGCATGGGCAATCGGAGTAGCCTGTGGCGATATAGCTCCATTTTCAGCAGGGTTCGATGTACTATGTGTTGTGACACATTACTTCCATCACCAGCATTCAAATTACGGGCGAGGTGCGCCACAGTATCCCTTCTGTTGGCTCGTACCATACAGGATAGCCTTCGCTCACCTCTAGCATTGAAGAGCCGTGGTCGGTCCACATCTTGGCGGCGGTTCGTGGTTTTTCCCTGCTCTGACCACTATTTAAAGATGCTAACCACGGCTGACCATGAGCGCCCAAAAGGCTTGCCATTTGGGAAATGCTCTGACCCAGTCGTCTGACAATTACAATTTGGCTTTTGTCAAACACAATTAAGTCCGCTGCCTTTCCCATATGAAGAACAAGAATAACACTGATTAAGAGAGCTCAGTATCAGGTGTTATTTATATCTTTTCATAACCTTCACACGTGTCGTCTTTATGCAGTTGCTTCGATTTGCACAAAGACACGCTTGTCATGATGTTTTGGTTCTTCTGTGTATCTATAGCTTATACATATACAGGCAATAATGATGGGATAAATGATAAATAATGAGGAATAAATGATGATCTTAAAACAAACAAAAATCGATTTCCTCAAAATAAATTAGACGTGAACGTTACTGAATCAAAATATATGAACTTTAGAATGCAAGATATCGCATGTGTAATTTTATTAACAAACTTTTTTTATCAGATTCAAATTCTGCGATACCTCGTAAATGTGCAGCTCTTCAAGATGTAGATTGCTTTAAATATTTGGATATCTACCTCGATATAGAAAAATTTCTTAAAATGTAAATTATGTAATTAAAACTTAAATATTATGGTTTCAAGGCTTTACTAATATTAAAATATTAGTAAAATTATATAAATTTTATAAATTTGTGAATGTTAAAAATCATATTTGAAAAATGGCAATATTTCTTGGGAAAGTCTTTATAAAATAAATTTGAAACCATTCCAATGTTTTCGAAATTAAGTATCAAGATGTGTGCTACTAAAAAAAGAAATTTGACAGTATAAATATTTATTATAAAATATTAATGAGTGGGTGTATTTTCAAAAGTTGTCTCTAAATTTATCTCCTATTAGTAAATAATATACGAAATTGGGATGATTTTAATGTTAAGATCTTTCCTCACGGGTATCACCAACTGTGTATTTTACTACGCTTTATACTAAAACATCTATTATCCAAAAGCATTATGTTTGCATGGCACCAAAGCGTTTTAATGCTCTTCCGGTTGACATTACAAATGAAAGAAATATTTACGCTTTCAAAAGGTTAATGTGCGACTGGTTAAGGAAGTCTGATGACATAGAAAAATATCTATGAAGAGAAAAACTGTAGTTTGTTAAATGGTTTATAACACTTTTGCAGCTAGTTTTGTGAATCTTATATTTTTGGACTTCTTCCCATACGAGTTTAGACGCAAGTGGAGTGCTGATATTTATTTATTACTTTCGAATTGTTCACTAATATATAATAATATATTCATAATATATAAAACATTATACATATATAAATTTATTTTTTAACTTTAATATGTGTTACAATTTATAGTAATGAGTTTAGTGTAAACTCCTGAATTAAAAGTAACGAAAAGAAGAGAAAACCTCTTCTATCTGTTTGTGCATTAAGTGACTTCTCCCCTAACGGTTTTCATATCCTTAGCTTTTTAGTAAACGTATCCCTCCCCCCCGGCAGGTAACGAGGTTTGCTACGATACCGATCACTGAGACAGCATTTCGAAACCTGCAGAGGAAAATAATGTTTGAATGATGCTTAATCTCGTTTTCTAATGAGCCAAAGAAATTAGAAAAAAAAATCAAAGAGCGAAAGTTGAGAAAAAGTTAATTTTAATTGTATTTTTGAAAGATGTTTAGGTCAATCATTCCTCATTGTTTGCGTTAATTGCTTTGAAACCCACAAATCTCATTGTTCACAGTGGGAAAATCCACTCCAAAGTTGACGAAATTATTGATTTATCCAGAAAGTTTCAATGGGGTGGTGGGGACATCTACGAGTCTAATGGGGCAAAGGGTTTGAGATGCTTAAGCGTCCTGGTTTTAGAGACAACTTTTGAAAATACACCCACTCCTCGATTTACACGGTATTCGTTTATACGGTCAAAAATCCTTATGCAACCGGTTTTGTTTTACACGGTTATAGACTTGTTTTCGCACGGTATGGATTTCTATTTTTTATCTACCTTCCTATTCCTTTTCGCTTGACATTTGTCGGTTTGTGGATTTGTCAAAATAGTTGTTCTACCATATCTTTCGAAGATATGTTTCTATTGAGAAAAATATACGGGTGATTCAATTAAGCGTGTACAAACTTCTTGGAGGGGTAGGTTGCACAAAGACGAATCGGAATCATATAACAATGCAGGGTCGTTAACGGCATCTTCACGCGGTAGATGGCGTTGTTCGACGCGGTAGATGGCATTGTACGGCCTCGGAACTGCACAACTTCCTCGCAGGTAACCGTCATTCGCGAACTGCCCGTAGAGGTAGTAGGATAGCCGATTACACAAATGCGGAGTTGGCCGATATGCATCTCGCATACGGGGCTGCAATGGGCGAGCCACTGTGCGCGTGTACCAGGAACGGTACCCGATGAGGCGTACTCCCAACCATCAGATGTTTGCATGGCTGCATCAGAGGTTATGTGACACTGGTTCCTTCCAGACCTCCTGCCAGGAGTCGGGAACGATGGGCACTGACCCCTGACGTGGAGGAGAATGTGATACGTCATACAGAAGATACTCCAAGTGCCAGTACTCGAGCAATCGCCCACCGGGTCGGTCTTTCCCAATCCATCGTATGGAGGATTATGCATGATAACCAATTGCATCCATATATTATGTGCAGCGCGTCCAGATACTGAAGCCTGAGGATTATCCACAGGGCATTGCATTTGCGCAATGGTACCTGCAGAAGAGTGCGGCAGAACCCTAATTTCCTGCTTCTGTGCTGTTCACAGACGAGGAATGCTTTACACGGGAGGGTAGCTTGAATGCACATAACGTGCATGCATGGGCGGTGGAAAACCCCCATTCCACACGAACACGTGCAGCACAAAACCGTTTTGCTGTAAATGTTTGGTCTGGCATTGTCGGGGACCATTTAATAGGCCCATAACCTCATGCCTGTTCGTCTGGACGGAAGGAGTTACCGGATATTTCTGGAGGACGTCTTGCCAGAACTTTTGGATGAACAACAGGTCCCTCAGTCGCTGCGCCGTGCAATGTGGTTCCAGCACGAGGGGCCCACCCGCCCATTTCAGCCATGAAGTTCGTCAACACTTAAACGTGAAATTTGGACAACAGTGGATTGGGCGTGGTGGTCCCGTTCATTGGCGTACAAGATCGCTGGACCTATCATGCCTTGATTACTTCTTCTGGGGTTACATCAAAGGACTGGTGTTCGACACACCTGTTGAAAGTGCTGAGGACCTTGTCGCACGCATCTCCGTAGTTGCCTCGGAAGTCCGAGACACGCCAGGAATCTTCCAGAATATACGTGATTCCATGTGTCGACGATGTCAGGCCTGTGTTACAGCTCGTGGTCGCAACTTCGAACAACTTCTGTGACCTCTGTGCATTTTGCAAATGTACCTATTATGATTAATAAAAAGCATTTTGTTCACTTACGTGCTGCTCTTTCATTCACGTCCTCTCTGTACACTAGCACATGTTGAGGCCGTTACTGACCCTGCATTGCTATATGATTCCGATTCGTCTTTGTGCAACCTACCCCTCCTAGAAGTTTGTACACGCTTAACTGAATCACCCTGTATATATAAATTACAAAAAATTAAAAAGTACCAGTCTTTTTAAATGAGCCCTATCTTTTTTTGAAGTGAATATGAACTCAGTGAGTGACATCGATATACTTTAGGTTTATTTTCTACTTCTTAGGGCCCATATAGGAAGATAAGTATTTTTTAAAGTTTTTAATTTATTAAAAATTTTATGTGCTCTATTATGTAGTAGAAGTAGTATAGCGTCAAGAATAAATAGATAATAGTAAATTTCTATGTTAATGAAATCGTTATCTGTACCATTAATATTCTTTCACTAAAATTGTATCTTTCCACTGTAATGCAATATATTAGCATGCTATTCCAATAAAATGAGTTTTGGTTCTGCAGCGAGATATCATTCAAATTGTTTCAACCTAGTGAAATCTGTGCTTTATCTATTTTCAACGGCAACTTTAACTTTGTAGTCTATTTTATAGACTCAATTCAGCTGATTCATAGGCATACCGTTTCGTAAAATATATAAATACTAATTTTGAAAATTAAAGTATTTAGTATTGGTACAAATGCTTAATTTATAATTCATATTCTGTTCGTAAATATCCTTTTTTTTTTCAAATTCGATAATGTACATCTACATCAACGATGAGTATTTTTCGTTCCCAAAAAGAAATGTAAGGAAAATTAATCTAAACTTCTCTGACTTACTGCAAAGAAAGTGCAAAAAAAATGCTACCTTAATGTTTATGATTACTGCTGAACTGAAATTTCTGATAAATATTATAAATAAATCTTCAATATATGTTTAACTAGGAACAAGAATTATTTTCGCACCTTACCCCTTTTTATCTAACCATTGCTTTCTGCTTGTCATTTCTCGGTATTTATTGCCTGTCTACCTATTACTTTTCGCTTGTCATTTGTCGGTTTGAATTGCATATGTTTCTATTACTTTTTGCTTGTAATTTGTCGGATTTTACTGCCTATCTTCCTATTGCTTTTCGCTTTTCACATGTCGGTTATATTTCCTATCTTCCTATTGCTTTTCATTTATCATATGTCGGTTTGTCAGTCTTTATTACATATTTTCCTATTGCTTTTTTCTTGCCATTTTTCGGTGTTTATTATCTAGCTGTTGCTTTCCGCTTGTCATTTCTAGGTCTTATTACCTATCTACCTATTGCTTTTCGCTTGTCATATGTCGGTTTGTATTGCATATACAGCTATGCGTCGCTTAACGTCCACGGTACGTTCTGGGAAATAGGCCTTTATGAGATTTGGACGTTGTGCGAACACCAAACTATATACTTAGCAAAGTTATATGGGGTACTGTAGTGTACTTGTATTGACTAAATAGACAAGATACTGTACACATACAGCACTGTATTTCATCTAATGGACTGTATCTGGCAAGGTAATACTCTACAGCAGGGGTTCTCAACGTGGGGTAAGCGGTAAAAGTTTTTGGGGTACGCCGTGAGAGCTCGAAAGTCGCTAGATCTATTAACGAAGTCGCTAAGTTGGCATTATTATACTGTAACTAATAGTTTTATCTATCTATATAAGGGGGCGCCAGTTACATACACATTTTCAGGGGATACGTGAAGCATAAAAGGTTGAGAACCACTGCTCTACAGTATATGGGTTAAGTAGAAAGATAATGTAAAATACTGTAATATTCTGATTACTTGTGTTACACCATGTTAAAATGCAATAATGTAGATGAGGGTAAATAATGGATATCTTCGTTTGAAGTGAATAGAATTCAGTGACTGATTGCACCATCAATATGCTTTAAATTTATTTTCTACTTTTTATGGCTCACATGGAAAGTTCTCTACATTATTGCATTTTAATTTATTTATATATTCCATAAGTTGTTGTTCTCGATTTGCACGGTTTCGATTTACACTGTAATATTCAGGAATCTATCTACCGTGTATACCGATGGATGGGTGTAACAGGTCCTCAAGGGGGGAACGTTATAATCTCCTGTCCACTTCCCTTGGATACACCACTGGGCGAAATCGTCCAAGAGATCTTTCGACTTTGTGATTAGACTGGGAAATTTCGGAGTTGCTGGCGCCATGTAAAGTATTAGCGGAAAAGTAAGAAGATAAAATAAATCGATATCCGTTTCTCTGAGATGACGATGCTTTGGCTGGATCGAGTCGAAACTGGTATACGTCACGTGTTTAAGGCGAAGAGGAAAAACGTAAATGAGAGAGAATTAAATTACTCAAACATCTTGATCAAAGCGAAAGCCTTTAGCTGGAGATAATTTTTAAACAGCGTTAACTCTAAATGCACATTGATTGGGGAGGATTAAAACCCTCTCTAAAAATAAATGTTCCCGCTGCAGTCTTCAACAGAAATTTGGATCAATGTTAATGTCAGACATCGGACATGATTAGAAGAAGTGGTGTTTCAGGAGAATGGTTTTCGCAGAATCTTCAAAGATGACACTCACTGAATCTAGTTTATGGGGAGAAGAATTATAAAGAAAAGAAAATTTAGGGACTTATGATGAAAAAAGGAAAATCGTCAACTTCTCCTCAGATCATCATTATTACTCTTCTTCAATTTGAAAATTCATGAATAGAAATCCTTCATTTAGCTCTCTTTCATCATGGCCTGAGTGAAAAAGTTCTTCACTGACTTCTCTATTCAGTTCTGATATTGTTTCTTCTTTTCCATTACGTCTATTTCCAAACATTTCATCCTTCTAATGTCAGTCCACGATAGCGGTTTGCACAATTCTTTTATTGGTTGGCGACATTGTCGGTCATTTGAAGCAGTGGCTGCATTTTCATTCGTTGCCCATCTATGCTCTGTTCCAGATCAAGAATGGAGAGACAAATCTGAAGATAAAAAAAACAATCAACCAATGAAAAGAGGTCACACCCACGTGAGTTCTAGCAAGAACAACTCGAGTTGTAATTCCGCCACAGCAAAAATTGCAGACTTTATGCGAAAAATAAGTACTTCTTCAAATGTACTCGTACAATATTAATATTGTTAGAGATTTTATTGATATATAAAATATTTTTTAATTCGACAGCCCTGCGTAAATTCGTAATAAACAAACAGAGAATAAATGAACTATTTAATAAATAAAACAATCAATTTAGCAAATATAAATGGATTATCTGAACTAATGGCTAATTGCTGTTGCCATGCATCAATATAGAATGATAGAACAATGTAACACGCCAAATCGAACCACAGTAGTTTCTACAAACAAATCATAATACCGATTCTTACCAATGTTGCTTCTCATTTCGTCCACAATGTGCCCGCTAAAAAGACGTTTCTCATACACGACAGAAGTCATTTTAATTCTTTACAACTGAAATAACAATAAACGTGCATTTTCACACTATGTGTTGTAATCTCACGTATTTCGTAATAACACAATCGCGCTCCCATTGTTATGTGTGTGCATTTCATTTCACTTCCATCTCCTTAGGTTTTGTTCGTCCCGAACAGTCCTGGAATCTGAAAGTAACGAGCTGTGCATCAAATCAAAGTTTGTGACACGGAAAGTCTGTTAGAATATAGAAAATTGACTCCCGTTCTTTCTACCCTCTTAAACAAGGGAAAATATGGAAACGATTTTTCCGCTATATCTTTCGAACGCGAGGGCGAAAAGTAACAAGCTATACGTTAATTTAAAGCTTATTACATGGGGAATGTTCTTGACTTCTTCCATGAAACGGGCCAAACGATCAACATAAACCACTTTACATTATGTAGTTGGATGTCGACGAATACGACACACTGCCGTCATTAATCCTGGTAACGTGGTACATGGACCTTCCCAAGCGTCTGCAGTTTTGGCGAAAGTCTATTCCTTCTGTGTGGATTGTATAAGCCAGACAGCATCACCTTTGTTGAAGAGAATTCCATTTGCTTAACTGTCTTATCTCCATCGGAGATTACCAGGTTATGACTGAGGGAGTGATAGATTTCTTCTAGTCGTTGTTGTGTACATATTGTGGAGTGGATATAGTCATTACTTGAGGCCAACCATGTAACAAGTCACAGGGAAAACGTAATTGTCTTCCAAAGAGCATTATGGAAGGTGTCTGCGCAGTTGTTTCGTGCACTGCTGTCTTATATGCCAACAAACAGAGTGGAATATGGTAATCCCAGCGATGGTCGTTGAGAAACAATGCTAGATGCTGAGCAATCGTTATGATGTATCTCTCAACCATGCCATTCGACTGAGGGTGTAGGGGAGTCGTTCATATTTTATGAATGCCTAGCAGTTGACATATGCCTTGAAATACATTGGACTCAAAATTCCGTCCTTCATCTGAGTAAAGTTGTAAATACACTCCATACCTACTGATTAAGTTATTCACCATCATCTCTGCAACTGTTGTTGCTTCCTGATTCTTGATGGAATAAAATTATAATCACTTCGTGAAATTATTCATTACAGAGCGAGTATAAAATCCATTATATAAGAACAATATAATAATAATCCATTAAATAGATCAATAAATAGCGATTTCCATCATCAGTCCTAGGAAACGGACCCATAATATCTATGGTTATTCTTTCAAAAGGAACACCAACGTTATGTGTGTGCACCTTGCCCCAACTCCTAGTCTTAGGGCCTTTCTTTGCTGCACAAGCCTCACATTGCCTACACCATCTTTCAAAGTTTGCCCTACTTTTCAGCCAATGAAACCGTTCTCTGGCCTTCGCTAATGTTTTATTAGCACCAAAGTGTCCTCCAGTGGCACCGTGTACATCTTTCATCGCTAATTACACTCATGAGCGAGGAAAGATCTGTTAATGGATCAGTCGGGCAGTAGGATTCTCCCATCTTCTGTACAATACACCTTATCTCACTTGTAAAGAGTCCCACTGTACCCAATAGCTTTTAGTAATTGGGCTATATATATGGATATTTGCACCCAATTATGTCATATAGCAGATGTTTTAATTAAATGAAGTATTGGTCTTGTATCTTCATCATCCTGCTGGGCCTTTCTGATTTCCATCTGGCTCCAGATATCAGGTGTATCACTGTTTTCTTTTGACGATGTTATCTACCGGAAAGGCGTTATTTCGTGAGTGTTCAGTATCTCATCTCTACATTACAGCAGTGCTTGCAGTCATCTTTAAATGGTGTCTAGAAAGTGCATATACATTCCTGTGTAACTTGCCACTACAACGCACAGTGGAAAAGTCATACACCTGCAACCGCTGTATCCACCTGTCAATCTGTCCTTCAGGTTTTTTGAAGTTTAGTAAACACCTCAGAGCAGCACGGTCAGTGCGAATAAGAAACTTTTGGCCATAAAGGTAATGATGGAAATGTTCTATGGCTTTCACTATTTCTAAGAGTTCTTTTTGTGTAACACAATAATTTCGTTTCGGTTTGGATAAGGTTTTACTGAAATATGCAATGACTCTTATCTGTTCTGAGAAGACAGCATCAACTCCTGTGTTACTTGTGTCATTATCTAACGTGAATTGTTTACCAACTTTGGGAAAGTATAGAAGGAGCATAATCTTCAGCAGCTGAATCTTTATTTCACATTTGATGGTCCATATGAACCGCCGGCCCTATTCTGCTAGTGGATATAATGGCTTTGTGATGTTGGAGAAACCCTTGACCAATCATCTATAGCAGTGGTGTTCAACCTACGGCCCACGTATAACATTTATATGGCTGTACGGAAAGTGAATTAAATCAGCATTTAAAATTTTGTTAATTATTTAAAAAACCGTGTATATTGGAAGCTAAAAAAGCGGAAATAAACGAATTTAAAAGACTGGCGCTCGTTCGTTGCGGCGAATATGTGAGAGTGTTAAAGTGAATGTCATGTTGGTGTCGGAGAACTCACAACACCAGCATGAAGCCACATGTTGGTGTCGTGAGTTCTGTTTCTTTCTTCTATGTTTTGTATCAACTATGAGCATGCCCGAGCTGAAGCATCTGTATATATGATGTTCCCATCAAAACGTTCCTGGACTCCAATTATGGCACACCTTCTGCTTGACCTTGGTGACTGCACTAAAGTGTATGCGCCAGCACACACACTAATTTTTCTCGAATGACTCAGTGCTGCCCGTGAAGTAAATCTTACTTTGGTTATGGCCCCTGTATGGGAAAAAGTTGGACACCATTGATCTATAATATTCAACAGTCAATTTAAGCTTCGAAATTGATGAACATCCTATGTGGAGGCCAGTCTCTCACAGCTTCTATTTCGTTCAAGCGTTGCAGGTGCTTTAAGAGTCCAGATGGTATCACCTTAAACTGCCAAAGTCTATTTCCTGCAGTAAAAGCTCCCTTTTCTCGGTGTTCAGGATTTATACCAACTTACCAAAAACAGCTTTTCAAGTCTAAAGTCGAAAACCATTCAGACCCAAATATAATGTTTAGACAGGCTTCTTCTATATCTGTCTGGGCTGGATTGTTTTCTACTGACCGTATGTGTGTGAGAGTGTTGCAGCAGGGTACCTATCACTATCATGCCAGGATGTTGATCTACCTAGGTGGCCGATGAACACAAAACTTAAGTGTACTATGGATATGTACACTTCATTTACATAATTTTACACTTTACAATATATACAACAGTGACTGCCCACCCAGTATAATCACTCGCTAAACCCAGCACAGACTTCAAAGAGCCTCTGCGGTCCTACCGCTAGATGAAGAACAAAAGGCTTAATCGAGCCACAGACAATCTGCCTGACATGCAGAAAGTCTTGTTGTCAGCATGCAAGTCGCCGTTCGAATGCCCTGCCAGATGAGGTCATGTGATGTTTCCTGGGGATGTTAGTGTGTGTCAGCCAATGGGATATGGATATGGTCGCTGTGCCACATTGACCCTTGTCGCCTTTCTTTGCCCAGCTCCCCAAACTGGATGTGCTGCCGGTGCTTTATTGCTAGCAGAAAGGGCCCTGCTGCAACAATGGCGATTCTGACTCTCTCCCTTTGCGCACAAGCTGACCGAGTCCCTACATATGTATTCAATTTTGGGTACGGGAAAACAGTCCTTCTTAGTTATATTCTTTTAACCTCCTTTTAACTTTTGATCTATTTTCCTCACTAGGACCACTGGTCATAGCTATATACTGGATGACGATAGTTTTATTGAGCTTCCATGTCTCTTATTAGTTGTTCTGTTTCCTCTCGTTTTGCTAACGGAAACTTTCTAGCTGGTAGATGAATGGGAGGAGTAATACCAGTACTGATGTTATACTCTGTCTTGTTGGTCTGACCATAATCATTTGACGTAGCTTAGAAAATGTCGGAATACTCTCTAAGTAAGTCCTCGATCTTAGCAATTTGGTCTTGGGTTAACAACTTTCTTGTTTTTTTCCACAATTCAGCAAGACGGGATGGAAGTTTTCTCTGGTGTTGGTCTAAGTCAGTAATTTCTATAGTACACCGCTCAAAGTGGAAATCACAACACCGCATAGGAAGTGATGTATACGACTGAAACTGACAGGATGGAAGCTATGAGGATAGATCTGAAAATGATCAAAAAACGGAACGTGAGAAAAAGTACATGCGTTCTTTGCAGATTCATCAGTATACAGTAGGCCCTCCTAGGGCGGTTATACAAGCCTGTAGATGTCTCGGCATTATATCAATCAGATGGTTAAAGGTATTTTGAGGTATGGTGTTCCAAACAGCATCCAATTGGCCATGTACCTGTACCAAGTTAGCCACCAGAGGGAGATGGCGAAGGCAGCGACACATAAAGTCCCCCACATGCTCGATGTAAGGGGTCCAGGAGTATGGCAGCCATGGAGTAAGTCCGTAGAGTATGGTAGCCATGGGAGATTCCCCACACCTTGGAGACTGTCCATCGGTACACATACAGTGTTTGGGGTGGCATTGCCCTGCTGCAGAATCAGGAAGGGTCATGCCACAGGATTAACGATATCATCTATGTAACGTTTCACTTTTAGCGTGTCCAGAAATATGGTAGGGAGGTATACTATATAAGTAAGTCCTCGATCTTAGCAATTTGGTCTTGGGTGTCATTTGCATGTCTCCGATGGCTGATTGCCTCCTAGATTCACATATCTCTACTTCCATTCCTTCTTGGTGTTGCGATTTCCACTTTGAGCAGTGTATTTGCATAAAATAAAAAAAAATCTACTGAGTAGACTTTTTATTTGCACAATGTATGCAACAGGTTCACATATTGCTAGTTCTTACTAGTTCATATGTAACAGGTTCGAATGTTGCTGGTTTTTCACCTCTTTTCAATTCTATACAGAATCTAAGTTTTGTTGCATTTCAGCACTCACTCTAACAGTAATCCCTTCTTGATATATTTTGACTACAGTCCTTGCAGCCAGAGTGCCATGAGTCAAGGCTCGTTTCCAGGGGTATTGGTGACCGCTAATCGAAAGCACCAGAAGTCTCTGGCCGATGTCTACGGACTATGACTTCATTTCGTGCTGGAATCTAGGTGACTTCCATCACTAATACTGTGGTCATAGTTGATAAAGAGTCAGATGTTCGGCTAAGCAAAGAGATCTCTTCTTTCTTATACATCAGTAGACTGTCACTGAGTCTAATACTGAATCCATGTTTCTTTAGGAAGTCAAGGTTTAAACTGCATTCATCGTAGGTGTCAGATCGTATGGCGTAAAGGCAACTACCAACTCTGATGTTGAGTTCTATCTTTCCATTGTGTTTCTATGCACTGGATATCTCCGGTTACAGTTTGTAAACTTTGACTGTTTAGAATATCAGTTAAGTTGAGATGTTTATCTTCTTCACTATAGTAGGTCTGTGATCACATTTGCACCAGTATCCACTACTATGTTACAAGGTACTTCATTCACTGTACAGTCGCTCAAAAAAGTATCCGAACACTATGGTTGATTACAGAATTCAGAAAAAATATCTGGCAACGATCTTTTTAGAAATCAGTCATCTGGCAACCTTCGTGTCACGTGACACGAAGGTTGCCAGATCACTGATTTCTAAAAAGATCGTTGCCAGATATTTTTTCTGAATTCTGTAATCAACCATAGTGTTCGGATACTTTTTTGAGCGACAGTACCATCACGTCACTGTACCATCAGCTACATGTCCACCATGCAGTGCTGAAACGTGGCAACTTCCCCGAGCCAACTAATTAACAGACAGCCTTTGCCCCTCAAGACTGACTAATTTTCGTTTCCCTTTTTCTGTTGTATATTATATGAACATGGACTCCTCAACCATTTCTTATTGCAGTTTTCTCGAATACGTTCAGTTTTACCACAGTTCCAACACTGTAGATGTCCTTGGGGAGAAACTTTTAATTTCCTTTACAAGAGATAAGATGACTATGGGTTAATTCTTGTATGTCACGAATTCTTTTCTGCAGTTTCTTCAGATTTCACAATTCTCGCTGTGTTTTGAGCTCGGGAGGAAATATGAATAAAAAAATAGTGGGCATAATAAAAATGATAAAATAGGGGGATATAAATCGGCAAATAGCGAACGCCATTCGTTTTGAAAACAATCATTCCACATTCACCAGAGGCGAAGTGTTAGACTGCGAATTACTTTTCTAACATTGCACTGCATCCTCGTAGACTTTTTATTTTACAACCTATGTGTTGCTTTAATTTACAAGTACCGTTATTAAATAGATATTTACTTTTACACTGAATGACTTTTTCTTCTCTTTTGCAACTTTTTTTTCAGCATTTGTATAACACTTAGGCAAAGTTTTTGTTTTTTGACTAAACCCCCCCCCCCCCCTCCACTTTCAAAGATGATTATTATTAACTTTAGCATTCACTACCCTTTCATATTTCATTGTTCTTAACTTCTTCAGGATTCACCACCCTTTAATATATTATTATTCCGAACTTCTGTACTCACCACCCTTTCATAGATCATAATTCCACACTTCTGCATTCACCACCTTTTCATATATCATTATTCCTATCTTCTGCATTCACCACCTTTTCATATATCATTATTCCTATCTTCTTCTGCATTCACCACCTTTTCATACATCATTATTCCTATCTTCTGTATTCACCACCCTTTCATAGATCATTATTCTAAACTTCTGAAATCAGCACTCTTTCATGGATCATTATTGCTAACTTCTGCATTCACCACCCTTTAATATATCATTATTCGAAACTTTGGCATTAATCAGCGTTTCTTACATCATTATTCCTAAGTTCTGCATTTACCACCCCATTCATAGATCATTATTCCTAACTTATTCTGCATTCAGCAGCCTTTCAGAGATAATTATTTCGAACTCCTGCATTCACCACCCTTTCATAGATCATTATTATCTTTTGCATTCATCACCCTTTCATAGATCATTATTCCTAACTTCTGCATTCACCACCCTTTCATAGATCATTATTATCTTTTGCATTCATCACCCTTTCATAGATCACTATTCCTAACTTCTGCATTCACCACCCTTTCATAGATCATTATTCGAAACTTCTTCATTCATCAGTCTTTCATGTATCATTATTACCTTTGGCATTCATCACCCTTTCATAGATCATTATTCCTAACTTTTGTATTTAGAGTTCTTTCGAATTTCTATTCCTAAGAGAGAGCGATTTCAGAGAATTCACCGATTCACATTATTCTTAATCCGTGAAGTTCCGACGACGCCCTGCGAGACCTGTTTTTCGCTCTCCTTTATCACCACCACTCTGTTATCCCTATTCGCGATGCGTATCGGGAAATGCTTCTGCGAGATCAGCTCGAGGAGCTCCTGATGACGTTGCCTCTATCTGCGCGTGATGGGTTGTCCATTTCTTAACGGGCAGCGCGGGTCGCGACCGAGAGGTTCTTTCTACCCCACCTCAGGCTGCTGCTCCAAGTGAAAGACAAATATTTGCTTCCCAAACGAGGCCTTAATACTTCGCAAACAGTCGGGTAAGGTCAGAAACCGCTGCCCCTCTATCGCGAAGGGCAGTTGGTTCGCCGATCAAAGAGAGCAGAAGAGCTGCTGCACAAGGCAAAACCTTTTCTTCTCACGGCTTATGCTGATCGCTAGGAATACGAAAGGCGTTCTCCTCCTAACACAAGAGGGAAATCCTTGCTGCTGATGGTGTTGTGTCACTTGCAGAGGTAGAAAGGCGCTTCCACATCTAGGCGACATTTCGCGTCATTTTTTATCTGTGTTTTAGGCGAATTAAGATTTGAAAGGAATAGGCCATTGCAATAATCCGGATCTCTTATTTCCGTCTAGTTGTGTGTCACTGCTCTTTCCCTCTATGAACGCTCGAGCTCTATGAACACGAGCTTGCATATCTGCCATATAATTCTGCTCTTCAACGAATCAAATGGCAATTACTCATATCTCTATAAGCTGATTTAATTTTTTTATTTTAAATGAATAAGGAATTCAGCTGATGTATCTTAGGATGTTATTTTTGACTTCACTATTAAAGATTTGTGTTTTTAATTAATACTTTTTCTCTCATTGTCTCCTTGTGTTACGGGGGGCGGGGGTGGCTCAGTCGGTAGCGCGCCAGGCTCGTAATCTGTAGTTTCCAGGTTCGAGTCCCAGCTGGGTCAGCGTTGAGATTTATCTCCGCAAAAATTCCCCGCCCTGCCCACGGTCAGTAGGGGACACCGATGGGCTTGGAAAGGCCGCCGTCCGTCGGATAGGACGTTAAGCCGTGGCCCCGTGTACGGGAGAGCCATACCCTGTGCACGTTAAAGAACACGCTGGATGGCCTTGACGGGAGGCTACCATCTGTCTCCCAACAGTTGTTCCAGTGGGTCCCCTCCCCCAACCTTCTCTTAGCCTTCGGGGTCCATGTGACCTGGCCATTTAGCCCATGGTGTGCAAAAAAGTGCCGCTCAGAGGTAAAACAACCCAACCCTCCTTGTGTTATGGTTTTCTTCTTTTTCCCAGTTGTATGTATTCATGCACAAGCTGTGTATTTGCGAACACACACTCGTGTCTCCATTTTGTTGTTGTTTCCATGCGATGAATCCACTGAGGATTTGCTTTTGAATGAAAGGGCTCCTGCGAATCTGTCCCGCTTAAGCCTTGAGAGGATCAAAGAGAATGGCATTTGAAATCCGTTAGAGATAGGTTGTTTCCTAGATTGGCGCAAAGAGACGGTGGTGTCAAGAGAATGTGAAGTGTTGCGTGATTCATCTGGAGTGTTTGGCGCATCTCAGAAGGCAAATGAAGTGTGCGCTCCAAACGTTCATGAAAATTACGATGAATGGCATCAGAATCGCAAAAATGAGGCAGTGACTGCTTTTAAAATAAACGTAACGAAGTGTTATTAAATAATTATATATAATAATAATAATTTATTTCATGCAGGGGGTTACAGTAAAGCCAAGGTACAGGTAATTTTGGATATTAATTTAAACATTCAAGTGGCTTCATCGATTGTCTATGTCTTCCCTCTAGAGAGAGAGAGAGCGGGAGAGTCGAGACTTCTTGTCAGAAGAGGTCGAGATTCTTCTTTCTAGAATATGTCCTTTGGGTCCTTTAGGACAGATTGCTAGGTGTAGCAATCTTCTCTGCAGGTCTAAAAGCAGGTACAGTAATAATTGAGCAAGTAGAGGTGGTCTGCTTGAAAGATGGGTCCAAATCCAAGAGGCCAGGAGAGATGACAGAATCAGCTTTCTTCCTCTTGAATCCTGAGGAGAGCGAATCATTACTCTAGGGAACAAAAGAAACCCTGAAAAGTAATCACTAAAGTAGACAGTATACACTAAAACAGAGAGAAACACGTATTTATAACCTAAGGCACTTATACTTACCTGAAAGTACATGAAAGCGCAATGAAAAAAATAAACATAATAATATTACAATAAAAGATTAATAGAGAAAAAATATACTTACCTAAAAGAAGCAGTAGAATCCCACGTTTTGGAACACACAAAGTCAAAACAGACACGTGTCAAAGACAAAGTCGGGAGCTTAATAACGCACGTCTGCAGCTCACAGTGGTTGCAGGAGAAAGGGGGTTACGTCGACTTTACGTCGGCTTTACGTCCACGGCTTAACGTTCACGGTCGGCTTTAACGTCCATGGCTTTACGTCCTATTCAACGGCCAATGACCTTAACAACTCCAGTGATGTCCCCTAATGACTGAAGGCAGGGCGAGGAGTTTTTCAGGGATAAATCTGAATGCTGGCACAGGCAAGATTCGAATATGGGAATTGCAGTTACAGCCTGGCACGCTATCGACTGAGCCATCCCCACCTCTATCTATCGACTGAGCCATCCCATCTCTATCTATCGACTGAGCCATCCCATCTCTATCTATCGACTGAGCCATCCCCACCTCTATCATCCAAAGAATTGCAGCTCTGTTGTAACTTCCTTCCTTTTTCTGTTAGTGGATATTAGATTTTGGGTAAGAGCATTCCTTGCACATCGTTCATGACGCCATCTGTGGAATGTATTAGCAATCCTTCCGCTTTTCTAAGGATAAGTTTTTTTTTTTTTCAGTTATTTTTGTTATATTCCAGTCTTTTTCCAGTAAACTTTAAACAACGGAAAACAAGCAGCTGCTATCTTTCTGGACTTTCGTAAGGCATTTGATACGTTAGATCACGATATTTTACTTCAAAAATTGTATACCTATGGTGTCCGAGGGATTACCCTTAAATGGTTTGAAAATTATTTAAGAAACAGAGTGCATGTTACCAAAATTAATGGCGTTTTTAGTGAGAAGAGAACAGTGTACGTTCGTGTTCCATAAGGTTCAATTTTAGGTCCGCTTTTATTCATTATTTATATTAATGATCTAGCTAACTTTAAACTGAAGGCTCTCCTTATATATATGCTGATGACACCGCCTTGGTTAACGTGAATTACAATATAGGAGACGCAGTCCGAGATACACAGGATGATTTTAACAAAATTATTTACTGGTCTAACATTAATCGTATTTACATAAATTCAGAAAAAACCAAATGGATGAGCTTTCATTCACCAGGGTACTATGATCTCTCATCTTATGCAATTAAAAACCACGAACCCTTGTGTCCCCACAACATGATAAATCATGACCCTGACTGCTGCGACTGTGATGTTATTGACCGTGTTGAGAGCCATAAATATCTTGGACTTTACATGGACACAACCTTCCGATGGAATACAGATATTTAAAAGTTAGCAGGGAAATTGCGTCTATGTGCATCTAAACTTTATAAACTACAATTTGTTGCAAGCACACATACATGTATTTTGGTTTACAAAGTTATCTGTGAATCTATATTGACTTATGGTTTGTCAATATACGGCTCAACTAACCTCACAAATATAAAGAAAATAGAAACTATTCAATCATCCATTGCTAAGAATATAATCCCATACAACTTAAGAAATTCATTTTATCATAGCGAAGAAAGACTAAATTTTCTAGTCATACTTTCTTTTCAGAACCTTTACAAGTACAGCATCACTTTAAAATATTTTTTGACAATCAGTTTAAATTTAAAATCTCTCAAGGGAAAAACACAAAGTTACAATCCAAAAACTATTTCCAATTTCCAAAAGTATTAAACAATTACGGGAAATGTACAAGGGCATATAAAATACCCTACGTGTTCAATCAATTGTCAATGTAAATTATTTTATTAAAAATATTTAAAGAAATCAAAAATAAGACTAAAAATTTTTTTTCTAGACACTAAAATCAATATAAAAATTTGAACCAACACAATTGAGCTTCCACTGAAATTCACATAATTCGATGACATTGTTTTAAATTATATCTTATGTATTTCCATGTAACGTTATTATTCTTCTCTCCTGCAGATAAGCAGATGCTTTGCGGGTCATTTGTTTAAACTCTTGTATAACTAACATGAATATGAATGAAGATTATTATTATTATTTTATGATTAGTTTTTGTTACGTGTCTGTCCAGTCCTGTTTTTATTTATTGCAACTTTGTGTCCTTTTATTCTTGCTTCTAGAGTTCTCTTTTCTCCAATGTAAGGTTTTTTTACACGGGGAGAACTTTAGAAACAGGAATGAAAAAACCTGGTTGGAAAGTGCTGATTGGTAAAAGAATTGGTTGAATAGGGTTTTAAGTGGGCTGGGAATAAACTACTATCTTGTGGAAATGGTGGCACTAATGTGACCACCTAGTCACATTCTTCAGTTACAAATTCTTTTCATCCCATATTTCATCTGAATCGATTCATCATCCTTTATACTCTTTCCCCCATTGATAAAGTTACTTGATCATTACGAGGCTTCGTAAGGTCTTAAGTCTATTCTCTGATCTTCATCTTTTCGTCATTAACTGACAGTCCATCTGAATGTTATTTCATGATTCAATGTTCGTCCTTTCCATCGAGGAATCCAATACCGCCTCCCTTTCAAATTTCTCATCCTGCCATGAAGCACTTCACATTCCACACTGCTCTTCCTAATTTCGTTAAATAGTCTCAATGGGGAAATCCTTCACCTCACTCGATTCTTATATCCTCTTCGTATCAGTGTTTCAGTTTTAAAGACCAAAGCAGACTTTTCGCTCAGTGGTTTCTTCACATCAATCAGTGAGACTTTTTTGTTTTAAATAGAAAAATATTTTTGCCTTAGATGAAATGTATATATTCAGTCGTTTACGCGTGAACCTTTTCACGGTACATTAATATTCCATTACCAAATAAATTGGGATTAAAATAATGGCACGAAATGACTATTCTAAACAAAATTTTCTTTTATTTATTTCGCCCACTCTTACCGCTTCCCTTATGCAATTTCTTTTCAGCATCAGTGGCTTTTCAAAGCTAATCATTTGAGATGTCATACAAAGGAATTTAACGTTTCAAGTTCTAGCCCGACCTTTTGCTACAGAATATTTGCATCATATTTCCTAATTTTGTAATGAGCCGAATATACGCTGCAGGTATCGCATTCGTTGCTAAGTTTTTGCAGTTTAACACTAAATGATTGCTGGAACGAAAACGAATAAGATATTATTCTTCACACACTGAGAAAAAAAATTTCTTCCATTTTGATTCCTTCGCTAGAAGTTGAAGTTCTGCTCCCACAATAAGTTGCCTTCAGTGATCGTGCGTCATTCCGTAATGCACAAATTGTCGTAACACTGGCTACATCATCGATTTCGGTCGAAACATGACGAAGTGAATCCATCTAAGCCACAGAAAAATTAATGCTGCACTCAGCATATTTGAGTTCCAGAAAGGTTCTTTCAGTTAGATTTGAGTTTCCTTTCAGGTTAATAATTTGTTGCCGTTATTTTAACGAGAATCCGAAAGAATTGATAAACTGGGTTCGTTTGACCTTTGTCAAGATCACTGCACCCAAGTGTGGAAGGGTTGGTTTGTTTTAATCTGGGGCTCGTTCTTAGCACAATGGGCTAAATGGCCAGGTCACTAGGATCCAAAGCGCTCAGAGAAGGTTAATGGAAGGGAATCCACTGGACAGCTGTTAGGAGATAGATGGAAGCTTGCCATCAAGACCATCCAGCGTGTTTTCAAATGTGCACAAGGTATGGTTCTCTTGAACGTGGAATCTGGGCTTAACGGCCCATCCAACGGATAGCGGCCGTTGGACACAGCATTTCTAAGCCCATCGGTGTCCCCTTTCTGATCGAGGGCAGGGATTTAGCAGAGCCAATAGCCTGGCGCGCTACCGACTGAGCTGCCACCGTCCCATGCGTAGGGGAAAGGGAGCAGTTCAGTTCATAGCGCTGCTGGAATGCCCCCATGGAGTCCACTGCGACGCATAGAAAAAAGTCGTCATCCATCGGACCTAACATACGTGAGCTCCAATCCTATGCAAAGCTCCGTTCAACTCGTAACAGGCGTCCGTTGATTGATTCCCTTTTGGCAGGCAAGTCCTTTTCGGTTGGCGTGACTCATCGTGATGCAGAAAAATTCATTCAAAATAATAAAGAAGCTCATTTCAAGCGAGGAGATGGATTCCTTACGATATCAAAAGGAGTCGAGGGATAAAGTTTTAAAAATTAGGAATAATTCCTCTGTCATTTGTGCACTGTTAAGAATCGGAAATGAAACTCGGGCAAATGAAATGTTTCTTTCTGGAACATATCAACAAATAGATACAATTATTTGAGGTGGAACGCCGACGTTATTCGAGAGCGATCCTACCCTTCGTTGATCGTCTTCTCTCTCTTCCATCTCGCTCCATTACGAGCTGCGCCTGATGACGTCAGTTCGTGTTCGTCATTCCCGACGTTACATGCGCATCATTCAGCTGCTTCGCTCTTTAACTAGGACACCGCCTGCTCTCTGCTCTCCAGTGCACTGGCGTCCGATACATTCAACAGCATTAGGGAAATTGCTATGGTTCCCTGCATGAATACAAAAGGCCGGCGCATAAAATATTTGATAAAAATGAAAATGTTTCACTTTATGTAAATTTGCAGTTAAATGGTTTCCCTTTTTTCAAATCATAAATGCCTTGTACCTAACTGCTTTAATATTTACAGAGATATTAAGAAAGATTTTTTAATATGCCAAGTATTTTGCGAAGATTCAAATTATTTTCAGTGCGCAGCAACATACCTTGTTTGAGTTTAACAGCGCACCTCTGCTCATAGACAACATTTCAGTTTAAGAAATAGAAGTTTTCTTCTCTTGTTTTGCAAACTTCTCTATTAAATTTACTGCAACTTTTTTTTCTCTGGTAAAAGAGGTAGAATTCAGATTAAACATGGAGGAAACTTGCATTTCGTGCTCCTAGTACAATTAGGGAAAAGTGCATTCGTATCTAAAATATAAAAGTGTTCAGGACGGATTGGGCAGAGCCAATATTATGCGCTTATTTTATTTTGTCTAATGCTTGAATATTTAAAATGGAGATGTTATGGATATATGAACAGAATGTAAGATTTCCAATGAAAATATGGGAATGAAAATCGAACAGAAAGAAGAGGATGGGGTAAGCTAAGAAAAAAGTGGCGAGATATGATGGGAGGGAGATGAGAAAGAAAAGGTCTTCGAGGGGAATATTGCATGGATAGAAAGAAGTATAAGAAGATGCTTTCTTCATGTAGGCAACACTAAAGTTGAGAAAAGCTTAAGAAAGTAAGTAGTAGTCTTGTTTGATTCTCAACGCGATATTAGATATTGGTCCACGGCCTTTTTCGCCTGTATCCCTTTTATCAGATGTGACACTATGCTCTGGATATATGGGATCAGGACCAACAAACGTTTAGAAACTTTTCGCCACAGAGAAGAAGAGTGAAACCGACATTGGGCACTTGGGATTCAAACTGGACTCGTGCTTCCAACATTCTGCTTACGATCTATTTTCCATCTATTTTCTATCTATTTTCTTTCTATCTATACGTTCTATTTTCCAACATTCTGCTTACGTTACTCCTGCGCCTCCATGGAAAAGAATTTTTTTTCTCTTTCAGTGCTAGAGATACGGTCATGCCAACATACATGATCATCAGAAAAGTGAAGGAAGACATACTCCTCTTCCTCGTCAACTCTCCCACCTAAATAAATGTAGGTACCCCACCACTGATTGTTTTTCGTGTGATTTGTAACATAAAGGACGGAGATGGGTCCTAGAATATTCCTAGTTTGTAAAATATTTCACTTTACCTACCTTTATGTATAGACCTTCTCACACAAGGACTTGCCCCGCTAAGACCGAAGCCACTGCTGCGCACTGCCATAATTGGAGCTAACAGCACACAAACAACCAAATATGCCGGCCCAGGACTCGAACCCGAACACCCGCAGTTGCAGTGTTATTGGGCACAGTGACATCGCAATTGAGAGAGTTTCTTTACACAGTTTCCTCAAACTGAAACTAACCATTTAATTGATTGTTTTATATAATATGGGGATAGGAACTACTACAAAAATCCTGAACTACCAATCCCAGGTATACGATTCTTCCCAGATATCATCGCTCTACGTGTGCACAGGACTCATTCTTCTGCACCATCAGGCCCTCTGTGTATGCACAGGACTTCATTCTTCTGCACCATCAGGCCCCTCTGTGCCAGCTCCTGTACGCAGTGGGGGGTGAATGTTCTGCTGGTTCAGGTATCTTCACACGGTCCTGAACGCTCGCCCGTTTGCCGTGCGTGGTGACCCATGTCCCTGGAAAGGATGATTCTGGTAGTTGCTTGGTGGTCCTCGTTTCCTCTTTACAGCTCATGACGGGCTGTGTCCCTTTTGATCTGTCTTGCCATTGGGGAGTCTGTTCGTCGCGAGGCTGAGCAGCTTATTCTGGGGCTACTGCTACACACTGCTTTGACCTCTGCTTCGGGTAAGCAGGTCGTTCTGGGGTGCTCCTCTCAGGATTAATCGGCTGGTGGCCAACTATAAGTATGCTATAAACCTGCTAGGGCCAACTATAAAGTATGGTGAGTGCCTTGTTCACATCCAGGTACAGGTTTGCGTGTTTCCTCACACATTTAAAAATTCTATATTTTGTGAGGCCAATTTGGTTTTTCACAATGTTCGTTAATTTTTCGCTTATTTCATTTTGCAAGGACAATTTAGTTCCTCACACTTCTCTTTCATTTTCATTTTATTTATTTCTGAGGGCTTGGCTAACTAACTGTCTGTGTGGGTATAGTGCCCGTGCAGCCTTAGCTCCCGACTGTGTGTCCCCTTGTTAAATTCCGTGGAGGGTGGACACTGAACCACAAATTAAACAACATTAGATCAATTAATACAATTGATTCGATCAATGCTGCCAAAAGGACTCGACATGATCCTTTCACCTTGTTCATTGTCTTCTCCATCTATGCCGGCATCATCATTTCGTGCTCTCTACGTGTCTGTGTCGTTTACACTTCTTCTGTGACTTCGTCCACAAGATTCCTGATTATCCATTCCATGGGTGATCAAGTAATTGGGGACATGTTCCCATTTTTCTTAAGTAAAGGTTTGGAAGGTCTTGTGGGTTCACCGACATCCATCAAGTGTCTGTGATCTGCGATCTGTTGAGAACGCTTGTTCAAAACATTCGGAACTGCTCCTTAAGATTAGAGCGATTGATGGGGTGGCCATCACAGTCACACCTTACAGAACGTTGAATTCCTCACTGGGTGTGATCTCTGAGTGGGGACTTCTCAAAGTCAAGAGGAAGAAATTCTCTCAAAGATCTCCACCCAAAAATAATAGCGGTCCATCGGGTTTCAACACACCGTGATGCTAAATCGGTATCCACCCTTGTACTGATTCTAACTTTGAACATGCCACGCCTGCCTTCTTCCATCAAGGCAGGTAATTTGCATTGCGAGGTACAGTCATATATACCTAACTCTCTGAGCTGCTTTCATTGCTATAGATACGGTCATGCGCACATAGTTTTCAGGGTAAGTCAATTTGTGCTCGCTCTGGCTGTCAGGATCATCTTGATCCAGACTGCACAGCTGAGATGGCAAACTGTATCAATTGCAGTGGTAACCATCCAACATATTCCCGTGAGTATCCTAAATGGAAAGAGGTACAGCGTTTCAAAACAATACAGAACATCTGGTATCCGGAAGCGAGAAAGATCGTTGTGAGCCACCCCACCTGGAAATCTTTCCTATTGCCAGTGTGGCTGCTTGGGAGCCTATCATTCCATTGTCATTTGTGACAGTGCAAACTGATATCAGTGTTCCACCATATGAGACTCTCTCGCCTGCTGCTAAGTACCTCTTATAGCAGTCTAAGCTGAAGTCGGTGTCCTTCTCGACATTGACTCCAATTTTTATTCCTGCTTCAGCGCCTTTCACTTCCACCACTGGAAGGCCTCTTCGTTCTCGACTTCAGACAGCTAGACCTCCCAAACCAAAGGGGTCCCCACCAGGACGCAAGAAAAAATATTATCCTACCCTCGTTTGGTGGTTTTGGTTTTGGTGGTTTCAGACGATTCTGAAGAAATAGATACCAACCATCCAAATTTCAAAAACCTTTATCTGCGGTGGTTATTTTATATAGAAAACCGTTGTCCACCCATTCTTCTAAGACCTGAGATGTCTCCTACAATGGAATTGTCATGGATTCCAGAGGAATATTGACGACATCAAGGTCCTCCTGAGGTCACATGGGACCATCTGCGTTTGCCTGCAGGAAACAGACATATTTGCAGCCTGTCACAGATCCCACTATCCGGCATTTTTCAAGTTTGATGGGACCGGGATGGAGATGGTCCAGTTTGCGGGGAGTGTCGCCATCCTCGTGAGGAACCATTCTCCATTCCAGGTCATACCCCTTACCACTACTCTAGAGGCGGCTGCCATTTTTCTTCGTGGGGTTTTCATTGATTATCTGCTCTATGTATCTTCGACCCGGAAGTAATCATTTACTTTACAGTAATTTATTTTAGTAATTTAATTACAACAAGTAATCATTTCACACTAATATTGCAGTTGCTTAAAACAATACCAGATACAGGATATGACTTTTTAAACATTACTTTCCAAATATTTACATCTAATAACCATTTCGAAACTTTAGTTTTAATTTCGGAATAAGTTTCAGGCATAACGGATTTCTCGGTAGAGAATTAAAAATTTTGGATATTTGATAAGATATCCGGATTTTACCATGCATAAATTAAGATACATTTTAAAGAAACGAAACATATTTAATAGTCTATAAGGTATCTGTGAATCGATCATAAACTATGGAATGACATTTACGGCACAACAAACTCAACAAACATTAAAAAGATTGAGGGAACTCATTCCTTAATCTCCAAAATCTTAATAACTGTCAATTACCGCACGCATCTAACTACAGCTAAAGAAAGATTTGATTATTTAGATATCTTATCCTTTCGAAATTTATATAAATACAACCTAACACTAAATAATTTTTTGATGATAAACATAAAGTAAAAATCCAACACGAAAAAAATACAAGACTGAAACAAAAAACTATTTTCAGTTATCAACTTTTAGAAACAACTATGGAAAATATAAAAGCAGTTACTAAATATCGCATACTTTAACCTCTTACCAAGATAAATATTTTCCATAAACTCTTTTACTTTATTGAAACCCAAATTAAAAGATGTTCTAAAAAATAAATTCAAAGAAACAAACAAAAACATTCACTATAACCAACTGACGATGCAATGAGGATGGGATGATTGAAAGATGGCGAAGACATTTTAATGAACTGCTGAACTGTGAGACTCCTAGGCAAACATTTGAACGGATGAATATATTGAGCTGTGAACCAGAGATTGAAAAACCTACACGAGAAGAAGTAACTGAAAGTATTTTTCAACTGAAGAATAATAAAGCAACAGGTATTGATGGAATTGAAGCTGAACTCCTAAAAAAAGGGGGAAGAGAACTACATCAGAAAAATTCATAGGCTTATTGAAATGATCTGGGAAACGGAAAAGTATGCCAGAGGATTGGAATGATTCTCTAATCATACCTATATAGAAGAAAGGAAACGAGAAAGACTGTGGCATCTACAGATGTATTTCATTGTTGCCCACTTGTTATAAGATCTTATGGAGCATTTTATTGAAAAGAATAACTCCATTTGCAGAGGGCATTTTTGGAGAAAACCATGCTGGTTTAGAAGGGTAGGTCAACTATTGACTAAAATTTCACATTAAGGCAAATTTTGGAGAAAAATTGGGAATTTAGCAATTCTCTATCACATCTTTTTGTGGACTTTCAAAAAGTTTATGATAGTATTCATTGAACAAGCCTCCTCCTTAATGCACTAAAGGAATTTGGCATGCCACAAAAGTTAATAAATGTGATTAACATGTGCATCAATGAAAATAGAGGTATTAAAATCAGAACCATTTAAAATTACTACAGGACTAAGACAGGGAGATGTTTTATCATCTGTTCTTTTTAATTTGATTTTGGAGAAAATTTTGATCGTGACAATGGAAGGAGAATTCAGGGACTGGATCAAAATTCTCGGTTATGCAGATGACCTGGTGATTTTGGGACCGAACGATGATGATAGCAAAGACAGTATAAGAAGATTAAATATATCAGGAAAAAAAGTGGGACTAAAATTAAATCAAGCCAAAATTCAATACCTTAAAATGACAAGGAAAGATCATGATCACAACCAAGCTACGATTCACGTGGATAACCTCTCTTTTAATCCAGTTACACATTTCAAGTGCCTTGGAACCCAGATAACTCATAAAAATCGTATACAAGATGAAATTCTTGCTAGAATAAAAGCAGAAAATCAAACCTTTTATGCGCTCCGACCTCGACTGTCTTCAAAAATATTAGCATATAGAGCAAAAGAAAGTATGTATAAGACAATCTTACGACCAATTGTTTAGTATGGATCTGAAACCTGGAGCACTCCAAGCGCTGATGAAGGAAAATTACAGCGGTGTGAAAATCAAGTCCTAAGAAAAATATGTGGACCAATCCTTGACAACTCTTGTGGATTGTGGCGAATATGACATATGGTAAGGAAAATGTGGCTCTCCTACTATAACCAGTGAGATTAAAGTCAATCGATTATGATTGACGGGACACATTCAAAGGATTGATGCAGAGAGAGAACCAAAGAAAAACTATATTCCTTTACCAAGTGGAATTCTCAAGCGAGATCTCAAGCCATAATACATCTCAAGCGAGATGATATCTCAAGCTTGAGATATCATCTCGCTTGAGATGGAGAGACTGCATACGAAGGGACTTGGATGAATTGAATATTTCAAATTGGGAGGAGAAGACAATGGATAGAGGAGAATGGGGACAAATTGTACTTGTAGCAAAGAGTATAATTTTATCTGTTTTAGAGTTTTAGCTGTATGATCCTTGCAGGCTCATACAGCTAAATGTTTTTTTCAGTAAAATATTTTTCTTAATTATATCCCACATAATTCATTTATAGTATCCCAGTTTTTATTTGAGTTTGATTTATTCCCTACAATCTATTTCTGTAATATAGATTTTTTGGTTCCCTAATTAATGATGTGAATAAATTTCTATAAATCTTATGGTCTATAATATCCTGTTCAGACATTAAATTTAGTTTATAACGTTTTCCCAATTTTTTTCTTAACTTTATAGAATTAACAATTCCATTTGTGATCCATGGTTTTAGTTTTTTGGTATTTCTATGCGTTACCATTTCTTTTGAAGTTTCTATTGCATTCTGAATTATTGATATGAAGCTGTAAAACCCATCATCTATATTCAGATCATTAATTTGACTCCAACATATTTTTTAAACATTTTTTCAATTTAAAAATTTTTAATTTCTCTACTTCATAAATTTGTTTTTTAGAACCTTCACTAATGTCAAAACCTAGATTCAGCGACAAACCTAAATATAAATGATCAGTTAAACATAATTTTATAACATACTTTCACAACTTTTGTATTGAATGTTTTTAATAAACACATGATACAGACTAGTACAGTGGACCCCCGATATAACGCGCATATCGGGCGGGAAACAACACCCGCGTTATAAGGTGAACCGCGTTATACCGATTATTGTGTGGCGACACAATAAATTTCACACTGTAAACTTTTCTTTTATTCATCATGCATACAATAATTAAACACTATTCAAAATACATGAAGGAACTCAATACATACACAATTACTCAATACGCAGTAACAATAAAATGCGATACTCACTAACGCCGCACGGACCTGTATAAACATGTTTGAACTTTTCGCGAACATCGCTCGCGCTATAACCGAGTGCGCGGTATAGCGAGCAGCGCTATAACGAAGGTCCACTGTATCTATTTGTGACCTAGTAAGTTCTTCGTTACTTGATTTAAAACCACATGCTGTTAATACACTGACATATTTCTGCATATTGAAACCACAGTTTATCATATCAATATTGAAATCTCCTAACATTATCATATACATATCATAAATATTAATCAATTTGTTTCCAATTCTTCAGTAAACACCTTAATTGAATACTCGTGAATTCTATAGACAGCTACCAAATACGATTTAAACCTATTAAACATAATTTTAATTTGTAAAACATCTGCAGTAATAAAATTCATATTTAAATTTTCTGAACTAATGTTGTTATTTATCTTAATATAAATAAATACACCTCCAGAGTTGTTGAAAGTACTTTCATTACAATAACTATCATAACGATTTATATTACAAATACCAACTTCACAACGTTTTATCCAAATTTCGGTAAGGACAATGATATCTGGTTCTAAATTTATTAAGTGTAAAAAAAATTAAAAAAACGATCAAAATTCTTCCTCATACTCCGAATATTTCCCTCAATTATTTTAAGCCCTTTTCCCCAAAAATAGTTATCTTTATCATAAACATTATAATTTTCAATAGTGTATATCTGCCTTTTAGGAATTTCACAAAAATATTCTTCTTGTAAATTTTCAATATGTAACATCCAATTCCTTCCCTAGAAAAAAGTTTACTTGAAAGTGTTATTTTTTTTATACAATCGGGCTACGTCTTCTAAATTTCTGATCCTAGGGCTTCTGCGTGTTCATCCTTTCTGACATAGATTTTCTCGTCTTTTACCCACGCCAATTTTTAGCCCTTTTCCCTTTGCTTTGCGGTCATAAAAATGGGCACTGGTGGTAATTGAAAACGTCGTATGAGCGGATCATCGTAAAGTGGGGTATTACTGTACATTAAAATGTTATATTTTATTAACTAATTAAGTGAGAAAAGTAAATGTGTGTACAAAATATCCAAACACTCGTCAAGCTTTTTATTAAACTGATTTCAATGTGGCCCCATTGATGACGTGATATTCAACTTCTCTATTCTACTCAGCATGTAATTTACCATAGCGGCAGTGATTTTTTCCTTCTAATGGTGTTAATTTATATTTTTTCGGAATAAAAGATGTTATTAGTGTTTCCTACCAAAATTGAAATCCATTGATGTCAAATCAGGATTTACGGGGACAACAAGATTCGTCCACCTTTACCAATCCACCGATTTTGAAATTTGACATTTGAAGGATTCCATTAAGACCGTATATGTGATACTCCGCGCCGTCGTAAAAACAATATTTTGAGAGTTATTTGATATTTTGTACACACCATTACTTTAGTTACCTAATTATTTAATAAAATATAGCACTTTAAAATATGGGATTCTTTTATAAATGACCCTGCACATCTTGAATTGATTCTCTTAGATTTCTCCGCTGCTTGGAGGACCAAAATGATCTTTAGATTTACTCTCACGCATTATTGAAATTTCTAATACGTATATACACTGGCTTCCATAAATTAAGGAAAACTCAAAAAAATTATCATAAACAAAAAACCATATGAATGATTTTAATGAAAAATGATGGAAACTTGAATTACAATGCTAGTTTCAGAATGGTAAAAACATTTTTCGTCAAAAAATAACATTTACAAGAACTTGTCCAAAACTGAGGTGTCAGAATTCAAAGGGCAAAGTTCTTTAATAAGGAGTGTGGTCACCCCTTACCGCAATGCAGGGAAGACAGCGATGTTCCGTGTTGTTTATGATGTGAATCAGTTCAGTAGGGAGTAACGACCATTGTTCCCTTAAAGCAGTAATAAGCTCTGCCTTTGTTGCAGGTGGCAGGTTCAGAGCAGCAACACGTCTCCCTAGCGCATCCCACACATGCTCAATCAGATTTAGGTCGTGAGATCGAGCTGGCCACTGCATGCACATAATGGTTTCTCTTGAACATATTGTTCCACTAGTCGAGCTCTGTGTGGACGAGCGTTATCATCTTGTAAGATGAATATTTCACCTATTGCACCAGCGTAAGGACGTTCATAAGGGTCCAGGATGTTATCTCTATACCTCTGAGCATTGAGGTTCCCACTCGGCAACACATTGAGGTCTGTGTGTCCACCTAAGGAAATTCCACCCCAAAGACACACGCTACCTCCGCCGTAACTGTCTCTTTGACGGATGTTACTGGGATGATGGCGGGTACCTCATTCTCTCCATACCAATGTCCGAAATTACTCTGTAAGCAATATCTGGACTCATCTGTAAAGAGTTATTATCTCTGTAAAGAGTACTGACCTCCATTGTTCTTCTGCCCCCCTTTTACACTTTACTATACTTCATATCCTTCCAAATTTAAAATTAATTGTATCAATAATAATAGATATTTCTTAAAACTTAAAAGTATTCTCATGATTGACATTTCTAACCATAAACACATAACAAATTCAAACACTGTCTGGACTTAATCAAGATTTTATATCTATCTTTTCTATCTCTCATCTTTCTTATTTTATTTCTCACTATTTCCATCCCCCTTTCTCTCCCCTACCGTTACTTATTATTTTTTATCACTGTTATCATTTTATTCTGCTTCATTACTATTTTCTCACCTATTTTTTGTCACCATTTCTCTTTTTCTTTTCCCTCCTTTCTATTTTTATTATTCTAATTTTTTTTATTACGGGGACAGGGGAGGCCAGTTGGTAGCGTGCCAGGCTCATAACCAGCAAATATCAGGTTCGGGTTCCAGCTGGGCAAATGTAGAGATTATTCTCTGCCAAAGTCCCTGCCCTGCCTACAGTGAATAGGGGCACTGTTGGGCTTGAAAAGGCCGCCGTCCGTCGGATGGGACGTTAAGCCGTGGTTCCGTGTGTGGGAGAGACACCCCCGCACGTTAAAGAACACGCTGGATGTCCTTGACGGGAGACTCACACCCTTTTCCCAACATCTGTCCAGTGGGTCCTCTCACCCAACCATCCACGAAACTACGAAAGCTTCGAACTTGGACATCTGTTCCAAATAACTGATATTTAAGTAGTGAATATCATGTTTTTAAAATTAAAAAAACTCGAATTCAGCCCTTAAAAATGGTAGACTTTCGGCACAATTCATGTACAGAATTGCAGTAAAAATTAGACTATGATGCTACCTAACCATATTGGCAATAAATCATCGGCACGGTTCAAAAATCGAAAGTTCCATAATTAGAGATATGAATGAAATGACTGATTTCCATAATATTAAACTAAAGTAGACGATAGCTCTAGCAGCTCTAAAGTAGACTCCCAGCTGCTCTGCAGCATTAATGTGAGCGTTCTGATAGGCATCAATCAGAACACAAGGCTCAAAATTCGGAAGTACCAAAATCAGAGATGTGAATGAACAGAATAATCGATAATATATAAGTAATGCAGACGATATGTACTCATTCCGCTGCTTCGCAGCTTCAATGACAGAATTTTGATAGGCCTCAACCAGCACACAAAAGTTGCTTTTGGTGCCATCCATAAGATGTAGTACTGTCCTGTATAGTGGAACGTCGGATGGCATCATTCAATCATATAGAAGCTCTCTCCTGTGACCTGACGTGAGGGGTATACAAATTACTGGCCTTCTAACCTACAGACCTCGCTCATGAAGCATTCTATGCACAGTAGAAGCTGATACAATCCTTCCAGTGGCTGCTGCAAGAGAGGATCGTATCTGAGAGGGAGTAGACGTTCTGCTCCTTCGTGCTATTATAATTGCAGATATCGGTCGTGACTCTAGCCTTTCCTCGGCTAAACCTCCAAAACGCGGAATCCGTGCTAAGAAATTGATTCCACAGTCTATGGACCACAGAAGGACTCACATTCAGCCATCGTATCACACCTGACTGACTTTGGCCTGCTTCGAGTTGGTCAATAGCTCTCCACCGCAGTTCATTTGGCAAATGATGGCTCGAGGTCATTCTTACAAAATGGCTATTTCGAAATTCTTTACTCACATTTACAACACAAAATAACGATCCACTTCAAAACACCCGTTTTTATGCCGGTATCCGATTACGTAAATTGACGCAACCTTGACTAATTTGCATACGATATGCTTTCTCGGCATTACTTTACTGGTTACATGAACAAGTTTGATGAGTATCGCACAATTTGTTTGGTGAATTATCGCGATTTTTCTCATTTTTCCTCAATTTATGAAACCAGTTTATGTAGTCTAGGTAGCATCAGAAGTCGATATGTATGTATCAATTCATTTGTTTGACTCAAATTCGTGTTGGTGGCATTTTGTTTTTCCATTTCGTCAGGCCTCTGGTTTTTAAGACATACTCTTTGCAATATCCGCATCAGTCGTTTCTTTAATTTGGGTGTCATAACATCAGGGGGCGAAGCGGGACCTTTTGAGCAGGGGGAAACAGTTACCAAAAGCAGTGCTGAAACTAAATCGAAATGCTGTTCCAGTACTCGATGTTTCCAAATTATTTAACCGGAACGCCGTCCCAGTGCTCCTCTTTCGTTATAATTTCTAAACAAACTGGGACCATCGCCCAATTTTTAACAAAACCCCCTTTTTTATTTTTACGTCACGTTGCCCGACGGATTATCTTTCCGTGGTAGAAATCCCTATTTCTTTTATTTCCTTTTGGGAACTTGGTCCGTAGACAAGGCTAGAAGATGTTCGATGCTGATAGCTCGCGCTACGCTCATCACACTCTATTCCGTGACTCATCCGTCTTTGCTGAGAAATATTGCTACGTTTGAAGGACTTGGTTGCATTCCATAAATGATAATGAAGATGAGAGACCGAAAGAGGAGGAGGGAGATTTCTCTGCACGATGCTCAGAGCCAGAAAGAGACAGCAATGGCAAATGCCGATGTAACGGGTGCTCTGAGCAGCGCGCACCTCATCGCCTGTTCCAAGTGTTTAATATGGGAATCGGAGCGATTCATAATTCATCGTCCGTGCAACGGCGAGCGAGCGAGCGAAGGTTTGCTAGATCACTGAGCAAACATGCAGCGGGAAGCTGCAGCCTGTTCGCTCTGCTCGTTTCACTCAAATGGAATAATTAACAGTGATTCGTCCACTGGGGGGGAGGGGCAGCTCACTTCTGAATTGATTAATAAGCTTTCTCTTCCTAATGACTAAGAAGGAAGAAATCATGCTCGGCGCAAAACTTGCAGACGCAACTTCTTACAGCTTGAAAAGTACATTAGTTAATGCGTTAAAGGTACAACTTTAAGTTGCAGAGTTTAAACTTCAGAACGATATTTTTATTTCCTTTTTCGAATGCGGAAATTACTAGAGGGAAAAGACAACTTCCACAGAAGATAAACTCCTTTCAGCGATAGAACATTTTGAATCATTTAGTGATCAGTGTTAAAGCTCCCATGCACCACGTGTGGAACCAAATTTCAATGAGTTGCCAAAGGAATACATTAGCGCGAAGTCTTCATTGCCGCGAAAAATGAAAGAGTCAGTCTCAAGGGAAAGGTTGCTAAACGTTGGAAATTGTCCACTAGGAACAGCTTCGGAATGAGAACTTGCCCTTAGGATTATACTGGGTTATTTTAACTCTGAGCAGCAATTTTTTTTGCATAAAATGGGTTAAATACCAAAGTCACAAAGATCCTGAAGACTCAAAGAAGGTTGGGGGAAGGGGACCCAGTCGACAGCTGTTTAGAGACAGATGTAAGCTTCTCATCAAAGCTTTGGGTTGGGTTGTTTTACCTCTAAGCGGCACTTTTTTTGCACACAATGGGCTAAATGGCAAGGTCACAAAGACCCCGAGGCTCAGAAAAGGTTGGTGGAGGAGACCTACGGGAACAGCTGTTTGGAGACAGATGGTATCTTCCCGTCAAATCCATCCAGCGTGCTCTTTAACGTACACAAGGAATGGCTCTCCTGCACATGTGACCACGTCCTACATCCCATCCGACGGACGACTGCCTTTCCAAGCCGATTGGTGTCCCCTATTGACTATGAGTTGGGCAGGGAGTTTTTCTGAAATAAATCTCAACAATCCCATCTAGGACTCGCCTGGGAACTGTAGATTACGATCCTCCAACTGAGCCATCCCCATCCCCTCGAGCGTGTTCTTTTATGTGCACAGGATACGGCTCTCCTGTACACGGAGTCACAGCTTTACATCCCATCCGACAGATGGTCCTCGGTAAGAAAGGGAACATTGATGGCCTTTCCAAGCCCATCAGTGTTTCCTTTCTTACTGAGCGCAGGGTGGGAATATAGCGGAGATAAATCTCATCGCTGGCACAAGTGGGGACTCAAACATCGGAAATGCAGATACGAGCCTGACTCCATCTCAGGTGAAGCTGATTAAAAGATTTTTTTTAGCCTAGATGCATTGAATATCTTCAAGATCCTCTTTTCCCTCTTCTGAGAGGCGGACGAATGTTCATTGTTCCGCCTCTATCAAGCACTTATGCAGTCGAAACAGGACTTTAGATCCCAGGTATATGACTCTGCCTGGGATTCGGTGGTGAAAGTGTCGGATATATGCACCATCAGGCCATCCTTGTTGCATGGGGGCCTTCTGCACTTCACCTGTCCAAAGTCTTTATATTGAGACCGACGAACCATCGTTATCTATTCGCCCTGCAACATGCAGCAAAATTTCAATCCCTGCCAGACCATCCTACTTGGGACTGCGTTTTCAATCCTCAGTGGAAAATATTATATCACAATCGGCTGATTGCCATTCGTCCTTTCAATTTGCGTGCCCGAGCCTACCTCAGAGACCTCAACATCAGTCTCGATAACATTGCCCAATCTACAGCTGAGCCACTTCCACCATGGCTCGCTGTTTCCCCTTCCCGAGACTTTTCTCTTTGTAGGACGGATAAGGCCTTTACACCACACTATGTCTACCAGCAACTCTTTCCAGCCACTGTGTTGAGCACACGGACGTCTTGCCTGTTTTCATAGATGGCTCGAAGTCCGACACATCAATGGGATCGACTATGATCCTTTGTGATGTAATCATTGCAGATCAGATCCCACATCAGTGTTCCATCTTCCTGCTGAGCTGCATGCTATCAGCCTCGCCTTGGACCAGATAGCAGCTAAGCATCATCGTCAGTGTATATATTTACACCGACTTGCTTAGCTCACTGTAGGCTTTAATCTCAGTGAAGTATCGGCCTCACCCTGTTCTCTTTAAGATCCGTCAGCAGCTCCATCGTGTGGTGGAAATATGGTAGAGTAATGCCATCCGATGCTCCACTATACAGGATAATACTGCATCTAATGGAAGGCACCACATGTCACTCTCGTGTACTGATCGATGCAAAAGGAAAACTGACATTAAAGCTGCGAAGCAGCAGAGAAGGAACCTATCGAAAAGATCTGCATTACACAATAATTGTCTAATTCCGTCTGTTTATTCAATTCACGGAAGACGCTGCTGCCTAGTCGGCCACGCCCCTGTCCACCTCCCCACTACTGGTTCCATATTTGGATATTCGAAATCGTTTTACTATCGAGCTCCGGGCACGGTAGCAGAAATCTTGGTCCGAACAGATTGGTAAAAATCTCTTCGAGATCAAGCCTATTATCAAACCACGACAGTCATGTTTTCACAGGAATCGCAAGGAGAACGTTTTAGTTTCCCTGCTCCACTTAGGTCATTCGTTTTTTACACATTCCTTTCTTTTTTGGGGCAGACGGCAAACCTAAGTGCGAGTTTTGTGACACCATTTTAACGATTAAACACAGTTTAGCCGATTGTACTGCTTTTAATCTTGAGCGTCGTTTTTGTATTTACAGCCAAGCCCCTTACACTCGGCCGTATTTTACCTAATAATTCCTTTTTCCACCTATCTTTCACTTTTTACGATTTACAGGATATTTTTAACGGTATATAATTTTTATCTTTGACCCTGTTTTTATACACTTGTTTTTGCTTTTTCACTGGGTCCTCCTCTACACCCAATGCCTTATATTTGTATTTATACTTGTTCTTGTTTATACTGATTTTTTTTCTGTATTCTTTTTTCATTTTGCTTTTAACTTTGGTTGCGGGTTTAAGTGATTATTATTTATTTATATTCGGGATTGTTATGTTTAGTGCAATATGGCCTAGTTGGCTTTGCGCCATTAAACTTCAAACAACCAACCAACCAATGAGCGTAGATTCAGTGATTCTAAGATCGAGACTAGTAAGATTGGGGATAAAACTATTCCGAATGCCGTGAAACTCTATTAGTAGTGACTGGATTAACAGTGGGTTCAAAAACAGACACATGTTTATCGAAAACGAAAAATTCCATTTCTTTGTTAAAATGAACGAAACGATTACAATATCATCAGGCGTTTCATTCGCTATTTCATCCAAAAGTGAAGTGTAAGTGGTTCTTGAACGAAGAGACAGCTCAATGCATCTGCACTACCGCGAACAAAAACAGGCGAAAAAGGTGCTATGAGGAGGGAGAGTAGAAATCTCTCGTGACGCCAAAAGAAATGCCGTTTAAACTGATGCCCTGAAATATGCTACTTGTTGCTTTAAAAGTTATAGTGATGCACTTATTGACTGATCCTTATCTAAGGGCATCTCAGAAGAAATAGTAGCTTAGAGAAGAAATCTGATAGGACCAATTTAACCTTCTGTTGATTAAGTATTTTTTGCGATTGGATAACTTGAGACATTTCCATGTTCGGAAGGTTTGTGGACTCATTCACGTAACAGAGGTGTAGCATCAGTTAATGTGTTGAATTTATTAACAACACTGAAAGATGGGAATTAATTATGATGAAGAATAAATATTCAGTTGAATCAGGGTTCAAAAAGAAGGAATTGGAGGATTCACGGCACGAACTGGGGTAATAAATGAGAAACAATTAATTAACGTTGTTGCTACAGTGGTTTCCATAAATTAAGGAAATCTCAAAAAACTATGATAAACAAAAAACTATCTGAATGATTTTAATGAAATATGATGGAAACATGAATTACAATGTTAGTTTCAGAATGGTAAAAACATTTTACACTAAAAACATTTTTCGTCAAAAAATAACATTTACAAGAACTTGTCCAAAAATGAGGTGTCAGAATTCAAAGGGCAAAGTTCTTTAATAAGGAGTGTGGTCACTCCTTACAGCAATGCAGGGACGACAGCGATGTTCCATGTTGTTTATGATGTGAATCAGCTCAGTAGGGAGTAACGACCATTGTTCCTTTAAAGCAGTAATAAGCTCCTCCTTTGTTTCAGGTGGCGGGTTGAGGGCAGCAACACGTCTCCCTAGAGCATCCCACACATGCTCAATCGCACTTAGGTCGGTAGATCGAGCTAACCATTGCATGCACATAATGGTTTCCTCTTGAAAGTATTGTTCCACTAGTCGAGCTCTGTGGGTTGGGTTGGGTTGTTTTACCTCTGAGCGGCACTTTTTTGCACACGATGGGCTAAATGGCCAGGTCACATGGACCCCGAAGGCTCAGAGAAGGTTGGAGGAGGGACCCACTGGAACAGCTGTTGGGAGACAGATGGTAGCCTCCCGTCAAGGCCATCCAGCGTGTTCTTTAACGTGCACAGGGTATGGCTCTCCCGCACACGGGGCCACGGCTTAACGTCCCATCCGACGGACGGCGGCCTTTTCAAGCCCATCGGTGTCCCCTACTGACCGTGGGCAGGGCAGGGAAATTTTGCGGAGATAAATCTCAACTCTGACCCAGCTGGGACTCGAACCTGGGAACTACAGATTACGAGCCTGGCGCGCTACTGACTGAGCCACCCCTGCCCCCGAGCTCTGTGTGGACGAGCGTTATCATCTTGTAAGATGAATGTTTCTTCTATTGCACCAGCATAAAGACGTACATAAAGGTCCAGGATGTCATCTCTATAACTTTGAGTATTGAAGTTCCCACTCGTCAATATATAGAGGTCTGTGCATCTATCTAAAGAAATGACACCTCAAAGACACACGCTACCTCCACCGTAACTGTCTCTTTGACTGTTATGACGGACTGGGATGATAGCGGTATCTCGTTCTCTCCATATCAATGTCCGGAATCACTCTGTAAACTGGGATGATACAGTCTGTTTACTGGGATGATAGCGGGTACCTCGTACTCTCCATATCAATGTCCGGAATCACACTGTAAGCAATATCTGGACTCATCTGTGAAGAGTACTGACCTCCATTGCTCTTCTGTTCAGTTTACATGCCTTTACCATTTACCATGCCTTTACCATTACATGCGTGTGTGCTCAATTCAACCGCTCTCTCCTTTGACGTGACGTGAGGAGAATACAAATTACTGGCCTTCTAGCGTACAGACCTCGCTCATGAAGCCTACTATGCACAGTAGAAGCCGATACAATCCTTCCAGTGGCTGCTGCAAGAGAGGATCGTATCTGAGAGGGAGAAGACGTTTTGTTCCTTCGTGCTATTAATCGCAGATATCGGTCTTGTACAGTGGTCGTGACTCTAGCCTTTCCTCGGCTAAACCTCCAAAACGCGGAATCCGTGCTAAGAAATTGATTCCACAGTCTATGGACCACAGAAGGACTCACATTCAGCCATCGTGCCACATCTGACTGACTTTGGCCTGCTTCGAGCTGGTCAATAGCTCTCCACCGCAGTTCATTTGGCAAATGATGTCTCGAGGTCATTTCTAAAAAATGGCTGTTTCGAATTTCTTTACTCACATTTACAATACAAAATAACGATCCACTCCAAAACACCCGTTTTTATGCCGGTATCCGATTACGTAAATTGACGCAACCTTGACTAATTTGCATACGATATGCTTTCTCGGCATTACTTTACTGGTTACATGAACAAGTTTGGCGAATTATCGCAATTTTTTTTATTTCCTTAATTTATGAAACCAGTGTATTTAGTGGAGTGAGTGCAGAGAAAGAACCAACAAATTAATACCATGAATTAGTAAAATGAGAAATGACAAAAGCTATTTGACGATCAAAAGAAAACTCAGCGTTTTAGTGCAAATGTGACGGTAATCGTATTAAAAACGGACACACCGATAAGAACGTGAATGATCTGTATAACGAGCCATAAAAATACTGAAAGAAATGGTAAAGGCTGAAATACGCCGACCATAAAATAAATAAGCCATTCCGTGGCCGAGTGGTTAGCGCGCCTGGCAACTGCTCAAAGGGACTTGGGTTCGAGTCCCGAGTAAGGCATAGATGTACATGTTGTTTTTCTGCTGAGTCTACGCCATCATCACAGACCTTCTACGGGGCAGGGGTGGCTCAGTCGGTAGTGCGCCAGGTTCGAGTCCCAGCTGGATCAGCGTTGAGATTTATCTTCGCAAAATTCCCCGCCCTTCCCACGATCAGTAGGGGACACCGATGGGCTTGGAAAGGCCGCCGTCCGTCGGATGGGATGTTAAGTGGTGGCCCCGTGTGCGGGAGAGCCATACCCTGTGCACGTTAAAGAACATGCTGGATGGCCTTGACGGGAGCTACCATCTGTCTCCCAACAGCCGTTCCAGTGGGTCCCCTCCCCCAACCATGTGACCTGGCCATTTAGCCCATGGTGTGCAAAAAAGTGCCGCTCAGAGGTAAAACAACCCAACCCAACCCAGACCATCTACTATCGCGTATAAACTGACAGGCTCCTTTCATACCTCTGTGGCCTCTGTGACCTCTGTGGCAAGCAGCTGCTTGAGAGCATATTTATTTCTTATTCTATTTATAAGATAAATGGGAAACGTTCCTTTTTTTATCTTGGCAACAGGGAATTTACTTGTATGGTGTGTAGTAAGGATGGAGATTTAAAAAAGGAATATTTACAGTGTTATGGTTCATGTAAAGCTACTTTTCATATTGGATGTGTGGGGATAAGACTCGAGTTTATAGAAATATGTCAGTAGACAGAAGAAGCAAATGGGTATGTAATAATTGTAAGAAGAAAAGAGTTACCTCAACGATGGGCAATTCCCTATCTACAAGTGAAGTGGAACATGTGCAGCCATCTATGGGAGGTGAAGATAACCATTCTGTGAACAATGGTAAGCCAAATTGTTTTATGGATTCTTCTGATCATAATTTAAAAGAGGAGTTTATTAATATTTTTAAGTTGGAAATTAGGAAGGAATTCGCAGAGTTTGAAAAAAAGAATTAATCAACAAAATGTTGATATTCTTAGATCTGTTGAAGTCTGTATTAAAAAAAATAGATGACTTCGTAGAGGAAAATGAATTAATTATGAATGAGCTTAAATATCATAGGTCTGACTTAACGAAACTAAGGGAAATGTATTTTTATTGAAAAACAAATTAACATATTGGAGTCTAAAATTAATGATTTAAGACAAGATGCATTAAAAAAAATCTAGAGTTGTTGGTATACCTCAACAACCGCAGGAGAATTTACAATTAATTGTAAATAAGGTGTCGGATATATTACAAATTCCCCAGAAACAAGAGGATATAAAATTAATTAAAAGGGTTCAGTCTCGTAATGCTGATAAACCTGGTAATATTGTAATACAGTTTAAGAACGAAGACATCAGAAATAAGTGGTTAAAGGGAAAAAGAAAATGGAAGAAGTTATTTCTAAATTCGCTAAATGAAGAAATGGAAGAGAAACCATTTTACATAAATGAACAATTAACAATAGAAAGGAAGAGATTACTTTATAAAGTCAAAGCTCTTCAAAAGGAATTTTAATATAAATATGTATGGATTAAATTGGGAAAATATTCCTAAGGAAAAATGACGACTCAAATGCCATCAGAATTGCCAATGAGTCAAACTTAATTAATATCTGATACGTTATTAAGTTCCTTAAAATGCATTTTTGATCTTTTTGCTTTGGTTAATTTTTTTCTAGCCATAAAATGGAAGGAACATCGGGTATTTATATTGACCTCGAAGAACTTAAATTGGTCCATTCTGATTTCAAAAAAGGAATTAGTTTTATTCATTTGAATATCAGAAGTTTACGAGCGAATTTTGATGTGTTTTTGGCATTGATAGAAAGTAGTAATTGTAAACCAGATGTAATAATCCTTTCTGAGATTTGGATACCTGACAATGAAACATCTTTATATCATATTGAGGGGTGGTTTACATCAAGCAGCATTGGTATACTTCCCAGTTAGATTTCGAAATGAACTCAGCTGAAGTTATTGCATTAAAAATTCATTTGAATTCGACAATGTCGGTAGTCTTATTGTCGATTTATCGTTATGTTGGAGGTGGAGAAATGAATTTCATTGAAGAATTGTTTCAACATGTCGATAAACTTCCAGATCGTAATATTATTCTTACCGGAGATATAAACTTATATATCTCAAAATCTACAGAACATATAAACAGCTATTTAGATTTTATGATTCTATACAACTTGTCAAATTATATTACGGGGATTACGAGATCGCAATCACAAACTTGTATAGATCATTTATTCATAAGGAAAATAAGTTTTTTTTCTTGTTGCCCCTATATTGTAATTACGGACATCACAGATCATTATATGATTGATTTCATTCACCATTTCTTCAACATTTTTTTCAACATTCTCTCAGTCAAAGCTTAAGAAGCCAATACAGTCAATTATTTACACAGACAAAGTGAAATTACAACAAGGCTTCAAGGTCTATAGTTGGAATCATATACAAAATTATTATGACCCAAATGAAGCTTTTGACCATTTCATTGAGGACTTTAAAAAATTAGTTAAAAAATACAGTAAAGAGAAATGTGGATAAAAAATTTAAAACCGTGGATAACAACAGAACTTATTAAGTCAATACGGTACCGAAATTATTTACATAGATTATGGAAAAAAACAGAATTGATGCTAATTATTGCAAAAGTTACAGAAACTCCTTAAATAGCATAATATCAAAAGTTAAAAATTCATATTTTCAAGAAAAACTGGCATATGCTGGAAATAACACAAAGAAGAAATGGGATATTATAAATGAAGTAATTAATACAAATAGTAGGAAAAAAATCAAAATCATCTGTTTGAAATCAGCTTAAATAATAAAATGGCATATTTTACAGATAGTTCCACTGAAATAGTTAATGCCTTTGATTATTTTATAAATATAGCTACTGAATATGAAACTTGCAATTCGGAATCAGATTTGGTAGTACCTGAAGATCTTAAGTTAAAAGACAGAATAATCATTTCCCAGGGCAATTCAATGGGTCTGATAGCAGTTTCGTTGGAAGAATTAGACAGCATAGTAAAAAATTTGAAAAGGACTTATTCGATTGGCTGGGATGATATAAACGTGGATAATCTTGAAGCAATATATCCATCGATACGAACAACATTGTGCTACTTGTTTAATATGTCTTTATCTTCTGGTATTTTCCCAAATGCCTTAAAATGTTCAATAATAGTTCCTATTTACAAAAAAGGAAACAAAACTTTTATAGAAAATTATCGACCTATTGCTTTACTTCCGATAATGTCAAAAATACTGGAAAAGTTATTTTTTGTCAGGTTGAAAATTTTTTTGTTAAAATTTAACATAATAGCAAAGAACCAATATGAATTTCAGCAGAAAAAAGCAGAGAAGATGCTATTTTACATTTAATAAATTCATTAACTTGATCTCTGGATAAAGATTTTAAAACACTCGTAATTTTTTGGGACTTATCAAAGGCTTTTGATTTGGTAAATCATGAAATATTGTTGGCTAAGCTTTATAAATATGGAATCAGAGGTACCAGTTTTACATGGCTAAAATCCTACTTGGAAAATCGTCCGCAAATGGTTAGGATAAATGATATATATAGTTCTATGAAAAATATTAATACAGGTGTACCATAAGGTTCTGTACTGGGACCTCTGCTATTTATATTATATGTAAACGATATATTTGACAAAAACTTTGAGGCAGAAATTATTTCTTACGATGATGATATTGTTTCGTTATACAAAATAACACCCATGAGCAATTATACCAAATGGCAAACAGAGATATTCATCATCTCTATCAATGGCTAATGTTGAATAAATTAAGTTTAAATAAGGCTAAAACATGCTATATAAAATTCCAGTTGAAGGCATCAGCTGATGGTAGCAGTGACTCTGGAGTGGTTTCTCATCACAAGGACTGTTACAACATCCTAAATTGCAGTTGCGAATGTCTTACGAAGGTTGATTAAATTAAATACCTAAGAGTGATTATTGATAAAAGCCTTTCATGGAAGTTTCACACTGATTATACTGTGGATAAGATAAAACCATTCATAGCAACATTTTATACACTAAGATTCTTACTCGATAAAACAAGTTTAAAAATGTTATATTCTGCTTGTATATATGTTACCGCTAAAGCTCGAAAGTCGTTAATGTGCACATTACCTAGCTAATCTGCAGATTAACTGATTTGCTCCGTGCGGAATCAAGAGTTTTCCGCATTTTACCTAGGTAATGTGCACATTAACGACTTCCGTATCGTTAAAGTTCAAAAGTTTGTTTCTCTCATTTCCTTTCCCTACTCCTTCCCCCCTCTCCCTCCACTTTTAGTTTCGTTTCGCCAGTGTCTTGTCGTCGCCGGTTGTTTTTATTTCTCATAATTTGCATCGGCTGCTAGTGCGTAGCATAGCTAATTCTGTTTTCAAATTCGTTTCTGCCTGTTAGCGCGTGAATTTGTGTCGTGATTTTTTTAAAGCAGATAAATTTAGCTCCTATTATGCAAGCAAGCACCGAATTGGTGAGTAAAATGAAGAAAATATTCTTCGCAAACCTCTTTAGCGAAGATTCAAAATATAATAGTGTTTTAATGACAAAACGAAAGTATGATTCCATAATTGAAGATGTAAAGCGAATAAAAGTTTCCAAGAAGAAAGAATCATCTCGAGATTATCGAATAATTCAAAGGTATGATGTGTTAACTGTACAAGGCTGTGAAAAACTCATTGAGCCGTTGTCAGATGCGCGAGAAAGTGTGAAAAAGTTTGTCCATGCCGAAGAATTGTTTGACATATTGTATTCTACTCATTTGTCAATTGGTCACGGTGGAAGAGACAGAACGATAAAGCAATTAAATACACTTTATAAAAATAACATTATGTATATTTAAGTATAAATAAGTAACATTATGTTAATTTAAGCGTACAGAAACGTTGCTGTTGTTCCAGCAAAGATCTTATTTTCACTTTAACGATTGCCTAGTAGGTAATGTGCAGATTATCCAGGTAATTTGAGAAATGAAACAATTTTCGGCACGTTAACGGATCACCCTAGTTAATCTGCACAATACCTAGATAATCTGTAGAATAACTGATTTCTGCACTTTAGCGGTAACATATATAGTCAGCTACAATATGCAATAAAAGCCTGGGGAGGAGCTGCAAAAACAAATGTAAAACAGGCTGTTGATTCTGCAAAAATTTATAGTTAGAATCATTGACCATAAAGGTCGCTTCTCTGAACCTCGTCCTATATTTAAGAAATTGGGGTTACTAACTATGTCTCAACTTTACATTTTAAAATTTATTGAATATGTCGATTTCAATTTACATCTATTTCAGGTTCGACAGACATATATACCACTTAGAGACTCATCATTTAAATAGCAAATACCACGTATATCAAAGCAAGCTACTACCCGTAATATAAACTATATTGGACCTAAATTATACAACGGTGTTCCAGAAACAATGAAGAAAATTACTTCCAAATATTTATTTAATAAATCTCTTTCTCATTGGATACTAAACAACGAATAATATAACTGTATGTAAAACTAATTTTTTTGACTTCTACATCATTGATTGGTTCAATTATCAATTGTCGCCTTGTTAATTTTTTGTATTTATATTTTTGTTATAATTATACACCAGCACTCAAGTATTCAGTTACTTTAGCTGGGTATATTTCATAAAAATTTTGCATTGATATATATATATCTATGTTGAATAAAAATTGAATTGAATTGAATTGGAACCGATTTTTAAATGAGATTCAGCAGAGAAATGAGATTAAAAAATATTGAACTCTATAAATCATTCTTACTTAGGTCACAATCTATCAGCAGTAATGTCTAAAAGTACACTCTATAAAATAAAATTCATCTGAGTCTAAAAATCCTCAAAAGCTTTATATGTATTCACATATAATTTCTGAAATCTGTAATCAACCGTAGCCTTCGGATACTTTTTTGAGCGACTGTACAACGTGTTTCAAGAATCTAATACTGTAGAGATTATTAAATCAGAGAGTAGAACTAGTTTGAGAGAGCTTTCTGCAGAAAATTTTAATGCACTGAAGCAGATAGAATCATTTCTGTGAGCAAGAATTCAGCGAGTAATGACGAAAGAAATAAAGTGCGAGATCTGCACTCTTTGGCTTATTCGGAGAACAACAGACTTCCTTCATTTGCGTAAGAATTATTTAAAAAAATCCGATTGCCATTCGTTTGATGAAACCGATGAATCGTTTTACTGTCAACGACACTTCCTTGCACACAGTGGTCCAAATGGCCAGGTCACAAGGACCTCCAAGGGCTCGTTGCTTGGTAGGGAACCCCGTTGACAGCTATTTAAGAGACAGGCGGAAGCTTTCGCAGAAGGACTACCATCTTGGTCTTTAATATTATATAAATATTATATATATTAATTATATATATGTTAATATTATATATTTTAAATGCTGCGTTGAAATATATTAATATGCAGAAGGACTACCATCTTGGTCTTTTATATTTATAATTACCTGCACAGAATATGACTCTCGTACACACTGTGCCATTGTTGAGCATCCCATGCGACGAACGGCGGCATTTCCAAGGACCATCCGTGCTCCTTTTCTCACTGAGTGCACGGCAGGGGTTAGCAGAGAAAATCTCAAATCATGAAAAGTGGAACTCAAACCTGGGAATATCAGATTGCAAACCTGGAGCGCTTACTGAATGAATCATTCGGCGGCCCTCAATAAATACAAGAAAATGATACGAATTTTATTATCTGAATTAGGCGACAGTTGACTCGTCCAGATTGCAATTTTAATTATTTCATTTTACTATAGATAACTCAGTTTGAAATGAAATATGCATAATATTTTAACAACTAAATCTGCCTGCAGAAATAGATTTCTAGAGAAACAATCTCTATCTTGGACTCCGTTTCCTGTGCAACACAATGAATCGCCATTGTTGTGGGCATCCTTTTCAAGACTCTCGCATCCACTTGCCTCCCTCTTCAGATGGTTCGAAATTCCCTTCGCTCGTGCTAATTAAACACATGATCAACACATACGAACACTCTATAAATAGAAACTTGGTTGCAGCTAACTTGAGTGCATTCATTCCAGAAGAACAGTCGCCTGCTAGATAATTAAAATGTTAACTCCTTTATCCGAAGCTAAGTTATTATTTTATTTTGCAGTTTAAGGTGCAGAGGTGCTTCAAAGTTTTGCATCATCCCCCTGCAATATGAAAGTTTTATAGATGAGATATCAATGCTGCGTTGAGATATATTTATAATTAATTTAATTAATTTAATGGAAATTTTATCTCGACTTCAAACATTTAATAATAATTAGTATAGCTCTTTAGAGTTGAAAGTTATGGCACAAAACCATGTAAGTCATGATAAAATGCTTCAAATCTATTCGTACAAAATATACTACTCGTCATTGAAATTGCCCTCTCTACAAGTAGTGCTCGCTTGGAGTTCAAAACAAGTGGAGTGACAGATAGCAATATAAACAAGAACTGGTTAATTTCTGCATCGAATAAGCAATATTTACTTACAAGAATGCAGTGTACATCAATAAGAAGTATGACGTCCATGAACAGTGAAACAAGTCGGGGTTGAAAAGTAGCAAATGAACCAAGCATCATGCGCCTGTCCCGTACTGCTTTTCTGCACCATACTGCTTTTCATCATCTGATAACAGTAGGAGGTTTACGTGCTCTTTAAATCTGAATGGTGTGATGTAGAGCGGGAATACCTCTTTCTCGTATCCAAAAACATTGACAGAGATGTTATTCATATTTTTGAATTTTGATATATGATTTATTGTTATAGGAAAAATTAGGCCAGATGTGTTTATTTTTTTTTTCTAAATGCATGTAGTTGTTAGGACGCTGTGGATGATCTATAGCAGTATACAAAGAGGATAAAACAGACACAAAATATTTTTGATCAGAATTACATCATTAACAATAGCGTGTTTTGATAGTAATTCTCTTGGAGTAGGGACATAACTAGACCGTGCAAGAGGGATATATTTTCCAATGTTCGTTTCAGCGTGGAGTACAGCATCCTGTATCCATCTACTATGTGCCCTTCAAATTCTTCAAATGAAGTCTTGATCTTCTTACACACTGAATCCAGTTCTTTGTTTAGGGATTATGTAGGAAGACTTGTGAACCAATTACTTCGGAAAAATGGAGTGCAGTATTCGAAAGTAGAAGGGGAACGTTTCGCTTGAAACGTTCCCCTCTTGCACGGAAAGGTACCATTTAATGCTACCTTTCGAGGCCAATTTTTCTTTCAGATGTGTTAGGAGTGACTCCCGCGAGGACTCGAAGAAAACGGTTAGGTCAATGGATGTTTCTTCAGTTGCCATCAGCTTATATGTTGAGAGGGTCCTTTTCTTTTCTTCTGTAAACTTGCAGGGATCTTCAGGGTCCGATTTTTGTTTCTTCTGGGCTATCCTTACATCGTCAGAACGTTTTCGTTTATTATTGTGTGTCTTTCATTGATGCCACAAAAAACTGTCTTTTCTTCCAAACTCCATTGCACATTCTTCGCATTTATAGGTACATCGGATGCCATGTTTCCTTGAAAATGTCGACTCGCATTGAGAGCACTTAAACAGACTATTTCCATCATGATTTCTTTTATGACGAATGAGATGGATCTGATGAAGGAAAGCTTTCTCACATATATTACATGGATACACTATAAAACAGTGACTTGTGAAATAGTTGGTTTATGCCAGCGGTCCTCACGATCTTTTGGACCTCACGGACCACTAAGCTCACAATTTTGAATCCCGCGGACCACTAATATGAATTTTTTTAAAAAGGTACAAACAGGTATAAAATAATGATCATAAAAGTTGCATTTTATTAATATGAAATGCACTTGTTTAATTATAACAAAATTATTAATGTGATATATGTTGCTGCTTCTTTGAAATAAGTTTATGGATTCTTGGCTCCAATGACGTCCTGCAACTCGGAGAGCCGTTTCTATTTCAAGCTAATAGCGATACTTGTTTTTAATTGCCGTAACAGATGAGAACTTCTTTTCACACAAATAGGTTGTTGCAAATGCCCCTAAACGAAAAATGTCAGCGATCCTGTGTCAGTGTCCAAATTTCTCCATGGATGGCGCCACAATTAGATAGAATATTTCGAGCAAAATCGGGGAAGTTTGTGGGGCGAAGGTGATGACGCCGGAAATCAAGATGGTTTCAATCAAAGTCCGGTATTGTCGACTTCAGTCACAATACCGGACTTGATTTTTTAATATGGATAATGGACTTCATTTTTTAACCAGGATTGATGATACACGGGGTTGAAATGAAATATCTAAATGGAAGTTTCGGACCTGAAAGAGCTTAACCTTGAGTTGCAGTGTCGAACTGCAAAGTAAGAGGCAGAACTGAAAGAACTACGAAATGATTTACATGAACTGCAGCAGTATTCGCGAAACCAGGACTTCGAAATTTTAGATGTTCCAGAAATTCCAGGCGAGAATGTTCTGGCCATTGTTAAGAAAATTGCTAGCAAAATTCAAGTAAAGGTGAGTAATGATGATATTCAGGAGGCTCATCGAGTTCCTGCAATTAACAGAGACAAAATTAAACCCATTATTGTGAAACTAAAAACGAAAGAAATAAGAGACAATTGGCTAGAATGCAACAAAAAATCTAAATTTCCTTTAAAAAGTACTGACATTAATCCTGATTTTAAGGAGTTAAGATTATTTTTAAATTAACATCTAATTCCTAGTACTAAAAATTTATTGTATAATGCTAAGCAATTTAAATTAAAAAATAGATATAAATTCGTTTGGGTGAAAAATGGAAAAGTTTTCATCCGGAAAAGTGAAAGATCCAAAATTTGGCGGATCAGAGATGACAATGACCTAAATATGTTAAATGAACAAGATGGCTGCTGAAAATATTTCACCTTTTAGTTCTGTTGAACCCATGCCATGTTCTGTGATCTGTAACGACATCAAAGAATTACTGTGTTTCTTTAATTCTGGAAATTTTTCAAGTTTAAAAATTTTACATTTTAACATCCGAAGTTTAAGAAATAAATTTGAACAGCTAGAAGCTATTCTTGAATATTTAAATAGTAAGACGGATATTTTAATACTTTCTGAAATATGGATCAAGCCATATGAGTTAAATTTGTATCAAATAGATGGTTATCATATGTTCCATTGTTGTAGAGATTACAATAAATCTGGTGGGATACTTTGTTACGTTAAAAGTTCCTTAATAGTCAAGCAAATTGCATTTAATGATATAAGTTCAGCTGAATAAATTGCTATTTATCTGGAAAATTATCAGCAATATTTCGAATGTATCTATAGATCTCTTTGTATCCGACTTACCACCTTCCCAATAGAATTTCAGGAACTACTCTTCTCATTTGATAATAAAAGCGAAGTTGTTGTAGTTGGTGATTGAAATATAGATATACTAGGAAATGATCAATACACAAATGAATAATTAAATTTGTTGTCATCAAATGGCTTTCAAAGTTTCATAAATTCACCGACCAGAGAAAGTATGATAGCTTCTACTTGTTTAGATCACATTTTTGTTAAAAGCAAAATCGAAAGTTCATTCAAGAGTAGTATTGTTAAATTAGCAGTGACTGAGCATTATCCCATTGCCTTAACAGTTAATTTTAACAATAATATGAATATTCAGTGTGATAATTATACAGAGCCTATTCTTTATCACTACATAGACTATACTTTATTGAACAGGCTTTTAAGTGAATGTTCCTGGGACGAGGTATTAACTCTTAATGATGCCAATGAAGCATATAATAAATTTTTAACCACATTTAATCTCATAATTAAAGATTCAACTAGAGAAAGAAAAATTCAGAATAAATCACAATCAGCAAAGCCATGGATTACTTCTGAAATTCTGAACTTATTAAAAGAAAGAGATAAGCCCATATAAAAAAACACAAAAAATACCCATTAGATGAAGCTTACGAAAGTAGCTTTAAACATTTTAGAAATCAAATAAACTATAAGATACGAGATGCAAAAAACAGTTTCCTTGCAACTAAGTTTCAAAATTGTGATGGAAATATATCAAAGCAGTGGAAATTGATAAGAGAGATAATAAATCAGAAGAAGGTAGAAAATAAATATCCAGAATTAGAAAGTGGTTCTGATTCAACTGAAAATGCTAAGTTATTGGCAAACCAATTTAATGAATACTTTGTAAATATAGCAGTATATCTGTCAAAGAATAGGATTGTAAGTAATCAAAATAGCCATATGAGTAAAAAGGTCAAATCCATGTTTTTAGCTCCAACTTGTAGAAAGGAATTGACTGACATTATAAAAGGATTTAAAAATAAAAAATCTGATGGGTATGACAATATTTCCATTATTGCTGTTAAAAAATGTTCTTTTAACTTGATTCAACCATTGGTTCACATTTGTAATTTATCCTTCGAAACTGGCACTTTTCCAGATTTAATGAAGAAAGCTATTGTAATTCCAGTTTACAAAAAGGGAAATAAAAATGATTTTAAGAATTATCGACCGATATCTCTTCTCCCAATATTTTCAAAAATATTAGAAAAACTAGTTAATAATAGACTGATAAATTTCTTAGATAGTTTTAATTTTCTCTCTGAAAACCAATTTGGGTTTAGGAAGGGTAGAGGTACAGAAACTGCATTTTGAATTATACGTGAAAGTATAAATTTTTGAATTATACGTGTTTCATTCCATAGACAATAATCAATTTACTCTATCCGTATTTATGGACTTGGAGAAAGCTTTCGACACCGTTGATCACGAAATTTTAATTAGCAAACTAGAAAATATTGGCATTCGTGGTGTTGTATTAAAATGGTTTAAAGACTACTTACAGCACAGAACGCAATGTGTTAGTCTTTTTAATACAATTTGTAACCCAAAACATATTTCATGTGGCGTACCACAAGGTTCAGTCCTGGGACCAACCTTGTTTCTGATATTCATAAATGATATGTGTAAATTAAAAATAAATAGCTATATTAACACTTTTGCAGATGACACATCATTAACTTTATGTGCTGATTCACTGGAAAATCTCCTTTATAACATGAACACTGATCTAAAATGTGTGATGAAATGGTTGGATTTAAATGGATTTCATTTAAATGCGAAAAAGACTAAGTATATTCTATTTAACCTAAAAAAGAAATCATACAATCCAAATTTCATTAAATTAAAATTGCATATATTTTCATGCAATAATTACTCAGCTTGTTGCTGTGAAGAAATTGAACAGGTTCAAAGTCTACTATACCTAGGCGTTTATATTGATAGCTCCCTAAGTTGGAAAATGCATATTGGAAAACTAACAAACACACTTAGACAGATGTTATATAAATTTTATTATTTAAAAAAATCCTCAGTAATAAAATGTTAATAATGTTATACAAATCTTGGGTCCAGTCTGCTATACAGTATGGTATTACAAGTTGGGGAGGAACATACATTTCATCATTAAGGAGTCTAATCTCAATGCAAAATAAATTTATATTTCAAATTTTACCAAATAAATATAAAACTGTTACCATCTTTTGTAAGTATACCATTTCAGGTGTATTTCCACTGAGACATTTATTTGTTTATAGAACATTAAATTGCTTCTTTAAAAACAATAATGCCGTGCTGCATTATTCAAATTATTCTATGCGAGATAATGGGAAAAGGTTTCTGTTACCACTTGCAAATAAAGAAATTATGCACAAACACTTTGATTATTTGGCCCCTAAAATTTTTAATACTTTACCGATTATAATTCGAAATGAAACTAATTTTATGCATTTCAGATCTCTCACTGCTAATTATCTAATGACCATTACAAATGCTGACAGCCTGTTTTCAGTGTTAAAGTAAAAAAAAATAATTCGTTTTTGTAAATTCTGTGTTGTTTTTGTATATATATATTTTTTTTTCTTTATGTAAAGTTGAGTGTTAGTGTTGCCAAAATTATGTATTTAAATAATTTGTAAATTAACCTACATGAACTTAGATGCTCTTGGGTTAATAAGAGTATTACAAATATTTGTTGTTTGTAACCTTATTATTATAATAAAACTGAACTATTCAGATTTTTTTTTTGTACAATCCACATAGAAAGAATTGACTTTCTCCAAAACTTCAGAAACCTTGGGAAGGTCCATATACGGTAGTTAACAGGATTAACGACGTGCTGTATCGCATTCGTCGATGTCCAATTACAAAGTGCAAGGCGTTCATGTGGATCGTTTGGCCCCGTTTCGTCGAAGAACTGAAGAAGCTTCAGAATCCAGAATAATCGGGACAAACAAGACTTAAGGAGGGGGCAGTGTTACGACAGATGAACGTGCTGCAATGAATTTATGATAAACGTGTCGTGAACTCTCACGTATGCTTCTGCGTGAGAATTACGTCACCAACGAATTGGAACGAAGAACCTAACTGAAAAATAAGAACGATAGAATTGTTACGTTGGCGTTGTTGATATGTGAAAGGAGACATAGTTAGTCTCAGTCTGTACACGAAAAAAGTGGTTAAAAAAAGAGTATTTTATGTGGTGAGTGCGTTGGAGGTTAAATAGTTTGTGTAAATCCTACTAGTGAATTAACAAGGAAAATAAGAATGGTTTACGCCTGAAGTGAAAGTTAGACAAGGGACATTGACAATAAAAAATGAACATTAAATTAGACAAGGGACATTGATGAACAAAAAATGAACATGAAATTAGACAAGGGACATTGACAATAAAAAAATGAAGAGGTAAACGTTAGTCGAATAGACAGAGCTAGTGTTAACTTTTCTGTAGGAAGAGATTATTACTTGATGTATGATAGTATTCAGTTTGTTTATAAGAATTGGTAAGGCTATTCTCAATAGATTGCAAATTTGTTTACAAGCATGATGTTACTGTTCATCGAATGATATTATCCTTGTTTTCTGATTTGGGTGTGAATAGAAATAAGATAATGGATTCTTTGAAAGTTTATCTTTATATTGATCTAGAATTTCGTGTCGGTTGACTTAGTTTGTATAAATAATTTGATCCATGCTTTTGTAATAAATTGCATTGTTTTGTAATTATCATCGTCATATATTTACTTGAACTCACGCTCAGTGCTCATTTATTTAATTTGTAACAGTAGCATCGCCTGTGGGTCACTTGCAATCAACTGTACATACGATAAGCATTGCTTTATAGCTCAGATAGTATTATACGCGTATTATGCATTTGTTGCAATCAGCAGATTTCAGTTCATTACGGAAATATGTCTTTCCGAAACCTTGAGCATGTTTATTGTGGATTTTGGAAATATTCGCATCCAACTGGAATTTTGCAGTTCGTACATCTCTATGGATTATATATATCCTTGTCATTTTTGCCCTTTATTTTCTTTGTAATTTTAGAATCCATATCCAATAGTCTCTTTCTCAAAATTACTTACTAGACGTGTTTAATTTACGAAGCGTATTTTTTTCAGCAACGGTTTCAAAAACTTATTAATTTCAAAAGACTCGTTTTCTTCTTCCTGCATTTCAGTGACACAGAATTGCAAGTTATATTGAAACATCGAGCTATGTTCCTGTGAAGACTTTCCCCTTCATCGTTTCGATGAATCTTTCGTCTTCAACAGCGCTGTGTTGTAGGTCGAGTTAATCAACTCAGGAACAGGCATGATTAAAAAACAGAAAAAAATGCCGAATTTACGAGGACCGTTGCGGTATGCGAGTGAAGAAAGTAATTAACGTCGGTTCGTAGCGACACGAGACTCACTGGGAGGTCTGTTAGCATTGTAATTGCAATTCATGCCGCATCAGTAGCGATGTCAGCATCCCGGAGCAGTTGGACGAACTGCTGAACATTTTCTTTTGTCAAAAGAGGAATACATAACCCGAAGGATGATGCAAGTTCGATGCAGCCTTTCACTAACACGTGGTAGATATTGAGCACTGAGCACCGCCTTTGAGAACAGACGCTTCAGAGCAATTTCTTAGGTACACAAAATTGGAAGCTGCCCATTTCTCTGCGGAGTGCAAAACAAAGACATCCCATCGACGTAACCTTTCACAGATTCCCAAGGGAGAAATCGGTTTTCTTTGGAGAGACAATTTTAATTTAATATGTCACAAAGCCTGATGGATTGTGAAACATTTTACCTACACTGGGCAAAACAGTTTCGGGATAAAAGAATGAACAGTTTATGATTAAATTGATTCCTTTATGAAAGAAAATAAAATTCTTGAAGAGTGTTTAAAACTTGTCTATTCAGTTCTTTTTAAAGATTCTTCCAATTCTAGGCCAGGATCCAATGATGTTCCTGCTCTACCATTCACAACCTTTCTCTTCTCTCTCAGTAATTGTCAACAGATCGACTGATTTGTAGTCCCTGACATTGTTCAATTAAATTTAACCTCAAAAGGGTTGGGTTGTTTTACCTCTGAGCGGCACTTTTTTGCACACCATGGGCTAAATGGCCAGGTCACATGGACCCCGAAGGCTCAGAGAATGTTGGGGGAGGGGACCCACTGGAATAGCTGTTGGGAGACAGATGGCAGCCTTCCGTCAAGGCCATCCAGCGTGTTCTTTAACGTGCACAGGGTATGGCTCTCCTGCACACGGGTCCACGGCCTAACGTCCCATCCGACGGACGGCGGCCTTTCCAAGCCCATCGGTGTCCCCTACTGACTATGGGCAGGGCGGGGAATTTTTCGGAGATAAATCTCAACGCTGACCCAGCTGGAACTCGAACCTGGAAACTACAGATTACGAGCCTGGCGCGCTACCGACTGAGCCCCTCCCAACCTCAAAAGCTTTATGGCATTTTCCTTTTCCCTTTCATTCTTACCAGATGACGAATAATCTTTCCTAGTTCACCTTTAACCGCAACATTAAACGATGTTGTTGTGTTGAAGAGTTTTTATCTCTGTGTGGTGTTAATTGGAGAGACAGTTAAACACTAGCTTGAATATAAATATCCTCTAAATAATGAAAATATAATAAGTTCAAACACAGACATATATATATCGATCTCTTTGAAGAGGTTAAAGAACTGCCTTCTCAGTATAAACGATTTTGATCTCCTGATGATATTGGAATTTTTTGTTTGTCATATGGTAATGATGAGTATATAGTTTGAACGTATTCAAGATCTACGATAAAAGGATTTATACCAAAAGTAACTCAATGGGTTATATACCAAAGAGCACCTTTATGCGTGGATGGTTTTAACTCTCTCGTACAGATGCACAAATCAGTTTTTTTGTTTTTATATTTCTCAAAATTTTACATTTCTTATAGACTCCACTTACAATCTCATTTTATCTTTGTTTTTACTTATGATGCATATTTGATATTTTTTTGAAAATTCGTATCATCAGGTGATAAATGAATGCCTAATGTTAATGTTCTAGTTGAGGCTGTGAATGCAAATATAATTTTAGGGGTAGATCGCGCTTTTGAAATGGCCGTTCCACTGATGTAAATCAAACCACTATTTAACATTATTTCCTCGTTTTCAGCTTTTCTGCGTTTTTATTATGATGCTGCGAATCGATTTAGGTTATGTTGGTTTTCATCTGAGTGGCACTTTTTTGTACACATTGGACTAAATGGCCAGGTCAGAAAGACCCCAAGGACTCAGTGAAGGTTAGAGGGGCGGGGAGGGGGGCACTGGACAGCTATTGAGAGACATATGGGAGCGCCTTGTCAAGACGTTCTTCAACGTGCACAGGGTATGGCTCTCCCGCACACTGACCACCGCTTAATGTGTCATCCGACGGTGGCGACGACGCTTCGAATGTTTTCTTTGCACAGATAAATCTCATTGCTGGCCCACGCGGAACTCGAAGCTGTAAATGGATGAAGACCGGTGATCAGTAGTGAGTATAATCGTTCTTGACAGCCATGCATGCTGCACAACGATCATGCCTACTGGTGACAAGATGATGGATGAGGTCAGATGACAATAAACACCATTGTTCTGTTAGTACAGATAGCAGCTCTAGGTGGCTTCTGGGAGGGGATGAAGAGCACCAATGCGTCTCCCCAGGGTGTCCCAGATATCCTGAACAGGATTAAGATAAAGGGATTTGGCTGGCCACTCCATCCTGTGGATATCCTAATTCTTAAAGTAATCATCTACCAGTCAAACCTTATAAGACGAGCATTATCATCAATCAAAATGCATCCCTAAAAAGCTGTCTATAGGACTAAAGAATCTCCTCTATGTACCTTTCTGCACTCACAGTACCACCCTCAAACACATGGAGTGGCGTATGGCCATCCAGCATTATTTCTCCCCACACCAGAAGACTTCCTCCTCCACAGTGGTCTCATTCCCGTATGTTGCAGGGATGGTTGCACATTCTGCATTCTCTCCAGATTAGCACACGTCATGAATCCATAGTAAGACTGAAAAAGGACTCGTCGGTGGAGAGCACATGCACTCACTGCTCTGGTGCTCACCTGTTGTGATGCTGCCGGCACCAAGTCCTTCTAGCTTTCTTCTGAGAAGAGAGGGCGAGGGGGAGGCACCCCATCGGTCTCCCAACCTAAAGATCCCTTTCCCAAAGTCACCTGGACACAATTCTCCATAACACCATCACGTCTGAAGCACAGGTGAGCTCCACAGTATCTGGCTGTCATCTCCCCACCCTTCTCGCTGTTAAGGCTAGATATCTGTCCTACTATGGTATGTATGTTGTACTTGGCCAGCCCAGAACTGGTCATCAAGACTTTCCAGATTCCTCATATTGGCGCCATAGTATGGAGATGACCATCCGAGAGATTGCGCTCTGGTTTCTGCAGCTTGGTCTCTCCTGCCAACATCGTACCAACGGCTAACCACTTCTCTGAATTCTCCAAGTGTTCGTCTGCATCTTCTCGAACACCTCTTGCAAGCTAATAGGCTTTGAAGCGTGAGAGGTATGATTAAAGACATATCTGTGCTCTCTGTTATAGCTTGCCTTATGTGCGAAGCTGTTTGCATGTGCCTTTACAAGCACTATTCACGTGGCATTGCTTTTTGCATATGTGCTTTGCCACGATCATATCAACCACTCTACCGAATTTCATTAAATTCTAGCCAGTCGTTAAGCTGATCTATCAACTTTTACATTTGTAACTTGGCTTTTGTCCACAATTGTAGTTATATAAATATATAACAAGTCGACTGGTAAAATGCTCAGGTAAGGAAAACTATTGCCAAATTGGCTTTCATTAATGCCATGCTTATGGAATTTACTAATGTTATTTAGATTATTTTTCTGTATTCATTTAATTTTATTTAAAACCGATTGATACGTACATCCATTTACACCAAAAACCCAAAACATGACCAGCACGTCTTTATCAAAATCGAAGCAGCTGCAAATAAACGATGGCACGGGTCAAGGTCATGAAACGGTATAAATAACACCTGATACTGAACTCTGTTAATCAGTGTTATTCTTGTTCATCAAATGGGAAAGGCAGCGGACTTAACTGAGTTTTTGACAAAGGCCAAATTGTAATGGCCAGACGACTGGGTCAGAGCATTTCCGAGATGGCAAGGCTTTTGAGGTGCTCACGGTCAGCCGTGGTTAGTATCTTTAAAAAGTGGTCCGAGGAGGGAAAAACCACAACTGCCGGCAAGGTGTGGGCTGACCATGTCTCATCGATGCTAGAGGAGAGCAAAGGCTATCCCGTATGGTACGAGCCAACAGAAGGGATACTGTGGCGCACCTCGCCCGTAATTTGAATGCTGGTGATGGGAGTAATTATCAAAACACACAGTACATCGAACTCCGCTGAAAATGGAGCTACATAGCCACAGGCTACTCCGATTGCCCATGCTAGCCTCGGTTCATCGTCGAAAGCATCTACAATGTGCACACGAGCATCAAAACTTGACCTTGAATAGTTGGAAGAAGGTCGTCTAGTCCGATGATTCTCGTTTCCTGTTATACCATGTGGATGACCAGGTATGTGTGCATCATTTACCTGGGGAAGTATTGGCACCAGATGCACTGTGGGACGAGAACAAGCCGGTGGAGGAAGTGTAATGCTTTGAGCACTGCTTTTCGGGGAAACCTTGGGTCCAGTCATTCATGTGCAGGAAACTGTGATGTCTACTACCTACCTAAATATCATTGCAGACCAGGTACATCCTTTCATGGCAACGGTATATCCCATTAGTAGTGCCTTCTTTCAGCAGGATAATGCGCCATGCCACAGTTGGGTCGTAGATCACTAATATGTGGAATTTTGGTTGCGATGGGTCCTTCGAGTTCAAAGATGAAATGTAGATCTATATTTCATCTTTTGAGATTTATTTTTCATCTTTTTGATCTATATTTCATCTCTTCAGATTTATGCACTGCCTGGACTGTTCGAGAATGGTTTGTGGAACATGAGAAAGACTTTCAGGTATTTTCCTGGCCTCCAAATTCCCCAGACATCAATCCAATCGAGCATCTGTGGTTTGTGTTGGAGCAGAATATCCAATCTGCTGCGGCTCAACCATGTAACTTACAAGAGTAATCCTTAACCCATGTAATTACAAACCCATGTAATCCTTAACCCATGTAATTACAAACCCATGTAATCCTTAACCCATGTAATTTACAAGAGTTAAAGGATCTGCTTTTAACGTGTTGGTACCAGATACCACAAGACACCTTTAGAAATCTTGTAGCATCCATGCCTCGCCGGGCAAGAGCTGTTTTGGCGGAACGTGGAGAACTAACATCATATTATGTAGGTGGTCATAATGTTTTGGCTCTTCGGTGTATATTTATACCCAGACTTGGATCTAGAAAAAGAAATCTAAAGAGAGGGGCAGGGGGCGCAGTACAAGAAACGCAATCGAGCCGGGAAAATGTAAAAGGTGTCTTCAGTACCTCTCGATTTTTAGACTCTTATTTTGACCACTATTTCATCTTGACTCTGACACCGGATCTGATATGTCCTCTCATGTCTGAGTTCCACTTGCCAGAAATTGTCCTATTCACTAAATTTTAGCTCTCCAGCACCAGCATATCAAAATTTGACCTTTGACCTCTAAGGACCCATCACATTCAATATTTGACAAAATTGCTGAGATCTACGACTCAAAATTCCCAAGGCACCAATTTTTAACCCTCTAGTACTAGTAGATCTATGTCAGTCCGCCACCTTTGAACTCGAAGAACCCATCGCAACCAAAATTCCATATATTAGTGATCTACGACCCCCAGGAATCAATTTTGAACTTTCTAGCACCGGTAGATTTATTTGATCTTTGACCTCAAAGACCTCCAAATCCGAAATTTCGTGACGCTTCCGACATATAAGCTGAAAATACCCCCAAACACCAATTTTAACATTTCTAACACTTGTAGATCAATATTTGATCTCCATTTGACCCTTGAAGGGTACACCAGAGGCCAAATTTCGGATTTTTCCTGAGACCTAGGATTCAAATTACCCCTCAGTGCCTGTTAGCTCAGTTTGTGGGACGGGGATGACTTAGTCGGTAGCCGCCAAGTTCGTAATGTGCAGTTCCTAGGTTCGAGTCCCAGCTGCGTCAGCATTGAAATTTATGTTCGCAAAACTCCCGCTTGCCTAAGGTTAGTAGGAGTCATCGATGGGCTTGGAAAGACCATCGTCCGTCGGATGGGATGTAAAGCATTGTTCTCATGTGTAAACCCATACCCTGTACAAGCTAAAGAACTTGCTGTATGGCCTTGACGCGAGGAACCATCTGTCTCCCAACAGCTATTCCAGCGGGTCCCCTCCCCCAACCTTCTTTGAGTCTTCGGAGTCCTTGTGACTTGGCTATTTAACCCATTGTGTGCCAAAAAAGTGCCCCTCAGAGGTAAAACAACCCAATCCTTCAGTGCACATTTTCAAATGTCTACCCTTTCTGCTTCATAGTTAGAATTAGCTTGATTCCTTAACAGCCATCAGCAGTCAGTCCGCCACTCCCAATGATCTATATATATCAAATCGATTTCTTCTTAAAATCTTGGTCAATTCCCTAAATATTGACTTTTATTAACCACTTCTACTATTGAATAGAGTCATGCATTTTGATAAATAGCTAATTTTCATCTTTGACCTCGAAGGACCCGTCGTAACCAAAATTCCACATATCAGTGATCTACGACCCAAAACATTTATGGTTAGGTATAATGTAGAGATGATTAAATTCATACCTACTCTAAATGATCACATATTAAATTTTTAAATTTATAAAAAGGGAAGCTACTTATCTACACGAAGGAAGGAGATAACCTAGAATTCTATCTATTGGAATTATCTGTTGGACTTCTCCTAGCTTCTCATGCAATATACAAATACATAGACAACGACATGCCCTCTGGTTTGTAGTCAGGTGCGCTAACTACAAGACCAGGCAGGGCTGGTCTAGAGGTCTAAAGTTTTTCTTCGTAGAAAAAAAGCTTGTTTTTCTGGAACCAAGAATTTGCTTTATTATAGCCATTTGTACGTATTTAATTACTTATTCTACTTGCATATCTGCATTGAGCAGGATATTATCATCAGCAAACATAAAAAAATACCGTGAAAAGTTTCCTCTGTTGTTTCATTTATATAAACTCCAAATGATAGTGGTCCCAAAATTCAACCCTATGAATAAAAATAGTGCAAACAGTTTTTCCAGTATTGAGTGCTGAATTAATGTATTGCGAGCTAAGAATTCCCTAAATGATCAATCATTCCTCAGCCCTTCGTAACTTCCATTGTCGAGTTTTTAAGATCTTCCAGAATTTGTATATTTCTTTTTTCTTTGGACACCAGGGTGCTGGAACAAAATGCAGAAATAAGTAATATTTTCTCCACCTCAGTGAACAGAAATCGAATTTTTCTTCTCTCTCTGTTTTTGACAAATTCCCAGATATCTTTCCTTTCCACCATCTGATCGCTTTCGAAGCTCTTCCTTCTGCAGCACTCTCCTTCATCTCGATATTCTGGTGATGCAGATACGGAAGGAGGAATTGAATCGCGTCCATCTTCGTCAAGTTATGTCGTCTCTCACACCGCCCTCGCCTTTGCCCAGCTGCCGAGAAAATGGCCACGAGTTCCAATTGTTGCCCGGCACACGTGGAAAAGCCACTTAACGCGACTCCTTTGTCTGTGCGTAATTATTCCGTCGTGAGCACCACCACATAAGGTTCTAATATTAGGTACCGGCAATTAGAGAGAGGCACACGTGGTGTAGAAACTAACCTTAATTGCACGTGCTGTCGGTGCTACTCTGAAAGACTTGCTCTAAGTGCCGACAATGGGCGAGACTTTACTCAATCACTCCTTATGTGAACAATTCGAATTCTGCCGGAAACATTCTCTCAGTTGGTGTAGGTACATCTTGTTGACTATTGACGTAGGACTTCGAGGTAATATCGCTTCTATCATTAATGATGAACAACTTTCAGAACAATTGAAAACTGAACAAGGAGTTCTTGTTATGGGCTCGTAATTGCATGTCTTCGCCTTATTGAGAAATACAATTATCTCAATGTTACAATGCGGACACTAATCTATGTAGGAAGTAAACTTTTGTAGAGAATTATATCAATATTTGACGCCTGTTTTCGCATTCTTGGTCTTCTGATTATTACTACTGTCAGCTTGTGAAGGTAATACAGTATATGCACTACATACTGTCATTTGTAGCTTAAGTCCGTTTTAGTGGGGGAATGTGATTAGTCCTATTCTCATTGTTTTAATCGAGAAAGTTGTATTATTTGCTCTAATGTGGTCCTATATTTCCCTTATGAGGAATTCATTGCAAGGGAAACAGTGGAGCCTTTATGAGAAATTAATTGGAAAAGAAACAATGTAGCTTTAGTGAAGAATTCGTTGCAAGGGGAACACTGTAATTTTCATGAGGAATTCATTGCAAGAGAAACACTGTAACCTTTAAGAGGAGTTAATTGCAAGGGAAACACTAGCCTTTGTGAGGAATTCATTGCAAGGAAACAGTGGAACCTTTATGAGGAATTCAATGAAAGGGAAACAGTGGAGCCTTTATGAGGAATTCATTGAAAGGGAAACTGGAGCCTTTATGAGAAATTCATTGCAAGGGAAACAGTAGAGCCTTTATGAGGAATTCATTTAAAGAGAAACAGTGGAGCCTTTACGAGGAATTCATTGCAAGGGAAACTGTGTAGCCTTTACGAGGAATTCGTTGCAAGGGAACAATGTAGCCTTTATGAGGAATTCATTGCAAGGGAAACACTATAGCCTTTATGAGGAATTCATTGCAAGGGAAACACTATAGTCTTTATGAGGAATTCATTGTAAGGGGAAACACTGTAGCCTTTATGAGGAATTCGTTGCAAAAGGAACAGTAGAGTCTTTATGAGGAATTCATTGCAAGAGATATACTGGGGCCTTAGATGGTCTAGAGCAGAGGTCTTCAACGATTTTATCTTTGAGGGCGCAATTTAAATTATTCTGAGCATGAAGGGTGCAAGTATGCAATATTCTTTCAAATATATTCCAATATATTCCAAATATTTCCAATAGTATTGATGCAAAACTATAGATATGCCCCAATATTTGAATATATATATGTGTGTGTAAGGAATAAACTTTTTATTTAAAGGACATATGAAATAATAATACCTTGCAAATGAAATTAATGAAACGAAAGTAAATCGAAATATAATCATTATGACAGTTCATATTGGAAATATTCAGCCAGAGGTTTATAATTTTGCAAATCACTTGAGTTATTGATAGGTCATTGTCTGATTACTTGTTTGTTAACTGCGCATTCTCACAGTCTCTTTCCGTTGCTAATGGTGGACACTTATTTCTTCTTTTTGTGATTGTGTAAATTGATATTTTGAAAGAATATTGCATTTGAATGAATCTAATTTATTAAATTCGACCTTTGTCAATATTCTTTTCTGTTATCAACCATGAAATTTATTGTTTTTAACTGAAATGGATTTGAATAGTATCACTTGCTAGTATTACCTTTCTGATTCTGAAGTAGAAAAATTCACAACAGATGAAAACAGCTTGGAGAATTCTTTATGAAGCCCATTGAGTGAAATTTTACTGTGCATCATTTTATCGAATGTGAAGTGAGACCACTATTCTCGGCTATTTAGCTTCACAGAAAAATCGTTGATAGACATTATGTTTGCAATTGTATCTCTGATATGCTCACGATATAACGCTTCTTACTGAACTGCAGAGCTACGGTAGCTGGACGTTTCAAATTGTTTTGCCATAAATGTGTTTAAATATAAAAAATAAATACCCCCTCAAGCGGCTGCTTGCCACAGAGGTCTGACAGGAGCCCGTCAGTTTATATGCCAGAGTAGAAGGTCTGTGATGATGGCAGGACCAGAAAAAAAGAGACCAGAGAAAACAACACGAACGTCCATGTCTTACAAGGCAAGGTCATTGTCTGATTGCAGTACATAGTTTAACTCTGTCCGGGGCTCGAACCCAGGTCCCTTACATCAGTAGCCAAGCGCGCTAACCACTCGGCCACGGGACGGCTAAATGTGTTTAGGTCGTTTAAAACAAAACGAGTTGCCACTTTGTTGTCATCAGTCCGCCTGCAGACACTCAACTTTTTTGTTTTAGAAGGAAAAAAAATATTTTTGTTTTAGAAAATAAAAATGTCTTTTTTTTGTTTGAGATGATAAAATAATTCTTTTGGATAGGAGTTGATTAGATATTAAGAGTCTCATTTTCCGAATTTCGAAATGCTTTGAATTTACACCGCTAGAGGGCCATAAATTCAGAGAATATGAAACGAATATTGCCAATGGTTTCATTTATGACAAATTTGAAAAATGGGTGATAAAGTGTGATGGCGATAAAAGGGTGGACATTGACAACGGGGATTTACCACATTTTGGTTTTAAGTTTTTTCTCAGTTTGGACTCCTTCCAACTCAATTTAGTTTATTCTTCGCTGCTTTCAAATATTAGATTAGTTTAAATTTCCACAGTTAGAAAGCGCTAAATTTTAAAAATGGCAAAATATTTTCTCTTTTGAAAGGATCAGTCTATATTTATCCGAATTGATTGCAGTACATAGTTTAACTCCTACATTTATTTCTACCAACTAATGGTCTGAAATAGCTTTTATTTCATCCTTCCCTTCACAGAAGTCATCGATATATTTCATAATTAGGGTTCAATTGGTAGAGAAATGCCTTAGAACTTGTCTGCTGTGGAGGATCGCAAGCTCCCTTGCCTTGTATCTGGAAGCAAACCAACTTGATTACGAACAGTGAGAGAGAACTGGCTCACCTAACCGCATCTGACAGCTCCATTTCTGTGAGGAAGAAAGCATTCACACGAAATTGCCTCTTCTTCGCTCGGTTCACTTCCTCGGGCTCCTGGGCTTCTTCTCTTTCGAGCATCTGCATCGCGCACCGAAACTGTGTTATCAATCCAAGCGCACTCTGCCAGAACAGGTGAGAGTGCGTCACGCGCTCCCATAACAGTTAGCCACAAGCAGAGCACCTCTGAAGAGAGAAAATATTAATCTTAATAACAAGTAAGGAGAAAAAATATCTTCAGGAAATTCTGATTCTTCAGGAGACTCTTGACTGGAGGAGAGAAGGCCAGACAACTAAAAAAACAAATATTTCGTGTATTTTTAGTACGTACTGCAAAATATTTCTTGTGATGAATTTAAGAAAAATAAAGAGATGTGTATTATAAATCTTTTCCTTAGGAATTTAGCGTAGTAGCTTCAAAATGAAAAAAAAATAGTCCCACATGCCATGGAGGAGTTACAAGAGCTGTCAGGGTAATTGGAAATAGAGAGGTTGGATGCGGAAAGTGAGAAGGTCTCAGAAGATAATTTACATGCATCAGAACGACGCCTTACCAGGGATTAGAACCCTCATCACTGCGGACACAGCAGGCAATTCTACCATCTTCAGTTCATCATCAAAAGTCCGCAGCCAAATACTAACCACCCTTCCACTGGGTAGTTCGAAAATTACTGAAACTATCTTTATCACTTGCGCAAATTATTACAACCAATATGTGCAGCGGACACGAAACCATTAATGGTGATATCATTCACTGAATAAAAATTTACAATATTCGCTTTTATTACTGGATACAGTACATGATTTTTCAACCAATAAGAACTGTGCTGTAAGAATGGCCCCTTTGTCATCTCGGCGAGGCGCTCATTCTGCAGGTTAAAGGTCACCAGCAATGGTATTTTGTATCGTGTTTGTTCAATGCTCTAACAATTCATTTCAGACAATGATTTATTATACAATTCTATGAGTTGGGAGCACCAAAAAATTTGGTTATAAATGGCGTTGTCGCAATAACGAACTTTACTTATTAATCGCACTATGAAAATTCTACCATCCAAATAACATCAATCTTATTTAGAAATTATTTAATGTACGTGAAACGTCCTCAGTTCACCATTCTCAAGCAGCCTTGGGCTACGGAGGTCCAACCAGATTAGGCAATTTAATTGTCGAAACACGTCTGTTCCGAACTACATATGTTGCACTTGGCCACTATAGCCCAATTCTAACATGGTCCTGTTTGACATTTTCTGCCCACCGCATCCTAGGTCTGCCCCTCTTTCTGAGGTTTTACGCACAATGTTGATAACCCTATTTTCTATTCTATAGATATGCATATGGGAGACAGGACCAAACCAACAGAGTCTCTCTCTGCACAATATGCTGCTCAAAGGAGGTTGCCGATTCCTTTGCCTAACCTCATCATTACTTACAAAGTTGAACCACTTAATGCCCAAGATACAGCGTAAACATCTAGAATCAAAAGCATCAGGTTTTCTGTTACCTAGTTTACAAATGGTTCAAGTTTCACTATCATAGATAATTCTAGAAAGACCCAAACTATTATACAATCTAATAATAGTTTTTAGGTGTATACGCCTATTTCTAAACACATTTCATACATTCTTAAAAGTACCGGCAGCAATCCCTATTCGTCTGTTAATCTCATGCCGCACATCACCACTATCTGTTACATAGCTTCCACGATAATTAAACTGTGACACCTGCTCAAGACTGCAACCATTCAGATTAACTGAATCACAGCCTGCCTGACCAATTTCATCACTTTAGTTTTCTCTCTGTTTATAACCAAACCTACTCTACTACCAGTTTCATCAACAGCTCGAATGAAAGAGTTCATCTCATCAACATCATTTGCCAAAAGGGCTAAATCATCAGCATAATCTAAATCAGAAATTTTAGTATCTCCAGACCATTTAAGGCCAAAATCTTTCTCTTGCAGAGAATTTCGCATAATATAATCAATAACCAAACTAAAGAGAGAAGGAGACAAATCGCACTCTTGTCGAACACAAGAAGCAATGCTAAACCAATTACTGCAAGCCTTACCAACTCTCACACACGATATATTGTTATTATAAAGAGCTTTTAATAATAATTAGCTTTTAAGATGTTAACTAACTTGTCTAATATGCCTTAAGATCTCATAGTAAACCACAAATTATGGCATCAACAGAGTCAAAAACCTGTTTGAAATCAACAAAGCTAGTATTCACAGACTTCTGAAACTCTAAACACATCTCAAGAATCTGCCTAAGTGTACAAATCTGATCTGCACATCCCCTACCGCTTCTGAATCCACATTGCTCATCACGCAATTGCCTGTCAACCAGATTCTTAACTCTATTAAGCACAATCAAGCAAAGAACTTTACCTGGAACAGAAAGTAGGCTGATACCCCTATAGTCATCACAAGAACTGCGATCACCTTTTTTGAAAATAGGGATAATAATAGCTCTGGTAAAATCCTTAGGAGCCATGCCTTTATCATAAAAGATATTCAAATTTCAGTCATCCATGTGGTAACCGAAACATTACCAGCTCTAAGCATTTCTGTAGTAATTTCATCTACCCCTGGGGATTAAAGTTTAGAAACAGCCAAAATAACTTCAGATTGTGTTATAGGGCCAACATTAAAGCCACCAATGCATCTATCATCATTACAAACAATGGGAGTAGAATTAACCACATTGTTTAGAATATCACTGAAATGCTCAGCTCGCCTAGCCTTGACAGAATTCTCACGTTCTATAACCTTACCTTGTTTATCCTTCAATCCCTGTATACCTGTCCATTTTCTACCACACAAAACATTAACTCTCTGGTACAGCTCTCTGCTGTTGTGCTTCTTTGACTTTGTCAGCCAAGCCATCAAGCCAAAGATTCTTACCAGCACCTAAAGTATCCTTTACACGCATATTAAGCTATCTGTAGTGCTTTCTATTAGGACTAGTAGAGTATTGATTAAGGACATTCCTGCAGTTCTTTCTTTCTGAAATACGCTCAAGTGCCTTATCACTCAAATAATTGTGCCTCCTGTGCTCCTTTTTTCCTAAAAGAGTACTATTAGTTTCCAAAAAAAAGCTTGTTTAAAATGATCCCATTCTTCCTCAACTTCAATAGTAAGCAAACCATGACTGTCATAATGACTGAGTAATCTATCATGGTAAGCTTTAGCTATAACTGGGTCTTTCAGAGTTTCAGTATTAAAGGTAAAATTTTTAACCTTAGCACAACACTTTTTAAGTTTAAGTTGCAAGACACTTTTAACAAAGATATAGTCAGATCCAATTTCATCTACCCTATATGACCTGGTATTTCTAAAAGAAATAGCCCATATGCTGTTAAATAATGTAGAGTATAGTCAATTATATTCTTATGTAGCCCCATCTGATGAAAATCATGTGTACCTTATGCATGTTGCGGTGTTTGTAATAAGTGTTAATCTATCTAATCTTTGCAAGCCGAGAATATAAGTTATAAAGGTGGAATTCTTGTGCGATGACATCAAGAGAACATACTTTGTGCACAGTCCTCACAAGAGGTTAGTGAAGCTCTGTGAATGGTAAGTGGTTAATGATTATTTCGTAATGGAAAGAGCTTAATGATTCTATGTGGATGGAAAAAGGTTAATGACTCTCTGTGGATTGAAAAAGGTTAATGAATCTCTCTGGATGGAAGGAGTTAATTAAGCGCTGTGGATGGAAAGAGGTTCATGAAGAAATATGGATGACAAGAGGTTCTTGAAGCTCTGTGGATGACAAGAGGTTCTTGAAGCTCTGTGGATGGAAAGAGGTTCTTGAAGTTCTGTGGATGGAAAGAGGTTCTTGAAGTTCTGTGGATGGAAAGAGGTTCATGAAGCTCTGTGGATGGATACACCCTGCGATGGAAGCTGGCGGAGGAAATGGAGTCTGTTCTGTTGTGCCTGAAGTAAAAGAGATGATTTCATGTGGATAATTTGATTGCATTTTTTTTCTGTAATTGTGAAATATATAGGCAAAATATAAAATAACTAATTTCTTTGAATTCTAATTTCAACATTTTAGCCAGTTTTCTTGCTGCACAGCAATTTTTGCGAAATATTACAATCTATCGAAATATTATCCTGCTCAGAAGTGGTCAACCACACAGGGTCCTGGTGCTGACCATATAAACCAACTGGACTGGACTGAAATATGGCTCTGAGCTTGATTATGGATCTTGAATTTGCTGCACTGGTGGGTTTGTATGGAGGGAAAATCTTCCGCTGTGTTTTCTGTTTGTTTGTGGGTTGACAGCCCCAAGTGAATAGATTAACAGGATATGTTTATCAGCTGGTGGATAATCCTGAGCAGAGGTTATCGCAGGCACCTGAAAGCAGACACCTGACCTTACACCCAAAATTTGGCATAATTTCTGAAATCTATGACTTAGAATATCCCCGGGCACCAATTGTAACGATCGTACTCCAGGAGATGTATATTTAACCTTTGACCTCGAATGATCCATCGCATCCAAAATTTTCCAACATTTCCGATCCCTAAGATCCACAATACCCCGAGGAGCCAATTTTTAGCTCTCGGGGTATTGTGCTCTAGTACTGGTAGATCTAAATTTAACATTTGATTTGGAAGGAATCTCTAGATCTGAAATTTCGTAACATTTCTGTCAGCTGCAAGTCGAATCACTACCAGACACCGAATTTTAACGTTTGTAGCACTTTCAGATCAAAATTTGACCTCTACATGACCTTTTTTTGACTTTAAATTACACGTTGGAGGTCAGATTTTGAACTTTTCTTGAGATCTACCTGCCGGATTACTCATAGGGTGTAAATGTTCAGAACTCTACTATTTCGGCACAGTAGTTAGAATTATTGTGATCCCCTGTCAGTCGTCAGTCAGACAGCTGTCAATCAGTCACAATCGTCTATATCTATTAGCTGCAATGAGTTGGCTTGTCAGTTGACAGACAGCTGTCAATCAGTCACAATCGTCTATATGTATTAGCTACAATGAGTTGGCTTGTCAGTTGACAGACAGCTGTCAATCAGTCACAATCTTCTATATGTATTAGCTACAATGAGTTGGCTTTGCATTAGCAACGCTTACCTAATACCTCCTGGGGCTGCCTTTTACCCCTTATACTGCCTATACACTACGGCATGGACTTCACAAGATGCTTCAGGGTGTCCTGTGGTAGCGCTACCCACGCGTTCCACAATGTGTGAAGCTTGCTCATTGTTGGAGCATCGAATCGCTTTTTCCAGTATATCCCAAACATACTCAATTGGGTTGTGATACAGTGAGTTGGGCGGCCGTGGGAGGATGGAGAATACATTATCATGTTCCTGAAATCTGAAATCAGTTAGCAACCTACCAGGCCATGTGACATGGCCCATTATTCTGTTGATAGATGCCGGAATTTTCTGGGTACACTGCCATAAAGAAGGGGTGTACTTGTTCAGAGCCGAAGATAGTCGTTGATTCACTGTGATCAGTGGACCCAGGCATGCCACAGAAACAGTCCCCGAACCATAACAACGCTGCCTCCAGCCTGTCGAACACTGATGATGCATCTTGGAGCCACGGCCTCATGTTGCTCTCTCCAAATGTGAATACGCCCATCAGCATGATGGAGTTGGAAACAGGATTCATCTGACTAAGCAACAGATTTCCACATGTCAGTGGTTCAGTGTTACTGCTGACGTGCCCATGCATGGTGCAGTTTCTTGCGTCTCGCAATGAGCATGGGTACCCATGACGGCCATTCACTGTCGTAGCTCATATGAGCTAATATTCAGTGCATTTTCAATGAGGATATTAATCTTGCCATTCCGACGTTGTTCTTCTTTGCTGTTGTATTAGGAGACAGGACATACCTCACTTACCACTTTCGTCAACCACGTCCACTAGTAACCTTTGGCTGGTTGTGCGACCGCTGTTGAGCCAATCACATTTAAACTTGTGACACCACAGGACGGCTGTAGTCGATATACTGGCACCTGAAAGTCATGTCTCCCCCCAATCATGCCACGTTCGAAGTCGGAAAGATCACGATGATGACCCATTCTTCGTTGAAGTAACGCAAAAGCTGATGACCCATTCTTCGTCGAAATAATGCAAAAGCTGATGACCATATGTGTGCTCAACAATAGTACAGTGACCGTCCCCGACCTCGAGCCATCACCAGCGCCACAAACCGATTCATTCGTACACCAATGCAAAGCCAACTCAGTGTATATCTACTAGCTACTCTAGTAACTCATTTGCAGTGTTTAGTTACGTGGCCTCCTGTTGCTTGGCAACTGCTCCATTTACAGAACTCGAATGTAACATTTTGTCGCACACAGGAACGCGATCATTCTGGAGGTGCAGAACCCTGGTATTCGCAAAGCGGGTTCCAAACTGCATTCTGTTATTGATAGGGAGATGCCGGATCTAGAAAAAACTGAAGGAAGTGGCATTTGCAGTAAAAATTTTCCTCTCCTTTTTAGTGGTCTTATTTCTTGAAAAATGCCTCCGTTTCGATTACCATTAATCTCAAAGGGAGGAAAGGGGATATGGCCCTCTTGCCCCCCCCCCCCCCCCTAGATTCGGGCCTTTTTACAGACCAGAACTTTTAGCGCCACATAGGGTGGCACAGGAGACGCCCACGTGGGAAATTTGGCATCAGTCGGTCAAGTATCTGATGAATCAGAGGCGGACGAAACCTGTTTAACAGAGATAAAACTCAACAGTTGGAGTTAGCCATCGACAGCAATGAGCACCACGCGCTGACATCGTCATGTCATAAACGATGGAGATGAAGAAGGAAAGAGGTAGGAGAAGAACAGCGATTTATTTATATCGATCAGGGATGGGCAACACGTGACTCCTTTGATGGTTTATTGCGCAACTTCGATCTTGTAAATCTATTTCTAATTCTGTAATAATAATACGGTGAGTTCAAGGAGAAACACTCCTTCATGATTTTAATCTCTTAAGTTAAAGTTCTATGGTTCTGTAAAGGCGGAAGGTCAGATGAGAGTGCTTTGTTTGGACTGGATGCGAATTACCGTATTAGAGAGTGGTAAAAAATCCTCTCTTTTCCTTTCGACGACCTTTTCTTTTTATTCAGTCTATCACTGTTCTTTCTTTCGTCTGCATCACATTGGCCTTCGAGCAGAATCATCTCTTAAACGTTTTTATCGAAAGGAAACTGCATGCTAGCTGATTGGTCGACATATCTCCATCCTTTGCAACATTCTTTGTCAAATCATTATTTCTTGTTTTTATTCAGTTGAATTAATGACATTCATTTTTAATGTTTCAGGAAACTATTTCTTTTAAAGGTAATTAATTTCACTTTTGAAATTATCTTCATCCATCGTATTTTATTACCCTATCTGTGTCTTAATCATTATAAATTTTTATTATTCTATTTAATTTTCTTAAAAGCATTTTCTTCAGGGAAAATTAATTTTGTTCAGTCGCTTTGCATCAGTTTTTACTTATTGCATGCGTTTCTGTTTCGTCTCTTCGTGATATAATTCTTTTCAATTTGTTCAAGTGCAGCCAGAATTGTGAAACATTTCATGCAAAACCGATTGCAAAGGAGAGGACGGAGAACGAGGTATGCAAGTGATGTTTCTTTTATTAAAGGACGGCTGTACACTGAATTGAAAAATGTAATTTTTTGTCATCTTAAGCTGCACGGCTACTTGAATTTGTAATTTAAAATCAGCTTGAATAGGAAAGGGTAAATTATTCATAAAAAAAGTGTAACAATTAGATTCTCAAACGGAGACTAAGTACAAAATTTCTGAAGGCAGATTAGCTAGTGCAGAAATGGCTTAAACATAACAGAAATACTGATGAGCATACGTGTTGTAAAGAATAATCTGCTGCCCTGTCTTACAAATGAAATTCTTTCGCAGTGGAATAATGTTAGAAGATGTTAAGACTGAAATTTTAGCAGACAGTATAGAATTTCATATCACTTTTGTAGGGCCCATGGTTAAAAAATCTTGTTACCTTTCTTAATATATGTATAATCTAGTAAACTGAACTTGAATGTTTCATTGTCCTGTAATAAACTGTTTTGTTTCTTTAGTGCTTCCAAAAATGTTTTCAGAAAACTGCACTATTGCTTACTCAATGTTTTTTTCCCGGAAAACCTATACGTTTTTACAAAAAAACTTTTCCTCTAGATATACCATTAAACAAATTTTCATGGTTTGTTATAATTTTTGAAATCGAAATTGAAATATGATTGATCGCGCGATCGCTTATTCGAGATCAACTTTGAGTGTTAGCAAATGAATATATTTATGCATAAAATATATATTTTCCTGCTCTGCTGAGAGATAATAGAGGCATGTTTCACTTGAATCTTTTTTTTAAACACAGAGTCGTACAACGTAGAAACACATGACAAGGACATCCCCGCTGGTTTGGTAGTCAGGTATGCTAACCAGTAGAGCAGGTGTGGGTATTTATTATTAAATAAATTATTGAATGCAATTTTCGAGGGTGTGTCGTTTTTCTGCTGAGGTCCTGCCATCCTCACAGACCTTCTACTGTGGCATATAAACTGACAGGCTCCTGTCAGACCTCTGTGGCAAGCAGCTGCTTGAGGGGGTATTTTTTGATAGCAGCAGACTTTCCGTCTAACCTGCCCTTACCAATTTATGCTTGAGAATGGAGTGGGAGGGCAATGAGAAGAAAAGATGCGATGACGGATGAGGCCCCTGCCATCTTCCGTCTTAACATCTTTTTCATCATTTTCGATTTTTCATCATTTTCCAGCAAGCAGACAAGGAATAGCAGAGCAAGGGAATGTGGGTTCGAATCTCAGCGAAGACACGATGTCCGTCTCTTTCTACGCATCTCTTTGCTGTTCTCATATTTCAGGGTGGCTTCGTGAGAAAGAAGTTTACTTGCCGGTTTTCCCAACAGCTTTATTGTTATTTCCACTCAATACTTGCAATGATTAAAATCTAAATGGATTGCATTTTCCTAATTTTAATCTGTATCTAGCATCTTTTTTCATAATTTGAAATATCTGTTTTTTGAAATTATTATTACGAAATTATTTTATTCATCCATTTTTAATTTGGACATAGTTTTTATTCCTACTCATATTAATCTACCCTTTTTCAGTTAGTTGTAAACACCATTATTATTTAATGTATATCCCCCTAATGATTTCCATTATATCACGCTTTCCACAGCAATTTTTTTTACGTATAATATCGATTTTCCTGAAAAAACAAACAAAGTCTAATATGTCCTCTAGGGCCTCAACTGTTCAAGATTTCGATCTGCTTTTCGCTCTAGATTGAGATGCAGATCCGAGATCATTGTTTACAGCGCATCTCTTCCCAGCAGGAAGTGCGCCAAAGCATCGACATTGGCATCTGTGGCTATGGCTAAGCCCGAGCCACGGTCGACGACGACAGTTTGCCGCTGAGGTTGTCCACGCCTCGCCTAATCTCCGTAGTGCAGATGAAGCCGATTGCATGCATCGGCCCAGCCCCACGAGACCTGTCTCGTAATGAAATGCCTGACAACGTGGCAGCCCAACTGAAAGGTAGATTTCAAAATGCTGTGAGCTTCGCTGCAGGGACTGAGGACGAAACCCGATCTTCTTTCAGAATCTTGAATTAGAGATTACCTAAAATAATCCCTGTTGCCATCATTCATCGGACACAACTGGGATATCACATTTCACGGTAATAGTTATTCAGAGAAAATAAGCAAGAGGCCGGAATTTCTAATTGCAGCGAACAAAAGTCTTTCGCCGATATTGATTTTTTTTTCCTACTTAGATAATTAGACAGAAAACATTTTAACTCCGCTGAAAGAAGAAGACGAAGAATTGACTTAATTCAGCCACGAAAAGTTAACTGAATGTTTTTTCGCTGCGGAATCGGAAAACTCTTTCTGTCATAAAGCGGTAGGTGAACAGGAAAAGTATTTTTCAACGAATCCAAGTCAAGGTCCATGACGCTGAAACCTAGTATCGACAGAAAAGGAATCTCCACGATTTACGGACACTTAATTTTTTTTCCTCTTTCTTACGGTTCTGTTGCTAATTCACTTTCAGTATGAAAAATTTTTTGAAATTCTTGGCAGAGTAATTGCCATAAATACCTGTCACACCAAGATGTTGTCAGACTAATTGCTACAAATTCTTGGTAAAGGAATTCTGACTAAGTCCGTTGGGAGACCAATTCCTACAAATTCTAGGCTGACAAATTGCTATAAGTTTTTATCAGACTAAGATGTTGGGAAACTAAGTTTTTGACAGACTAATACCGAAAAATATTATTGGCAAAATCATTCTGACTAGGTCATTGGCAGACTAATTCTTTTAAAGATTTTGGCAAAGTAATTCTGACAGTCTTTGGTAGACAAATTTTTGGCTTATTAGGATGCTGGCAGTACTAATTCTGACTATATTTTTTGAGAGAATATAGCTTTTGTCAGAAGCTCAAAAGTCAAAACGGTCCCATTCTTCTTCAACTTCAGTAGTAAGCAAATCATGACAGTCATAATGACAAAGTAACCTTTCATAGTAAGCTTTGACCACAACCGAGACTTTCAGAGCTTCAGTGTTAAAGATAACTTTTTAACCTTAGCACATTTCTTAAGTTTAAGTAGCGAGATACCTTTAACAAGGTAATGGTCAGATACAATTTCAATTCTCTTATATGATCTGGTATTCTTAACAGAATTAGCCCATTTACTGTTAATTAATATATACATACATACATACATACAAAATCCTCAAGCAGCCATGAGCTACGCAAGTCCAACCAGACTGTGTAATTTTCCTCTCCAGACGGTATCGGCTCTGAACTACTGCTGCTGCATTTGGCCACTCTAGGCCAATTCTAGCAAGATCCTGTTTGACATTATCTGCCCATCGCTTCCTGTGTCTTCCCTTTTTTCTGAAACCCTTAGGCACACTGTTCATAACCCTGTTTGCTAATCTGCAGCTATGCATACGGGCAACATGGCCAAACCAATATAGTCTGTCTCTGCACAATATGCTGCTCAAAGGAGGTTGATATCTCCTTTTTCTAATCTCATCATTACTTACAAATCAAACCACCTAATGCCCAAGATACTGCGTAAGCATCTAGAATCAAAGGCATCGTTTCTTGTTATCCTGCTTACAAAGGGTCCATGTTTCGCTACCACAAATAACCTTAGAAAGAACCAAACTATCATACAGCCTAATTTTAGTCTTTAGGTGTACACGTCTATTTTTCCAAACTCTTCATAGATTCTTAAAAGTCCCAGAGGCAATCCCTATTCTTCTGTTTATCTCATGTCGTACGTCACCAGTATCTGTTACATTGCTCCCAAGATAATTAAACTGAGACACTTGCTCAAGAGTACAGCCATTCAAATCAACTGAAGCACCATCTACCTGACCAATTTTCATCACTTTAGTTTTTTCTCTGTTTATCACCAAACTTCCTCTATAACCTTTCCATTCTCATCAACAGCCCTAATGAAAGAATTCATCTCATCAACTTCATTACCAATAGGGCCAAATCATCAGCATAATCTAAATCAGAAATTTTCGTATCTCCAGCCCATTTAAGGACAAAATCTTTCTCTTGCAAAGAATTTCGCATAATATAATCAATACCAAACTGAAGAGAAAAGGAGACAAAATGCACCCTTGTCGAACATCAGAAGTAATGCTAAATCAATTGCTACAAGACTTACCAATTCTAACACACGACTCAGTGTTATTATAGAGAGCTTTCATTACACTAACTAGCTTATCAGGTAACCCATATATCTCAAAATCAACCACAAATTATGTCGATCAACAGAGTCAAAAGCCTTTTTGAAATTTATAAAGCTAGCAACCAAAGGTTTCTGAAACTCTAAACATTTCTCAAGAATATGCTTAAGTGAAAATATTCGATCAATATATCCACTACGACTTCTGAATCCACACTGTTCATCATGCAGTTGTCCATCAACCAAATTCTTAATTCTATTAAATATAATCATGCAAAGAACTTTACCTGGAGCAAAAAGTAAACTAATTCCCTTATAATTATCACAAGAACTGCGATCACCATTTTTAAAAATTGGAACAATAATAGCTCTAATAAAATCCTTAGGAACAACTCCTTTATCATAAAAAATATTCAAAATTTCAGTCAGCCATGTGACAACATAGATGTTCCCAGCTCTAAGCATTTCAGTGATGATTTTATCCACCCTTGGGGATTTATGCAGTTTTAATTTAGAGATAGCCAAAGTGACTTCAGAATGTGATACAGGGCCATCATTAAAGCCAGTAGTGCATCTATCCTTATTACTAACAATGGGAGTAGAAATACTCATATTATTCAGAACTTCTCTGAAATGCTCAGCCCACGTAGCCATCACAGAATTCTCATCTTCAACCACCTTACATGTTTATCCCTTAATCCCTGTGTACCTGTATTTCTTCCCGCATAAAACATTAATAATCTGATACAATCCCTTGCTGTTGTGCTGTCTAACTGCTTCCTCTGCTTTGTCAGCCAAGCCATCAAGCCAAAGATTCTTATCAGCTGTTAACTGATCCTTTACACATTTATTAAGCTCGTTGTAATGGCTTCCGTTAGTACTAATAGGGTGTTGATTAATATTGCTCCTGCATTTCCTTCTTTCAGAAATCACCAACTAATAATGGTCATATCTCTTAGGGAAAAGAAGCCGCATAAACCCAAAGCCCTCCCCTTGGCGGCGGAGGTGTAAGAATTTTTGTGAATGGATTGGATACTCTGGTTTTGCATAAACATAAATATAACATTTAATACTCAATTTAACGATGGGATAATTTACCATAATTGTGGTTATTTTAAAGCACACTAAATCGCTATTTAATAGCACTGCCAAAACGTAATTGACATAGCCTAATTTAGACGTGCGATACTTTTAACCAGAGGAAAAGAGTGACACTTCGTACCTCGTATTAGGAGAGTTCTTTCGTGGGGGGGGGATACTGCTGATGTCATTAGGTGGCGGCTATGGCATCATCTCACTGTTCCTTCAACGAAGATTGCTGGGGACGGCTCGAACTCTTCGCCGTTACTCCGGGTCTGTAGGTCACTTCATTAGTCTTTAAGGACATAAGTGATTCGCATCTCGTAATCGATGATTATTCAGTGACCGAGCATTTTAACTTCTTTCTAGTGGCCCGTCTCAACTGCATATCTCCGGTGTGCACGAGGCCCCTTGTTTCACACCGGGACTCTAAGTAGGTATCGAAGTCTATCTTAGCATCTCCGTGTCTCTCTGCGCGTGTGTGGGTATCTCTTTTGCTCCTTTGTTCGTCCCCCGTTTTATACTGCTATTACCACTCTCTTGATTAATGTGGTTGCCTGTTGTTGTCCGAAATTTCCCATGATCTCCTGTCTGGAGTTGTTCTCATGGGTCGAGCAGCGGTGTCCGGTGACCAGCGCGAGTCGACGAGCTGACCTTCAAGCTGGGCTTACGCTACATGTGTCCAGCAGTATCTTGACACTCAGAGTCGGACATAGCGAAGTGCTCTGCAATCGTCCGCTCTCTGGTGTCAAGAGAGGTGAATTTATGGGGGTCTCTTTGATGCTTCGTGCATGCGGGGGTCCTATTTCTTGTGCGCAGCGGCCGTGCCATCCACCAGCTCCTCTTGAGGAGAAAGGCATATATTTCTTGGGCGGAAGGTATGTGTGGGAAGAATTTTGATTCAATTTAATTTCGTTCGTTTGGCCGAAAAAATAACTGAGGCGTAACATACTTTCACACTCGGGTGAAATCAAGCGATCTCTTCCTCTGGTTATTATTATTATTTGGTCTGTAAATGGTAACTCCCCCCCGGAGCGGGACCTCCTTGACGAGGGGGGGGGGGACTTACGGTGCCTCCGAGAAGTTGGGCTCGGATCGCTGGTGCTCCGGTGTTGAAGTCCAGTGGCCCCCGGTGGAGGGGGGCTTGTGGAGGGCTGGCGGAGTTTTCTGGCAGTGGGGTCCTGTCGGCTTGATCACTTGTCCCCCAGCGAAGCTGGGGGGTCACAGCCGAGATTGAGGGACCGCTCTATGGGCCCTGGGCGGGGCTAGAGGGCTTCTGGCGCCTCTCGGGGTGACCTGCGGACTGAGTTGTGCACCTCTTCGTATACTCGTTCGTGGGCTCTCTGAGGCGGTCCTGATGATAAGTAGGTGGACGGATGCTCTTGGGGTGCTTCGGCCCGTTCACAATGGAGAGGACGAAGTTGGAGGCTCGCGGCCCTTGTTGGCCACCTGTGGCCAGCGGGCTTATCGATGGACAAGCCAAACTAAGAGTCCCACATGAATGAGATTTGGACTTATGGCTTTGCAGTGGAGGAACTTGGGTTCCTCTGCGAAGTGGGGTCCGGGTGCTGTGGTTTGCAATACCCGGTAGGATATCGGCTGTTGGGGTTGTGGGAGGGTCGCCGGCTGGGTTTTCAGTGTTACTAGCCAGGTGTCCCCGAAGCAGCCTCGACTTAAAAGTGCCGTGACGGTGAGCGGGCCATGGTGGCCCGGCTCGATGGAGAGGACGAAGTTGGGGTCACGCCGAGAGGTTTGGAGTCCCTCGAGGTGTGGCTTTCAATGGAAGTACCTAGGAGCCTCTACTGCGGAGGACTCTAAAAGTTAGGACTTCTTTTTATTTTCTGGCTCAAAATTCAAAAGACTAAGATCTTTTTATTTATTTATTGGCAAGTTTCTGGACTGAATTCAGTGAGTGTTGGGCATATATTAGGCAGCACTCAAAATTTAAAAGATCCCACTCTCACTGCACCTCAATGATTAAATCTTCGAGCAGGCAATAACAACAAGCAGTGCTTCTCTCTTCACACACAGGTCTTCTCTCGATGTAGGGAGGACAAATGTAAGGCAAGCTTAAAAGACAGGAGCTTTTTAGTTCATAGTGGTTTCAGTGACATCTCCCTTATGGTGATATACAGCCTTGAGTTGTGGTGCACCGGGAATGTCACGATTTCAATTCAATTCGTTGTAAATGGTAACTAGGTAGTCACTGGAAGGAGAGCTATGCACCAATCCCCTGTGATGATGCATAGAACCGGCCAGGCCTAGCACCTAATGTCCGACCCTGCCTTCTCGTGGTGCGGACCGTTTGTACCTTTCAAAAGAGATACTCACTTGTGGAAGTGAACGGAAGGGGAGGGCTGCCTAGTGTGGCCTACTAATCTGGACAACTATGGCTACTTTTCTTTTTTTTTCTACCCTGATGAGGAGTGGTCAACCACACAGGGTCTTGGTGCTGACCATATATACCAACCTGAACGGAATTATGGCTCTGAGCTTGATTATGGATCCTAATTTTGCTGCACTGGTGGGCTTCTGTGGAGGGAAAATCTTCCGCTGTGTTTTCTGTTTGTTTGTGGGTTGGCAGCCCCAAGTAAATAGATTCACAGGATATGTTTATCAGCTGGTGGATAATCCTGAGCAGAGGTCATCGCAGGCACATGAACTCTTGCTTCTACTGGCATCGTCAAATTCTACATTGGAGGAAGTCTTCCAGTGTAGATGGCTTCAGCCTTTAGTGGTGGAGGAACGGGTTTTTGCCCGATACCTGCGATTATAGGGCTGTTTGTTATTATCGGTTTTGATATTAAAGGTCAGATTCTTAAAAATAATCTTAAATTTCTCTTTTCAGGGAGGGAAGATAATAAGCATCACCAAAGCGTGGGTCGCTTCTCAACAGACACGCCAATTTAATTTTGTTCATTAGGACGAAAGAATAATTGAGGCATAATGGTAGGTGTTAGTTATTCGCAAACCATTAAGTTTACTTACCTGTAGGAGACCCCCTTTGCCATTGGAAGTACCAATGCCAAAGGGACCTAAAACTCCTGCCCAAATATTAGAGTCAGTACCAACTTAGTATTGAAGTCACCTAGCACAAGAGATATATCTCTTTTCTTCAAAGAATTCAAAATATCCTGAAGCTGGCTGTAAAATGTATACTTCTCATTCTATCAGAGTCTTGTGTGGGGTACATAACAACAGATGATATTCAAGTCTTTAATTTTTGTTTTAAATTTTGCCGTAAGAAATCTGATTAATGTAGTCATATCCTAGAAGAGCATCATTGGCCTGTCTTCTGAGAAGCAAACCTACACCTTAGAGATGATTTCTATCCTCCCTGCCTGAAAAGACAATTTTAAATGCTGGAATTCCTGCGTGAGGACATCAAGAGAATAATCTCTATACAACGTTTTCACGGTCCACATTCCTGCAGAGAGAAACTGATTAGTAGGATTTTTAAATAAACTAGGTTTATTGAGATAGGTAGGGCCAACAATATCAAACAGCCCCCTGATCGTAGGCATGAGACAAAGACCTGTTCCACCTCCGCTAAAGTTTGAAGTCAACGATCCTGGTCGGAACTTCAGGCACCACCTTTTCAAGTGGAACTTTTCAAGAGCATATGGCCTGCCTGAGACACATTACTCCAGTTCAGGATAGACGATGCCCAACTAGCTAAGTGAGGTTCAGGTACCTGCGATGGCCTCTGATAAGAATTATCCACCAGCTGAAATAAGTTATGTGACGGTTCTCTGCTGCTGCGTCTCCGTGATTTTTTTCAACTGTTAGAAACCAATAGCGATAGTTCTCGACGTCCTAGTATAGTATAAATCAGCTATTTTACAACTCACTGCTACATAATGTATCAATGTGATATATGTGAGAAGGCTTTCACACTCAAGACAAATCTCATTCGTCATATGAGAAATCATGATGTAAATAGCCTGTTTAAGTGCTCTGAATGCGAATCAGCATTCTCAAGGAGAGATGATGTCCGACGTCATGAGTTATCTAACACCTCCAGGAAAACCTACAGATGTGAAGAATGTGCAATGGAGTTGCGAGAAAAGAGTCTTTTACGACATCAAAGAAAGCAACATAATAATAAGCGAAAACGTTCTGAAGATGAAACGATTCCCCAGAAGAAACAAACACCAGACCCTGAAGACCCCTGCCAGTTTACAGAAGAAATGAAAAGGGCCCTGTCAACACACAGGCTGATGGCAACGGAAGAAACATCTGTTGACCTCACCGTTTTCCTCGAGTAGTCGCGGGAGTCACTCCTAACTCATCTGAAAGAAGAAGTGACTCGAATGGTAGCATGAAATGGTACCTTACTGTACAAGTGCGCTTCAGGTGAAAAGTTTCCCCTTTTACTTTCGAACACTGCACCTCATTTTTCCGAAGTAACTGGGTCACAAGTCTTTCTACATCATCCCTAAACAAAGAACTGGATTCAGCATGTAGGAAGATCAGGACTTCATTTAAAGAATTTGAAGGAGCACATAATGGATGGATACTAGATGCCATATTCCACGCTGAAATGAACATTGGAAAATATATATCTCTTGCAGGGTCTAGTTATATCCCTACCCCAAGAGAATTACTATTAAAACGTGCTATTATTAATGTATGTAATTCCGAGCAAAAATGTTTTGTCTGGTCTGTTTTAGCCTCATTGTATCCTGCGATAGGAAACACTGAACTGCGATAGGAAACACTTAACAACTATATACATTTAGAAGAAAAATTAAACACATCTGGCCTAATTTTCCCTGTAACAATAAATCAAATATCTAAATTCGAAAAAATGAACTACATTTGTGTCAATGTTTTTGGATATGAGAAAGAGTTCTTCCCACTCTACATCACACCATTCTGATTTAAAGCGCACGCAAATCTCCTACTGTTATCAGATGGTGAAAAGCAACATTATTGCTCCATTTAAGAATATGAGTAGACTTCTCAGTCCTCTCACCAAACATAACGGTGAACGTTTCTACTGTGATTACTGCCTTCACCGTTTCACAAATGAATCACTCTCGAAGGACCATATTCCCTATTGTCAAGAACATGGACCCCAGAGAGTAGAATTTCCAACTGAAGAGGAGAAATGGCTGAAATTCACAAATTTCAAGTTTCAGCAGCCCGTTCCATACGTGATTTATGCCGACTTTGAATCATTCCTAGTGAAAGTGGACACTTGTATGCCAAACCCTGCAAAATCTCACACCACTATCGCGGCAAATCATGAACCTTGTGGATTTGCATATCTTGTTGTTGGACCTGACGGTGGCCGCTATAAACCTCCAGTAATTTATAGAGGTCCTAATGTAGTAAAAGAATTTTTAGAACGTTTGCTTAAAGAAGAAGAAAACATCAAAAATTTACTGTCGATGATGAAGCCAATGCAACTCTTGAATCATGAAGAGAAACTGTTTCACAACGCTACTGACTGTCATATTTGTAAGCGTGTCCTAGGAGCAGATCGTGTGAGAGATCACGATCATATAACTGGTAAATTCCGAGGAGCTGCCCATAATTCCTGTAATATGAACTTTAAGTTAACCGATAAGATTCCAGTTATCTTTTACAACCTCAGAGGATATGATAGCCATCATATTATGCAAGGAATCGGCAGAATCAAAAATAAGAAGGTTAGCTGCATTCCCAATAACATGGAAACATACATAGCCTTCTCCCTGGGGACATTACATTTTATAGACTCCTATCAGTTTTTAAGCACATCTCTTGAGAAGCTAGAAAATACTTTATCACCAGGTGAGTTCCATATTTTAAAGGAGCACGTTGAACCCGAAAGTTTACATCTGGTTCTGAGAAAAGGGATTTAACCCTATGATTATATCGACAACAGTGAAAAGTTTGAAGAAACAGTATTACCTCCACGTAAAGCATTTTACAACCAGAAGACGACTACATCCTTCTGGTTGTAAAATGCGCTAGGGAAAAAAGACTACATCCATGCAATAAGAGTATGGAATGCATTCAACATAAAAAATCTAGGCCAGTATCATGACTTGTACCTGAAGACTGACGTGCTCCTCTTAGCTGGTATTTTCGAAAGTTTCACAAAACTATGTATCAGATACTATGAAATCGATCCCTGTCATGTTTACACGGCTCCTGGATTAGCCTGGCAAGCATGCTTAAAAATGACAAATGTAAATTTTGAGTTGATAACTGACCCTACAATGTACCTTTTCCTGGAAAAAGGCATACGAGGGGGAATTTCTGTGATATGCAATCGTTTTAGTACTGCAAACAGCAAGTATTTGGACACCTATAATCCTGAACTATCATCTAAATACATTATGTATTTTGATGCTAATAATCTATACAGATGGGCAATGTCACAGTGTCTCCCTCAGAGCGCGTTTCGTTGGCTTAATACAGAAGAAATTGATTACCTTAATATTATGTCAATTGATGATGACTCTGATAAAGGGTATATACTAGAGGTGGATCTCGACTATGAAGTTTCTCTTCACGACAAGCATAATGATCACCCCCTAGCTCCAGAGAAACTTCAGATTACGAACACAATGCTATCACCATATTGTCAAAGCCTTGCTGAAGACTTCGGAATAAATACGACCATTCGTCGTATTCCTCGGAATAAATACGACCCATTCGTCGTCAATAGGACCATTTAGCTGTGAAACTAGTCCCTAATCTGTATTCAAAGGAAAAATATGTTGTACATTATCGAAATCTCAAACAATATTTGGCCCCAGGTTTCCAACTGAAACAAATCCATCGCATTTTGCAATTTAGGCAATCTTGTTGTTGGAAACCATATATTGAATTCAATACAAGTCAACGCAAGGAAGCTAGAAATGACTTCGAGAAGGATTTCTTGAAATTGATGAATAATGCTGTGTTTGGAAAAACGATGAAAAATTTGAGAAATCGAGGGAAAATTGAATTGACTCAGAACCCAAAGAGAATATGTAAACTCGTAGCATCACCTGCCTGCTTTTCACGCTTTTCACGTTTTTGACAACGACCTCGCATGTGTACAATCAAAGCAAACTAAATTGAAACTCAACAGGCCTATTTATGCTGGTTTCAGTATTCTAGATATTAGTAAAATATTGATGTATAGCTTTCGTTATTACTATATTAGTCCGAAATATGAAGAAAAAGCTAAATTATTGTTCACTGATACAGATTCACTGTGCTACGAGCTTCAAACCGAGGACGTGTATGCCGATATGAAATATGGTATAGATCATTTCGATACGTCCGACTATCACATAGATCATGTTTTGCATAGTTCGCATAATAAAAAGGTACTAGGTAAAATGAAAGATGAACTTTCAGGAGTACCTATCAAACAATTTGCGGGCCTTCGTTCTAAAATGTATTCTATTCTAAGTTTACAAGAGGAGAAGAAGACGGGGAAAGGAGTCCCCAAATACATTGTAAAAAGAATCCTTCGTCACAAGGATTACAGAGACTGCTTGATAAACAAATCACCTTGTCGAGTAGATTTGACAAGGATTCAAAGTAGCAACCATCATCTTCGTACAGTGAAAGGTGTAAAGCTTGGTCTGTCACCATTTGACGATAAAAGATATATTTTAGAAAATGGTTATGACACCCTTTCGTACGGTCACTACAAAACGAAGAAAAAATAATATAACAGAAAAAACGAATATTTTGTTCACTGTGATTTTTAATATGTTTGAGCTATATGTTAATATGCATAAAATCTGATAATTTTATCCAAATTCATGCATAATTGTTTTTTGTATAACCCCTGTATAAGTAAAAATATTGCATGTCATTATTATATGTAGACAGCTGTATGTAAAACCATTTCCTCTGTTAACCTGCAATTTTGTAAGCAGGCTGTAAAGTATATCTATAATCAATGTGAAAAAAGCATCATTAAGAAATGTATAAATAAAATTGTAAACCAATGGAAATGATTACATGTGTAAAGTATTATGTGAAACCTACGCATTGTCACTGTATCTCCCAATACTTTGATATCAATAAAAAATTTTAAAATGAAATATATGTGTTGTCTGAATTTCTGAGTCTTATCTTTAGCAAGTGGGGAGGTAAACAAACGTTATTGCAACTTCTCACATGATTCTCCCGTGACGCTCCCCAGAAAGCTCATGCTGCTGAGTCATTTTCACAGGCTGCAACGTGCTTACAGAATCACATCGCTCACTGGGAGAAAAGACTTTTCTTGCGGGCATTTCATAACTCATATTTAATTAATTAGTGGGATCCCCATTTATTAAAAAACCCACCATTTTGACCGCAAACTCCCGAATAAGTTCGAACATTTTGGTTTATATCCTCAACCGAAATTTCTAAGTCCAGACTCCGCCTTTTCAAATTCTGACTCACCTATTAGAAGCTCTACCTTTTAAAATATTTTTACCCAATAGCATTTTCCTTTTCATTTACTACGGGACAGTTTTATTCCAGTTTCTGCGGGATAGTCCTACCTCTAGTATAAATACGACATCCATCAGTCAGATTCCTCATTCTGTTGTCAGATGTTGACAGTGACGGTTCTCTGCTGCTGCGTCTCCATGATTTTTTTCAACTGTTAGAAGCAATAGCGATAGTTCTCGACGTCCTAGTATAGTATAAATCAGCTATTTTACAACTCACTGCTCCATAATTTATCAATGTGATATATGTGAGAAGGCTTTCACACTCAAGACAAATCTCATTCGTCATATGAGAAATCATGATGTAAATAGCCTGTTTAAGTGCTCTGAATGCGAATCAGCATTCTCAAGGAGAGATGACGTCCGACGTCATGAGTTATCTCACACCTCCAGGAAAACCTACAAATGCGAAGAATGTGCAATGGAGTTTGGGAGAAAACACAGTCTTTTACGACATCAAAGAAAGCCACATAATAATAAGCGAAAACGTTCTGAAGATGAAACGATTCCACAAAAGAAACAAAAACCAGACCCTGAAGACCCCTGCCGGTTTACAGAAGAAATGAAAAGGACCCTGTCAACACATAGGATGATGGCAACCGAAGAAACATCTGTTGACCTCACGTTTTTAATCGAGTCTTCGCGGGAGTCACTTCTAACTCATCTGAAAGAAGAAGTGACTCGAAAGGTAGCATTAAATGGTACCTTACTCTACAAGTGCGCTTCAAGTTCGAACACTGCACCCCATTTTTCCGAAGTAACTGAGTCACAAGTCTTCCTACATCATCCCTTTAACAAAGAACTGGATTCAGCATGTAAGAAGATCACGACTTCATTTGAAGAATTTGAAGGAGCACATAGTGGATGGATAATAGATGCCATATTCCACGCTGAAATGAACATTGGAAAATATATACCTCTTGAAGGGTCTAGTTATATCCCTACCCCAAGAGAATTATTATGTAAACGTGCTATTGTTAATGTATGTAATTCCGACCAAAAATGTTTTGTCTGGTCTGTTTTAGCCTCATTGTATCCTGGGGTAGGAAACACTGAACGCCTTAACATTTATATACATTTAGAAGAAAAATTAAACACATCTGGCCTAATTTTCCCTGTAACAATAAATCAAATATCTAAATTCGAAAAAACGAACAACATTTCTGTCAATGTTTTTGGATATGAGAAAGAGTTCTTCCCACTCTACATCACACCATTCTGATTTAAAGCGCACGCAAATCTCCTACTGTTATCAGATGGTGAAAAGCAACATTATTGCTCCATTTAAGAATATGAGTAGACTTCTCAGTCCTCTCACCAAACAGAACGGTGTAAGTTTCTACTGTGATTACTGCCTTCACCGTTTCGCAAATGAACTTACTCTTGAAGGATCATATCCCCTAATGTCAAGAACATGGACCCCAGAGAGTAGAATTTCCAACTGAAGAAGAGAAATGGCTGAAATTCACAAATTTCAAGTTTCAGCAGCCCGTTCCATACGTGATTTATGCCGACTTTGAATCATTCCTAGTGAAAGTGCACACTTGTATGCCAAACCCTGCAAAATCTCACACCACTATCACGGTAAATCATGAACCCTGTGGATTTGAATATCTTGTTGTTGGACCTGACGGCGACAGCTATAAACCTCCAGTAATTTATAGAGGTCCTAATGTAGTAGAAGAATTTTTAGAACGCTTGATTAAAGAAGAAGAAAACATCAATAATTTACTGTCGATGATAAAGCCAATGCAACTCTCTAATCATGAAGAGAAACTGTTTCACAAAGCTACTGACTGTCATATTTGTAAGCGTGTCCTAGGAGCAGATCGTGTGAGAGATCACGATCATATAACTGGTAAATTCCGAAGAGCTGCCCATAATTCCTGTAATCTAAACTTTAAGTTAACCGATAGGATTCCAGTTATCTTTCACAACCTCAGAGGATAAGATAGCCATCTTATTATGCAAGGAATCGGCAGAATCAAAAATTAGAAGGTTAGCTGCATTCCCAATAACATGGAAACATACATAGCCTTCTTCGTGGGGACATTACATTTTATAGACTCCTATCAGTTTTTAAGCACATCTCTTGAGAAGCTAGTAAATAATTTATCACCAGGTGAGTTCCATATTTTAAAGGACCACGTTGAACCCGAAAGGTTACATCTGGTTCTGAGAAAAGGGGTTTTGAACCTGAAGACTGACGTACTCCTCTATATCTCTATAAATTACTGGAGGTTTATAGCTGTCACTGTCAGGTCCAACAACAAGATATTCAAATCCACAGGGTTCATGATTTGCCGTGATAGTGGTGTGAGATTTTGCAGGGTTTGGCATACAAGTGTGCACTTTCACTAGGAATGATTCAATGTCGGCATAAATCATGTATTGAACGGGCTAGTGAAACTTGAATTTTGTGAATTTCAGCCATTTCTCTTCTTCAGTTGGAAATTCTACTCTCTGGGGTCCATGTTCTTGACATTAGGGGATATTATCCTTCAAGAGTGATTCATTTGCGAAACGGTGAAGGCAGTAATCACAGTAGAAACTTACACCGTTCTGTTTGGTGAGAGGACTGAGAAGTCTACTCATATTCTTAAATGGAGCAATAATGTTGCTTTTCACCATCTGATAACAGTAGGAGATTTGCGTGCGCTTTAAATCAGAATGGTGTGATGTAGAATGGGAAGTACTCTTTCTCATATCCAAAAACATTGACAGAAATGTTGTTCCTTTTTTCGAATTTAGATATTTGATTTATTGTTACAGGGAAAATTAGGCCCGGTGTGTTTAATTTTTCTTCTAAATGTATATAACTGTTACGGCGTTCAGTGTTTCCTATCGCAGGATCATCATCATCATCATCATCATCATCATCATCATCATCATCATCATCATCATCATCAAGCAGCCATGGGCTACGGAGGTCCAACCAGACCGTGCAATTTAGTTCTCCAAGCAAGTCTATCCTGAGCAACATCTACTGCATCTAGCCAGTGCACACCAATTCTAACAAGGTCCTGTTTGACATTGTCTGCCCACCGCATCCTAGGTCTCCCCTTCTTTCTGAGGCCTTTAGGCACACTGTTCATAACCCTATTCGCCAATCTATAATTATTCATACGGGCAACATGGCCAAACCAACGGAGTCTCTCTCTGCACAATATGCTGCTTAAAGGAGGTTGCCGACTCCTTTGCCTAACCTCATAATTAGTTACAAAATTGAACCACCTAATGCCCAAGATATTGCGTAATAATCTAGAATCAAATGCATCTAGTTTCCTGTTATCATGTTTACAAATTCTCCTAGTTTCACTGCCATAACTAACCCTAGAAAGAACCAAACTATTATACAGTCTAATTTTAGTTTTCAGGTGTATACGCCTATTTCTCCACACTCTCCATAGATTCTTAAAAGTCCCGGCAGCAATCCCTATCCGTCTATTAATCTCATGCCGCACATCACCAGTATCTGTTACATAGCTCCCAATATAATTAAACTGTGACACCTGCTCAAGACTGCAACCATTCAGATTAACTGAATCACAGCCTGCCTGACCAATTTTCATCACTTAAGTTTTCTCTCTGTTTATAACCAAACCTACTCTACTACCAGTTTCATCAACAGCTCGAATGAAAGAGTTCATCTCATCAACATTATTTGCCAAAAGGGCTAAATCATCAGCATAATTTAAATTAAACATTGTTGTATCTCCAGTCCATTTAAGGCCAAAATCTTTCCCTTGAAGTGAATTTCGCATAACATAATCAATAACCAAGCTAAAGAGAAAAGGAGACAAAATGCACCCTTGTCGAACACCAGAAGTAATGCTAAAGCAATTGCTACAAGCCTTACCAACTCTCACACACAACTCAGTGTTATTATAGAGAGCTTTCATTATGTTAACTAACTTGTCTGGTATACCATATGATCTCACAAACAACCACAAATTATGACGATCAACAGAGTAGAAAGCCTTTCTGAAATCAACAAAGCTAGCAACCAAAGGTTTCTGAAACTCAAAATATTTCTCAAGAATCTACCTAAATGAAAATATCTGATCCACACATCCCCTACCACTTCTGAATCCACAATGCTCATCACGCAATTGACTGTCAACCAGATTCTTAATTCTATTAAGCACAATCATGTAAAGAACTTTACCTGGAACAGAGAGTAGGCTGATACCCCTATAGTTATCACAAGAACTGCGATCACCTTTTCTGAAAATAGGGATAACAATAGCTCCTGTAAAATCCGTAGGAACCATGCCTTTATCATAAAAGATATTCAGAATTTCAGTCATCCAAGTGGTAACCGAAACATTCCCAGCTCTAAGCATTTCCGTAGTAATTTTTTATCTACCCTTGGTGATTTATGTAGTTTAAGTTTAGAAACAGCCAAAATAGCTTCAGATTGTGTTATAGGGCCAACATTAAAGCCACCAATGCATCTATCATCATTGCAAACAATGGGAATAGAACTAACCGCATTGTTTAGAATATCACTGAAATGCTCAGCCCACCTAGCCATGACAGAATCCTCACCTTCTATAACCTTACCTTGTTTATCTTTCAATCCCTGTATACCTGTCCGTTTTCTACCACACAAAACATTAACTATCTGGTACAGCTCTCTGCTGTTGTGCTGTCTAACTGTTTCCTCGGCTTTGTCAGCCAAACCATCAAGCCAAAGATTCTTATCAGCAGCTAACTAATCTTTTCCACGTTTATTAGGTTCTCTGTAATGCTTTCTATTAGGAGTAGTAGGGTATTGAATAAGGACATTCCTGCAGTTCTTTCTTTCCGAAATAAGCTCAAGTGCCTTATCACTCAGATAATTCTGTCTCTTCTGCTCCTTTTTTCCTGAAAGAGTATTGTTTAGTGTCCAAAAAAGCCTGTTTAAAATAATCCCATTCTTCCTCAACTTCAGTAGTAAGCATACTATGACTGTCATAATGACTAAGTAACCTATCATGGTAAGCTTTGGCTATAACTGGATCTTTCAGAACTTCCGTAATAAAAGTATATATTTTAACCCTAGCACAACACTTTTTAAGTTTAAGTTGCAAGACACTTTTAACAAGGTATGATCAGATCCAATTTCAGCTCCCCTATAAGACCTGGTATTCCTAACAGAACTAGTCCATTTGCTGTTAATTAATATATAATAAATCATATTCTTATGCAGCCCATCTGGTGAAACCCATGTGTACTTTCGAAAGTAAAAGGGGAAACTTTTCACCTGAAGCGCACTTGTAGAGTAAGGTACCATTTAATGCTACCTTTCGAGGTCACTTCTTCTTTCAGATGAGTTAGAAGTGACTCCCGCGAGGATTCGATTAAAAACGTGAGGTCAACAGATGTTTCTTCGGTTGCCATCATCCTATGTGTTGACAGGGTCCTTTTCATTTCTTCTGTAAACTGGCAGGGGTCTTCAGGGTCTGATTTTTGTTTCTTTTGGGGAATCGTTTCATCTTCAGAACGTTTTCGTTTATTATTATGTGGCTTTCTTTGATGTCGTAAAAGACTGTCTTTTCACCCAAACTCCATTGCACATTCTTCGCATTTGTAGGTTTTCCTGGAGGTGTGAGATAACTCATGACGTCGGACGTCATCTCTCCTTGAGAATGCTGATTCGCATTCAGAGCACTTAAACAGGCTATTTACATCATGATTTCTCATATGACGAATGAGATTTGTCTTGAGTGTGAAAGCCTTCTCACATATATCACATTGGTACATTGTGTAGCAGTGAGTTTTAAAATAGCTGATTTATACTATACTAGGACGTTGAGAACTATTGCTATTGGCTTCTTACAGTTGGAAAAAATCATGGAGACGCAACAGCAGAGAACCGTCACTGTCAACGTCTGACAACAGAATGAGGAATCTGACTGATGGATGTCGTATTTATACTAGAGGAAGGACTATCCCGCAGGAACTGGAATAAAACTGTCCCGTAGTAAATGAAAAGGAAAATGCTATTGGGTAAAAATATTTTAAAAGGTAGAACTTCTAATAGGTGAGTCAGAATTTGAAATGGCGGAGTCTGGACTTAGAAATTTCGGTTGAGGTTATAAACCAAAATGGTCGAACTTATTCTGGAGTTTGCGGTCAAAATGGTGGGGTTTTTTAATAAAGGGGGATCGCACTAATTAATTAAATATGAGTTATGAAAAATTAATAAGGCGGATTGTTGTGGCGTGGTCGATGATGTCGGAAAACCGCTATGGGTGTTAGTGGAAATTATGATTGAGTTGTTATCCAATATCATCTGTTTTATGTCCATTATTATCTGCAATTTAACTGAATAATATAATTTCAGATTAATACATTACTGGAGGGAGGTATTCTTTTTGACATTGCATGACTAATGTGATTGATAATCATCCGCCACCGCCTTGAAACACATGGGTAGCGGATCCCATAGGATTAACATTGATCCGCCACTGATTTAGAACTCTCATTTTCCCCCTACTAGTGTAATATCTCCTTTCTTGACAGAATTCAAAATATCCTGAAGTTGTCCGTAAACCTATCCTTCTTATCCACATTGATATCCTCAGTGGGCTCTTTAATGCTTGTCTGCAATTTAGCTATAAGAAACCTTTCATTAATGCACTCATATCCTAGACTAACATCACTAGCGTATCTGCTGAGAAGCAAATCTACGCTTTGGAGATGCTTTTTATCTTCCCTCCCTGAAAAGAGAAATTTAAAATTATCTCTAAGAATCTTACCTTTATCTGTCCATCTGGTCTCTTGCAAGCCGGCAATATTTAAATTGTAATGGTGGAATTTCTGTGTGAGTATATCAAGAGAGTAATCTCTGTGCAGAGTCCTCATATTCCAACTACCTGTGAAGAGAAAATGATTATGTGATGTTTGAGAAACTATGTTTATTGAGAGAGGAATGTCGACAATATCAAATAGCTCCTCTAATTGGAGTAACGGGCAAAGACCTGTTCCCCGCACTACTAAAGGCTAAAGGTACTATACTGAAAGACTTCTTCCAATGTAGGATTTGATGATGCCCGTAGAAGCAAGAGTTCAGGTGCCTGCGATGACCTCTTCTCAGAATTATCTATTAGCTGATAAAGCATATCCTGTGAATCTATTCACTTAGGACTGTCAACCCACAAACAAATTAAAAGCACAGCAGAAGATTCTCCCTCAACTTTTTTTTCCAGTTTCAAGCATACCAGTGCACAAAATTCAGGATTCATAATCAAGCTCAGAGCCATTATTCAGTTCACGTTGATATATATGGCCAATCCCTGTGTGGTTAACCACTCTTCAGCAGGGTAGAAAAAAAAAGTAGCCATATTTGTCCAGATTAGTAGGCCACACTAATCTGGCAGCCCACCCCTTCCATTCACTTCCACAAAAAAGTATCTCTTTTGAAAGGTACTAACGATCTGCACCACAAACAGTACTGTTAATAAATCGTTAGAACAAGCTTCCTATCCTTAACCGCATGCTCCTGTTTATCTATTTATACAGTTTTATGCTCAAGCTATTATATCAGACCTACCGATAGTAAGAGTTTCACTGCCAAAGTTTCATTATAATCCATCACCGCATACCTATTCTTTTTCTGATTTTCATAAAGCAAATGGACTGTTAAAGTGTTGGAAATGTGACTGTTTGCTTTGTATTCCATTATTTGTAGCTTCTGATCGAAACATATCACCGATTATGTTGTTACCGCCCATCGAATTCGATAACTGAAGGACTCATTAGCTTTACAATACATTACCACTTCTGGTAATCGGTATTTCTCTACGTCCCCTTCCCCCCATAAACTCCCACGAAAGTATAACTACTGAGCACGTGACCTGTTCCCTCGGTGACTGATCCAATTTCGGCCAATGGGAATGTGTCGTAATCAGTGACGTCTTCGTTCCCTACTCAAAAGCTTCGGATTTCTTTTCGCTGTAGATGCGAAGAACGAATGGCGAGTGTCCACTGATTGGTTTTTTTCCTCAGACGGGATCGCCGATGGGATTTCTAACTTCGTTAGAAGCGACAACGAGGCCCACTTCGTTGTGGCGCTGCAGCAGGGTGCTGTGGGAATGCGTGACCTTTATTTCTCTTGAAGAACAGCCGCTAAGCGAAGGCGACGTTTAATGCGTTGCGCTGGGATGTCCTCGCAGACAAGAAGAAGAAATCGAGGCTCATCAGAGGGAACAATTGGCAGATGGGGAGAAATAGGAATGGCGAAAAGAAATCCTCTCTTATGAGAGGAAAACAAGTTGTGAATCGGAGCAGCAATCCAACCAAAATATAGCACGAAGAGAAATATGGCCACTGTTTGGAGATACGAAACCGTTATAGACTGAAAAACTAAAACATTGCTTTTCAACTTCGATTTTCTGACGTTTTTTTTTTTCAGTTTGAAGCCTACCAGTGCAGATAATTCAGGATCCATAATCAAGCTCAGAGCCATTATTCAGTTCAGGTTGATATATATAGTCAATCCCTATGTGGTTTACCACTGCTCAGCAGGGTAGAAAGAAAAAGAAAAGTAGCCACAGTTCAACGAGTAAAATTATCTGAATAAATAGAATTTTGTTTTATCTTTCACATTGAAACCGAAGACCTACGTAGAATAAGGTTCAAGTTTCGGACAATCCATTTATCTTACTGATTTCGTTTTTTCCCCCCCATTTCTTTTGATATTTTTCAATTTTTGAGTCTTTTCCCACGTTTCGTTCATATCGATGAATCACCACTAATATTACTTCAATTCAGTTATCGTTGCATGAAGAGAGTCAGAAGAGAGAAGTTGCATGAAGAGAGTCAGAAGAGAGAAGTTGCATGAAGAGAGAAAGAGAAAGTTCTTCTTCCAATATTTTATATTATTCATTCATTATTCTGCAATTGCACTATTCAGTTTCAAACGATGTGCAAATAATCGTTTTTTTTTTCTGCCTTATTCACTTTACATAACAATTGTTAAGACGCCTTAAATTGACCCTGCAATGGAATTGGTTATTGTTTTATAATTTCTTATTTCAAATTTCATCTGACGGACACCACTTTCGTTGCAAAAATATTATCGCTCTAATTAAGGGAAAAGCAGATGACGTGTAATTCCATTGGTGAATGGGAATTTCGCTTTCAGAAGAGTTTGTTTACCATTTTATGAAATTGACCGTGACATGTTGATCAATCGGTTTAGTTTTGAAATGCCAATTTATCAGAAGTGAAAACGCGAGCAAAGTTTATTTCCTTGAACACTTCTTATGCGGCTGGCAATTGATCTCATTCAGAATACTTAATTTAAAAAAAAAACTGCGCAATGAAAAATACACAAGCGATAGGGAGGAAAACGCATTAAAGAGAAAATTAAAATCTCCTCAGTTGTGATTTCAAAGAAATTGCTGAAAATATGGCCTGGAAGTTTTCATGATAAAAAGTCCTTAACCTTCGTAATTGATAAGAGGGCAAGAAACCATTTTAAGTCGATGTCTCCTTAGGAGAATTCCGGAAGTGAGAGCCTCTGCACTGGAATTCCCGTTTGCAGACGACCATTGCGGCCGACTTATGAGCGACATTCCATCGTTTGCTGATCCACATCGCTCATAGCGGTGAAAGGTCACAACGAAGTAGCTCCTAGCGAGGTCAACCGCCAACGACTCTTCGTCTGCTCTACTTTGAAGACAATTCGATTCGAAATAGCTTTCTTTCCGGTGAGAGCACATTTGAGCATTTTTCGACAGAAAAGGACCTCAGACGGAAGAAGTGGCAAAATCCGTTCAGCTTGGTGGAATGAAGATCAGCAAAATGAAAGCGAAACTGTGATTGGGAGGAAATTTTCTGAGCAGTGTGCACATCAGAAAGAAATTAATTGGTGGAAGATAAGTTCATGGTCAAGCCATCGGTGGCGATTCGTTTACTTTGTGCTCCAGAAAGGTAACTGTTAATGGCAGAAAAACAAGAGCAGAGAAATGCGAAATTAAACAGCATATATACTTCCAACACTCACAACTGTCCGGAAATTCGAAGTCCACTCTTCACTGTGGAACTATCCTGTAGAGTGGAGCATCGGATGGCATCACTCAACCATATTTCCTCTTCACTGTGGAATTCAGAATGCTGCGAGTTTATTTTGCAGCATCGTGGGCCGATCTGCCATCGATGGTCGTCGGCTCAATTTCTTATGTATCCAGATCTAATGAGCAGGAATCTCTTATCAATCAGATGGCAGATCGATTGCACATAACGGAGGGTTATCGCAAAAAAGAGTGACAGAGATACAACTGTGGCAGCGATAACTTTTCGGTAGCCGCATTTATAAATACTATCAAAGTAAAAAAAATCCTCTTTCCAACATCCAGTGTGGCCTTTGCAGGCAACGGTCAACACTTTATCACCTGATCACCATCAACGATCAGGAATTCTTTTTTACGTCGAGAGCACCTGGTGGCAATTTTCTTTGACATAAAAGACATGCAACATGGCCTTTCTGGCCATGTTGCATGTTTTTTATGTCAAAGAATAAGTAATCATATGAATAGTTAATCATATGAATTAACTAGGTCTATTAAATTTAAGATATTTTTTATCTTGGTTTATAATATCAAGGTTATAGTCACCCATTAATACAAAGATCAATTTAAGTACTGAGTTTAAAACAAATTCTAGATATGACATAAATGATCTTGATCCGAACAGGTCGGTAACAAGCTTTTCGAAATCAAGCCCATTGTGAAACCATGGCAGTGTTCTTTTCTCAGGAATCGCAAGGAGGAAATTGTACTTGCTCAGCTCCGCCTAGGCCATTCGTTTTATTACACATTCCTTTCTCCTTTGGGCGAACGAGAACCTAAGTGTGAGTTTTGTGACACCATTCTAACTATCAAACGCATTTTAATTGATTGTATCTCTATTAACCACGAACGACGTTTATAATTTAGCCATCACGTTTTTATTTCTGAGCCTCTTACACTCGGACATCCTTTATCAGATGAATCATTTTTATAATAATAATATTTTTTTCCTTAATACATAATACGTTTGATTACTTACTCTAGCCCAGTGGGCACAAATATTCCAATTGAAATTTATGGAAATCTACAAGAGTTTAAAAACTCGCCTGTGGAATTTATCAAAATTCAGTATCTGATTATTCATTTTTTGCAACATGTGATGGTCCACCCATTCACTTTTACTTTTCCTTAGCTAGTTTTATTTTATTTACATTATATTTATCATTCTGGGGATTATTTCATTTGAACTTAATCACTTTTCTCTCTTCCGATCCTCTCAAGGAGTTGCGCATGCGCAAATACGACTTTTGATTGATAGCCACTAATGCGCACGTTTAGGACACGCCCCCTCCTGCGTCATAGCTAGCGTACGATCGTCAGATTATGCAAATATTTTACCCGGCGTGCAACATACACGTGTCGGTTGTACGACGCATGTTATACTAAGTGTCGTTAGGTCACAGAGTTAGTTCTAGGCCAAAAATCCCATTTTTTGGTCCGCCTCATTTGGACACACACTCACTCACAGAGTTAGTAAGAGTCAGTATGCAGTAGTAAATGTTAGTAGAAAGGTGGTGAAGGTGGTGAAGGAGGGAGACGTTAGTAGTCAGTTTTTTTTAGTTGTGTTTAGAGATGGAGTTTTTTTAGTGACTCCGACTTTTGTATTCATCAGTATATATAGTGAGTCTTGAATTTTTTGGAAACAAACTTTGTTATATATATATTTGACTTTTGCTATTTTTCTCTTGACCAACGTTAATTATTTTTGATTAGATTTGAACTTTAACAATTTGACAATCGTTTTTGAATTCTTACTGAATGAGTAACGCCAATATACGTAACGAACCCTCATTTAAATTTATTTGGCAAGTTAATGTTGCCTGGTACCCGATATGATATCCGGAGTTTTAATTTAATTTGGATCAGTCAAAAGGTACAAAGGAAAGAACTTTAATAACCTTTTTGAGCGTTACAAACAAAACTTTCCCGGAAAAGTTTCTTTTCTCCCCCAGTTCACGACTTTTGGGAACCCGTTTGGCCTCTTGCCATTGGGGAGCCTGTTCATCGCAGGGCTGGGCAACGAATTCCAGGGTCGCTGCTACACATTGCTTTGGCCTCTGCTTCCAGTAAACGGGAACTCCTGGGGTGCCCCCTGGAGTAGTGGACCTGCTAGGACCAACTACGCAGAACGGTGAGCATGTTGCCTAGTCCTGGTACAGGTTCGCGAATTTTCCCACACATTTTTATTCTTTTAAAGTTATCCTTTCTTTGTCAGGCCAATTTGGTTCTTCACAATTGTGTTATTTTCCGACTTAGTTCCTTTTGTGAAGAAAATTTATTTCCTCACACTTCTCTTTTCATTTTCCTTTCATTTATTTGCGAGGGCTTGGTTCACTGTCTGTGAAGGAATAGTGCCCGCGCAGAACTGGCGTGCAACTGGGAGTTCCCTTACTGGGCTCCGTGGAGGGTGGGGACAGCGGGCATTGAACCACACTAAATTAAACATGAGATCAAATAAAGAAATTGATTCGATCAATGCCGCGAAGAGGGTCCCCATCTTCGTGGTCGGGTGGTGACGGCGTCGGAGACCTCACCTTTCAGGGACCTTGGGTGGTCAGTTCGACGGCTCGGTCGAAAGGTTCCTCCTGCCTAGTAGGCACGAGCCGTCCAAAAAGTCTGGGTCTTACTAAGAGTCTCCACCCCGGGTGCCGATCGAGCTTGGATCTTTATATCTTTGCACATTTGCAAACCGGGGAATAGATTAAAGTTAGGTTTCTTCCGGTGGTTAGCTTTCCTTCTATAGGACTGCTGCCATGTGAGGCCGGGGTTGAGGTGCGCCTATAGGGCGTATTCCTTGCCCCCGGCTCTAGATAGTCATGGCTTTTCTTAAACCAGGTAGTGCTGTCAGGCGGAACCGGGAATTGCCGTGGTTGCACAAGATCGCAACATAGAGATCAATGTCTTTGCTATCTACACCATCGTCTTCTTTGTCTGTGTACCTGTCTCCAAGATTCCTGATCATCCACTGCACGAGTGCTCAGGTAATTGGGGATATGTTCCTATTTTTTGTACGTAAATGTTTGAAATGTCTTTTGGGTTCACCGAAATCCGTCAAGGCACCTGCTATCTGGTGACTTGCTGGTTGAGACCGCTTGTTCCACTCGAAACTGCTCCTTAAGTTTGCAGCGATTGGTGGGGTGGCCGTCACAGTTACCCCCCACAAACGTTGAATTCCTCATGGGACTTCCTCTGAGTGGGGACTTTGCAAAGTCACCGAAGAGTAAATCCTCTGAGAGTTGCTTCGATTTGCATAAAGACGCGCTCTTCATAACGTTTTGGGTCTTTGGTGTATACCTCTACGCTGCTTTCAGTACCAGTCATGCCCACACAGTTTGTTGGGGACAAACCTACCTATGCTCGCTGTGGTAGTCACCATCATCTAGATCCTGACTTCAGAGCAGACAAGGCAAGCTGTACCAACTGTAGTGGCAACCATCTGGCATATTCCCGCGACTGCCCCAAGTGGAAGGATGGTGCAATGGATCAAAACGATAAATAGTATCTCTTCTCCCGACGCAAAAAAGCTTGCTGCACCGCCCGCAGCAAGCTTTCTTGCCTCGGCAGGGTTTCCTATGCCAGTGCAGTCATTGCAAAGCCCATCGTTCCAATGACTTCAGTGGTGGTGCAGATTGACATCAGTGTACCACCTACTGAATCTTTCTCACCCGCGGCGAAGTACCTCCTAACGCAGGCGAAACCGAGATTGATGTGGTTGGTTTGCCGGACACGCCGGACAGAAAATGCATTTCGTGAATGGTTGACTGAAAATATCGAGTGTTGCCGTTAGTGCGACTCTCTAACCCACGTCGCGTGATCACCTATCAGGTATCCTAACCTCTGAACTATCAGCCGGCTAACTCTTTCTCCGCTAATTCTGACTCGAAACCCTCCGGATTTTTTTGTGTTCATTCCCGACATAAATGGCGCCACGAGTAAGGAAATGGAAAAAAAAATCAGAGTGTTTAGAGTCATAATTAGCTGAGAAAGAGTTAGTCGGCAGATAGTTTGGTCGATCACATGTCACGATACCTGACGTGTGATTAGGGGACGTGGGTTCGACTCGACTGAAGGCAAAACTGAATTTTTTCAGCTAACTCTTCATGAGTCTCCTGTGAGATACTATTGAACGTATATTTATTTTTAAGCCTACAAATATTTTGTTATGGCGAGAAACTATGCAAAATTATAAAATATATGCCTATAGAAAGTATGGGGTGCTTTACTTCTGAGTGACATTCCCCCCCCCCCCCCCCCCACATAAGTGCCTAAATGGCCAGGTCATAAGGATTCCTAGGTCTCAGAGAAAGTTGGGTGGAAGATATCTACTGCTTAGCTTTTAGAAGACAGATGGTAGCCTTCCGTCAAGGTCATCCAGCGTGTCCTTTGACGTGCACAGGGTATGGCTTTCCCTCACAGGGGGCCACGGTTTAACGTCCCACCAGACGGACCGCAGCCTTTGCAAGTCCATCAATGTCCCTTACCCTTTTAAAGGCAGGGCGGGGAGTTTTTCAGAAATAATCTCAACTCTGGCCCAGGGAGCATATTACACTGGAATACACATTCGAAAAAATCTGCGGAAGTGTAAGATTCTGCGCTTTTAAATTGCATAAATTAAGATATATTTTAACAAACCGAAACATATTTAATTGTCTATTAAGCTATCTGTGAATCGATCATAAACTTATGGCACAACAAACTCAATAAGCATTAAAAAGATTGAGGGAATTCAATCGTCAATCGTTAAAATCTTAATACCTGTCAAGCACACATCTAACTACAGCTAAAAAAGATTTGATTATTTAGATATCTTATCCTTTCGAAATTTATATAAATACAGCCTAACACTAAATAATTTCTTTGATGATAAACATAAGGTAAAAATTCAACATTAAAAAAAAATACAAGAATGAAACAAAAAAAAACTATTAAGTTATCAACTTTTAGAAACAACTATGGAAAATAAAGAAGCAATTACAAGAGACAACTTTTAACCTCTTACCAAGAGAAATATTTTCCATAAATCTTCTACTTTATTAAAACCCCAACTTAAAGAAGTCCTAAAAAACAGATTCAAAGAAACAAATAAAACATTCACTATAACCAACTATTCAGCCCAAAGCAATTACATATAATCGAAGTTTGGACTGGATTGTTTTACCTCTGAGCGGCACTTTTTTGCACACCATGGGCTAAAAGGCCAGGCCACAAGGACCCCGAAGGCTCAGAGAAGGTTGGGGGAGGGGACCCACTGGAACAACTGTTGGGAGACAGATGGTAGCCTCCCGTCAAGGCCATCCAGCGTGTTCTTTAACGTGCACAGGGTATGGCTCTCCCGCACACGGGGCCACGGCTTAACGTCCCATCCGACGGACGGCGACCTTTTCAAGCCCATCGGTGTCCCCTACTGATCGTGGGCAGGGGAAATTTTGCGGAGATAAATCTCAACGCTGACCCAGCTGGGACTCGATCCTGGGAACTACAGATTACGAGCCTGGCGCGTTACCGACTGAGCCACCCTCGCCCCATTTAATCGAAGTAAAAAGAAGAGAGAGTTATTGTAATATTATATCAGGAAAAGGTTTACTATAGCCAAAGTAGGTTCTTTTGGACAAGAAACACTGTAATGTGAAATATCCTATAAATATACCACCAAATTTGCTTTATTTGCAAAGAATTAGAAATTTCATTGTTAAATATTATAAATACCACATTTCAATGTCAAAATTACATTCATCATATGTAAATGTCAAACAATATTAATGTCACATCACATGAAAGAAGGCTAATCATACTATTGTAACAAATTATAAATGTAATTATTTTATATCCTGCAGATAAGCTTCAAGCTTTGTGAGTCACCTGTAATGATAAAAATCTACTTGTACTATGATCAAAGAATAATAAATAAATTGAAAAAAAAATGCACCCTGAGAACTGCACATTACGAATCCGGCGCGCTCAGACTGAGCCACTCCCTCACCTTTGAAATTATGGCTATTGAATATACTTGAATTGAGTGTATGCCAATGGATACGTATGACTATTGAGTGCAAGCTTATTGAATGTATACGAATGGCTTATTGAATAAATATCTACTCAAAGGACATTAAACGTTTTTTTTTAATCAGGAAAAACAAAAAGTCTATTTCTACATGTTCTTCGTTCCAAGTCTAGTGAACGGAATCAGCAATTTTCTAAATGCCCCATCGAGTGAAGAATTTCATCTCTGACGACTGCGATTTTCTTTGACGTGATGAGGCAATCTTTTTGCAAAAGGATCGTCGAACAACGTTTCGTAAACAACGCAAACTCGTGTGGCATTGAAGTCTCTTTTTTTAGCCGGGAAGGGAGGGTAAGGAGTTTTTTTGCCTCCTCTACTCTACCAAAGCACGTGCACTTCCAGCAGGTAATCTGGGCTATCTTGTGTCCTGCCGTTCCCATAGCAACCGGCTTCGTGGTGATGCGGAAACCAGGTAGTGTACCGGTGTCTGTGCGCGCCTTGGAGCAGGAATGGAATTATTTGCGGCCTACGGTAGATTTAGGTGGACGAGTGCTTATCTGCTAGGATGAGATCATCTGCCGTGGAGAGAGGAAGACAAAGGCCGATCGCAGAAGGAGGATGTTTCTTTCTTCCTCCCACGGAGGGATTGTAGGAGACAAGCCTCTCTGCTGAGAGAAGACGAACGACAATCGATGTCTGATCTCGTGAAAAGAAGATCGCAACCTTAAAGCTCTAAAGCCAACAAAAGAATCCTGTTATGCTACTGAAGGTCGCAGCTGAAGAGAGATGAACTTTATTTCCCCTAAACGAAACGCTGCGAAAACAACTAACAAAACACATCGCAGATATTTCATTTCTTTTATATTGGTGATATGTCGTCAGATAATTTAGGAGTAGTCCGAAAACGTATTGAAGAATCAATTGGAAAGAGTCCCATTTCTGTGATATGATCGATGGAACCAGGCAAGTTAAATGCGGGTTATCAGACTCCGTGTTCAGCGGATGCAGTTTCATTGTACTCTCCAAAGGAGATATTATTTCTTCAGACCGAGATAGAAAGAAACTTTCCATTTGAGTTTGGTTATTCTGTGCTCACTTTTTGTTTCTCAGCCTGCAGAATTGAGACCACATTCGCAGGATGCAGACTTCTTTAGGTTTCTTGAGTAGGATTAAAGAAATTTCAACTTCCTGAACTGATGGGTTCCTGTTACAAATACTTTTCCGTTTCTACTCTCTCTGTTTTGTGGAGTGACCATCCCACATGGACGGATTTACAGATACCTTGCGCATATCACATTGTTGCCGTTCTTGATCAGCTCTTGTCGCTGGTAAATAGTTTCGCCGACATCGCCAATCTTAAACTGTAGTAGCATGTTTCAAGCCATAAGGCTATAGTGGCTTCGGAATTGGTTCAATGAATATGCGCTGTACTGCTTAAATAATCAAGTTCGTACCAGAAAAATTAGTAATTGCCTTTGATCAGATATTGTTCACCTTTACCTTAAACCATAAAATACCTTTGTTACATTCGCTAAAAGAGATTTTTTTCACCCAGGATCTTGTAAAGTGAGCATGCTAACGAGGCCTATCTTCTTGATATCCTCACACAAGAATTTCGGAATTAAAGGTTAATCCAGTTTTTTCAGGTCGCGATGACAACAAGCATTCATCAGAAGGTATATTTGGTAGAAAGGCCGTTGTTGCTTTTTTAGTATTTGGTGACATCAGGAGGAGATTTGATTGACAATTCTTTTTGGTTTGACAATTAATTTTGAAAGAGGGATTAAAAATCGGAATGTTGCATTTGCCATATTCTAACTGAGGATTCCGAAGTCAGTATTTTGTGGACAGCTTCAGAGTATTTATAATTATAATTGTTTTAAATTTCTAAAAAGGATGCTGCGATTTTCCAAAACAAAGGACAAAGATAGCCAGAAAGCTCAAACTATTAATTAGTAATAAATTATTATATAAGGAATTGGGAAAAGAGATATTACTCTTGTACTTTAAGACCTTTTGGCATAATCGGATTTATTTAGAGCAGCGTTTCTTAATCTTTTTCGTCCAGCGAACCCCTTTAATTCTAAGATATAACCTTGAGAACCTCTTTAATGCTAAGGTATAATCTCGCTAACGCTTTTCATGGTTAATACATAATATCGAACCCCTTTCATGGTTAATACATAATATCGCTAACCCCTTTCATGGTTAATACATAATATCGCTAACCCCTTTCATGGTTAATACATAATATCGCTAACCCCTTTCATGGTTAATACATAATATCGCTAACCCCTTTCATGGTTAATACATAATATTGCTAACCCCTTTCATGGTTAATACATAATATTGCTAACCCCTTTCATGGTTAATACATAATATCGAACCTCTTTAATGGTTAATACATAATATCGCTAATCCCTTTCATGGTTAATACATAATATCGCGAACCCTTTTCATGGTTAATACGTAATATCGCGAACCACCTTCATGGCAATACGTAATATCGCTAAACCCCTTACAAATACGCTTTAGAGTAATTGCGTTAGTTTTGCGAGCTGTGATTTATGAAACGGTTTGAAATGATTGCAAACTCAAATAAAGCAATTTTCAGTTTGTGATCGGTATAGGATTCAAGACTATTAAATTCGCTTCGAAAACAGTAGTGAAAATGTAAAAGTGGATTTCGTCCTAAATTGTGCGCGAGCCCATTTCGCGGGCGATGCTTACCATGGCAGAATCTAGCGCTGCGTTTCTGGTTGAAATTCAGTCTGGGTTAATCAAGTAAGAAAATTGACTCTTAATAGAGTGGCAAATGGTTAACATGAAAGTCGGGACCAGTGTGAAATTTCGTGTTAACAGTATGTTGATGAACACATTGCTTTGTTGTCTCCTAAAGCAATTCACAGGTTATGCTGTATTTTGAGAGTGAAGATCAAGTCAAAGATTGAATGAGTATTTTCTTCATTCATTAAAGATCTCGAATATGAGCTTATCCCGACATCGGTATTCGATCAAGGATTAAATGAAGGGCAGGATTCTCGGGTCATAACCGGCAGACAAAAGTATTAATCTTTGTCCCAGATGTCGAGTGGAAAACAATAAATATAAATAAATACCCCCTCAAGCAGCTGCTTGCTACAGAGGTCTGACAGGAGCCTGTCAGTTTATATGCCACAGTAGAAGGTCTGAGAGGATGGCAGGACCTCAGCAGAAAAACGACACAAAACAGCCAATACGGCTAGTGTATTTACAGACGTTCTTAAATACCGTATATTTCCGCAGATAAGACGACCTTCAGATAAGACGAGGTGTAAATTTTCGTCAAAGTTTTATAGTTTTAGCATATATCTGTCTTATAAGACGACCCCAAACTATCAACGGCCTATGCATTTAGTTGAGATCGGCGATCATCATCTGGATAATAATACTGTATAGCGTATACGGAATTATGTCCTATTCGCAAACATTCGCATTGATTCGGGCATTCGGGTAATGACCTTGACTATTCACAAAAGCGTGGTATTCTATTTTGTGGACATACCTTACTCTGTACTAGTAAATAATTACGGTTTGTCCGTTTTTTCCTCAGTAGCTCAATAAACATAACTTTTAATATTTATTTTGTTTTAGTATTGTTTTACTATTACAATGTAATGTATTATCATATAGCGTATTTAAATAATATGATAGATTTTTCGAATAGTTGCAGTAATAATGGTTTCAATTTATATAAATTTCAATCTAATTTTATTTGTATCTGTCCTATAAGACGACCGGATTTTGGGGGCCTTTTTTATCATTCAACTATCGTCTTATCTGCGGAAATATACGGTAACTAAGGAGCAAGATTGGGTTGGGTTGTTTTACCTCAGGGCACTTTTTTTGCACACCATGGGCTAAATGGCCTGGTCACATGGACCCCGAAGGCTCAGAGAAGGTTGGGGGAGGGGACCCACTGGAACAACTGTTGGGAGACAGATGGTAGCCCCCCGTCAAGGCCATCCAGCGTGTTCTTTAACGTGCACAGGGTCTGTCTCTCCCGCACACGGGGCCACGGCTTAACGTCCCATCCGACGGACGGCGGCCTTTCCAAGCCCATCGGTGTCCCCTACTGACCGTGGGCAGGGCGGGGAATTTTTGCGGAGATAAATCTCAACGCTGACCCAGCTGGGACTCGAACCTGGGAACTACAAATTACGAGCCTGGCGCGCTACCGACTGAGCCACCCCCGCCCCGAGGAGCAAGAAATTTGAAGTTGTTCAAAAATTATCAAACTGTGTCAGTGATTACTCCGTTATCATACGTAAAGTTCGTGTTGTCCGAGGAAGTCTGAATAGCATATTTTTCATCGAATGGTAGAACATTTTCGTGTTAAAACAATATTTACATATGTAAAAGTATTGCCGCCCGAACGAAACAAACTTTTGTTTCTCATCCGATATTTCGACTTATCCTTTCCGGTGTTGAGTATTTTCGACTGTAATACGAATAATTGCATGCAGCTTGCTGCTAATATTTAACGATAGCGATTGTTCCTCAGACGGAGTGGTATACCAAATATTGCATTGAGCTTAAATTCGCCGAAATGTAATTCAATCCATTTTCTTTTTTGGACTTTACAAACCATTTGGAATGATTTTATTCACTTACTCTGGAATACAACTGACACTCTTTAAATGACCACTTGAATAACTTAAAACCTTAAATACATTTATGCAGTTTACTGATGGTGAATGTAATAATGTTTCTTGAACGAGTTTCAGTCAAGAATTATTTAGAAATCAACAAATTGTTTTAATTTTAAAATGGACTTTTCTTAAGGGAGAAGAGAACAAATCAGAAACTGTTATTTAGTGGAAAGAGAAGGATTTCAAATGAAATGGCTGTGCTCGCTATGACAGACACAATGCTTTAAAGTCAGGTACCCCTCAACAGAGATATAGTTTCAAATCATCTTTTCCACTTTTATATAGATGTATTTTTTATTATTCAATGATATACGTATAAAAATGGAACTAAGATTCTTTATTCTTAATGACGATCATTTATTACCGCGGCTCTTGCTTAGGCCGTAGATGTAAGATTAGTGTAGTGGTCTGAACGCTTTTATGCAACTATAATACAGCCAAACACGATACATAAAACAGAAAATAAACTTACTTACATATTCACAGATATATCTCAGGCAACTAAACATTTGTTAGTGAATATTATGATGACACTATGGTAACTGTGTAATAAATTTCAGGATAGATACATATACGTCTTGACATTGCGATTTTTCTTTGCATATTCCACCGCTGTTCATAACACGGCAACAAATTTTCATAAAAGTCATGCCTCTGAGATAAAAGTAGCCATTTCTTAAAGTTTTCAAGGTACTGAACACAAATATCATAATGAAAATGCAAAATTGGCTACGCTTTCTGAGAAATCCTCAATAGTTTCTTATATAATAGAGTAATACTTAAATATGACATGTATCGGTAAAACTCCGCTTCTACTTCCGACGTCGCTTTTCCCGTCGCTTGTACAACTTCTCAGAATCATCTCTGGCGAGCGTCCAACAGTAGTCAGCCAACATTGAAGTGGATCAGTTTCCCTGGTATCTTTTCTCCATCGTTGCAATATCCTAGTGCGTTCACTGCTCATCACTAACCATGCCGCAGTTGTTTGGAAAGAAATCTAACTGGGAATGGGGAAAGTGGATCTTTAAGGACATATTGCAGCCAAGTATGTGATACAGAGACATGTCCTTAACCAGTTTCTTGAAATTGACTGCCCTGACATTCCTGAGGAATTTAGTTCACACCAGGCGAAACACGTCCCAAGGCTTTTTCTCGTCATCCTGAAGCAGATTGTCGAACATCTGTCTCTGAACACCTCGCGGATCTGAGGACCCACAAGCATTCCCTCTTTAATTTTTTCTTCGCTGAGTCCAAGGAATTTGTCAGCCAAGTACTTGAAAGCTGATGCAGTCCGGTCCATGACTTTTACGAAGTTTTTCATCACAATGAGTTCTATGTGTAGGGACAGTAGCAGGATTTTGTGCGTTTCTGCCAGTGCTGTTTCATTTAGTGCAAAGTCTTTGCTTAGCTGTCCCATTCACATAAGTAACAGCAGTATTTAGTATATCACAACTGCAGACCCATCAATAGAGCCACTACCTTAAAGTCACAACAGAGATGCCAGCCATACTTGCTGTAATGCAGACAGTTCAACAGCTGTTTTTGGTTGTTGTAGGTTTCTTTTATGTAGACAGTGTGTCCGACCGGAATGGATGGAAGTCGATTTCCATTATGCAGCAACATTGCCTTGAGACTCAATTTCGAGGATTCTATGAATAGTTGCCATTTTTGAGGGTCATGTTTGATTCGAAGGTATTCATCAGGTCATCTATATTGGAGCAGAACACTAGGTCATCTTCCTTTCTGAAATAAGGCACAAACTGCTCATGACGAATTCGAAACGAAGTCACTCGGACATTTTCCTTGAGAATGTTCCATTGTTTAAGTTTTGATCCAAGTAACTCTGCTTTGGTCTTGTGTCTTGTCCCTCTAATATATTTATCGGCTATTTAATTTATTGTTGAATTTTATTGTATTTTTGTTATTGTAGATATTTGTATGTATTAAGTGTGTTCTTGGAAGTGCTATTGTGGGTATGTTACTCATATACGTTGTTTTCGGGTCTGAGCTGGCTGCCTGCATTGAGAGGACTGATCCCAAAAGCCTGTTATGTCTCTTTTACAACTAGCCAGGGGCGTATGTGTGAGTGCCAAAGACGAACTGGGCAATAATAAATAGGAGTCTGAGCGTTGCTGTCAAACTGGAAGGACATTTGATGCATGTCAAGGGGACGCCGCTCTTTCTCAAAAAGGAAATCCTTAAGGAGAGGGTTCAATTCTTTGTGTGAATCAAGATTCTTGGTGAATCTGATGCAGCTCTGTGGATTCTGTGTGAACCATATTGTAGGCAAAAATTAATTATCCTTTCTTCGAGTTTAAGGTTGATAAAGCGAGAATCTGCAAAGTGTGCGGTTCTCCACCTCATGGTGTAATTGCTTGCAGCAGCAAAGCAGCAAAGGCCTACGGAGTAGAGAGCATCCCCTGCACGTAATTGTATACAGTATAGTGTGAATAAACTGTGTCGTCCCTATACAACTCTCGTGCGTGAATTGTTGGACATATTTTTATACATCACTTGACGCAGCAAGTCTGAGGCATACGTCGGTATGGGTGTAACAACAAGCGAACCTGTCATTTCATTGAAGTAAGAGTGAAGGTAATTAAGAGACAAATTCATTGTCCTGAGAACAGATTGTATATTCGGGTACGCTATTGTCCACTTCTTGTTCCTTGTGATGCCTCCAGGAACAGGTGAAACCATGTAGAAGTAGCAGTCATTTGCATGATTGCTTGGCTCTCTCCAAGCCATAGGAACAGCAAACGGCATCGCCACTTTTTCGTTTTTAACTCACTTCAGAAGATTTCTTGCACACATACTGAAGCATATGTGTCCTGGGCCCACACACTTACATCAAAATAAAACTCATACGCTGCTTTCACTGTTGGAGTGATGGTCCTTTTCTGGCTTGCAAACATCACTTCCCCGCAAATGTAACAAAATGTATCTGCACTATTAACACAGTTACGAGGCATCACTACTGCTGGATTAAAACTGCAAGGATCACTTGTGTTGTACTTATGACTCAGGGGTAAGACTCTCTAAATTAAGTGGATGCCTGCCCTGCCAAAAACGGCACTACAGGCTAATATGAGCTACTCTAAAATTTTGTTCTCTGCGCCCCCCCCGCCCCCCCCCCCGGGTCCGCTGGAAGAACACCATCATTTTTCTTTTACATCTTTCTCTTTATTTAAACAATAACATATATACAAGTATATAAATTAGAGTACAATCTGGTACCCTTTACAAAAATAAACAAATAAATAATACATTTTCAATTAAATACAATATAACAATGGCTTTAAAGTTTTCTATCTTCTAATTCCTTCTTCTTGAAGTTTAGTTCACCTCATATATTATAATCTTCTCGTCACCATAGGAGGAGAGTTTTATCTCCTCACTTTAGTCTATAAAAACCAATCTTCTATCTTCTGATTTCTTCTTCGCTAATCTTAGAACGTTTTATAACTTATAATCTTATCACCGTAGGAGGAGAACCAGTCCCCTCCCATTAGTCTATTATAACGAGAATATGACCGTTGTTATAAACGTATCTCATAAGGTCTCTCTAGCTTGAGACCGTAACGCCTCTATCTCCCACAGTAGATTTAATATATCAGGACCAATTCTAATTAGATTATTTCGTCTTATCGGCGTTAATTGAGACAGTCAAAAGTATAGTGAATGGCTCCCGCTTCTCGGGAACCACAAGCACATGAACAATTTTTAATATTGAATCGATTGTAGTATTTCAGAAAATTTCCATGATCAGTAAAGATCTGATTTGAGTAGAAATCTGAGGTTCTTTTTATAGAAACCTTCCTTATAAATCTAAAAGTATGTCTTCCTTTTGAATCTTCTTGTTCCCATCTAGACTGCCATATTTTCATACTTTTTTGTTTGAGTCGTGTTGTGACACTGTCTTTTGAAGTAAGCATTTCAACATCAACTTGTATTCTTCTGCGTGCTTTCTGCATGTTCATCTGCTACCTCATTTCCGAGACAACCTTTATGACTCTACCCAATGGAAGTATATCTTCCTATCATCGTCAAGTTTTGTTACTGTTCTCTTAATTTTATCCACTGTTGGATTTTTATGGTTTATTCTTTGCAACGCATATAATGTCGATTGACTATCCGAATACAAGTCCACTTCTCTATCTGTACTAGTGTTTGCAAACCACTCTACTGCCTTTAGAATTGCTAGTACTTCAGCTTGAAAAACCGTCGCCGAATCTGAAAGTCTATATTCTTTTTGAACTATAGGACTCGTACCCTTATATATGCACATGGATGCTCCAGTGTGCTCATCCATTCTGGAGCCGTCTGTATATGTTTTGATTTCAGTGTTTGATTCCTCTGGTGGGATCTTGTCCCACCCTATTCGAGTTTGTTTAGCTGGGTGTATTACCCACTTGTTTATTTGCTTTTCAATAAGAGTACTTTCTATTGTCTCCTCCCAAAGTTCAACATTTTGTTCTAATGTAAAACTTCTATATATCGCTGCTTCTTGTTCTATTACTAATTCTAGTGGAAGTGTTCCTGCTAAAACTTGAAGAGCAGAAGTAGATGTTGTTTCGAAAAATCTTGTTATCTCCAAAAGGGCTAACCTTTGAATCTGTTGTAATTTATTTACTATTCTTACTGTTCCGCCTGGGGGCCACCATGCCCCACAGGCATAGGATATTATTCTTTCAATGCCCCTCTTATATAGCTCCTTCTTAACTGTTCCTTTTAACCCCATGTCCTAGTTGACATCCTATGTAGGGCATTTAGTATTCTCGCACATCTATCTTTAACGTTATTTAGGTGAGCTAACCAATGTCTTTTGTTGTCTAACCACACTCCTAGATACTTTAATACCTTGACTACTTTCACTGGTTTATCCTTAAGCCTTAGGCTTGGAAGCCTTTGCATTTTCCCTTCTTTGAAAAACACTATTATATAGTTTTTTCTGGACTGAATTCGAGTCTCGTTTTTTCAGACCATTCTTCTAAGTCTGCTAATACTTTTTGACAATCTTGTTCCAGTATATATCTTCCTGATGCCGAGACTATGACTATTATGTCATCGGCATATGCTTGAATCTGCGTTCCCTCTTTTGTTTTAATGTTTCTTTTGTTTTAATGCTCTTTTGTTTTAATCTCTTTTGTTTTAATACGCCCCTTTTACATCTAAGGATATAACACGTGTGCTTCTTTTGCTCCTTATTTCTGTCTATGGTAGCTATCAACTTTGAAATAGCCATCGTAGTACTTTTACCTGGTATGAATCCAAATTGATTTGGATTTAGTTTCCCGTTGCTATGGAGGAAGAAGCTTAATCTATTTGTCATTAGCTTGTCGAGCACTTTGCTCCATGCCGACAATAGACATATAGGCCTATAGGCTGAGGGATTTTTCCTATCTTTTCCTTCCTTATTAAAAAGGATAAGTTCTGCTTCTTTCCAGCTATCTGGAAAAATTCCTCTTTTGAGACATTCGTTTGAAATGCTTACAAACCAAGTTCTATTCACCTCAAAGAGTTCTTTTATAATTTCAAGGGAAAGCCCATACAGCCCTGGCGCATTCCCCTTGTTCATTGAGTCCAAAATTTCTTCAACCTCAATTATGGTGAATGGACTATAATCCTGCGTATTGACAGGTCTCCTTGATCTATTTCTTACATTTCTATGAAATTCGTTATATTCTTCCCTTTTATCTTGTGGGAAGTGATACTCAAATAATCTATTTAAAGATTCCCTTGCATTTTTAGTAAGGGAGTCATCTTCGTGAGCTATTGACGAAAGCTTAAATACTCCTCTAGTTGCTTCTTTTGCAACTTTAAAATGCACCCCAAACGGTTCTTTAGTAACTTCATTACATAGCTTTCTCCTGCTATTATTTTTAGCCAAAGTTTTACTCTTTTTTATATTTGACTTCCCATAACTTAAACTCTTCTCTCAGGTTCTTTCTCTGAATTTCATCTGTGTAACATCTTTCAAATCTTCTTCTGTTTTTAACTTCTTTTCTGAGTTCTGTCAGTTCTTTATTCCACCATGGGACTTTTCTGTAGCCTGATTTCGTTTCTTGGTTACTCTGCTTCAAGTTATTCATATACAGTTTTTGTAGTGTCTTTGTAATATTTATAATATATTCATCTATATCTCTTTGATTTTCAACTTCTGTTGAAGAGATTGTAGAAAACGTTTCTGAAAGTTCCTTTCTAAATTCGAACCAATCAAGGTTTTTAAAAGAGTATCTCTGTTTAGTACTTGTAGTTGTATTTGTGAAGTTTAAAGAGTAACTAATATATGCGTGATCACTAAAACTGATCTCGTCTTCCACTGTCCATCCTGAGACAAAGTCTTGATTTAAGACTCTATGTAAAGTAATATCAATCCAGCTAGTGCCCAGACTGATGGTAAAAGTTGGATTACTGTTCGGATCATTTACTATTGTGAATCCATTTTGATTGATAAATTCTAATACTTCTTTGCCTCTTTGGTCCTCCGTCTGAGGACTCCAGGGTCTACTGCTTGCATTAATATCCCCTACTAGGACTATGTCCCAGTCAGGGCATATCTGAACCATATTAGAAATGATTTGAAAACTTTCTTCGAAATAGTCCTTCGGTGGACAGTACACCGAGATCAGCACACACTTTCGATCCCCTTTTTCTACTGTAATAACTACAACATTTCTAGATGTGTAGATTTCTGTAGCACTTATATTTCGTTTTCCTATTACAATTGCACTTCTTGGCATTAGGTGGGGGTGCTCCAAAGATCCTCCACCCTGCTGGGAAACCTCTTATTTTATCCTTATAAATATAAGGTTCTTGTACTAATGCTATTTCAAAATTCTTTTCTTCCATATATAGTACAAGTCTGTTTCTTGCAGCTCTGGCATGGTGTAAATTTATTTGAACTGTTTTAGACAAGTGCGTTTTAGTATCGTATGCACTTGACTAATAAATCGAGCTCTCTTCTATAGCATGAACAGTCCATGTCCAAACTGGAATGTTGGACATCTAACTTTAATCTGTATTTGTCATTAGCTGCTTTACAATTGACGCATTTTAGGACTGTTTCCTTACAGTCCCAGTGCTTATGGTCTTTTTGACCACATTTTCCACAGTTCTGTTCTTCTGTGCAATTGGTCTGGAAATGACCAAATTTATTACATTTAAAACATCTCACCACTTTTAGGTATTCTTTAACATTTAGGCGAGACCAGCCTACATTGACATTTTTCTCTTTCATAAATACTTTAAAACTCTCAGAGTCAACCTGCACTATCCAGTGCTTTTTATTGTTTTTGCCCTTTATCGAGAACTTCGCCTCCATTGAGGCTCCATAAAAGCTAAATTTTGTGCTTTAATTCTTTCTACTAAAGCTTCCTTTTCAATTTCGCCATCAACATCATATATTATGATCTGTGGCAGTTTCATTTTGGGCTCTCTTGCCGCACATTTGTCTTTTAAGACTGTATTTCTCTGTATTTCATTTTTTAATATCTTCTTATCAAACTCATCAGTACATTCTATTAGAACTCCGCCTTTTGCAATCTTTTTGACATTTTTGATGCCAATTTTCATCTTAATTGGATCTAAACTCTTTAAGAGATTCTTCTTCAGTTCTTCTGAACTCTGACCCTCATCTTGAGGGTATACCAGCATTATATGTTGTTGATCTCGCTTCTTAGGCTTAGGTGTCAAAGACCTTTTTATCACTTCAGCATAGCTTTTTGAGACTGATGACTTACTTTTGGCAGTCGTTTCTCTTTCAGATAACCTTCCCTCGAGGTTACTGATTTTCAGATAACCTTCCCTCAGATAACTTTTGATCAGATAACTTCTTTTCTTTTACTTTTGATCAGATAACCTTCCCTCGAGGTTACTGATTTTCAACTCTTGTTCGTGCACTACAACTTGTAGTTTGCAAAACAGATTTCTACTCTCAGCTCCTTGCTGTTTAGTGTTTAAGATAGAGTCCAATTCTCCAAACAGTTCACTAGTTTTGCTTATGGCACTCTTCACTTGAGAGGCCATATCACTCGCTTCACTCACTTCACTAGCCATCGCTACCTGGTACCCTGGGGTTCACACCAGGCAGCTGATACTTTTACTTGTCGGAGAGAGTGTTAGACCCTCCTCCAAGGAGGGAGCCCCTAGACTACGACAAAGTCCTCTCTCCTCGAATTGGTTCTGATTATATAAATTACAACAAGAATCTGGCCAATGCCCTTATAAACACTATTTACTCGTATAAACGCACAGAGCTCACAAAATCAAAATTAAAACCAATTCCCCCTAGGGGATGACTCAGGGGTAAATGGGAGTCGCTCAAAAGACTTGCGTATTCTACGAAACGTCACTTAACAACTAACGATTATATCATCTTTTGTCCGTGATCGTAAAGCCGCGATGTCATAACTCAACTACATTGCATGAGACAATGATGCAATACCTCCGGTGATTGTGTTTATAGCGGGCTGATGCAATACAATGCAATATGTTACAATCTGGAGTTTAAAATGCAATGTTGCGAAATGGTTACCTATGTACTCAATGCGGACTGAATCGTTTATACATGACCATCTCTGTCTCTCCTAAACAAGAGCCAATCGACAAAGTTTATTGTCATTTTCGTGTTCAGCACTTCGAAATTAGTAACAATTGGCTATTTTTATTTCAAAGCCTTTTTGTGTGTTGCCCAGTGTAAATTTAAGAAACTTGAACAAAATCACAAATAGCTCAAGAAATCCATTTTGGAATTTAACGAAAGTTTCGGAAAATATTTAGCATGAAATAAATAACATTTATCGGCTATTAAATTCGTATTTCGCAATGCGAGAATTTTCCAAAATGAGAAGCAGCCGTTCCTGAAGCTTCTTTTAACATTTAGTTCTGAGCTTAATTTGCATATCACTGAGTGTTTCACTCAGTGATATGCAAATTAAGCTGGCGATAAAAGAAGCTTCAGGAACGGCTGCTTCTCATTTTGGATTAAGCGCACCTTTATCGAGTGTTTCGGACTGAAATTTTGTTACAATGCAAAGGAGGAACCACTTGGATAACGGTCAGAGGTAGCGAGCCAACGGATGAATGGAAGAGGAAAAGTCACGTAGAGAGGTTGTCAGATTCATGACTGTATTGGAAAGTGTAATTTATTATAGACTGTGGAGATGTTTTCAATCCACTGGAACATGCTGTAGAAGAACAACTCCAGAGCAACAAGAGTTCAAATGATCGTTTCCTGTTCCTAATTGCATGGCGCAATAGAATGTTGTCAGTGCGTCAACTTGCATCGGAGCTGTCAGCTGCCATAAGGACAGCAATAGCTAGTGATTTTGCACCGACGATTCGTGAAACAGGATTAAATGCTAGAAGATATGTATTGTGATATACCACTAACATCAGCTCATCGGAGGGCACTACTGGAATGGAACAGGCAGCACCTGAATGGGACCAATGATCAATGGGGACAGGTTCTCTTTTCTGGTGAATCACGATATAGTGTTAGTGATTCTCGATGCCGTTGCATCTGGAGAAAGTGTGGGACACGTTATCTCCCCTTTAATATCGTGGGAAGGCAACGTTTAGGTGGGAGTGGTTTTTTAGTCTGGGGAGGTATCACTATCAATGGCCGCACTGACTTGCAGTTTTCTCAGGAGGGATTAATTGCCTTAAGATACAGAGACGAGATCCTAGAGTCTTACATGAGGCTTTTTAGTGGTGCCATTGAGTCAGAACGTATTTTTATGGATGACATAGAGCTTAGAGCTTCCTTCAGTTTTCATAGTGAATTCCTTCAGAGTGAAGATATCCAGAGAATATGTTGTCCAGCAAGGTCCCCAGATCTAAATCCCATTTAACATGCATGGAATGCTTTGGGAAGGCGAGTTGCAAATCATCAACCCCTCCAAGAAAAATTCTCTCATATAGAAGTGGGATTTTCTGCCCTTGGCGTTGTTGGATAACTATTAGAAGAAAACTGTTAGAAATAACTATTAGAAGCATGAGAGCTCGTTGTGCTAGCTGTATTGCTGTTAGGGGTAATTACACTCCTTGCTAAATAACGTTAACTTCAATATCTGCGGGTGACATGCAATTTTTTATAATTCCAAACATTTTCCTATATATTCTTTGATTCGAAATTTAATTTTATAATTGGAGAAGTATTCCAATATCTTATTTATTTCATGTGTGAAAAACATTACGTGTGATATGGACTTTGAAACGTTCGATAAATTCTAAAAAAGATTTTTTGAAAATCTTCTTTATATTATGAATAGTAGCATAACTGATTATAGAAAGGACTTTTGCTACCTGATCAGTCGAATGCATAGTCATAAATGAAAACCAAACAGTCGAAATTGGCTTCTCTAAGCATGGCTTTATTTTGCAATATCTGCTTTATATGCAAAATTGAAAACGGTAGGAAAAATAAAGCGAAATAACAGAAACGCTCCAAAATCGAAGCTTTCTTATTTTGCTTGTGCTCCGAAACGACATTAGTTTTAATTGCGCAATTTTTTGCAATGACCTACTCCATGGAAGTGCTGCAGGCGAGTTCGCCGTTTACTTTCTTCCAGATCGATGTGTGCACGAGCGAAGAGGAAAGGGCTCCCCACCCAACTCATACAAATCGAAATATCCCTGGGCTGCATTGTACCGAAGACCATGAAGAGGGGATCTAGGTAAATTGCTTTCTTAATTGCCTCCGTATATATGCAAATGACTATGCTAATTTTCACTCCAGGCAACAAAATCTTTTTGAAACTTAAATATTATACGGAGTTTGATTTGTCCAGAGTTCCCGATTATCTACCTGTCTTCCACGCAGTGTGTTTACCTTCGCCTCTTTCGCTGTAATTTGTTTTCGCGGAAATTCTTAAGCTTTTCAATAGAAATATGCGGGAAAAAAGATAAATGTCATTACTCCAAAAGCATATTAAATTCGTCACTTCGTTAATACATCGGTATTTAAATTATTATAATTCTCGTGGGTTAAGTCATATCTGTTATATGGCTTATTTATCAAGGGGTAGTGCGAGTGGCGTAAGGTGGGCTAGGAAACTGGGGATACAGCACCACAGAGATTACATTGGTCGTCTAACTGTCGCTTAATGAAAGCAGTGTTCTTTAAAATATTTTGCTCTGTGCATGAAATGGTAATTAGGCATAACTGGAAAGAGAGTTATTCAGTATTCCCATATGACGATACATAGAACAGGGAAGCATAGCATCTAAATAGCAACCCGGTATTTTTGTGCTGTAAGCAGAAAGTAATTTCCAGAGGAGATATACTCTCTCCCAAGAAAAGAAACACAAGGAGGAAGCTGTCAGATCAGCTTAGCGTACTGATTTGGACTTCTGTGGTCAAAATTTTTAGATTTTTCACCCACCCTAAACAGAGGTTAACTTCAAGGGTGTCGTTTTTGATCATTTATATCAAGGTTTTCGAAACTTCTGAATCCATGACCTCTTGATGAGCTTATGAACTTGTCATCGACCCCCCCCCCATAAAAACGTTTACAATGTAAATTAAATAGTTAAAAAAACATCGAAATGTAATGAACGTAGTACATAATCATTAAACCTGAAGGGACAAGGGTGGCTCAGTTAATAGCGTGCCAGGCTCGTAATCTGCAGTTCCCAGGTTCGAGTCACAGCTGAGCCAGTGTTGATATACTGTATATCTCTGCAAACAACCCTGCCCTCAGTCAATAAGGGACAGCGATGGACTTGGAAAGGCCATCGTCCGTCGGATGGAATGTTAAGCCGTGGCTCTGTGTGCAGGAGACCCATACCAATGCACGTTAAAGAATACGTTGGATGGCCTTGACGGGAGTCTGCCAACAGACAGCTGTTCCAGTAGATCCCTTCCCCCAACCTTCTCTGAGCCTTCGGGGTCCTTGTGACCTGGTTATTTAGCCCATTGTGTGTAAAAAAAAAAAGTGCCGCTCAGAGGTAAAACAACCCAATCCAATTAAAGCCGAACGGCGTTCCTGTTCAATGATTTGAAAACACAAGTGTCGGAAAGAAGTTTCGATTCAATTTCAGCAATGCTTTTGGCAACTGTTTCCCCTATTCAAAAAGTACTCTTCGCTACCGATATCGAAAACTTAGGGTTGCTCGGGAAAAAAGTTAATTTTTTAAACAAAATTATTTTATAAGGTAAGAGAAATTCGTGCGCTGGAAAATATTTTGGATCGAAGGATTGTTCCTTGAAAGAGTGTTTCTGCATAATATCGGACTGTGAACTAAAAATGTATTTAGATAATAGGTTATGCAGCTCATCAGTCAAATTCGTTCTGATTCTGTCGGAGATGAGATCTCTCTTTGCCAACGAGGATAATCCAAAATGAATCAAAAGCATAAAGTTACATAAATGCGGATCTTCTATAAAGTCTGCATGCTAGCTTATTACTTCAGAAATGCGGAAGCTATTGAAAGTTTCGACAATTGTTTTTTTTTTTTTTGAGAATATAATTTTTATTCAGAAGAGTAAAGAATACAAATACATTTACACTTTGACCCGCAAAGCTAAATAGCTTATCTGCAGGAAAATGAATAAATTATATTAAACAGGTCATTCAGCCACAAAAATGGTGTACATCAAATAAATCCACAAAACACAACACATAAAAATCAGCTAACTAATAGTCATTCTTCTCCAGGCAATGGTTAGTTACTTTGGCTACTAAAAAACGAAAATATTTTGTTTTTTGCTAGTTTAGCTTGTTTGCAACTGAGTTTGAGGATGAATGGGATGATTTTAAACAAGCATTCTTGAAACCAACAGTACTTTCTGGATAAAATGGAGCGTAGGAGCAGAATGATCTGAATGTTAAGACTATGCTGCTCATTTCCGAAAGAAGGCTGCTTCAGTACATTTCCAACTACAAGTGAGCTCAAGTGGTAGGAAATAGTTCTGTTTCACCTTTTGAACAACATCCCAAATGATCAGCTTCCCCAAAGAACTTTGCACTGTTTCGATGATGACTGTGAGTCAAGTGATGATGATTGTTAGTCAAAAGGAATTGTTATTTCCGCTTCTCAAGCCATTGCAAGACCGCAGCTGCAATAGGTTCTGTTTCTATTCTCTCCGTACGGTACGCAAACCATAAAGCAAATGGCCTCTGACGAATAACATAGAGAGAGATCATTCGTTATCAGGTGCGTTGACTCCTTGGTTGGCGAGATGGACAGATCTGCTTATATAAACCTTTAACGGTAAGCGAGTTTTTCTTTTGTAACCATACATAAGGTTTTGAAAATATGTTTAGGAGTGTTTTTCTATTAGGAGTAGTTAAATATTTAAAAGAACAAAAATGCAGATAAAATTTATGACGTATAGATTTGGGACGACCCCACTCCCCAATAGGTTTGCGAAACTTGAAATAAATTTATAAATATTTAGGCAATCGGAAAGGTGAGATAAACCAAATAATGCCGTACTACATTACAGATATCGGTCTATGATTCCCATCCTGTCAAGACATTAAATGTTAGTATAACGAACATGCAACACATTAGTCACGTGGTGTGGACAGTTAGAAAATTTCAATAAAGGAAATAAATTACCCGTATTATATGCAATGTACAGTCATCATCATCATCATCCTGAAGCAGCCATGGGGAAATCCTGTTTAAAATACCATTAGGATACAGTGCTAGAGAATAATTTTATGAAGAAAAGAGGACTGCTTTGATCTTTGCCATTCATTTAATTTTTACAAACGATCTGATGGATTGCTTATATTAAAATAAGTTGCTAATTGTTGCTCTTTTGTCTCTCGACACTCTAGCATCGGAATTTCAAATTTCCACATAAACAGGTCGTTTGCAACATTTGTTTAAAGTTTCGCATTTTGTACATTTGGCGTTCGCTGACCACAGAAATTAAAACTACCTGACGATTTTAAAAATGTGAATCATAATATTTTATCAGTACATATTCAACAATTTATTTCCAATTATATTTTAGAGCAGAACTTTGTCCCAGCTCCCCCTTCACACCGAAGATATGTCGATAATCAACTGATTGCTGTTAATGCAAACCACACGACATTAACATTCCACCATCAAAATTTCAGAAATCCAGCCTAAATACAATTAATAAATAAATACCCCCTCAAGCAGCTGCTTGCCACAGAGGTCTGACAGTAGCCTGTCAGTTTATATGCCACAGTAGAAGATCTGAGAGGATGGCAAGACCTTAGCAGAAAAACGACACATACATCCATGACTTACCCGGGGCTCGAACTCAGGTCCCTTAGATCAGACCCAGGTCCCTTAGATCAGTAGTCAAGCGCCCTAACCACTCGGCCATGGGACAGCTAATATTCATTTAAAATTTTCAATCGTTTATTAGAGAGCGCCATTAAAACTTTTGGGAGTTTTGAAAAGTGAGAATCGTTGTTATAGTTCAATTCAATCAACCCAAAGGAAATTATTAATTAATCTCTATAAACAAAAAATTAAATGTCTACAGACAGACAAGTAACAAAGTAAAAATGTTAGCTATTTTGCAATTATAGAGTATATAATATATATTATATAATATAAGAACAATTATAAATGCATCTTTCCGTATTGTTAGCTTCAATCTTTCAGGACAGCAATTGATTTCCTCACCTTCGTGTCCTTCTTAAGTTATAAATGGTTCAACAATAGTCAGAACCTTTTCGAAATGGGCAGGTGCCGTATGCGAAAAACTTGTGCTTCCGGAATATTGGGGATTAAATTGGGAAAATCGCTTTTTCGATTGTCGAAAATATCGCGAACCCATTTAGTACGATATTTTTTATTACTGTACCGATAATTGACCAAGTCAAGAAATATAAGCCTTTAACGAAAACAAACATCTTTTCCTGGGCATAATGTTAAAATGCTTATACAGTGGAAGACATATCTGATCTCGCATCGTTAAACACGAATTGAGGGTGATTAGACTTTATTATAACTATTTACCTTCTGATGCATGACGAAATTATTCTCACATTTACAATTCCGTGTAAAGTCCCCAGCATGAGCCCTCCCGAACTCGTATCTAATGCACTTTGTAACATCGAAATTGCAACATCCATAAGGAATGATCACAAGTGAAATGAAACCTGCTTGCTGCGAAATATGCAAATGATTAAAATATGTGACTGCTCCTGCTGTAGCGTTTGTCGATATCAGAGAGAATGCCTCCGCCATAACGTTACAACTAAGACCGCTTTCGTCGTGAGAAGAGTCTTCAGCTGCGAGTTGTAGGTGGAAATTTGTATGCAATGCCAAGGCAACAGATTCGCCGACCATATCGCTAGCTGAGAGAATTTCAGAGTGGACGATTTATTGGCCCCCGAGAGACTGGATGATCGACTCGCCTCATTGCGCAACATTTGGGATGTGACAACGCAACAGAATATCGATGCTGGCAGCAGTTTTTGAGAGAAGGTGTGATCTCTCTTCAGCCAGGATCTGGAATACAAGGATGACCAGAACGCAGGGTGGCAGTTTGATCCGGTGACAAGCTTACGTCCCCCCCCCCCTCACAGCAACTCTATCTATCTACCGTGAGAAGAGCGGTAACTGTTGCTATTAGTCGTACTATTGCAACAAAACAAACCAGATCTTAATGATTGGCGAAAGCAGGAATTCATGCACGCCATCCCTTATGCCGCTATCACTAACCAATGACCATTGTCACCAGCCAGTGGAGTGGTGCCATGCTCACGTGAACTGGAACACAGAATGGCATTGTGGTGTTCAGGGACGAATCTCACTTTTGTTTGGGGTCCAATGATTACCGGGCTCATGCATGGAGTAGATACAGATAATGGAAAAATTCAAGATAAATAGTTCAAGAGTTTATTTTCGAGAGGTATACAGCGCAAATGACAGGTGTCATGGTCTGGGGAGCAATCACCTATGACAGCCTATGACACCTTTAGTGTTTCTTATAGTCAGTTTGACATATCGGCAGTACTTGGAGTATATCCTCGATAATGTTGTTATCCCTGTCGTAAGAGGGGTGCCTGAAAGAATATGTTTCGGCAAGATAACATGTCTCTGCATACCCTAAACATTACCATGGAATGTCTAACTGCTGTCAACTTCCTGGAAAAGCCAGAAAGATCCCCAGATCTCTCCCCAATAGAACATATATGGGACATGGTTGGACGGCAATTCAGCTCCCAGTTGGAACCAGTCGCAGACAACAGCTACCCTGCAAAACCAGGCGCAGGAAGCATAGTGGACAGCGCTGTGAGAGGTTATCATCAGGCTCTACGATTCACTGTCATGACGAATTGCTCAATGTATTGCCATTAGTGATGGTTGTATATCCTACTGATATGCCACATAATTCTGGTAATAAAATTGTCGATTTGTTTTGAAAACTTAATCCTGTCTTCCTTGTTTCTCACCATTGCTTCATATCCGAATGTCAGTTAAATTTTACCCCGCTTCTGGGTATTGCAATTTCAATGTTACAGAGTGTACATACTATGTTAAGCTCTACTAGGTTCAATTGCTTGATATTCATTCCGAAATCTGTTTTTTTTATGTGTTTTTGAAATATTTATTCCTAGACAAAGAATAGAAATAAAATCATCTCCCCCCCCCCACCATAATTTGCAGGTCCTTCCAACCAAGATCCACCCGCTGAAGGTGGTGGAGAATTCAGACGGCAGAGATCTCTGTTAGGTGGCGCCACCTGTTTCCGATGCGATCGCAGCTGCTGCTTGAAGCATCACTCGCACAGACGCTGGCAGAAAGAGGCTGCCGTCAACACGTGCGGATCATGAACGCAGTGGCAGACGCTTCTGGATAGAGTGGTCTGTTAGCGAGGGAACGTGATCTTCAAAGCAGATGCGGAAATGTCGAAACGCAAGGATGCCAGACAAGTGAAGAAATGCAAAAGCGCCACCTTTCAGCTAGATGGCTTCAGCTACACAATAGGTGAGGATGCCGTTGCTTAACGCGTATTTCTCTTTTTCCCGCTCGCATGCTCTCTCGTAGCTGAGGCGACCGTTGCACGTGCAAAATGTTTTCAGTCTTTCGATGTTATTACGATAGATTACGAATCAGCTTCGGAGGAGTTCATTAAATCCTGAGAAAAGTCTGACACGAAACCTGACACCTTGTCGAGGCCAAATGAAGATAATCGAATTTCACGTGAGGATGTTGCAATATCTGTTTTCGATTTGCACAATGCAGTAGTAAGAGGAAATGGAAGATCTACGAGATCAGTGGTTTCCAACGGGGGTGGGGTTCTTCACTTTTTCTGGGGAAATATATTAAACACAATATCCAATGTTTTTTACAACTTAACATTCGACCCCATAAGGTTGTGAACCACAATCTAGATCACAGATTCCCAAACTTATTTGTTCTACCGCCCCCTTTTCAGAAAAAAAAATACTCAGCGCCCCCTGGAAATCTACCTTCTTTAAGCGAACAAACAGAAAGATGCAGTGACAAATTTGCGTTCTTTTATGTATCTGTATTTCTACCTACATCCTACAACATAGTAAAGAAATATGTTGTAAATATAACACCTTTAAGCTTGAAATTATAAAATTATTTATTAAAAATCTTGAAATTATGAAATTATTTATTAAAAAGCTTGAAATTATAAAATTATTTATTTAAAAGCTTGAAATTATAAATTTTATTAAAATCAACCATAGAGATTCGACTTTAACTCTATGTTACGCAACAGATGAAACATGTACGAACGGTTTTTCAAAATTTTCTTATCTTCCCTTTTTTCTTAATGCTTCCACAGCCTCCCAGTTGCACCCGAGGCTACTACCGACCCCCTGGATCGTTCCAGCGCCCCCCCAGGGGGCGGTATCGCCCACTTTGGGAAACATTGGTCTAGATGATTAGCATAAAATCAAAATTTATGAATGTCTTCAGAGAGGACAAATGATAGCACTAGGTACTCGCCCAGAGTGGAATTAAGAATAAATTATTTTATATAAATTTATGTGTATCACTAAAAGGCACCAGCTGTAAATTCAACTTGGACAAGATCATAATTTAACTTCCTTTTTTTCCCTTAAAGGTTAATTACAGAATACACTTAATTTCCGTGAGTATAACCACAGCTAAAGATGTTCCAATTTGATAAATCAATCCTATTTTAACTGTATTAACTTCAAATACTTAATAACGTCGAATCCTTTCATCAGTTATTACTTTTTAAGTACACATGCAGCTCACAGCTAAAACTTTAAAAGGACGATGCATAATGCGCCTGCGTATTCGTCTCCTGGAATTATTAATCATAGAGAGTCGAAGTCTTTACGAAGCCTTCACTCTGAATCAGTCATGAAAAACATTGGATTTGAAAGTGCTGAAAATCAACACCCGGAGTCTGCTGCAGACAATCGCCTGAAAGAGAGCCGAATATTTTGCGAACTTTGGTTTTGAATGTGGAAAGCGATTTAACCATTATTTCTTGAGGATATTTGAACAGAAAAAAAAATCCTTAATGGACAACTTCGAGATTGAAAGTTGGGTGCACATGGCAGGAGTTGCATAAACCTAGCGTTTTCTTTTAGATTCTTAAAAGATTTCTAGAGTTTCAAAAATATTGATTTCTAAAAATACACTGATTTCCATAAATAAAGGAAAACTCAGAAAACTTATGATAAACAAAAAACTATATGAATGATTTTAATGAAATTTAATGGAAACATAAATTACAATGTTAGTTTCAGAATGGCATAAAATATTTTACGCTAGAAACACTTTTCTTCAAAAAATAACACAGGAACTTGTCTAAAAATGAGATGAATGCAAAATCATAATCAAATGCAAAAAAAAAAAAAAAAAAAAAATCCAGAATGCAATCGGCAAAGTTCTTTAATAAGGAGTGTGGTCACCCCTTAGAGCAATGCAGGGACGACTGCGATGTTCCATGTTGTTTATGATGTGAATCAGCTCAGTAGGGGGTAACGACCATTGTTCCTTTAAAGCAGTAATAAGCTCTGCCTTTGTTGCAGGTGGCAGGTTCAGAGTAGCAACACGTCTCCCTAGCGCATCCCACACATGCTCAATCAGATTTAGGTCGGGAGATCGAGCTGACCACTGCATGCACATAATGGTTTCTCTTGTCGAGCTCTGTGTGGACGAGCGTTATCATCTTGTAAGATGAATATTTCACCTATTGCACCAGCGTAAGGACGTACATAAGGGTCCAGGATGCCATCTCTATACCTCTGAGAATTGAGGTTCCCACTCGCCAACACATTGAGGTCTGTGTCCACCTAAAGAAATGCCACCCCAAAGACACACGCTAACTCCGCCGTAACTGTCTCTTTAACGGATATTACTGGGATGATAGCAGGTACCTCGTTCTCTCCATATCAATGTCCGGAATTACTCTGTAAGCAATATCTGGACTCATCTGTGAAGAGTACTGACCTCCATTGCTCTTCTGTCCAATTAACATGTGTGTGTGTCTAATTCAACCGCTCTCTCCTGTGACGTGACGTGAGGGGTATACAAATTACTGCCTATAGACCTCCCTCATGAAGCCTTCTATGCACAGTAGAGGTTGATACAATCCTTCCAGTGGCTGCTGCAAGAGAGGATCGTAGCTGGGAGGGAGTAGACGTCCTGTTCCTTCCTGCTATTATAATCGCAGATATCGGTCTTGTACAGTGGTCGTAACTTTAGCCTTCCTCGGCTAAACCTCTGAGACGCGGAATCCGTGCTACGAAATTGATTCCACAGTCTATAGACCACAGAAGGACTCACATTCAGCCATCGTGCCACGTCTGACTGACTTTGGCCTGCTTCGAGCTGGTCAATAGCTCTCCACCACAGTTCATTTGGCAAGTGATGTTTCGAGGTCATTTCTAATAAAATGACTGTTTCGAATTTCTGTACTCACATTTACAACACAAAATAACGATCCACTCAAAAACACCCATTTTTATGCCGCTATCTGATTACGCAAATTGACGCAACCTAGACTAATTTGCATACGATATGCTCACTCGGCATTACTGGTTACATGAACAAGTTTGGTGAGGATCGCACAATTTCTTTGGCGAATTATCGCGATTTTCCTCATTTTTGCTTAATCTATGAAAACCAGTGTATAAACAAATTAAAAAAAACCTCTCTCCTATATGCGGCCTAAAAAGTAGAAAATAAACATTAAGCATATTGACGGTGTAATCAGTCACTGAATTCGTATTCACTTCAAAGGAAGATAGGGTGCTGGCAACCTTGTTGAGTAGATAAATCGGCACCCTATCTACCTTTGAAGTAAATACGAATTCAGTGATTGATTGTACCATCGTATGCTTTAGACTTATTTTCTACCTTTTCGGGCGCATTTAGGAAGATAGAAACGAAAAGTATAATAAATTAAAATTAGAAAATTTCTAACTAAAAACATCTATCTTCAGAAACTTTCATATGATATATGACTCATATCATCGATCATATATTTTCTCCCCTTTTTTGGGTTCGAGTCCCAGCTTGGTCAGCATTGAGATTTATCTCCTCAAAACTCCCCGCCCTGCCCATGGTCAGTAGGGAAAACCGATGGACTTGGAAAGGCCGCCGTTCGTCGGAATGGGACGTTAAGCCGTGGCCCCGTGTGTGGGAGAGCCACACCCTGTGCACGTTAAAGAACACGCTGGATGGCCTTGACGGGAGGCTACCATCTGTCTCCCAACAGCTGTTCCAGTGGATCCCCTCCCCTATTGTTCTCTGAACCTTCGGGGTCCATGTAACCTGGCCGTTTAGCCCATGGTGTGCAAAAAAAAAGGGCCGCACATAGGCAAAACAACCCAACCCCTTTTTTGGGGTCGTGTTTGAGATAGCCCATCCCATTGGAGATGTCGGCGTTAATTTCATATACAATTCGTTAAGATCGACCCCCGCGAAAATCCCCCTCCCCTTTTTTATTAGAAGCGTAGAGAATGATAGGGGGGGTTATAAATAGTTTACGACGGTCTTCATATGAGCTTTCATTTGATACCTAACTAGAAACTGTAGTCCCTCGCGTTCGGAAGATATAATAGAAGAACGACTTTCACATTTCCCCTTTTTTAGGGGGGAAGAAAGCAAAGGGGCATATTTTTGTTATTCACAGCATTCTTTACTTCACAAGATTTCATTTTTTATACAATTTGTTACTTTTGGTGCTCGAGTTCTGGAGATAGCGGAACAATCATTTTCATGTTTCCCCTATTTTAGGAGGGGGCTTGGAAATCGTGGGGTGAGTCAATATTTTATAGCCTACAATAATAATGATTTATTTCGGTATAATTGAATACACAGAATGGTCAGATGGTGCAAAGCACTCTTACTCTTTCCCTGTAACCTAAAAAGAAACAAGAAATGAAAAAGAAACGACTGTACAAAAATTAAGGTATATAGAAACAAAGTAAGCTATAAGGTTCAGAATCTAAAGCATCGAAGAAATGTGACAAGTCCACTTCTTTCAATTTTCTGCTGAAACTTTGGAATGTTGGCGATCCCAGCGTCAGAAGCTTTCATTTGACACATAAATCATTAAGTGTCTCCATCGCGTTTCAAAGATGTGGAACAACTTCTTTGACGAATCCACGAATCGACTAACTGATAAATGACGACCGAAAAGCAATAGGAAGAGAGGTAAAATGAACTCCATTATCGAGATGTGGCAGCAATGACGTCATCACTTCGGCGGGTTGAGTTGATTTAGCCAGGAATTGGCTAGTTGCCACTGTGCTCCACAACCAGTGGAGGCTCATAAGCTTCTAACTGGTGGGACCAATATGCCATATAGTAAAACCAAATTGCAGGGTAGGAGGGAGTGGAGATATGTTGGCTAGCTATGCCAGAGACTTAGAACTTAGGGGCTTAACTAGGGGCGCCAAACTCCAGAGCACGGCAAAATAGCCTTTGAAAGCAAAATTTTAGAAATTATTTTACATTTCGCTTAATTTGGAGATTTTGCGATATTTTCCCGTTTGTTACTCTCAATTCAGTTGACAGCAAAACTGATGCAATGAAATGCAAAGGACCGTGGGGCAACAGTAACTGTCATTCGCTTCGTGCGGCAATTATCTAGTTACGCCAGTGATAATCTGATGTACTCTGGTACCAGTCTCAACTGTGCCAAAACTGAGATTTTCTCCACTAATCCCCACTCTGACCTTGGTAAGAGAGGGAGCACGGATGGGTTTCGTAAGGTTACGTATTATACAAAATGCTTGCAAACGAAATTGTCTTTTCCAAGAATTTCTCTTGTCTGCATATTGTCCCTGCAATGATGCGTAGAACCGGCGAGTCCTAGCACCTAATGTCCGACCCCGCCTTCTCCTGGTGCAGGCCGTTAGTACCTTTCAAAGAGATACTCGCTTGTGGAAGTGAACGGAATGAGAGGGCTGTCAGATTAGTGTGGCCTTTGATCTGAACTACTATGGCTACTTCTCTTTTTTTCTACCATGCTGAGGAGTGGTCAACTTCACAGGGTCCTGGTGCTGACCATTTATACCTACTAGACTGGACTTGTTTATGGATTTGAGCTTGATTATGGATCCTGAATTTGCTGAACTGGTGGGCTTCTGCGGAGGGAAAATCTTCCGCTGTGTTTTCTGTTTGTGGGTTGACAGCCTCAAATGAATAGATTCACAGGATATGTTTATCAGCTGGTGGATAATCCTGAGCAGAGGTCATCTCAGGCACCTGAACTCTTTGCTTCTATTGGCATCGTCAAATTCTACATTGGAGGAAGTCTTCCAGTGTAGATGGCTTCAGCTTTTAGTGGTGGGGGAATGGGTCTTTGCCCCATGTCTGCGATTAGGGGGCTGTTTGATATTGTTGGCATTCCCTCTCTCAATAAACGTAGTTTCTTTAAACATTCCACTAGCCATTTTCTCTCCATAGGTAGTTGGAATGTGAGGACTCTGCACAGAGCTTTTCCTCTTGATGTCTTCACAAGAATTCCACCATTATAATTTATATGTTCTCGGCTTGCAAGACACCAGATGAACAACTAAAGGTCAGATTCTTAAAAATAATCTTAAATTTCTCTTTTCAGGGAGCGAAGATAATAAGTATCTCCAAGGTGTAGGTCCTTCTAGGGTTAGTTATGATAGTGAAACTTGGACACTTTGTAAACAAGATAACAGGAAACTAGATGCTTTTTATTCCAGATGCTTGCGCAGTATCTTGGGCATTAGATGGTTCAACTTTGTAACTAATGATGAGGTTAGGCAAAGGAGTCTGCAGCGTCCTTTAAGCAGCATATTGTGCAGAGAGAGACTGCTGGTTTGGCCATGTTGCCCCTATGTATAATTATAGATTGGTGAATAGGGTTATGAACAGTGTGCCTAAAGGCCTCAGAAAGAAGGGGAGACCTAGGATGCGGTGGGCAGACAATGTCAAACAGGACCTTGCTAGAATTGGTGTGCAGTGACCAGATGCAGCAGATGTAGCTCAGAACAGATATGCTTGGAGAACTAAATTGCACGGTCTGGTTGGACCTCCGTAGGTCATGGCTGGTTGAGGAGGATAATGATGACATCGGAACGCGTTCTATTTCACACTTAAAAAATCCCTCACTGAAACTAAATAATTCAATGAGAAACAATTGGTGATCCAAACAATGCAAATTTTTGAACAAGGTATTTTCATTACGCACTTAAAAGAACACAGAAACGGAATTATCCAATCAACAAGCTTCATAAATTTTGCGCACTAACTGTTTAATGAATCAATGCTATTGTAAGTCACTGCAGATACCCAACTAAATTTACATATAACACTAGACAACAAATTGAAACTTTTTTATAGCATTGTCAGATAGGATATTTTTAACAAATTCTGCGGTGCTTAAGTCAAATATGGCTGTGAAAAATTTTCAGCATGCACAGTTTTTTTTAAATTACTCATATATTTCAAATTTCAATGAAATACGCATATCTGGTAAATGAAAATAAACGCGACTATTTTACTAAATTGCAGCTTAAAAGTTTTTAATTAATTACATGATTACAATGAAAAATATTAGAAACATCATAGTTATAGACCACTGAATATAAAGTAACAAATAAAATAATATTGAAACGCAAAATAAGAAAACACGGTTAAGGATCTTTTATACTTACGTGAAGTTCATTTTTGCCTTTTATGTATCTTCCTTCTGCAAGAACCAGCAGTAGTCACCCAACATTGCTGGGTCGCACCTGCCTTGGTATCTCTCCTCCATGGTTCGAATTTCCTGTGAAATCTTTCCCCTTTCTCATCACTGACAGCTTCTAAGATCTTGGGAAAGAGGTCAAGATGCGAGTGCAAGAAACAGATCTTCAAAGACATTCGACAACCAAGATTTTCATAGCTTTTGAGATCTTGAATGAGCTGATGGTAATCTTTTTGATTCCCCAGAAAACCCTGGACTACAGACGTGAAGGATTTCCATGCAGCGCGCTCCTACATGTCGTTTTCCTTCGAAGACACTATCATTCAGTAACTTCCTGATCTGAGGACCAATAAAGATACCTTCTTTGAGTTTGGCATCACTTAGTTTTGGAAAATTTTCCTTCAAGTGCAAAAACCCGTTACCAGTTTGTCCATAGCTTTTACAAAGTTTTTCATAAGTCCCAGTTTGATGTGTAGTGGTGGGAACAGAAAATCAGAGGGGTCATCTAGAGGCTTATACCTCACATTACTCTTTCCAGGAGCAAAAACATCTCTTTTGAGCCAGTCTTTTGTTTTGTAGTGTTCCTTTCTGATGTGTCCCACAAACACAGGAAACCTCTAATTTTTTTAAGCTTCCTTGAAGCCCGTATAGCAAGAGAGATATGACTTTTAGGTCACCACATATTGTCCACTTAAACGGCATATTTTATAGCAGTGAGTATTTTTTCCATGTTTTTATAAGTTTTCTTTCATTCCCACAGCATGTGTCACTAGAATGGAGAGCATTTGGTTTCCTTTATGCAAAAGGACAGCTTTTAAGCTGAATTTTGACGAATCTATAAATTGACGACATTCCTTAGGGTCGTGAGTTGTTCCAATTTCTTCCATCAGCCATGAAATATCGTTGCAGAAACACAAACCATCTTGCATCTTGTAATAAGCAGATAACACCAAATTTCTCTTTCTGAACAGAGAAACTCTGGTACCCTTGGCAAACAAGATTCCACTCTTGAAGTCTTGAACCTAAAACCTCAGCTTGTTGTTTGTAAAGTCCTAGGTCACAAACAAGATCATTTAGTTCATTTTTCTGAATCAGATGAGGCTCGTCTAACTTTTTAGGGGTGTATGTAGGATCAGGATCTGTTTGTGCCTCAAAGTCTTCCTCTGATGAATGTGAATCCATCTCCCCCCAGTTGGTTGGAGGTGTTGGTATAGGAAGATCTTCTCCATGAGGAACTGGCCTTATGGCTGAAGGCACATTTGGATATCGTAATTTGTTTTTGTTCTTTTTTGAAAAGCCCTGCACTCTAGTTAAACAAAAATAGCAATCATGCAAGGAATCGCCATTGGAACTGCAGATGGTATGGATTTTATCTTACCTTTCAACCATTCACTCAGGCCAACAAAGCACGAAATGTAGCATACATGTGGATCCGATGTTTTGTCCTGATCTGACCACCCAAAATACAAGTTATAGGCTTTCTTCCCAATCTTTGTCAAAGAACGACCCTGTGATTTTAAAATATAATTTCCGCGGACATAACACTTATCTGGCACATTAACAGATTCGCGACGCTGCCTTTGTGCCATTTAAACGCCAGAATTCACTCTTCGACGTACAGCATGTGCTCCTCCTTCAATGAAAACAACAAGAATGGCGGTCTGAGGTTAGGTTTTTGTTGCATGTTTTCTTCCACTTAACAATCATTGTTGCCAGCCACAAAAAGTAAAATATCTAGTATCTTCAGTTGCCTGGAGGTGTTGCTATAGGAAGATCTTAATAGGAGTCAAAATCACCAATAACATAAAAATGTGACGTGCTAGCCATTTTTGTTTTAAAACCAGATCTGAAATCATCACCTGCAAAATAGTTGAAAAAAATTCCGAATAATGTCCTCCCCACTCTCCTTAGAGCATTGATTATGGATTTATGAGCTAATAAAGTTGTTCTAAGTATATTTACCAGAAAAAGATCGTAATTGCGAAGCATATAATATACACCAGGGACGTACCCAAGGGAAGGAAACAGGAGGGTCCTGATCTCCCCTCCCAAAAATCCGGACGTCTTATATGAAAACTCAAACTTCTCTACCTGCTTTGAAATTCGAAATAGTTATTTTGTATAATTTTATTTCAGACCCATAGTTCAGACACGAAAAATGGATTATAAAACCCCCCCATAAAATCTTATTGTATATAGAATATCATTTCAACCTTTCCTATTCTTTGGAATATTATAGTAATTGGGAAACCCTATTGAAGTGTTATTCTCAAGACTGAAGTCGTAGATTTTTACTTCCCCCCTCGGTAACTAAATTCTCGGTGCCTCATCGAAACTGAATTCTCGGTCACAACGACTTCCCCCCTCCTTGAAACTAAATTCTGGTTACGTGCCTATATGCACATACACACACAAAAAAAAACTCTATAATGAAACAGAAATCGTTAAAGGAATATCTCAAATAATAATTATTAAATATATGATTTTTATGGTCTGTAAATGGTAGCTAGGTTGTCACTGGAAGGAGAGCTATGCACCAATCCCCTGTGATGATACATAGAACCGGCCAGGCCTAGCACCTAATGTTCAACCCCGCCTTCTCGTGGTGCAGACCGTTTCTCTCTGTGGTGATGCTCTTTCAAAAGAGATACTCTCTTGTGGAAGTGAACGGAAGGGGAGGGCTGCCAGATTAGTGTAGCCTACTAATCTGGACAACTATGGCTACTTTTCTTTTTTTTCTACCCTGCTGAGGAGTGGTCAACCACACAGAGTCCTGCTGCTGACCATATGTACCAACCTGAACGGAATTATGGCTCTGAGCTTGATTATGGATCCTGATTTTGCTGCACTGGTGGGCTTCTGTGGAGGGAAAATCTTCTGCTGTGTTTTCTGTTTGTTTGTGGGTTGACAGCCCCAAGTGAATAGATTCACAGGATATGTTTATCTGCTGGTGGATAATCCTGAGCAGAGGTCATCGCAGGCACCTGAACTCTTTGCTTCTATTGGCATCGTCAAATTCTACATTGGAGGAAGTCTTCCAGTGTAGATGGCTTCAGCCTTTAGTGGTGGGGGAACGGGTCTTTGCCCCATGTCTGCGATTAGGGGGCTGTTTAATATTGTCGGCATTCCCTCTTTCAATAAACATAGTTTCTTTAAACATCCCACTAACCATTTTCTCTCCATAGGTAGTTGGAATGTGAGGACTCTGCACAGAGCTTTTTCTCTTGATGTCCTCACACAAGAATTCCACCATTATAATTTAGATATTCTCGGCTTGCAAGAGACCAGATGGACAGATAAAGGTCAGATTCTTAAAAATAATCTTAAATTTCTCTTTTCATGGAGGGACGACAATAAGCATCACCAAGGCGTGGGTCTGCTTCTCAGCAGACACGCTAGTGATGCTCTTCTAGGATATGAGTGCATTAATGAAAGGTTTCTTACAGCAAAATTTCAGACAAGCGTTAAAGACTTGAATGTTATCTGCTGTTATGCCCCCACTGAGGATGCCGATGAGGATGAGAAAGATAGGTTTTATGAACAACTTCAAGATATTTTGAATTCTCTCAAGAAAGTAGATATTACCCTTGTTCTTGGTGACTTCAATGCCGAAGTTGGTACTGACTCTGACCTTTGGGGAGGAGTAATAGGCCATTTTGGTATTGGTAGCTGCAATGGCAATGGGTAACGTCTCCTACAGGTAAGTTAACTCAATGGATTCAGAATAACTAACACTTATTACAAACACCGCGACATACATAAGTACACATGGGTTTCACCTGATGGGCTGCATAAGAATATGATTGATTACATATTAATTAACAGCAAATGGGCTAGTTCTGTTAGGATTACCAGGGCATATAAGGGAGCTGAAATTGGATCTGACCATTACCTTGTTAAAACTGTCTTGCAACTTAAACTTAAAAAGTGTTGTGCTAAGTTTAAAAAATTTACTTTTAATACTGAAGCTCTGAAAGATCCAGTTATAGCCAAAGCTTACCATGATAGGTTACTTAGTCATTATGACCGTCATGGTATGCTTACTACTGAAGTTGAGGAAGAATGGGATCATTTTAAACAGGCTTTTTTGGACACTAACAGTACTCTTTTAGGAAAAAAGGAGCAGAAGCGTCAGAATTATCTGAGTGATAAGGCACTTGAGCTTATTTCGGAAAGATAGAACTGCAGGAATGTCCTTAATCAATACCTTACTAGTTCTAATAGAAAGCATTACAGAGAACTTAATAAATGTGTAAAAGATCAGTTAGCTGCTGATAAGAATCTTTGGCTTGATGGTTTGGCTGACAAAGCCGAGGAAGTAGTTAGACAGCACAACAGCAGAGAGTTGTATCAGACAGTTAGTATTTTGTGTGGTAGAAAACGGATAGGCCTACATGGAATGAAGGATAAACAAGGTAAGGTTATAAAAGGAGAGGATTCTGTCATCGCTAGGTGGGCAGAGCATTTCAGTAATGTTCTAAAAAATCTAGTTAGTTCTACTCCCATTGTTTGCAATGATGATAGATGCATTGGTGGCTTTAATGTTGGCTCTATAGCACAATCTGAAGCTATTTTGGCTGTTTCTAAACTTAAACTACATAAATCCCGAGGGGTAGGTGAAATTACTACCGAAATGCTTAGAGCTGGAAATGTTTCGGTTACCACTTGGATGACTGAAATTCTGAATACCTTTTATGATAAAGGCATGGTTCCTAAGCATTTTACCAGAGCTATTGTTATCCCTATTTTCAAAAAAGATGATCGCAGTTCTTGTGATAACTATAGGGGTATCAGCCTACTCTCTGTTCCAGGTAAAGTTCTTTCCATGATTGTGCTAAATAGAATTAAGAATCTGGTTGACAGTCAATTGCGTGATGAGCAATGTGGATTCAGAATTGGTAGGGGATGTGTGGATCAGATATTTTCACTTAGGCAGATTCTTGAGAAATGTTTAGAGTTTCAGAAACCTTTGGTAGCTAGGTTTGTTGATTTCAAAAAGCTTTCGACTATGTTGATCATCATAATTTGTGGTTGATTGTGAGATCATATGGTATACCTGACAAGTTAGTTAACCTAATGAAAGCTCTCTATAATAACATTGAGTCGTGTGTGAGAGTTGGTAAGGCTTGTAGCAATTGGTTTAGCATTACTTCTGGTGTTCGACAAGGGTGCATTTTGTCTCCTTTTCTCTTTAGCTTGGTTATTGATTATGTTATGCGAAATTCACTTCAAGGGAAAGATTTTGGCCTTAAATGGACTGGAGATATGAAAATTTCTGATTTAGATTATGCTGATGATTTAGCCCTTTTGGCAAATGATGTTGATGAGAAGAACTCTTTCATTTAAGCTGTTGATGAAACTGGTACTAGAGTAGGTTTGGTTATCAACAGAGAGAAAACTAAAGTGATGAAAATTGGTCAGGCAGGCTGTGATTCAGTTAATCTGAAGGGTTGCAGTCTTGAGCAGGTGTCACATTTTAATTACCTTGTGAGCTATGTAACAGATATTGGTGATGTGCGGCATGATATTAACAGACGAATAGGGATTGCTGCCGGGACTTTTAAGAATCTATGGAGAGTGTGGAGAAATAGGCGTATACACCTAAAGATTAAAATAAGACTGTATAATAGTTTAGTTCTTTCTAGTGTTATTATGGTAGCGAAAAATGGACACTTTGTAAACAAAATAACAGGAAACTAGATGCTTTTGATTCCAGATGCTTACGCAGTATCTTGGGCATTAGGTGGTTCAACTTTGTAACTAATGATGAGGTTAGGCAAAGGAGTTTGCAACCTCCTTTAAGCAGCATATTGTGCAGAGAGAGACTCCGTTGGTTTGGCCATGTTGCCCGTATGAATAATTATAGATTGGCGAATAGGGTTATGAACAATGTGCCTAAAGGCCTCAGAAACAAGGGGAGACCTAAGATGCGGTGGGCAGACAATGTCAAACAGGACCTTGTTAGAATTGGTGTGCAGTGGCCAGATGCAGTAGATGTAGCTCAGGATAGACTTACTTGGAGAACTAAATTGCACGGTCTGGTTGGACCTCCGTAGCCCATGGCTGCTTGAGAATGATGATGATGGTGAGGTTAAATTTATCCGAAAAATTATCAGCAAAATAGTAGTTACTGACAACAAAATATACACTGCACGACATTGAAATTGCCCCACCCAGAAGAAGTGAGGGTATAGGGGTGAAATGTAGCACACACATAGCAATACATATTGGCATACCTTGATTTAATTTGCAGCCACTTACAGCGGTTAGAAGATGAGATAATGCAGCACAATGTGACTGTCTCAGTAGATGGTTGCACCGCCGTGAACGGTAATACGGCGTAGCATAGAGTCATACAGTCGATGGATATGGTCCTGAGGAATTTGCACACCAAGGAGCGTTGACGTGCTCCCATAATTCATCGAGATTCCATGCCAGCCAGTGAGAGGATTGCACACGTCATCCAATGTGGTCCCACAGATTTTCTATTGGGGATAAATCTGGAGATCGTGCTGGCCATGGCAATACTTGAACATGTTATAAACATTGTCTGGAGACACTAACATTGTGTACACGAGCGTTGTCATGCTGGAAAATGGGCTGCTGCATGCCTCCAAGGAACAGTAAGAAAACGGGCTGCAAAACCGTGCTAACGTATCATGCAGCTGTCAATGTTCCCGTGATGCAGACCAAAGATGACCTGCTGTCATATCCAATAGCACCCCATATCATTAAGCTTGGCTGACGGGCAGTGTGCCAGTCGCGAACAAAAGCTGGATCTATCCTCTAGCCAGGTTGTCGCCATACCATCCACTAGCCAGGTTGACCCATCGATCATCAGCACCCAGACAGAAACGGAATTCATCACTAAACACAACAGTGTTCCATTCGTGACTCCAGACACGACTTCGGCACGATTTCACACGACTTCGGCAGCAAGCCAGACAAGTGCTGCGATGGTTTACAGTCAATGGCAATTGACATAACGGTTGCCTAAATCGCAGGTGTCCTTCATGAAACCTTCGGTTACCGTTCGGATCGTTATGGGGAAATCCATGGTTGCTGACACAGACCGTCGAATATCGCCTGCAGTGCTCTGTGGTGATGAACGAGCACGTCGAACAATGCGCCCATTAAGCCATGCTGATGTCTGTCGGACGGCACCACTCCCTCTGCGACACATGCTAGAACTTTCATTTCGCCACTGTTGCCAACAGCGTCCAACAGTTCGTGCATCCCGGTGAACATGGACAGCGACACGTCCATCCAGCTTCACATAGGCCTACAATTCTTCCTCTTGCAAAAGCATCCAAATGGTGATAAACCTGCCGACAGCATGTACCAGGCATTTTCGGCCTTTGCTGAGGAATTTCCAAGTGGAACTACCTAATCTCAACCGTTCGCACGACTTCGACTTGCATAAATACAATACCATATCTGTTCCTTCTTGCACCTTTTATCTCTTGAGCCACACACGTTATTGGCTCCGGATTTTCATCGTTTGCATATCTCAACTGCGCACACCCACCCTTCTATTCGCATGTTTGTACATGTCCTTCTGGGTGGGGCACTTTCAATGTCGAGCAGTGTATATTAAAAAATGCATTGAAATATTGTGGAATAAATAAGTCTATATTTTACAATGCTAAAGTATATTGCATACAACTTACTTTGGCGCCTTCAGTAGATCGGCTTGAGTTGTAACGAAGTCGTTCGACGGTAGATAAATATTTTGTCATGAAGATGCCGTAGTTTCGTATTCGATGTCGAAATTTACAAGTCTCGTGATTTCTGATATCACTAAAATGTTTTATAGTTTCTGAAATCAAATATGATTTAAAAGTTTCAAAATATAGTTTAATTAATATTTATATTTAGAAAGAAAACCGGTCCCTATCTTTCGCATATTGAGCACTCGGAGAAAGCAGTGATTAGGCTTTAAGTCAATAAATGTGGCCTTGGTTCCTTAGATACAACAGATATAATTCATTGATTGACAAACACGGGGTAGCCTCAGCCTAGGCCCAAATCACGCCCCAACCATCAAACGGCTGCAACAGAGGAAAACGGCAATAGGCGAATAACCTCGACTCTTACTTTAGCATGGAGAATGCTATAGGGCTCTAGGCATATTTTCAGCCACCCCATGGAGATCCAGGAAGGCAACACAGGTGTAGGTTTGAACGTAATGCTTCACTGAATACGTACCAAAGAGGAAAGGGCAAAATGCTTTTGAAAAAAAAAGCGAATTATGTTTATCATTCATTTTAATTTAGTATTTTAATTAAAATAATATTTAAATTTAAGTTAACATAAAATAAAAATAACCTAAAACTAAAATTTAAATTGAGATAAAACCAAAATTTAAATTAAGATCAATATATAGTATAGAAATGCCTGTTCCCTAGGGCTGCTAATGACAATCCGATCCCATGCACAACAAAATGGTTCCTAAAATAAATTCTTCTGCCCACCAGATATATTCATATATTTCAACAATAATGTAAAAATAAGAATCTCCATTATGTTCACCGCAAAATCTAAATCTGAAAGTAAATTTTGTAAAATTGAAAATTATTCTACGCAACCGTCTATTATCAAAATCAAAATTTGAGTCTAGAGAAAGGTAGGTGAAGTTTTAAGCTTTGTGTCGTGATTACATACGAAAATTTAGAAATCAAAGTTGCATTTCACATTGCAAGTTTTAAATTTCATTACGATCATTTTACTGATATTTTGCTTTTATTTTAATTTATGACATTGTTTCCTGAAGGCGAAATAATATAAGATAATTTCTCATTAATTTAAATGAGATTTAATTTCGTTACTGTTTCAAATTGTTCATGGCAATCTGGAAAATCTACAAACGTTTCAGCTTTGCATAGTTTCAGAAAGATAAGCCTCTGGGTATTATATTTTAATAAAATAAAAACGTCAATACCCTTTTGTTTCGCAAAAAGTCAGGAAACTGAGTTTAAGTTAGCATTATATATAGTGTAATGCATTTCTAAACCTATCAAAAAGATTCTGTTGCTATTTCGCTAAAAGAATATAAGGATTTTGATTTTGCTTCTAAGTTTCTTGTGCTCATATGTATGCCCACAGTTAATTTTGATGACTACTTCCATTAGCAATTTTACTGAGAATTTCTCTCAAAATTTTGCTTTCCCAGATTATTAAATTTATTCTTTCAAATATACAATTATATTTGCTCAATTGCATTCGTAAGGATGTATTGAAGCATGAAAAACAATTTTTATTTTCGATTAAAATTGCATTTTACTTTAAAAGTACAACATTTACTGCCTTTACTGCAGCATATACAACATTATGCTGTCTTTAGGTTACTTAAACCTAATCGAGCTCCGAACACAGGGTCAGCGTTCTTGGTCTGAATAGGTTGGTAACAAGCTTTTCGAGATCAAGCACATTGTCAAACTATGGCAGTCACGTTTTCGCAGTAATCGCAAGGAGGAAGTTGTACTTGTTCAGCTCAGCTTAGGTATTCGTTTCTTCGTCGGGCGGACGACGAACCTAAGTTGAATTTCGTGACACCATTTTAACCAATAAGCATATTTTAACCAATTGTACTGCTTTTAATTTAGAATATCGTTTTTATTTTAGCCGTCACGATTTTATGTCCCAGCCCCTTACACTCGGACATCATTATCAGACAAATTATGTAATGAATCCTTTTTACCCGCTGTCTTTGCATTTTTGCGTTATACTGGTTATTTTAACAATGTAGTTTTCTGGCTTTGTTAATTATACACCTGGGTATCTTACATCTGGATTGGTTTTACCTTTTGTATATTTATATTTATTGCTTAACACATATTAATTGATTTCGTATTCTTTATAACCGTTGTTTTTGTCCTTTACCTTTTATTGTACTGACTTTTAACTTTGGTTGTGGATTCCTGTGCAATTTACCCTTTTATTTATCTCGTTTGGCGTATTATGGCCTTAACTGCCAATGCGCCATAGAATTCCAAACAACCAAACCAGAGCTAAAGATCCAATTCAGATGATTTATTTAAACGCACAGCTTACGTAAAGAATGTAAAAAACGCATACTTTAAGAAAAAAAATTCTTGAGACTATGTTTTATTTTAAGGAAATAATTTTTAACCAAGCTGTGGAATAGAAATTTTTAGTGTTGCCGCTTTGAAATCATTGTTGCAAACTTTGCTTAATAAAAGAGACCAGTAACATATGCAGGGTGTTTCGAAACTCTACAAATTTCAGTGGGAGATAGGAACACCAAGACAAACCCTTTTCGTCTATGGATCGTATCAGAATAATATGACCACCCCCATTCCCATTATTAGGTAGGTGGTCATATTCAGGGCCGCCGAGAGAATTTATGGGCCCCTATGTAATATTATGCTCGGGGCCCCCCCTTGAAAACCTTTTATCTTTACATATCATTAATAGCAATTATTCTGGACACAATGATAACATTCAGAGGAAAAAAAGCCTGTTGCGCAGTCAGGCATGCAAAAACATAGGCCTACACAGTTTGTGTCACATAAAACTTTTTAGCATTTATTTTAGGGAATATATTTTGCAAAGCTCACAGCAAGATTTAGGATTTTTGAGTAAATTTGATATAGGCTACATAACATATCATGGAGAAAAACTATGCAATTCTGCGAGTCTTCATTTTTAATTGTCAGTACTGGAAAATAGGCAACAGTATTTGTTAAACTTCACATTAGCATAATAGCAGATTCAACACTAAATATAATATAACACATTATTCCCAAAGAGTTGCAACTTCTAACTTATACAGTAGATCAATGTCAACAAACAACTCTCCTTGCCTTCGTTGATGCAAAATCGTCAATTATGTCATCATAATTTAAAGACCTAACAACATCGCTCTCCAGACTAAGCAAACCAAGGTTACTCAGTCTTTCTTGACACATTGTTGATCTGAATACATTTTTTATTTCCTACATTTTGCTGAAGGATCTTTCAGCATCAGCAACTGACACAGGAATTGTACAGAATATTCTAATGGCTATACAAATATTTGGAAATAAACTGTCCAGTTTCAATTCTCTCGGACTGTTTAAGAGCTCCAGTGGTTTCAATGGGCCTGTCCCTAAATTAGAAGAATGAATTGATTTTAGATATTTCAGCTCATCATTGATCTCTCTATTAATGTCTTCATAATATTGTTCATGCAAAGTAACATCCATATTTTCAATGTCACGTTCTTCAATGTCTGGATATAGACATAAGCACTTGAATCTATCATTTAACTTTTCCGCCAAAGTGAAACGATTAGTAAGTCCACAAACAACAGAATCAATTACCCTATAAAACACATTTACTCTGAACTCCCATTCTTCATTAGTTCCCCCCTCATTCCCTCGAAACTCTGGAACATCTTCATTTATTTCGTCCAAGAAAGTTTTCCTTCTTTTCACTCTCGTCTTCGGAAGTTCTGTCTCTGCAGGAAGATCACTTGCTAATGAGGTGGCCACTACTTTTGCTTCATTTAATAAGTTCTCCCATTTATCACAGAGTTGTTTCAGTTCCTGGATCAGATCGCGAATATTATCAATCTCTACATCAAGAGTTGCATCACGAGCTTGTAGAACCTTGTTGCGAATGTCAATTGCCGAGAGAATTTTGAACCAGATTGTTGCCATCAAAGTGCACTTAAATGATTCAAGGTATCGTTTTATTCCCATCAATTCCGTTTTACACTCAGCTGAGAGATTAAAATTTTTGCATTGATTTAATGAATGTTTGATGAGTGATAGGTGTTTGGAAAATGGTTTAACACTGTCAACACGAGCAGACCATCTTGTTTTTGATAGGCTACGCAAGGAGCAACCTATTGTATTCTCTAGTATCTCCCATCTCTGAGGGCTCTTTAAAAAGAAGTTATACACTTTTTGAACCATACCAAAAAACGTAATAGCATCTTCACAGCATTCAGTAGCGTTCACACCACACAAATTTAGACTATGTGCACTACCGTTAGAAAATGTGGCAAATGGATTTAGCGCACTTATAATGGCTTGCGCGCCATTGTATGCACCAGCCATATTCGCTCCATTGTCATATCCCTGCCCCCTGCAATCTTTTAAAGGGATCTTATGTTTCTCTAACTCTTCAATGAGTACATTTGGAATTTCTTGTCCAGTTTTCTTATTGCACTTTACAAAACTTATGAACCTCTCCATTATTTTAAATGAAGAATCACCGTCTAGAACGTATCTTAAAATTAATGTCATTTGCTCATTATGAGATGTATCTGGAGTAGCATCAGCTAGTATTGAAAAATACTTTGATTTTTCTCTTTCTAAGAGTACAGCTTGAAGAACCTTGTTGCTGCAAGCCTTAATGAACTCGTTTTGAGAATCCGCTGAAAGGTAGTGAGCTCGAAGTCTCTTCCCTTCTTGTTGTGACTCTTGAACTTTAGTCACATGTTCTCTCAACCTCGAATCATATTGAGCGAGCAACTCAATAATCCCAAGGAAGTTACCATTATCCGATGACCCTATTTTGCTCGAAGAACCTCTAAATGCGAGACCCCTCTCACCAAGAAATAATGTAACAGACAGAATCCTGTGAAATAAATCCCTCCAATATTTCACTTTAGAGGCAATTTCAGAGTTCATTTGAGAATAAATATCATTTCCATGACGAAGTCTTCTTTTCAATCCTCTCCATTCAATATAGCATTTTTTGTGATTACCACTCATTTCATGAACTGGCAATTTGTTATATAGTTTACGCCAAGAATAATCTTTTTTCCAGCCTTCATCACTAACTAAAACGGATTTGTGGGATTCAGGGTTGCGACCAAATAATCTGCAAGGAAAACAGTATAACGACTGATTTGTTTCACTCCACACTTAACCAGTCTCTGGGAACACATTCTCCATTCTTGAGTTTTGAAAATAAAACTGTTTTCGGAAAGGCTCTTGTTCCGTCACTTGGAAGGTTATTAGGCATAGAAGGGGGACCTTTTCGAACTATACCTTCAATTACACTTACACTTGGGCTGCCACTTTTTAATTTTCCAAGATCACACGATACTTGACATGACTCAGAGTTCGTAACTGGAGCGGGAAAGTTCGCTTCATTTTCATAGTTTATAGAACGCGCATCATTTTCACTGCTGTTTGGTTGTTTCGTTTCAATACTGCTGTCGTCATAATTAAAAAAAAAAAAACCAGAACCATCATCATTCCCCTCTGAACTTGAAATTTCTTTATTTTTGAGAGCGGGAACAGACGAGCTTGAGATTGGGATTAGTTCATTTTTTGCACCTTCACTGTCCACATTCACTTTTACACCGACTTCAAACAAAGTTCTACTCCCTTTCTTAATAACTTCCATTTTTTTATTTCTCTCCTTTCGCTTCTCAGCTCCTGACTTATGCTTATACTTGTCCATTGTTCAGTTAGACTATAGCACCAATGAATATATCATTTTACTAAACAAATGACAACGAAATGGTGAAACAAATGTGCCGACAAGAGACTTTTAAACTGTTATAATTTGTAACACTGACACACAGACCACAGACGATGTTACTGGAACTCGAAACATGAACAATGTAATATACCTGATCGCACGGGTTGGGTTTGGGAGAGTCCAACTGTTGCTACTGCTGCAGGGGTGGGGTGGTTAACAGAGAAAATACAAGCAAATGCTGTAAGTTAACGCTGAAAAAAAAAGATGTTAAGAAATGGTTCGTTCAACTAATATTAATGAGATAATATGTCATAATCCAACTAGTGTTTCTTTTTAAAAGCATATTATAACAAATAATGTTCTTATGGAATTTTATAGGATCGATATATAGCCTAACTAAGAATAATTTTTGTAAGAAAAAGTAAAGAGTCACTTAATCTGACGGGCCCTTATTGCTGACGGCCCCTATGCATTAGTCCCCCTTTCCCCCCCCCTGTCGGCGGCCCTGGTCATATTATTCTGATACGACTGTGTTATGTTCGCTGACGTAACCCTTCAGTGCTAGAGGGCGCTGTTTGACTGAGCTGCAATTGGCTAGAGCAACGAAGTGGCAACGGAGAACGGACTTGTGTTTGCCGTCGGCATTCGTAAATCAGACACATTATGTATAACATGGAGTGTTTCACGATTGCTGAGATGGCTGACATGCATCTGGCTTATGGGGCTGCCAATGGAAACGAAAGAGCTGCTTTGAAATGGAAGATCTGCTTTGAGCTGTTTGGGAAGTACCGATAGCTCTTCCCAAACAGCGCCCTCTAGCACCGAAAGGTTACGTCAGCGGACATACATTCATAGACGAAAAAGGTTTATCGTGGTGTTCCCTATCTCCCATTGAAATTTGTACAGAGAGTTTTGAAACACCCTGTAGTTTAATACATATAAAGTGAAGTGTGAGAAATGAAATAAATCGTAATATATATTTCACGATTTTTTTTACTATAGTATTTCCAGATGAGGCTCAAGACTAAATGTTTTGGTGGGGTACTTTGACTAGCACAGGCAAGTCTTGTATGTAGGAAAAAGTTTCGAGAATATGCCTGAGAGTGAATTGAACAGAAACGGACTGAAAAGATGTTCTTCGTTTTTTTACAGCTATTCTGAAAACGTATTTTTTAAAGGGGAGGGGGGAAGTCAGAAAAGTCTTCTGGCCTTTCAAGTTCAATTGAATATATTACCCCTCCCTCCCACCCTCCCTCCCTCCCTGCCGAAATGGCTTTTCGAATTTGGGCTTGAAACCCTCTATTCCCGTTCGAAAATAAAGAGGTGGGGGGGAGGAGAGCATAAGCTTGCTAACGAATTACGATTAACTCTGTTATATGCTTTTGGGATAATAAGATAGGTTTTTATGTCAATTTGATTTTTAAGTTGTTTTCTATCTTTTGTGTTGCCTGATGCAAAGATATATATATATATAATTTTCCTATTGATAAATGCATCAGTTTTATATGGATCTTCCTATTTTATGTCGTGCTATTATCTTTCTTGGAGAAAAATTATTTTATCTCTGTATAGAGTCATTTTCACTTTGTAGATGATCTCTCACTGTGGTGTTTCATGGAGAGTATGCAAAGTCATTGGGATCCATAAGCTTCCTTGTAAGCCTGACCTTAGTGTTCTAATTTCTGCTAATTCATTGGTGAGGCTTACCCCTTTACCTTTTCTTTGATATTGCAGCTGCTATTTCAGAAGATATATATTCAGAGATAACCTAGAAACTGAATCAGGATTGTCTGATTTCTCATAGAAACAGACACACCAAAACACAACCATACCATCGCTGTATTCATACCCAGCAGCAGTGTCTCCACAAGCTAATGCGTAGAGATAAAACGTTATCGTTGGAAGTTGAATGCTGATGGCAAAATCACATATTTTTATTTCGAACTCTTTTTTTTCACCATGTTTCACTGGAAAGTGAGCATCGATGTCTGCACCACAGCTGTGACGTCAATCAAAGGCCATTCGGTGGAAAGGTGACTACCCGAGTACTGCAGGCGTTTATGGACTGAGAGATGCCCACAAAGAGATCTATAAGGAAATATCCATATCTCGTTAGAAGTGTTTATCTCGTACAATCGTCCACAGTTGGTGCGATGTCGGAGAGAAATTCGGGACGAGGTCTAGACCTGGACGCCCAACTTTGATTTCAACCAGCAATGTTGTTGCGCAACTGGAAGCAATGGCTTGAGCAGACATGTGCGCTCATTTCGACGATGATTCCGAATCTCGTGTGGACTAGTGAAAGTGTAAAAAATCTGGGTACCTAGAGAACCCACACCTCCCCACAAAATGAAATGTATGGGACTGGATTTGGAACATCACATGCACACCACAGACAGGAGGCGACATACCAGGAATATCATGTGGGATGAATTCTGGGCTTATCGCGTTCAGCCTGAATCAGAATGTGGATCGATGCAACGGAAGCATATTTCATGAATGAAATTTAAGGCTTTATTGTCCAGTATGGAAACTGATACTTGTGGTCTCAGATTTGCTGGGCATTATATCTGCGCAGTTTCAGAAACCTGGAATGACTGTTAATGTATCGCAATGCAACGATCCTCTCCTCAAAGTTATTGATGCAATTTGCAGGAAATGGTCTATGTTAACTGACGCATGGTGTGTTCGTCCTACACGATAATGCAAGTCTATAATAGTTCCACAACCTCTCGCGTGATTTACACTTGCTCGGACCGCTGAAACAGTTTTCCCGGCAGATGCTTCGCGGGCGATGCAGAGGGGGATACTTCTCTCTATCTTTAGTCGATCTGCGAAGCCTGCCTTTTTGCAGAAAGGAAGTCGATTTGATGATTAGAAGATCATTAGCATCGGTGATCGTACAGATTTCTACATCATCAGGAAAGGGACTCTTGACAGGGCAAAGGTGCAGAGGCCTAATTGTTTCCCGTGGTATCATCCTGATGGATGATCAGACCACAAAGGGAAAACGAATCAATGATGTGCTGGAAATGCAAAGGCATCGAAATATATGAATTGGTTATCCTGTTCACATGACTTTCATCCAATTTAGGAAATCTTGGATATAGTAGAAAGATAGAGTGAGTGCCTCCAGACTGACAATTCACCTTTCACCAGCATGATATTGTTTGGAATCAGGAATGTCCGGCCTGATTTAGGATGAGAGCAAATTCAGCGCGCCAGAGCAAAATGGTGATCAACAGCATTTGCTTGGCTTATAGAGATAAAAAAAATCGAAACATTTTTCTATTGCAAAGCAGAAAATAGTTTTGCAATAAACCAATTCATGTGAAGGATGCAAACGGAGAGAATGATTTCTTAAAATACGAAATGTTTTTTGTGTGTTATTTCGTATCAGACGATAGCGAGAAATAGCGCCATCTAGCCCAACTGGGATATCCATAACTGGAAAGGTGATTAGGAAGCTAGCTGCTGTAGGGGTAAACATATTAATTTATTAAATTTAATAGTTATAAATGGAAGATATATTATGTTTACACTGACTAAATTTGGGAGAATTTAGGAACGTATATAGCCATACAAAGATAAAATGATTTAAATGATTATGTACAACACCACATATAAGAACTAGACTCCTGATAAATCTAGAGTCTAGTTCTTATATGTGACAATCTTGAGTCAATCCGTGCAAATCCGAAAGAAAATCGTGCAAAATCCGAGAAGACCACAAGTATCACTTTCCATACTGGAAATAAAGCCTGAAATTTCATTTATGAAGCATGCCTCCATTGCATCGATCGACATTCTGAATCAGGTTGAACACGATAAGCCCAGAATTCAATTCTTATATGTGGCAATCTTGAGTCTTATATGTCGGCAATCTTGAGATGAAGGCAATTTTTTTTCAGTTTTAGATCTCTAGATCTAAAACTGACAGCATTTGAGATTTTTACCAAATGTTTTATTGAAGGGACAAGAGACTTCCCAGTGATTAATATTGCGGAAACCAAGAAAACAAAGAGGATATTAGTGAATAAATTCAGCCCTAATACCGCAGCAGAAGACATCGCCAACATGATTTCAAAAGTAAAATGCAATTTTGAAGGCATGAAATTAAACACAAAAAAGGGGATTTCTACGTTTCATTCACTATTACTAGTTCAGCAGAAAATATGAATCTTTCTAATCCTGATTTATGGTCTAAGGGAACATGTATTTCGGGTTTTAGAAAGCGTCCCAAACATACCATAGGAGAGTCAATTGTCTTGAAGCCAGAGTGTATGGGTAACAATAGCTGGGAAAAATCCTTCCGAGTGACTCACTAGGAGTAGTAAATGCAGAATGAATTTTATTGATCCAGAATGCTTTTTATGAATCCTCGAAGTATTTGCAACAAGCTCTCCAAACCTCATCTTTACATTGAACATAAAGAAATCGACTTATTATGTGTTGCTGAGTCTTGGCTGGACTCTACCTATACCGATAGAATGATATGTCCACTAGGCTACAGCGTTTTTCGAAAGGACCGAGTGGGCACACAAGGATGAGGAGGATTCTGCATTTTTATGGACAATAGATTCAATTGCCTCCAAGTCTCAGCGACCATTGATGAACACATGCTTCGAAGTTGTTGTCATTGACATCCTCTTTAAAGGAACACTCTACTGTAGAATCTATACCATTTACATTCCTCCTTCCTTTTGCAGAAATCGCGACTATGTGAACAACTTGCTCTCCTCTTTGAAACGCTCCATCACTTCTGTCAACAATGTGCCCGTGCTACTTGTTGGTGACTTTAACTTCCTCAATTGATTGCGAATTATTCACATCAGCTAATAGCACCCAAGAATAATAATTAATTAACTTAATTAACTTAATTAGCATAATTATCTAAACTTTTTTGCATGGGATTTCGCTAACTTGTTAAATTTCCTACCAGAGGAGACAACTTTCTTGACCTTGTCTTCTGTAACACTGACCTTTTTGCTTTCAACATTGCACCTTTTGACCTCTTTTCACAGAGTGACAACCAATAATATGTGGCGACATATTCCAATACTTTTCGACTTTAATGCCCAAATTAAGGCTTATCAATCCCTCAAAACACAGTTTCCATAGAGCAGATTCTGATACACTGTCTTCTCGCATTGACGAAATGTTTGCATTAAAAGCTATCTCCACATCGAATTTCGACTCTCAGATTTCTGAATACAATGCGACCATTAAAAACTTTCTTCTCGAAATTCCTTGCAAAATAGCTTGCTCTCCTCTTTAGCGTGGAGCATCATGCATCTTAGATTATTTAAAGTATGTGTGATTCCAAAAATCGCAATGAACTTTTCATGAACGCCAGGCAAAAACTGAATTGCTGTCTTCATATCCCTCCTTTGAAAGGACAAGATGGTTCTCTTGCGACCACAGATTTCGAGAAAGCAGTCCTCCTTGCTGATACTTTCAACCAATTGTATGTACCAGATGATGAAATAACTACCTACTTCAAAGAAACAACTGATAACGATTTCTTCAACAACATGTTCGATCCCATTAGGTTTCAGAAGCTATCATCGCTTTTCCTTCTAGATCTTCCCCTGGCACAAATGGAATTCCCACTATTTTCTACAAAAAGCTTATTTTGAATATAACGTCCAAACTTTTAATCCTTTTTAATGCTTGCTACCAATGAAGAAAAGTTCCTTCAGACTGGAATTCAGGCATTTGTAACTCGAGTATACAAAGGGAAAGGAGACACCTCTGACCCTTCAATTACCACCCAATTTCCCTCACCAACATAATTCCTAAACTTATGGAAAGATGCATCTTGGTTATGTTGATGAAGTTTCTTTTTCTCCATAACCTCATTTCCATTGAACAGTTCGAATTCGTTCCTGGGAGATCTGCAACCATTCAATGTGTTCATCAATGGTCATCCTCCTTAGACAAGAATGAGCCCTTCGATATCATCTGTTTGGACTTTGAAAGGCATTTGACAAACTAAAAAGGTATGTTCCTTATAAGAAACTCCTTAAAATGTTCCGAACAAATTAGTCAGGCTGATCCAAGCACTGCTCTCGAACCGCAATCAGCAAATCAGAGTCAATGATGAATTGTCACCAGCCATAAGTGTCACAAGTGGAGTTGTTCAGGGAACAGTACTTGACACATTGCTTTTTATCTTTTTCACGTTTGACATTCCAGATATTCTTACGTGAAAACCAATCAAGAATAACATCTTTGTGGATGACTCAAATTTTTCCAGGCTACAACAACACAAGACCACGACCAATTGCAGATAGATTGTAACAACATTCTGGAATGGAGCATACGTCATAAATTCCCCATCTCAACAACCAAATCATCAGTCATTCATTTAGGTCACAATAATAACCACTACATTGGCAACAATCCTCTCGAGAGTGTCCACAAACTTTCTGATCTTGGCGTCACGTTCAACGACGCTATGTCATCGAGCATCCCTTGCTAACAATTTCCAGCAGCAACACGAGAAGACACCCCATGTGCATTAACATTAAACTGGCCAAAAATATTGTAAATATCAATTAGTTTCGTCTGCAGAGCAGGGAGGGTTTGGAACTAATTTCCAACGGGAGTGATGCTTTGACCAACATTAGAGAGTTTCAGCAGAAAATTGAAAGAAGTGAACTAATCACCATTTCTCCGATACTTTAGGTTCTACACATCATAATGAACTTTGTTTCTATAAATGTTAATTATTGTACAGTTTTTGCATTTCCTCTGTTTTTAAGCCAACAGGGAAAAAGTAAGAGTGCTTCTGTGTATTCAATTTTACGGAAAATAAATAATAATTATTATTAAGTCCATGCTAGGTAAATGCTTTTTAAAAACCGCTATGGTAAAAGAGATGACAACGTCCTCTGGAAGATCATTCTGTACTCTTCCAGGGATGGAGGAGGCTCAGTAGGTAGCGCTTATGCTCATAATCTGCAGTTCCCAGGTTCGAGTCCCAGCTCGACCAGCGTAGAGATTTATCTCTGCAAAACTCCCAGTTCTGCCATGGTCAGTAGGGGACACTGATGGGCTTGGAAAGGCCGCCGTCCAACTACCGGATGAGACATTAAGCCATGTCCCCATGTGCGAGAGAGCCATACCCTGTGTGTGTTAAAGAACACGCTGGATGACCTTGACGGGTGACTACCATCTGTCTCTCAATAGCTGTTTCAGTGGGTCCCCTCTCCCAACCATCTCTGAGCCTTCGGGGTCCTTGTGACCTGGCCATTTAGCCCATGGTGCGCAAAAAAAGTGCCGCTCAGAAGTAAAACAACCCAACCAACCCATACTCTTCCTACTTTACAAACAAAGAAATGGTATTTGGAATCTCTTATTGCAAATGGAATGTCAATACACAACGAGTGTTGTCTAGTCGTGCTACTGACTGCGTGAAAAATATGGTTGTTCAGGATTAAAATACGAAAGTTCATGAGTGATTCTGTAGCATACGATTGAATCGTACTCAAGTCGTGTCCTCCAGAAAGTGCAGTGAGAGTTCTTGTCACTGTTGATACGAGGAAATGCCAGAGATTCGACGATCAGGATAAATTTAACAAAGCAAGCGTAAATGATCAAGATCGAAAAGTAACATTTAGTATTCGCACCTAAACCTCTGCAGAGTGGACAACAAAAACCTTAAGTTTAGAGGGAAAATGGTATTGAGTCAAGCGGCGGAAGGAACCCGTGACCTCGTGATAACATGACAGCAAGTTCCTGTCTCACCTGGCTAAGGGTAATTTTCATTTTCCATTTGACGAAGATGAAAAACATATCGCGAGTTAATAGGCTTCCGACCGCCCCTGCTGAGTTTTAATGACCTCTTCTCCACTCCTCAAGGACTCACCAATAGCGTCATTTTGTGAACGCACTGCAGCTGCGAGGGTGGCAGGCAGCCACGCGCCTTTCTATGCTACTGTTAACATCACGTCTGAAGCATTTGACTGGTCAGCTGACTTTCTCGATGGTCAATAAAAAAGACCGATTTTTCACCACTCTTTGTGTTTCGGTTGCAATTTCTCGTTATTCGAATAAAGTTTCCTGTTGAATGGATATCTCTCTTCCATGAGACATCTCTAGCTCTGCCATGCTGAGAAAAGGTACACCGATGGACTTGGAAACGTCGTCGTCAATCCGACGAGACTTTAAACCGTGGTTCCGTGTGCAGGAGAGTCGCACCCTGCCCATGTTAAGGAAAACTCTGGAAGATATTGAAGGAGGCTGTCGTCTATCCGATAGATCCACTTCTTGTACCCAGCCCTGTCCTTGCCTATATTTTCGATGCACCAAAGGGCAATCCAATCCACGATGCATGCCTTTGTGTGAAGGAAAAAAAATCAGTGAGCGTTGGAAATTAAGTGATGTTGAAAACCATTCAGAAAGAGTTCACTAATGACAGAACAATGGGAACGTCTGGGATGTTAATCGACACTCGACATTTGCATTCACACTCAGGCAACGGAAGAGAAGCGCGAAGCAAAGGACCTTGTGGGATGAAAAGAATCGAGGGTAACATGGAGACAACTCCTATGAAAAATGCTGATGCCACAGTTGACTGTTGGAACAGAAGATGTAAACAAATCCATCTTGCACTTCTGAAGGTGAGAATTCAATTTCTCTTTGTAAGGTAGACTTTAATAACCGTCGTTTGGTGAATTATTCCGTCCGCCCTGCTGGACGGAATTCCCAATTTTTTAAAAAAATTTTTTCATAAATATTTTTTGTGAAGAGATATAGAATTTTATGAAGATTATAATTTCTGCATCCCTAAGCACAAATGAGGAGACACCTCTATCGGCGATGCGCATTTGAAAATGAAGATCACAATACAGGGTCGCTATAACAGAAGACCGGTATTTTCAACTGCTATATTTTATTAATTAATTAAATTATGCAAAATATGTCAAGAAATACGATAAAACGGTAAATTTCAATTGGCGGGCGTGATTTTCAACTTACGTCTCTACTCGGCTAACCAATGTCGGGTGTAACATTTGCAACAGTTGTGGAGATTCTTTCTTTAAATGCTGGAAATTGTATTTTTTTTTCGGAATAAACAATGTTTTTAATGTATTCCCCAAAAAAGAAGTCTAATGGTTCAAATCGGCACTTTTCGGAGATCACAAGATCTGTTCACCTCTACCAATCAAAGGATTTGGAAAATTGGCTCGAGGCGACATTATGTACTATTCTAGTACACCATGTGAAAATATGTAGCTCCACGCCGTCAGAACAAGATAACTAGGAGTGTTCCTTGACATTTTGGAAGCACAACTTACCTTTTTGTTGCTTAATTAAGTATTTAATAGAATAATAAATAATAAAATAAATACCCCTTCAAGCAGCTGCTTGTCACAGAGGTCTGACAGGAGCCAGCCAGTTTATACGCCATAATAGGTCTGTGAGGAAAGCGGGACCTCAGCAGGAAAACAACACACACGTCCATGCCTTACCCAGGGCTCGAACCCAGGTCCCATAGATCAGTAGCATAACACTTTAAATATGAGTATTCTTTTTTAGAACCCTTTATTAGAAATTTTAAGATTGGAATTTTCGCATGTCATTTTTCTGCAGTGTAGATAGAAAGTCAATTGAGGTGTTAATGAATCCTTGATCAGTTTTTGCGGGATCTTGATATCTATGATACGAATATTTATTTCAAACTGTATGTTATACTTGGGCGGGAAGAAAGGAAAGTTTGAAATATTCCCACCCCCGTCTTAAGTTGGCCATGATCATTTTCCAGTTTCTATTTAATAAAATCGTATCATAAAATTCTGGGCACTAGAGCCCAATGATATTGCACTCTTCCCCACTGCAATCTTATCATACATTATGTTGTAATTTCTAAACCTAAATCTTAATTTGAACTATACACATAAGAATCATTCTTAATAATAAATAACATAACTAACATTTATTGTAGTTTACATATTTTTCACAATTAACATGATACATCAATCAGTTGGTATGGCTAAAAACATCGCTCATCACAGCATCGTCTTTCTCTAAGAACGGCCTAACCGATAACGACTTTCTCACACTCTGCTCAACTTTTCCTCATAACTTTCTTTCTCTTCTCCTCAAGACTTACTCGCTTCGTAACCACAAACTTTTTTGTGTCCGATCCCGTTTTCTTCCTCACTAAAGGTGTCATCGGCCCCTTCCATTGGTCAGCGCAGTCTCTGGAAATGTCATCAGCGATTGCATGAATACAGGACAGCAGAATGAAGGTAAATTCTGGCGCCATCCACCCAGATTTTGGTGGAAATGACTCGCAAGTCTTTGGTCCCTGTGCCGACAATGCTTCACAAAGAACAAGAACTTTTGATATCATTCTGCGTATATATGAAAATCTACGCAGAACATGAATATTTTCACATTATTGAGGATTGGTCTTCTGCGGAATTTGATAAACATATTTTTACAAAACTGACGATGTCAATCAACCCAACTTTCAAGTTAGAAAATCTAAATATTTTGGAATAAACGAGTTGTGAATGCTTCTCTGAAAGCAAAATTCTAATATCCAAGGGATGAATCACGTTTAGTGGTTAAAACTATTAAAAGCATCAATTTCAAAATTTCATCTGAATGTAAATTTCTTTTAGCTGGGGCGGAAAAAGGTCCCAACAGAAGCATGGAAGTTGCCATTTCACGTTGCACAAAGAAAAGATTTATGGAGATTTTCAGTGGCACAAAATCTCGTCTACTCTCTAACCTCACTCGAACTCATGAGAATAATAGAGTAAGGTGATAGAATGGAATTTCCTCTAACATTGACTTACGCCAAAAGACATATTTTAGAGATGAATCCAGGAAATGAATCATTTCAGCCGATGAACTTTCTATAGTACCTTCCTATATTCATTAGGAAACTAAAGTTGCGAAAATACTATCGTTTCTTTTTTTTTGTAAGGGATTTACTTTTCTTCCCCTCTTTCATCAGTTACCATTTGGTGACTTGTAAGTTGAATGGGTGGCGTCCATGGACATATCTGGGCGTGGCCACGCCGCGGCAGTCGTTTCTCGACCCTCAGTCTCTATCGCGCATTTCGAGGCTGCTAGGGGACAGAGAGAGTTCTCTTTTGCCATTGATGTCGTCATCGTATCGATGTTCTGATGAACAACTCTTTACACTGCGAGAGCTGATTCACCTGCCTGAAAACTTTTCGCAATGAGTGGCAGGTGCACTTTCCCCTTCCCCCGCTATCGATCCGTTTTCCAAAGGCGTCTGCATCGGCGTTGCATAATTCACTCCCTCTGTACGAGCAGCTTCCTTTCGTTCCAGTCCACTGATTGAAAACAAAAGATCTTTTTACCTTTCCGAAACTACTTTTGAAATGATCGCATGAATCGTTATTTTCGGAGTATAAATCTCTCTGTTACAGGAAAGTTGCATTTCACGAATGATTTCTTAAAACTCCTGTCGGACACAGATATCATTTCGTTTTTTTTTTTTTGTTTGTTTTTAATAATTTCGGCGGATTTTTAAGCATTGAAGGGTGTTCGCGGAAATGAGATTGCGTGATTAAATATTAAATAAAGTTTTAACTGACTCATCATTTTGCATTTCTGCGAGTTCTTCTTGATACTGCATATTTGAAATATCAGACAAATCGACTAACATTGGCTGCATCATCCAAGTTGGAAAATCAATTTGTTTCAAATCAGAAAATCCTTCTTTTAAATCAGCCGATAGAATTTTCAGATGATCGACAATAACAAGTATAGCGGTATCAGTCACTTCACATTTTTGGAGCCAATGAAACTTTTCAAAATTTTTCTTGCAAATATATTTCTGACATAATTCAATAAAGGTAATGAAACCAAATACAGTGGACCCCCGATATAACGCGCATGTCGGGCGGGAAACAACACCCGCGTTATAAGGTGAACCGCGTTATACCGAGCGGCGCGGTGGCGACACAATAAATTTCACACTGTAAACTTTTCTTTTACTCATCATGCATACAGTAATTAAACACTATTCAAAATACATGCAGGAACTCAATACATACACAATTACTCAATACGCAGTAACATTAAAATGCGATACTCACTAACGCCGCACGGACCTGTATAAACATGTTTGAACTTATCGCGAACATCGCCCGCGCTATAACCGAGTGCGCGGTATAGCGAGCAGCGCTATAACGAAGGTCCACTGTATTTCCGCTTTTGCATCGACAAGAGTTTTATTTGTTCCTTGAAGTTGTTTATTTAATATATTTAATTTTTCAAAAATATCGGCTAAATAACTCACAAATGCTTTACCATCGATCGTTAACAGATACTTCATATCAGGTTTGTCACTTAAAAAATCACTAAGAGTATGAAATAACTCCATAAATCTTTTCAAGCAGTTCCCTTTCGAGAGCCATCTTATTTCAGTGTGAAAAGTCTCACATGATCTGCATTTTAATCTTCACAAAATAGCTTGAAGAGACGCTCACATTTGGCATTAGCTTTAATAGTATTGATACACTTTATAACTGAATTTAGTACCTCATTTAGAACTGGTGAAATATTTTTAGCTACCAAGTTTTCCCTATGAATAACACAATGCACAAGAAGCATTTCTGGATTCTCATCTTTCATCAATTTTAAGCAGCCATTTTTCTTGCCCATCATACTAGGAGCACCATCTGCAGCACAAGATGTCATATTTTTCATTGGTATACTATTGACATCTAAGTAATTTTTTAGCTTATTATATATATATCTTTGGAGGTAGTTGTGCTTTCTAATGATTTACAGAACAACATTTCTTCAGTAAAATCCCCTTTATCAGTGTATCGTACGTAAGTTATCAATACGGCCTCACTGTCTCTCAAAGTTGATTCATCCATTTGCACTGAGAAATTTCTTGTTTTCAGCTTTTTAACAAGTTGTATTTCAACATCTTCACTCATTTCGTCTATTCTTCTGCTAACAGTATTTTTACTGAGTCGTTGTCATCTTGTTCCAGAACCGTTTTAAGAAATGCTGATATTGATGGTTTGATTAGATTCTCTCCTATAGTATGATTTTTTTCCAGGTTTAGCGATGAGTAAGGAAATTTCATAGCTAGCCTCAAAAGTACGATTGACAGTTGCAGTATGAGCAGTAAAAAAAGACTCTAATGTTGCTCTTTTTTCAAATTTTTTTTAAAGTTTGAGAGTAATTCAAATCTGATTTAATATGAGCACTATGTTTTGCCTTCAAATGCGCCTCAAGACGACCTCGTTTCATTGATTCGTTGGTCAAGCATTGTTGGCATAAAAGACACAAAGGTGACCGTTCATCGTGAACAGCGGGTATGAAACCATATTTTAAATATTCCTCCGAATACTGACGAATTTTTTTTCTTGCTTGGACCACTCATTTTACTATGGGCTGAAAGAAAGAAATGTAAGATCAATTAAAAACTAAAAATAAAGTATGTGTTAAAATTAATTTAATGTGAAGTGGAGTAAACGTAGACTAAAAAGTGCACATTTACCCCAAAAAATTTTCAAATACCTATATAACTCAACGAAAACTAGAGATATCATAAACTTTTTTTCCATTTTATTCGTTTTAAGATGTAGTTTTATAAAAAAAAATATAGAAAAAATCCAATTTTTAGTTTTTGAGATGTTTTTTGATTTTTAAACCAAAAAGAGTTTTTTGAAAAAGAGGGGCTTTTTTTTTTCTTCAAAAAATTCTCAAAAATATTTTGTTCAATATGCAAAATTATGAGACAGGTCCGGGAGTGGGATCTTTTTTCATTCTATTTTTTTTCGAATGCCATAACACTTCATAATACTTCATAATAATTTAGATATTTAGTAGTAACAATAATAGAATATGTAATCTTAAAAATGTGGTATTTTTGATAATTAGTAACCGCGTATTACCTCTATAATAAAATTTGGTTTAAAAGCGTACATTATCTGTAAAAAGGGGCGGGGGTGGCTCAGTCGGTAGCGCGCCAGGCTCGTAATCTGTAGTTCCCAGGTTCGAGTCCCAGCTGGGTCAGCGTTGAGATTTATCTCCGCAAAATTTCCCCGCCCTGCCCACGGTCAGTAGGGGACACCGATGGGCTTGAAAAGGCCGCCGTCCGTCGGATGGGACGTTAAGCCGTGGCCCCGTGTGCGGGAGAGACATACCCTGTGCACGTTAAAGAACACGCTGGATGGCCTTGACGGGAGGCTACCATCTGTCTCCCAACAGCTGTTCCAGTGGGTCCCCTCCCCGAACCTTCTCTGAGCCTTCGGGGTCCATGTGACCTGGCCATTTAGCCCATGGTGTGCAAAAATGTGCCGCTCAGAGGTAAAACAACCCAACCTATCTGTAAAAAATTAAAATAACGAAAAAAATAATAGAATGAAAAAAGATCCCACTCCCGAACCTGTCTCATAATTTTGCATATTGAACAAAGAATTTTTGAGAATTTTTTTGAAGAAAAAAAGTCAACTCTTTTTCAAAAAGCTCTTTTTTGGTTTAAAAATCAAAAACACCTCAAAAAATAAAAATTGGATTTCTTCTATTTTTTTTTTTATAAAACTACATCTAAAAACGAATAAAATGAAGAAAAAAGTTTATGATATCTCTAGTTTTCGTCGTGTTATAGATATTTGAAACTTTTTTAACTGAAATTTTCAAATCCTCATAACTTCTCGGGGTGTTAGAATAAAAATTTGAAAAAATTCACGAAAGCTACTCTGGATGGGTACTAAATAATACCAAAAATCAGGAGAATTAAAAACGTTCGGGTCACGACTTCAGTGATTTGGTATGGAATGCCTCTTATACAATGTATATTTTTTTTAAATTAACGGGACTTTTACAACAGTTTTAACGGACGCTTATTTCAAATTAACACCAACGATTCTCTTTTCAACTTTTTGCACTCGACAGGCGACTCTCTGTTAATCCAAATCGCCTATCTACTTTCTTAATTAAATTACTAAAAGTTGGGATTCGATTTGTTAGTTAGTAACTTATAAGTTATAACTAGGATTAAAATGAGATGAATGCGAAAATACACACGCTTTATTTATTTATAAGTACTCACAAGTAGAAGTATTTCCAGACGATCAGCGAGTTTTAGAACAAGAGATACCACGTCCAGCGAAGAGAGCAGTCGTTATCCAGCGAGTCAAGTCGATATCAGGGCCAGGTCTAGAGGTGTTTTTTCATCAAGCGTGCTTCAAGTTTTCATTCCAAGTCAAGTGGTTGTCTTCGGTGGGCACCCTTTTATATCGTTTTGATGGGGCGTCTTTGACTCTAGCGACGCCCACCTCATCCCTCCTTGGTTAACTCTTTGAGGGATGCTTTCCTCAAGCGAATTGAAGAAATTGGGCGAAAGTATTATATTTGTTTTGTTCTCCAAAAGCCACGAGGGACTTTAAACCTTGGGTTATTACGGTGAACTTTTAAAACTAAGATGGGCCAGCTGACAAAGACAAAAAGGCATATACTATGTTCGTCCTAATACCCACTGTAATTTGTATTGATTCTTGGCAAGGTCAAGAGGCTCCCTCATTGTTCTCTTGATGAAGACTAATGACGTCTAACAATGTAATCTTCGGGAAGATATTATATTTGTTTTGTTCTCCAAAAGACATCAGGGACTTTAAACCTTGGGTCATTAGGGTGAACTGTTAAGACTAAGATGAGCCACCTCACAAAGGCAAAAAGGAATATACTATGTTCGTCCTAATACCCTCTGTAATTTGTATTGATTCTTGGCAAGGGCAATGGGCGCCCTCATTGTTCTCTTGAAGAAGGATAATGACGGCTAACAATGTAATCTTCGGATTTTCTTTTGTCCGGGCTCGCTAATCCTACGGCCGCCATGCGGTTAAACTCTGAACGAGTCCATTTTCGAATTGCCCCCCTTGACAATCAAATTGCTCCCCTGTGGGGCGTGGGCCCCACGTTGGGAAACACGGGGTTAGGGTCTAGTAAAATGTTTGCAAATAGCAAACGACAGTGGTTGCAGAAAGTTTTGTTTTTAGTGTGGATAGTCAAAAAGCGAAGAATGGTATTTCTCTTCAAATGTAGAGGTCTGGGGCGTTAGTATCATTCACAAATCCCTTATTATATTTTCGGGCGTTGTGGAGTTCTCAGAACGCTGCGAGATTCTTTTCTGTAAAATCGAAAATTCTGAAAAGCAGCATGTAGAACTGAGTAATAAACTTAGTCTAACACAGAACTCACAAACAGAACCGACAAATGAAAAATAAAGAGTGAAAATGCCCATCAATGTGGGAGGAATGAAAACCTCGAATCACATGGCCTACCAGGGCAAGACAAAGAAGACGAACATATGGTGAAACCATCGATGGGAAAAACTGCCTATATCCTTAAAATAAGAAACTTTAGTGAAGACAGTCTTGATGCTATTCACAGATTACCGACAAGGAATAAAAGGAAAACTTCCATCATAATTTTACAATTTAAATCAAGGACCGACCAAGAAGAATGGATAATGAAAAAGACCAACCGGGTCTCAAATGCAGGACTTGAATGTTAATGAGTCAGACTTAACTGCAAATGATAGAGAGCTTTATTGGAAAGCGAGAACAACAGCAAAAGCCAAAAATTGTAAATATATTTGGTACAGAAACGCTAAAGTAATGCTTTGGAAAGGTGATGACGAAAATATTATTAATAATAATATGTACACGTATTTTAATTCTTTGTTAATTATTTCTCATACAACTTAAATGACTATGAATACTAACTCCTTTGATATTATACTACATAGCTATGATAATTTCTATGCTGATATTAATATTGATGCAAAAATAATGGTTCTTGCCAGAAACAAAATAGTTACAAAAAAAAAGATTAGGAAAAATTCACGTTAACATCAGAAGCGTTAGAAATTATTGGAATACTTTTAACATTAACATAAAAGAATATATAAAATACGTGGACATAATTGAACTGACCCCCCCCCCCTCGGTGGGATCTCCTGTCCGAGGTGAGGGGACCACCCTGTGAAGGTTCCGCTGGTTCGGCTACCTTCACAGGGTCCTGAACCCTCACCCACTTGTTTACCATACATGGATACCCGTGTCCCTGGAAAGGAGGATCCTGGTAGTTTGCTCAGAGGATCCTCGTCTGATTGTCAGGGTCCCCTTTGGCCATCTTGCCATTGGGGAGCTTGTCCGTCAAGGGGCCAGGCAGCTGCAACGCATTGCTTTGCCCTCTGCTTCCGGTAAATGGCTGCTCCTGGGGATACCCCCCAGACCAATCGGCTGGTGGACTGGACCTGCTAGAGACAAATATGTAGAACGGTGACTACCTTGCCCACGTACGGGTCCTGGTTTACGAGTTTCCCCACACATTTTTATTGTGTTTCAGTTATCCTTTCTTTGTCAGGCCAGTTTGGTTCTTCGCAAATTCGTAATTTTTCGCTTAGTTTCTTTGGTTAAGACAGTTTATTTCCTTACACTTCTATCTTTCTTTCATCTCCTTTCATTTATTTGTGAGGGCTTGGCTCACTGTATGTGTGCGTATAGTGACCGTGCAGCCCTGGCGCCCAACTGAGCGTCCCCTTATTGGACTCTGGGAAGAGTGGGGACCATGGGTACTGAAACACACAAAATAATCATGAGATCAACGAAAGAAATTGATTTAATAAATGCCAACAAGGGGGCTCGACATGAGCCCCATAATCTTCCTTGGCTTTGTCATCTGCGTCTTCATTATCTTTGTCTATATCTTCGTCCCCGAGAATACTTTTCGCCTACTCCACTGGTGATCACTTTGGGGTGTAACCAGGTCCTGGAAACATACGTTACCGCCTTTTGTGGAGGCAGTAAAGCTTTCTTCTTTGGCTCCTGTGGGGGGTCCTTTGGTTTAGAAGGTCTAGCTGTCTGAGGATCGAAAGGAGGAGGAGTGAAGAGGAGGAGGGAAGGAGAAAGGAGGAGGAGGCCTTCCAGTGGTGGAAGTTGAAGGCGGTGTAGCAGGTGTAGAAACCGGATTTGATGTCAATGTTATCACCAACATTGGTTTCGCCGCGGTCGAGAAAGATTCAGCAGGTGGTATACTGAGGTCAGTCTGCGCCACCACCGAAGTCATTAGAATGATCGGCTTTCCAATGACTCGTTGCACCACCTGCTCTGCCTGGCAAGGTCTCCCAGTGTGGTGCTCAGAAAGACCATCGTTCTGATGGCTTCCTTGGATGTGCAGACGGATCTGTGGCTGATCAGACACATACTGTGCAGACGGTACCACTATCTGAATCTTTCTCGCCTGCAGAAAAGTACCTGCTTATGCAGGCGAAGCCGAAGTCTGTGTCCATCGCAACATCAACTCCGGTTTCCATACTTGCTGAGGCACTTTCCACTTCCACCTCTGGAAGGTCCGCTCCATCCCCACCCCAGACCTTCAAACCCTAAGCAGCCCCAACTGGGGCCTATAAAGAAATTTTAACCCTTTCATGTTTGGCGGTCTGTTATCCATGTCACTCGGTAGACTCCGAGGGCATGGACACAGACAGCACCATTTTTTCAAAACCGTCGCTGGTGACGGTTAAAATAAACAGAAAGTCGTCTGCCAATTCTTCTAAGACCTAAGATAGCCACACTCCTACAATGGAATTGTTGTGGATTCCAGAGGAATATTGACGACATCAAGGTCCTCCTGAGGGCACCCTCTGCGTGTGCCTGCAGGAGACATACCTGCAGACAGCCAACGCTTCCACTATCCGGCACTTGTTTCTCATTCACTGGGACTGGGATGGAGATGATTCAGCTCGCAGGGCTGAATGAAAAATGAGGTTTTCATTGACTCTGTTCCATCTACCTACCACTCGAAAGTATCATCTTCCAAGGAGACCTTGATGACTTCGTCTCGCAGCTGCCGTCACCCTTTCTCATCATGGGTGGACTTCAACGGACACAGTCCGCTCTAGGGAAGTTCTGACACCATCGAGAGGGGTGTCAGAACCTACTTCCACTCTCCGACTTGCACATTCACTGCCATTGATATGACCATCTGTTCCTCCTCGATCCTTCCACTCTTTACATGGAAGGTCGAGGACAATCCTTATGGAAGTGATGACCTCCCGGTGGTGTGCACCATCTCCCGTGTGGGGTTTGCAGCCCTTCACATGTATCCCAGTGGAGGCTTAGTGGAATGGCTTCGAGCTTCTTTCTGAGCTCAATGAACATTCTGTCAGCCAGGAGCCAATCAGTGTTGCAATAGTAGAGATGACGGACTGCATCGCCCATGCAGCTGCCTCTACTATTCCTCAGACCTCAACTTGGTTTCCACGGTTCCCAAAACCATGGTGGAATCCTGACTGCATCGAAGCTTGTAAGGCTCCAGACAAGGCTTAGGGGGGTGTTTCAGAGATATCCATCATCATCCAAGGATCTTTGATCCTCCATTGTTCCCCCAAGGCATCCTCGAAGCATTCAAATGTGCCAGGGCAAAAGCCCGTTCCATCCAGCTTCAGAGCCAGAAGGAATCTTCGATCAAATACACGTCTTCTATCGCCCGGAAAACTAGTTCTAAGGTCGTGTGGGATAAGGTCTGGAAAATGGGTGGAAGCACACATCCCACTCATTATCGATCCTGGAGCACAGTGGACAGGCAATTGTTGATCCACAAGCAATTGCCGACACTCTGCGGAAGTCATTCTCCTCCATCTAGTCTTTTATTTTCATACTCCCACGAGTTTCTGGCCCAAAAGGGCAGGGTTGAACGCTCTTTGTTGTCCTTTCATTCGAATGGCCTAGAGCCTTACAACAGGCCATTCACAATGGAGGAGCTTCACCTTGACATGCACACTTCTCGTGTATCTGCTGTCAGGCCAGACAATGTCCATTATGTTATGCTCCAATGTCTCTCACCATCGAGTAAGGATCAACTGCTTCTTTGAGAAGCAGTTTCCGGACTCCTGGTGGGAGGCTATCGTTTTGGCCTTCCCCAAGCCAGGCAAAGATCCCAAGCTGCGTCTGCAAGGTCAACAACACCTTGCAGACGCATTTCGTCAATGCAATTCGATGATAATTGGAAGAAAGAATTTGAGAGGTCACATGCGAATCTTCATTGTAAATTTTTCATCATCTCGTACTTTTCGAGTTCGTATCAGCAACCCTCTGTCGCAACCTTTCACCGAAGAACAGGGGGTGCCACAAAGCTGCGTCTTGAGTGTTACTCTTTTTGCTGTCAGGATAAATTCCATTACATGGTAACTTCCTCCATCTGTAGGTAATGTCCTCTATGTTGACGATTTTAGCATCTTTTTCTCGTCATCCAGCATGAAGGTCATTGAATGACAACTGCAAACTGCCCTGAACAATCTCTCAGGTTGGGCGACAGCCAATGGGTTTTGGTTCTCCCTACAGAAGACTGCTTGCATGCCCTTTTGCCACAAGCGTAATCTTCATCTGGACCCCGAGCTGCGGCTCGGGGTTAACATCATTCCAGTTGTGGCAGAGATCAAGTTTCTCAGTCTCATCTTCGACCAGAAATTGACCTTTTTTACCACGCATCTGACATCTCAGGTCCAAGTGCACCAAGGCATTGAACAACCTCAGGATCCTCTCCTCTCTCTCTCTCTTGGGGGGTGTACCAATGCTCTTTGCTCCGCCTCTACTGTGCACTTCTCTGGTCGAAACTGGACTACGAATCCCAGGTGTAGGACACCACCTGGCATCCCACTCATCATCATCGTGTTTGCACAGGGACTTTCCGCACTTTAGCAGTCCAGTGTCTGTAAGTTGAGACCGATGAACCTTCATTATCTATTTGCTGTCAGCGGTTGTCTGTGCAGTATGATGCAAAATTGTGATCCCTGCCTGGCCATCACACTTGGGATTGCGTTTTCAGTCCCCACTGGGAAATGTTATAACAGAATCGGCCGATTGCCATTCATCCTTTCGGTTTGTGTGTCCAAGGTTACCTGCGAGACATTAACACCAGTCTCGATAGCATTTCACAGTCGACAGCCGAGCCGCTTCCACCATGGCTCACTGTTTCCTCTTCCTGAGATTTTTCCCTGTGCATGATGCTGAAGGCCTTTTCACCCGACTGTATCGGCAACTCTTTGCCAGCCATCATGCTGAGCACCCGGACTTCTTGCCTGTATTCACAGATGGCTCGAAGTCCAGTACATCAGTGGGATCAGCCATGGTCTGCTGTGCTCTAATCATTGCAACCAGATCCCACAGCAGTGTTCCATCTTCACTACAGATTGCACGCTATCAGCCTTGCCTTGGACCACATAGCAACTAAGCGTCATCGGCAGTGTGTCTTCTACACTGACTTGCTTAGTTCACTGCAGGCTTTGATCTCAGTGAGGCATCGACCTCACCCTGTTCTCTCCAAGATCCACCAACAGCTCCATCGTCTGGCAGCCACCACCACTGCTCTCTTCTGTTGGGTGCCAGGTCATGTCGGGATCAGGGGCAATGACTTGGCAGATGCTGCAGCCAAGTCCCTATCCGACTCTCCACTGCTGTTACATACTTGGACTTTTGGCAGTGTTTTCCCATTGAGCTCCAGGCATAGTGGCAGAGATCTTGGTCTGAACAGGTTGGCACAAGCTTTTCGAGATCAAGCCCATTATTAAACCGTGACAGTCATGTTTTCGCATGAATCGCAAGGACAAAGTTGTACTTGCTCGACTCTGCTTAGGTCGTTCGTCTATTACACATTCTTTTCTTCTTCAGGCTGATAACGAACCTAAGTTTGAGTTTTGCGACATCATTTTAAGTATAAAACATATTTTAATTCATTGTCCCTGTTTTAATTTTGAACGACATATGTTTTTTTAACTTTCACGATTTTACGTCCAAGCCCCTTATACTCGGAAATCTTTTATCCTACGACCCAGTTTTAACCGCTCGTTTTGGGTTTCTACATTACACTGGTTATTAAACTCGTTTATTACATTTTTTACATTTTTCCTAGATTTTACACTTGTTTCTGATTTTACATGGGTCCTATACACCCATTGTTATTGTTAATTTATACACTTGTTGATTCTTATCCTTCCTACTATTTATACTCATTTTTATTCTACCCTTTTGTTTCTGTGTCCTTCATTTTGTTTATATTTTAACTTTGGTTGTGGGTTGAAAATCTTTTAGCTCTTTATTTGTCTAAGTTTGGTGCAATATAGCCCTCGCTGCTCTTGCGCCATAAAACCCCAACCAACCAACGAACTTTGGTTTGAGAGGTCACATGCTGATCTTCTTTTCCAACTTCCTATCGTCACGTTCCTTACATGTCCATGTTGGTGACTATGTCCGTGATGGTAACACTCTGTCACTGCCTTACCCTCAAGAACATGGAGTACCACAAGGCTGTATCAAACGTAATTCTATTACTAGGCAATTTCCACCAACTTTAAGCAATTCCTTCTATGTTGACGATTTTAGCATCTTTTGCCCTTCTTCCATTTTGAGGGTCATTGAAAGACAACTGGAAATTGCCCTGAACAATCTTTCTGTTTGCGTGATGGCCAATGGCTTTCGTTTCCCCCTGCAGAAGACCGCTTGTGTACACTTTTGCCACAAGCATAATCTTAATCTGGACTCCGAGCTACTACTTGGGGGAAACACCATTCCACTTATGATGGAGACGAAATTTCTCAATGTCGTCTTCGACTGGAAATTGACCTTTTTACCACACATGCGTCATCTTAGGTCCAAGTGCATGTGGACATAGAACATAATCACTCATCCTGTACCATGCACTTGTCCGGTTGAAACTGGACTACGGATCTCAGGTTTAAATTGGACTACAGATCAGGATTCAGCCAAGGATTTGGTTTTGAAGGTGCTGGATCCTCTCCATCATCAGACCCTCCGTGTTTGCACGGTAGCCTTCTGCACCTCACCAGTCCAGATTGTTTACGTTGAGATCGGTGAACCATCTTTATTTATTTGCCATCAGTGGTGATCGCAGTTCTAGAGTAGTAACTATAGGGGTATCAGCCTACTCTCTATTCCAGGTAAAGTTCTTTCCATGATTGTGCTTAATAGAATTATGAATCTGGTTGACAGGCAATTGCGTGATGAGCAATGTGGATTCAGAAGTGGTAGGGGATGTGTGGATTAGATATTTTCACTTAGGCAGATTCTTGAGAAATGTTTAGAGTTTCGGAAACCTTTGGTTGCTAGCTTTGTTGATTTCAAAAAGGCTTTCAACTCTGTTGATCGTCATAATTTTTGGTTGATTGTGAGATCATATGGTATACCAGACAAGCTAGTTAACATAATGAAAGCACTCTACAATAACACTGAGTCATGTGTGAGAGTTGTGTTTTGTCTTCTTTTCTCTTTAGCTTGGTTATTGATTATGTTATGCGAAATTCACTTCAAGGGAAAGATTTTGGCTTTAAATGGACTGGAGATACGAAAATTTCTGATTTAGATTATGCTGATGATTTAGCCCTTTTGGCAAATGATGTTGATGGGATGAACTCTTTCATTCGAGCTGTTGATGAAACTGGTACTAGAGTAGGTTTGGTTATCAACAGAGAGAAAACTAAAGTGATGAAAATTGGTCAGGCAGGCTGTGATTCAGTTAATCTGAATGGTTGCAATCTTGAGCAGGTGTCACATTTTAATTACCTTGTGAGCTATGTAACAGATAATGGTGATGTGCGGCATGATATTAACAGACGAATAGGGATTGCTGCCGGGACTTTTAAGAATCTATGGAGAGTGTGGAGAAATAGGCGTATACACCTAAAGACTAAAATAAGACTGTATAATAGTTTAGTTCTTTCTAGTGTTATTATGGTAAGCGAAAAATGGACACTTTGTAAACAAGATAACAGGAAATTAGATGCTTTTGATTCCAGATGCTTACGCAGTATCTTGGGCATTAGGTGGTTCAACTTTGTAACTAATGATGTGGTTAGGCAAAGGAGTCTGCAACCTCCTTTAAGCAGCATATTGTGCAGAGAGAGACTCCGTTGGTTCGGCCGTGTTGCCCGTATGGATAATTATAGATTGGCGAATAGGGTTATGAACAGTGTGCCTAAAGGCCTCAGAAAGAGGGGGAGACCTAGGATGCGGTGGGCAGACAATGTCAAACAGGACCTTGTTAGAATTGGTGTGCAGTGGCCAGATGCAGTAGATGTAGCTCAGGATAGACTTGCTTGGAGAACTAAATTGCACGGTCTGGTTGGACCTCCGTAGCCCATGCCTGCTTGAGGATGATGATTGTTTTCTGACTTGTATGTGGAAGTCTTTGCATTGTATTGTTATTTTGTTACTCTTTAAATTAAATTATTATTAACGTAGAAAACAAATTCTGCACTTAGTGGATATTAATATATTTTTGGATATTCTGCATGTCTCGTGAATTAGTAATAATAAACTTTTAATTCTGGAAGTATAACTAAAATTGTTTGAACATATTTCGGATCAAAAATCATCAGACTAAAATAAATCTGGGTAACTTTTTAGAAGGAAAGAGAGTTATGAGTCCAAGACCTGGCTTTGTCATCGCTCACCCCATTATAAATTTGCAGTTATCTGGATATGATTTTTTTAATTCTCATGAAACAGTTTCTATGTAAGCTCTGCTGTCATAGCCATACCAAGCAGTATGTGGATAGCCTGCACTGTTCATTTGATGGTGATTTCAATGTTTTAAGTTCCTGTTACATTTATCCCCGTGCAAACTGAAGGGGATGATGCAGAAGGAGTGTACCAAAGTGCATGAAATGAAGCCAAAGGATGTGGATGAAGCAATTTTCAGCAAGTTGTCGTTTGGCGTTCTTGTGAAATGAACCTGTGGCGAATTTTCCTCTGTATCCTTTCTTCTGTTCCGACTCTAGGCCAGAAAAGAGAGGTGTTACGCACTTTCATGACAGAGGTTAACACTCTTCTCAATAGAGAGGAGAAAAGAGTAACCACAGAAGATCAAATTGGTGGCGAAAACTGATCTAACAGCCTTCGTCTTCTTTTCCCCTTCAGGAGAGAGAATATTTCCCTGAAAGTTACTAATGGCCTGCACCGAACGAAGGCGAAGCCAGATTTTAAGTGTTATGCCTGGCAGGTTCTTTGCATCATGACGAAAGAAGAGTGAACTGTTTTCCATCCTCTTATAGGCTTTTAATTATCTCATGGAGCGGTTTCGAAAATTCAGTATCCCAATGTACATTTGGAACACGGAATTTCAACTCGTTTGCTAAGTCCTCCGAAACTCCCACCAATTTTCAAGCAGCTTGTGAAAGGAAAAGAAAATTGCTGAACCTGTGAAGTAGACTCTACAGCGACGATGTCTACATTCTCTGCTGTTAGCAGTGATGATCTAAGGTTCTTCAGTATGCTGTTGTATGTATAACTTTGTAAGCTCTAGCTTCTTTAAAAATCTTAGTCATTTTCTCTCTGTAAGGTACATGGAACGTGAGAACGTTAAATAGAGATTATTTGTTGATGTTCTCACGCAGGAATTCCAGCGTTATAATCTAGATCAGAGGTTCTCAAAGTGGGGTACGCGTACCCCTTGGGGGTATGCGGTAAAATTTTTTGGGGTACGCCGTGGGAGCTCAAAGGTCTCTAGATCTAGTAATAAAGTCACTAAGTTGGCAACACTACTGTGCAAAATTGTCATTTTTGTGTTTATCGATATATGTAATTTATGAATACAAAATTTAATGTATATAAATATCAGTAGTAAAGAATCACAGGATAACTCCTGTAGACATGGAACTCATGAAATGATGAGCTGAATATATGTTTTATTTTGTTCCCATTGTTATACTATAAGTATAGTTTTATCTATCCATACAAGGGGTACGCCAGTTACATACACATTTCCAGGGGGTACGTGAAGCATAAAAGGTTGAGCACCACTGATATATATGTTTTATTTTATTCCCATTGTTATACTATAACTATAGTTTTATCTATCGATACAAGGGGTACGCCAGTTACATACACATTTCCAGGGGGTACGTGAAGCATAAAAGGTTGAGAACCACTGATATATATGATTTATTTTATTCCCATTGTTATACTATAACTGTAGTTTTATCTATCGATACAAGGGGTACGCCAGTTACATACACATTTTCAGGGGGTACGTGAAGCATAAAAGGTTGACAACCACTGATATATATGTTTTATTTTATTCCCATTGTTATACTATAACTATAGTTTTATCTATCCATACAAGGGGTACGCCAGTTACATACCCTTTTCCAGGGGGTACGTGAAGCATAAAAGGTTGAGAACCACTGATATATATGTTTTATTTTATTCCCATTGTTATACTATAACTACAGTTTTATCTATCCATACAAGGGGTACGCCAGTTACATACCCTTTTCCAGGGGGTACGTGAAGCATAAAAGGTTGAGAACCACTGATATATATGTTTTATTTTATTCCCATTGTTATACTATAAATATAGTTTTATCTATCCATACAAGGGGTACGCCAGTTACATACCCTTTTCCAGGGGGTACGTGAAGCATAAAAGGTTGAGAACCACTGATATATATGTTTTATTTTATTCCCATTGTTATACTATAACTACAGTTTTATCTATCCATACAAGGGGTACGCCAATTACATACACATTTCCAGGGGGTACGTGAAGCATAAAAGGTTGAGAACCACTGATATATATGTTTTATTTTATTCCCATTGTTATACTATAACTATAGTTTTATCTATCTATACAAGGGGTACGCCAGTTACATACACATTTCCAGGGGGTACGTGAAGCATAAAAGGTTGAGAACCACTGATATATATGTTTTATTTTATTCCCATTGTTATACTATAACTATAGTTTTATCTATCCATACAAGGGGTACGCCAGTTACATACACATTTCCAGGGGATACGTGAAGCATAAAAGGTTGAGAATCACTGATATATATGTTTTATTTTATTCCCATTGTTATACTATAACTATAGTTTTATCTATCTATACAAGGGGTACGCCAGTTACATACACATTTCCAGGGGGTACGTGAAGCATAAAAGGTTGAGAACCACTGATATATATGTTTTATTTTATTCCCATTGTTATACTATAACTATAGTTTTATCTATCCATACAAGGGGTACGCCAGTTACATACACATTTCCAGGGGGTACGTGAAGCATAAAAGGTTGACAACCACTGATATATATGTTTTATTTTATTCTCATTGTTATACTATTACTATAGTTTTATCTATCTATACAAGGGGTACGCCAGTTACATACACATTTCCAGGGGGTACGTGAAGCATAAAAGGTTGAGAACCACTGATATATATGATTTATTTTATTCCCATTGTTATACTATAACTATAGTTTTATCTATCCATACAAGGGGTACGCCAGTTACATACACATTTCCAGGGGGTACGTGAAGCATAAAAGGTTGAGAACCACTGATATATGTTTTATTTTATTCTCATTGTTATACTATTACTATAGTTTTATCTATCCATACAAGGGGTACGCCAGTTACATACACATTTCCAGGGGGTACGTGAAGCATAAAAGGTTGAGAACCACTGATATATATATTTTATTTTATTCCCATTGTTATACTATTACTATAGTTTTATCTATCTATACAAGGGGTACGCCAGTTACATACACATTTCCAGGGGGTACGTGAAGCATAAAAGGTTGAGAACCACTGATATATATGTTTTATTTTATTCCCATTGTTATACTATAACTATAGTTTTATCTATCCATACAAGGGGTACGCCAGTTACATACACATTTCCAGGGGGTACGTGAAGCATAAAAGGTTGACAACCACTGATATATATGTTTTATTTTATTCCCATTGTTATACTATAACTATAGTTTTATCTATCTATACAAGGGGTACGCCAGTTACATACACATTTCCAGGGGGTACGTGAAGCATAAAAGGTTGAGAACCACTGATATATATGTTTTATTTTATTCCCATTGTTATACTATAACTATAGTTTTATCTATCCATACAAGGGGTACGCCAGTTACATACACATTTCCAGGGGATACGTGAAGCATAAAAGGTTGAGAATCACTGATATATATGTTTTATTTTATTCCCATTGTTATACTATAACTATAGTTTTATCTATCTATACAAGGGGTACTCCAGTTACCATACACATTTCCAGGGGGTACGTGAAGCATAAAAGGTTGACAACCACTGATATATATGTTTTATTTTATTCCCATTGTTATACTATAACTATAGTTTTATCTATCCATACAAGGGGTACGCCAGTTACATACACATTTCCAGGGGGTACGTGAAGCATAAAAGGTTGAGAACCACTGATATATATGTTTTATTTTATTCTCATTGTTAGATAAAACTATAGTTATAGTATAACAATGGGAATAAAATAAAACATATATATCAGTGATTCTCAACCTTTTATGCTTCACGTACCCCCTGGAAATGTGTATGTAACTGGCGTAACCCTTGTATAGATAGATAAAACTATAGTTATAGTATATCTATACAAGGGTTACGCCAGTTACATACACATTTCCAGGGGGTACGTGAAGCATAAAAGGTTGAGAATCACTGATATATATGTTTTATTTTATTCCCATTGTTATACTATAACTATAGTTTTATCTATCTATACAAGGGGTACTCCAGTTACCATACACATTTCCAGGGGGTACGTGAAGCATAAAAGGTTGACAACCACTGATATATATGTTTTATTTTATTCCCATTGTTATACTATAACTATAGTTTTATCTATCCGTACAAGGGGTACGCCAGTTACATACACATTTCCAGGGGGTACGTGAAGCATAAAAGGTTGAGAACCACTGATATATATGTTTTATTTTATTCTCATTGTTATACTATAACTATAGTTTTATCTATCTATACAAGGGTTACGCCAGTTACATACACATTTTCAGGGGGTACGTGAAGCATAAAAGGTTGAGAATCACTGATATATATGTTTTATTTTATTCCCATTGTTATACTATAACTATAGTTTTATCTATCTATACAAGGGGTACTCCAGTTACCATACACATTTCCAGGGGGTACGTGAAGCATAAAAGGTTGACAACCACTGATATATATGTTTTATTTTATTCCCATTGTTATACTATAACTATAGTTTTATCTATCCATACAAGGGGTACGCCAGTTACATACACATTTCCAGGGGGTACGTGAAGCATAAAAGGTTGAGAACCACTGATATATATGTTTTATTTTATTCTCATTGTTATACTATAACTATAGTTTTATCTATCTGTACAAGGGTTACGCCAGTTACATACACATTTCCAGGGCATACGTGAAGCATAAAAGGTTGAGAATCACTGATATATATGTTTTATTTTATTCCCATTGTTATACTATAACTATAGTTTTATCTATCTATACAAGGGGTACTCCAGTTACCATACACATTTCCAGGGGGTACGTGAAGCATAAAAGGTTGACAACCACTGATATATATGTTTTATTTTATTCCCATTGTTATACTATAACTATAGTTTTATCTATCCATACAAGGGGTACGCCAGTTACATACACATTTCCAGGGGGTACGTGAAGCATAAAAGGTTGAGAACCACTGATATATATGTTTTATTTTATTCTCATTGTTATACTATAACTAGTTTTATCTATCTGTACAAGGGATACGCCAGTTACATACACATTTCCAGGGGGTACGTGAAGCATAAAAGGTTGAGAATCACTGATATATATGTTTTATTTTATTCCCATTGTTATACTATAACTATAGTTTTATCTATCTATACAAGGGGTACGCCAGTTACATACACATTTCCAGGGGGTACGTGAAGCATAAAAGGTTGAGAACCACTGATATATATGTTTTATTTTATTCCCATTGTTATACTATAACTATAGTTTTATCTATCTATACAAGGGATACGCCAGTTACATACACATTTCCAGGGGGTACGTGAAGCATAAAAGGTTGAGAACCACTGATATATATGTTTTATTTTATTCTCATTGTTATACTATAACTATAGTTTTATCTATCTATACAAGGGGTACGCCAGTTACATACACATTTCCAGGGGTTACGTGAAGCATAAAAGGTTGAGAACCACTGATATATATGATTTATTTTATTCCCATTGTTATACTATAACTATAGTTTTATCTATCTATACAAGGGATACGCCAGTTACATACACATTTCCAGGGGATACGTGAAGCATAAAAGGTTGAGAATCACTGATATATGTTTTATTTTATTCCCATTGTTATACTATAACTATAGTTTTATCTATCTATACAAGGAGTACTCCAGTTACCATACACATTTCCAGGGGGTACGTGAAGCATTAAAGGTTGAGAACCACTGATATATATGTTTTATTCCCATTGTTATACTATAACTATAGTTTTATCTATCTATACAAGGGATACGCCAGTTACATACACATTTCCAGGGGGTACGCGAAGCATAAAAGGCTGAGAACCACTGATCTAGATATTCTAAGCTTGTAAGAGACCAAATAGGCAGGTAAAGGTGAGATACTTAAAAATAACTTTAAATTTGTCTTTTCAGGGAGGGAGGATGGAAAGCATCTCCAAGGTGTAGGTTTGCTACTCAGCAGACATGCCAGTGATGTTGTTCTAGGATATGACTGCATTAATGAAAGATTTCTTAGAGCAAAATTTAAAACAAAAATTAAAGACTTGAATGTCATCTGTTGTTATGCCCCCACAGAGGACTCTGATGAGAACTATAAGGATACGTTTTGCAGCCAGCTTCAAAATATTTTGAATTCTGTGAAGAAAGGAGATATTTCTCTGGTGCTAGGTGACTTCAATGCTGAAGTTGGTACTGACTCTGACTTTTGGGAGGAGTTTTTTGTCCCATTGGCATTGGTAGTTCCAATGGCAATTGGGAACGTCTCCTACAGCTAAGCAAACTGCGAATAACTAACACATTCTACAAACACGAGAACATTTATAAAAACACATGGGTTTCACCTGATGGGTTGCACAGAATTATGATAGATTAATAGCAAAAGGGCTAGTTCAGTTAGGAATAACAGATCATACAGGGGAGCCGAAATTGTGTCTGATTATTATATGGTCAAAAGTGTCTTGCAACTGAAGCTTAAGAAATGTTGTGCTAAGGTTAAGAAAATTACTTGTAATACCGAAGGTCTGAAAGGTCTAGTTGTAGCCAAAGCATATTATGATAGGCTAATTAGTCATTATAACAATCGTCGTTTGCTTACTGCTGAAGTTGAGGAATAATGCGATCAGTGTGAGCAGACTTTTCTTGAAACCAACAGTATTGGGTAAAAGGAAACAGAGGAAACAAAATTATTTGACTGATAAGGAATATTTCTGAAAGAAGGAAGTGCATGATTAATATGAATTAACACCCTACTAGTTCTAACAGAAGGCAATACAACGAGTTTAATAAACGTGTAAAAATAATTTAACAGCTGATGAAAATCTTTGGCTTGATAGCTTGGCTGGCAAAGGAGAGGAAGCACTTAGACAGCAAAACCACAGGGGGTTGTACCAGATTATTAATGTTTTATGCGGGAAGAAATAGACAGGTACATAGGAATTGAGAGATAAACATGGTAAGGTGGTTGAAGGCGAGGATTCTGTGATGGCTAGGTGGAGTGAGCATTTCAGAAATGTTCTAACTAAACAATGTGATTATTTCTTCTCCCATTGTTTGTAATGAGGATAGATGCATTACAGGCTTTGATGATGGCCCTATATCACATTCTGAAGTTCATTTGGTTATCTCTAAATTAAAGTACATAAATCTCCAGGGGTGACTGAAATCGCCACTGAAATGCTCAGAGCTGGAAACACTTATTTTGTCACGTGACTGACTGAAATTTGAAAATTTTTTATGATAAAAGTGTTGTTCCTAAGGATTTTACTAGAGCTATTATTATCCCTATTTTTATATAAGGTGATCGTAGTTTTTATGATAATTATAGGGGAATTAGTTTACTTTCATTGCAGGCAACATTCTTTGCATGATTATACTTTAATAGAATTAAGAATTTTGTTTAAGGATAACTGCGTAATGAATAGTGTGGATTCAGAAGTGGTTGGGGTTGTATTGATCAAATATTTTCACTTAGATAGATTCTTGTGAAATGTTTAGAGTTTCAGGAACCTGTGGTTACTAGCTTTGTTCATTTCAAAAAGGCTTTTGACTCTGTCGATCGACATAATTTGTGGTTGATCGTTAGACCATATGGAATACCTGACAAGTCAATTAACAAAATGAAATTTCTTTATAGTAACACTGAGTCGTGTGTGAGAGTTGATATGTGTTGCAGAGATTGGTTTAGCATTGCTTATGGAGTTAGACAAGGATGCATTTTGCCTCCTTTTCTCTTTGTTTTTTGATTTTGTTATATGAAATTCTTTGCAAAGAAAAGATTTTGGCCTTAAATCGTCTAGAGATTTCAAAATTTCTTATTTAGATAATGCTGGTGGTTGGGCCCTGTTGGCTAATGATGTTGATGAGATGAATTCCTCCATTAGGGTTGTTGATGAGACTGGTAATACGATAGGTTTGGCGATAAACAGAGAAAAACCTAAAGTGATGAAAATTAGTCAGGTAGATGGTGCTTCAGTTGCTTTGAATGGCTGCACTCTTGAGCAAGGGTCTTAGTTTAATTATCTTTGGAGTTATGTAACAGATACTGGTGATGTGCGGCATGAGATCAAAAGAAGGGTTCTTCGTCAATTCATCGCGGTCAATTCATCGCACGACAATTCATCGCAACGCCAGTTCATCGCAGTGTTAGGCATGATTTTATTGATTTTCTACAGCTTTGCATAAATGAATTCTCTAAAGACAATAATTTAGACTTTTAAAGGTTAAACATGCGTCAGCAAAATTTACCTCAGAAATTAATTAAAACTTGCATAACAAGTATTGTTTCAAACCGTTTAATAAAATATGCATTTTAAAGCTCTGCGTAATGATTATTTCAATATTAGGCAATCATTAATGATATTTATGAAAATAATTTATTGGTAAATATTTCAGCTTTCGTGCCTCTTTAAATACTGAACTAGTATTGTTAAAAATCGAGATTTAAATAGAATTGATTATGATCTTTAATTTATCATCAGTCACATTTTTCCATTAAATGCATATATTAGAAATTAAGTTATATTCCCATTGACATAACATGGTAATTCTCTGTTTTGGTAGGGCAAATGTAGTTGGTATTTTGGTGAGCTATTTTGTAGGTTGACCTATTGTTACGTGAAACAAACTCATATATTTTATTTTATGCTCCACCTTAAAACAGAGGGTTGAGTTGTTTTACCTCTGAGCGACCCGCTGGACACTTGTTAGGAGACAGATTGAAGCCTCCCATCAATGCTATCTAAATAAATAAATAAATAAATACCCCCTCAAACAGCTGCTTGCCACAGAGGTCTGACAGGAGCCTGTCAGTTTATATGCCATAGTAGAAGGTCTGAGAGGATGGCAGGACCGCAGCAGAAAAACGACACATACATCCATGCCTTACCCGGGGCTCGGCATGTTCTTTAATATGCACTGGGAATAACTTTCCTGCACACTGAGGCACGGTCTTCCCAGGCCCATTGGTGTCCACTTTCTGGCCGACCCAAAAAGAATTTTTATCTATAAAAACAAACAATTATTTCTTAAAACAAATAAATTGCATCTCCCTTTACCCACTAAGGGTAAGGGTTAAAAATCATCAATTGAATTTCAAACAATTTACTGATAATAGTCCTGGGAAAATTACGGCCAACCATTTCTTTTTGTCCGGCCCCAGAATTGCTGATGACAAATTAATAAATTTTGCAAAAGAGAAAAAGAACGTATGTAGGACAAGAAGTCCAACTTCGACGAAGCAAATTCTCGTTAAAATAATTAATTTTAATAAAATTATATGGTTAATGTTTCTTTTTTGTTTACACTGGTTATATCATACGTTATTTATTATATATTTCTTTGGTAGTCTATAACTTCTAAAAATATGCATTTAATGGAAAAGTGTAACTGATAATAAATTAAAGATCATAATCAAATCTATTTAAATTCTCGATTTTCAACAATATTCGTTCAGTATTTAAAAAAAACAAGGAAGCTGAAATATTTAAAAATAAATTATTTTTTATAAATATTGTTACGACAGAAGAATCTGGCAACCGAAAGCAAAGTTTCAGCCAACGAATAAGAACGTTGGGAGAATTTGGAGAAGAAGAGTGGAGCGTTAACGGTCGTTTTGTATTGTAACGGTTGTTGTGTTGTAACGGTCGGTGAGTTCGAAAATGGACGGTGAGCTGTTCTGAGACAGGCGCGTAAGTATCAAGAAGTAACTTGATGTGTTGTGTATACACGGAAGGATAAAAGTGGGATCTTTTATCGTTAAGTATCAAGAAGTAACTTGATGTGTTGTGTATACGCGGAAGTATAAAAGTGGGAACTTTTATGGCTAACTTCGAATGTCTACACGGACTGTCTTTTTGTTCGGCTAGTGTGTGAAAAGTTATTAGCACAGGACGAGAATTGGTTTACGAGTGAAGATCTTCGGGTGACCTGGTAAATCAAGTAAAAGGTAGTATTTAGTAAAATACACAGAGCTGATATTGTGTGCTCTACGCAGGAAGATTGATGACTTGTGCATGTTAATAGTTGATTTGTTAATAAGATACTTCATCCATATTTCCTTTGTAACAATTTACCTTGTATTGAATTTGGTTTTGAAATATAGCTTTTAATACTCACGCTCAGTGGCTATCCATTTTTGGTAATCCGCAACATTTGGTGTCAGAAGTGGGATTAATTAATTGAATGCCGTTAACTAGAAGTATGGATGAATTAGTAAAGTTGATAAATAGCTTCAAAGCCGATATGACTACGCTGATGACTGATATGAAAGCCGATATGGCTACACAGATGAATGACATTAAAAGTCAAAATAATGACTTGAAAGCCGATATGGCTAACAAAATAGGTGACCTTGCCGCACAAAAAACTGAGATTAAAGGTGATATAGCCGCCCAAAGCGATAAAATAGGTGACTTGAAAGCCGAAATGGCCGCACGAAATAATGAGTTGAGGAATAAAAGAGGTGATCTGGCCGCACAAAATACTGAGATTAAACGTGATATAGCTGCCCAAAGCGATAAAATAGATGATTTGAAAGCCGAAATGGCCGCACGAAATAATGAGTTGAGGACTGCGATAGTTTCTCAAGAAGATGATTTGAAAGCCGAAATGGCCGCACAAAATAATGAGTTGAGAACGGAGATAGTTTCTCGAAAAGATGATTTGAAAGCCGAAATGGCCGCACAAAATACTGAGTTGAGAGCTGAAGTGGCTTCTCGAGTTGGTAAGATTATTGATCACTTCAAGGATCATAAAACCGAACTCAATAGACAATGCAATAGTTTAAATGTTGAATTTGTCAGTGAAAAAGATGATCTTGATAGTGTTAAGTTAGATTGTAAACATGGAAAAGAAAAAGAGAAAGGCAACGCATATAAAAATGTGGATCTGCTACTGGAAATCAAGAATCGTAGAGATAGCGCAGATAATGCCTTTGACCACGCAACTACTGGTGATGCATGGCAGAGTGTCTATGTCGCTGGTGACATGTCTAGGAACTGTGAAGAACAATCACACAGATCAGAGAGCTGTGAGACTATACAGTACGCTTTGCACTTCAAAATACCTAGGTATACAAGTCTGGCACGATCTGAAGATAGATCCACACGAAAGGTATTCTATTCCTCGCCGTCAGCAAAATGCGTCATGGACAATTATCGCAAAGGCAGAGTAACGAGTGGTAATGAGGGGGAACGAAACAGAGTTTACGTTTCGCAGAGTGGTCCGAGAAAAGAAGAGGCGTCCATTCATCATAGATACAAAGTGCCCTTCGTCGTTACCGGGGAAGTCGGAGAGATTTTTCCGAAGCATATAACCACACTTGAATCGTTTATAGAAAGTGGGGATTTAAGGAAGAGGAATTCCGAAGAATGGCTTAGAAGCATAACAGGTGATGCTAGTAAAAGAGCTTCAGGCAGAGACGGTACTTCAAAGACTAACTTTCTGGATGAAACTAAGCCTCAGAGTTACGATCAGAGAGAAGTAAAGCCCTCAGACAATCTCAACGAAACCATGCTGAATTTCTTTTCTGAACAGTCAATGTGCAGATTTGGACATTATAACCATTTAGATTATAAGGATATAGAAAAGTTTTATCACGACTACAAGAGCTCTAAAGTGGACAATATCATGTTACAGAACTCGTCGCTGATCTCCAGAATGAACAATTTGGCAATCATGACTGATATTTCCCTGGCTAATTACAATGAGAGCTCCAAGAAAGTGAATTCGGAAGAAACAGCAAATATGACCTCCTCGGGTCATGTGTTTTGCTGGAGACCCGAGTGGCGCCATCGGATGGTAGATAAATACGGTACAGGAGGTGTCGGCGACAAAGTGAGTCTTGTCTTGGCTCCTGCACTTGCTGCTTTAGGTCTCAAGGTCCCTATGATCTCCGGTCGTGCTCTCCAATTGACGGGAGATACTCTGGACAAATTAGAATCCATCCCTGGCTTCACAGTCGACTGCACTAAAGATAAAATCGAGCAGATGATGGAAGACGTCGGATGCTGCATCGTAGGACAGACAGAGGAGCTGGTGCCAACAGATAAGGAGATTTACCGCTGCAAGGATCTGACGGCTACCGTAGATAGCGTTCCTCTAAGGAGATGCTCAATTGTGTCCAAAAAGCTGGTTGAAGGAGTGTGCGCTTTGGTTTATGATGTTGAATTCGGAAAAGGAGCTATTGATCTCATCAGTACAGAAGATGTTGCTGTTGATTTAGTTAAGAAAGTGGTTGCAGCATCACAAGCTCGTGGAATGAAGAGTTTGAGTTGTTCAGCTGTTATCAGCAACATGGATTCACCTCTTGAAAACTCTGTTGACAACTCTCTGGAAGTGATGGAAGCTGTTCAGTGTTTCCTTGGTGACGGATCCTTGGAACTGCAAGAGCTCGTCGAAGAGTTAGGAGGAGAACTTCTGCGTTTGGTGAACATTGTGGATAATAGGGTAGATGAAGCATCACGTGTCCGCAAGGTTCTGCATAACGGCAATGCTTTGAACAAGTTTCGTAACATGTTAATAGAACAAGGAGTATCTGAAGATGTTGCAAGCTGGCTATGTGAAGATAAAACAGAAAAAATATTGCTAGCAGCCCGACACATCACTGATTTCACTTATACAGGAGAAACAGGTAAGGTTGTCGGATTAGAAGCTGCAGTCCTAGCAAGAGTATGGAAGGAGGAGATGGACCGAAGCGCTAAAAAGAATTATGGAGCTGATATAATTGTGAAGCACCTTGGGGATCAAATTGAATCAGGTGAAATATGGCTGAAGGTTCATCACGACAGTTCTGAATTAAGTGAAAGTCAACTGACAAAAGGGTCAGACTGGAGGATGAAACTCCTCCCTAGATTTTATGTCACTAATGACTTTCATTCCTTGTTACTGTTGATAGAAGTAAAAATCCAAAGAAGAAAACTTTCGACAAAGAAGAAAACTTTTTACAGGTTTTGCACGAAAACTCTTAGTCGATTCTTCTCCCTGCAGAGACATAAACGTGTTCACAAGGGCTATAGGCCTTACACGTATTATGTTTGTGGACGAGGCTTCAGTCAGAAAAGAAATCTACGTCATAATGAGATTCGCTTTCATTTTGACACAGACGTGGTATATCGCATTCGTCGATGTCCAGCTACAAAGTGCAAGGTGGTTCACGTGGATCGTTTGACCCCGTTTCATCGAAGAACTGAAGAAACTTTGGAATCCAGAATTGTTCGGGACGAACAAGACCTAGGAAGGGGGCAGTGTTACGACAGAAGAATCTGGCAACCGAAAGCAAAGTTTCAGCCAACGAATAAGAACGTTGGGAGAATTTGGAGAAGAAGAGTGGAGCGTTAACGGTCGTTTTGTATTGTAACGGTTGTTGTGTTGTAACGGTCGGTGAGTTCGAAAATGGACGGTGAGCTGTTCTGAGACAGGCGCGTAAGTATCAAGAAGTAACTTGATGTGTTGTGTATACACGGAAGGATAAAAGTGGGATCTTTTATCGTTAAGTATCAAGAAGTAACTTGATGTGTTGTGTATACGCGGAAGTATAAAAGTGGGAACTTTTATGGCTAACTTCGAATGTCTACACGGACTGTCTTTTTGTTCGGCTAGTGTGTGAAAAGTTATTAGCACAGGACGAGAATTGGTTTACGAGTGAAGATCTTCGGGTGACCTGGTAAATCAAGTAAAAGGTAGTATTTAGTAAAATACACAGAGCTGATATTGTGTGCTCTACGCAGGAAGATTGATGACTTGTGCATGTTAATAGTTGATTTGTTAATAAGATACTTCATCCATATTTCCTTTGTAACAATTTACCTTGTATTGAATTTGGTTTTGAAATATAGCTTTTAATACTCACGCTCAGTGGCTATCCATTTTTGGTAATCCGCAACAATATTATTAATGATTGCGTAATGATTATTTTAATACAAGGCAAACTTTTAAAATGCATATTTTATTAAATGGTTGAAACAATCCTTGTTATGCTAGTTTTAATTAATTTCTCAGGTAAATTATTCTGACACATGTTTAATCTATAAAAGTCTAAATTATTATCTTTAGAATTCATTTGAATAACCTACAAATGCAAAAAGTCAATAAAATCACATGTACTGCGATGAATTGACGCCGCAATGGATTGATGCGCGATGAACTGACTCTGCAATAAATGACGTCGCGATTAATTGACATCACGATGAATCAACGTCGCGATGAATTGACGTCGCGATGAATTGAGCGAGATGAATTGACGTACGATGAATTAATGGGACACCAAATAGAAGAATAGGGGTTGCCGCTGGGACTTTTAAGAATATATGGAGAGTGTAGAAAATTAGGCGTTTACACCTAAAGACTAATATTAGGCTGTATAATAGTTTGGTTCTTTCTAAGGTTAGTTATGGTAGCGAACCATGGACCCTTTATAAGCAGGATAACAAGAAACTTGATGCCTTTGATTCTAGATGCTTGCACATTATCTTGGGCATTAGATGGTTTGACTTTTTAAGTAATGATGAGGTGAGAAAAAGGAATCTCAACTTCCTTTGAGCAGCATTTTGTGCAGAGAGAGATAGCGTTGGTTTGATCATATTGCCATGTATGCAGAGCTGCAGATTGGCAAACAAGAATTATGAACAGTGTGCCTAAAGGCCTCAGGAAAAGGAGGATACATAGGATGCGATTGGTAGACAATGCCAAATAGAACCTCACTAGAATTGGCCTACAGTAGGCAAATCCATCAGCTGTTGCTCAAATCAGACATTTCTGAAGAGGAAAATTACAACTGGTAGGAATTCCATAGCCCGTGGCTGTATGAGGATATTGTATGTCTGTCTGTCAGTCCTCCTCTATCCATATACTGTCATCATTCATGAAGGACTCTATACGTCTACTGTCATCATTCATGGAGTCCTCTATTCATGTACTGTCATAATTTATGGAACCCTCTGAATCACTCTACCAATTCTATGAACAGTGTAGGAAACATGAATAATAATAGTACATGGGGTAGAACCAACTCTACCCCATGTTTGATTATTATTCATGGAGTCCTCTATCGATGTGCTATCATTATTCATGGTACCTTCTATCCATGCACTGTCATTTACCACTGTAGTGTTCCATCTTCACTGCAGAGTTTCACATTATCAACCTACCATAGACCACATAGGCTAAGCATCATCGACGGTGTGCACTTTACACTGACTTATTTAGCTCATTACAAGCTTTGATCTCAATGAGGCATCGATCTCGTCCTGTTCTCTGTAAGATCGGTCAGCAGCGCCATCATCTGGTGGCATGACCACCATTCTTCTCTGGTGGGGTCTAGTCACGTCCGAATCAGGGGTAATGACTTGTCAGACGCTGCTGCCTAGAAGGCCATGTCCCTGTCCGGTTCTCCACTGTCAGTTCAATACTTGGTCTTTTAATAGCGTTCCTCCATCTAGCTCAGGGCAGGGTGGCAAAGATCTTGATTAGAACAGATTGATAAAAAAACTCTTTGAGCCTATTGTCTAATCATGTGACAGCCTTGTTTTCGCTGGAATCACAATGAGAAAGTTGTATTTGCTCGGTCTGCCTAGGTCATTTATATATAACACATTTTTTTCTTTTATGGGGGAATACAAACCTAAGCACGAGTTTTGTGTCACCGTTTTAACTGTTAAACATATTTTAAATAGATTGCATTGCTTATAATCTCAAACGCCTACATTGAGATGCCAGTTTATTAGGTAGTTTATTAGGTTTATTACCTAGTAGTGTGTTACGACTTCTTTGGCCTTCAGAACAGCCCGAAATCATCGAAGTATGAAACTTACAAAATGCTAGATGCGTTGTGCAGGAATGTTGTACCATGCGGAAATGATTGTGTCGTGCAGTTGTTGCGAATTGGACAACAGCAGTCTCGTTGCAACAGCCCTTATCGCCTCATCACAAAGATGCTCGATAGATTTTAAGTCTAGGGACTGTGCAGGCCAATGAAGTGAGGAAAACTCGTTAGCATGTTCCTGGTACTACTCGGTAAAGATACGTGCCTTGTGAACACGTGCTTTATCATGCTGAATGCGTCCATCCGAGTGAGGATAAATTGTAGCCATGAAAGGATGGACTTGGCCAGTAATGACGTTCCAATACGCCGTGGTGTTCAGATAACTCTCGAAGTGTATCAGGGTGCTTAATATCTCCCAAGAAAACATTCCCCACACTATAACACCGCCACCACTGTCTTGTACCGTTGACACCAGACAAGACGGCTCCATCGCCTCATGCTACATGTTCCAAATTCCGATCTTTCCTTCAGCATGATGCAAAAGGAACCTTGATTCATCCAAACAGACTTTTTCCCAGTCCTGTAGAGTCCAGTGTCGATGCTCTTGCACCCACTGGAGATGCACTTTTGTGTTCTTCGCTGACAACATCGACACTCGACAATTATGTGAAGAACAATTATGTGTGAAAAGCCCAGGAGGATGGCCATGTGGGAGATGCTACAATTGACACATCCAGCACCAACTGTCACGCTGCGTTCAAAGTCGCTTAGGCCTCTCTTTTTATTCAACACTAACTGATGCTGGAAGAACTGGTCTGCCTGATTTTGGCACACACCGCAGTCACGTGATTATTACATGTTGGAATGAACCATTTATGGGATGAGGGGTGGTGTACCTAATAATCTGACATCTCGGTGTATATGTTACTGTTATCCAAAGGGGTTCTTTCAGTGTTATCTAGTATTCCCATATGTGATTATTCATGGAGATCTCTATCAGCATGATCGAATTTTCATGAATATGAGCATTTATGAATCCCCTTTGGTCCATGTGTATGAGATCATATATGAGGGTTCTCTATCCGTGTAATCAATGAGTGTAGACTCTTCTATTGTTGTGATCTGTAATCATTCACCAAGATCTCTATCTGTGTAATCAATGAGTGTAGACTCTTCTATTGTGATCTGTAAGCATTCACCAAGATATCTATCCGTGTAATCAATGAGTGTAGACTCTTCTATTGTTGTGATCTGTAATCATTCACCAAGATCTCTATCCGTGTAATCAATGAGTGTAGACTCTTCTATTGTTGTGATCTGTAATCATTCACCAAGATCTCTATCCGTGTAATCAATGAGTGTAGACTCTTCTATTGTTGTGATCTGTAATCATTCACCAAGATCTCTATCCGTGTATCTCTAATAATTCATAGAATCGTCTCATCTCTGATTATTAATTGTGACTACTATTCTTGTATTTTGTGATCATTCATGAATCCCTCTATCGGTGTTTCATTGACTATACATGATTCCTGTAATATATGATTAATCATGGATCTCTAGTGTTTCCGTCTTGGCGAGTAAAAGTGTTTATTTCTCTTATTTGTAAGAAAAATGTATTGAAGTCCCATCTAACATCATTTCAATAAAAGTCTGCCTGCTCCATTGACTAGTCAGGAACAGAACAAATTACTCCCACACTCATATACTTAGGCTTTAGCGAATGCTAATGACAATTTCTAATGCTTATCGTCATCACGATCATTCATTTGCCACTGAATTAGGGTCTGAAAGATTTGGGCTATATTTTAACGAATACTTTCTCTTTTCACCATTTCCTGTTTAGGGGAAACTGACTCAGTCACTGACGCGCCAGGCTCGTAATCTGCAATTCCCAGTTTCGAGTCCCATCTGGGCCAGAGTTGAGATTCATTTCCGCCATACTCGCCGGCACGCCCTCGATCACAAAGAGGGTACCGAAGGACTTGTAAAGGCCACCGTCCGTCGGAGGGGACGTAAAGCCGTAGTCGTCGCATGCAGGAAAGTCATATTCTGTGCACGTTGAAGAACACACTGAATGGCCTTGCCGGAAAGCTTCCATCGGTCTCCTAACTGTGATTCCTCTTCCCCAAACTTTTTCTAAGCATTTAGCCCATTCTGTGCAAAAAAAGCGCTACTCAGAGGTAAAAGAACCCAACCCATCTTCATATTTATGCTACAGAATACTACTAGTGATGAGAAATCTTTGATCCTGGGCCCGTAAATTCAAGAGTAGAGCCAGAGGTAGAAAACACGTATTCCATAAATGAACCACTATTTGCGGAAGATAGAGGTATGAATGGGCTCGAGTCAACAGGCGGAGGAGGCGCCGTCACTCCGGAAGTGCTAAATTTAGCATCGGAAGGGCGATCCGTCTTTCAGACTCTGTCCGCGGGCGAAAGAAGTCGAGATGAGGCTACGGGTGCCTGAGAATCATGTGACCAAGGTAAAAACCCATTAGACAACCATTATGGTGTCGGACCTGATGTCGCGAACATGTCACAGCTTAATGGATCATCGCAACCTTTCCCTCCGCCTCGTCGGCCAGTAACAAAACACTTGAATCTGTCTTCGCCTCCTTCGATTACCTACTGCAAACATCAGTCGAGGTTCTCCTAACGCAATGATGCCAAATGTCTGTACAAAATGTCATGACGGACCTTTGAAGATACTTTGAACTTGGTTTCTTTGCTAATGAAAATAAATCGATGATTCCTTTGCCAAAATTGCTTTTAAAGATTAGAGGGGGGGGGTTGAAAAGACTAGGACTAAATGAAAAATACTGAAGAAATTATATATAGATATTAGAAGTAAACATTGAAAAAACTTGCAGAGTACAAGTTCAGTGATTATGCTCAGTGAGCATAATCACTTAAATATCGTTAAGGTTCTTTTTTATTCAAGTGTTTATCACAAGGAGAAAGTTAACAAGAGCGCTTGCATATCAGATAGAAATCGATCTTCAATGATACGAGTATAAATAATTATCAATTTAAACTATAAGTATGAATCATCACAGATAAAATTCATTAGCTTTGACCCTTGATCTTGAATTACATTTTGCCTTAACATTCGAGTTAAAAGCTAATTGATATCTTTTTCTGATGACGGCTGAAATCGATCTCTCTTCATATCAACTGAAGATCAGTTTGTATCTGAAGTGTAAATGCTCTTTCCGTCTCTTTGAATCTCTTTCGCATTGAAATATGAGTTAGAGTGCCTGAAATATGAATGCGCCCTTACTGTGATCCTTATTCGGACAGAAAATTTTTACAATCAACAAACTATACGTTTTAAAGTGCGGAACTTTCCGATCATTTTGTCTTAGTGAAATATGAAAAAGAGATTAAATATATATTATTGAACGGAATCTCGGTAGATATTAAAAGAAAACATTTCAACAGCACCATCGTAATAATTCAGTTCAATAAAAGAATGAAAAATATTTGTTTCTGTGATTTGACATTTTTCGGATACTTTTCATTCTTTTATTTATCTACACGAATTATTTGATACTGTTGTATATGTTTTACTCTTTCACTTGTGTTTTAATGGGCATGTCGCTAGAACCGAAATATTTAACACTGTTGAACACATTATGAAAAAGAGAGACTATTTTTAGCGTCGCTACCTATATTAGAAAAAAAAATCAAAAATGTTTTGCCAAAATACTCCTTTTGTTTTCATTCTGAAGGTTTTTTTGCCATTTGGCAACGCTGAGAAATTATGGAGTAGTTGCTACAGTATGGAGTTTTCGAAAGCAATGGTTGAGAACAGTAACATAGAGAGCCACACGTTGATGTCAAACTTGATTGATTATTTTCAACAGATCATAGAACCAGGAATAACGGATAAGGAACACGCAATGCTTTTACATTGAAGTCTTTCAATATTTACCCTGTTGATAATCGTAACAAATACTGGAAGTATTACTCCTCGTTATTTCTGAGTCAAAATAACCATTTGTTTCCCATAATCTGAATGTCATCATATTTGCAACACATGCAGCATTCCAGTACATCCTGGAATCGACATAAGAGGGTCGATCATTTAATTCGTGAACTGCAGTCGCCAACGATTAGCAGCTTTTCGTACTAATTAATGCAGGATATGTGGCAACACATCGACTCTTCAAGAGCTTTTTTTTAATCATTTATTTATTGAGACAAATTCAAATAAATCATTCCTTATTTACAGTGATCCCTCAGAGCTAACAGCTTATCTGCAGGAGAGAATAATACATTGACATAAAAAATAATACCTTCTTTCTGCCTTAATCTGCTAATCATAATATATTTATATCACGTTGTATTTACAATGTACTACCTTACTATTTCAGTTGAGAATTTCGACTTTCAATAATATGCTCTCTTTACTAAAAATTTTTACCTTTTTCATTTACAATATTTCAAAATAACATTGGGATTTTTATATTTACATTCAGCACCACACAATTTGTCAGTAGGTGTTAATATAAAGCTCAGAGCAGTGTGTGTGTGTGCAACTGGAAATACATTGCGATACGATCGCAAATAACAGCAGAACAATTACACAGTCAGATATTTTTCGCTTTCTAAAGGTGTTCGTTTTCGTGTACATGGGGTCCCATGGCCGAGTGGTTAGCACGCTTGGCTACTGATCTAAGGGACCTGGGTTCGAGCCCCGGATAAGGCATGGATGTATGTGTTGTTTTTCTGCTGAGGTCCTGCCATCCTCTCAGATCTTCTACTTTGGCATATAAACTGACAGGCTCCTGTCAGACCTTTGTGGCAAAGCAGCTGCTTGAGGTGGTATTTATTTTTTTTTTATGGCTGAACTGAAAACTGTGCAAAGCTATGGAATATGTTTCGGTGCTCTGCAAGGCTTAAGTGGTAGAGACATAGTAGCAGAAATCAATCACGTGTGGTTTCCCAGATCATTCGTTGCCCTCCACTCATGAGGATTTTTACCAGAGTTATTATTATCTATAATTTTAAAAAAGGTGATCGCAGTTCTTGTGATAACTATAGGGGTACCAGCCTACTTTCTGTTCCAGGTAAAGTTCTTTGCATCATTGTGCTTAATAGAATTAAAATATATGGTTGACAGTCAATTGAGTGATGAGCAATGTGGATTCAGAAGTGGTAGGGGATGTGTGGATCAGATATTTTCATTTAGGCAGATTCTTGAGAAATGTTTAGAGTTTCAGAAACCTCTGGTTGCTAACTTTGTTGATTTCAAAAAGGCTTTCGACTCTGTTGATCGTCATAATTTGTGGTTGATTGTGAGATCACATGGTATATCAGATAAGTTAGTTAACATAATGAAAGCTCTCTATAATAACACTGAGTCGTGTGTGAGAGTTGGTAAGGCTTGTAGCAATTGGTTTAGCATTACTTCTGGTGTTCGACAAGAGTGCATTTTGTCTCCTTTTGTCTTTTGTTTGGTTATTGATTATGTTATGCGAAATTCACTGCAAAGGGAATGATTTTGGCCTTAAATTGTCTGGAGATAGGAAAATTTCTGATTTAGATTATGCTGATGATTTCGCGCTTTTGGCAAATGATGTTGAGATGATCTTTCATTCGAGCTGTTGATGAGATTGGTAGTAGAGTAGGTTTGGTTATAAACAGAGAGAAAACTAAAGTGATGAAAATTGGTCAGGCTGGCTGTGGTTCAATTAATCTGAATGGTTGCGTCTTGAGAACGTGTCTCAGTTTAATTATCTTGGAAGATATGTAACAGATACTGATGATGTGGAACTTTTAAGAATCTATGGAGAGAGTAGAAAAATAGGCGTATACACCTAAAGACTAAAATTAGGCTCTATAATAGTTTGGTTCTCTCTAGGGTTAGTTATGGTAGTGAAGCTTGGACACTTTGTAAACAAGATAACAGGAAACCAGATGCTTTTGATTCTAGATGCTTACTAAGTATATTGGGCATTAGGTGGTTCAACTTTGTAACTAATGATGAAGTGAGGCAAAGAAGTCGGCAACCTCATTTAAGCAGCATATTGTGCAGAGAGAGATTCCGTTGGTTTGGCCATGTTGCCCGTATGGATAATTATAGATTGGCGAATAGTATTATGCACAGTGTGCCTAAAGACCTCAGAAAGAGGGGTAGACTTAGGATGCGGTCAGTGTCAAACAGGATCTTGTTAGAATTGGTGTGCAGTGGATAGATGCAGCAGGTATAAATTGCACGGTCTGGTTGGACCTCCGTAGCCCATGGCTGCTTGAGGATGATGATGATAATGATTAAAAAAAACATTCAGACTTTTGAGCGCACCTAAATTTACTAGTTCTTCTTCTAATCGATTGGAAAGTGATTTAATTCAACTGCATATTTTCTTGATGATTATAAGGGACCAAATCAGTTCCCTCTCAATGTATGTCGATCTGCATTTTATTTTAAGCAGTAATAAGCAAAATACATTTCCATATATTTTTAGTTTATTATTCAACTGTCACATTATTTTAATATCAGAGGAAAAACTGAAATCGCCTTTCTCAATACTCGTGTGACATCAAGGCAGTCAATCCAGGCTACTAAGCGGCAGTCGCTGCCACGATTGAGATAGGAGATGCAAGACATCGAGGAACGAAATCGAGGGACGAAATCCCTGATCTAGCTCATTTTTTACAGCTATGAATTTTCTCACCAATTAAATCTTGAACTTTTGATTTTACCGTCATTGCTCTTTGACGAACTTTCCCTTTTTTCGTGGTTCTGCATTTGCAAACCAAGGTAACCCTTGGGCATTTAATCTTATCTCGATTGCTCCTGATGATCTATTTTCTTAGTTAAAGATTTTGAATTTGCTGACCAGTAATGCTTGATCCTTTTAATCCAGCTTGGTTGTTTCCTGATGGTCTAGTTCTATTCTTAATAGCTTTGCATTTGTTAACCAAATAAAACTTTCTTATACCAGTTAAACTCCATTTCTTCGCGATGAACTGCTTCCTTTCTTAAACGCTTTAAATTTATTCACCAAGCAGCAGCACTGGGCCTTTGATTTCATCTCCTTTGCCTCCTGCCGATCCATTTCCTGTCTTAAACACTTTATATTTACCTGTCAAAGAACACTTGGGCCTTTTAATCCACTTTAATTTCCTCCTCATTGTGTTTTGTTCACCAAGAAATATTTCGGATTTTGAGTTCACCTTCATATTTTCTTAATGATCTAGTTCCTTTGATTTAGGCCTTGATTTTGTTCGGCAAGTAACACTGGGTTTTTTTTTTTTTGGTTCATTTCGGCTCCTTACGATTATCTAATTCTTTTCTAATGACTTCGCATTTGCTCAATAAACAAACTTTGGTCTTTGAAATGATGTTAGTTCCTGATGAGCAAACACAGGTATGAGCGATCGAAATGCATTTTGGTTCGATTTGTTCTTGTCGAATGATTAGTGATTCGATCCTCGATGTCATCAATTGTCTTTGCCGTCTTTTTGTAATGGGAATAGCGTTTTAAAGTTTGTTGGAGGAGATAAACTGATTATCGATATTACAATCGACAAACAGGGAGTGTTCACCCGACACACAACATGCCAATGTCCACTGCTCCTGTTGCTCCGAATCCCCTTACCAGAAGAACACCATTTAAGTCAGGAGACGAATATTTTCTGACCGTTTGTTGCGTCATTTAGACATTGGAGAGAAAATGTAAATTTCTCTACAAAAACTATTTCATTCTAAATGTATAAAAAACGAAATATATATATTTTTTTCAGAGTGAATCAAAATCAGATAGGTAATTTGGAAGACATACTATTTTACAATGTATTTAAATTCATTGGTAATGGTTGTTCATGCATTGGTAATGGTTGTTGAAACACTAGAAAGTGTTGAGCACTATAAATACTTTGGAGTATATATTGATAGTAAACTAATAAACACATTGATTCCTTAATAATTAAACTTGATATAATAGCACATTTATTAGAAAATTTGTAAATATTACACTTTTAAAACTGATTTATAATGCATTATTCAAGGTATGGATTAATTTCTTGGGGCGGAGTTTATTACAGCAATATTAACCATTAATAAAAACTCAAAATAGAGTAATTTGATGCATTTTAAGGGAAAAACAGGAATGATACTGTTAGACATTTTTATAACGAATTAAATATGTATAGTACCTTTAAGAAAATTATGCGGCATCATTTTATATCATGAAAAACGTTGGATTGAAAGAGACATTAGACATATTAATTATAATTCAAAAACATAATATATATATTTAGCGACAAAAATATTTAATATTTTACCGGGAGAACTCAGAGATGAAACAAACTTTCACTCTTTAAATGGAAATTGATAATGTGGGTCTCCAAATTTTAATGATATTGAAAAACTTTAAAAAAATGTTAATAATCATTATTAGAGCAATTGTACATCTTGTCTTTTTTGAATTTCTATCTTTCATTTTAGCTTATTTTGGAAAGAGAATAGCTTATGTTACTATTGAATGGAAAAGGATGTCAGATTTGTAGATTTTGTATTAAATCTGTTGCCCTTTCCAAAATGTTTTACCAAATTGTATCAACCTACATGCGAGTTTCTTGAACTCTTGTGAATGTTTTCAGTATTCCTAAAGTTGAATTATATTTTTAGAAAATATGTTAAATAAAATATTTTATATGAAATGTACAACTTGTTTAAACAACGGCAATAAATCATTATTTACCTTATCTCAAAAATACCGTTAATTGAAATTACCAGGTACTTGTCACAGCGCATGTTAAACAGTTAATTATTTTCTGTAGATATGACGTCGACAATGAAAGATTGTTATTGTGTACTTTAAGCTTCCATTTTGCTACAAAGGAAACTGAACTATCAATGAATCTTCGTTAAAATGACCGTTGCTAACATCTGTTTCGTTCATCTTTCGTTTTGTGTGCATCATCGATTTTACCGGAATTAAGATGACCGTTTCATACTCTTCAGCGTAATGGTCATTATTTGAATTATTTTCCTTTTAATATTCTGTTATTTAGAGAAAACATTTTTTCCCCAAGTATTACGTTTGTTTCTTTGCTTAGGCGGGAATCCTAATCAATACAGAAAATTAGGATACGCAATTCTTACTGGGATACAAAACGAGATATGAACATTACTCTTATTATTTTTAATTAAAAACAGTGATTATTTGTGTGAAACAAAATATTAAAACGTTCTACAGCACAGCAAAGTCATTACCAATTTTTGAAGTATTTATTTCATTTCAAAATGGCTTTCGAAATCTAAAGCCATAAAAACTTATTATTTTCTTTCTCTATACTAGGGGTTCTCAACGCGGGGTACGTGGTAAAAGTTTTTGGGGTAGGTCGTGAGAGCTCAAAAGTCGCTAAGTTCGCAACGCTGCTACTGATTAATTTCTGAGAACTCAGTAACGAAGCGCGGCGCTAGTAGTGGTGAGACAACCTGGCCGGTTTTGACCTTGAAAAGTCCACAAGGTCATGGGTTATGAACAGACCCACTTCAGGTCACGTGCCCCTCTGACGTCATTTCCGGTTACGGAAAGTCCCTCTTTTCTGGCGTTCGTCAGCCATCTTTGATTCTGACGTAACACGAACACATCCCCTCTAAGACCCCCTGGTTGACCCACCCAAACCCATCGTGAAGTAAACAACTCTAAAACTCCCAAATTACCCTAAGCCTTCCATCTTGGTGTCTGACGTCATTAGCCTCGAAAACAACCTTCGTAATATTCTGACGTGTCCAACTCAATGACATCTAATTCTGAAATTTATCATGTCCACCACTCTCCACCCTTCCACCTCTTATCGCAAAGTACTGCAGTGCACTTTTTAAAAAAATTGTTCCATGGGTTGGCTCGATTCCTCGATCTCACCCTTATCAGCGAACGACACTCTTATCCACTATGCCACGGGTACTTGTTTGACTAACATCATATACAGTGATTGATCTCGTAGAAAAGCAATAAGTGATTATTTTTATTCCTGAAAAAACACGTTTAACTTACGAATAAATAATTTAATTAATTTTTATTCCTTGTAAATCGTATTTAAAAGTAAATTTATTGCCTCTTTGCACATTTATATTCACATAGGTAACTACATTTCTGGCTCGGTTAATTGTTTTATTCCTTGTAAATCGCAACAAAAATAAATTTGCAACCTCATCGCACATTTTATCCTTCACATTTTTTCAAGGACATCACATAAATAAACCTTTTGAAACATCACATAGGGAACGGCAAATTTTTTAAATCCTTGTATATCGAATTTAGAAATTTATAACTTCTTCACACATTTTATTCTCTTACTGCAACTTTGTATCTCACTCTTCTTTCATGTCTCGCAATGGACACACAACAGATGGTAAAAGAGATGTTTTCACAATCTTGCAACTACGCTCTGAATAATATTTAGAGGTGTAATTAAATATTTGATAGCATGGAATCACATACCTTGCTCTGAATAATTAACGACGTATAATACTCTTAAGAATAAACTATACCACTTTGCGAACTACAAAGTTCTACCAATTGATTTATGCCATGGAATAAAGTATACAAGATTCAGGAATCTGACCATGAGTGATATATCCCTTCAGAAAAACGTGTCACATCATGGCTACTAGATGGCATTGTTAGGTCTTTTTAGTCAATGAGTCCACTATGCCTGGGAGGGACCCTTCCCTTGTTATTATTGGACTCAACAGTGGGAAGGACCCATATACCCATTCAGACTACGAGCAAAAAATGTTAATGTTTGAAAAGACTCCGCTCGTGGTCTACGGATAAGTTTCGGACACCATTCATGAGAGTCTTGGACCCTACCCCAACACAAACATCTCAAGTTTCAGGATATTTAGTGTTTCTGAAGCAAGAGTTCGCGTTTTCAGGATGTATCAGCCGTCGATATCCCAGTAAAGCCGATAAAATCTCCAGACCTGGATAGTTGCTCTTGAAAGGCAAAGAAGCAGAGAGGATCAAAAAAAGGACAGCTCTTCTCTATCCGTTTTATCCTGCACTACAAGTTTAGAGGGTAAAGTTGGCTTTTCTGTATTGACTTAATGTGTGTGGTCGTCGAAAGTTCAGTTGGATTTGAATAATTTCACGAATCTTAAGGGTTGTGACATCTCTGGTGGCTGTGAAGAGGGATTGAAAATATGGGGTAAGTAATCCATAGTTTTGTAATCTGCTCTATAGGGTTTTTTCCAAAATTGTGGGTTTGAGTAAGGATTTTTTCCCCTCATTGTCATAATAGTTGTTGTTATCGAAAGTTTAGTAACTTATGACAAATATTTGAAGTTTAAAGATTGCGACATCCAATAAAGTGGCTGTAAGGGAGCTGAACTAATTCAGGGTGGTTTCAAGTCCGGACAAGATAAAATACTACCTCATTTTCTTCCCGTCATATGATCCCTGATTGCACCATTTTGGTGGGATTTTCTCTGCCCTCCTGGAAAGGGTGAGCTAAAAGAGGGAAAATTACATTTTTTCTGTACTATCTAGATTATTATTAAAAGCGAAGAGAAGATAGTGCGACTGGAGAACGTCACCCTATCGTGTGATCTGTGATTGCACCATTTTTCGGGGTTCACTTTCTTGAAATTCACGGCAAGGACCTTTCCAATAAGTTATTATGATGTCACTGTAGTAATAGATGACTATCTAGATCCGTGTTTCCCAACGTGGTGCCCACGCCCCACAGGGGGGCAATTCGAAAATTGAATCGTTCAGAGTTTAACCGTATGGCGGTTAAATTTTACGTAGGTGGGGGGACATAAGAATTTTAGAAAGGCTTAAGTGGGGCATGGCACAAAAAAGGTTGGGAAACACTGATCTAGATGGTTCTACAACGTCACTTCAGCTAAAAGTGTGGACTTTCTTGACGGTATTGCTGCATTATGTGAATATGTAACGTTAATAGTAAACATTTATCGAAAATACACATTGAATAGTATTTTCAGGATAATGCGATATTTCTTTCATCCAAGATAGTTGCTCCATTTCAACAGTATGTATTGATAAAGATTATTATGAAATGTTTATTGTCTTACCTATCTCTATACATTTTATGAAATTTTCCCGCAACCTTTCGGCATAATTTACAGTTTTTGCAGCAATTTTGTCGTTATGGTGCATTTTGTGATTTTTTTTTTGTTGTTTTGTCTCCCATTTCAGTGTATTTTTGGACATATTTTGTCATCATTTACTGTTCACGTTATTAATTATGTAGTTATTCTGCTATTCATTCTAATGTGCTGTGAGATATTTAGAGGTGATTCAGCCATCTATTTCATGTATTTTAATGTTATGAAAGCAATTCGGTCTTTCCAGCGTATATTTATCTAATTTTTACAGCTGTTTTTTCAGCTATTGCTATTTTATTATATTATTCAAAATACCTTCAATATACGCTGGAAATTTCAATATACGCGTATATTCTGCTTACATTGAAATTTCCAGCGTATATTGAAGGTATTTTGAAGTTATTCTGTCATCCGTCCACTGTATTTGATGATATTTTGTCGTTCATTCGTCAAATAATTTTTGCTCTTGGCAAGAAAATGGTTTTCAATACATGAATATAATATAAAAATTATTGTAACGGACAGTGATTTTTCTAGATCCTACATTAATACTTCATGGTTTTCCCTGTTACTCCTTCTAGTAAAGACGTATTTTTTGTCTTAGTTTTCAGGATTACTTTTGCCCGCTAGATGGCGTTGGTTAAATGTTTACTGCCTTTTTGAGTGTTGCATGTATCATATTCCTTTGAAATTTCTATCTTTTATCATTTGTGCTCGTAAGAATAGCAAAGTAAATTGCAATTAAAAAGGAGACACGTTTTATGTTTCAAAAAGTTCACGGTCATGTTTTTAAACACCTAAATTTTTCCGTTATTTCTGTCATCCATTCCAGCGCATATTGAAGGTATTCTATCATCTCCAGTACACTTTGTTTGATTTTGCATGCTATTAATGCCTTCAACTTCGAACAATTTTGAAAATAATCTGCCATCCACTGCAATGTCTGCACATTTACATTTTTTCCAGCACCCATTTCTCTACATTTTAGTGTCTTTCAACCATTTCTTTGGTTTTTAGGTGTGTTTCTTTACTGTTGCTTTCTCTTCCATTTGCAATGTATTTTATAATATTCATCCATCCATTATAGTAATGAATGCAATGTACCGTGATTTTCTAGAGTGAGACCCAAGTATACTAATATTTTATGGTTTTCCTGTGTTACTCCTTCTGCTAAAGAGGGACATTTATCGGTTTTTCCTTGGATCACTTATTTTTCACACTAGATGGCACGTGTTAATTTGAGTGTTGCATGTGTGTTAATAGTCGTGGTCAAGACAAATCCTGTTTCACCCCGTTTTACACTGTTACCTGTATCATTTTCTATGATTTTTTTTCTATCTGACAGTATTTGACCTATGATTTGCTCTTTTGAAGCGATTTTTACAGCCATCTCAGTGCATTTTTATACTTTTTTCTTTCTCTTCACAGTATGTTATGCAGATATTGTGCTGTCCATTCTATACATACGAAGATATTTTTCTGATCTATTCCCATGTAGTTCGTTGATTTTTCCGTTATTTCTGTTATCCATTCCAACATATTTTGAAGGTATTCTATCATCTCCAGTACACTTTGTTTGATTTTTCAGTTATTGTGCCTTCCACTTCCGTAGAATTTTGAAAATATTCACCTATCCACTGAAATGTGTGCGCAATTACAGTTATTCCAAGATCCATTACGCTGCAATTTATTGTCTTACAAGCAATTCTGCCAACCATTGCAATGTGTACGAATATACAGATATTCTTCCATTTATTTAATGTTTTTCAACAATTTTACCAACCTTTAAGTTGGTTTGAGGGGGTCTTTTATGCATTCAGTTTGATTAAACCACCTAGCACATGAACGAAAGGGCTCATATTTGGATAGAGAAAGGGTACTAGACCGCTATTACCAGAAAAATCCTCCTGTCATGGCCATTCAGAGTGTTTTTTGACACGTAAAGTCCCATCTGATGAACAGTTGTATTTTTCAAGGCAGTGTCACCCTTCTCACGGAGAGTAGGGGATAAGAGAAATAAATCTCAATGGCAACACAATGGGGGTTCAAACCTAGGACTAATAGTTTATCAATCCAGCGTGCTACCGACTTGGCCATCCCTTTCATCTGTATTATATGCAATTTTACAGTTAATCTGGCTATATTATCACACAATGCTAACAACCCTCAAGTCCAGTATATTACGTTTCACATATATTTTTATCAACCAGATCAGTCCATTCACGGTTTTACCACCATCCCCGATTCTATTTCATAGGTTTTTTTTGCCAACATAAGTTTTTATTTTCCAAGTTTTATCACCAATTCACTTTCTTGTTTAAAGTTTTACTACCATAGCAATTTCTTGGATAGTAGCCACCAATTATGACACACGCTTGTCATTTTTCCATGTTATCCCTATGGGAAGTCAAATATCACCTTTTTTGCGATCGCTTAATATTTTTATCTTGCATAAATTTTGTCTTTATTTTTCTACACTAAACGAAAAATGTGTATGAATTAAGAACATGTGTCTTGCTTTGTGTTTATATTTGATCACAAAATAAGTTTTATGTTCAAAACAATTTCCTGTCCAACGTGTTTTGCCCGCTAAAACGTGAAATCTGTGTTATCTCTATGAAAGTGAAATTCGTTCCTTACAGTAATTTTTGTTCGTTTTAATTTTGCATCTTACTTAAATTATGTTCATATTTTTCCAACATAAACACAAAGTAAGGTTTTGTTTTAAAAATTTACCGTTCTGCAACAAAAAAATTTTCGGCTTATGTTAAGTGATTAACCAAGTCAGATGCCATTTGCGTTGCTCAAAATAGAAAGCCTAAATTACGGGTAATTCGTAGCTGTTTATCTAAACTATCATGCCCCCCGAATTTTATATTTAGTTATTTATTGCTGTAATTTTGTTCTATTTTATTATTGTATATATTTTTATGTGTTCTTGGAAATGTTTGTGCTGGGATGACTCACTGTTGTTTTTCGGGTCTAAAGTACTGCGTGCAAGCGGTGACAAAGCCTGCAGTTGTTTATGGCCGTAAATGACTAGCCTAGAGCGCTAGTGCGGCAAGGAGGCTAGAGAAGGGAGATTGAAGAGTTAGTTTTGGCGTGAGCTTTCGAACGAGAGTCGTTTCGATACAGGTCAGAAGGACGCTGCCATACTCAAAAGAAACCCTTGAAATGAGGGTGCAATTCCAAAGGGGAATCAAGATTGCTAGAGAATCTGTGTTTTTATTCTTATGGTTCAGAAGGAACCACAGTGTAGGCAAAGGTTGGTTATCCTTTCGCCGAGTTTGAGGTCTGTAAAGTGAGAACTTGCAGAGTGTTCCATTCTCCACCTCATTATATTAATGTTTGCAGCAGCAAGGCAACAAAGGCCCATGGAGTTGAGCACATTCCCAGCACGTAGCTGTATATATTGTTATTAAAGTGTGTCGTCCCTGTATAACTCTCGTGCAGTTAATTAAGGGACTGATGTTATTCATCATTCAAAATGAGTCTCTTCAAAGGCGTGCAGTGGCACGGGCCCAAAAACCCGCGAACCTGTCATTTCACCAAAGCGAGGGTGAAGTAATTATTAAGCAACAATTGCATCATCCTCTGGCGGCCACGACATTTGGCTCAGTCTCCATAGATCGGAGTAGGGAGGACATCACATCTGGCCCAGTCGGACAGGATCCGAACCCAGGTCATCACATCTCACTTAGTCCCAGGATCAGAACCCTTTGGGTCACCACACCAACGTCTTCACTTTTCGGTGATGGGACCGTCGAAAGTGGGAGTCAAAGGGGCTTGACTCAAGGTCAGTTATATTACAAGAATAGAATCATAGGTCGGATATCACCTTCCCACTGTTGAGTCCAATAATAACAAGGGAAGGGTCCCTCCCAGGCATAGTGGACTCATTGACTAAAAAGACCTAACAATGCCATCTAGTAGCCATGATGTGACACGTTTTTCTGAAGGGATATATCACTCATGGTCAGATTCCTGAATCTTGTATACTTTATTCCATGGCATAAATCAATTGGTAGAACTTTGTAGTTCGCAAAGTGGTATAGTTTATTCTTAGGAGTATTATACGTCGTTAATTATTCAGAGCAAGGTATGTGATTCCATGCTATCAAATATTTAATTACACCTCTAAATATTATTCAGAGCGTAGTTGCCAGATTGTGAAAACATCTCTTTTACCATCTATTGTGTGTCCATTGCGAGACATGAAAGAAGAGTGAGATGCAAAGTTGCAGTAAGAGAATAAAATGTGTGAAGAAGTTATAAATTTCTAAATTCGATATACAAGGATTTAAAAAATTTGCCGTTCCCTATGTGATGTTTCAAAAGGTTTATTTATGTGATGTCCTTGAAAAAATGTGAAGGATAAAATGTGCGATGAGGTTGCAAATTTATTTTTGTTGCGATTTACAAGGAATAAAACAATTAACCGAGCCAGAAATGTAGTTACCTATGTGAATATAAATGTGCAAAGAGGCAATAAATTTACTTTTAAATACGATTTACAAGGAATAAAAATTAAATTATTTATTCGTAAGTTAAACGTGTTTTTTCAGGAATAAAAATAATCACTTATTGCTTTTCTACGAGCTCAATCACTGTAAATGATGTTAGTCAAACAAGTACCCGTGGCATAGTGGATAAGAGTGTCGTTCGCTGATAAGGGTGAGATCGAGGAATCGAGCCAACCCATGGAACAATTTTTTTAAAAAGTGCACTGCAGTACTTTGCGATAAGAGGTGGAAGGGTGGAGAGTGGTGGACATGATAAATTTCAGAATTAGATGTCATTGAGTTGGACACGTCAGAATATAACGAGGGTTGTTTTCGAGGCTAATGACGTCAGACACCAAGATGGAAGGCTTAGGGTAATTTGGGAGTTTTAGAGTTGTTTACTTCACGATGGGTTTGGGTGGGTCAACCAGGGGGTCTTAGAGGGGATGTGTTCGTGTTACGTCAGAATCAAAGATGGCGGACGAACGCCAGAAACGAGGGACTTTCCATAGCCGGAAGTGACGTCGGAGATGCAGTGACCTGAAGTGGGTGTGGTCATAACCCGTGACCTTGTGGACTTTTCAAGGTCAAAACCGGCCAGGTTGTCTCACCACTACTGGCGCTGTACTTGATATCTGTACATATTCGCATTATTTATGTGAAATTAGTTTTTCATCTTTAATTGCTTTAAAAAATAAATATAGAAATAGGCTGGATGTTGAAAATGACTTGCGACTCTTCCTTAACAAGATAACCCAACCATTGATGAACTGTGCAAGCGTAAGCAAGCGCAACCATTTCACTGATTACCAGTAAAATGCTTATAATTTTATAAGATTTGTTAAATTGTTTATGTCATTTTTGTATTTATCGATATATGCAATTTATGAATACAAAATTTAATGTGTATAAATATATATGTTTTATTTTATTCCCATTGTTATATTACAACTATAGTTTTATCTATATATACATTGGGTTGTTTTACCCCTGAGCGGCACTTTTTTGCACGCCATGGGCTAAATGGCCAGGTCACATGGACCCCGAAGGCTCAGAGAAGGTTGGGGGAGGGGACCCACTGGAACAGCTGTTGGGAGACAGATGGTAGTCTCCCGTCAAGGCCATCCAGCGTGTTCTTTAACGTGCACAGGATATGGCTCTCCCGCACACGGGGCCACGGCTTAACGTCCCATCCGACGGACGGCGGCCTTTCCAAGCCCATCGGTGTCCCCTACTGACCGTGGGCAGGGCGGGAAATTTTGCGGAGATGAATCTCAACGCTCACCCAGCTGGGACTCGAACCTGGGAACTACAGATTACGAGCCTGGCGCGCTACCGACTGAGCCACCTCCGCCCCACCCTCTATATATACAAGGGATACGCCAGTTACAGACACATTTCCAGGTGGTAAGTGCAGCATAAAAGATTGAGAACCACCGCTCTATACGATGAAAATGAAAAACAACGACGGAAGTAATTCTTTTATCAGTAATGCTTGAAATGAAATAGTAAAACAATTTGATTGTTATGAAACTTTGAATTAAGAACAAAACAAATTTTCACTCAATGATTAAAAATTGTTCTTTTGAGTGAATTCACCGAGATCAAGCGTTGATCCAGCTGGGAGAGATTGGTAACTCCCCAAGGCATTTGGAGAAGCTGGAATTGAAATGGAGATAGATTGGCTTTTGAAATAGATAAAAGAAAATGATCCTTGGCCAACCATCTTCGCACTTCTAAAGGCAATAGGATTCTGCCAGCTATGTTCATAGTTAATGCCTGAAGAGCAACAGGTGCAATGCTACGTCATGCGGAAAAATGGTTGAGGTATCACGTGAACAACTTCTGGGAACACTGACTCTTACTGCTGCATTCAAGAAGAAACTCGAGTAGCCTGGCTCGTCGGTCCGGGTACCACTGATAGTTGTCAGAGTGAGTTGAGGCCTTGCGCATGTGGCGATAAGTTATCAATGCCATTGCTTCTAGGCACATTAACTAAAGCAGAAACTCGTCGTGGTCAAGTAGGATAATGCAATGTATATAGTACCGTAACAGAAACATCGCCAAAGAATCTAAAAGTTGAAATGTAGCTTAAAAAGTTTTGAATATCAAGTCAATAAAATGAAAGAATTTAATTTCACTGATAATGCGAAAATGCGTCAAGATTTCTTTAAACAACGGCAATAATTTACAGAGTTCTAATGAGCCGACACAGTGATCTTTGAGTTCTAAAGAGGCGAAACAGTTTGTGCTTTAAAGCGTCGACACAATGATTTTTATTTACTTCTGTAATTTCTTCCATTTCGAGTAATTTCTAAATATTGTGGCTCTACGTTGTGCTTTGTAACTTAGTGAGTTGAGGCCTTGCGCATGTGGCGATAAGTTATCAATGCCATTGCTCACATCACATAGCCAATTACAATGTGCCTGAGCACATTGTAATTGGCTATGTGATGTGCAGCTTGGCGTCGATTATCACCCCACTGCATCTTTCTCAGATTCTGTTCGTCCATAACTATACTGCTCATCAAAAGTTAATAACGGATCTTAAAATGTGAATAAAAAAATAATCGATATATACATATAAAATATTTTAATATACTCAGATTCTATAACGTATAGTTGGAAAATAATCAACATTCAAATTCTGGGTAACATTACGTAATACGTAAAGCAGATACCATATGAAAGGAGTCCTTTCGTAGACGCTTGATCATTTCAAATTCAAACGTAACATGTGAATCTGAAATAGACGATTGCTTCATGATGGCTTATAGAAGACTTATCAGGACGATGGAAAAACGTTGGAAGCTTGAAAGCAGATCAAACCATCACGGAGGTCGCCATAGTCTCTAGTATCCCCAATTCTGTTCTCAAGCACAGGTCAGCAGTTCCAAACAGTTGTCAAAAGACCTATTCAATGGCGTCTTAGGGTTCCAATCCACCAAGAAGATCGCTGTATTGAACTACTGCCACGACTGAACAGGAGAGCAATAGCTGTATCTCTGACTTCGGGTCTCATTGCAGCCATTGGATGCCAGGTACTGGCTTCACAAATTTTCAAAATTCCATTCGACAAGCCTTCACAAATCCAGACTCTACTGCCCGTCGATCCATTGTATGTGTCCTTTTCACTTGTAGACACAGACAGGCCGTATAAAATGATGTCGTTTTTATTTAGCCTGGACCCGAGAACGAGGGAGTCACTTCCTGTTCACGAGGGAAGTTAGATTTTTCTCTACAATCGGACAGCAGATGTATACTGATCTGGAGGAAGATGGGAATCCACAACCACCCCCATAACCTCGTTGAGAGAAGTGTATTTGGTGGTGGAGGTTTGAGTGTGTGAGCCGGGTTTTTATTGGGTGGCTGTAGCAACCTTCAAATGTTTTTTGGAGATCCCAGGAATGTTCTGAGATATCAGGATGAGATCCTTGATACCTATGTGAAGCCCTACACTGGTGCAGTAGGAGACGATTTCTTCCTAATGGACGATGATGCCCGTCCACACAGAACAAAACAGACCAACTAATATCTTGAAGAAGAATGTATCCGACAAATGGAGTGGACTGAATTCTCTCTAGATCTCAACCCAATAGAACATCTATGGGATGCCCTGAAGAAACCTATTGTCGCTCATCAAGCCCCTCTCCTGGCTCTTCAGTACATCTGGACTTCTCTTATCTTTCAGTGGCTCTCATTCAACTGCATATCAGGAATATCCATTAAGGATAATAATAGACATTGTAAGGATAACATTCGCTACATAAAATGCTTCTTCACTTTTTACACCCATCGCGTACAAACTGAAACTAATTATGCCTCCTTCCGCATATCCACAACTCCAACAACAATTCTATCCTTTCTATTTTTCAGATCGGTTCTGCATTCCATATTCGTTCGGTACATAATTCTCAAGCAGAAGCATACGCGAGCGTTCATGACACGTTTTTCATAAATTCACTGTAGCACGTTCATCTGTCGTAACAGCATTGATAGGCTCATATCAGACCTCTGTGACAAGCATCTTTATTTAAAATTTGGTAGGTACGGTTGTAAACTTACCCAAGGCAAGTAATAAACTTTGGGGTAGTCCATTACATTGTAGATATCACAAGCTCTAATTTGATATGTATTGCTTTCAGTTCGATATCTGTCAAACATCCTGCTCTTCTTTGAGATGGGAAGAAAGTTGGGGGTGTAACTTCAGATAGTCAACGACAGTCTTCCCATCACAAGCTTTTATCTGATATCCAACTCAGTTTCCTCATTCGAGAACTATAGCTTAAAAACCATTTTCACATTTCCTCTTTTTCATGTGGGAAAATGTTTTATAGTTTAAGACATTCACCACGTGACAAGTTTTAATTGGTGCATAACTCATTGAGATCGATCGTGATGGGTTGGGAAGATGATATGGTAGAATAACAAGTTACCGTTTTGGTAAACGAAAAAATCGAAAAGTCGCAAGTGGAGAGCACTCGGTTTTGTGATAAGTATCAGCCAACGAAGCAAAAAAGGTTGAGGGGCATTTTTAGTTGCAGAGAAATAACAATTTCAACACCACTTGTAATGAATTATGCTGTAATATTTTGGTAGGTTGAAAAATGTTTGTTTCCTTAATAAATTGTATTAGTTCGCGTTCTACCTTATTCTGTTTATCCTCTATAATTCCACTCAGACTTCTCTTCAAACGCAAACAACCGATTTTCATCTTAAATATATTCTCAGATAAAACCTCTTCGGATATTGCATTATTCTGGAAAACTTATCACTATTTTTGCATGCTAAGATTTCAGATTGCAGACAAATAATTTTTTTCCGAATTTCGAGTTTTTTAATAACTAGAGTAAAAAGTTTAAAGGGTGGCCGTGATATTCAAGACATTACCAAGCGGAATCTTATATCTAAATCCAATTAGGAAGATTAAGGCAAAATAATTTAAAGAATTCTGTCTCTTAACATTTGTATAGCTCGAATATACAACGTTTGCGTAATTTTTTAGCTGTCACGTTTGTTCCTCTCTGTGCATAATTTGAGTTGTGTCAATTTGTTCTTATTTTACGTTTGAAATGCTTCCAATCGATCAATTTGGATGCCATAAGAGACTTTGAGCGTTTAGACAACCGTTATATACGTTTAGATAACTGTTACATAATGCTCACTGATATTCCTGCAGAAAATCTCTTAGCTTTGCGATCAAATGGAAAAAAAAAGTTTGGTGTCTGTGTTATGCGACATGATAACAAATAATCTGCTTACTCAAAATTATTTCGAGAGACTTTCATAGTCTTCGTCAGCGGCTCCTTCTGACGGCATCGTTAAATCTAGATCGTTTGATCATCTAATGTAAATGAACCCAAACGCTCTAAACTGCACTTTGCTTTCGAAACATATTTAGACAACTTTAACTGCATTTCACAGGAAGATGCAAAGATAATGTTGTGATAAGTGATGAAAATTTCGGGCACCCACTATCTTGATTCCAAACAACTCCGAACAATCCACTATACTCTGTTTCACATAGAATGTAGCTGAAATACCTGAAAATCAAGGAAAAAATAACAACCAATTAAAAGATGCCACGACCATGTGAGTTCTAGCAAGGATAACTGATGGATGCAATACACGGCCACATCAAATAGTTCTATGGCTTATGCAATAAATGACATTGCTTTGTTTTTATATAAGCCACGATTGGACAAAAAAAAACCTTTGAGGGAGATTTGCTGCTCCATGTTTTATGTGAGAGTATAGCTGTAAGGCCGTCCCATTGCCGAGTGGTTAGCGCGCTTGGCTACTGATCTAAGGGACCTGGATTCGATCCCCCGGGTAAGGCATGGATGTACGTTTCGCTTTTCTGCTGAGGTCCTGCCATCCTCTCAGACCTTCTACTATGGCATATAAATTGACAGGCTCCTGTCAGACCTCTGTGGCAAGCAGCTGCTTGAGGGGGGTATTTATTTATTTTATTTATAGCTGTAAGAAAGGAGCGTCCAGAGGTGCGTTGAACAGAAATTATCGATATGCAACTGCAGCAAAAAAACGTCACTGAGAAGCTAAGCATATCAGATATACCGCTGAGGAGCGGGATATCATAAAAGATTCATGTCCCCGATAGGAAAACAAGCTAGGAAAGCAAAAGGATAATACTCAAAATACCCCTGAGATTCAATTCAGTACTAACAAGTAGGGCTGGATCTAGTGGGAGGGGGGGGGGAGTCCGTGATTCCTTTTTTAAGAATGCTAATAACCGGAACGGAAGAAAAAAAAACTTAAACATATTATCCTTATTTTTTCAAGAATTTTGTTAAAGGCTACTAAAACAGAGAAAAGAAGTTATCACCGGAACTGCATTACGGTTCATTCTGACTCGATCTTGGCTCCACCTTTTCATTCGGACCCATCCCCCCCCCCAACTTTATTTTACTATATCCGGCCAACTAACAAGAAACATTTTACAGCTGCTCCCCCCCCCCCATCGCTTCCTGGCTAGAACTATTTTAGAATGTCCTGAACCCATATAATGAGCATATCCCGGTAAAGGCACAAAATAATATTATTAATACTGTATTATCAAGAAAATTGAGACCCTATGAAGCGTACTGGAAGAATACATCAGATTATTCTGTTACAGCAATATCTGATAGTAGAACTCCTTCATACATCGGAAAAACAAAGCGAAGAATATCTATGTGCATGAATGCAGGCACGCACCCAGGATTTTTAGTTAGGATGTAGATCCCAGACAGACCCGCCCCCCTCCCGTTCCCTTGGTTGCGCCCATGGCACCGCCAACAGAATTCCAGCTTTCTTCGGCTGAGCAGTTGATTTTTCAACATGGGGACGCTTGAATTTATGTAGATAGATCAGATCCACCATACCCACAGAGGAAACGAGATTATCGAAGTATCCCTCGACCGCATAATATGGACACATCGTAGCGAAGACACGACCCATCGCTTTCAATGAAATGAACCTGGCCGATTAGCCGTTTCGCCAATATGCAAATATTCTTTTGGAGCAGCAACTTCCAATCTTTCTCTGAGTTTTGCGCTTTGATACGCTCGCAGTTCGACCGAAACGCATTTAAGTGGTATTGTATTTTATTCGTTTCAAAAGTAAAAAGTTATTCCCGTTTTTTTGCGTGTTGCTGTAAATAATGCAGTTAGATGTTATTGCCTTTCGTCCCTACGTGTGGTGATCACAAAAGATTTCTCGGTTCGATACACTTCGACATTCAAGCAGAGGGACGAAAGACGAATGGCACATTGCGGCTGCAGTCCAAGTTGGAAAGCTCCTACAGTTTGTCTGGCCTTCTTCCGTACCCACCAGAAAAATGCTCTCGCCTGAGATGGATTCTTTTTAAACAACGGACAACGCACAGACTTAAGGTTTAATTTTAATAGCGATAATATGTATTTTTTTTATTCTTGACAATCGATGTCGTTTTAACTATTTTGGAACAGTATGTTTCGACTTTTCATACTCTGGATTCTTCATAATTTCTCATACTATTTTTTTTCGTAATTTGCGGTAACGTTGCTTCTGGTAATACCTGGGTAGAGCTGGCTTCAGATGCGCTTCACATGTCTCACTGCATCTTTGGTTTCTGAACTAAACTTGATAATGGCGGTACTCAAGGGAGCCACTAAATATCCTCACCTGAAAATAAGGACCAATGACGTAAACAATTACAGAGCTTAACAAGTTATATTTGAAATGAGAGCTACTTATTTGGGAAATATTATCAGCCATCTGAGTGGTTAGTGCGCTTGGCTACTGGTCTAAGGGACCTGGGTTCGAGCCCCGGGTAAGGCATGGATGTATGTATCGTTTTTCTGCTGAGGTCCTGCACTCCTCACAGACCTTCTACTATGGCATATAAACTGACAGGCTCCTGTCAGACCTCTGTGGCAAGCAGTTGCTTGAGGGGGTATTTATTTATTATTTTATCTTAAATTATGTCCCCTATTTCTTGTCTCACAGAAGAAATGGAATAAAATCTCTCACGAAGTTAACCTTATTGACGGTAGTAATGAGAAGGACGGTGAGTAGAACCTGCGCATTCACCAAGTATCTGTCGCTGCAGATCTGACTCTGTTGTTGTTTGCCAAACTAAGTCGGGAGGGTAAAAAAAATTATGCCTTTTTCTGACTGCACTGTTAGTAGGAAAACGCATTTTACACCGTATTAGTAGAACCCACGACATCTAGAGGTAATTTATATCTAACAGTATATTAATTTCCTTGGTAACATTTGATTTCAACGATCAGAGAGTGTATATACCATTATGATCTAAATATTTAACCAGAGAGCCTTCGCTTTTTTCAATTCATACTAACAACTTCCAACTTTAGAGGAAATATTGTCACATTATAAACAATTTCGTACAAAGACGTATGCACTCTGTGGTTGGCATCGAGATATCGAACAGTAGCCGTGGAACACATCCATAAATGGATTTGAAAAAAATTCTTTAGCACATGGGGTGGTGCGTTGTGGGAACGTTATACTGTTTGGGTTTGAGAAAGATTCTTTAACCCATGGGGTGGCGTGTTGCAGGAAAAGCACACCATCTTCGATACCAGAACCTAAATCAAAATTATTCTGTTTGGGTTTGAGAAAGATTCTTTAGCCCCTGAGGTGACGTGTTACAGGGAAATATTCCATCTTCGGCACTAAAATTTTATGTCACCTCTATATCAAACGTATTATGGTGAAAAAATGTCTCCCCTGCGAAACATGAATTAAAATTTTAACCCTATGCACTGGTCTCGTAAGGAATGATTCTGACGGGAAAAATCAATCTCTCTTTCAAAATATAGAGTACACTATTTTCCAACGTAATGTACGTGGCAGTGGGGAAAGAAAAAATCATTTCACCGGAAAAATCAGGTTTGTTAACACCATAATCAATACGTGAGGTTCCCTAAAAAAGCTTTGAGATCATTGTCAAACCAGCATGTTTTCGCAAGGAAGGAGTTGTTTCTGGTCATTCGTTCATTACACATTTATTACTTCGGGTGATTAGGTACGACACCGTTAAGCATATTTTACTTGATTGACCTGCTTTTAATCTTGAAAGGAGTTTTTATTTTGCGTACCTTACAGGAGGATATGTTTTTCCGATGACTGTTTATTGTTTTCTAACTGGATATTTTGCCGTTTGATTTCCTGCATTTTTATTATATATATACACCCAATACTTTATTTGCATTTCATCTTTTTTCGGTTTAATACTTCCCCCTGCTGTATTTTAACTAGACTTTTGCCCTTTGCCTCTTTTGAGGCATGATGTAAACCATAAAATCGATCATTGGAACCTATTAGTCGCTCTGAAGCCTGATTGTGAGTTAATTTTTCGTAAAATGCGTCAATATATTTCGCTTTTATTCTATACGTTTGCGTATTTCAAATTATTCATATTTAATAAAAACCTTTTTCGCCTTGAGTTATTTGAAATCTTCTTGTCTGATGTTTTAAATCAGTTTTGAAGTGTGTTGATGTGACTGACGGCACTTGGGCCGAGTCAAGTGATACCGGTTCCGTACGAAGCCTCGGGGGGCCTTACCTCCTGCTAATGCTACGGTTCAACCCTCCCACCTCGTTACAATCCTATTTCCCTCTATTCGAATAACTCACTCGCCGTGTTTAGTTCTGACCAATCTTATTGCAACCCCCGAAGAATTCCCCTTCTGTTGCATCGGAATGACATTTCAATGGAGAGGCTTTAGAGTCGCATCCATTGTCACTAGCGTCCCTTCGGTTAAACAGAACCTGTCGTTGAATAGGATTCTCTACTCGTTAACAAACCATGCACCTTTCTTCCAAGTGTACGTTACGCCCCTTGTAGGGGGTGACAAGCGAAAGATACGACTCGAGCAGCGCTCCCCTTCACTGCAGGTAATGTCATTCTACCGACTAAGCAACGATCCCCAAAGGGCAATGTCGTTCACTTTCCTGTCCAAGAAGCAGCCAATGTATTATTTTCCGGACAGAACGCTTCTCAACGCATCTTGCTCTTGAACGAGGGGGCCTCTCAGAATAGGTTTCTGGCTTACTGTGAATGAAACTCACGTAAATTTATGCTCTCACATTGTCTAAACACAAGACTATTGTACATCCACTAGTATTATTTTCGGAGCAGCCTACGAACTCCAACAAACACTTTTACCCTCCCGACTTAGTTTGGCAAATAACAGAGTAAGATCTACAGCGACAGATACTGTGCGCATGCGTGAGGTTCTATAGTCACAGTTTCCTTCCCGACTTAGTTTGGCAAACAGCAAAAGTGTCAGATCTGCAGCGCTAGATACTTGGTGAATGCACAGGTTCTATACACCGTCCTTACTACTGACGGTGATTTAAAATCGAAGGCTTGCTACCTTAAAAAATAAAAATAAATACCCCCTCAAGCAGCTGCTTGCCACAGAGGTCTGACAGGAACCTGTCAGTTTACATGCCATAGTAGAAGGTCTGTGAGGGTCGCAGGACCTCAGCAGAAAAACGACACATACATCCATGCCTTACCCGGGGCTCGAACCCAGGTCCCTTAGAGCAGCATCCAAGCGCGCTAACCACTCGGCGAAGGGACAGCTTACTACCTTGGGTGTATAATTTATTGTATATTAGGATCCGAATAACGCCAAGAAATTCTTCTACTATTTTAAACATCTGATCTATAATAGACTTGTTAAGACCTCCATCTAACCTTGTAGACGAGTACCTAGGTCTAACTGCTTTCTATAGATATGAATCGATGATGAATATTGCGATCTGAGAGGTCAGTAGGAAACGTTCTTTTTGCAGCGTGTAATGATTAAAATTATTAACAGATGCACCAATACCCTGTGATGATCCATAGAACCGACCAGGCCTAGCACCTAATGTCACACACCGCCTTCTCGTGGTACAGGCCATTAGTACTTCTCAAAAGAGATATTCTCTTTTCGAAGGTTACGGAAGGGGAGGGCTGCCAGTTCGGTGAGGCCGACTGATCTGGACAATTGTGGCTCCTTTTCTACTGACCATTTTAAACCTACTGGACTGAAATAAGGCTCTGAGCTTGATTATGGATCCTGAATTTGCTGCACTGATGGACTTCTGTGGAGGGAAAATCTTCCGCTGTGATTTCTGTGTGTTTCTGGGTTGACAGCTCAAGTGAATAGATTCACAGGATATGTTGTATCAGCTGATGGATAATCCTTGGCAGAGGTCATCGCAGGCACCTGAACTCTTTGCTTCTATTGGCATCGTCAAATTCTACATTGGAGGAAGTCTTCCAGTGTAGATGGCTTCAGCCTTTAGTGGTGGGGAAACGGGTCTTTGCCCCATGCCTGCGATAAGGGGGTTGTTTGATATTGTCCGCATTCCCTCTCTCAATAAACATAGTTTCTTTAAACATCCCACTAACCATTTTCTCTCCATAGGTAGTTGGAATGTGAGGACTCTGCACAGAGCTTTTTCTCTTGATGTCCTCACACAAGAATTCCACCATTATAATTTAAATATTCTCGGCTTGCAAGAGACCAGATGGACAGATAAAGGTCAGATTCTAAAAAATAATCTTAAATTTCTCTTTTCAGGGAGGGACGACAATAAGCATCACCAAGGCGTGGGTCTGCTTCTCAGCAGACACGCTAGTGATGCTCTTCTAGGATATGAGTGCATTAATGAAAGGTTTCTTACAGCAAAATTTCAGACAAGCGTTCTTGAATGTTATCTGCTGTTATGCCCCCACTGAGGATGCCGATGAGGATGAGAAGGATAGGTTTTATGAACAACTTCAAGATATTTTGAATTCTCTCAAGAAAGGAGATATTACCCTTGTTCTTGGTGACTTCAATGCCAAAGTTGGTACTGACTCTGACCTTTGGGGAGGCGTAATAGGCCCTTTTGGTATTGGCAGTTACAATGGCAATGGGTAACGTCTCCTACAGGTAAGTAAACACAATGGATTCAGAATAACTAACACTTATTACAAACACCGCGACATACATAAGTACACATGGGTTTCACTTGATGGGCTGCATAAGAATATGATTGATTACATATTAATTAACAGCAAATGGGCAAATTCTTCTAGGAATGCCAGGTCATATAGGGGAGCTGAAATTGGATCTGACCATTATCTTGTTAAAAGTGTCTTGCAACTTAAACTTAAAAAGTGTTGTGCTAGGGTTAAAAAATTTGCTTTTAATACTGAAGTTCTGAAAGACCCAGTTAGAGCTAAAGCTTACCATGATAGGTTACTTAGTCATTATGACAGTCATGATTTGCTTACTACTGAAGTTGAGGAAGAATGGGATTATTTTAAACGGGCTTTTTTGGACACTAACAGTACTCTTTTAGGAAAAAAGGAACAGAAGAGGCAGAATTATCTGAGTGATAAAGCCCTTGAGCTTATTTCGGAAAGAAAGAACTGCAGGAATATCCTTAATCAATACCCTACTAGTCCTAATAGAAAGCATTACAGAGAACTTAATAAACGTGTAAAAGATCAGTTAGCTGCTGATAAGAATCTTTGGCTTGATGGCTTGGCTGACAAAGTAGAGGAAGCAGTAAGACAGCACAACGGGAGATACCTGTACCAGATAGTTAATGTTTTGTGTGGTAGAAAACGGACAGGTATACAGGGATTGAAGGATAAACAAGGTAAGGTTATAGAAGGTGAGGATTCTGTCATGGCTAGGGGGGCTGAACATTTCAGTGATGTTCTAAACAATGTGGTTAGTTCTACTCCCATTGTTTGCAATGATGATAGATGCATTGGTGGCTTTAATGTTAGCCCTATAACACAATCTGAAGTTATTTTGGCTATTTCTAAACTTAAACTTCATAAACCCCCAGCGGTATATGAAATTACTACGAAAATGCTTAGAGCTGGGAATGTCTCTGTTACCATTTGGATGACTGAAATTTTGAATACCTTTTATGATAAAGGAATGGTTCATAAGGATTTTACCAGAGCTATTATTATCCCTATTTTCGAAAAAGGTGATCGCAGTTCTTGTGATAACTATAGGGGTATCAGCCTACTCTCTGTTCCAGGTAAAGTTCTCTCCATGATTGTGCTTAATAGAATTAAGAATCTGGTTGACAGGCAATTGCGTGATGAGCAATGTGGATTCAAAAGTGGTAGGGGATGTGTGGATCAGATATTTTCACTCAGGTAGATTTTTTAGAAACGTTTGGAGTTTCAAAAACTTTTGGTTACTAGATCTGTTGATTTCAAAAAAGCTTTCGACTCTGTTGATCGTCATAATTTGTGTTGATTGTGAGATCGTATGGCATACCAGACAAGTTAGTTATCATAATGAAAGCTCTTTATAATAACACTGAGTCGTGTGTGAGAGTTGGTAAGGCTTGTAGCAATTGGTTTCGCATTACTTCTGATGTACGACAAGGGGGCATTTTGTCTCCTTTTCTCTTTAGTTTGGTTATTGATTTGTTATCGAAATGCTTTGCAAGGGAAAGATTTTAGCCTTAAATGGTCTGGAGATAGGAAAATATTTGATTTAGATTATGCTGATGATTTAGTTCTTTTAGAACATGATGTTGATTCTTTCATTCGAGCTGTTGATGAAACTGGTAGTGGAGTAGGTTTGGTTATAAACATAGGGAGAACTAAAGTGATGAAAATTGTTAAGGAAGCTGGTGCTTCAGTCGCTCTGAATGGTTGCTCCCTCGAGCAAGTGACTCAGTATAATTATCTTGGGAGCTATGTAACAGATACTGGTGATGTGCGGCATGAGATTAACAGACGAATAAGGATTGCTCCGGGTACTTTTAAAAACCTGTGGAGAGTGTGGAGAAATAGGCATATACACCTAAAGACTAAAATTAGACTGTATAGTAGTTTGGTTCTTTCTAGAGTTCTAAGTTTTGGTAGTGAAACGTGGACGCTGTGTAAAGAAGATAACAGGAAACTAGATGCTTCTGATTTTAGATGCTTACACAGTATCTTGGGCATTAGGTGGTTCAACTTTGTAAGTATTGAAGAGGTTAGGCAAAGGAGTCGTCAACCTCCTTTAATCAGCATTTTGTGCAGAGAGAGACTTCGTTGGTTTGGGCCTTGAAAAAATTGAGACTTCGTTGGTTTGGGCCTAGAATTATCCATACGGACAACATTGTCCGTATGGATAATTCTAGATTAGTGAATAGGGTTATGAAAAGTGTGCTTAAAGACCTCAGAAAGAGGGGAGATGTAGGATGCGGTGGGACCTGGTTAACAGTCAACAGGACCTGGTTAGAATTGGTGTGCAGTGGCCAGATGCAACAGATGTAGATCAGGACAGTTATGCTTGGAGAACTAAATTGCACGGTCTGATTGGATCTCCGTAGCCCATGGCTGCTTGAGGATGATGATGAGATATGTTTTTCATCCGAAAGTGACAAATATTTTCCCATCGTGTTCTCTATCAAATTTTCGAATTGATCTGTCAACGTATTCTATGAAATTTTCGTCTGACGTATCAACATTTTTGAGAAATTGCGTGTCAAGAACATTTGCAAAAGTCTCTTCTGCCTTATCATAATCTGAGAATGCAAGACCCATTAAGCCATGCAGAGATGGAATATTTCGTTTTAAACCTTAGAGGGAACTCGTCATTCCCCATAATGAATGGTCTTTAATGTTCAAAAACTTTTGTTAGCGTAGTTTACTCGGTCCGCAGCCGACAGATGGCATTGATCAAGTTGCGTGTGACTTCGAAGTGTAAAGTATGATGTCGATGTGTAAAGTATGATGTAGAAACGTAACTGTTAGTTGTTTGTGGTCTATGGCTCTTTGATTTGTTTCTTTTGAGTGGGTAATGTCGAGTCACGTGTTATGTGTGTGATTTGACGGGAGTGTGAAATTACGTTTGATTTTTTTCGCCATTTTTGCTTTATAATTCGTTTGGATAACATCCCTATACGATTAGAGGTAAGTGCGTAAGATATGATTAATAATAAGTTATTTAAGATATTTTGGAATTGAAATTATTTAATATTATGAGGGTTATTGGTGAAAGTGTTAGTGAACTGTTTTGTAATGTTATGGTCACGTCGTTTGGAAGTGGGAGTTCAGTAGCTTTTCAAGGCTGTGTGTAGGGTAGGGAATGTTTTTGTAAGTTGTTTGGAGTGAGGGGCATTTGAAGGGGAAGGGAGGAGTAGTTAACCAGATAGAATTATTTTAAATATTTTTTTTTGCGTGTTTAGTATTGTGTAGTAGCAGTATGTTTTTTGTTGTGAGTGGAAGGAAATGACAAAAGTTTATAATGTGGGGTAATTATTAAGTTTCAGAAAAGAGAGTTTTAATGGGATGTTAGGGTTTTAGTAGATAGGTTTTGGTGAAACGTATAAAGTGAGTTGGGTTGTCTTACCTCTGAGCGGCACTTTTTTTGCACACCATGGGCTAAATGGCCAGGTCACATGGACCCTGAAGTCTCAGAGAAGGTTGCAGAAGGGGACACACTGGAACAGTTGTTGGGAGACAGATGGTAGCCTCCCATCAAGGCCACACACCTTGTTCTTTAACGTGCACAGTGTATGGATCGCCCGCACACGGGGTCACGGCTTAACGTCCCATCCAACGGACGGAGGACTTTCCAAGCCCACGGTGTCCCCTACTGACCGTGGGCAGGGTGGGGAATTTGAGGAGGTAAATCTCAATGCTGACCCAACTGAGACTCGAACTTGGGAACTAGAGATTACGAGAATGGAGCGCTACCGACTGAGCCCCCCTCCTCCAAAACGTAAAAAGTGAGTTTCCAGAGGATTCTAATGTAGTTGGGGGTGGAGTATGCTTGGGGGAAAGAATGTTGGAAGTTTTTTCGTGTGGGACTGAACATGGCGGTAGTAACGAACACGTGAAATATCGGTATAGTAGTTTGGGATGAATTGAGAGATTTTTAGTACTTACGTGTAGTATGGTAATTATTAGTGTATTATAGCGATTTATATATTTTGGAGTCTTTTAAAGTTACTTATATGATTCATTTTTAATATGTGGAAGAGTATGGTGGCTTTTCGATGTAGTAATTATGGGTATTATAGAATTGTCGATGTGGAACAAAAAATGTCAGTTCTTGATGGAGTCTGGAAAGTTCATGAAAAATATAGGGGAGGGTTATTAGAGCTGTAACATGTTTTTTCTGTTGTCTCTGATGAGATTATTTGGTTTCGGGGGCTCTTTTATAATTCTGTCAGAATAGCACTATTTCCGATTTTCACGTTTTTCGTTTTGTAATGTCTGCGAGGAAATTATTTGGTTTCGGAGGCTTTTTTTTTATTTCACGTGTTTTTTATAATTCTGTCAGCGGTGCACTGTTTCCGATTTTCATGTTTCTCGGTTTGTGTTGCCTGCGAGGACATTACTTAGTTTCGGGGCTTTTTTTTATAATTCCGTCGGAGGAGCATTGTTTACGATTTTCATGTTTCTGGGTTTGTGTTGTCTGCGAGGACATTTAGTTTCGGGGACATTTTTATAATTCGGTCGGCGGTGCACTGTTTCCGATTTTCATATTTTTCGGTGTTGCCTGCGAGGACATTATTTAGTTTCATGGCTTTTTTATAATTCTGTCGGCGGTGCATTATTTCCGATTTGTGTTGTCTTCGAGGACATTTAGTTTCGGAGACTTTTTTATAATTCGGTCACGGGTGCACTGTTTCCGATTTTCATATTTTCCGGTTTGTGTTGTCTGCGAGGATATTATTTAATTTCAGGGTTTTTTATAATTAGGTCGGCGGTGCACTGTTTCCGATTTTCATGTGTTTCGGTTTGTGTTGTCTGCGAGGACATTACTTAGTTTCGGGGGATTTTTTGTAATTCGGTCGGCGGTGCACTGTTTCCGATTTTCATATTTTCTGGTTTGTGTTGTCTGTGAGGATATTATTTAGTTTCAGGGTTTTTTATAATTAGGTCGGCGGTGCACTGTTTCCGATTTTCATATTTTCCGGTTTGTGTTGTCTGCGAGGACATTACTTAGTTTCGGGGGATTTTTTGTAATTCGGTCGGCGGTGCACTGTTTCCGATTTTCATATTTTCTGGTTTGTGTTGTCTGCGAGGATATTATTTAGTTTCAGGATTTTTTATAATTAGGTCGGCGGTGCACTGTTTCCGATTTTCATATTTTCAGGTTTGTGTTGTCTGCGAGGACATTACTTAGTTTCGGGGTATTTTTTGCAATTCGGTCGGCGGTGCACAGTTTCCGATTTTCATATTTTCCGGTTTGTTGTCTGCGAGGACATTACTTAGTTTCGGGGAATTTTTTATAATTCGGTTGCCGTGCACTGTTTCCGATTTTCATATTTTTGTGCTTGTGTTGTCTACGAGGACATTATTTAGTTTCGGGAGCTTTTTTATAATTCGGTCGGCAATGCACTCGTTCCGATTTTCCTGTTTTTCGTTTTGTGTTGTCTGCGAGGACATTATTTAGTTTCGGAGGCATTTTTTATAATTCGGTCGGCGGTGCACTGTTTGCGATTTTCATTTTTTTTCGGTTTATGTTGTCTGGGAGGACATTATTTAGTTTCGGGGGCTTTTTTATAATTCGGTCGAAGTACACTGTTTCCGATTTTCATGTTTCTCGGTTTGTGTTGTCTGCGAGGACATTACTTATTTTCGGGGATTTTTTATAATTCGGTCGGCGGTGCACTGTTTCCGAATTTCATATTTTTTGGTTTGTGTAGTCTGCGAGAACATTATTTGGTTTTTGTTTTGGCAGGCATATTTATAATTGGGTGAGCGGTGCACTGTTTCCGATTTTCATGTTTCTCAGTTTGTGTTGCATGCGAAGGACATTACTTATTTTCGGGGATTTTTTATAATTCGGTCGGCGGTGCACTGTTTCCGATTTTCATATTTTTTGGATTGTGTAGTCTGCGAGAACATTATTTGGTTTTTGTTTTGGCAGGCATATTTATAATTGGGTGAGCGGTGCACTGTTTTCGATTTTCATGTTTCTCAGTTTGTGTTGCATGCGAGGACATTACTTATTTTCGGGGATTTTTTATAATTCGGTCGGCGGTGCACTGTTTTCGATTTTCATGTTTCTCAGTTTGTGTTGCATGCGAGGACATTACTTATTTTCGGGGATTTTTTATAATTCGGTCGGCGGTGCACTGTTTCCGAATTTCATATTTTTTGGTTTGTGTAGTCTGCGAGAACATTATTTGGTTTTTGTTTTGGCAGGCATATTTATAATTGGGTGAGCGGTGCACTGTTTCCGATTTTCATGTTTCTCAGTTTGTGTTGCATGCGAGGACATTACTTATTTTCGGGGATTTTTTATAATTCGGTCGGCGGTGCACTGTTTCCGAATTTCATATTTTTTGGTTTGTGTAGTCTGCGAGAACATTATTTGGTTTTTGTTTTGGCAGGCATATTTATAATTGGGTGAGCGGTGCACTGTTTTCGATTTTCATGTTTCTCAGTTTGTGTTGCATGCGAGGACATTACTTATTTTCGGGGATTTTTTATAATTCGGTCGGCGGTGCACTGTTTCCGATTTTCATGTTTCTCAGTTTGTGTTGCATGCGAGGACATTACTTATTTTCGGGGATTTTTTATAATTCGGTCGGCGGTGCACTGTTTTCGATTTTCATGTTTCTCAGTTTGTGTTGCATGCGAGGACATTACTTATTTTCGGGGATTTTTTATAATTCTGTCGGCGGTGCACTGTTTCCGAATTTCATATTTTTTGGTTTGTGTAGTCTGCGAGAACATTATTTGGTTTTTGTTTTGGCAGGCATATTTATAATTGGGTGAGCGGTGCACTGTTTCCGATTTTCATGTTTCTCAGTTTGTGTTGCATGCGAGGACATTACTTATTTTCGGGGATTTTTTATAATTCGGTCGGCGGTGCACTGTTTCCGATTTTCATATTTTTTGGTTTGTGTAGTCTGCGAGAACATTATTTGGTTTTTGTTTTGGCAGGCATATTTATAATTGGGTGAGCGGTGCACTGTTTTCGATTTTCATGTTTCTCAGTTTGTGTTGCATGCGAGGACATTACTTATTTTCGGGGATTTTTTATAATTCGGTCGGCGGTGCACTGTTTCCGATTTTCATGTTTCTCAGTTTGTGTTGCATGCGAGGACATTACTTATTTTCGGGGATTTTTTATAATTCGGTCGGCGGTGCACTGTTTTCGATTTTCATGTTTCTCAGTTTGTGTTGCATGCGAGGACATTACTTAGTTTCGGGGATTTTTTATAATTCTGTCGGCGGTGCACTGTTTCCGAATTTCATTATTTTTGGTTTGTGTAGTCTGCGAGAACATTATTTGGTTTTTGTTTTGGCAGGCATATTTATAATTGGGTGAGCGGTGCACTGTTTCCGATTTTCATGTTTCTCAGTTTGTGTTGCATGCGAGGACATTACTTATTTTCGGGGATTTTTTATAATTCGGTCGGCGGTGCACTGTTTCCGATTTTCATGTTTCTCAGTTTGTGTTGTATGCGAGGACATTACTTATTTTCGGGGATTTTTTATAATTCGGTCGGCGGTGCACTGTTTCCGATTTTCATGTTTCTCAGTTTGTGTTGCATGCGAGGACATTACTTATTTTCGGGGATTTTTTATAATTCGGTCGGCGGTGCACTGTTTTCGATTTTCATGTTTCTCAGTTTGTGTTGCATGCGAGGACATTACTTATTTTCGGGGATTTTTTATAATTCTGTCGGCGGTGCACTGTTTCCGAATTTCATATTTTTTGGTTTGTGTAGTCTGCGAGAACATTATTTGGTTTTTGTTTTGGCAGGCATATTTATAATTGGGTGAGCGGTGCACTGTTTCCGATTTTCATGTTTCTCAGTTTGTGTTGCATGCGAGGACATTACTTATTTTCGGGGATTTTTTATAATTCGGTCGGCGGTGCACTGTTTCCGATTTTCATGTTTCTCAGTTTGTGTTGCATGCGAGGACATTACTTATTTTCGGGGATTTTTTATAATTCGGTCGGCGGTGCACTGTTTCCGATTTTCATGTTTCTCAGTTTGTGTTGCATGCGAGGACATTACTTATTTTCGGGGATTTTTTATAATTCGGTCGGCGGTGCACTGTTTCCGAATTTCATATTTTTTGGTTTGTGTAGTCTGCGAGAACATTATTTGGTTTTTGTTTTGGCAGGCATATTTATAATTGGGTGAGCGGTGCACTGTTTTCGATTTTCATGTTTCTCAGTTTGTGTTGCATGCGAGGACATTACTTATTTTCGGGGATTTTTTATAATTCGGTCGGCGGTGCACTGTTTCCGATTTTCATGTTTCTCAGTTTGTGTTGCATGCGAGGACATTACTTATTTTCGGGGATTTTTTATAATTCGGTCGGCGGTGCACTGTTTTCGATTTTCATGTTTCTCAGTTTGTGTTGCATGCGAGGACATTACTTATTTTCGGGGATTTTTTATAATTCTGTCGGCGGTGCACTGTTTCCGAATTTCATATTTTTTGGTTTGTGTAGTCTGCGAGAACATTATTTGGTTTTTGTTTTGGCAGGCATATTTATAATTGGGTGAGCGGTGCACTGTTTCCGATTTTCATGTTTCTCAGTTTGTGTTGCATGCGAGGACATTACTTATTTTCGGGGATTTTTTATAATTCGGTCGGCGGTGCACTGTTTCCGATTTTCATATTTTTTGGTTTGTGTAGTCTGCGAGAACATTATTTGGTTTTTGTTTTGGCAGGCATATTTATAATTGGGTGAGCGGTGCACTGTTTTCGATTTTCATGTTTCTCAGTTTGTGTTGCATGCGAGGACATTACTTATTTTCGGGGATTTTTTATAATTCGGTCGGCGGTGCACTGTTTCCGATTTTCATGTTTCTCAGTTTGTGTTGCATGCGAGGACATTACTTATTTTCGGGGATTTTTTATAATTCGGTCGGCGGTGCACTGTTTTCGATTTTCATGTTTCTCAGTTTGTGTTGCATGCGAGGACATTACTTAGTTTCGGGGATTTTTTATAATTCTGTCGGCGGTGCACTGTTTCCGAATTTCATTATTTTTGGTTTGTGTAGTCTGCGAGAACATTATTTGGTTTTTGTTTTGGCAGGCATATTTATAATTGGGTGAGCGGTGCACTGTTTCCGATTTTCATGTTTCTCAGTTTGTGTTGCATGCGAGGACATTACTTATTTTCGGGGATTTTTTATAATTCGGTCGGCGGTGCACTGTTTCCGATTTTCATGTTTCTCAGTTTGTGTTGTATGCGAGGACATTACTTATTTTCGGGGATTTTTTATAATTCGGTCGGCGGTGCACTGTTTCCGATTTTCATGTTTCTCAGTTTGTGTTGCATGCGAGGACATTACTTATTTTCGGGGATTTTTTATAATTCGGTCGGCGGTGCACTGTTTTCGATTTTCATGTTTCTCAGTTTGTGTTGCATGCGAGGACATTACTTATTTTCGGGGATTTTTTATAATTCTGTCGGCGGTGCACTGTTTCCGAATTTCATATTTTTTGGTTTGTGTAGTCTGCGAGAACATTATTTGGTTTTTGTTTTGGCAGGCATATTTATAATTGGGTGAGCGGTGCACTGTTTCCGATTTTCATGTTTCTCAGTTTGTGTTGCATGCGAGGACATTACTTATTTTCGGGGATTTTTTATAATTCGGTCGGCGGTGCACTGTTTCCGATTTTCATGTTTCTCAGTTTGTGTTGCATGCGAGGACATTACTTATTTTCGGGGATTTTTTATAATTCGGTCGGCGGTGCACTGTTTCCGATTTTCATGTTTCTCAGTTTGTGTTGCATGCGAGGACATTACTTATTTTCGGGGATTTTTTATAATTCGGTCGGCGGTGCACTGTTTCCGATTTTCATATTTTTTGGTTTGTGTAGTCTGCGAGAACATTATTTGGTTTTTGTTTTGGCAGGCATATTTATAATTGGGTGAGCGGTGCACTGTTTTCGATTTTCATGTTTCTCAGTTTGTGTTGCATGCGAGGACATTACTTATTTTCGGGGATTTTTTATAATTCGGTCGGCGGTGCACTGTTTCCGATTTTCATATTTTTTGGTTTGTGTAGTCTGCGAGAACATTATTTGGTTTTTGTTTTGGCAGGCATATTTATAATTGGGTGAGCGGTGCACTGTTTCCGATTTTCATGTTTCTCAGTTTGTGTTGCATGCGAGGACATTACTTATTTTCGGGGATTTTTTATAATTCGGTCGGCGGTGCGCTGTTTCCGAATTTCATATTTTTTGGTTTGTGTAGTCTGCGAGAACATTATTTGGTTTTTGTTTTGGCAGGCATATTTATAATTGGGTGAGCTGTGCACTGTTTTCGATTTTCATGTTTCTCAGTTTGTGTTGCATGCGAGGACATTACTTATTTTCGGGGATTTTTTATAATTCGGTCGGCGGTGCACTGTTTCCGATTTTCATATTTTTCGGCAGTACACTGTTTATGATTTTTATGCGTTTTGGTTTGTGTTGTCTGTGAGGACATTACTTAATTTCTGGGCTTTTTTATAATTCGGTCGGTGGTGCACTGTTTCCGATTTTCATATTTTCCGGTTTGTGTTGTCTGCGAGGACATTACTTAGTTTCGGGGGATTAATTGTAATTCGGTCGGCGGTGCACTGTTTCCGATTTTCGTATTTTCCGGTTTGTGTTGTCTGCAAGGACATTATTTGGTTTCGGAGACTTTTTTACAATTCGGTCGCAGTGCACTGTTTCCGATTTTCATATATTTCGGTTTGTGTTATCTGCGAGAACATTATTTAGTTTCGAGGGCTTTTTTATAATTTGGCGGCAGTGCACTGTTTACGATTTTTATGCGTTTTGGTTTGTGTTGTCTGGGAGGACATTATTGAGTTTCGGGGCTTTTTTATAATTCGGTCGGCGGTGCACTGTTTCCGATTTTCATGTTTCTCGGTTTGTGTTGCCTGCGAGGACATTACTTAGTTTCGGGGCTTTTTTATAATTCGGTCGGCGGTGCACCGTTTCCGATTTTCATATTTTTCAGTTTGTGTTGCCTGCGAGGATATTATTTAGTTTCGGGGCTGTTTTATAATTCGGTCGGCGGTGCACTGTTTCCGATTTTCATATTTTCCGGTTTGTGTTGTCTGGGAGGACATTACATAGTTTCCGGACTTTTTTATATTTCGGTCGGCTGTGCACTGTTTTTATTTTCATGTTTCTCGGTTTGTGTTGCCTGCGAGGACATTATTTAGTTTCAACGGCTTTTTTATAATTCGGTCGGCGATGCACTGTTTAAGATTTTTATGCTTTTTGGTTTGTGTTGTCAGCGGGGACATTATTCAGTTTCGGGGACTTTTCTATAATTCGATCGGCGGTGCACTGTTTCCGATTTTCATATTTTTCGGTTTGTGTGAGATAGATAGATAGATAATTTTTATTTCAGATAATGTTTTACAGTATACAAAAACTTTTGAGGTCTCACAAGAGCAGGCTCGTTCGTGAAATCTCAATATAGAAACAATTTCAATTGAAAATATCAGTCGTCACATTGAATAATACACAAAAAAAACGAAAACAACTCAAAACAAAAAATTTCTAGTAATCCAGAAGTGTGAAAGTCAGAAAGTGAAACATTCAATATCCATGTTACATATAAACAGTTATAGTAGATTAATGCAAAAAAGTTTCCACATCATGCAGTTTCAAAATGTATTTCTTGAGAACTTAAAAGAAAACAAATGATAATTCGTGATATTTTTCATGCTGATTGGGAGAGAGGAAAGAAATTTCGGTGCTAAATACAAATAATAGTGCCTAAAAATTTCCTTATGTGCAGGAATTTCATAATTTATGTTTTTATCTCGTCGTAATTGGTAATTATTCGTGTCAGTTTTAATGCTATCATTTCTAAAGTAAAAGTATTTAATTATTTCGAAAAAATAATCATAGCGTAAAGGCAAAATTCCTGCTTCTCGAAACAAAGGTAATGAAGGTTGCGTTTTTGGGCTTTTAGTTAATAAGCGAATAAATCTCTTTTGCAGCACTAAAAGTTTTTTAAAATTATTGAAATACATGCCTCCCCAAGATTTTACAGCATATGTTAATTGAGAATGGATTAATGCAAAATATAATGTACACATAAATTTAAATGAAACTAAATGTCTTACAAGATATAAGCGGGCCAGGTTACGGATGACCTTTCTTTTTACCCATGTTACATGCACTTTCCAAGTTAGGCCTGCATCAATCCAAATACCTAAATATTTCATTGACGGCGCAAAAGGTTGAGGACAATTACAGTGACTTTTCGATGAACAATTTGTATCATGATATTTCAATTTATTGCGGTGCAAAATATCTGTAACAGAACTAATTTTCTTTAAGCAGAAATAAACTGCATTTGTCTTTATCAGATTAATTGTTAAAAAAATTACTCGTGGTCCAGTTTCTAATTAATTCTAGATCACTATTTGTTTAAAAATAATCGAAGAATCAGAACCAGTATATGTCAGGCAAGTGTCGTCAGCAAAAATAGTTAATTTACCTGTTAGGTTAATGGAATCTAGATCATTAATGTAAATAATAAATAATAAGGGACCCAGAACAGATCCCTGGGGCATTCCGTATTCAACTTTAGTCCAAGCACTGTATGTATCTTTTATTTTTACTCTTTGCCTTCTGTTAGCTAAATAACTGCGAAACCAATTCAATGCCACTCCTCTAACTCCAGCAGCTTGTAATTTTTGTATTAATTTTTGATGATTACCGTATCGAATGCTTTTTTAACATCCAGAAAGATTGTTAATGCATGATCACTGTTATTCATAGCTGTGTAAATTGTATTTGTTACCTGCAATAATGCATCATCCGTACCCATTTTTTCTCAAAACCCAAACTGATTGCTACTGAGAAAACATTTTTTTCCAGATATTCATATAATTTATTTTTCACTATTTTTTCAAACATTTTAGATATTACTGAGAGTAATGCAATAGGTCTATAATTCCCTAATTCCTTCGGGTCACCGTCTTTAAAAATAGGAACAATAGTAGCTTTTTTGAAAATATCAGGGAAAATTCCTTTCTCAATGGATAGATTAAATAGATTTACAAGTATTTCGATAAATTTTTCTCCCAACAGATGAATTATTTCTGCGGTTAAGCCATCAAAACCTGGAGGTTTATTTTTTGGTAGAAGTAAAATTTGAGTCCTAATATCTTTAGCTATTATTGACGTTAAGAAGAAAGAACTTACCGCAGTTGATTATTTTCCGTCTCCTTCCCAATCAGCATTTGTTTGAACTAAATCTTTGTTCAAATTCCGTGCAATTCCGGCAAAATAATCATTGAAGAAATTTGCAAATTTACAAGGGTCTTTGTGATGTTACCTCTTCGTTTGTCGGTCTATTGGGACCACTTAGGACGTCCCCTCGGTTCGATCGCTATACGCGACGGGTGAAAGTCTTTCGGAACAAAAATCAAAGATTTTATCACAACTGCAGGGACTCAATACTGAGGCTCCTCCCCAATAAATTGGTTCAAACTTCAGCCTTTACTTTAAAATAACAAATATTTATTTAACCTTCCAAACATGCTTGATGGACGAGGACATATGCTCAGTTACATAGATTACAACAACACCAGCTTACTATGCCTGTTCAGCTGTATTTACAGAGCCCAATGCCGCTATTACCAGTCGGCATTTCCCAGCTTTACAATTTCTCGTCTGCACGCTTTCGAAACTCGACCGGCTCTGACCTTCTCGTTGTTGCCAACCCTTTCTCTTTCTCTGCCTGACCATCTGGGGCGTCCGCGAGCAGTGGGGTGACCTCCGTCTCCTCTGGGCACTGTTACTTCAATTAACTTTCCAGATGCCGGGACAGAGGGCCTCCCACGTAGCATAAGCCTTGTTGGTGAAATCCAAAATAAATATACAAAGCCTGAGCAAAAAAAATCTAAAAAGGCCTCTAGCCTGACAGTCTTCATCATATTTAATTAATTCGTTTTTACTTTTTATTGTACGGGGATAGTTTTCTTTCTCTTTAAATTTACCACATATTTAATTTATTAAATTCCACTGCTTTTTCTGATTTTTACCTGCTTTGGAAAATTTATTAGTATTGTGTTTTTGTTTCCCTTATGGCACTAGTAACAAAATTTCTGTATCGGGAAAATGACAGCTTAAGCGACATATTTGTAGGATTTTTCTTCATTTCCTTATACAGAGTGTTACGATAATTTATTAAAATTGCTAATTTATTTGTTATCCACGGTTTAATTTTCTTAAAACGTTTTTTCTTTACTTTCGTTGAATCATCAATTAAATGGCTTAGTGTATTAATTAAATTTTTAAAAGAAGCATTAACAGAGCCGTCAATATATATATATCATCCCATTTTATATTTGCAATTAAGTTCGTTAATCTTTTTAAATCCACCATTTTTATTTCATCATTTTTTAATTTTTGTTCAATTTTAATATCTAAATTAACCTTAACTAAGCAGTGGTCTGTAATTCCAATGACATCCAGAAATATATTACAATTATATAAATATCTAGTTCTAAGAAATACATGATCAATACATGTAGACGAGTTCTCCGTAATTCTGGTTGACTCTTCTGTCATATTAAGTAAACCATTTTCTGCGAATAATCCAATATATTCATCAGTGTTTGTGTTGTCATTTAATAAGTTAATATTAATATCTCCAAGATAGAGAATATTAAGGGTATCAAGTGATTCTAGGATTCCGTTTAACTCGGAAATGAAATTAAATACATTTTCAGACGGAGATCTGTATACAGCCATTAATGTCCACTCTGTGTTTTCAATTTCAAGTTTTAAAACCGCAATGTCTGCGCAATTCATTGTGATTGCTTGCTGTATACATTACATAGTTTCGGGGCTCTTTCATAATTCGGTCGGCAGTGCACTGTTTACAATTTTCATATTTTTCGGTTTTTTTGTTGCCTGCGAGGACATTATTTAGTTTCGGGACTTTTTATATTTCGGTCGGCGGTGCACTGTTTTCGATTTTCATATTTTTCAGTTTCTGTTGTCTGCGAGAACATTATTTAGTCTCCGGGGCTTTTTTATATTTCGGTCGGCAGTGCACTGTTTACGATTTTTATGCTTTTTGGTTTGTTTTGTCCGCGAAGAAATTTAGTTTCGGGGACTTTTTTATAATTCGGTCGGCGGTGCACTGTTTTCGATTTTCATGTTTTTCGGTTTGTGTTGTCTCGTAGGATATTATTTAGTTTCTTGGTTTTTTTATAATTCGGACGCGGTGCACTGTTTCATATTTTCATATTTTTCGGTTTGTGTTGCCTGCAAGGACATTATTTAGTTTCGGGGCTTTTTTATATTTCGGTCTGCGGTGCACTGTTTCCGATTTTCATGTTTTTCGGTTTGTATTGTCTGCGAGGACATTATTTGGTTTCGGAGACTTTTTTATAATTCGGTCACCGGTGCACTGTTTCCGATTTTCATATTTCTCGATTTGTGTTGTCTACGAGGACATTACGTTGTTTCGGGGCTTTTTTATAATTCGGTCGGTGGTGAACTGTTTCCGATTTTCATGTTTCTCGGTTTGAGTAGCCTGTGAGGACATTACTTAGTTTTGGGGCTTTTTATAATTCGTTAGGCGGTGCACTATTTCCAATTTTCATGTTTCTCAGTTTGTGTTGCCTGCGATGACATTATTTAGTTTTGGGGCTTTTTTATATTTCGTTCGGCGGTGCACTGTTTCCGATTTTCACGTTTTTTGATTTGTAATGTCTGCGAGGACATTACTTAGTTTCTGGGCATTTTTATAATTCTGTCGGCGGTGCACTGTTTCCGATTTTCATGTTTTTCGGTTTGTGTTGTCTGGAAGGACATTAATTAGTTTCGTTGACTTTTTTTATAATTCGGTCGGCGGTGCGCTGTTTCCGATTTTCATATTTTTCGGTTTGTGTTCTTTGCGAGGATATTACTTAGTTTCGGGGACTTTTTTATAATTCGGTCGGCGGTGCGCTGTTTCCGATTTTCATGTTTTTCGGTTTGTGTAGTCTCGAAAGACATTGTTTAGTTTCTTGGGTTTTTTATAATTCGGTCGCGGTGCACTGTTTCAGATTTTCCGGTTTGTGTTGTCTGCGAGGACATTACTTAGTTTCCGGGACTTTTTTGTAATTCGGTCGGCGATGCACTGTTTCCGTTTTTCATGTGTTTCGGTTTGTGTTGTCTGCGAGGACATTTATGTAGTTTCTGTGGCTTTTTTTATAATTCGGTCGTTGTGCACTGTTTCCGATTTTCATAATTTTCGGCTTTGTTGTCTGCGAGGATATTATTTGGTTTCGGGGTCTTTTATAATTCGGTCGGCAGTGCACTGTTTACGATTTTTATTCTTTTTGGTTTGTGTTGTCTGGGAGGACATTATTTAGTTTCGGAGGCTTTTTTATAATTCGGTTGCCGTGCACTGTTTCCGATTTTCATATTTTTCTGCTTGTTGTCTACGAGGACATTATTTAGTTTCGGGAGCTTTTTTATAATTCGGTCGGCAATGCACTCTCCGATTTTCATGTTTCTCGGTTTGTGTTGCCTGTGAGGACATTATTTAGTTTCAGCGGCATTTTTATAATTCGGTCGGCGATGCACTGTTTAAGATTTTTATGCTTTTCGGTTTGTGTTGTCTGGGAGGACATTATTTAGTTTCGGGGGCTTTTTTATAATTCGGTCGAAGTACACTGTTTCTGATTTTCATGTTTCTCGGTTTGTGTTGCCTGCGAGGACATTACTTATTTTCGGGGACTTTTTATATTTCGGTCGGCGGTGCACTGTTTCCGATTTTCATGTTTTTCGGTTTGTGTAGTCTGGGAGGACATTATTTGGTTTGGCAGGCATTTTTATAATTGGGTCAGCGGTGCACTTTTTTCGATTTTCATGTTTCTCAGTTTGTGTTGCATGCGAGGACATTATTTAGTTTCGGGGGCTTTTTTATAATTCCGTCGGCAGTGCACTGTTTAAGATTTTCATGGTTTTTTGGTATGTTATCATCGTTGAGATTTAGTTTTGGTTGCTCCTTTTATAATGGCGGTCGGCGATGCCTTTGGTTTTGTGATTGGTGTTCGATTTAATTAATATTGTGGTGACTTCTTAGGTAATCTATTGTGTTTGTGAGGGGATTTATTAGTTTAGCTCGTGAAATATATTTGTGGGGTGTTTTAGCTATTGGGAAAAGAAGGGGGAGGGGTATATTTCAGGAATTTATAGTATATGGGAAAGCAAATGTGTTGTCTTTGTTTCTTTGTTTATGTTTTCTGTTTTATTTTTTTGATAATTTTAATTTTTTTTAGTAATTCTTGGTTGTGATGGATTTTTTTTTAGTGGAATCGTGTTTTCTTTTGTTATGTTGCGTTTGTTTACGATGGAAATTACCATTACATGGTAACGGTACTTTGAGTTTGACATAAAGTCTAGTTATCATTACCATGGTAACGAAAAAAACTTTTTTTTTTCTAGGAACCCCTGTTTTGTTTAGGGTCTGGGGGGTTGTGGGAATCAACGAAAAGGACCGTTTTGTTACGTTGTGAAAAAAAAAAATAGCGGTTGGGAACCGTGTAAACTACGCTAACCAAAGGTTTTCTGCAGTTAAAATATTTCTGCATTATGAAAACTTACGTAATTATTATGTAGATATATATGGTTCTATACATAAACCATGTATACAGGGTGTCTCAAAAATATAGGTGCAAACTTTTAGGGGAGGTAGATAACATCTGAAGGGATGAGAATTGCATAGGAACCCATAACCGGAAACGTCATGGGAAAGTGATAGCAGAGGTACAAGATCTGAAAGGACACAAGAGAGTGATTAATGGGAAAACATTTATTGGACATAATTATTACAAATGGCGTACTAGATGATACATTTCATAATGTTACAACTCTTAATGACCCATAATCGCACAAATTTTGATGCTCACGCGCAAACAAACGGTGGCCCGGTACATGTCTGTGTGGGAAGCGTTCTTGATACATTAGTTGAGCAGCTCGTCCGTTGCCCTCAGCTATTCCATACATTAAGTGCATGTCCCCTGTTCGAATACCTTTGTATTCTCTTCGTTAGCCGACTACCGCTCGAATGAGAAAATCCGAAATTTCCCCTCTAGCACACTGATGAACAGCGCCTCCTATTGACTTACGGAGACGTTTCCGATTATGGGTTCCTATGCAATTCTCATTCCTTTAGATGTTATCTACCTCCCCTAAAAGTTTGCACCTATATTTTTGAGACACTCTGTATATATATATGTAGAACTCTGTACCACTTTTTGAGAACTTTCCATACGCAAACCATGTATATATACAAAACTATGTACCACGATTTGAGACACACTGTCATAGGCTATACAAAATCCACCCCCCCCCCAAACTTTTCTCCTAAAAGAGGGGAATCGTGCAGAGAGCAACGAATTATATCACAGATGAAAGCTTTGACATGGAGAATGTCGTAGGTAATAAAAGTCATTGGCACACATCGCCTCTCACGGGTCAAGAGAGGTCATGCCTTCGAGCCTTTGGAGGCCTTTCTATCCTCAGAGTTTTACAATAGCGCGTTTTTTTGCTCCTAAATTTATGGAAAACACGTTAGTCTCTTCTAAAATATGCTCTAATAGTTAAAATTTGCCATTTGTAAGTAAACAACAGTATACGTTAAATCATTGCAATATATTTGAAACGTTGCAGTTACATTGCAAAGTCCGAATGGCATTCCATTAATTTATCACGATTCGTTTCTCGATTTTGAAAATTGTTTTGTCTTGTGCACGTTATAGAACATGCTGGATGGCCTTGACGGGGACGATTCCATCTGACTACTAACAGATGCCCCAGTGGATCCCCTTCTCCCCAACATTCTCTGAGCCCTTGGAATCCTTTTCACCTGGCCATTTAGCCCATTGTATTACAAAAATTTGCCGCTCAGAGATAAAAATAAGCCAAAAGTTCGAGTTTAAGTTGAATTATATCGAAAATCCCGGAGAGGAGAATGCAACTTTTTATGCTAGATCTGTTTGTATACAAATGTAAGACATAAAAAATGCAATATAATTTATTTGGTAAAAGAGAAGGTGGTGGGTGGGGGGTGGGGGTTGAATCTTACTGAAAACTCAAACTAATTGGGTAATTCCCAAAAATCGAGTTAAAAGTTACGCCATTGTACATATTCCTTAAGTGTCATTAACAAACGGTGATCACAGCAGCCTCATTCTTTCCCAAGGATACGGTGATCACAGCAGAATCATTCTCTCCCAAGGATATAGTGATTACAGCAGACTCATTCTCTCCGAAGGATGCAGTGATGACAGCAGACTCGTTCTCACCCAATGATACAGTGATCACAGCAGACTCATTCTCTCCCAAGGATACGGTGATCACAGCAGAATCATTTTCTCCCAAGGATACAGTGATTACCGCAAACTCATTCTCTCCGAAGGATGCAGTGATGACAGCAGACTCTTTCTCTCCGAAGGATACAGTGATCACAGCAGACTCATTCTCTCCGAAGGATACAGTGATCACAGCAGACTCATTCTCTCCCTAGGATACGATGATCACAGCAGAATCATTTTCTCCCAAGGATACAGTGATTACCGCAGATTCATTCTCTCCGAAGGATGCAGTGATCACAGCAGACTCTTTCTCTCCCAAGGATACAGTGATCACAGCAGACTCATTCTCTCCGAAGGATGCAATGATGACAGCAGACTCGTTCTCTCCCAATGATACAGTGATCACAGCAGACTCATTCTCTCCCAAGGATACGATGATCACAGCAGACTCATTCTCTCCAAAGGATACAGTGATCACAGCAGATTCATTCTCTCCCAAGGATACGGTGATCACAGCAGACTCATTCTCTCCCAAGGATATGGTGATCACAGCAGACTCATTCTCTCCCAAGGATACAGGGATCACAGCAGACTCATTCTCTCCCAATCATACGGTGATTACAGCAGACTCATTCTCTCCGAAGGATGCAGTGATCACAGCAGACTCATTCTCTTCCAAGGATACGGTGATCACAGCAAACTCGTTCTCTCCCTTCCAAGGATACGGTGAGTGCATTCAACTCTCCTAGCCCTGGCTCAAAGAATATGCAAAGAGAAGAATGAAAGACACCTTCTGTCTGGAGTTGAGTCGCTACTACCGCCAATCAGCTCTAGATAAAGCTCTGTTGTGAAATATGCTTACCGGGGCAATGAAGCGAACCGGTTGTTGGTAGTCTAGGATTGAATAATCTCTGCACATGCGCGATCTGTGGCTTTTCAGCGCGTTACTTCTGAACGACAGCGAATATGATCTCGAATTTCAGTTACGTTGAATGATTTTTTTCCTCCTTCAGTACTTTGATATATTTGTTAGTCCAAAAAAAATGTTAATAAAAGCTTGAATTGTAACAATATAGATGTTGTTTTGCAAATGCCATCTTCCTTAACAGGTGCACGTGGTTTACCTTAAGTTGTGCCGCCATGTTGACAGTTATGGCAGGCGATGACTCCCTCTGTAATTGTAGGGTTAATTCCAGAAGTATATTTAACATTAATAAGTGACTGATGCTTGCAGATTGATTTTCAGTATTTCATAATAAGTGATAAACTAAATTTTGTTATAATAAAACTGCGCTTGTTGCGGACTTCAGTCCTGTTTATATCAGTCCTGCTCCTGTCACAGAAAAATATTTGCCGTGCAGCATAGGGCGGGGTGGCTCAGTCGGTAGCGCGCCAGGCTCGTAATCTGTAGTTCCCAGGTTCGAGTCCCAGCTGGGTCTGCGTTGAGATTCATCTCCGCAAAATTCCCCGTCCTGCCCACGGTCAGTAGGGGACATCGATGGGTTTGAAAATGTCGCCGTCCGTCGGATGGGACGTTAAGCCGTGTTTCCGTGTGCGGGAGAGCCATACCCTGTTCATGTTAAAGAACACGTTGGATGGCCTTGACGGGAGGTTACCATCTGTCTCCCAACAGTTGTTCCAGTGGTTCCTCTCCCGTAACCTTCTCTGAGCCTTCGGGGTCCATGTGACTTGGCCATTTAGCCCATGGTGTCCAAAAAAGTGCCGTTTAGAGGTAAACAACCCAACCGAAAGCCGTGCAGCATAATAAGCGCCTGCATGCTGTGATTCCAAGGAGTCATCCTCGCCACAATCGCAAAGCAACAAGGAATTATGGATTATATTTTCAGTGTATTTGCAATTCACATGAAAAGTGCATGATTTTACTATCTTATAATTTCTTTATAATTACAAAATTTGAGAGGTTTTATATTTTGCAAACGTTGCAAATATAATTTATACCCATTAGCATAATCTGTTTTAGCCAACATCTCATGTTGTGACCTCAGTTGAACTGAATATATGATATAAAAAAAATTCTTAGTTCACTTCTTAAAATTTCTGTGCTTTTTTTTACTTTAATTACATTCATTGCATATGTAAACAATTTATAATAACTCAATGATTTTAAAATTCTAAAAAGGAGAAAGATTTACGTAGACATATTAGTGTTCAGCTTGTTATATGAAATGAAGATTTGCTAAATAATTATAAAACGAATTCTGGAAGGATTGTATGAGACAACAACAAAATTAAACAATCATCATGTCAAAAACCTTTTTTTGAGATAAATTTGTTGAACGCAGCAAAAAAAGAGGAGTGACGGAGCTGGAGGGGTTAGTAAGGAATGCAGTGCGTTTGAAAACTATACTATATATTTTAAAAATTGTATCAATCAAGATTTTATTAATATTTCTTTTCAGGAACAACTCATACTTAAAAGTGCTGAAAGAGAAAAAAAAAGATTTTTCATGCGATGCGAAAACATTCCCAAATGCTTATAATACATAGTTAAAAAACGTATAAACTTTACGACACTAAAACCAGCAGTAGCCGAATCTAAAAGTTCTCACGGAAACAAATATGCAAGTACCTTAGTCTCTGAGATCACGAAAAGCAACTTCCCTGCAGTACAGCACGTGTATCTGCAGCCTTGTGGCGCTGCAGTCAGAAGTGTCTTACATTACGCCTATAGAAGAGTTCATTCTTCTCCTTGAATATTCTTTGCCCTGTCTCGTACTACAATTGACCGTGAAAGAGCCAGTCGAATCCGCCCGCACCAGAACAACTTCCCATGAGGGTCATAACGGTCCAATTAGAGGACAGCTGTCGTCAGCTGCCCGTGACTCGGACGTGCTCCGTCTATCCTTGTGCACCGTGAACCCATTGCTCGTGCATCCGTAACCTCGGTGGCGATGGCTGAATGTTCTCTGCAAAGACAAGCCTCGAGTCGTTGTTGACTCAACCGTCCGTTTGCTCTTGTGTTGGTGAAATCTTTCTGCAGTGTTTCAGGCTTTCATCAAAATTAAAAAACTACTATTTGAGTGAATTCTTTCCGTTGTAAACTTCAACAAAAAACCTAAAATATCTCGAATATTTACTTTATATCTGAAGATTTGATGTTTTATAATTTCTTTGAAATTAGAACGAATGACAGCGTAGACCATGTATGAAGTCATTCGGAGATCTTGCATAAAACGGATAAGACCATGGTGCAATGTCGCTTATACTCTTTTAGCTAAAGAATGGAGCGGCAATTGCCGGTCAGTCTTACCATTTGCCGCTTAGTACTGTTAACCACGAAAACCAATGAAAAGCAAGATGTGACGACGACTCAAAACGTATCAGTCCTCACTAGTTAGGGAGCTTCTACGACAAGTGTATTTATTGCATCGCGAATGCACCAGTTACAAAGAAATTTACGCTTCGTGTTCTTGACGATATTCCGAATAAAAGCTTCCATGTTTTATCAATACCTCACTGTGCTGTGCTTCGCTTAGGTTATTCGTTTATTATTCATTCGTTTCTTTTCCGGGCGGACGAAGAACCTAAGTGCGAGTTTTGTGACACCTTTTTAACGATCAAACATATTTTAATTGAATGTCATTGTTTTAACTTTGAAAGACGTATGTTTTTTAACTTTCATGATTTTACGTCCGAGCCCCTTACACTCGGACAACTTTTATCAGACCACTGTAATTTTACCTCTACCTTTCAATTTTTACGATATACTGGTTATTTTACTTGCTTATAGTTTTACTCCCCTATTTATTATTCTAAATGTTTAACCCAGGTCGCTTACACCTGGTTTTTTTATGTTTATAGTGATTTACCATATTTATACAATTTTTATTGTTGTTCTATACGTTCTATTTTACTGAATTCTATTTTTGTGTTGGTCTCTGTAGTTTATTTTTAACTGTGGCGAAAGGGGTGACACGATTTTTATCCTTTTACTTTTTGGACATACGTTTGGCGCATTATAGCCTTAGTTATTGATGCGCCAATAAACCCCAACCAATCAACCAACCAACCATTGTGCTGCATTTGGTGTAAAAATTTCACTCCTAGAAGTAAATTAACGAATATTTTCCCAAGAAACTCAATCAGAAAACGACAATCGGCTGCAAAAGTGAAACGAGGTAACTGAAAACCAACAAATAATTTCTTTTAAGGTTCGTTTGAAAAACGAGCCATGTTTCCTCTTTGTCGTCTGCTTATGCCAATCTTTGTTCGTCTGTCTGTCCGTCTCTCTGTTAACTGTTGTCTGTCCATCTGTCTTTCCACCTGTCTGTCCGTCTATAAACGAAACTTTTTTACTTTTAAAGATAAATGAAAAATTCTTTTTGGATTGGATAGATGTCGAAGAAATATTGCGATTTACAATTTTTAAATCTTCCAATATAGATGCCCTATATAGGTAGAGGCCGGCCATCTCAAAATTGGACGCCATGTTTTGTCGTTCTCTCGGATTGTTTAGCGTGCATAGTTGAATGGTATTGCACGGTACTTATGGATTCTGGAAAAGGGTAGGGTAATGTCGTTTTTCTGCTGAAGTCCTGCCATCCTCTCAGACCTTCTACTATGGCATATAAACTGACAGGCTCCTGTCAGACCTCTGTGGCAAGCAGCTGTTTGAGGGGTATTTATTTATTTTTAATATTTGATACAGATTTCAGTGATCATGATTGGAAGTACTTTAGAAAACGGCTAAAAAGGGAAAAGTAAATTTTAAGGCTTTTTTTTTTAAAGGATAATTTTGCTTTGTTTTTCTGTAGACATCGAACTTTTTTGTTTATACAGATAAATAAAAAATTCTATTTGTGTTAGATAGGCATTAATGACATATTAGGATTTGTATTTTTCGAATCTCCCAAAAGTTATAGCTGCGCCCCTCTAACGGTGGAAAAATTTGAAGGTTCCAAAATATCAAACGAATATTCCAAACGATGTAGTTATATTAGAAGTTTGAACTTTTAGTGTTGAAATGTGAAGTTACTAAGTTACCATTGGCAGCAATCACTTGACCCAGGGGGGGGGGGGAAGTGAATGCAACTTTTTTTTTTCTTTTAACAGAAAAGTGTGTGTTTTTAGAGATAAATTAAAAATTCTTTTTGGGTTAAAGTTACCCCCTCAAGCAGTTGCTTGCCACAGAGGTCTGACAGGAGCCTGTCAGTTTATATGTCATAGTAGAAGATCTGTGAGGATGGCAGGACCTCAGCAGAAAAACGACACATACATCCATGCCTTATCCGGGGCTCGAACCTAGGTCCCATAGATCAGTAGTCAACCGCGCTAACCACTCGGCCACGGGACGGCAGGTACTGATGAAATATTACAATTTTCATTTTGCGAATTTTCCAAAACCTAAAATTGCGCCCTCAACGGTGTAAAAAAAAATCGAAAAATCCTAAAATTTAAAATGAATATTGCAAACGATGTAGTTATGCTAGAAATTTGACATTTTGGTGGTGAAATGTGACAGTCTTGAAAATTCTGCTGACAACAATGAGTTGACTCTAAGCCCAAGGTAGGTAAGAAACGGAATAGTTTTGTTTTAAAAGATGATTGGAAATCTCTTTTTTAGTTGGTTACTAAGAAATGTAATTCACATTTTCAAAAATAGTTTTAATTTATATCATTAGAGATCACTAAATATCGAAACTGCAAAACTTTGAACGAATGTTTCAAGTGATCTGTTTATGGTAGAAATTTCAGCTTGTAGATTTCTGTAATGGTAGAAATTCCACTGACAGCAAATGACCTGCCCACTATTTTCAGAGGAGCGAGAGAAAAGCAACTTTTATAGTTTAAAAACTAAAAAACAAACACTTTTTATGTTTTACAATTATTATAAAATACTGCTATGTGCATTTTCCTCATCACACATTAAAAAAATAAAAAAAACCTCAAGCAGCTGTTTGTACAGAGGTTTGACAGGAGCCTGCCAATTTATACCCCATAGTAGAATGTCCATGAGGATAGCAGGACCTCAGCAGAAAAACATGAACATCCATAATTCCATCTGTTTCCACTGTTAGAAAGTTCTAAAGGCGGTAAATAAAAACTCGAGAGGCGGCTTGTAGCAGCGGAAAAAAAGCTGGAAAATACCAAATCTTTAAGCGAATATTGAAAACGATCTATTTATGCTAGAAACTCAACTTTTTGGTCATAGAGTGTAATGGTAAAGTATTTTACACTAATAGTAATGATTAGACTTTTCCGCTTTAAGAGATAAATGAAAAATACTTTTTGTGTTTTACAGGTACTGATAAAATATTAATAGTTTATTTCCACAATTCTGCAGTAGTTCGAATTTTCACTGTCAGAAGGTACTGAATGTGTAAAATGACTAGAAGAACGCATTGCCTCTGACGCATATGAAAATCTCGTCTTCAAAGATAATGAAGTTCTTCCTTTGCCTACATTTTCACTCCTTAGAAGTTTTAATTATGAATCTTGATGTTTTTACCGCCTTCTGCAATGGCATATAAACTGACAGGCTCCTGTCACACCTCTGTGGCAAGCAGCTGCTTGAGGGGTTATTTATTTTAATTCTTTTTAATGTATGATGAGGTAAATGCACATAGAAATATTTTATTAGTAATTATACAACATAAAAGTATTTCTCTTTAAGTTCTTAAATTTAAAAACAGTTGCTTTTCTCGCACCCCTCTGAAAATAGTGGGCAGATCATTGCTCTCAGTGGAATTTCTACCACAACAGAACTCTACCAACGAAAATTCTGCCATAAACAGATCACCTGAAACATTCGTTAAACGTTTGGATATTTAGTGGTCTCTAATGATATAAATTGAAACTACCCTTGAAAATACGAATTATATATCATTAGTAGCAACTTAAAAGAGATTTCTAATTATCTCTTAAAACAAAACCGTTCTGTTTTTACCTACCTTGGGCATAGGGGCCAATTCATTGTTGTAAATGGAATCTTCAAGACTGTCGCATTCCATGACCAAAATTTCAAATTTCTAGCATAACTACATCGTTTGCAATATTCATTTCAAATTTTGAGATTTTGAGATTATTTTTTCCACCGTTAGAGGGCACAGTTATGGCTTTTGGGAGATTCGGGAAATGCATATTATAATATTTCAATACCCGTCCAACCCAAAAAGAAGTTTTATTTTATCTTTGAAAACATATAATTTTCTGTTAAAACAAAAAAAAAAAGTTGTATCCCCCGCCTCGGGTCTAAAGGGTCAACTTTTTTAGAAATTGGCTGGTACTGTTGCCAATGGTAACTTTGTAACCTTCACATTTCAACACCAAAATTTCAAATTTTTAACGTACTACATTGGGGCGGGGGTGGCTCAGTCGGTAGCGCGCCAGGCTCGTAATCTGCAGTTCCCAGGTTCGAGTCCCAGATGGGTGAGCGTTGAGATTTATCTCCGCAATAATTCCCCACCCTGCCACGGTCAATAGGGGACACCGATGGGCTTGGAAAGGCCGCCGTTCGTCGGACGGGACGTTAAGCCGTGATTCCGTGTGCGGGAGAGTCATACCCTGTGCACGTTAAAGAACACGCTGGATGGCCTTGACGGGAGGCTACCATTTGTCTCCCAACAGCTGTTCCAGTGGGTCCCCTCCCCCAACCTTCTCTGAGCCTTCGGGGTCCTTGTGACTTGGCCATTTAGCCCATGATGTGCAAAAAATTGCCGCTCAGAGGAAAAACAACCCAACACCCTACATCGTTTGGAATATTTGTTTGATATTTTGGAATTTTCAACTTTTTCTACCGTTAGAGGGCACAATTAAAACTTTTGGGAGGTTCCAAAAAAGGAAAACGTAATATTTCATTAATACCTATCGAACACAAAAATAATTTTTTATTTATGTGTATAATCAAAAAAGTTCGATTTCTACAGACAGACGACAACAAAGCGAAATTATCTCCTTTAAAAAAAAAGCCTTAAAATTTACTTTTGGTTTTTAGCCGTTTTCTAAAGTGCTTCCAATCGTGAGCACTGAAATTTATATCGAATATTACCCTACCCTTTTCCGGAATTCATTAGTATCCGTGGAATACCATTCAGCTTTGCACGCCAAACAATCCGAGAGACGACAAAACATGGCGTCCAATTTTGAGATGGCCAACCTCTACCTATATAGGGCCTCTAGGTATTACCCATAGTGAGCGCCATTCGACGGCCAAAATTACAACGTTTACGATGGTAGCTTTCATTGAAGACGATCCCGAAGTTTTTAAGTGCACGAATTTTAACATTAAGTGTGAAAATACGGAAAAAATTATATTTTATATATTTTTATTAAAGCCGTTACACCTCATTTTTATCATCATTATTTTTTAATTGCATTTTTATTTCACCTAAGGCTTGAATACACGATTTTACCTACTATGTTTGGTTTCCATAAAAATATTTTTCATGCAACCGGAAATTTCGTCTAACCATCCCCCATTCCCCATAGATGCCGAATAGCTGGGATTTTACCGTAAGTTGTGGTGGCTATTACTTAAAAGAGAGAAGTTAGATGTACATATGACATTCAGTTAGAATGGCATTAGAGGGTTATTTCTTTCCATTAACTGAGATTCATGAATACGTTTGGCGCCATTTATTCTTTTCGCGTTTTTATGCTTTGTGTTAAGATTGCTCCCAAGATGGGCTTGGTCAGCGCGTTTTTTGACCGTTTAACTTGTAATTCAGTTGCACTATGTAAATGGTAGCTAGGTAGTCACTGGAAGGAGAGCTATGCTCCAATCCCCTGTGATGATGCATAGAACCGGCCAGGCCTAGCACCTAATGTCCGACCCCGCCTTCTCGTGGTGCAGACCGTTAGTACCTTTCAAAAGAGATGCTCCCTTGTGGAAGTGAACGGAAGGGGAGGGCTGCCAGATTAGTGTGGCCTACTGATCTGGACAACTATGGCTACTTTCCTTTTTTTTTCTATCTTCCTTTGAAGTGAATACGAACTCAGTGACTGATTCGACCATCGATATGCTTTAGGTTTATTTTCTGCTTTTTAGAGTCATGTAGGAAAATGGGTATTTTTTTCCCAATTCGTATTTTTCCACAATTTAAAGACGGACATACAAATAGTCTAAAATCTCTATTATTTTAGTTCTTAATTGAACTGTGATAATGCTCTTGCTTATACCTCCATAGAGTCTTTCCCTGAAATGTAACTAGATTTGGATGCAACACTATTATATGTTTTTGCTTACTAAGGAAAAAAACAAACAGCTATGCACCAATTCCCCTGTGGTGATACATAGAACCGTCCAGGCCTAGCACCTAATGTCCAACCCCGCCTTCTCGTGGTGAAGACCGTTAGTACCTTTCAAAAGAGATACTCTCTTGTGGAAGTGAACGGAAGGGGAGGGCTGCCAGATTAGTGTGGCCTACTGATCTGGACAACTATGGCTACTTTTCTTTTTTTTCTACCCTGCTGAAGAGTGGTCAACTACACAGGGTCCTGGTGCTGACCATATAAACCCACTGGACTAGACAGATATATGGCGCTGAGCTTGATTATGGATCCTGATTTTGCTGCACTGGTGGGCTTCTGTGGAGGGAAAATCTTCCGCTGTGTTTTCTGTTTGTGGGTTGACAGCCTCAAGTGAATAGATTCGCAGGATATGTTTATCAGCTGGTGGATAATCCTGAGCAGAAGTCATCGCAGGCACCTGAACTCTGTTTCTATTGGCATCGTCAAATTCTACATTGGAGGAAGTCTTCCAGTGTAAATGGCTTCAGCCTTTAGTGGTGGGGGAACGTGTCTTTGCCCCATGTCTGCGATTAGGGGGCTGTTTGATATTGTCGGCATTCCCTCTCTCAATAAACATAGTTTCTTTAAACATCCTACTAACCATTTTCTCTCCATAGGTAGTTGAAATGTGAGGACTCTGCACAGAGCTTTTGCTCTTGATGTCCTCACACAAGAATTCCACCATTATAATTTAGATATTCTTGGCTTGCAAGAGACCAGATGGACAGATAAAGGTCAGATTCTTAAAAATAATCTTAAATTTCTCTTTTCAGGGAGGGACGACAATAAGCATCACCAAGGCGTGGGTCTGCTTCCCAACAGACACGCTAGTGATGCTCTTCTAGGATATGAGTGCATTAATGAAAGGTTTCTTACAGCAAAATTTCAGACAAGCGTTAAAGACCTGAATGTTTTCTGCTGTTATGCCCCCACTGAGGATGCCGATGAGGATGAGAAGGATAGGTTTTATGAACAACTTCAGGATATTTTGAATTCTGTCAACAAAGGAGATATTACCCTTGTTCTTGGTGACTTCAATGCCAAAGTTGGTACTGACTCTGACCATTGGGGAGGGGTGATTGGCCCTTTTGGTATTGGTAGCTGCAATGGCAATGGGCAACCTCTCCTACAGGTAAGTAAACTGAATGGTTTCAGAATAACTAACACATATTACAAACACCGCGACATACATAAGTTCACATGGGTTTCACTTGATGGGCTGCGTAAGAATACGATCAATTACATATTAATTAACAGCAAATTGGCTGGTTCTGTTAGGGATACCAGGGTATATAGGGGAGCTGAAATTGGATCTGACCATTACCTTGTTAAAAGTGTGTTGCAACTTAAACTTAAAAAGTGTTCTGCTAGGGTTAAAAAAAATTACTTTTAATACTGAAACTCTGAAAGATCCAGTTATAGCCAAAGCTTACCGTGATAGGTTACTTATCATTATGACAGTCATGGTTTGCTTACTACTGAAGTTGAAAAAGAATGGGATCATTTTAAACAGGCTTTTTTGGACACTAACAGTACTCTTTTAGGAAAAAAGGAGCAGAAGAGACAGAATTATCTGAGTGATAAGGCACTTGAGCTTATTTCGGAAAGAAAGAACTGCAGGAATGTCCTTAATCAATACCCTACTAGTCCTAATAGAAAGCATTACAGAGAACTTAATTAACGCTTAAAAAATCAGTTAGCTGCTGATAAGAATCTTTGGTTTGATGGTTTGGCTGACAAAGCCGAGGAAGCAGTTAGACAGCACAACAGCAGAGAGCTGTACCAGATAGTTAATGTTTTGTGTGGTAGAAAAGGGACAGGTATACAAGGATTGAAGGATAAAAAAGGTAAGGTTATAGAAGGGGAGGATTCTGTCATGGATAGGTGGGCTGAGCATTTCAGTGATGTTCTAAACAATGTAGTTAGTTCTACTCCCATTGTTTGCAATGAATCATCATTGAGACAATAGATAGATGCATAGATAGATGCATTGGTGGCTTCAATGTTGGCCCTATAACACAATCTGAAGTTATTTTGGCTGTTTCTAAACTTAAACTTCATAAATCCCCAGGGGTAGACGAAATTACTACGGAAATTCTTAGAGCTGGGAATGTTTCGGTTACCATTTGGATGACTGAAATTCTGAATATCTTTTATGATAAAGGCATGGTTCCTAAGGATTTTACCAGAGCTATTGTTATCCCTATTTTCAAAAAGGGTGATCGCAGTTCTTGTGATACCTATAGGGGTATCAGACTACTCTCTGTTCCAGGTAAAGTTCTTTCCATGATTGTGTTTAATAGAATTAAGAATCTGGTTGACAGTAAATTGCGTGATGAGCAATGTGGATTCAGAAGTGGTAGGGGATGTGTGGATCACATATTTTCACTTAGGCAGATTCTTGAGAAATGTTTAGAGTTTCAGAAACCTTTGGTTGCTAGCTTTGTTGATTTCAAAAAGGCTTTCGACTCTGTTGATCGTCATAATTTGTGGTTGATTGTGAAATCATGGTATACCTGACAAGTTAGTTAACATAATGAAAGCTCTCTAAATAACACTGAGTCGTGTGTGAGAGTTGGTAAGGCTTGTAGCAATTGGTTTAACATTACTTCTGATGTTCGACAAGTGTGAATTTTGTTTCCTTTTCTCTTTAGTCTGGTTATTGATTATGTTATGCGAAATTCACTTCGAGGGAAAGATTTTGGCCTTAAATGGGCTGGAGATACAAAAATTTCTGATTTAGATTATGCTGATGATTTAGCCCTTTTGGCAAATGATGTTGATGAGATGAACTCTTTCATTCGAGCTGTTGATGAGACTGGTAGTAGAGTAGGTTTGGTTATAAACAGAGAGAGAACTAAAGTGATGAAAATTGGTCAGGCAGGCTGTGATTCAGTTAATCTGCATGGTTGCAGTCTTGAGTAGGTGTCACAGTTTAATTATCTTGGTAGCTATGTAACAGATAATGATGATGTGCGGCATGAGATTAACAGAAGAATAGGGATTGCTGCCGGGACTTTTAAGAATCTATGGAAAGTGTGGAGAAATAGGCGTATACACCTAAAGACTAAAATTAGACTGTATTGTTGCGGATTACAAAAATGGATAGCCACTGAGCGTGAGTATAAAAAAACTATATTTTAAAACCAAATTCAATACAAGGTAAATTGTTGCAAAGAAAATATGGATGAAGTATCTTATAAACAAATCAACTGCTAACATGCACAAGTCATCAATCTTCCTGCGCAGAGCACACAACATTAGCTCTGTCTATTCCACTAAATATTACCTTTTTACTTGATTACCATGTCGCTTGAACATCTTCATACACAAACAAAATCGTCCTGTGCTAGTTCGGTAACTCACACTAGCAGAACCATACGACCGTCCGCGTACACGTCACATAAAAGATACCACTTTTATACTTCCCGCGTACATATCACATAAAGATAATTCTTTATACTTAACGCGCACTGTCTCCGAACAGCTAACCCTCCATTTTCGAACTCTCGACCGTTACACACACGACCGTTACAAGCTACACTGTTCTTCTTCAAATTCTCCCAAAGTTCTTATTCGTTGGCTGATACTTTTTGCTTTCGGATGCCAGATTCCTTCTGTCGTAACAGTATAAAGTTTGGTTGTTTATAGGGTTAGTTATGGTAGTGAAACTTGGACACTTTGTAAACAAGATAACAGGAAACTAGATGCTTTTGATTCCAGATGCTTACGCAGTATCTTGGGCATTAGGTGGTTCAACTTTGTAACTAATGATGAGGTTAGGCAAAGGAGTTTGCAACCTCCTTTAAGCAGCATATTGTGCAGAGAGAGACTCCGTTGGTTTGACCATGTTGCCCGTATGAATAATTATAGATTGGCGAATATGGTTATGAACAGTGTGCCTAAAGGCCTCAGAAAGAAGGGGAGACCTAGGATGCGGTGGGCAGACAATGTCAAACAGGACCTTGTTAGAATTGGTGTGCAGTGGCCAGATGCAGTAGATGTAGCTCAGGATAGACTTGCTTGGAGAACTAAATTGCACGGTCTGGTTGGACCTCCGTAGCCCATGGCTGCTTGAGGATGATGATGATGAATCTAAGTATGTTTTTCTCGGTTTTGGTGTCGAGAAGCATGAAGTTCTGTTCGAAATGCAATCTGAGTGTCACTTTACTGATTTTCATGAAATAGACCGTTAAACATAGCAAATCTTACTTGTGTCGTCAAGTTATTGTTATTACAGAAGATTTTGGTTACTTTTAAAATATGTAAAATGTATTAAAGTTTTGCTACAGAATGTTATGCCAACTGCATTACATTACATATATTAATATTAAATGTTTTACATTCAACAACAGTAATTACAGTATATTACAAATTACCTATGGTGTGGATAGGCGTACATTGGAAGGAGAGCTGTGTTCCGATTCCCTGTGATGATGCGCAGATGCGCCAGACTTAGCAACTACGATCCGACCCCGCCTTCTCGTACTGCAGGCCGTTAATACCTTTCAAAAGGAAAGAAACCGGGAGGGATGGGCTGCCATATCGTCTCTGCCTACTGATCTGACCACTTTTCGTTTTATTTTTTATATCCGGTTGACCACTCAACAATTTATATCCAACGGACTGTCGAATGGCTTTGAATGCGATGACAGATCCTGAACTTTCTGCCCTGATGGACTTCTGAGAGAAACTATACTGCTGTTTTTCTGTTCACTTGGGGCTGTCAACACACAAGTGAACACAGATGCACAAGATACCTTATATCGGCTGGTGGATAATCCTGATCAGAAGCCAATGCAGGTACATGAACTCTTGCTTCTACGGACATCGCCAACCTGTCTGTAGTAATATGTCTCAGGAAGATGTTTCTAGTTTGATTTTTGAAAAGGTCCATTAACAAAGATGGTGACTAAAGTTCCCACTAGAATTACCTGGTTTAAGCAGTTAGTGTTTTGGTAATAGACGCTTGTGATTAGCAGGATATTCGTTGGCCCTACCTCTCAAAAAGACCTACTTAAAAATACAACTAATCATTTTCTTTTTACATTCACTTGGGATATGAGGACTGCATAAAGTGTCGTTACACGTGAATTCCAGGATTATAACCACTAACGTCAGCAGGGAGCGATAAGGTGCAAGAAAAATCACCAGGCCTGAAAACAGGAGCGAATTGGGACACCGGGCAATATCGCTGTGGACCGGTCATTTCAGGACCGCTTGCCGCAGTACATTTTTCGGTTTATGAAAACTTCTCGTAAGTTTTTTACTCATTGATATCTATTTCCTTTTTCATTTCATAAAGCACACGCACAATTTAAGTTTCCTTACAACAAATAATTCAGCCCAGGGGCGCAGCCAGAAAATTTTAAGGGGGGGAGGCACAAGTTGTTGACAAACAGTGTGACCTAGATTAACCGACATTAAATAATCCGATCATTCTTTTAACCGGTCAGTCTTTTGAGCGTCGAATTTTGTACAGGTATCACTTGGTGATAAAACTACGTTTCTTAGCATTCCCCCACCACACACACACTCCTTCAAGAACGTGTTAAAAACTTCTTACAGGAAAAACAGTAGATTATATTCACTAAATGTTCCAATTTTAGGATTAAGTTTTTCATTTTTAAGGTGAATCATGTTCTCTATATCCTTAAGCTGCGAATTATTTTTCATTTCAATTATTTAATATTTGAACATCGGATAGTTTGAATTTTTCCAAGTGTGTATGTGTACACATTAATATGTTAACATAAAAATACACAGAAATTTATTTCTATACAATGTAATATAACAACCCGAAAAGCTTACCTTGTGGGTTGTTTATAAGAAAAACAAATGTATATTTATTGTAAATTAAAGTTGAACTTGAGTGATATTTAAAATACCTTATTTTCCTTCGTAGGATGCCCTCCTTCTTTTTGCCCTGATTAATATACCAAAAAACTTTTTTAAGCTGTCATTAGGAAGAAAATATTTTTCAGAATATTTACAGCGAAAAATCACCATTTTATAAATGGAAACATTTGATTAAAATAAGTCGTATTATAAATGCTTCCTTGTAGCAGCCACTTTAGAATATTAACATGATATTAACTCTCTTTGACAGCTATTAACTGTGTGGATTAATTTCTGAATATAATTTTATATTTATCATTATGCCTTATTAACCCAAGTTTTTTTGTTTCCATTTCCTTTATTGTTTATAATTAGGCTGGGGAAAATATAGTATTTCTTAATTATTCACATTTCCCCTCAAATATCCGATATTTCGGCATATCTGAACCAAATACCGGCAGATTAATCGAAGTTCTACTTTACTCGAATATCATATCATCAATAATCGTCTGATGGATATTACTGCTCTGGCAATGACACCAAGTAATAACCTTTTTTACTTTAAAGGGGGAGAAGTTACTCCCCTATACAACGGAGGGAAATAACCTAAAAACTCTATTGGGCATTTCTTGATTTCTGATACAACATACAAACACCTACACAGGGATGTGTCTGCTGGTTTAATACTCAGTACGCTAACCATTACCCATCAATGGGCATTTAGTGAAGAAATTTATAACATTTAGGTATAAGAACATCTCAAAAGTAGCTTTATCATTTTCAATGCCTTGGGCATATTGTGTAATATCATCATCATCATCATCCTCAAGCAGCCGTGGGCTACGGAGGACCAAACAGACCGTGCAATTTAGTTCTCCAAGCAAGTCTATCTTGAGCTACATCTACTGCAACTGACCACTGCACACCAATTCTAACAAGGTCCTGTTTGACATTGTCTGCCCACCGCTTCCTAGGTCTCCCCTTCTTTCTGAGGCCTTTAGGCACACTGTTCGTAACCCTATTCGCCAATCTATAACTTTTCATACGGGCAACATGGTCAAACCAACGGAGTCTTTCTCTGCACAATATGCTGCATAAAGGAGGTTGTCGACTCCTTTTTGCTTAACCTCGTCATTTGTAACAAAGTTGAACCACTTAATGCCCAAGATACTACATAAGCATCTAGTTTCCTGTTATCTTGTTTACAAAGCGTCCAAGTCTCACTACCATAACTAACATTAGAAAGAACCAAACTATTATACAGTCTAATTTTAGTCTTTAGGTGTATACGCCTATTTCTCCACACTCTCCATATATTCTTAAAAGTCCCGGCAGCAATCCATATTCGTCTGTTAACCGCATGACGCACATCACCAATATATCTTTTACATAGTTCCCAAGATAATTAAACTGTGACATGTGCACAAGACTGCAACCATTCAGATTAACTGAATCACAGCCTGCCTGACTAATTTTAATCACTTTAGTTTTCTCACTGTTTATAACCAAACCTACTCTACTACCAGACTCGTCAACAGATCGAATGAATGAATTCATCTCGTCAACATCATTTGTCAAAAGGACTAAATCATCAGCATAATCTAAATCAAAAATTTTCGTATCTCCAGTCCATTTAAGGCCGAAATCTTTCCCTTGAAGTGAATTTCGCATAACGTAATCAATAACCAAGCTAAAGAGAAAAGGAGACAAAATGCACCCTTGTCGAACACCGGAAGTAATGCTAAACCAATTGCTACAAGCCTTACCCACTCTCACACACGACTCAGTGTTATTATAGAGAGCTGTCATTATGTTAACCAACTTGTCTGGTATACCATATGATCTCACAATCTACCACAAATTATGACAATCAAAAGAGTCGAAAGCGTTTTTAAGATGAACAAAGCTAGCAACCAAAGGTTTCTGAAACTCTAAACATTTCTCAAGAATCTGCCTAAGTGAAAATATGTGATCCACACATCCCCTACCACTTCTGAATCTACATTGCTCATCACGCAATTGACTGTCAACCAGATTCTTAATTCTATTAAGCACAATCATGGAGAGAACTTTACCTGGAACCGAAAGTAGGCTGATACCCCTTTAGTTAGCACAAGAACTGCGATCACCTTTTTTGAAAATAGGGATAATAATAGCTCTGGTAAAATCCTTAGGAACCATGCCTTTATCATAAAAGATATTCAAAATTTCAGTCATCCATGTGGTAACCAAAACGTTACCAGCTCTAAGCATTTCTGTAGTAATTTCATCTACCCCTGTGGATTTAAGTTTAGAAACAGCCAAAATAACTTCAGATTGTGTTATAGGACCAACATTAAAGCCACCAATGCATCTATCATCATTACAAACAATGGGAATAGAACTAACCACGTTGTTTAGAACATCACTAAAATGCTCAGCTAACCTAGCCATGACAGAATCCTCACTTTCTATAACCTTACCCTGTTTATCCTGCAATAACTGTATACCTGTTCGTTTTATACCACTCAAAACATTAACTATCTGGTACAGCTCTCTGCTGTTGTGCTGTCTAACTGCTTCCTCGGCTCTGTTAGCCAAACCATCAAGCCAAAGATTCTTATCAGCAGCTAACTGATCTTTTACACGTTAATTAAGTTCTCGGTAATGCTTTCTATTAGGACTAGTAGGCTATTGATTAAGGATATTCCTACAGTTCTTTCTTTCCGAAATAAGCTCAAGTGCCTTAGCACTCAAATAATTCTGCCTCCTGTGCGCCTTGTTTCCAAAAAGAGTACTGTTAGTGTCCAAAAAAAGCCTGTTTAATGGTCCCATTCTTCCTCGTCTTCAGTAGTACGTAAACCATGACTGTCATAATGACTAAGTAACCTATCGTTGTAAGCTTTAGCTATAAACTAGGTCTTTCAGAGCTTCAGTATTAAAAGATAAATTTTTAACCCTATCACAACACTTTGTAGTTTAAGTTGCAAGACACGTTTAACAAGGTAATGATCAGATCTAATTTCAGCTCACCTATATGCCCTGGTATTCCGAACAGAACAAGCCCATTATCTGTTAATATATAATCAATCAAACCGATGTGCACTTATGTAAGCTGCAATGTTTGTAGTGTTAGTTATTCTGAAACTTTTGAGTTTATTTACCTGCCGGAGACGTTGCCCGTTGAAGCTACCAATACCCAAAGAGCCTATCACCCCTCTCCGTAGGTCAGAGTCGGTACCAACTTCGGCATTGAAGTCCCGTAGAACAAGTGTAATAACTGCTTTCTTGACAGAATTCAAAATATCCTGAAGTTGTTCGTAAAACCTATCCTCATCCTCATTGGGGGCATAACAGCAGATAACACTCGTCTATAATGCTTCTCCGAAATTTTGCTGTAAGGAATCTTTCATTAATGCAGTCATATCCTAGAAGATCATCACTAGCGTGTCTGCTGAGAAGCAGATCCACGCCTTGGTGTGCATATTATCTTCCCTCCCTGAAAAGAGAAATTTAAGATTATTTTTAAGAATCTGACCTTTATCTGTCCATCTGGTCTGTTGCAAGTCGAGAATATCTAAATTATAACGGTGGAATTCTTGTGTGAGGACATCAAGAGAAAAAGCTCTGTGCAGAGTCCTCACATTCCAACTACCTATGAAGAGAAAATGGTTAGTGGGATGTTTAAAGAATCTATGTTTATTGAGAGAGGGAATGCCGACAATATCAAACAGCCCCCTAATCGCAGACATGGGGCAAAGACCCGTTCCCCCACCACTAAAGGCTGAAGCCATCTACACTGGAAGACTTCCTCCAATGTAGAATTTGACGATGCGAATAGAAGCAAAGAGTTCAGCTGCCTGCGATGACCTCTGCTCAGGATAATCCACCAGCTGATAAACATATCCTGCGAATCTATTCACTTGAGGCTGTCAACCCGCAAACAAACAGAAAACACAGCGGAAGATTTTCCCTCCACAGAAGCCCACCAGTGCAGCAAAATCAGGATCCATAATCAAGCTCAGAGCCATATATCTGTCCAGTGGGTTTATATGGTCAGCACCAGGACCCTGTGTGGTTGACCACTCCTCAGCAGGGTAGAAAAAAAAAGTAGCCATAGTTGTCCAGATCAGTAGGCCACACTAATCTGGCAGCCCTCCCCTTCCGTTCACTTCCACAAGAGAGTATCTCTTTTGAAAAGTACTAACGGTCTTCACCACGAGAAGGGGGCGGGGACGGCTCAGTCGGTAGCGCGCCAGGCTCGTAATCTGTAGTTCCCAGGTTCGAGTCCCAACTGGGTCAGCGTTGAGATTTATCTCCGCAAAAATTCCCCGTCCTGCCCACGGTCAGTAGGGGACACCGATGGGCTTGGAAAGGCCGCCGTCCGTCGGATGGGACGTTAAGCCGTGGCCCCGTGTGCGGGAGAGACATACCCTGTGCACGTTAAAGAACACGCTGGATGGCCTTGACGGGAGGCTACCATCTGTCTCCCAACAGCTGTTCCAGTGGGTCCCCTCCCCCAACCTTCTCTGAACCTTCGGGGTCCATGTGACCTGGCCATTTAGCCCATGGTGTGCAAAAAAGTGCCGCTCAGAGGTAAAACAACCCAACCCAACTTCACCACGAGAAGGCGGGTTTGGACATTAGGTGCTAGGCCTGGACGGTTCTATGTATCATCACAGGGGAATTGGTGCATAGCTGTGTGGTTTTTTTCCTTAGTAAGCAAAAACATATAATAGTGTTGCCTGCTGCTTCTTTCTGCTCGGAACAGCCTCGTGCTTCTGCTGCTCCCAAGTGTGACTGCTACTCTCTGTTCTGTTTATAATCTCGGATCTACCAGAAGTCCTCTTCTACCTCGCTAGCTATTTCCCACGTTCCTTCCCCCTTTGTTTTCCACGAATAGGTACTATGTGCAAGCGACCATCTATAGCATCTGTAGACGAACTTAAGAGTTATAAATTCCACCCAGTGGGTCTGTCTCTGCGCTAGACGTTGACATCGTTGCCTGGGAGAAGAGGATTTCTCATTAGTGAATATAAACAGTGGACGATGTTGTCCAGTTCTAAGTCTGCAGTTGGGCATGGGTACAATTTCGGGGCTGTGTTTAAATCGCATTTTAGCTGTCTGCATTTATTAGCACCACCAGACATTTCTGTGTCTGACCTTACACTATATCGGAATAAATTGGGGTTCTGCTTGTCGTTCTTTCCTCGAGTGTTAGTTTCGAGGAATCAGAGTGTCGTGTTGTTTATCGTGTTGTTTATCGGAAAGGGATTTCCTGGATGTTAATAATGGGCACTTGGTATAATGTGTGTTTGGGCTTTCATCTGCAGCTGTGAATTCAATCCTTCCCCCTGTATTATTAAGAATCTCAATTAAGTGAGAAATTAAAAAAGAATCGTTATGCCTGATGCAAAGCAGAGCATAAGAGGAGCCGTGGATACCTTACCTGAAAAAGAATGCTATAAATGTCCAATATTACACCAACATTGTTTTGCTTGAATCAAGGAGATGGAGCAGCGTCCAACAACAAGGCGTATCAAGGGTTCTTCATGACAGTGGCAGTACTCACAAAACTCGACACGTTACGGCCTATCTGGAGCAAGAAAAAAATCAAACAGCTGCCCATCCATCACATTCACCCGATCTTACACCATGCGATTTTTAGTTGTTTCTTAAAATTAGAAAGGAACTTGCTGAGAAGCCTTTTTCAAGTGTGCAGAATTCGTTCATTCAGAATTGCGAAATATTTCCCGACAGCAATACCACCGAGAGCTTCAGAATTGGAGTAAAACGTCTGCAGCTATATATAGATGTTGATTGCAGGACATAAAGTAAATGAATTTCAAGGACAGTAAAAGTTTTGTCGAGGTAAGTGCAATGGATTTTGTTCTTCAAATACATGTGAATAACTTTTGGAACTTCCCTCGTATTGTTACGGTTCTTTTTGTTTTCGAAAAAGCAATGATAACGATAATAAAGAATTCATTTCGACATTGGTAGGCTTGATATTTTGTCTGACAAAGCAGATGAAGAAGTTAGACAACATAACAAGAGAGAAAATGTTTTATGTGGAAAACCTCAGACGAGAATAAAGCGATTGAGGGAAAAACATTTTTCTCTGACAAGCTAAATTCTGTTACCAGAGAACGTCCTCCGATTGTAAGTTGATGATTTTCCTGTTTTTACTCCTCATCCAGCATGAGGATCATTGAACGACAATTGCAAACTTCCCTGAACAACTTATCGGCGACTGCGAAAGAGTTTCAATTCTGTCTACAGAATTCCACTTGTGTGCACTTTTGCCACAGGGCATAATCTTGAGTTCCCAGTTACAGCTCAGGAATCTCATCATTCCAGTTGTGGCCGACGCAAATTTTCTCGGTCGTATCTTCAACAGAAATTTACCTGTTTATCTCGCATACGTTATATCAGGTCCAAATTCAATATGTAACCGATGTGTATCAACTATTTGTAAATACATATATTTAATGTTTCCTCTGGATAAGTTACACCTACTGTAGCTTCGTGGGATTTAAAATTATTTTCATGTTTATTCTGTATCTGTATTTACTATTTGAAAGGAGTAAGTAGAATTTGTTCTTACAGTTAAGCTCTCAGAGCTTGCTATCAGAAATTGTGTATGTTAATGCAAAGGAAATAAAAAATTGAACAAAAGTGCATGCAGGCATTGACCATCGTCAAGGTTTTTGTTCTGCCTGTAACGTGTACTTGTCTCGTTAATACTGAACTACGGATCCCAGGTGTAATATTCTGACCACGATTTGATCCCAGGTGTAGTATTCTGACCAGGATTTGATCCCAGGTGTAATATTCTGACCAGGATTTGATCCCAGGTGTAAATATTCTGACCAGGATTTGATCCCAGGTGTAATATTCTGACCAGGATTTGGCTATGAAAATGCTGAACCCTTCTCCACCAGCAGGAATATTTGGACCTCACCGGTCCAAAGTCCTAATGTTGAGGTCGTCGAACCATCCTTCTCTGTTTTGGTCAGCGTTTGTTCGTACAGTATGTATCGAAATTGCGATCCCTGTCAGCCCCCAAACGGGACAGCGTTTTTTGTCCTAAATATGAAAACCATACTAATCGTCCGAATGCCATTTCTCCTTTCGGTTTTTATGTCGGAGGCTACCTGAGAGACATTTAGTGATGAAAATGTCTTTCAGACATTTCCATCACTAAATCTCGACCGAAGCATCGCCCAGTCCGACAGCGGAGCTACTTCCACAATGGCTCGCTGTTTCCCCTTCTTGTGATTTTTCTCTTTCCAGGTCATGGAAGGCTTTTTACACCCGACTGCGTGTACCGGCAACTGTTTTCCAGCCATCGTGCTGTGCACTCGGATTTTTTGCCTGTCTTCACGGATGGCTTCGAAGTCCGGAACTCCAGTGCGAGTTTTGTAACACCATGTTTAACCGCAAAACGTTTTGATTGTCCTAACTTTGAATAGTATTTTTATTTTGGCTTTCACGTCTAGCCTTTTACACTTGGACATCTTTCATCGGATCAATGTTCCGCAAAAATTCCCGCCCTGCCCACGGTCAGTAGGGGACACCGGTGGGCTTGGAAAGGCCACCATCCGTCGGATGGGACGTTAAGCCGTGGCCCCGTGTGCGGGAGAGGCATATCCTGTGCACGTTAAAGAACACGCCGGATGGCCTTGACGGGAGGCTACCATCTGTCTCCCAACAGCTGTTCCAGTGGGTCCCCTCCCCCAACCTTCTCTGAGACTTCGGGGTCCATGTGACCTTGCCATTTAGCCCATTTTGTGTAAAAAAGTGTCGCTCAGAGGTAAAACAACCCAACAACCCTAAATCGGATCAATTTTATTTACTACCGGTTTTTCAACTTTTGTATTATACTGCTTTATAATAATCGATTGTAAGGTTTTATCATTTGTTCTTCATTTGTACATAGACCTTCTATATCCATGGTTGTTTCATTTTTACTTCTTTTTTTATATCTATTTTTGGTTTTTATATATTAGATTTCTTTATTCTTGACCACTCACGGATCACCCTTTATCTTTTTACATTCGGCCCATTTTTGTCGGTTGTTGTTTTCTTTTCATATGTCACTTTTATTGTTGTTTTGTTTTATATTGTTACTACAGATGAACGTGCTACAATGAACGTGTAATGTGTCGTCTTGATGCTCGCGTGAACTACATCGTGAGAATTACGTCACAAACTGCTTCGAACGAACTTAAAAATTAAGAATAAGTTGTTGTAATTAAGAAGAATTAGAGTGTGAAGAATAACGTAGTTTGTTTTAGTCTGTGGGGGTATCGTGTAAAGATGGAACGTTTTTATTCGGTGTGTTAGCAGGAAGTTAAATAAGTTTATTAGTGTTGATCCTGTAAGCGGACTGCAAGAAATAGAAGGATGCTTAGGAGGCTTAAAAATGTGGTTGAGGAGGTTTTATGTTAGTCGTGCTTAGGACACTTAAAAATGTGGCTTTGGAGGTTTTATGTTAGTCGTGCTTAGGACACTTAAAAATGTGGCTGAGGAGGTTTTATGTTAGTCGTTCTTAGAACACTTAAAAATGTGGCTGAGGAGGTTTTATGTTAGTCGTGCTTAGGACACTTAAAAATGTGGCTGAGGAGGTTTTATGTTAGTCGTGCTTAGGACACTTAAAAATGTGGCTGAGGAGGTTTTATGTTAGTCGTGCTTAGGACACTTAAAAATGTGGCAGAGGAGGTCTTATGTTAGTCGTGCTTAGGACACTTAAAAATGTGGCTGAGGAGGTTTTATGTTAGTCGTGCTTAGGACACTTAAAAATGTGGCAGAGGAGGTCTTATGTTAGTCGTGCTTAGGACACTTAAAAATGTGGCTGAGGAGGTTTTATGTTAGTCGTGCTTAGGACACTTAAAAATGTGGCTGAGGAGGTTTTATGTTAGTCGTGCTTAGGACACTTAAAAATGTGGCTGAGGAGGTTTTATGTTAGTCGTGCTTAGGACACTTAAAAATGTGGCTGAGGAGGTTTTATGTTAGTCGTGCTTAGGACACTTAAAAATGTGGCTGAGGAGGTTTTATGTTAGTCGTGCTTAGGACACTTAAAAATGTGGCTGAGGAGGTTTTATGTTAGTCGTGCTTAGGACACTTAAAAATGTGGCTGAGGAGGTTTTATGTTAGTCGTGCTTAGGACACTTAAAAATGTGGCTGAGGAGGTTTTATGTTAGTCGTGCTTAGGACACTTAAAAATGTGGCTGAGGAGGTTTTATGTTAGTCGTGCTTAGGACACTTAAAAATGTGGCTGAGGAGGTTTTATGTTAGTCGTGCTTAGGACACTTAAAAATGTGGCTGAGGAGGTTTTATGTTAGTCGTGCTTAGGACACTTAAAAATGTGGCAGAGGAGGTCTTATGTTAGTCGTGCTTAGGACACTTAAAAATGTGGCTGAGGAGGTTTTATGTTAGTCGTGCTTAGGACACTTAAAAATGTGGCAGAGGAGGTCTTATGTTAGTCGTGCTTAGGACACTTAAAAATGTGGCTGAGGAGGTTTTATGTTAGTCGTGCTTAGGACACTTAAAAATGTGGCTGAGGAGGTTTTATGTTAGTCGTGCTTAGGACACTTAAAAATGTGGCTGAGGAGGTTTTATGTTAGTCGTGCTTAGGACACTTAAAAATGTGGCTGAGGAGGTTTTATGTTAGTCGTGCTTAGGACACTTAAAAATGTGGCTGAGGAGGTTTTATGTTAGTCGTGCTTAGGACACTTAAAAATGTGGCTGAGGAGGTTTTATGTTAGTCGTGCTTAGGACACTTAAAAATGTGGCTGAGGAGGTTTTATGTTAGTCGTGCTTAGGACACTTAAAAATGTGGCTGAGGAGGTTTTATGTTAGTCGTGCTTAGGACACTTAAAAATGTGGCTGAGGAGGTTTTATGTTAGTCGTGCTTAGGACACTTAAAAATGTGGCTGAGGAGGTTTTATGTTAGTCGTGCTTAGGACACTTAAAAATGTGGCTGAGGAGGTTTTATGTTAGTCGTGCTTAGGACACTTAAAAATGTGGCTGAGGAGGTTTTATGTTAGTCGTGCTTAGGACACTTAAAAATGTGGCTGAGGAGGTTTTATGTTAGTCGTGCTAAGGACACTTAAAAATGTGGCTGAGGAGGTCTTATGTTAGTCGAACAAGCAGAGCTGATCTCAACTTCTCTGTAGGAATACTTCATCGTTTGATGCATAGTTATCTTTAGTTTGTTTACAAGAATTGGTAAGGTTATTCTCGATAGATTGCAGATTGTTCACAAATATGATTGTACCACTTATCAACTGTTGTAAAAAGCCTTAATTTTATGTTTGGAGAGTATATAATAAGAATTACAGAGGAAACATTTCTTTGTGTGACTAGTAATAAGGTACTAATTTCTTCTGAAGATTTATTTTTATACTGATAAAGATTTGTGTTGGTTGAATTTAGTTTATATAAATGTTTTCATTCATACTTTTGTAATAAATTACATTATTTTAGAATTATAATTGTTAATTACTATTTTTTGAACTCATGCTCAGTTTTCATTCGTTTAATTCATAACAATATACACTGAAGTGCCATTGAATTAGGGAGAGCAACCTAGTTTCTATTGTTGGCCCCCTCTGGCCCTGATAACGGCTGCCACACAACGAGGCAAGGACTCCACAAGCTTGCATAAATGTTCCACAGGTATGGCGACCCATGCATCCTCCAGTGCTGTCCAAAATTCTCTCAAGGTCGTCGCTGATGGGACACGGGTCCGAACACTCTCCTCAATATATCCCAAAGATTTTCATGGGATTTAAATCTGGGCTTCTTGGTGGCCAATTCATTATTTCAAAGTCAGCAGAATGCTCCTGCAACCATGCAGTAGCCAACCTGGACCTGTGAGATGAACAGTTTTCTTGCTGGTAGACGCCATCTCCATTGGGATACATGATGGCCATAAATGGGTGAAAATGATCAGCTATGAGTTCTACGTACCAGGATACATTGAGAGTCGTCGATACACATACCAAAGTTCCCAGAGACGTCCAACTGAAGACACCCCAGGCCATCACTTAGCCACCACCAGCTTGTACTGTTCCGACTTGACATGGACCATGATCTATGGTTTCATGGGGTTGGCGCCATACCCTCAGTCTCCCATCGGCGTGATGAAGTTTAAATTGGGATTAATCACTCCAGGCTATCCGTAGCGAATTTTCGATGGTCTAGTTTCGATGTTCTTTAGCCCAGGCAAGGCGTTGAAGCCATTAGAAGTGGTTCGGGCCATTAGAAGTGGGATTCTCGTAGATCGGCGGCTCCCGAAGCTGAGTGAGTGTTGCATGGTCGGTGCACTGGCTTCCCGGCTGGAACCCGCGTTCAGATGGGAGGTTCATTTTTTCGCCACAAAAATGGTGTACATCAAATAAATCCACAAAACACAACACATAATTTGCAACATAAAACTCTCAACCAACCAGACATTATTCATTACTACAAATTAGCCAATAGAGTTATGAAGAGTGTGTCTAAGTTATCAGGAAAGGGAAGAGACCTAGGAACCACATTGTAATTATCTGGCAGTGACTTAGTGCTTTAGTTCTGGATACACGTAGTTGGAAAATTCAATTTCAATTTCTGGCGAATTTCCGTAGTGGTTGTCTGCTTGTGGTTGGGTAGGTAGTTAGTAAATCGGTGGGTTTATATAAGTATGTAGGTAGGAATTTCGAATGCAAACCAACTACGATAAAGGAACAGTGAAATCGTTTGCATTATCGTTTATCTGCTGAAATATTCTGATGGGGGTGGAATCTTTCCGTTGCTATGGAGAAGTGATGAAAAATACATGGAAGCAGTTGAGTCAACAAGAGTGCAAATTTGACTCATCGATGGTTCTCATATATCTTTGATTGATATATCAGTTGCTTGTCAATCAACCAATAATTTCAAAGATCATTGCTTCAGTCATCAGTGATCGACATATTGTTGGTAGCTGTATCAACCAGTGATCCTAGAGAACCTTTCTTGCGCCAGTTGTGTCGTTACATTGCCTCATTGGCTTCCCTACATGGTGTGCTAAGTCTGCTAAGTTCAGTATAGAATCTCGGAACATTATAAGTTTCTCAGTGAACGATATGCTCTCTTGTTTTTCGTATTCTTTTCCAAGAGATTGGACCTAAAATTCTCTTTATAGGGTTTGTTGTTGTTTCTTTCTATAGGGTATGGTAATAGATTTACTACTGAATCCTCCTTTACCCAAACGTCGCCACGTAAAAACGCAGCTTCGCGAAGAAGTGGAAATTTAATACATCCGAAAAGTCTCGTGCGGATTCGTTTCATTGAAAAGGTTTTCGTAATAAATCGCAGTTCTTAATTCCTTCTATCTCGAGACAAGTGACCGCTTGTGGTCGTTGAAACAACAGTTTCTCTTCATGTGGCGCAGCGAGTGCATGTATTTATAGTGATCTGACCTGAGTGCATTGAAGAGCCCTTAGTATATGCAGAGCCAAGGCCCAACGCCTGCCACTCGAGACAGCGAATGGCCCTCCTGAGAGACGACGATCCCTTCAGTTCACGCAACAGAGATTGCGAGCCGAAAGATCGACTGCGACCAGGCGTTGTTAAAGCAGAGCCGCGAGATATTGGGATTTTCGCTCTTATCTCTCCGTTGTCTGATTCCTCGTCATGAAAGAGGAGAGAGTAGCTCCGTCGGTAGCGCGCGACCTCGAAATCGACAGTTCCTAGGTAAAAATCCCAAATATTGAAATAATATCATCTTTAGAGTCGTGTGATTGATGAAATGATGCTTCGATTGTGCTAAGTGAGGATACAGTTCAGATTTGTACGTGTGTAGAAATATTTTGTCTCTAACCTCTTTGCTCCACTAGCATTTTTCATGGCGAACATCGGCAGTTGAAGAGCAAAGAATAGTCGGACATCTTGTGCTTTCTACAATTTTGCTGCGTATAATATGAATGATCTCTGCTCTCACTGGTTGTTTCGTAAATATATCTCAGATAAAAAATTATAACTTGCTGACAATTTTAAATAGTTTAAAATTGCATAAATAGAAAATACAATGAAAATTATGAACAAAATTTTAATCTGTATATCAAAGTTAGAAGATGACATTGATCGTAGAACTTGATGCAGTTTTTCATCCGTTATCATTTGAAAGGTCCTTTCTACGCATCATAAGAATGCACGAAGCTGTTGATTCCCGTGGTGAGGAGGTTGACGTCACCAGCTCCACCCGTTTCCCCTGAGAGAACCTTCCTTCCTTTTCCCATTAATCAGCGCAGTTGCAATGTTTCGAGGTGTGCTTACGCGTGGACGTGAAGTTCGTCCTCGTACTCCTCTCCATCCTCGAAGACTAAGTCATACGACGCCGATTGCAATAAGCGCGCGATGTGGAGTGACGGCTCTGATAAAATGGAAAGCTTCCTTCCCCTTCATTTCTTTTCTTCCCCACTCTCCTTGTTGTGCTCGCCGCTAATCCGTGCCGAATTAACAGCAAGGACCTGTTTCTCTGTTCCCGCCGGAGCGAGAGGCAAACTAACGAAGGCCGGAGGACAGGACAACTTCAGCTGCTTCTATATTGAGCTCGAGCAGATCGATGCGAGCGAGGGATGAGCGCCATCGCCGTTCAAGTGGACGGCCCCGTTACCTGAGCTGCCTGCCGCGACAGTGCTGACCTCTGAGGGTGCCTGAAGAAGACGCTCTTCTGTGGCTGGGTGTGCCGAGGCCCATATGGAGGAGCCAGATGAGTGGCCACAGATAGTCTGGCTCCGTCACGAGATGCAGATCCGTTCTGAGCGGGTGTGGCTCTTTCGTGGAAAGCAGGTAGGTAGAGGAGTGGTTCATCTGTGGAGTATCGTGGCTGGCTGCACGTCGCGAAGTAAAAAAAGCATGTGGCCTGACCTCTTCTCTATATGTCTGTGGGTTCGTTATGAAAGCTTTCGCTGTGGTGTGGAGTCGTGTCTGTTAATGCATGCGGGAATGGCTAGCCTAAACAATGTTGGTTGTTGAAAAAGAGGAACTCTCTGCGATGCTATGTTATTGTCTGCCGATAAGTGTTGTATCGTAAAACTATGCCACAATCCCTTCATTCTCAGAAACCTTTTCAATCAGACATTTTTAATTACCCTTCTAAGATGAAATAATAAATCTTTGAATGAGTCGGACTTTTTTCTTCTCATAAATTATGTTATTAAATTGAATTAGGAATAAAGAAAATGAACAATGACTACTCAGCGAGAATAATCTTTAACATTTTAATTAAGCAGTCACGTAGCAACCGATAATTGTATTCGTTTCTCTTCTCTTTCATCTAATCATACTTTTCCATACTTGCTAGATAAGTTCTTCAAGTAATAGTTTCTTACGAGCTTGATCGTCATAATCAACGTACACAGTCGTATCAGAATAATATGACCACCTACCATACGTATACTATGGTAGGTGGTCATATTAATAATAATAATAGTATCTTTATTAAGCCTTAGTATGGTTATATACATAGATTACCCCTCTAAACCTTATGGCTTGTCAGCAGGATTAATTTCAATCACAGGACAGGTTTATTAAAGAATATGACATGTATAATGGAAAATAAACACATAATTAAAAACAAAAACTAAAATAATAACAAAAAAAGAAAAACACGTATTAAAACACAGACATGAAAAATTACACACATTTATAAAATAAACCTATAAAATTTCGGATTACAGCACATATTGCACAAAACTGTCACCTATTGTACAAGTCATCATTACACATTAAAATTGCACTTGCTTAAAGGATACCAGATACAGGATATGACTTTTTAAACATTACTTTTCAATTATTTACATCTAATAATCTGTGGCATATAAACTGACAGGCTCCTGTCAGACCTCTGTGGCAAGCAGCTGCTTGAGGGGGTATTTTTTTTTAATAACCATTTTGAAACTTTAGTTTTAATTTCTAAATAAGTGCTCAGGCATAACAGATCTCTTAGTAGAGAATTAAAAATTTTGGGTATTTGATAAGATATCCGCGCTTTTCCATAATTATTGTGAAAAACTGGTTCAACAAAATAATTTTCACACTTTCGTCTTGTATTGATCACATGCAAAATTTTCTCCTTGTGTTCATTTTTAAAGTGATTTCTAAAGATAGTTACATAAATATATAACAAGTCAACTAGTAAAATGTTCCGATAATGAAAACCATTGCCAAGGTGATCTTCATTAATTACATGTTTATTGAATTTAACAGTATTATTTAGAGTACTTTTTTTGTATTCGTTTAATTTTATTTAAAACAGATTTATATGTGCATCCATATATACTGATACCATACCTAATGATTGATTCACAGAGAGTTTTATATATCATTTTTATGACATCCAATGGAATAAGTGTATTCAACTTCAACACTTTGTAAGATGCATAACTTAGTTTATCACAAGTATATTTTATGTGCGATTTCCATTTAAAATCTTGGTCAATATAAATCCCCAAATATTGAATTTTATTAACTTCTTCCACAATTGGGCAGGAACATGCATTTTGGTTAATTATTAATTTATATTCACAGTTATAATTATGTGGTTTAATGCATAAGTTATTTAACTTGTGCCTACTCTGAATGATCATATATTTGGTTTTTTCTTCATTTAAGAAGAGTTTGTTTTTCTGAAACCAAGAATTTGCTACATTATAGTCGTTTTGTGCATATCTAACTACTTCTTCTACCTGCATACCTGTGTTCAGCAGAACGTTATCGTCAGCAAACAAACAAATTACCCTGAAAATTTATTTCTCCTAAATCATTTTATAAATTGCAAATAAAAGTGGCCCCAAAACTAAGCCCTGTGGTACACCTGATTTTAAAATTTGATCTCTACTCTCACAATTTTCAGTCCTAGTGATGATAGTCCTATTAGACAAGTAAGTTTTGAACCATTTATTCAGTGAACCTCGAATTCCCGCCAATGATAACTTTTTTAACAATATGTCATGGTTAACCGTGTCAAATGCTTTATTCAAATCCATAAATATAGCACAAACCTTTTTTCCAGAATTGAGTGCTGTATTAATGTATTGTGAGAAATGCTCTCAATAGTTCCTCTGTTCTTCCTAAACCCGTACTGCCTATCTGTAATTATTTTACATTTTTCTAAAAAATTATTAACATATTTATTTACATATTTTTCTAAAACTTTTTCAATAACTGATAAGATCATGATCGGTCTATAATTACTATATATATTTCTTGATCCCTTTTTAAATATAGGACACATAATTGCAGTTTTGAGTGTGTTACGAATAATTGCCAGTGTTCAAACTCAAATTAATCAAGCGTTGCAGGATCTCAGAAAAAACATCTGCATTGCTTTTTATATATGAAGTTTTCACCATATCATAGTCCACTGCATTACTAGTTTTTAAATTGCTAGTGATCTGTACTAGCTCATCTCTATTTGCTTTAGGTATAAAAATAGAATGTGAATTAGAAGTTGTAATAATCTCGTTGACAGCTATATTTATATTTTTTGAATATTTCGGGATTAAATTTTCTGTAACACTAGCAAAGTAATTGTTAAAATCATCCTCTGTCAACTCCATCGCTTTATTTTTACCAAAATAGCGTTTTATTTGCATGTCAACAGATAATTTCTTTTTGTCATTAATAATATCTTTTATCAGCTCCCAAATTTTCTTATTGTTATCTTTATTTAAATTGATTTTATTTCTATAATAAAAACATTTTTGTTTCCATATCAAACTATTTACAGTGTTCCTTACTTTTTTATATTCATCATATAAAATCGTACTTTGCATATTATTCTTATATTTAAACCACAACAGATCTCTTTCTTCAATAGCCTTAATTGTCCCTTCAGTTATCCATTCTTTCGGTTTCCTTTTGAATTTTTTAACTCTAGATGCTTTGAAATAACACTGGTTACTAATTTCGTTAATTTTATCTAATATCAATTTAAACAAGTCTTTCGGATTAGTAACCTCAGTTCCAATAACATCCCAATCTATTAATCCTAATTTTTGGGAAAATTTTTTATCATCGACATATGTACCTAAGTAAACGTTATTCTTATTTGTAGGATTTTTATCTCTAGAAATTAAGGATTTTTTTTTGTTCTAATTAATATTCCATAGTGATCAGCAATCTTTTTTATAGACTCCGACATCTGCTTCAAAGTTTTTAATTTTATGAACCACATGACCAATTTGAGATTGTTGCAAAGTTTGCATAACGACTTCTTCTCTAATAAAACCTGATACTTTCTGTTCCATGCCATACTCCAATAACAGATTCAAGTATTGGTCGCTACCATATTTGTCTATATTTGCAGTATCAATATTAAAATCGCCAGCGAAGAAAATATCATTTAGCTTTAAATTTAAGTCGAACCAATTTTTCAAATTTGATAGAAATTCTTTAACCTTTGTATTTGGTGATCTGTGTAGAGCGATCAAGTTTAATAAAAAGCCATTAATTTCAATCTGTAGATGAATTACTTCCGCAGGTGAAATCGAAATATTTGGTTCAGAAATATTCAGCTTATGTCTAGAGAAAACTATAAGACCTCTGACACCTGAAATTTTAACATCAATAGTGATTTTATCAAAACCAGCTAAATTAATAAGTGAATTTTCCATAGTGTTAGTTGTACTTTCTACTAGAATAATAACATCCAAATAATCGATAAACGAATCAATATAAACAGTAAAGAGGTCCCAATTTTTTTAACTGATTCGTTATTATCTGCCTAATTCGTTAGGCAATTCGTTGCCTAATTCGTTATTATCTTTGCCTTGTAAAAAATATTAGGATTTAATTCTTGTTTAGTATCAGGGCCATCCAAATTTAATTCATTATCTATTAGTTCAATAACCTCCATAATTGTTTAAAAATGGGAAAAAAACTATAATTTAAAAATGGCAAAAATTAATCTTTAGTTAAATCCTCGATAGTATCAAACATATTAATCGTAATATATATAATCTGATACGACTGTGTATATACTTGGGAAGTTTAAGGTTAGTTTATGTCGGATACTGAGGAGTGGTGAGGCTGGGCGTATCTGTATATAACTGCTAAATAAAATTGGATGCTTTTCAGATACTAATTCCATTTGAACCTGATTCATAATCAGGGACTCGTGGTAGTAGCGTATGCAAGGGGCGATGCGCGTATGTGTGTGTGGATTTATAATCCCTTTCTATTTTGAGGGCTTGAGTAAACATATTTTCTAAGACCGTTCTCAAAAATCAGATTCTAAAGCATACTACCCCCCATTCAAATCTCCTACCCAATTGGAACTTTCTGGGTACTCTGTAGTTGATTCGGGGTGTATGGTAAGACAGAATCGTGCATGTTTCACTTTTAACTGTAATGCTCCAAGCAGCTTGGTTTATTTAGTCTCATTAACGATCAATCTTGTGAATGTCAGGGACAATTTGGAATAAAGGAAATAAGAGCTAATATATACACTTAAAGCGCCAATTACGATATCCGATATAACTCATTACATACTAATGGCAGCCAATGGTGAAAACAGTTTTTTTATTTAACCGGTAAGTGTCGATTTCCCCTACATCGCCTTCCCCTTTACCTAAAAGAAAAAGCCAGATGTGCTGTTTATTGACTGCTACGTATGGCTGAGGTCTCGCCTTTCTCACATATCTGCTCTAGGGTGTATTTAAACTGACAGACTCCTGTCAGACTTCTGTGGCACACAGCTGCTTGAGCGTTTTCTTTTTAAATATTTGAGAGGAGATTGGAGTCGTTTTCAGAATCATATACTGGTATAAGTTATATATAAGTAAAGTTTTCTTAAAAGGAAAAAATATTATTTTTTTGATTAAATGTTATGTCAAAAGAACACTAATGTGGTGGAGGTGGTAGGGGGGGGGGAATTCGTAATTGTGCCATTACTGAAGGCATATCTTTGCGCTACGCCATACCTGTATACTCACGCGTGATGGATAATATATCTCAAAATTGTTCAAAATCAATCTATAGCCTGTTTCTGTATGTATAATAGAACTGTAATGATGTGAATTTAAATAATTAGACTGAGTTCTCAGCGTTTTGATTTTAACATCCTATATTAGGCTATAATTTCTAGTTAAGCTTTATTAAATAAATTTAAAGTAGAAAGCATGAACACAGAGCAATGAAATGTCAGCCACGCATAGTTTAACTGCTTCGCTTTAAGCGTTTTGACTTCCTTTGATTTAGTAGTACTTAATGATAAAACAAAGTTGTTTTCAGTATTTAATTACTATAAATAAAATGACTGTGAATGGCTTGAGATAGAATTACAATGGTGATTGAGAAATCAATGATTTATCGAACACAATAGCAAAGAAAATTACAAAACACACAAAATAGATAGATCTTTATTAACTTTAAAAAATACATAGAAATAAAACGCTCCAAATCCACAAGAGTTCACATTCGCATTCGGATTCATTTTTATGATTATATAATTCAATCAAACATCTATTTTAAATTGCAACAAAACCAAATTGTGCAATAATCTAATTTATAATACGAAACTGATATTAATTAAACAAGTTTTTAAAATTCTTATTAAAATTTTTTGCTTCAAGAACTGTTGATCCCAAAACTTGACAATCAGATCTCTTAGAATAGCATAAAAAAGTCTACTAGCTAAACAAATGTAATGCTTTTCTGTTAATGTTCTAGATGCCACAATAATGTATAACAATAATTGATTTGATAACCATTTGTTAATTTGAAATTTTCTAATTTCAAGTTGTCCCCAAGTTTTTTTATATCTTTAATCACTTGGAATATATAATTTACCCACAGTAAGAATATGTAAATTATTATGAATATTGTACGACAAAACAAGTACCACCCCATGATAAGAGATCATATAATAAGTAAGATTTATCCCATCCCAAACATATAATCTTCAAAAAAGACAAGTCAACAAATTTTGTTATATAATAAATATTACTAATTTATTCTTTTGATTACTTCATTTATGTGTAAACTCCATGCTAACTTCCGATCAGTAATAACACCCAAATATTTATAACTATAAGTAGAACTAATTACTGTGTAGTTAGATGCTATATCATTGCATAATGAGTTATGAAACATAATTTTACCTTTAAAAAAATCTGTCGTATTTTTCTCTTAATCCAAAATTAGTATATATATAGTTTTCTGAACAGTTAAGAATAATTCATTAGATTTTGCTAGGTAGTCGCTGGAAGGAGAGCTTTGCACTAATCCCCTGTGATGATGAATAGAACGTCTAGGACTAGCACCTAATGTCCGACACCGCTTTCTCGTGGTGCAGACCATTAGTTCCTTTCAAAAGAGATATCTCTCTTGCGGAAGTGAACGGAAGAGGAGGGCTGCCAGATTAGTGTGGCCTACTGATCAGGACTACTATGGCTACTTCTCTTTTCTTTTACCCTGCTAAGCAGTGGTCAACAACACAGAATTCTGCACTGGTGGTCTTCTGGAGAGGGAAAATCTGCCGCTGTGTTTTTTGTTTCTGGGTTGACAGTTTCAAGTGAAATACACTGGGAAAATTGAAAAGAGAACACCCAGAAGGAATTCCTTTAGGAGCGTCATATTATAATATGTTAATAGTTAAGGGCAGCAGAAACCGCGATCCAAGATTGAAAGTCATTAAATGAAGTTATAACAACATGCAAATGTACGCAGCAGTTATTTAAGTATACTAGGGCGTAAAGAAAGAAGTTATTTGTCTTGTGTTGTTCAGTGCTTTTTGAAGAAGCTACCATGCCTGGACGACGCAGGCGCGCAGCATTTGTTCAGTTAGCGGAGTTCGAGTGAGATCCTATAGTGGGTCTTCGGGAAGTAGGTTGTTCTTTTCGTCAAATTGCACACCGCTTTGGACAAGAGGTATCGGCAGTGGTACGATGGTGGCGTCGATGGTCAGAAGAGCATTCGCAAAGTCGAAGACGTTGTCCCGGGCAACACAGAGTTACGGACGCATGAGAGGATCAGCGTATCGATAGGGCGGTGGCAGAGCAGACAGCTACGGCGTCACAATTTCAATCCTCTGTCGTACAGTCGCTCAAAAAAGTATCCGAACACTACGGTCGATTACAAAATTCAGAAAAAATATCTGGCAACGACTTTTTCAGAAATTAGATGATCTGGCAACCTTCGTGTCACGTGACACGAAGGTTGCCAGATCATCTAATTTCTGAAAAAGTCGTTGCCAGATATTTTTTCTGAATTTTGTAATCGACCGTAGTGTTCGGATACTTTTTTGAGCGACTGTACCAAGGGTGTCTACAAGAACGATATGCAATAGTATTTTGTAAGCAGGACTACAGGCACGAGTGCTGCTGGCACGGTTACCACTGTCACCTCGTCACTGTCGAGCCCGTTTGCAGTGCTATCAAGGACTGGTTCATTGGAGGGAAGAATGGCAGTTTGTGGTCTTCAGTGATGAAAGCCGATTCAGCTTAGGAGCGTCTGATGGTGGTTTGGATGATGAGTGCATTAATGAAAGGTTTCTTACAGCTAAATTGCAGCGAAGCATTAAAGATTTATATGATATTGTCCGAAGGCGCCAAGGTGAGCTGCATCTTCTTCCATTGTGCATCCGCCAGCGATACACAGGGTCCATGCTGGGCATCATGGTCTGGGGAGCAATTAGCTATCACTCTCGTACGTGTCTGGTGTTTGTACAGGGTACACGAAATAGCAATACGTACGTCAGCGACATCGTACATCCGGTCGTCCTGCCATATTTTGAGTGTAATCCCAAATGCGATATTCCATCAGGATAACGCACACCGACACTCCTCCCTGCAAACTGAACATGCTCTTCAGGCAGTGCACCAATTCTCTTGGCCAGCACGCTCTCCGAACTTGTCTCCAATCGAGCATGTCTGGGACTGGATCCGACAAAACCTCTTCCGCGGCAGGCAACGACCATCGCTGAATTAACGTTCAAGTTGAAAGTGCGTGGAATGGTATCCCCCAACGTGATATCCATTATTTGTACGACATATTGCATACCAGATTAGAAGTTTGTATAGCTGCTCGAGGAGGTTGAACGCCTTATTAAAATGTGCCTTATGTAAAATCTAATACTCATTAAAAGGTACAATAAACATTGAATCGTTTCACACGTGTGATCACTCTCCTTTCTCAACAAGTTGTTTTTACTAAATAAATCGTAGATTACGCTTCAATTTTTAATGATGTTCTTTTTCCAATTTCTGCCAGTGTAGAATCACAGGATGCGTTTTATCAGCTGTTGGATAATCCTCAGCAGAGGTCATCGCAGGCACCTGAACTCTTTCTACGGGCATTGTCATATTCTACATTGCAGGAAGTCTTCCAGTGTAGATGACTTCAGCCTTCAGTGGTGGGGGAATGGGTCTTTTCCCCATGCCTGCGATTAGGGGGCTATTTGATATTGTCGGCATTCCCTCTCTCAATAAACATAGTTTCTTTAAACATCCTACTAACCATTTTTTCCCATAGGTAGTTGGAATGTGAGGACTCTGCACAGGCTTATTCTCTTGATGTCATCAGACAAGTATTCCACCGTAATAATTTAGATATTCTCGGCATGCAAGAGACCAGATGGACAGATGAAGGCCAGATTCTTAAAACTCATTTTAAAATTCTCTTTTCAGGGAGGGAAGTAATAAGCATTCTCCAAAGTGAATGTCTGCATCTTAGCACATACGCTAGTGATGTTCTTCTAGGATATGAGTGCATTAATGAAAAGTTTCTTACAGCTAAATTGCAGAGAAGCATTAAAGATTTGAATGTTATCTGCTGTTACGCCCCACTGAGGATACCGATAAAGATGAGAAGGATAGGTTTTACGGACAACTTCAGGATGTTTTGAACCCTGTCAAGAAAAGAGATACTACCCTTGTTCTTGGTGATTTCCATGCCAAAGTTGGTACTCACTCTGGCCTTTCGGGAGGGGTGATAGGCCTCTTGGTATTGGTAGGTACAATGACAATGGGCAACGTCTCCTAAAGGTAAGTAAACTTAATGGTTTGAGAATAACTAACATCTATTACAAACACTTTGACATACATAAGTAAACATGGGTTTCACCAGATGGGCTGCATAAGAATATGATTGATTATATATTAATTAACAGCAAATGGGCTAGTTCTGTTAGGAATACCAGGTTACATAGGGGAGCTAAAATTGGATCTGACCATCACTTTGTTAAAACTGCCTTGCAACTTAAATTTAACAAGTGTTTTGCTAAGGTTAAAAAATTTACCTTTAATTCTGAAGCTCTCAAAGACCCAGTAAGAGTTAAAGCTTAACACGATAGGTTATAATTTAGATATTCTCTGCTTGCAAGATACCAGATCGACAGATAAAGGTCAGATTCTTAAAAAAAAATTCTTAAATTTCTCTTTTCGGGGTGGGAAGATAATAATCATCTCCAAGGCGTAGGTCTGCTTCTCTACAGACACGCTAGTGATGCTTTTCTAGGACATGAGTGCATTATTGAAAGGTTTCTTACAGCAAAATTTCACACAGTCATTAAAGACAAGCATTACCCTTGTTCTAGGTAACTTCAATGTCAAAGTTGGTACTGACTCTGACCTTTGGGGAGGGGCAATAGGCCCTTTCGGTATTTGTATCTCCAATGGTAATGGGCAACGTCAGCAATGGTAAGACAACCGCGACATACAAAAATACACATCGGTTTCATCAGATGTGCTGCATAAAAATATGATGGATTATATAGTAATTAACAGCAAATAGCTGGTCATAAACAGCCAGGCAACAGCAAACAGCCAGGTCATATAGGAGAACTGAAATTGAATCTGACCATTCATCAGCCTCAAGCAGGCATGAGCTACAGAGGTTCAACCAGACTGTGCAGTTTAGTTCTCGAAGCATATCTGTCCTGAACTACATCTGCTACATCTGGCCATCGCACATCAATTCTAACAAGGTCCTGTTTGACATTGCCTGCCCACTGCATCCTAGGTCTGCCCATCTTTATGAGGGATTTAGGTACACTGTTCATAACCCTATTCGCCAATATACAATACTCCAATCTATAAAAGCAACGTGGGCAAACCAACGGAGTCTTTCTCTGCACAATATGCTGCTTAAAGGAAGTTGGCGATACTTTTGCATAACCTCATCATTAGTTACAAACTTGAACCACCTAATGCCCAAGATAATGCGTAAGCATCAAGAATCAAAAGCATCTAGTTTCCTGTTATCTTGTTTACAAAGTGTCCAAGTTTCAATACTATAACTAACCTTAGAAAGAACCAAACTATTAAACAGTCTAATTTTAGTCTTTAGGTGTATACGCCTATTTTTTCACACTCTTCATAGATTCTTAAAAATCCAGGCAGCAATCCATATTTGCCCTGTTAATCTCATGCCGCCATCACCAGTATCTGTTACGTAACTCCCAAGATAATGGGGCGGGGCACGCCAAGCTCATAATCTGCAGTTCCCAAGTTCGAGTCCCAGCTGGGTCAGCGTTGAGATTTGTCTCCGCAAAACTCCCCGCCCAGCCCGTTGTCAGTAGGGAAATGCCGCTCTCCGTCGGATGGGATGTTAAACCGTGGCTCCGTATGCGGGAGAGCCATAACCTGTGCACGTTAAAGAACAAGCTGGATGCCCTTGACGGGAGGCTACCATCTGTCTCCCAACAGCCTTTACAGTGCGTCCCCTTCCCTAATATTATCTGAGCCTTTGGGATACTTGTGACGTGGCAATTTATCCCATTGTGTGCAAAAAAAAGTGCCACTCAGAGATAAAACAACCAAAAAACATTCCAAGATAATTAAACAGACACCTTCTCAAGAGTGCAGCCATTCAGATTAACTGAACCACAGTCTGTCTCACCAATTTTCATAACTTTAGTTTTCTCTTTGATTATAACCAAACCTACTCTATTACCAATCTTACCAACAGCTCGAATGAATGAGTTCATCTCATCAACATCATTTGCCATAAGGGCTAAATCATCAGCATTATCTAAATTAGAAATTTTCCTATATACAGACCATATACGGCTAAAATCTTTCCCTTGCAATAAATTTCGCATAACGTAATCAATAACCAAACTAAAGAGAAAAGGAGACAGAATGCACCCTTGTCGAACACCATAAGTAATGCTAAACCAATTGCTACAAGCCTTACCAACTCTCACACACGACTCAGTGTTATTATAGAGAGCTTTCATTATGTTAACTAACTTGTCTGATATGCCATACGATCTCACAATCAACCACAAATTATGACGATCAACAGAGTCGAAAGCCTTTTTGAAATCAACAAAGCTAGCAACCAAAGGATTCCGAAACTCTAAACATTTCTCAAGAATCTGCCTAAGTGATACTAATTAGGCCTAAGTCTATTTTCTAATTTGAAGAATCTGCCTAAGTCTACTTTCAGTGGTTACAAACTAACACAAGTTCTTTACGAAACTTGAATGATTGTTGGTGACGGCAATACGGCTTCTCTTCCTTCTGCACTCGAGAAAGTTTTCTGATGGGGGAAGGTATGAATGGAGTTAATGCTGTCTCGGCGATGATCTCACGCGTGCTATTACGATGGCGTGGATACTGGATCTCGCGAGTGTCAGGTCCTGCCCCTAAATGGCCTGGTATTCCTAACAGAACTAGTCCATTTGCTGTTAATATATAATCTATCATATTCTTATGCAGCATATCTGGTGAAACTCATACGTACTTATGTATGTCGTTATATTTGTAATAAGTATTAGTTATTCTGAAACCATTAAGTTTATTTACCTGTAAGAGACATTGCAGCTACCAATATCAAAAGGACCTATCACCCCTCCCCAATGGTCAGAGTCAGTACCAACTTTGGCATTGAAGTCATCAAGAAGAAGAGTAATATCTCCTTTCTTGACAGAATTCAAAATATCTTGAAGTTGTCCATGAAACCTATCCATATCATCGGCATCCTCGATGGGGGCATAACAGCAGATAACATTCAAGTCTTTAACGCTTGTCTGAAATTTTGCTGTAAGTAACCTTTCATTAATGCACTCATATCCTAGAAGAGGATTACTAGCGTGTCTTCTGAGAAGCTGACCCACGCTTTTGGTGATGATTATTGTTCTCTCTCCCTGAGAAGAGAAACATAATATAATTTTTAAAAATCTGACCTTTATCGGTCCATCTGGTCTCTTGCAAGACGAGAATATCTCAAATTATTACGGTGGAATACTTGGATGAGGAATCGAAAGAATAAACTGGTGCAGAGTCCTCAAATTTCAACTACCTATGGAGAGAAAATGATTAGTGGGATGTTTAAAGAAACTATGTTTATTGAGAGAGCGAATGCGGACAATATCAAACAGCCCCCTTATCGCAGGCATGGGGCAAACACCCGTTCCCCTACCTCAAAAGGCTGCAGTCATCTACAATGGAAGACTTCCTCCAATGTAGAATTTGACGATGCCAATAGAAGCAAAGAGTTCAGGTGCAATGACCTCTGCTCAGGATTATCCACCAGCTGATAAACATATCCTGTGAATTTATTCACTTGGGGCTGTCAACTCACAAACAAAGAGAAAACACAGCGGAAGATTCCCCCTCCACAGTAACCTACCAGTGCAGCAAATTCAGGATTTATAATCAAGCTCAGAGCCATAATTCCGTTGAGGGTGGTATATATGGTCAGCACCAGGACCCTTTGTGGTTGACCACACCCCAGCAGGGTAGAAAAAAAAGAAAAGTAGCCATAGTTGTCCAGATTAGTAGGCCACACTGCTCTGGCAGCCCTTCGCTTCCGTTCACTTCCACACGAGAGTATTCTTTTGAAAGGTACTGACAGCCTGCACCACGAGAAGCAGGGGTTCGAACATTAGGTATTATTGCTAGACTGTTCTATGCGTCATTACAGGGGATTGGTGCAAAGCTCTCCTTCCAGTGACTACCTAGCAAAAATCTCCCAAAAAGAAAGAGTTGCAGAATTATCTACTAGAAAAACGTCCTAGATAGCCCAAATAGTCTAATAAGTCGAGAACTAATATCGGAGGTGAGAAATCAAAAAGTCGACAAATAAAAAAAGGAGAGAAAGTGATCGATTGCTTTGGCATCAGACGTACCTAGTAATCATCGAAAATAGCCAAAAGTGAAAAGGCCTCTTTGTTCCGGAGCCCAGCTTAAAAAATGCCTAATGGTACCCCAAAAAGGTAAAAAAAGAAATGATTTTTTCTACAAATTATTTTGAATGCGAGAAAAAATATCTACGTTCTATATTTATCTCGCTTTCAAAAGAAAATGAGATAGTAATTTCGATTTGTCGTCTTATTGTAACCACCCCTGAGAGGTTTGGAGGTGGTAGAACTTTAGGGGCGAACTGGCCACAGCATAGAGGATATTATATTTCAAAAATTAGCACATATAAATATACTCTCAGGAAAAAAAGGATTTCACATAAAACACATTTATTATATACACTTTCACAATAAATTCTTATTACAGGCGCCCACGGCGCTGTCCCTCCCGCTCGAGGGAAAAGTCCAATTTCGGGCTATAGTGACAGGTTTCGACTCGTAATTACGAGAAAACAGGTTCCTAGAGGCTAACAAAGTTTATAAGTCTGCATCTCCTAATAACGGTAGCGTGGCGGCAAGAAACTACATTACACTTTGTTAGGGAGCGCGAGATCAGAGGAATTGTCCCTTCGTCCTTCTGTGGGCTGGGCACTCTCTTTTCCCAAGGGGGTTTGCTGCAGCTCCACACTCGTCCGCTGGTGGTTGGCTCATGCACGGCGGTCTTTAGCTAGGGTAGCAGACAGTTTGGCTCACTGGATTATCAATCATCAGCGACTCTCTGTATCTAGACACTTATTGCAGATTCGCATTTTTCACTCGCAGGAAAGATTGGAAAGCACGTCCTCCTGCGTTACTGTCCCAAAACGAAGTACCTGTTTTTGCCACACTCCTTGGATCGTCCTCCACTGAATTGCTACCATCTGTGGGTGCGTATACCGCGCGCATTGACACGTGTTGTTATGGATTGCCGATCACGTAGGCCCTCGTTATGTGGGGTCTACCAGACCAGGTTTGCCGAATTTCTGAACCTGCAGGGTACTTCTTCCTCGTTGGCTGGGCACTCCAAGATGGGGGAAACAAATTGGCAAAGTGGTAATGGCGGCCGGAGTCTCTCATACAAAACCGTCGTGTCCACATTTTGCAAATAAATGTGAGCACGACAATCTGTCCGTCTACAGACATCGAACTTTTTTGATTACAGAGATAATTTTTTTTGTGTTGGATCATCATCATCATCATCATCAAGCAGCCATGGGCTACGGAGGTCCAACCAGACCGTGCAATTTAGTTCTCCAAGCAAGTCTATCCTGAGCTACATCTACTGCATCTGGCCACTGCACACCAATTCTAACTAGGTCCTGTTTGATATTGTCTGCCCACCGCATCCTAGGTCTCCCCTTCTTTCTGAGGCCTTTAGGCACACTGTTCTGCCTTTAGGCACCTATTCGCCAATCTATAATTATTCATACGGTCAACATGGCCAAACCAACGGAGTCTCTCTCTGCATAATATGCTGCTTAAAGGAGGTTGCAAACTCCTTTGCCTAACCTCATCATTAGTTACAAAGTTGAACCACCTAATGCCCAAGATACTGCGTAAGCATCTGGAATCAAAAGCATCAAGTGTCCTGTTATCCTATTTACAAAGTGTCCAAGTTTCACTACCATAACTAGCCCTAAAAAGAACCAAACTATTATACAATCTAATTTTAGTCTTTAGGTGTATATGCCTATTTCTCCACACTCTCCATAGATTCTTAAAAGTCCCGGCAGTAATCCCTATTCGTCTGTTAATCTCATGCCGCACATCACCATTATCTGTTACATACCTCCCAAGATAATTAAACTGTGACACCTGCTCAAGACTGCAACCATTCAGATTAACTGAATCACAGCCTCCCTAACCAATTTTCATCACTTTAGTTTTCTCTCTGTTTATAACCAAACCTACTCTACTACCACTCTCATCAACAGCTCGAATGAAAGAGTTCATCTCATCAACATCATTTGCCAAAAGGGCTAAATCATCAGCATAATCTAAATCATAAATTTTCGTATCTCCAGCCCATTTAAGGCCAAAATCTTTCCCTTGAAGTGAATTTCGCATAACATAATCAATAACCAATTTCGCATAACATAATCAATAACCAAACTAAAGAGAAAAGGAGACAAAATGCACCCTTGTCGAACACCAGAAGTAATGCTAAACCAATTGCTACAAGCCTTACCAACTCTCACACACGACTCAGTGTTATTATAGAGAGCTTTCATTATGTTAACCAACTTGTCTGGTATACCATATAATCTCACAATCAACCACAAATTATGACAATCAAAAGAGTCGAAAGCCTTTTTAAAATGAACAAAGATAGCAACCAAAGGTTTCTGAAACTCTAAACATTTCTCAAAAATCTGCCTAAGTGAAAATATCTGATCCACACATCCCCTACCACTTCTGAATCCACACTGCTCATCACGCAATTGACTGTCAACCAGATTCTTAATTCTATTAAGCACAATCATGGAAAGAACTTTACCTGGAACAGAGAGTAGGCTGATACCTCTATAGTTATCACAAGAAATGCGATCACCTTTTTTGAAAATAGGGATAACAATAGCTCTGGAAAATCCTTAGAAACCATGCCTTTATCATAAAAGATATTCCGAATTTCAGTCATCCAAGTGGTAACCGAAACATTCCCAGCTCTAAGCATTTCGGTAGTAATTTCATCTACCCCTGGGGATTTATGTAGTTTAAGTTTAGAAACAGCCACAATAACTTCAGATTGTGTTATAGGGCCAACATTAAAGCCACCAATGCATCTATCATCATTGCAAACAATGGGAGTAGAACTAACCGCATTGTTTAGAATATCACTGAAATGCTCAGCCCACCTAGCCATGACAGAATCCTCACCTTCTATAACCTTACCTTGTTTATCCTTCAATCCCTGTATACCTGTCCGTTTTCTACCACACAAAACATTAACTATCTGGTACAGCTCTCTGCTGTTGTGCTGTCTAACTGCTTCCTCGGCTTTGTCAGCCAAACCATCAAGCCAAAGATTCTTATCAGCAGCTAACTGATCTTTTACACGTTTATTAAGTTCTCTGTAATGCTTTCTATTAGGACTAGTAGGGTATTGATTAAGGACATTCCTGCAGTTCTTCCTTTCCGAAATAAGCTCAAGTGCCTTATCACTCAGATAATTCTGTCTCTTCTGCTCCTTTTTCCTAAAAGAGTACTGTTAGTGTCCAAAATAGCCTGTTTAAAATGATCCCATTCTTCCTCAACTTCAGTAGTAAGCATACCATGACTGTCATAATGACTAAGTAACCTATCATGGTAAGCTTTGGCTATAACTGGGTCTTTCAGAGCTTCAGTATTAAAAGCAAATTTTTTAACCCTAGCACAACACTTTTTAAGTTTAAGTTGCAAGACACTTTTAACAAGGTAATGGTCAGATCCAATTTCAGCTCCCCTATATGACCTGGTATTCCTAACAGAACTAGCCCATTTGCTGTTAATTAATATATAATCAATCATATTCTTATGTAGCCCATCGGGTGAAACCCATGTGTACTTATGTATGTCGCGGTGTTTGTAATAAGTGTTAGTTATTCTGAATCCATTGAGTTTACTTACCTGTAGGAGACGTTGCCCATTGCCATTGCAGCTACCAATACCAAAAGGGCCTATTACTCCTCCCCAAAGGTCAGAGTCGGTACCAACTTTGGCATTGAAGTCACCAAGAACAAGGGTAATATCTCCTTTCTTGACAGAATTCAAAATATCCTGAAGTTGTTCCTATCCTTCTCATCTTCATCGGCATCCTCAGTGGGGGCATAACAGCAGATAACATTCAGGTCTTTAACGCTTGTCTGAAATTTTGCTGTAAGAAACCTTTCATTAATGCACTCATATCCTAGAAGAGCATCACTAGCGTGTCTGCTGAGAAGCAGACCCACGCCTTGGTGATGCTTATTGTCGTCCCTCCCTGAAAAGAGAAATTGAAGATTATTTTTAAGAATCTGACCTTTATCTGTCCATCTGGTCTCTTGCAAGCCGAGAATATCTAAATTATAATGGTGGAATTCTTGTGTGAGGACATCAAGAGAAAAAGCTCTGTGCAGAGTCGTCACATTCCAACTACCTGTGGAGAAAAAATGGTTAGTAGGATGTTTAAAGAAACTATATTTATTGAGATAGGGAATGCCGACAATATCAAACAGCCCCCTAATCGTAGACATGGGGCAAAGACCCGTGTCCCCACCACTAAAGGCTGAAGCCATCTACAATGGAAGATTTCCTCCAATGTAGAATTTGACGATGCCAATAGAAGCAAAGAGTTCAGGTGCCTGCGATGACTTCTGCTCAGGATTATCCACCAGCTGATAAACATATCCTGTGAATCTATTCACTTGGGGCTGTCAACCCACAAACAAACAGAAAACACAGCGGAAGATTTTCCCTCCACAGAAGCCCACCCATTTATTAAAAAATCATTATCCATAATCAAGCTCAGAGCCATATATCTGTCCAGTCCAGTGGGTTTATATGGTCCGCACCAGGACCCTGTGTGGTTGACCACTCCTCAGCAGGGTAGAAAAAAAAGAAAAGTAGCCATAGTTGTCCAGATCAGTAGGCCACACTAATCTGGCAGCCCTCCCCTTCCGTTCACTTCCACAAGGGAGCATCTCTTTTGAAAGGTACTAACGGTCTGCACCACGAGAAGGTGGGGTCGGACATTAGGTGCTAGGCCTGGCCGGTTCTATGCATCATCACAGGGGATTGGTGCACAGCTCTCCTTCCAGTGACTACCTAGCTACCATTTACAGACCGTTGTGTTGGATAGGTACTGATAAAATATTACGATATACACTTTCCGAATCTCTCTAAAGCTATAACTACGCCCTCTAGCGGAGGAAAATTTTAAATTCTAAAATTTTAAAGGATGTATTTATGCTAGAAATTTAAAATTTCGGTGGTGGGATGTGAAGAATAGGAAGTTTCCATTGCCAACAATGAGTTGACCCCTTAGACCCAGAGTGGGTGGAAAAGCACCGTTACAATTTTAGCAGATTAATTGCTTTTAGAGTTAGGAATTTATAAAATATTATGATTTACACTTTTTAAATCTTCCAAAAGCTATAATTGCGCCCTGTAACGGTGGAAAAATTTGTGAATTCCAAAATTTCCAATGAATATTGCAAACTACGCATTTAAGTTAGAAATTTTAAAATTTTGGTCATTGAAGTGAACTTCATGACGTTCTGATTGGAAACAATGAAAATGATAATTAGAACACTCTTAGTTTGATTGGTAGTAATGAAATATAATTTGCATTTTCCAAGTACTTAGTAGTTTTAATATATCTTTACAGATAACTAATTACTAATCTCTAATACTAATCTTGAAAATTATTTAAAATCAAATGTAGAACGCTTCTTCTTAGAAAGCAATCAAACCTTCTTCTATGTATCATTGTATATGTCTCATAACCATTTCATCTTTTACTATTGTATACATTACTGCTGTCATAATTGAACTTTAAAGGAAATAGGGAGCATTAACTAAAAATAAGCGTCGCGCTTACTAAGCTCTCCTTTTTTGTTTCGCCTTTTCTATTAATCATTAATATCTAATATGATTGTTTTTCCCTTTTCTATGCAACTGATATTCTCAGCTATTTCACTTCTCGATTTTTCTCATGTATGTATTAATTGTTATTAGATACTTATACTATATAAATGTATATTGTACTGACTGGCAGGGGCGGGGGTGGCTCAGTCGGTAGCGCGCCAGGCTCGTAATCTGTAGTTCCCAGGTTCGAGTCCCAGCTGGGTCAGCGTTGAGATTTATCTCCGAAAAATTCCCCGCCCTGCCCACGGTCAGTAGGGGACACCGATGGGTTTGGAAAGGTCGCCGTCCGTCGGATGGGACGTTAAGCCTTGGCCCCGTGTGCGAGAGAGCCATACCCTGTGCACCTTAAAGAACACGCTGGATGGCCTTGACGGGAGGCTACCATCTGTCTCCCAACAGCTGTTCCAGTGGGTGTCCTCCCCCAACCTTCTCTGAGCCTTCGGGGTCCATGTGACCTGGCCATTTAGCCCATAGTGTGCAAAAAAGTGCTGCTCAGAGGTAAAACAACCCAACTGACTGGCAGTATAAAATAAATATTATTATTATTATATGAAACGGTAGAATCGTTATCAAGTCAAAAATATGTGTAGAATGGAAATTTGAAAAATTAGTGGTAGTTTTTAAGAGATATTCCATTGACAGCAATAATACACCCATTTTTCTGAAATAGGTGTGGGGAATGCAACTTTTTAGATTTAAGAATTAAAAGATGAATTTTTTTTATTGTATAATTACTAACGAAATACTATTTGCATTTTCTCCATTATCCGCTAGTTCAAATTAAAACTTTAATAAACGTGTAAAGGATCAAGTAACTGCTGATAAGAATCTTTCGCTTGATGGCTTGGCTGACAAAGCCGAGGAAGCAGTTAGACAGCACAACATTAGAGAACTGTACCAGAGTGTCAACGTTTGTGTGGGAAGAAGCGTACACAGGGATGAAGGATAAACATAGTAAAGTTATTCAAGGTGAGGATTCTGTCATGGCTAGGTGAGCTGAGCATTTATGAGATGTTCTAAACAATGTGGTTAGTTCTTCCATTGTCTGTAATGATGATAGATAGACTTCAACGTTGTTCTTTAATGTCTGAAGTTATTTTGGCTATGTCTGAACTTACACAACATAAAATCCCAAGGGTGGATGAAATCACCACCTTTGTGTTGTTGTATGGCTGACTGAAATTTTAAATATTGTTTATGATAGAGGTGTTGTCCCTAATGATTTGAGCAGAGCTGCTATTATTCCTATTTTTAAAAAAGGTGACGTAGGTCTTGTGATTACTATAGGGGTATCAGCCTACTTACTGTTCCAGGTAAAGTTCTTTGCATGATTTTGATCAATAGAGCTAAGAATATTGTTGATGGATATATAACGTTGATCTATACACAGTCGTAGCAGAATAATATGACCACCTACCATACATATGCTATGGTAGGCGGTCATATTCTGATACGACTGTGTATATGTATAATCAAATATTTTCACTTGAACAGATTCTTGAGAAATGTTAAGAGTTTGAGAATCCTGTGATTACTAGCTTTGTATATTTCAAAAAGACTTAACTCTGTTTGATCGCGAGATTGTAAGGCATATCAGAAGTCAGCATAATGAAAGCTTTATAAATAACATCGAGTCGTGCATGATTTGTAAGGCTTGAAGCAATTGGTTTTGCATTGCTACTGGTGTTCGACAAAGGTGCATTTTGTCCCATTTTCTCTCTTTGGTTATTGTTTATGTTGTGTGAAACTCAGCCCAAGAGAAAGATTTTGACCTTGAATGTCTCGAGCACCGATGGTGAACCTATGGCACGCGTATCAAAAGGTAACACGCTAGACAAAATTTGTAGGCACGCCACTGAGAGAAGAAATGAAACTCATGCCTAGTGCAGAAGCTTGGACACCATAGCCGTAGCAATTGAATACATATTTATGGAGGAATCCTTCTTGGCTAGATGGTGACTGTATTGCTATATTTCTTACTTCAATTGTGCGCCCATACGTTACAAAGATCTTGTCAAATAACTGATTACACATTACAAAGTATATTGCATCATAAAATGAAAATAAACACTAAATCTATCACTTATTTATATCTTAAATTTTCAATTTAATTTTATTAAACTGAATGAGAGTTAAAAGAGTATAATAAAAACTTAGAGCTCATTAATAGATCTAAGTTTTTATTATACTATTTTAACGAATGAATTTTCATTACATTTGTGATCACTGCTGCGTGGTGTAAATGATGCGCTTAAGTATTGTAAGTGGAAGGTCGCATGTGGGTTTTTGCCTTTATTTACCATAAACAAAATCTTTCAATTAAAGGTGCTGTTTTCAATTTCCCATGCATAATGTCTAAATCTAAAACTTAGTTAAATCAGTTGCATCAACTGAAGCGTTCTCGGTGAATTTACCATCCACCGAGAACGCTTCAGTTGTGAGCGACCATGTGTGCTTTCACATGAAAAACTTCAACTACAGAAGTTCCCCAACGATTTATAAATTAAATTTTAAAATATTTTTTGTAACGTTCGCGCACGATCTCTAAAAGTCTCACCATCAGTGGTCTTGAGATTTCAAAATCTCTGATTTAGATTATGCTAATGATTTGACTTTTTGCCAAATAATGTTATTGATTGAGTCAGTCATTGCTATTTTATATGTCACCCACTCACACCTATCCTGAGCTACTACTGCTGCATTTGGCTGCTGTGCCTAATTATCACGGTCTTCCTTGATATTGTCTACCCACCGAATATTAACGCTTACTTTTTCCACGGCTTTAAAGCATGTAGTAGTTCCGCAGGTTAGTAACATTGCCAAATAGCTGGCCGAACATTTCGCTATCTGAGATTTATCATTATATGTAGTGTTATTTTATAAGAACATTGATTTAAAAGAAAATCAATAATATGAATAATCTGGTCAATATTATGAATAATCTACTCTCTTGATTCCTCAGATATTGGAAAAAGTTAAAGATACGCTGATTTGGACACATCATAACTCCCAATTTATCCTTTTCACAACATTGAAATTTCATCGCTACGAAAGCCAACCGTGTCGTGCACATGATTTGGAAATGCTACAGCAAGTGTAACATAAGCACCTTGTTAAAGCATTCTTCACATATGTTCGGCCCATTCTAGAATACGGATCTCTGGAGTGGTCCCTTTACCATGTGTGGTACATTGAAACTGTTGAAAAAGTCCAGAGATCTTTTACACAAAAAAAAGTTATTTGGTTTTCGCAACAAATCCTATTAAGAGATTAAATGAGCTATCCGTGCACTCTCTGGAATGGAGACGACTTGAATATGATTTAATCACATGCTACAAAATCATCCATGTACTTTCGTACTTTAATCCCGAACGACCTTTCTTTCGCATAGTCAACATCAGGACTAGACAACACTCGTGGTAATTTAGATAAGAATTTTAGATTTCAAAATCATGTGCACGACAAGTGGGATGCAGACATGTCCATTGTTAAGCAATGCGATTATAACAAGTGAAATATGATGAGGGGGGTCACAAATTATATGAGGGCATTTTTACATTGTCCAGTGCATAACAAGGAATTTCACAGAACTTCTTTGATTTCATTAAGTATTTTTAACCACTTATCGAGCTGTACGACCAATACCTTGACAGATGAAAGGGAAAAGGGATTAATAACTCGCATTATAATTAAGTTGGAAAGCTCATGATGAGAGTGGGGAATAACCTCATGCAGGAATCCGAATTTTGATCGAACGAGCTGTCGTCGCTCTTGAAACGGTCAAGTAGTAAGCTCTTTGAAGTTCAAAAACTATTCATAAAATTAAGCTACTATTTATACACCCATTGGTTTGCAGAGAGAGCTTTGCATTTTAATTGAATTGAATTGAATAAGTTTATTTCACCCAAACATACATATATTGGTAGATAAAACACAGACAAGTTCACAGGTGAAAAAGGAGAACATAATAAGCCGTAGCTTTTGAATAAATGTTTCCTGAAATACACTTAAATTTAAAACAATGCAGGTGACCTTAATTTATACATTTATAAATTTATTTGAGCACATGAATTTTTGTGGCCTGACTCTATCATTGAGTTGATAATAAGTGTAGTTTATATTTATATTTAAAAGTTCTATATTGTTCCATTGCAGTAGTATCCTCTGGTATCTCGTCATTCCAAATCTTAATGCCAATGTACCGTATTGATCTCTGGCCTATAGATTTCTTATAAAGGGGCAACATGATCTTGTTCTTAAGTCGAGTAACATAACCGAAGTTGGAACGAAAGTTAATATCGATGTTTTTAATTTTCCCATAAAGGGTTCGAACCTATTCTATGTTACAATCTATTTTCCCATCTAAACCACCGAAAGATTTCGTTTCCTCTGTCAGCAGAACGTTGGGTTGTTTTACCTCTGAGCGGCACTTTCTTTCACACAATGGGCTAAATGGGCAGGTCACAAGGATCCCGAGGGCTCAGAAAAGGTTTGGTGTAGAGGATCCACTGAGCAGCTGTTGGGAGGCAGATCCCGTCAACGCCATCCAGCGCGCTCTTTAATGTGCACAGGATATGGCTCTGCTACACACGAGCCACTGCCCTTCGGCAATCCCATCAGTGTCCGTTAGTGACCTAGGGAAGGGCGGGGAGTTTTGCGGAGATAAATCCAACGCTGACCCGGGTGGGACTCCAACCTGGTATCTTCGGATTACGAGTTTCGGCGCTACCGACTGAACCATCACCGTCCCTCAGTAGAACGTTGCATTAACAATTTGCTAAGGTTGCAAAACATTTTTAAATTATTTAATTTACATATTCATTTAATAATTTTAAACCTGCATATCGTCTTATATGCATCATAAAAAATGTGCAACGTATTGCCAATAATGGATTAGATTGGGTTGTTTCACCTCTGAGGGGAATTTTTTGCACAAAATAAGCATGTTTAAAAACAAGTAAAACAAACGAATTTCGGGAAGCGATTAAATTACGGTGATGACTAAACATAAGAAAGAGGTTTGTAAATATTCAGGTGGGATGCATCCATGCCAACACTCATGATTCCTTTATTACCTTGCAACGTAATCATCATAGTCATAGGACGTCTCTTCAGGCCTCTTACTTACTCTCTTTAACTATTCCCTTTTCTACGCATGTGCTTGCATGTTTTTTCAAAGAATCTGTTTTGAATCACATCGTGCTGCAGCATCCCTTGTTCCCACATCACTAACCTCAAGCCAGCCATGATATTTCGACTGTGATGTCTACTCCGCAGGTCATTTTTCTCCTCTTCCAACTCGTTCATCCAGCATTGGCCATCAGCCAGATTTCCCGCCCTTTGTAAGTAGTGGACGAAATGCTCTTCTCTCCAAGTGACTTTCTTTCTCTTCGCTCCAAAGGTCAGGAATTCACTTGAAGTGACGTCACGAACACTTTACCCGTACTTTAAAGTGGCAAAGGATTTGTCGCCCGATTCCAGAATCTTTGGAAAATACCATTTTAAGCAAAACATGATCTGGAAGTGTTTGCTCTTGGATCAGAGAGTCCACGATCATCCCTGCGAAACTGTGTCGTTCCACTAACGTGTCCATGAACTAGCTGGATATGAGTGCGATGACGTCACCTCTGCAGCGAGCTAAAGATCTTCTCCAAAAATCTTCCAGCCTGCCGGCAATGACCCGAAAAAAGGAGCCCGTCCTCAAGCGCCTTCTCAGGCTTGACGGATATTCCTATGTGATCGGTAAGTTCTTTTCTCTAGATCACTTTCTGCGTAATATGTCAATGAAAACACAGTTTTTTTTTTTTTCTTTACAATTTTATATATTTTGATTGAATCTAATAGATGAAGGCTTTTATTTCGAGATCAATTTTAATCAATGAACACGTTTTTTTTCTGTCCGTCGGTGTACCCTATCATTTGGTTGATGGTATTAGAAAACCTTAATCAGCCGTTCATTGCTCGCTTCAGTTGCAAGCATCACTAATTCAGATACATTCTGAGGATTAAGTCTCTTTTTGTTGACGTAATCCTTAACATCGCAGTAATCCTTCCCATTTTAATAATCCAAATCAATTGGAATTTTTCACCACAGTATTAGAAGAGATATCACACGTATAATCTTACATTCTCTACATCTTAACTAATCAGTTCATGTAAATTATTTTCCCAAAATTTGCTTAAAATAGTTTAACATCGTTTGTACGCTGAATCAGAAGAACTATTGCAAAAACAACGAACCATTCTCATGTATTTTTTCACAGCTTCCATATATTACAGAATCTTTAACTCTATTATAACTTTGTTTAGAAAATAATCTATTTAATTAAGATTCTTCACTTTATATCCCAGCTCTAAGCATTTCCGTACTAGTTTCGTCTACCCTAGGGATTTATGTAGTTTAAGTTTAGAAATAACCAAACTAACTTCAGACTGTGTTATAGGGCCAACATTAAAGTCAGTAATGAATCTATCATCATTACAAACAATGCGAGTAGAACTAACCACATTGTTTAGAACATTACTGAAATGCTCAGCCCAACTAGCCATCACAGAATCCTCACCTTCTATATCCTTACCGTGTTTATCCTTCAATCCCTGTATGCCTGTCCATTTTTTTACCATACAAAACATTAACTAGCTGGTACAGCTGTTGTTCTGTCTAACTGCTTCCTCGGCTTTTTCAGCCAGGCCATCAAGCCAAAGGTATTTATCAGCAGCTAACTGATTCTTTGCACGTTTATTAAGCTCTCTATACAGGTTTCTATTACGATTAGTAGGGTATTGATTAAGGACATTCCTAAAGTTCTTTCTTCCAGAGTTTTTTTTTCTGAAATAAGTTATAAACAGAGAGAAAACTAAAGTGATGAAAATTGGTCAGTCAGACTGTGATTAAGTTAATCTGAATGGTTTCAGTCTTGAACAGGTGTCACAGTTTTTAATTATCATGGGAACTAAGTAACTCTAATAATTTGCTAATGATTTGCGGCATGCGGTTAATAGACTAATAGGGATTGCTGCCGGGACTTTTAAGAAGCTATGGAGAGTATGGAGAATTAGGTGTATACACTTAAAGACTACAATTAGACTGTGAACGTAATGACGGACAGAAGAAAACATGTTCATTGATTAAAATTGATCTTGAAATAAAAGCCTTCATCTGTTAGATTCAATCGAAAGAGTTTGTTGTATCTAGTGTTATTTATGGTAGTGGAACTTGGACGCTTTGTAAACAAGATAACAGGAAAATTGATTCTTTCAATTCCAGATACTTACTCAGTATTTTGGGCATTAGGTGGTTCAACTTTGTAAGTAATGATGAGGTTAAGGCAAAGGAGTTGGCAGTCCTTTAAGTAGCATATTGTGCAGAGATTCTGTCGGTTTGACCATGTTGCCCGTATGGATAATTATAGATTGGCGAATAGGGTTATGAACAGTGTACCTAAAGGCCTCGGAAAGAGGGGGAGACCTAGGATGCGGTGGGCAGACAATGTCAAACAGGACGTTGTTAGAATTGGTGTGCAATGGCCAGATTCAGCAGATGTAGCTGAGGACAGATATGCTTAGAGAACTAAATTGTACGGTCTGGTTGGACCTCTGTAGCCAATGGCTGCTTGAGGATGATGATGATATATCATCTTTCATGCAGATATTTGCGCCTATCCTTTAAAGCGCGAGATTCTGAAAGGTACTAGTGGAAGTATGTCTTTGATCATTCCTTTCATAGTTTCGTTTGCATTGTACCAATGATTAAAATTATTTTTCCTTTCAACTCTTTTAGTAAAAGAGTTTTCATTATTCCAGAAAACTGCACCTACATGATCATCATCTTCCTCAAGCAGCCATGGACTACGGCGGTCCATCCAGACCGTGAAATTCAGTTCTCCAAGCATATCTGTCCTAAGCTGCATCTGGCCACTGCACTCCAACTTTCTGCACAATACACTGCTCAGAAGAAGTTGCCAACTCCTTTGCCTAACCTATTCATTACTAGCAAAGTTGAACCACTTAATACCTAAGATACTGCGAAATCATCTAAAATCAAAAGCATCTAGTTTCCAGTTATCTTGTTTACAAAACGTCCAAATTTAACTACCATAACTAACCCTAGAAAGTACCAAACTATTATACAGTCTAATTTTAGTTGTCAGGTGTATACGCCTATTTCTCCAGACTCTCCATAGATTCTTAAAATTCCCGGCAGCAATCCATATTCGTCTGTTAACCGCATGACGCACATCACCAGTATCTATTACATAGTTCCAGAGATAATTAAACTGTGACACCTGCTCAAGACTGCAACCATTCAGAGTAACTGAATCATAACCAGCCTGACCAATTCATCACTTTAGTTTTCTCTCTGTTTATAAGGAAACCTACTATACTACAGTCTAATCAAACAGCTCGAATGAAAGAGTACATCTCATCAACATCATTTTTCTAAAAGGGCTTAATCATCAGCATAATCTAAATCGGACATTTCCCTGTCTCCAGACCATTTAAGGCCAAAATCTTTCCTTGCAAAGAATTTTTATAACATAGTCAATAACCAAACTAAAGAGAAAAGGAGACAAAATGCACCCTTGTCGAACACCAAAAGTAATGCTAAACCAATTGCTACAAGCCTTACCAACTCTTACACACGACTAAGTGTTATGATAGAGAGCTTTCATTTGTTAACACTGTCTTGTCTGGTATGCCATACCATGTCACAATCAACCATTAATTATGGTCATCAACAGAGTCGAAAGCCTTTTTGAAATCAACAAAGCTAGCTGATCCTTTACACGTTTATTAAGCTCTCTATAATGCTTTCTATTAGGACTGGTAGGGTATTAGATTAAGAACATTCCTGCAGTTCTTTCTTTCTGAAATAAGCTTAAGTGCCTTATCACTCAAGTGATTTTGCCTCCTCTGCTCCTTTTTTCCTAAAAGAGTATTATTAGTTTCAAGAAAAACCGGTTTAAAACAGTCCCATTCTTCCTCTACTTGAGTAGTAAGCAAACCACGACTGTCATAATGACTAAATAACCTATCATGGCAAGCTTTAGCTATAACCGGGTCTTTCAGAGCTTAGGAATTAAAGGTAATTTTTTTAACCTTAGCACAACATTTCTTAAGTTTAAGTTGCAAGACACTTTGAACAAGGTAATGTTCAGATCCAATTTCAGCTTCCTTACATGAGCAGCATTCCTAACAGAACTAGTCCATTTCCTGCTAAATAATAGGGGCGGGGGTGGCTCAGTCAGTAGTGCGCCAGGCTCGTAATCTGTAGTTCCCAGGTTCAAGTCCCAGCTGGGTCAGCGTTGAGATTTATCTCCGCAAAATTCCCCGCCCTTCCCATGGTCAGTAGGGGACACCGCCGTCCGTCGGATGGGACGTTAAGCCGTGACCCCGTGTGCGGGAGAGCCATACCCTTGTGCACCTTAAAGAACACGCTGGATCGCCTTGACGGGAGGCTACCATCTGTCTTCCAACAGCTGTACCAGTGGGTCCCCTCCCCCAACCTTCTCTGAGCCTTCGGGGTCCATGTGACCTGGCCATTTAGCCCATGGTGTGCAAAAAAGTGCCACTCAGAGGTAAAACAACCCAAATCCTGTTAAATAATATAAAATCAATCATATTCTTATGCAGCTCATCTGGTGAAACCCATATGTACTTATGTATGTCGCGGTGTTTGTAATAAGTGTTAGTTATTCTCAAATCATTAAGTTTACTTACTTGTAGGAGACATTGCCTATTGCCATTGGAGCTACCAATACCAAAAGGGAACATTTTGTTGTTTTCAACAACATTTCCCACAATATATCTTTTTTTTTCTGGTTACATATGCGACAGTGCATGTTGACGTGGCTTATGGCAGAGTTCTAAAAGCATATCAAAATAGAAGCGAACTTCAATGATTTTTGGATGATTCGTGTAATTTCTCAAATGCTTTACGACCTATTCGAAATTTCTTCCTGTAATTCCCTAAGTTCGACCCAGTTTTCTGTTAAAAATTCAAATTCCTTTAATAGAACCCGATATTGAAAGGGAAATTTGAAATCAACGAGGCTCGTAACAACAACTTACAATTTCATGATTGGGATACATTTCTGTGGTGAAAGTTGGCTCAGCCGGTAGAGCACCAGGCTATTCATCTGTAGTACCCGGGTTCGAGACTGAACTACGCCAGTTTTGCGATTTAGCTCTGTGAAAAAGGAGAAGACTTGTGTTAGACTTGGGAAGGGTGGCGTCAGATGAAATTATCAGCCCTATTCAGCAGAGCCATACTTTGCACGTTAAAGAACACACTGGATGGCCTTGACCACACGTTTTAATCTATATCCTAACATCCTTGATATTTATTCTCTGTGACTTCCTTCTAAGGGTAATTTCCCTCAGAGGTAAAACTCATCCCAGGATGCATTTCTCGAAAGTTTCACCATTGTGTACCAGACTAGGATGCAGAAGAAACATGATGTCTTTCGTCATGGCTGTTGTTCATATTCGGTAGATGTTTGATTACACTACCGTGTACCAAGGGATACACGTCAGTGTGATGTTTATACACAACTTTTTCCAATTTAGAAATATATGAAAAAAATTCTTTTGTTTGGAAAGGCACGGATGAGGAAGTTATTAGGATTCTCGCTTTCAGAATCATCAAATAGTATAATGTTTTAGCGTTAGAGGACGTGAATTTAAAAAATGACGAAACTTTAGCTGAATTTTCTTGCTATTAATTGAAATTGGGTCGTTAGCGCGTAGTGTTTCTCATGATGATAACGATTTGCTCAAGGGAATGGGAAAAACAAATTTTTTGTTGGTTTTAAGAGCTAAAAATATAGATCAGGTGCGCAGAGTCCAAACTTTCGACTGCTGGCGGTAATCACTATCGGTGATGCATTCCGGACGTTTTTATGATGAACGCCTTAGTTTTCAAATATTCTGTCGGACATACTGATGAAGTTACGATATTTGTTTATGAATCAGCCTGTATATGAAATTAAGTTATTGAAGGTAAGTTTTATTTCGGACGGCCTGAATACATCAAGGCAGAACACCAGTTGGTCATCAGGACGACTTCCGCTGAATTTGATCATCGATTTAACACGGATCAGCAATCACTTTCCATTCCATTAAAGCCTTGGAGCAGCGGAAAGAATTGTCGAAAATCATTCTGCATAACATAGTTTTTCCAGTTATGCAATAACGAAAAAAAAAAGTAATTTGTGTGATCCTCCACAATTTTCTTGCATCCTCACTGACATACTGCTTGACGTCTTTTTTTTGGAAATGGTTAAATTTGAATGTTAATTTTCTTCCTTGCATCGTAATGTTGGAGAGAATAGAACATCCCTCGATCCCAGAGAAAAGATTCGGGGTTATCCATATCGACTTCCGCCAATCCGAATGCTTCAGGTCAAAGCGATATCTTCCTAGCTGGAGCTTTGTTAGTCGCATTCGTCTCGCGGTGCATTGGCAAACGGTTCTTACGCGAAGTCGGAGTTCTCGTGATCATGTCTCGGGTGCAAGTGGATCGACTTTCTCTCAGGGGCAACAAAAGAAATATTGGCGACTAATGCAAATATTTCCCAGCTTCGTTGGCATCGATTTTTCTCTCCTATTGCGATGTCTCTCACGTGACCGCAGTGGCCTTTACGGCATTGTTGATCAATAGGAACCGGAAGAAGCGTAGCAATAGCGCGAATGCAATGACAACAGAGTAAGTAAGGAAAGGACTGTGGGTGGGAGGGGAAAGAAATGGAACTTAAAACAATACGTTAGAAAAGCAGCGGTGGATATTTAGAGGAAATAAAATTGAAATCATTGTTTATTGAAATTCAATTGTTTTCATTTACTCTAGTTAGTTTATAAGTGGTTTGCTCCTAGAAACTTTGGTGATCAGTATCTGTTAAGAGGCGAAGGTTGAACAAAAAGTTTCTCTGTGCAGTGAGAGGAATATAAGATAGAGGTGATTGAATGGGGCAGACACAAGCAACGAAATGGAGTATGATGCAAAGGGAATGAAATCGCCAAGATTCAGATTCATTGTCTGAATGAATATTTGAAAAATTCCAAATATTGGTGTCCTTTCTGCATTCGAAATCTATGGCCAAAAGGGGAAGCAATGGGAGAATGAGACTGCGCATTTCTTAACAAGGTTCAAAAGTCTGAGTTCAATGATCTGTTCAAAAGTCTGAGTTCAGTCCTGAGTTCAATGATCTGTGAGAATCGTCGGAAGCAGAAATGCGCAGTCTCATTTTCTTGCCATTGTCTTATTATTATTACAGAGAAGGCCGGAAGGGACTACATCAGCACACTGATACCGGACAAGGGAAAGTACATCAAATTTTGAAACATTTGAGAAATGGTGATAAGTCAAATCTCTTCAGTCTAGTACCAGCGAGATTGTCACTTCTACCTACTCTTCCAACACGGCACACAAAGGATCTGGCAACCTTCGTGTCACGTGACACGAAGGTTGCCAGATCACTAATTTCTAAAAAAATCGTTGCCAGATATTTTTTCTGAATTTTGTAATCAACCGTAGTGTTCGGATACTTTTTTGAGCGACAGTACCTGTGATAGAGTGAGTTATTTATGAATAAGTTTATAATATGCTTTTAAGTCAAACATTAGTCTTCTCCACTCCAAGGAATGCAACGAGAGCCTTTTCAACCTTCCTTCAAATGGCATATTGTAAAACACAGGAAGTCTTTTTGCAAACCATCTCAGGGTGCGTTCAAGATTTTTGATGTCTAATATTAGACGAGGTGTCCATACAGGTGAGGCGTATTCTAGTGAAGGTCTGATAAAAGTCACAAATGCTCGAATTAAAGAGTCAATGTCATATTTACCATAATATTTCAAAATTAAGAAAATGGTGCGATTAGCCTTTCTAACAATGTATTATAGTGGTTACCAAAAGTTAACTGTGATAAAAATAGCACTCCTAAGTTTTTCTGCATCTGTACATTTGTAATTGGATCATTTGTGAGGTTGTATTTATAATGTGGATTCTTGCTTCCAAGGTAAAGAACACTTGGTTTGTCTTTTGATATATAGGTAGTTCGTACTTTAAGCTCCATTGATAAATGGCGTCACAAGCAGTTTGTAATGAACTGCATTCTTCGTCATTGCGGGAGGTACAAAAGAAATTAATGTCATCTGCGTATGCTGTACATTGTATAGGGCGAAGAATACTAGGAATTTCAGAGGTGAAGTTTATGAAGAACAATGCGCCTAGAACCGCATCCTTGTATGACTCCACTGTAAACTGTTCTGATGGAGGATTAAACTGTTCCCAACTCGAACTTGGTGTGTTCGATGAGTAATCAGGTTGGAAAGAAGCCTTACAATCAGACTAGGCATACCAAGGCTGAGCAATATTTAGATCCAAAGGGATCGTTTTAATTTACCGAAGGTCGTTACAAAGTTCAGGAAAATGACGTCAACAGGGATATTATTATTATCTAAAAGTGAGGTCCACGAATGCGTGTTATGGAGTAGCTGAATCGTTGTAGAACGATTAGGCAAGAATTCGAACTGTTCATTAGGTATAATGTTTCGCGATTGTATGAAGGGTAACAGCTTATATAATACGCATCTTTCCAACTTAGTAATATATTGGTGAGTGAAATGGGGCGGTAGTTGCGAGGATTTGATGCTTCACCATTTTGCTTAAAAACGGTCACAACTATTGCAATCGCTGATGAAACTAATGAGGTTCTTAAAAAATATTGGTGGTAACCCATCAGGTCCTTGGGCAGAAGTAGTAGGAGTTTGATTAATGACTTTCCTAATATTTTGCACATCAAAGAGCATCAAAATGTAAATCAAGGGTAGAGTCTTCAATAGATATATTGCTCGCTGTGTAGTCAGGGACATAAATTAGATTAAAAGTATCAGCTAAATGTGATGTTTTGTCAGAATCCATAGTAAAAATGGTGCAATCAAATTTCAATAATGGTGGAATGCTAAACGACCCTTTCATGCGTTTCTAATGTCGCGAAAGAAAGCATTTCGATTATTAGCATTACATAAAAGTTTTAGTTTTTTAGATTCATTATCTTCCACAGCCTAGGTATATTTTGTTGAAGCAATATTTGATTCGTTTCTGTTTTCGTCAGAGCGATCATTTCGTTACTTTCTTCATGATTTAAGCTTGTAGTTTGCAATCTGCTTTAACTTGATATTTTTTATTAGTTTGTATTAACAGGTATTATCGTTAAGCATTTTTCTGTAGAAATGGTAAAGGCCGAATAAACTTCATCGAAATTACTGGTATTATTACTTTTGCCGCCTCTAAGTGCGAAAACATATTAGTGATTATGTTGGTCATAAAACCATAGTTAGCTTATGATTATCATGATACTTTTGTTTGCAAGATTGCTGAGTGTTGAAATTGAGATTAAATGAGATGGGAATATGCGGTGGTGAGTCGCTGTGGGAGAAGAGGTCGAAAGCATGTACATTGTAAGCAAATGCATCATTAGCGAAAAATACTAAATTAATAAAATTATTGCCTCGTGGGGTAATCAACAAGTTGTCTCTGCTAAGGATAGGCCAGCTTAGATTACTCTTTTATCTGTATTTTGTTTTCACTTTTCTTATTTCGTTTATTTGCAGAATAATAATCCTGATTATCTACATTGGCAGGCATCTGTTGAAAACCTACTGATGTGTTCGCTATATTTTTTTAATTGCCCACCCCACTGGGCGAATAAACAAGATACTTCAAATTACATACTGAGCCCTGCTGGATTTAAGAGCACTGCTGCTCATTCCTAAACAGGTTCACAGAAAACAACTGGTTTCTGAACTTTCTGTAAGCTTAATTCATCTGAAGTAGAAAGTACGTTGTGAACTCTACAGAACGGAAGAGGTAAGGATTATATCCTTAGCTTGTTTTCAAAACAAAATCCAAGATGATGTCGTCTGTACACATTAAATTTTTTTAGAGAAAAATTCGTTTTGCATTTCATAGGAATCAATGAAATATTAGGATTCTAATTTTTTGAATTTCCCAAAGATTTAATTGCTTTCTCTAAAGGACGAAAAAAGTTTAAAATACCAAATTTTTAAAATTAATATTCGAAACAATTAATTTATACTGCAAATTTTAAACTTTGGCGATATTATTTTTAGAGCTTTACATTGTCAGCACCTCAGCCTCACAGGAGTGGGTGAGAAAATGCACTTTTTTGGTTTGAGATGAATGAAAAATTATGTTGTTTTATAACCAGATATAACCAATCATCATCATTATCCTCAAGCAGCCATGGGCTATGAAGGTGAAACCAAACTGTGCAATTTGGTTCTCTAAGCATATCTGTTCTGAGGTATACCTGCTGCATCTAGCCATTGCATACCAATTCTAACAATGTCCTGTTTGACATTGTCTGCCCACCGCATCCTAGGTCTCCCCCTCTTTCTGAGGCCTTTAGGCACACTGTTCATAACCCTATTCGCCAATCTATAATTATTCATACGGGCAACATGGCCAAACCAACGGTGTCTCTCTCTGCACAATATGCTGCTTAAAGGAGGCTGCAGACTCCTTTGCCTAACCTCATCATTAGTTACAAAGTTAAACCACCTAATACCCAAGATACTGCGTAAGCATCTAGAATCAAATGCATCTAGTTTCTTGCAATCTTGTTTAAAAAGAGTCCAAGTTTCTCTACCACAACTAACTCTAGATAGAACCAAAGTATTATAGAGTCTAAATTTAGTCTTTAGGTGCATACGCCTATTTCTCCACACTCTCCATAAATTCTTAAAAATTCCGAAAAGCAATCCCATTCGTCTGTTAATCTAATGTAGCACATCACCAGTATCTGTTACATGGTTCTCAAGATAATTAAACTGAGACACCTCAAGAGAGCAGCCATTCAGATTAATTGAACCACAGCCTGCCTGACCAATTTTCATCACTTTAGTTTTATCTCTGTTTATAACCAAACCTACTGTACTAAAAGTCTCATCAACAGCTCGAATGAAGGAGTTCATCTCATGAACATCATTTCCCAAAAGGCCTAAATCATCAGCATATTCTAAATCAAAAATTTTCGTATCTCCACCCATTTAAGGCCAAAATCTTTCCCTTGCAGTGAATTTCACATAACATAATCAATAACCAAACTAAAGAGAAAAAGAGACAATATTGCACCCTTGTCGAACACCAGAAGAAATGCTAAACCAATTGCTTTGTAGCAATTGGTTTACCAACTCTCACACACCACTCAGTGTTATTATAGAGAGCTTTCATTATGTTAACTAATATAATAATAATAACTTATTTCATGTAGGGGGTTACAGTAAAGCCAAGGTACAGGTAATTTTGGATATCAATTTAAAGGTTCAAGTGGCTTGATGCCCCAGTACATTTGAGAAATTAAAAAGAAATATTGATGACAGTATGAAAATTCAAGCATATTTACAAGAACTGCATAATTATTTGCCACATATAAATAAAATGACAAGTTGCACAGACAAAGACAAACATATAAATGAAATATGATAAAAAAAAATAGTAAACTTAGAGGAAAGTTTAAGACAACAGAATAATATTAAATGAATGAACAGGGTAAAAAAGGATTGCGGATAATCCAGACAAAGGGCAAAGATGGGGAGTGATAATAGGGGTGAGGAGATGTTGTTGGTCAAACGTTTCAATATTCTAATAGGAGTGGAGTAATACAGTTTTTGAAATTTGTTTTAGAAGTTAAAGAAGTGATATCGCTCGGTAGAGAGTTCCAAGTTGAGGTTGCTTGAAAGGCAAAAGAAATTTCCCCGTATACTTAGCTTTGAAAATCTTGGGAGTAGAAAATTTATTATCAGAGCGAAGGATGTGGCGATGTCGTAATCGAATATAGGATGTAAGAATCTAATGAAGGGGATGAGACTTGTTATAAATAGTGTCATGAATAAGGGTAATAAACCGCAGCTTTCTTCTATTCAGCTTTCTTCAGTTTCAAGACTGGTAATTTGGTAGTTGGAACTGATATCAGTAAGTGTTAGATTTTCGTTTGTTAAAATAGATTTGATGATGATTTTAAGAACTTCATTTTGAACTTTTTCGAAGACATAAGAGTTCTTTCTATTAATACCAAAAAGAGTGTAAGCACAGTATTCGAGTTTCGGTCGGATGTAAATTTTGTAGAACATTGGGACATAGGAGTATATGTAGTTTCGAATGTACCTCAATACATACTGCTCACAAAAATTAGAGGATATTTCAAATTGAATATGAAGCGATAAAAAAAAGAAGCATTTGAATTTTTTTATTAAACAAGAACATCAGAAAAGCAAACGACAAGTCAAAGAAAGTTGTTCGATTATGCAAATGAGATGCAAACTCAAATGTCGTGATTGAGTAGCAAGTGACATATTGGTGGGGTGAACAGAAGCATGTCAAACTGGACGAGAGTGCCACACATTGACTGTTCAGTAGGGTGTATGGTCACCGAAGACTGCCAAAACACACTGACAGCGATGGGGCATGGACAGGATCAGAATGTCCAACAGTTCTTGTGGGATCCTCTGCCACTCTTGCTCCAGGACAACTTCCAGCTCAAGAAGTGTTGTGGGAGGCATTGGACGGTTTGCCAGACGTTTTCCCAGTGCATCCCAAGCATGTTCAATGGGATTCAGGTCTGGAGAACGTGAAGGCCAATCCATGCGTTCGATTCCTGCCTCCTGAAGCATGTTGTTGACGAGATGCGCACGGTGGGGATTGGATGCATTATAGGGTTTCATGGATGCATTATCGTCCATGAAAAGAAGGTTGTTTCCAATTGCTCCAACATAGGGTACCACTATAGGGTGCAGGACCTTATCTCGATATCTGACAGCAGTCAGCGACCCATTTTTGATGAGGTGGAGGTCGGTACGACCACCAATGCTGATGCCAGCCCACACCATGATTCCACCACCACCGAAGGAGTCCCTTTCATGAAACGTGGATTCTCCCATGTTCCTCGTTCACGCCACATCAGGACACAATGATTGTCAGGCTGCAGACTGAACCGTGACTCATCAGAGAAGAGGACAGTTGACCACTCATCACGGATCCAATGACGATGCTAATCAGCCCACCTTCTACGGGTTCTACAGTGTTCAGCAGATAACGGAATGCATACCATTTGTCGCCGGGCATGCAGTCCAACACGATGGAGCCGATTTCGTATGGTCTGGGTGCATATCCGTCGTCTAGTGGCAGCAAGGAACTGCCCCCGCAGCTCTGTTACATTACTGCGCCTGTTCCATATTACCAATAAGGTCAAGTAGCGGTCATCTCTTGCTGTTGTGCAGATGGGCGACCCTGCCCTCGTCTTCTTTGTACTGTTCCAGTCTCTTGAAAGTGATTCCACAGTCTGATAATCACGCTTTGGGATGTTCCAAGTGCTGTTGTCACTGTCGTCTGCGTTTGACCAGCTTCAAGACGTCCTATGACTCTCCAGGCTTCGCATTCGGGCAAATCGTGTTGCAGGGGCATTGCAAGGGCTGGGAAATTGCAGGATGTGCACTCTCAAGATCAGGGAACGTGCAGATACTCCAATACTTTCAGCCTTTTGTATAGTGCATTTTCACCAATGACATCAAAGTTGGTTTTGCATCTCATTTGCATAATCGAACAACTTTCTTTGACTTGTCGTTTCCTTTGCTGATGTTCTTGTTTAATAAAAAAAAAATCAAATGCTTCTTTTTTTTATCGCTTCAGATTCATTTTGAAATATCTCCTAAATTTTTGTGAGCAATGTATAAGTTCTTTTAGAAGCTGAAGCGACGGTTTTATTAATGTGAATTCCAAAGTCAAGATTATTATCTATCGTCATACCTAAGTACTTCATGGAAGTGGAAAGTGTAATATGGGTGTTATTAATTTTAATGTTTGTGTCAGGTGGGGGAGAATTTGAAGTTGAAAGAAAAACAATATCGGTTTTCTTGATATGGATAGTAAATCCATTTTTAGTATACGAATAAATCACATCATGAATATTATTTTCTATTTCCTATTTTACAGAAGTGAAATAACTTGAGGTAAAAAGAAAGAAGACAATCGTATTAAGCACAATCATGGAAAGAACTTTACCTGGAACAGAGAGTAGGCTGATACCCCTATAGTTATCACAAGAACTGCGATCACCTTTTCTGAAAAATAGATATAATATATCCTCTGGTAAAATCCTTAGGAACCATGCCTTTATCATAAAAATATTCAAAATTTCAGCTAGCCATGTAATAACCGAAACATTCCCAGCTCTAAGCATTTCCGTAGTAATTTCATCTACTCCTGGGGATTTATGTAGTTTAAGCTTAGAAATAGCCAAAATAACTGCATACTGTGTATAGGGTCGGCCACTTTTTATCCGATAACTCTCTTTTAACGCCTGTTTTTTTTTTTACGTTTTACCGTATATTTTACTCGTATTTAATGTTTTACTGTTTTAACCTTTAGGCTTGTTACTTTTATTGGCCTTATACACCATTTTTGATTTTTCGGTTTTACATTTGTTTACGTTTTACATCTGTGATTTCTATGCATTGTTTTCGGTTATACACTTTTCGTTTTTGTCTTTTAGTTTCGTTCCTTTCCCTTTTGTGGGTTTTTTTTAACATTTGATTTAGGGTTTTATGGCTTTTATCTGTTTACCTTTTGCCGTATATCGTATGTTTGGCTCAATATGGCCTTTGTTGTCGTTGCGCCATTAAACCCCAAACAACCAACCAATCCCTCAAAGCCTGTGTAACGTTTTCCTCCCACTAAAAACTATAACTATCTGGTGCATTTCTCTATTGTAACGCCATGTAGCTGCTGCTTCCTTTGCTTTCTCAGCCACCTTATCAAGCCAAAGATTCTTTTTTTTTTATTTGCGACATATAGGACAGAGAAGAATCCTGGACGCTACTCCTAGCTTAATACAGGCCTTCTCATACAAGGACATGCCCTACTAAGACCGAAGTCACTGCTGACCACTGCCTTAGTTAGAGCTAACACAACACACAAAGTTTGCCTTGCTGGAACAGTCGTTAGCTGCCTAACCACTATGCCAGTTAAGGCTTATCAGCTGTTAAGTGATCCTTTATACGTTTATTAAGCTCATTGTGAAATTGTTAAACATTGTAAATGTCGCATTTCAATATCCATATTATATTCATCATAGTCAATGTCAAACAATATTAATGTCACATCAAGTGAAAGGTCAATCGTACTATTGTAACAAATTATAAATGTAGTTATTCTACAGTATGAAAAAAGCTCTATTACCTTATCACTCAAATAACTTTGTCTCCTCAGCACCTTTTTACCCAAGAGTACAGTTATTTTTAAGAAAAGCCTGTTTAAAATTGCTCGATTCTTCCTCAGCTTCAGTAGTAAGTAAACCACGAATGACATAATGACTATCCTAATGTGGTAAACTTTGTCTGTAACTGAAACTTTCAAAGCTTCAATTTTAAAGGTACCTAGAAGACAATCATCTGTAGGAAATACACATTAAATAAAGAGGTAAGCCAGCATTCAAATTACGGGCGAGTTGCGCCATAGTATCCCTTCTATTGGCTTGTACCCTACGGGATACCTTTCTCTCACCTCTAGCATCGATGAGCCGTGGTCGGCCCTTGCCGTCGGTTCGTGGTTTTTTCCTCCTCGGACCCACTTTTTGAAGGTACTAACCACGGCTAACCATGAGCACCCCACAAGCCTTGCCGTCTCGGAAATACTCTGACCCAGTCGTCTGGCCATTACAATTTGGTCTTTGTCAAACTCGCTTAGGTCCGCTGCCTTTCCCATCTGAAGAACAAGAATAACACTGGTTAACAGAGCTCAGTATCAGGTATTATTTATATCGTTTCATGATCTTCACACGCGCCATCGTTTACCTGCAGTTGCTTAGATTTGCATAGAGACGCGCTGGTCATAATATTTTGACTCTTCGGTGTACTTTATCTTTAATTAATGTTATTTTGATTACCAGAAACATTTGATACAAATGAATAAAGTTGTATGAAGGAAAAAAAAATAACTAAACAAATGATTACCTAATTTTTGAAAGCTTATTGATGTGTGCCACTTATAAATAGTTATAAATGGGCATTATATGCAGACAAAATCGATAAACAATACGTAACAAATACGTAATAGATATATATTCCCGGATCTAGGGGAGAAAATGGGGAATAGAGGGAAAGACTGAATTTGTACTGTAGTACAACAACATTTTCCCCCCAGTCTTAGATGTCGTTTGAAAAGTTCTTGAAAAATGCGTGAAATATGCGGAAGTTTAATATTTTTGGTCCCCATTACCCTCACCAGCATTCCCAAGGGGAGGAGGAGGCCTGCGTCACCGCCCCCCCCCCCCTCATAGATCTAGCCCTTGAAATATACAATAGCGGCATTGAAATTCAGGAAATAACTTTCTTTTATGTTAACAAAAAATTGCTCCCGTTCTACGAAACTAAAAGAAATGCATTTAATGAGGCAAAAACCAATAATCTAGGAATCGCAAGAGTTGGAAGTTATAATTTCTAGGAATTCTTTAAAATGAAGCTTTTGGGAGACTTATTGTTGCTGGGACTTTTAAGAATCTATGGATAGTGTGGAGAAATAGGCGTCTACACCTAAAGACTAAAATTAGACTGTATAATAATTTGGTTCTTTCTAGGGTTAGTTATGGTAGTGAAACTTGGACACTTTGTAAACAAGATAATAGAAAACTAGATGCTTTTGATTCCAGATGCTTACGCAGTATCTTGGGCATTAGATGGTTCAACTTTGTAACTAATAATGAGGTTAGGCAAAGGAGTTTGCAACCCTCCTTTAAGCATCATATTGTGCAGAGAGAGACTCCGTTGGTTTGGCCATGTTGCCCGTATGAATAATTATAGATTGGCGAATAGGGTTATGAATAGTGTGCTTAAAGGCCTCAGAAAGAGGGGGAGATCTAGGATGCGGTGGGCAGACAATGTCAAACCGGACCTTGTAAGAATTGGTGAAGAATTGGTGTGCAGTGGCCAGATGCAGCAGATGTAGCTCAGGACAGATATGCTTGGTGAATTAAACTGCATGGTCTGGTTGAACCTCCGTAGCACATGGCTGCTTGAGGATGATGATGATGAGACAGCATATACAACACATCTGAAATGTATGCAAAAAATTATCTTTTGATGTTTCCGACTAAATGGGAAACAAAATCAAAATTAATATTTATCAACTGGCATTCGCTGTTTAAAGCAATTTTGACTCTATTGAAATTTCTTTTTTCATATTTCAACTGTTGCAGCGGTAAGAAAGGAGACAACGATAGGCTTCGAAACGCCGCCGTCCGTCACATGGGACATTAAGCTCTCTCCCAATGTTCAGAAGCGCCATACCAGATACATGCTAAAGAACATGCTAGATGGCTTGACGGCAACTGTCCATTTGTTTCCTAATATCCGCCCAGTGCTTCCACTTTCACAAAGTGTCTGAGCACCTGAGGTAGTTGTGACTTGATCATTTAGCCGATGGTGTGCACAAAAAGTGCTGCTCAGACGTAAAACAACCCATTATAATATATAATAATTATAGCAAATAATAATTATTTAGCAAATGTAAATGGATTATCTGAACTAATGGCTAATTGCTGTTGCCATGCAGTGGCGCGCCAAGGGTATTTGCCGCCCGGGTGTAAACTTTTATCGGCCGCCCCTTAAATAACTAAAAGAAATTGTATGTAGCATTTACTACAATAAATAAAATAACAATTTATGCAAACGAAAAGTTACATGTTTTATTGATTAAAAACACAGAATTCATAATTTCGTATAGTTATTTTTAACATTTTTTCAAAAAAAAAAGAACAACTATTTCTTAATGTAAACAAAGATTAATTTCGCATGCCTTTATGTAAAATTTACTTGACGTGATTTCTTTGTAGCAAAATCATTTATTATATCCTCCGTATCTAAATTAGTAGCAATTTGATGTTCTATGCTAATAAGACTTAAATTGTTGAGTCTGTCCTGTGTCATTGTACTGCGGAGATGATTTTTTTATAATTATCAGCTTTGAAAAGGATCTTTTGCCAGTTTCAACAGTCACAGGTATTGTTAAATAAATTCTTAGTGCTATTGACAAACTGGGGAAAACACTAAGAAGATCATTCGAAAATATATACTGAAGTACCGAAAATGCGTTCATATTCGGATTAAGATAGATTAAAATATTTTCTATTTCCTCGCATAATTCCAAGGAGTTTATATCAGAATCTTTACCATCTGTCAATTTTTTCTCCAAATCTTTACAATATTTTAATTTTTCTTTTTTCTCTATTGGTTTTAATAAATAAATGTCATTTAAAAATTCAAAAACATCATTATGTTCTTTCAATAATGTAAATCTTTCATCAAGTTTTGAAATAGCTATATCAATTATAACTAAATAAAAATTGACTTTGAAATTTTGTTCTTGCGATTCAATAACTTCATCTTCACTTTCATACGAGAATAACCTTTTCGTTTTCCGAGGTCTGACTATTGACATACAAGGAAAAATGGGATCACAATCCACTGTATTTGCAATTTCGGTTGCTTCCTCTAACATATTTTTGAATGCCTCATCTGTTCTACAATCCTTTAAATAATTTTTGAGGTCTATCAACGTTTTCCTTATTATAGACATAATTACGTCCGGTTTTTGCATCAAATTACTTATGACATTATTTTCGATAAGATTTGGTGCCATATAACAGGAGAACATATGAATTTGAAAGATTTAATTTTTAATAATAATGATTCAGCTTCGTTCCTTGTGTCGCTATCTCTTGATTTATCTTGATGTAAAATTTATATAGCATCGTATATTTTTTCTAAATTATACCTTAAAGGTTTTACAGCGTCTATGCGGCTTGACCATCTCGTATCACAAACTTTTTAACAGTAAAACTTGAGCATTCCTCTTTTACATTTTTCAACGAAAGGCTGATTTAGAAAAAAAAAATTATATATTTCCTGAATTAATGGAAAAAAATTTGCTATTTCACGCGGAACACTTGCAGCGTCATTTACCACTAGATTAAGCTTATGAGCGGCACATGGTACGTAAAACGCTCTCGGGTTCATATCTAATATTCTCTTTTGGTAACCCTGATTTTTGCCCTTCATGTTTGCCCCGTTATCATGTGCTTGAGCACGTAAATCGTAAAGATTTATATTTTCCGATTGCAAAAAAATCTAAAAGCTGTCCCTAGAAAAGAAGAATGCGTGGCTATGTTGCGAATACAAGTCGAACAAAATAAACCCAAAATCGACCATAGACATGGGAAACAGAGACAATTCGACACGTGACATCAATCTATTGATAGTAGAGATCTGTGATTTAAAGACAGAAGTGAGAGAATTGAAACGAAGTGTAGAATGTTTTTCTACCAAGTATGACGAACTGATGCAACAAGTAATAAATTACAAAAAAAATCAAAAGGATTTAACTACAAAAATCTATGAAGCCGAAAATTTAAACACAGAAATGAGAGAAGAGATTAAGGAGCTGAAACAAAATCTTAATGACGTGGAACAATATGGACGCAATAAAAATATAGAAATTCATTGTGTTCCCATAATTGAAGGGTAAGATGAAACAGAGCTTAAAATAAAGTTGAATAAAATTTCCCAGTCATTAAACATAGTCAACTACACAGACAATATGATTGAAAAAGTTCACAGTCTTCCAGAAAGAAATAAAAGCAAAACCCCAAAGATAATTGTCCAATTCATTACACGGAAAGATAGAGACATTTGGATACAAAACAGGAAAAAAAAATTACAACCACTACTGCAGACCGCAATGATAAAGGAACACCAATATATATTGAAATATATATGAAAACATGACAATGATTAACAGAGAACTTTTCTGGATAGCTAGGATGTGTGCAAAAGAAAAAAATTATAAGTATGTTTGGTTCAAAAATGGAAAAGTTCTAATGAGGAAATCAAATGGTGAAAGAATTATCAATGTTGATATGTTCACCAATTTCGATGATTTTTGAACTTTTAGATATATCCGATAAACCTTGCTTTGTTTTTCTTTTTTTCTTTGCTCTTTACTTTTGCTTTTTTTATGAATATTCATGTTAGCTATGTCTGATTTGAATTTTGAAGGTCTTAATAGCAACTATGATGTTGCTTATGTAACTACAGGTTTAGAAGTGGAGGCTTGGTTCGTAAATAATTATAGTAAATTTATTCACAAAAATAAATTAGGAATTTCTCATGTTAATATAAGAAGTCAAAGAAAACATTGGGATTCATTAAAATTAAGTATTAACAATTACATGAAACACATTGATTTGCTTGTTTTAACTGAAACAAATGTAAATAAATATGAAAATTATTTATATGATATTGATAAATTTAATAAAATTACATATGATAATATAAATAAAAATATTAGGGGATTTCAGTATACTATAAAGAAAATCTAGATATTTAAATTATTTCCCAACAAACACTTCCATCAGAAACTATATATATATAAAAGTAAAAAAAAAATAATATATCATGTTTTAGCACTATACAGATCACCTAGTACAGATGTGAACTCTTTTCTGTTAAATTTCCGAAACTGGATGGAAAAATACAGAAAAAGATCAAAATCAGATTTTAATAGGTGATTTTAATATCGATATAATGAATACTAAAAAACATGGCACAGAAAAATAAATCACACTATTGGCTGAAATGAATTTTGAAAGATTAATAAGGGAAGCTACAAGAGAAGAAATAGTAAAAAATAAAATTACCAAAACCTGTATAGACCATATTAATATTAAACTGATTAAAAATATGTCAGCAAATTCAATAATTCAAACAAGCAAAATAGCAGATCACTATATGATTTTAACACTGATTAGCAACACCAATAACAGTTTGAATAATACTAATTATACAGAAACAGACAAGGAAAATAAGAATTGGTCATTTGACCATAACAATATAAACAAAGCTATTTCTGAAATGAATCGGAATTTAGAAAATTATGGAGACAACTCAAACGATGAATTAAACCTATATAAAGTATTTAAAGACATTTATGATGGAATTTTAGGAAAAAAATAGAATATATATGAGGAGTGTTGGAAAGGTAAAAAGAAATCATAGCAAAAACTGGATAACACCGAACTTGATAGAATTAATTGAAGAAAGAGATAAAGCTTGGATTAAATTTAAAAGCAAACGATAAAAGTGATGCTTATAAAAATAACTATAAAAATTAAGAAATATCGTAAATATTCAGATTAGAAATCAGAAACAACTTTATTACAGAAATAAACTTATAATGAAAAAAAAATGATATGAAGGCTACCTGGCAATTAATATATGAAATATTAGAAGGAAAACAGAAAAAATCATCGGACGATGTAATAATTGACAATATGTCCAAAAAGAAATTATCTGTGGAAGAAATAGCAAATAATTACAATGACATTTATAATACACTAATTTTACAGATAAGAAATACAAGTCACCAAGACGATATAAATTACGTTCCAATCATGATGCAAAGAGTTTTGAAATCCATCTATATACATGAAATCACTGAAAAATAAACTGATGAAATAATTACTTCACTAGACACCAATAAATCACCTGGTTACGATAATGTTTGCATTAAACATATAAAATTTAATAAAGTGACACTACTTAATATTATTTCAAAAATTCTAAATCAGATTATATTTACTGGGAACATACCTACTGAACTCAAAACAGGTATTTTAAGACCTATTTTTAAAGGTGATATTAAGGAGGATTTTTCTAACTATCGACCAATAACAATTCTGCCTATTTTTTCGAAAATAATGGAAAAATATATTTATTATACTGTGTTTAACTTTTTACTTAAACACAACATAATTAATGAAAATCATTTGGCTTTCAAAAAGGAAAAAAACACAATTCAACTAATTTCCAAAATTACAAATAATATTAATAAATCGTTGAATAATAGAAAAAAATTGTAACTATGTTCTTAGATTTAAAGAAAGCCTTCGATACAATAGATCATAGCATTTTACTAAATAAATTGGAAAATTACGGTATTCGCGGTATGTTGTTAGATTGGTTTAGAAATTATTTATCAGACAGATACACAATTCTAAAATAAAAAACTGCTGCAGCAGAAGAGTAATTACACGATGTGGAATTCCCCAAGGCTTAATTTTAGGTCCTTTATTGTTCTTAGTATACATAAATGATTTGTTCAATACAAAATTAAATAGTGCTATTTATCTATATGCTGACGACATTGTTTTAATAAACAGTCAGAAATATTTAAATGATAGCATTTCAGAGGTTCAAACAGATTACAATGATATTATTAGATAGTTAAATCATAATAAAATCTATTTAAATGAGAAAAAACAAAATTGATGATTATTCATTCACCAGGATTTCATATTCATCAAAACCTCTTTATCAAAACTCATAAAATAAATTGCAGAAAAAAGGATGCTTCATATTATGAATCATTATGTAGTTGCCCACTTGTTGAGCAAGCAAATAAAATAAATTACTTAGGAATCATTTTTGATGAATATTTTAGGTGGAATGCCCATATATCCCACATATGTGAAAGCTTGAGAATATCAGCGATAAAAATTCAAAAATTGAAATACGTATTAAATATGGAAACCTATGTAATATTTTATAAAGCAATATGTGAATCTATTTTAAATTATGGAATAATTGTGCATGGAATAACTAACATAAATAAAATAGAAAAACTGCAGTCTATAATAGCTAAAAATATTATTCCGTTTCATTTGCAAAAAAATTATAAAACTTCCACCGATAGATTAAAATGTTTAAACCTTTTATCCTACAGCAATTTATATAAATATAATGTAAAAATTAAAAATTTTTTGACGAAACTTACAAACTAAAAATTCAACATAACAAAAATACAAGACTTCAAAACCAAGGTTATTTATTACAAATTACCAAATTTTCGAAATAATTACGGGAAACATACCTCCGAATATCAAGTACCACTTATATTTAATGTTATTCCAAAAGAATTACTAAATATAGATTCTTTTAGAAGACTTAAAATGGAATTTAAAAATTTTTTGGTATTTTCTAGTTAGCTGATTATTATGTGTTGTGTTTTGTGTATTTATTTGATGTACACCATTTTTGTGGCTGAATGACCTATGTTTAATATAATTTATTCATTTTCCTGCAGATAAGCTATTTAGCTTTGCGGGTTAAATTGTAAATGTATTTGTATTCTTTACTCTTTACTCTTATGAATAAAATTATATATACCTTCGCCTGTTGAGTTAGTAATTGAATAAAATCCTAAAAAGTGTCCTCTGATTTCTATTTTCTTGTTGTCATTATCTAGGTAAACAAATCTTACAACAATACTTAATTGATTTTCGTGAGATGCTTCTGGAGTGGTGTCTAAAACGATAGCGTAATATTTATTTAATCTTAGAATTTTAACAATATTAGATTTCATTTTTTCTCCTATTATTGAAATTATTTCATTTTGAATTTTTTTGCCTAAATAATGTGGCATTTTGTTCTCATTTGGTTTGTATTCGACTTATATGATCTGCCATTACATTATCGTATTTTGCTATAGTTTCTATTAATTTTAAAAAAATTACCGTTGCTATCTTCAAAATGTTTATTACTGTTAGCTCTGAAAGCTAAATTTTGTCCTGCTAAAAACTGAACTGTATAAATAATCCTTTATATTACCGATTTCCAACGTTTTTTTCTAGTTTTATTAATTGTTCATTTACCGCATCTATTGTATTATTATTTATAAATGACTTTTTTAAATCGATCCATGACTTGTAACATTTGATATGTGCTTCACTTTTTTCATGGTGCTCTAATGTTCTCGATAAATGTTGCCAATCGCAATAACCAATTGCATCATTGAACGCATTAATTTTAGCGTTAAAAATTTACAAGGAAAACAAAATACTGAATTTTTGCATTTAGAATACAATAACCAATTTCTGTGTATCTTTTCGTTATTGCTTAATCGTTTATAGTAATGATCTGCTGAAAATGATCTGTTTTTTTTTTTCATTTTTTGGAAATTTAATATTATGTATTTGCTTTGGTCCAACATCTATTAGAATTATTTTGAGATTATCTGTTATTTTTAAAGGACTTTCCTGGATCATCAAAATCATGCTCAAGGACAGAATTCAAAAGAGAGTTTTCAGTTGTTATACTTGTATTGCACATGCTTTTGTCACCTGTTTCTTCCGGTGAACCGAGTGAGCTGTTGAGAGTTTCAGAAGTGAAAGATGAATTTTCTAGGCATCGTTTTTTAGCAGCTGTAAAATCTTCTGTTAAATTTATGGCAGAAGAAGAAGAATCTTCAAAATTATCTCCAGCAACTGAAGATTTGTCTGTACCTGAAGATGTAGATGCAAAATAATTGAAAATAGGAGTCGTAATTTTTTTTTTACATTATCTGCTTTCTGTGGTCTTAGTTTTCTATATTCTGCTCCAGAAATTCTTTTTCTTCCGTCTGACATCGAAAAGTAAGGGTTATTAATATTATATTAGTTAAATTTTACGATGTAAGATATACCAAGAAATGAATATTATTACTCTTAATGATTGTACTGCATTGTATAATCCAAATTAGATATTAGCTACATAAAATAAATATTTGATATTTATTTCTTTGCCACTCTATCAATGTTGCCGCCCGGGTCCGGTGCACCCTTTGCACCCTCAAGTTGGCGCGGCCCTGTTGCCATGCATCAATATAGAATGATAAAAGAATGTAACGCTTTAACGGGGCGGGGGTAGCTCAGTCGGTACCGCGCCAGGCTTGTAATCTGTAGTTCCCAGGTTCGAGTCCCAGCTGGGTCAGCGTTGAGATTTATCTCCGCAAAATCCTCCGCCCTGCCCACGGTCAGTAGGGGGACACCGATAGGCTTGGAAAGACCACCGTCCGTCGGATGGGACGTTAAGTCGTGGCCCCGTGTGCGGGAGAGCCATACCCTGCGCACGTTAAAGAACACACTGGATGGCCTTGACGGAAGGCTACCATCTGTCTCCCAATAGCTGTACCAGTGCGTCCCCTCTCCCAACCTTCTCTGAGCCTTCGGGGTCCATGTGACCTGGCCATTTAGACCATTGTGTTCAAAAAAGCGCCGCTCAGAGGTAAAACAACCCAGCCTAACGCTTCAGATTGAACCACAGTAGTTTCTACATACAAATCGTAACACTGTTTCTTATCAATGTTGCTTATCATTTCGTTCACAATGTGCCCGCTAAAAAGGCAACATTTCTCATAGACGACAGAAGTCATTTTAATTCTTCACAACTAATAGCAATAATCCTGGCTGAAACATTCACGTTTGAAACAAGTGTCCAATCCAAACAATTACCGACTGTCTTTTGTTAATTTCTTCAAACTTTGTTCTATTCACAATATATGACGTACATTTTCACACTACGTGAAGTGATCTCACGTATCTCGTAATACAGTCACTTAATTATTGCGAGATATTACATAATGTGCACTTTTTTAAAATATTGCTTTTACAAGAGAACAAGACAGAGGAGAAAAATCTCGTGCTGCAACGGCGATCCAGTTTCTCCCCCCCCCCACCTCCCTCCCTCACTCCTTTGTATTTTTTTAGATCCGGGTCTCGTGCGTTTAAATCATTGTCTTTTCACCAAATTAAAGTTATTGAATCGTACAACATTTTTCAACTCCTAATCTCTTATTGTTGATAAATTACGTTATAGCTATTTCAGTCAAAAATTATGTAAAAGATCCATCGTATGCGATTCATATTCAGAATAATGAAAATCCTCATCGTGTACATTTTCTCATGGATTTACAATAAAAGAATGAACTCTGAAATTCCAGAATTAAATGTAAATCCTTCAATGCAAAAATCATGTGCTTTAATCGAGAACATCAGCAAAAATTTCAATTACTAAACACATCTATTTATCGAGAGATTTTTAAACGTAGATCATTCATTCTCAACATTATCTCCTTCAATTTAAAAATATCGTATTCATTTTAATCACTGAATTCATTAGTGCCTTAAACTTACAGATTTGAGGAAATCTGCTTAAATTCAGGAAGCTTTGTACACCGAATTAAAGCTCGAGTTTATACAGTTTTGAAATCTGAGAAAGATCTTTGCCCATTACAAAATTTATTATTTGTTTATTTTTTTATTAATTTTATAAACTTGTTTGTGAAAAGTAATTTTCCTTTTCTGCTTTGAAATGCTTTCGTATTTGAATGCTGAACAGGTAGCCATAGGTAAAAATCTCAAATTGTCAACTTTTTATCGAGTAGTCGCTCAAGCATCGGCTTTCAGTGCGTCCCTTCTTCCTTCCTATCTCCGTGAATGGGACTTACACTTTCCCGAATATTATTTGATTCGCTTCTGGCGTCATCCATTTGGGGAAACTGACAATCAAGTTGCCTCTTATGGATTGTTTTGGTTCTGAGATGCATTATCTTTGCACACAATGGGCTAAATGACCAGGTCCCCAGGACCCCGAGATGTCAGAGCAGGTTAGGGAGGATGGGACCCACTGAGTTGTTGGGAGACAGATGGTAGCCACCCGTCAAGGCCATCCAGCGTGTTCTTAACGTGCACAGGGTATAGCTCTCCCGCACACGGACCCACAGTCTAACGTCTAATCCGACGGAAGGCGAGCTTTCCAGGCCCATCAGTTCCCGTTACTGATTGAGGGAAGTGCGGGGAGTTTTACGGAGATATATCTCAACGCTGGGACTAGAACCTGGGAACTGTAGATTACGAGACTGACGCGCTACCGACTGACCCCCCCCCCCCGCCTCATGTGGTGGAATTTAATATTTGTCACTCGCGCTCGTGGAGTTAAATCAATGCTCATTACATGTTACTGGGAGACGTGGGTTCGAATCCCACTCAAGGTAAAACTATTTTTTTTCCGCTAACTATTTCATGAGACCCATGTCAACAGAACATCTCCTGTGATACTTTTCTACTGAATTATTATTGATTTCAGGGGCGTGAGTGATGAATGTTAAATTCCATCATATTAGGCAATTTGGTTGTTCCTTTCCAGACATAGATGGCGCCAAGAGCGAATTAAATAATATGTAGGGAGGTCTACATTATCTGAAAAAAAGGTCAGTCGCTGACGATGCAGTGGTTAGTACCCCTGGCAAGTTACTGGGAAACGAGGGTTCGAATCCCACTCACGGGAAAACAAATTTTTTCTTTAGTTATTTTCATGAATGTTGTCGCTTTATCGTCTCCTTCAGCCATTCCACTTTCGTTTTTAGAGATGAACCAGAAAAACAATTTTTAATTTATGTAGGTGAAATATTACGATTCGCACTTTCCAAATCTCCCACAGCTATAATTGCATCCTCTAACAGCGGAAAAGGTTGAAAAATGCAAACGAATATTGAAAGCGATGTATTTATGTTAGAAATTCTGGTTTTAAAGTGTAAATCTCATGAAGTTTGCATTGGCAAAATGATTTTCACTTTTACCCCCAGAAGAGGTGGCAAAACTCAATTTTTTATATTTTAATTCCTTCGGTTTTAAAGATAAAAATCCTATTTGATTTGGATAGCTACGAAGGGCGTTCAAAACGTTCTTGACATGCATCTGCAAAACGAAAATCATTGCATTTACCTCAACAAAACTTGACTCTCCTTCAAAATACCCCTCCCCCCCCCAGCATCTATACAAAGTTGCAGACGTCTACGCCAACTCGGAACGCTTGGTGTCAGGGGCGTAGCGAAGGGACTATGGTTGTGGGGGGTAAGAACGAAAATTTGCCAACTGAGAAAATAATTACATAAGTTTAATTAGGTATCTTCTGGCACTAACGTACTCTTCTTACTCTAACGTACTAATTCGTAGCTTCGATCGATTTCCGATTTTTTCAACTGCCTCGATTTTGCCATCTTGCCATGATTTTACAAATAAATACTATTTATTCTCTTTCCTATATTTTTCCCAAGTCCCGTCGATTTTTGCCAACTCTACAAGTTTTTGCCAAGATTTCTCGATTGTACAATCTCTCCTTAATTTCACAAAATCAATCCCATTCTTCACAACTCTCCTGTATTATTTATCTCCAAGTGGCTTCAAATTTTTCCAGCTGCCCTAGATTTTGCAAACTGTTTTCGATTGCGCCAACTGCACTCAATTTCAGAAAGCCACTTTCATCCCATTTCTTTTCGCTTTGAAATTTGTCGGTTTGTGGATTTCAGAACAACTTGTTCCGCCCTATCTCCTCTCTTTCGAACGCGGTGGAGAAACTGAAGGATTTAGGTGTCAAATGAAAGCTTGCGACTCGAGGAGTGTCATAGGCTCTAACAATATTGACTCCCAATGTTTGCTTCCCCCCTAAAAAAGGAAAATATAAAAACAATTCTTCCCCTATATCTTCAGAACGGGAATGCCGAAGGTAACAAGCTGTACGTCACATGAATGTTTCTGACGTGGAGAATGTCAGAGGTTACGAAAAATTGACAACCCATGCTTTCTTCTCCTCTAAAAAAGGGGGAAAGTAAGAAAACGATTGTATCCCTATATCTCCAGAACACGAATGCTGAAAGTAAAAAGTTATGCGTGAAATCAAAGCTTCTGACGTGACGAATGTCATTGGCTTTAAAAAATTTGACCACTTGCTTTAGTACTCCCCCGCTGAAAAGCGGTGGAAATATGAAAACGATTGTCCCCCTATATCTCCTAAAAGCGAGTGCGGAAAGTAACAAGCTATGTGTCAAATGAAAGCTTGTGATGCGGTGAGTGTCATAGGCTATAAAAAATTTACACCCTCGTGCATTCTATCCCCCTAGAAATAGGAACTGTGAAAGTTGTTCTATTATAATTTGTGAATGCGGAGACCTGCAGTTGCGAGTTAGATGTCAAATGAAAGCTCGTATAATGACCATCGTAAACTACTACGAATTTTGCACCCACTATTCCCCCCTGATAAAAAAGCGGAGGGTGGATTTTCTCGGGGTTCCACTTTAACGAACCATACCTCAAAGCTTGTGACGTCTCCAATGCCATGAGGTAGCTCAAACATGACCCCAAAAGGGAAGAAAAATGTGGTCGATATATTTGAGTCATATCAAATAAAAGGTTTTGAAGGTAGTGTGTTTAGTGGAAAAAAATTAAAAAATTTAAAAAATACCTATATTCCTAGATGACCTTAAAATGTAGAAAATAAACTTAAACATATCGATGGTGCAATCAGTCATTAAATTCGTATTCACTTCAAAGGAAGACAGGGCGTCGATTTACCTGTTCAACCAGATTGCCGGAGCCCTATTTTCCTTTAAAATGAATACGAACTCAGTGATCGATTGCACCATTGATATGCTTTAGGTGTATTTTATAATTTTTTTAATTCACATCTCGCCTGTATTTTTACCAAGTGACTTCGAATTTTGCCAACTACCCTATATTTTGTCGTGTTACATAGATTTTGCTCATTCCCTTTAGTTTTAAATAAAAAAAAACCAAATATTCACAACTTACCTGGATTTTACAAAGTTTCTTCGAATTTTGCCAACTCCAATGTACTTAGGGGGGGAGCCTCCCCCAATTCCTCCAAAGTCACGCCCCTTCTTGGTTGTATTCCTGTTGGGGAATACTCCACAACTCTGAACGAACGAATTTTGCACCCTTGAAAAAGGCTTCCTAGCAAGTTCCATTTTAATTTTTGTAAACAACTAAAATAATCGCATGGCGCGGGTTGAAAGTGCAGCTAAGAGTAGCTGTTTGAATTTGCTTTCGTGCTCCAGATAGGCCGTAACTTGCTGGGTTTTGTAAGAAATGGCATTTTTATGAACTCGACACGTCTGTTGTTGGACGGTGCTCCTTCATTTTCGTAACCAATTTGGGCAAAACAATGTTGGTGTAACATTTACCATTTATAGTCATTTTTTTTTCAGGTAAGGTGTCCACGACTCCGCCTCCTTGGGAATTGGAAAAAATTATGAACATCCTTATCCTTCAGTGAAAGTCTTGTTGGAGGATTTGGAGATAAAGGTTCATCTTCTGCAACCCAAACGTAGTTGTAGACCTTTCTGGGAGTTATATAGTAATAAAACACATCTCATCACATGTGACAATGTCTGTTAACCGTTTGGTGCCACTAGATTCAAACATTGCCAGCATCTCCTTGCACAAGTCGACTCTATCCCTTTTTTGCTGTTCTGTCAGTTTGTGGGGTGTCCATTTGGCACAGATCTTTCTGAACTTTAAATGTTGATGAATAATTGTTTCCATGCTGCCAATCGATAAACTGACATCTAAACTCATTTCCTGTATGGTGATGTGTGGAATTTCCTTGATGAGGTCACGAACAGCAGCGATGTTCTCTCTTTCACGGCCTCCTTCGGTCTTCCTACACAAGGGAGGTCTTTGAAGCTCTACGGTCTTTCTCTGAATTTGCACAACCACCCCGTAACAGTGTCATTTGAACAGTCATGATCCCCATATACTTACGACAAATCAGCATGAATATTTTTCTAGTTGTCCCCAAGCTGCATCCTTGTGAAAATGTAAAATCTTTCCCCTTGTTTCTTAGACCCATAGCAATAACGCACAGATTTCACATATTGAATTTACGCGCCGCCAAGAGAGAAATGATGATACGGCCTTTGTCTAAACTTTGCATGTAAAAGCAAGTCGTAGCTCTTTAACTTCGGAATTACGAATGCAAATCTACAGACACGTGTCGAGAGCTTTTCAACACCCTCCACATTCATAAACTATTATGATTTAGGCTTTTCACACCTTCCAAACGTTTCAATTGCGCCCTATAATGGTGGAAAGTTTTCAAAATTTTAATCGAAATTTGCAAACGATCCATTTGGATTATATATTTAATATTTTAGTACTGGAGTGTGATGATGAAGTGGGTTACAATGGCAGCAATAATTTGCCCAATCACCCTCAGGGGGTGCGAGTGGGGAAACGCAACTTTTTGGGTTGAGAGATTAATGAAAAGCTTTTTTTTTCAGCTGAATAAGTACAAACGAAATATGATGATTTATAGTTTTGAAATCTTGAAAACAGCTTTGTGTTACCATCGTTAGAGGGCGCTAAATGTAGAAAATATAAAACTTGAATATTGCAAACCATACATTTATTGTAGAAATTCTGGGTGATAGAATGGGTTGACAAAGAACAGATCCCCAGATGAGTAACAGAAATATAATTTATATTAAAATATGGTGGGAAGGTCAAAATCCCCTCAACTATGGAGTTCCTGCTATTGCAAAGTGTAATTGATATTCATATGTGAATAGAATTAATTGGTTAAACGTTCGACCGGTGGCATTTTATTTTTTGAAAGTTGCTAACTTATTTCAAAAGTTTTCAATAATATAGAAAAAATAAATTATTTTAAGTAGGCTGATGACTTGCCCTTAACCGCAGGGAATAAGAAAGTCAACTTTTTAATTTTAAGAGATAAATAACAATTTTTTTTCAGTTGTATAGGGCTAATAATACGTTGCTATTTACATTTTGCAATCATCCATTAGTACGAATCGCTTCCCTTATAGGGTGCAAAATTCTGAAAATAAAAACTTTCATTTCTTTGAGAATGAGCATCCCATATTCGCCAGAGGCGATATGTTCAGTTTAAGTATCAGCAAAATAATGTCCTTTTCATTTCTTAGATGGAATGAAAGAACTAGTCGCAAATATCCATGGTTCAAAGAATTCATTCTTTTTACAATCGAAAGCGAAGGAGGAAAGCTCTTATACCAAGCCGCCACATGAGATAAAGATCTCTGTAAAATTTATCTAAATTTTTTTGGTTGCAATGGCGAATCAGTTTTAAAAAATAATCGCATAATATTTAAAGGGTTATTGAATATTATATTTTATAGCACATGCTGTTTTTTCGCTCCTTCTAAACACTTTCGAAATTGATAGAAGTAAAAAAAAAATTACATTCCTTTGCGTAAACGACTTGCAACTTTCGAAGTGAATTCTTTCGACTAGTAAACACTGCAGTTAGATATTCCAGCTTTCTACAACGCTTTTAAACATGACACAAAATTTGCTAAAAAAAACGAGATTTGGAGAATTTGTTTTTAAATTTTCTATTTATTTCCTGCGACATTTTGTTATCAGACTTATTTAAAATCTCCTGAACATAGCTTTCCATTCACACAAAATGGAAGTAATGTTCCAATATAGTAATTTGTTCATTCCCAGAGCGAAAGAAATGCTCAACTCCCAGAATTAATATTATTATTTTTTTAAATGTCATATTAAATATTATAAATCACATGCGATATACAATATTACTCTAAAAATTAAATGCAATGAAGTATTTGGTAATAAATGTGCATTACTGATCATTAAAATGCCCACGTTTACTTTGATTACATTAGAGTAAGACCGCAGTAAGTGCGCACTAGAGAAGCGTGGAGCGTGAATCCGGCCAAACAAATAACTATTCCGCCCCCGTGGTATAGTCAATTAGTTTTCAAAGAATGAAATAATAGCAATAACACGGAAAGTTCTGCATTCATTTTAGGAAAATTCGTGTTGCGAATCTTCTAAATAAACACTTGTAAAATTCGTGAAATGCATTATAGCATTGAAATAGGGTAATGCCATCTCCGAAAGAAAAAACTTAGTAATTTATTGTTTTCTTTAAGTGTTGAAGGATGTGATGAATATGCGCGAGTTAATTAGCAACGTTTCAATTCTTAATGTGACTCATTATATGCTTATCTATTATTTTATGTTGCAGTGGCGAATCCTCCGGAAGGTGAATCTGCAGCAAAAGAAGGGGATGTGTCCGATTCGGATGTTTCCCGCGCTCCTAGTAAGTACGAAACGAAGACTTCCTCTCAGTTCGTAGCTATAACCATGTGGGGAAAAAAACAAAAGATTAAAACACATTTTAAATAGAGTAAGATCTCGATATGCACAAATTAGTTAAATGAATTTACAGTTTAATGGACTTGGAATATATTATCATTATTTCACACAAAATCTAAAAAATGTACTATAATAAACAATCATCATCGTCATCATCATCATCCTCAAGCAGCCATGGGCTACGGAGGTCCAACCAGACTGTGCAATTTAGTTCTCCAAGCAAGTCTATCCTGAGCTACATCTACTGGATCTGGCCACTGCACACCAATTCTAACAAGGTCCTGTTTGACATTGTCTGCCCACCGCATCCTAGGTCTCCCCTTCTTTCTGAGGCCTTTAGGCACACTGTTCATAACCCTATTCGCCAATCTATAATTATTCATACGGGCAACATGGCCAAACCAACGGAGTCTCTCTCTGCACAATATGCTGCTTAAAGGAGGTTGCGAACTCCTTTGCCTAACCTCATCATTAGTTACAAAGTTGAACCATCTAATGCCCAAGATACTGCGTAAGCATCTGGAATCAAAAGCACCTAGTTTCCTGTTATCATGTTTACAAAGTGTCCAAGTTTCACTATCATAACTAACCCTAGAAAGAACCAAACTATTATACAGCCTAATTTTAGTTTTTAGGTGTATACGCCTATTTCTCCACACTCTCCATAGATTCTTAAGAGTCCCGGCAGCAATACCTATTCGTCTCTTAATCTCATGCCGCACATCACCATTATCTGTTACATAACTCCCAAGGTAATTAAACTGTGACACCTGCTCAAGACTGCAACCATTCAGATTAACTGAATCACAGCCTGCCTGACCAATTTCATTACTTTAGTGATGAAATTGGTCAGGCAGGCTACTCTGTTTATAACCAAACCTACTCTACTACCAGACTCATCAGCAGATCGAATGAATGAATTCATCTCTTCAACATCATTTGCCAAAAGGGCTAAATCATCAGCATAATCTAAATCAGAAATTTTCGTATCTCCAGCCCATTTAAGGCCAAAATATTTCCCTTGAAGTGAATTTCGCATAACATAATCAATAACCAAACTAAAGAGAAAAGGAGACAAAATGCACCCTTGTCAAACACCAGAAGTAATGCTACAAGAAACCAATTGCTACAAGACTTACCAACTCTCACACATGACTCAGTGTTATTATAGAGAGCTTCCATTACGTTTACTAACTTGTCAGGTATACCATATGATCTCACAATCAACCACAAATTATGACGATCAACAGAGTCGAAATCCTTTTTGAAATCAACAAAGCTAGCAACCAAAGGTTTCTGAAACTCTAAACATTTCTCAAGAATCTGCCTAAGTGAAAGTATCTGATCTACACATCCCCTACCACTTCTGAATCCACATTGCTCATCACGCAATCGACTGTCAACCAGATTCTTAACTTTCTCCGCCCTGCCCACGGTCAGTAGGGGACACCGATGAGCTTGGAAAGGCCGCCGTCCGTCGGATGGGACGTTAAGCCGTGGCCCCGTGTGCGGGAGAGCCATACCCTGTGCACGTTAAAGAACACGCTGGATGGCCTTGACGGGAGGCTACCATCTGTCTCCCAACAGCTGTTCCAGTGGGTCCCCTCCCCCAACCTTCTCTGAGCCTTCGGGGTCCATGTGACCTGGCCATTTAGCCCATGGTGTGCAAAAAAGTGCCGCTCAGAGGTGAAACAACCCAACCCAACCAGATTCTTAATTCTATTAAGCACAATCATGGAAAGAATTTACCTGGAACCGAGAGTAGGCTGATACCCCTATAGTTATCACAAGAACTGCGATCACCTTTTTTGAAAATAGGGATAACAATAGCTCTCTGTAAAATGCTTAGAAATCATGCCTTTATCATGAAAGATATTCCGAATTTCAGTCATCCAAGTGGTAACCGAAACATTCCCAGCTCTAAGCATTTCCGTAGTAATTTCATCTACCCCTGGGGATTTATGAAGTTTAAGTTTAGAAATAGCCAAAATAACTTCAGAATGTGTTATAGGGCCAACATTAAAGCCACCAATGCATCTGTCATCATTGCAAACAATGGGAATAGAACTAACCGTATTGTTTAGAATATCACTGAAATACTCAGCGCACCTAGCCATGACAGAATCCTCACCTTCTATAACTTTACCTTGTTTATCCTTCAATCCCTGTATACCTGTCCGTTTTCTACCACACAAAACATTAACTATCTTTTACAGCTCTCTGCTGTTGTGCTGTCTAACTGCTTCCTCGGCGTTTTTCAGTAAAGCCATCAAGCCAAAGATTCTTATCAGCAGCTAACTGATCTTTTACACGTTTATTAAGTTCTCTGTAATGCTTTCTATTAGGACTAGTAGGTTATTAAGAACATTCCTGCAGTTCTTTCTTTCCGAAATAAGCTCAAGTGCCTTATCACTCAGATAATTCTGTCTCTTCTGCTCCTTTTTTCCTAAAAGAGTACTGTTAGTGTCCAAAAAAGCCTGTTTAAAATGATCCCATTCTTCCTCAACTTCAGTAGTAAGCATACCATGACTGTCATAACGACTAAGTAACCTATCATGGTAAGCTTTGGCTACAACTGGATATTTCAGAGCTTCAGTATTAAAAGTAAATTTTTTAACCCTAGAACAACACTTTTTAAGTTTAAGTTGCAAGACACTTTTAACAAGGTAATGGTCAGATCCAATTTCAGCTCCCCTATATGACCTGGTATTCTTAACAGAACTAGCCCATTTGCAGATAATTAATATATAATCAATCATATTGTTATGTAGCCCATCGGGTGAAACCCATGTGTACTTATGTATGTCGCGGTGTTTGTAATAAGTGTTAGTTTTTCTGAATCCATTGAGTTTATTTACCTGTAGGAGACGTTGCCCATTGCAGCTACCAATACCAAAAGGGCCTATCACCCCTCCCCAAAGGTCAGAGTCAGTACCAACTTTGGCATTGAAGTTACCAAGAACAATGGTAATATCTCCTTTCTTGACAGAATTCAAAATATCCTGAAGTTGTTCATAAAACCTATCCTTCTCATCCTTATCGGCATCCTCAGTGGGGGCATAACAGCAGATAACATTCAAGTCTTTAATGCTTGTCTGAAATTTTGCTGTAAGAAACCTTTCATTAATGTAGTCATATCCTAGAAGAGCATCCCTAGCGTGTCTGCTGAGAAGAAGAAGACCCACGCCTTGGTGATGCTTATTGTCGTCCCTCCCTGAAAAGAGAAATTTAAGATTACTTTTAAGAATCTGACCTTTATCTATCCATCTGGTCTCTTGCAAGCCGAGAATATCTAAATTTTAACGGTGGAATTCTTGTGTGAGGACATCAAGCGAATAAGCTCTGTGCAGTCCTCATATTCCAACTTCCTATGAGGAGAAAATGATTAGTGGGTTGTTTGAAGAAACTACGTTTATTGACTGAGGGAATGCCGACAGTCAATATACACTGGAAGACTTCCTCCAATGTAGAATTTGACGTTGCCAGTAGAAGCAAGAATGGCTGCAATGGCCACAAATATACAGAAAACACAGCGGAAGATGTTCTCTCCACAGAAGGCCACAGGTGCAACAAATTCAGGATCCATAATCAAGCTCAGAGCCTTATTTCAGTCCTGTTCAGTAGGTTTTTATGGGCAGCACCAGAACACTGTGTGGTTGACCACTCCTCAGCAGAGTAGAAAAAATAGAAACGTAGCCATAATTGTCCAGATCATTAGGCCACACTAATCTGGCAGCCCTCCCATTCCGTTCACTTCCACAAGAGAGTATCTCGTTTGAAAGGTACTAACGGTCTGCACCACAAGAAGGCGGGGTCGGACATTAGGTGCTAGGCCTGGATGGTTCTCTGCATCATCACAGGGATTGGTGCATAGCTCTCATTCCCGTGACTACCTAGCTACCATTTACAGACCAATACACAATATATATACAAAGTTTTCATGAAACCATGGGCTACCTAGGTCCAACCAGATTAAGCAGGGGCGTAGCCAGAAACGTTCCTTGGGTGGGGGATTATCCGACCTTCGATAATCCGATCACCCTTTTAACCGGTCAGTCTGTTGAACGTCGAATTTTGTACAGGTACCACTTGGTGATAAAACTACGTTTCTTAGCATTCCCCCACCACACACACACACCTTCAAGAACGTGTTAAAACCTTCTTACAGGAAAAACAGTATATTATATTCACTAAATGTTCCAATTTTAGGATTAAGTTTTTCATTTTAAAGGTGAATCATGTTCTCTATATCCTTAAGCTGCGAATTATTTTTCATTTCAATTATTTAATATTTGAACATCAGATAGTTTAAATTTTTCCAAGTGTGTATGTGAACACGTTAATACATAAAAATACACAGAAATTTATCTCTATACAATGTAATATAACAACCCGGAAAAGCTTACTTTGTGGGTTGTTTATAAGAAAAACAAATGTATATTTATTTGTAAATTAAAGTTTAAAATACCTTATATTCCTTCGTAGGATGCCCTCCTCTTTTTTGCCCTGATTAATATACCAAAAAATTTTTTTAAGCTTTCATCAGGAAGAAAATATTTTTCAGAATATTTACAGCGGAAAATCACCATTTTATAAAAGGAAACATTTGATTAAAATAAGTCGTATTATATATGCTTCCTTGTAGCAGCCTCTTTACAATATTAACATGATATTAACTCTCTTTGACAGCTATTAACTGTGTGGATTAATTTTTGAATATAATTTTATATTTATCATTATGCCTTATTAACCCTAGTTTTTTGTTTCCATTTCCTTTATTGTTTATAATTAGGCTGGGGAAAATATAGTATATCTTAATTATTCACATTTCCCCTCAAATATCCGATATTTCGACATATCTGAACCATGTACAGGCAGATTAATCGAAGTTCTACTTTACTCGAATATCATATCATCAATAATCATCTGATGGATATTACTGCTCTGGCAATGACACCAAGTAATAACCTTTTTTGCTTTAAAGGGGGAGAAGTTACTCCCCTATACAACGGAGGGAAATAACCTAAAAATTGTATTGGGCATTTCTTGATTTCTCATACAACATACAAACACCTACACAGGGACGTGTCCGCTGGTTTAATACTCAGTACGCTAACCATTACCCATCAATGGACATTTAGTGAAGAAATTTAGAACATTTAGGTATACGAACATCTCAAAAGTAGCTTTATCATTTTCAATGCCTTGGGCATATTGTGTAATATCATTATCATCATCATCATCCTCAAGCAGCCATGGGCTACGGAGGTCCAACCAGACCGTGCAATTTAGTTCTCCAAGCAAGTCTATCTTGAGCTACATCTACTGCAACTGGCCACTGACACTAATTCTAATAAGGTCCTGTTTGACATTGTCTGCCCACCGCATCCTAGGTCTCCCCTTCTTTCTGAGGCCTTTAGGCACACTGTTCTGCCTTTAGGCACCTATTCGCCAATCAATAATTAGGACATTAAATATTAATTTAGGAATTAGGAATTAATTAATTAGGAATAATAATGACATTGTCTGCCCACTGCATCCGAGGTCTCCCCCTCTTTCTGAGGCCTCTAGGCAAACTGTTCATACGGGCAACATGGCCAAACCAACGGAGTCACTCTCTGCACAATATGCTGCTTAAAGGAAGTTGCAGACTCCTTTGCCTAACCTCATCATTAGTTACAAAGTTGAACCACCTAATACCCAAGATACTGCGTAAGCATCTAGAATCAAAAGCGTCTTGTTTCCTGTTATCTTGTTTACACAACGTCCAAGTTTCACTACCATAACTAACCATAGAAAGAACCAAATTATTATAGTCTAATTTTAGTCTTTAGGTGTATACGCCTATTTCTCCACACTCTCCATAGATTCTTAAAAGTCCCGGCAGCAATCCCTATTCGTCTCTTAATTTCATGCCGCACATCACCAGTATCTGTTACATAGCTCCCAAGATAATTAAACTGTGACACCTGCTCAAGACTGCAACCATTCAGATTAACTGAATCACAGCCTGCCTGACCAATTTTCATCACTTTAGTTTTCTCTCTATTTATAACAAAACCTACTCTACTACCAGTCTCATCAACAGCTCGAATGAAAGAGTTCATCTCATCAACATCATTTGCCAAAAGGGCTAAATCATCAGCATAATCTAAATCAGACATTTTCGTATCTCCAGCCCATTTAAGGCCAAAATCTTTCCCTTGAAGTGAATTTCGCATAACATAATCAACAACCAAACTAAAGAGAAAAGGAGACAAAATGCACTCTTCTCGAACACCAGAAGTAATGCTAAACCAATTGCTACAAGACTTACCAACTCTCACACACGACTCAGTGTTATTATAGAGAGCTTTCATTATGCTAACTAACTTATCTGGTATACCATATGATCTCACATTCAACCACAAATTATGACGATCAACAGAGTTGATCCTTCATAATTTGTGGCAGCACAACAGCAGTTAGACAGCACAACAGCAGAGAGCTGTATCAGATAGTTAATGTTGTTACAGTAGTAACAACCACCTTTTTGAAATCAACAAAGCTAGCAACCAAACGTTTCTGAAACTCTAAACAATTCTCAAGAATCTGCCTAAGTGAAAATATCTGATCTACACATCCCCTACCACTTCTGAATCCACACTGCTCATCACGCAATTGCCTGTCAACCAGATTCTTAATTCTATTAAGCACAATCATGGAAAGAACTTTACCTGGAACAGAGAGTAGGCTGATACCCGTATAGTTATCACAAGAACTGCGATCACCTTTTTTGAAAATAGGGATAATAATAGTTCTGGTAAAATCCTTAAGAATCATGCCTTTATCACAAAAGTATTCAAAATTTCAGTATCCAAGTGGTAACTGAAACATTCCCAACTCTAAGGATTTCCATAGTAATTTCATATACCCCTGGGGATTTATGAAGTTTAAGTTTAGAAATAGCCAAAATAACTTCAGATTGTGTTATATGGCCAACATTAAAGCCACCAATGCATCTATCATCATTACAAACAATGGGAGTAGAACTAACCACATTGTTTAGAACATCACTGAAATGCTCAGCCCACCTAGCCATGACAGAATTCTCCCCTTCTATAACCTTACCTTGTTTATCCTGCAATCTTTGTATGCCTGTCCATTTTCTACCACATAAAACATTAACTATCTGCTACAGCTCTCTGCTGTTGTGCTGCCTAACTGATTCCTCGGCTTTGTCAGCCAAGCCATCAAGCCAAAGATTCTTATCACTAGCTAACTGAATCTTTACACGTTTATTAAGCTCTCTGTAATACTTTCTATTAGGACTAGTAGGGTACTGATTAAGGACATTCCTGCGGTTCCTTCTTTCTGAAATAAGCTCAAGTGCCTTATCACTTAAATAATTCTGTATATTCTGCTCCTTTTTTCCTAGAAGAGTACTGTTAGTTTCCAAAAATGCCTGTTTAAAATGGCCCCATTCTTCCTCAACTTCAGTAGTAAGCAAACCATGAGTGTCACAATGACTAAGTCTTTAGCTATAATTGGGTCTTTCAGAGCTTCAGTATTAAAGGTAAATTTTTTAAATTTAGCACAACACTTTTTAAGTTTAAGTTGCAAGACACGCGTTGAACAAGGTAATGGTCAAAGCCAACTTCAGCTCCCCTATATGACCTGGTATTTCTAACAGAACTAGCCCATTTGTTTTTAATTAATATATAATCAATCATATTCCTATGCAGCCCATCAGGTGAAACCCATGTGTATTTATGTATGTCGCGGTGTTTGTAATATATGTTAGTTATTCTGAAACCATTGAGTTTACTTACCTGTAGGAGACGTTGCCCATTGACATTGAAGCTACCATTACCAAAAGGGCTTATCACCCCTCCCCAAAGGTCAGAGTCAATAGCAACTTTGTCATTGAAGTCACCTAGAACAAGGGTAATATCTCCTTTCTTGACAGAATTCAAAATATCGTGAAGTTGTCCGTAAAACCTATCCTTCTCATCCTCATCAGCATCCTCAGTGGGGGCATAACAGCAGATAACATTCAAGTATTTAATGCTTGTCTGAAATTTTGCTGTAAGAAACCTTTCATTAATGCACTCATATCCTAGAAGAGCATCACTAGCATATCTGCTGAGCAGCAGACCCACGCCTTGGTGATGCTTTCCATCCTCCCTCCCTGTAAAGAGAAATTTAAAGTTACTTTTAAGTATCTCACATTTACCTGTCCATTTGGTCTCTTGCAAGCCTAGAATATCTAGGTTATAGCGCTGGAATTCCTGCATGAGGGCATCAAGAGAATAATATCTATGTAATGTCCTCACGTTCCACGTTCCTGCAGAGAGAAAATGATTAGTAGGATTTTTAAAGAAATTATGTCAAACAGCCCCCTGATCGCAGGCATGGGGCAAAGACCTGTTCCTCCTCCGCTAAAGGCTGAAGTCACCGATGCTGGTAGGAACTTCAGGCACCACCTTTTCAAGTGGACTTTTTCAAAAGCCATATGGCCTGCCTGAGACACATTACTCCAGTTTAGGCTTGACGATGCCCAACTAGCTAAGTAAGGTTCAGGTACCTGCGATGGCCTCTGATTAGGATTATCCACCGGCTGATATAAGATATCCCATACCTCTGTTCACTTAGGGCTGGCAATCCAGAAGCAAACAGAAAACACAGCGGCAGATTCTCCCTCAACAGAGGCACACCAGTGCAGCAAGTCCAGGATCCATAATCAAACTCTAATCCAAAAACAAGTCCAGTCTAGTAGGTATAAATGGTCAGCACCAGGACCCTGTGAAGTTGACCACTCCTCAGCAGGTTTGAAAAAAAAGAAAAAAAGAGAGAAGTGGCCATAGATGACCAGATTAGTAGGCCATACTGAACTGGCAGCCCTCTCCTTCCGTTCCCATCCAAAAGAGAATATCTGTTTTGAAAGGTACTAACGGCCTGCATCACGAGAAGGCGGGGTAGGACATTAGGTGCTAGACCTGGCCGGTTCTGTGCATCATCACTAGGGATTGGTACACAGCTCTCCTTCCAGTTTACGCCTAGCTACCATTTACAGGCCTAATATCAGGTTTCCCTAAACGTTTTCCAGGGAAGAACACACACTTTCATCATACGTAGTAACAAATATTATTTAAAATGGCTGTCATCCATTGCTGATAATATTTGCTTCATCAGCAAAGCATTTTGAAGCCTCGAGAAATTTCTCAAAGTAAGCCCTTTTTCCTTGAGAATATTTTTAGCAAACAATGTTTTTCATCTTTTAGAGAAAATAATTTAAAACTATTCTATTGGTTTTTCGTACTAGAGCAGTTATTCTGTTGGGCAGTGTGGAGTGACACCACATAGTTGATATTCAAAAAATATTTATAAGTTTTGAGGGAATGTAAAAACGTTTAGTTATATTTAAAAACCTCGCAAGAAGGAAATTTTTTATTGTGTACCAGTGTTATCAGACGTGTGCTTCATTTTCCTAATAGTAAAATAAAAAATGAATGACCAAATTTCAGGAATGCAAATATTCTGTCGTTTTATGCTACATTGTCATCCAGAAATGAAAACGCTTTAAAAATACACATAAAATGAAGCTAAATATTTTTAAATTTAACCAAATCCTCAGTTTTGACCATTTTCAATCGAGAAACTAATTCTCTTTAAACGAAAAGAATTAATACGGCAAATAACTTGTTTGGAAACGAAGCTACATATTCTGAATTCAGCCATAAGTGTCATAAGTATCTGTCAGTATAATACGTCACAGCGAAGGTATGTGAAGAAAACAAGACCTCAACAGAAAGAGAATGTATGAAAAGAAACACCCATTATTTATCGGGAACTCGATTCCAAGTTCCTTTGATCCTCAACCAAGCACGCCACTCACTAGGCCAGTAGTAATTTTTCTAAACTATGAACAAAAATATATAAATTGAAATCATCCACTAGCGGAATTTTACAGAGCAGGAAGAAGAAGCTCAAACTTTTATATTCCCACGCCTGTAAAGATGTTCCACTGTAAAGTCCAACTGCTAGAGGAAACTACTACTTCAAGACTTAAAAAGGCTTCCTAGTTATTTCTCTTTCAATTTCCTACTAATCTTTTTACTCCCAAATCTTTCCAAATTCAGTTCTGGCCCCAAAAATTTGCTTTTTTTTTTTGCAGAATCGTCAACTTCTATTACGCCTAAGCAGGTACATAGAGACCCGGGACACTTCCAAATATTGAGGCCCTTAGCCAATATAAAAATTGATTTTCGGTAATACTTACCAATTTACCAATGTTTTTTATTCTAATTTCACGAAATCTATGTAAATTGGATACGCAGAAATCGGATAGTAACTTGTTAGTTTAATATGCCATAGTAAAGGTCTGTGAGTAACGCGGGACCTCAAGAGAAAGACACCAACCGAAATATATATGCTTTATTCAATACTCGTCAGTTAAAAATTACATCTTCTACTGTTGAATTTAATATGAAAGGGCAGAGGTTGCGTTGCGTTGTTTTACCTCTGAGCGGCACTTTTTTTGCACACAATGGGCTATATGGCTAGGTTACAAGGACCCCGAAGGCTCAGAGAAGGTTAGGGGATGGGACCCACTGGAACAGCTGTTGGGAGACAGATGGTGCCTCCCGTCAAGGCCATCCAGCGTGTTCCTTAACGTGCACAGGGTATGGCTCTCCTGCACTCGGGCCACGGCTTAACGTCCCATCTGAAGGACGGCGGACTTTCCAACTCCATCGGTGTCCCCTACTAATCGTGGGCAGGGCGGGGAAAAAGGGCAGGGGATTAGCTCAGTTAGTAGTACGCCGGGCTCATAATCTATTTTTCAAGACCCACCTGGGTCAGAGTTGAGATTTGTCTCCGTTAAACCTCTACGCTGTTCTCGGTTTGAAAAGGAACACCGATGAAAAGCTTCAGTCTGTCGGATGAAACATAAAACCGTGATCCTGTAAGCAAGAGAGACATACCCTGTGCATGTTGAAGCATATGCTTGACGGGCTTTGGTAGGGAGTGGATCCCTTCCTCAAATTTCTCTGAGCCTTCGGTTTCTTCTGACCTGGCCATTTAGCCCATTTTGCGCAACAATTGCCACTCAGAGGTAAACAAGCTAACCCGAATATCAAAAGGAAAAATAAAACTATTGACAAATGTCTACATATTTTTTTTTTGAGTCTGAGACCAGACAATATGAATTTTCTGATCCCTTCTCTTGAAAGGTCCTCAATGGCAGACGTGACCGCAACCATTGTTAAGGAGAAAAAATTGTTCTCCCAGTCTCATGTTTCTGATGACTAGTAGTAGGTAGTCACTGGAAGGAGAGCTATGCACCAATCCCCTGTGATGATGCATAGAACCAGCCAGGCCTAGCACCTAATGTCCAACCCCGCCTTCTCGTGGTGCAGACCGTTAGTACCTTTCAAAAGAGATATTCTCTTGTGGAAGTGAACGGAAGTGAAGGGCTGCCTGATCAGTGTGGCCTACTGATCTGGACAATTATAGCTACCTTTCGTTTTTTTTTTCTACCCTGCTGAGGAGTGGTCAGCGACACAGGGTACTGGTGCTGACCATATATACCAACCTGATGGCTCTGAGCTTGATTATGGATCCTGATTTTGCTGCATTGGTGGGCTTCTGTGGAGGGAAAACCTTCCACTGTATTTTCTGTTTGTTTGTGGGTTGACAGCCCCAAGTGAATAGATTCACAGGATATGTTTATCAGCTAGTGGATAATCCTGAGTAGATGTCATCGAAGGCACCTGAACTCTTTGCTTCTATTGGCATCGTCAAATTCTACATTGGAGGAAGTCTTCCATTGTAGATGGCTTCAGCCTTTAGAGGTCGGGGAACGGGTCTTTGCACCATGCCTGTAATTAGAGGGCTCTTTGATATTGTCGCCATTCCCTCTCTAATTAAATATAGTTTCTTTAAACATCCCACTAATCATTTTCTCCCCATAGGTAGTTGGAATGCGAGGACTCTGCACAGAGCTTTTTCTCTTGATGTCCTCACGCATGAATTCCACCGTTATAATTTAGATATTCTCGGCTTGCAAGAGACCAGCTGGACAGATAAAGGTCAGATTCTTGAAAATAATCTTAAATTTCTCTTTTCATGGAGGAATAATAATAAACATCACCAAGGCGTGGGTCTGCTTTTCAGCAGACACGCTAGTGATGCTCTTCTAGGATATGACTGCATTAATGAAAGGTTTCCTACAGCAAAATTTCAGGCAAGCGTTAAAGACTTAAATGTTATCTTCCGTTATGCCCCCACTGAGGATGCCGATGAAGATGAGAAGGATGGGTTTTACGGACAACTTCAGGATATTTTGAATTCTGTCAAGAAAGGAGATATTACCCTTGTTCTAGGTGACTTCAATGCCAAAGTTGGTACTGACTCTGACCTTTGGGGAAGAGTAATAGGCCCTTTTGGTATTGGTAGCTGCAATGGCAATGGGCAACTTCTCCTACAGGTAAGTAAACTCAATGGATTCATATAACTAACACTTATTTCAAACACCGCAACATACATAAGTACATATGGGTTTCACCCGATGGGCTGCATAAGAATATGATTGATTATGTATTAATTAACAGCAAATGGACTAGTTCTGTTAGGAATACCAGGTCATATAGGGGAGCTGAAATTGGATCTGACCATTACCTTGTTAAAAGTGTCTTGCAACTTAAACTTAAAAAGTGTTGTGCTAGGGTTAAAAAATTTACTTTTAATACTGAAGCTCTGAAATATCCAGTTATAGCCAAAGCTTACCATGATAGGTTACTTAGTCATTATAACAGTCATGGTATGCTTACTAATGAAGTTGAGGAAGAATGGGATAATTTTAAACAGGCTTTTTTAGAAACTGTACTCTTTTAGGAAAAAAGGAGCAGAGGAGGCATAATTGTTTCAGTGATTTTCACTTGAGTTTATTTCAGAAAGAAGAAAGTGCAGGAGTGTCCTTAATCAATACCCTACTAGTCCTAATAGAAAGCATTACAGATAACTTAATAAACGTGTAAAAGATCAGTTAGCTGCTGATAAGAATCTTTGGCTTGATGGTTTGGCTGACAAAGCGGAGGAAGTAGTTAGACAGCACAACAGCAGAGAGTTGTATCAGACAGTTAGTGTTTTGTGTGGTAGAAAACGGACAGGCCTAGAAGGATTGAAGGATAAACAAGGTAAGGTTAGGTTTAGGTATAGAAGGGGAGGATTCTGTCATGGCTAGGTGGACTGAGCATTTCAGTGATGTTCTAAACAATGTAGTTAGTTCTACTCCCATTGTTTGCAATGATGATAGATGCATTGGTGGCTTTAATGTTCGCCCTATAACACATTCTGAAGTTATTTTGTCTATTTCTAAACTTAAACTTCATAAATCCCCAGGGGTAGATGAAATTACTACGGAAATTCTTAGAGCTGGGAAAGTTTCGATTACCACTTGGATGACTGAAATTCTGAATATCTTTTATGATAAAGGCACGGTTCCTAAGGATTTTACCAGAGCTATTGTTATCCCTATTTTCAAAAAGGGTGATCGCAGTTCTTGTGATAACTATACGGGTATCAGCCTACTCTCTGTTCCAGGTAAAGTTCTCTCCATGATTGTGCTTAATAGAATTAAGAATCTGGTTGACAGGCAATTGTGTGATGAGCAATGTGGGTTCAGAAGTGGTAGGGAATGTGTGGAGCAAATATTTTGACTTAAGCAGATTCTTGAGAAATGTTTAGAGTTTCAGAAACCTTTGGTTGCTAGCTTTGTTCATTTTAAAAAGGCTTTCGATTCTGTTGATCGTCTTAATTTGTGGTTGATTGTGAGATCATACGTTATACCAGACAAGTTAGTTAACATAATGAAAGCTCTCTATAATAACACTGAGTCGTGTGTGATAGTTGGTAAGACTCGTAGCAATTGGTTTAACATTACTTCTGATGTTCGACAACGGTGAATTTTGTCTCCTTTTCTCTTTAGTTTGGTTATTGATTATGTTATCGAAATTCTTTGCAAGGGAAAGATTTTAGCCTTAAATGGTCTGGAAATAGGAAAATGTCTGATTTGGATTGTGCTGATGATTTAGCCCTTTTGGCAAATGATGTTGATGAGATGAATTCTTTCATTCGAGCTGTTGATCAGACTGATAGTAGAGTAGATTTGGCTATAAACTGAGAGAACACTAAAGTGATGAAATTGGTCAGGCAGGCTGTGATTCAGTTGATCTGAATGGTTGCAGTCTTGATCAGGTGTCCCAGTTTAATTATTGTGGGACGCTATGTAACAGATAATGGTGATGTGCGGCATGAGATTAACAGACGAATAGGAATTGCTGCCGGGACTTTTAAGAATCTATGGAGAGTGTGGAGAAATAGGCGTATACACCTAAGGACTAAAATTAGACTGTATAATAGTTTGGTTGTTTCTAGGGTTAGTTATGGTAGTGAAACCTGGACGTTGTGTAAACAAGATAACAGGAAACTAGACGCCTTTGATTCCAGATGCTTACGCAGTATCTTGGGTATTAGGTGGTTTAACTTTGTAACTAATGATGAGGTTAGGCAAAGGAGTCTGCAACTTCATTTAAGCAGCATATTGTGCAGAGATTGACTCCGTTGGTTTGGCCATGTTGCCCGCATGAACAGTGTGCCTAGAGGCCTCAGAAGGAGGGGTAGACCTAGGATGCGGTGGGCAGACAATGTCAAACAGGACCTTGTTAGAATTGGTGTGCAGTGGCCAGATGCAGCAGATGTAGCTCAGGACAGACTTGCTTGGAGAACTGAATTGCACGGTCTGGTTGGACCTCCTTAGCCCATGGCTGCTTGAGGATGATGATGATTCATAGCATTGAGCAATTTCAACCGTACGTCCGATTTCTGAGAATCACAGACACAATACGGTTTAATTTTGAACCAATTCAATCGAAAGACAGTTGAAATTACCTACTGTCTAAGAATCACAACTGGTCTTTATTACCAAATATTAGCACCGAATTTTATTTTCTTTTGTTGCAAGAACGGCACAAAACACTTTTTAAATGAAATGTCACCTTAAATTGCATATTTTTGAAAAAACCTAGATTAATTGGTGAAACCTCTACTCTCGCCACACTTTGTAAGGGTTACTGTTCTGAGATGTTTCGGTCACTTATCCGTCTATTATACATTTGTACTTATCTACATCAAATATTTTTATGTATTTGCACTAAAGGTTTTCTTGAGGAGATCTGGCCATTGGGTCGGTACTTGGATACGGCCCGGCTGCTTAAATAAAAATATAATTCTCTCAAGCAGCTGCTTGCCACAGAGGTCTGGCAAGAGTTTGTCAGTTTATACACCCTAGTAGAAGGTCTATGAGGATGGCGGGACCGCAGCAGAAAGGAAATACAAACACCCATGCCTTACCCGGTGCTCGAACCCAGGTCCCTTTAATTAGCATAATCAAGGAAAAGCTAGATGGCTTCAGTCTTTTACACTCCATTCTTTTAGAGATACACCACTGCAAAATCCACGTGTTAGAGAAGACACTACTACCTCAAGAGCTACCTGGTCACTTCCGTGACTATTAGTGTTTTATCCCCAAATCTTTGCAAATTCCCTTCGTGGTGCTCAAAAAAATATATTTCACCGGCTTCGTTGGCAGAATCGATAATTATCAGATTGGCCCGGAACGAGTGTAAGGGAGAAAAGAAAATGAGTCTGTCTTCCTTTTGTATCTACTGAGGAAACCATGATCTTAAACAATTTTAGTACGTCCGATCCTAAATACCACCACCAACACAAAATTGCCATTAATTATAAGCCAGAATTGCCAAAATAAAATTATATATAAATGGCCAAAATTAGCCATATTTTACCTTCCTGCAAGAACTACATAAAACACCCACAAACAAAATGTCCTTTAGATAAGAAAAAAAATTTCCTTATATTTAAAACCCCTAATCTGGCAACACTTTTGTAACACAGTTCTGTTGCTTTTCTGTGGTATTTCGGATTACTTTTAAACAATCGCACTTAACTGCGTATTGTTTTTTACTTACCTACCTTTTTTTTTTACTTAACTAATTAAAAAAAAGTTGTATGTACTTATATTAGCACATTCTTGTTAGGGGAGGTGCCGTACCCGCCTATGCCCTTGTCTTGATCTACATCTGATGCACCTGGCCGCTGTAGCCCAATTCTAACAAGGTCCTGTTTGTCATTGTCTACCCACTGCATCCTAGGTCTCCCCTTCTTTCTGAGGCCTCTAGGCACATTGTTCATAAGCCTATTCGGTGATCTATAGTTATGCATACGGGAAACATGCCCAAATCAGTGGGTTCTCTCTCTGCACAATATACTGTTGAAAGGAGGTTGCCGATTCCTTTGTCTAACCTCATCGTTACTGACATACCTCAACCACCTAATGCAAAGATACTGCGTAAGCATTTATGTAGAATCAAAGACATCAAGTTTCCTCTTATCTTGCTTACAAAGGGTTAACTTCTCACTGCCGTAACTAATCCTGGATAGAATCAATTATACAATATAATTTTAATCTTTTGCTGTATACTGTAGTAAATAGAGACGAGGGTTGGAGAAGTCCATTGTTCCGCAAACGTTGTTACTTAGATGTGCCGCGAAAATGCCAAAAATGATTTCCATACATGAACACTGATAAAAATAATATTAATCAGTGATTCGAAATTGACTGATCGGTAATACCCATTCTCAGCCAGACCTCCGAATATAAAAATGTCAAGGAAAAATAGTTATTATCGGAATATGGTTTCATTTTATTACCTACTATCTATAATACCACTACCTATTCTTGTCTTAATTTATTATTTATGCATTACTAATAAATGCTTTTGATTTTAAATTTTAGCAGCGATGGACTCTGCTGACTTCGTGTGTATTATACATGAAAGCAACTTCGGGAATGGCGTTGCGGAAGAATAAAAACAGACCTGTTTTTATTCATAAATTATTTTTCCCCTTGCCTGTGCCGCAAAGTTTTTATACTAGAATTTTTTACCATATCAGGAAATAAAATCGTTTACGGAACACTTGCTTAGCCGATATTGATCTCCAGCCAATTTTACTCTTTCCTCGGTGAGAAAGAAGAGAGCGATGTGCGTGGAAAGACCGCTCTCTTATTTAAACCTTGGCTTCGTGTGCAGGAGAGCCATGCCTTTCGTAAGAACATTCTGGATGCCCTCTATATTGACCGTAGTTTTCCCCATCTGTCTTCTAACGGCTGCACAATAATCTTACTTCCCCTGCCAGCTCGACCCTTTAGGGGCTTTTGTGACTTGGCCATTTAGTCCATTGTGGGCAAAACGTGCCTCTCAGAAGTGAACCCCTGTGGAGGAAAATATCAGCAGTTTCCCAATAGCGTCTTTTTTGCGGATTTCTTCACATCATCGTCTGTAGTAAACTGATGGCCTGCAGATGTTTTTTAGCGAGTCCAAGGAGTTCATGAATAATTTCAGTGATTTGTTTGCTGACATATTCATCTCTTCAGGTAAGAATCGAATATTCCCAGCTTTGGGGCGGGAGTGGCTCAGTCGGTAGCGCGCCAGGCTTCTAATCTGCAGTTCCCAGGTTCGAGTCCCAGCTGGGTCAGTGTTGAGATTTATCTCCGAAAAAATCCCCGCCCTGCCTACGGTCAGTAGGGGACACCGCTGGGCTTGGAAAGACCGCCGTCCGTCGGATGGGACGTTAAGCTGTGGCCCCGTGTGTGGAGAGAGCCACACCCTGCGCATATTAAAGAACACGCTGGATGGCCTTGACTGGAGGCTACCATCTGTCTCCCAACAGCTGTTCCAGTGGTTCCCCTCTCCCAACCTTTTCCGAGCCTTCGGGGTCCATGTGACCTGGCCATTTAGCCCATTGTGTGCAAAAAAGTGCCACTCAGAGGTAAAACAACCCAACCCAATTTCCAGCTCCGTCTGCCAATGTAACCTTCTCATTGCGTCGAATGGTGTGCTAGTGCATGGTCATCTAGCCGGGAAGCCTTTTCGACTTATTATAATGGCCACAGCAGAAACTCATCAGTTCGTTAGGCATGTTCATGGACAATGCACTCTTTGCATTCTGAAATGAATTTATGTACCTGATGTCCCATAGAATTCCAAAAACAAATAACTTCTCACACTTCTTCTTTCATGCATGTTTAGAAGTGGCAGTGTTGCCAACTCTAAAGAATAAATATATAGTTCTGGAATATCCCAATGTAAGGTTAATAAAATATTTGCGAATTTTCTAAGCGAATTATTCATATTTCACATTTTATAAAACCGGAAAAGGGAAGAGCATACCAATGGAAACTATTTCAATGATGTTTAAATAGGATTTAAGAAAGCAAATTGTATTACTGGAGGAATAATATGCAACGGCACCTTTTGAAATAAGTTCCGGAAGTCGAGAATTTATTAATAATAATTATTTATTTTTTCCTTTGCCCCTGCATGTACAGAGCCACTCTTAGAGCCATGTACAATACCACTCTCAGAGCTTGCTTGCGGCATGTTCCTGGAACCATTCAGTGCAGATATGTGCCTTCTGAGCAGGGACATTATCATGTTGAACGGATATTCAATTGGTCCATCCGAGTGAGGACAAACCGCAGACTTGAAAGGCTGAACTTGGTCAGCAAAGATGTTCAGATACGGCATTGCGTTCAGATGTCCACTTGGTCAGCAAATGAGGCAAGGAAGACTCGTCGGCATGTTCCTGGAATCATTCAGGGGAGATATGTGCCTTGTGAGCAGGGGCAGTATCATGTTGAACGTGTCCATCCAAGTGAGGACAAACCGCAGACTTGAAAGGCTGAACTTGGTCAGCAAAGATGTTCAGATACGGCATTGCATGTCTTCTTGTAATTACTATCTTATTCATCTGATCTGTGCATGTCATATGCCCTTCTCCTTAAACGTTTGAATTTCTGTTCCCTCCCGTGTTTTTTTTTTTTCTTTTTCTCCTCAAATCATTATTTTATTCTTTTATTCTCTACATGTAAATGTTTTAAATTTCTGTTCCCTTCTGTCTCTTTTCCATTCATTTTATTTTTTTTCTCACCCTTTGTATCATTTTATATTCTGTACCTGCTAATCACTCTATGTACTTTTGTATAAAATATTTCCTTCTTGTTCTTTATTTTTGTACACTTTTGATTTCTCTTATTTTCTCCTTTCACATATTATCTTACTCTATTATTCTGTACATGTCAAATAAATTTAGAATTTCAATTGATATATGTAATACATATTAAATTATTAAATGTACCGTATTTGCCGGCGTATAGGACTCACCGGCGTATAAGACGCACCCCTTTTTTAGACACATTTTTAAGGGGAAAAAAATTTCCACATTGTTTCATGAATTTCCATAAGGATTTACTGTACTCATTTTATAGTTATTTATGTATACAAAAAATTTAACTAGGGAACATTGTAGTTAGGTAGTTTTTTAATGTTCATCCTCAAAACCCAAAAATTCATCTCCAGAGCTAAATGAAAAATCACTTGAAGCCTCTTTTTCAGAAACTGAGTCTTCGTATAACAAATCATCCTCTGTGCCATCAAGTGAGTTACTAATACCACATTTCTTAAATGACTTTACAACTGTCTCATGTTTCACAGCATTCCATGAAGTTTTGACCCATTCACAAATCTGCAAAATGCTAGGCCTCTTCCTTCTTCCTGATGGTGTCACTTCAAAATCTGTAGACTGCATCCAACTGTTCCATTTCTCCTTCATGAATCCTTTAAATGGTTTATTAATGCAGACATCTAAAAGTTGAAGCTGGCTCTTTAGGCCACTTGGAATTACAGCTAACTGAGTTTTCAGTTGGTTGATTTTATTTTTTACAGCTTCTGTTCTATGACTCCGAAACTGATCCCATACTAGCAAGGCAGGTTTCTTTAACAGTCCACCAGGACGCCTAGACTACACATTGTCTATCCCCAACTTCATCCCCAACTTCATCCCCCCTTCATCCATCCAGCCCTTAGGATGAACGTGCACAAACACACCTTTAGGCAGTTTTTCCTTGGGCAAGGTTTTCCTTTTGAAAATCAAAAGAGGCGGCAATTTTGTTCCATTGGCACAACAAGACAACACGACTGTGTAATGCGTTTTCTCATGTCCACAAGTTTTAACAATAACACTTCTTGCACCTTTGGAATCTACTGTTTCGTTTGAGGGTACATCGAACGTCAGTGGGACCATCCATGTTTGCTATTTGTGAAAGTTCAAAATTTCCTCTTTTTCTTGCATTAATGACAAATTTATGAAACTCGATAATCTTGGCTTCATATTCTGTTGGCATCTTTTGTGCTATTTTTGTTTTAGTCCTCATACGTAAGTCATTTCTCTTCATGAATCTAGAACACCATGACGTTGATCCTGTAAAATCAGCGATGCCTCTGTTAGTAGCTATCACTCTTGCTTGTTGAATAGTCATTTTTGTGGAAACTGAAAATCCCGAGCTTCGGTGGTCTAATATCCAAGTTTTTAATTCTTCTTCTAGTTCCGGCCATTTTGCAATTCCATGTCGCAGATTATGTTTACTACGCATAGCTTTTTTTAGGTCTTCTTCCTGTCTTCTCCAAGTTTTTATATCTTTTCTGTTGGCGGTGATCCGAAATTCCTCTCTGCTGCCCTGTTTCCATGTTCTTTGGCATACTCAATCACTCGTAGCTTGAATGCAATATCATAGCAGAATCTGCGTTGTTTTTGAGCCATGTTTCGCAGCAAAAACACGAGAAAGCTTCTTCGGTACTAAAAGTTTACGTTTTTGTTGCCTTGAGGCACTGTAATCGGCAACGACGCGCCATGCTCTCGCTTTTCGGAAAAATATGCCGGTGAAATGTGATCACACATGCGCACATTGGATGAATCGTAACCTTGAGATGTCAGTGAATCTGAACTCTATTTTACTGGAATGCTGCCTCTGTCAGTAGTGAAGCATAAAATACATCATGCAACTTATTATTTTTACAGAACAAAAAAAAAAAGATTTATTTGAAACCACTCTTTCACAAAAGGACAAAATGCAAAAGAATACTTATATAGGTATATTGATATAAACCAAAAGTTTTAGGCTGAAATTTCAACTCATAATTTTGATTACCGGCGCATAAGACGCACCCCATATTTTAGGCGTATTTTGAGGGGGGGAAAGTGCGTCCTATACGCTGGCAAATACGGTACTTCTGATTATGCAGTTTATATTTCTGTTCACCTCTAATTTTTTTTTCTGCTTTCATTTTATCAATTTTCTTACTCTTTCATTCTGTACATGTTAATTACTTTGTAAATTTCTGTTAAAGTATTTAAACTTCCAAATATCTTTTTTAGTTTTCTCCTTTTTTTATCCTTTTATTCTGTTCAGTCTCGTATCTTTACCTTTTTTTTATTACATTCTTCTCTTACTCTCCTTTTTTATTCTTTAAATTCTTTTCCTTTCTCAACCGTTTTTATTTTACGGGGTTAGAGGCGGCTCAGTTGGTAGCGTGCCAGACTCGTAACCTGCAATTGCAATTCTCAGGTTCGGGTTCCAGCTGTGCAAGTGTACAGATTTGTCTCTGCCACCTTCCGCCCCCCCCCCCCCACCACACAGTGAATAGGAATCACTGTTGAACTTAAAAAGACCGCCGTCAGTCGGATGAAACGTTAAACCATGCCCCTTGTGTGGGAGAGCCACACCCACGCACATTAAACTACACGCTGAATGGCCTTGACGGGAGGCCGACACCCTTCTCCCAACAGCTGTCCAGTGGGTCCCCTCTCCCAACCATACTTGTACCCACGAGAACTCGGACATTAGTCCCAACTATTTGATTTTATGGTACCGATAAACATTTTTTTTATATAATTAAAAACAAAGCTCGGAACTTCACCTTGAAAACGATCGACTCTGGGCATAATTCAATTACAGAGTTACAGTATATATTCTGAATTTATCGCTACCAATCCCTATTAGAAATAATTCCTTGGCACAGCTCAAAATTCAAAAGTTTCCATTTTCTTAAATTGAATGTACAGACGGAATTAGACAATGATTGTGTAATGCAGATCTTTTCGATAGGTTCCTTCTCTGCTGCTTTGCAGCTTTAATGCGAGTTTTCCTTTTGCGTCAATCAGCACACGAGAGTGACATGTGGTGCCTTCCATTAGATGTAGTACTATCCTGTATAGTGGAGCATCGGATGGCATCATTTAACCATATTGCCCCCCCCCCTCAACGGTCCAGTGTCAATGCTCCAGCGTCCACTGGAGACATGCATTCACGTTCTTCACTGGCAACATCGGCACTCGACGACCTGGTCATCGGCTGTTGTAGCTCATTCGAGACAAGGCCCTATTTGTGGTGCATTTATAAATGACCTTCTGCACACCAATGTTTAATTTTGCTGTGATTTATCTGATTGTGACCCATCTGTTCGCTTGCACGATTTTTATCTGTCTCTTTTGATTCACAAGCTGTTTTCGTCCTCAGCTTTAACGATCAGTGGTTGGCTACTGATCTAAGGGACCTGGGTTCGAGCCCCGGTGTAAGGCATGGCTGTTTGTATCGTTTTTCTGCTGAGGTCTTGCCATCCTCTCAGACCTTCTACTATGGCATATAAACTGACGGGCTCCTGTCAGACCTCTGTGGCAAGCAGCTGCTTGAGGGGGTTATTTATTATTTATATTTTATAAAATGCTGGTGTGTTATACAGTAGATATTTCCACGAGTTTATGATTTAATATAATTTAGTTAAGGTGCTCAGTCTTGCCAAATTCTGTATTAAATTTTTTAACTCAGTGTCCCTTTTCTGTGTAATCTGAATTGTAGTATAAGCTTATTAAATTGCATAACATCTTTGAAATGGAAACAAATGGAAATAAATTATTATTCTATGTAAGCGATTGTGCATGGAAAGCCAAGGAGGCCGGCCGTTTGGAAGATGCTAGAATCGGCACGTCAAACACTATTAAGACATGTTCAAAGTTGCTCATTTTGCCCATTCTGATGCTCTATGCAACTGATGCTCGAAGAGTAGTTATACTCGATTTATACCGCGGTCACGTGATGTATTACGTGTTGGAATGAACCATTTATGTGCGAAGGATGGTGTAGTAAACTGGAATATCAGTGTATGCGGTTATAATTAATTGATAATAATCGGTTACATAATTGCTTCCATAGGTTTAAAATCATAATTATAAATATAAAACTACAAATGATAGTTGATATTAAGTTTAAGAAAGGGGTACTTTTATTTTCATTTTAATACCCAACGTTTTGGTTAGATTTAAGTTTTAGATAACGTAAGAATAGATAAGAGTTGTCTAGGTAAAGAGTTAAAAAATAAGTTATACGCGTCTGAAACTATACGATTATCATAGTTATAGCTAAAAGTAGGGATTTCGTAATAATAGTTGCTATGTAGCCGATGTTGATCGTGTGACCTAAACTTATTTTGTATCCCTTTTAAATATTTTGTAAATATAAATATTTTGTAAATATAATATATTTTGTAAAATATTTTGTTTAATATTTTGTAATCCCTTTTAAAAAACCGAATTGAGAATTATACCTTTACATATTTTCCGCAGGTAACGCATTGGAGTGTACAAATTTGCTTTTATTAGAAGACACAGTGGTTCTTTTAACTGTCCGTAAAATTGATCTCGATACTGAATTTTACAAGTTGCTGATTTTCCTTAAATGTGTTTTTTCCATACCGTACGATAGATTCACAAATAATTATGTATATCGTTATGTTAATATGAGACGGTACCAAATAGTTTATGTAGTACATTTTCGTTCTACAAATTCTTATTCTGTCGCATAGCTTTCAAATGTGTTATCATTTTGAAATTTGAACCAATGATTAAGCCTACATAGTTATATTGTTTAACAATTTGAAGGTAAACGCGAGAATCCAGAGTAATCAAAAACAGTGAATCCTATGGACTTGGATTTCAGGTGGAATTTTGTTATTAATTCTCACAGAGTGAATGTACATTAATTTTATTGGCATTCATACTAATGAGTTGCAGTGAAGCAGTCTAATAAATTATATTGTTGAAATTAATTTGTAATTCATTAAAGCTATTTTTGTAATCCTGGTTATTATACACACACACACGATATCATCATATATATATATCACCATATATATATATACTGCTACTTGTTACAAGGTTCGTTACATAATTAATATATATTGAAAATAGGATAGGTCTAAGAATTGAACCTTGGCACTCACCATATTTTTGTTCCACAAAGGCATTCACCACATTGGGTCACCCTATATGTGATTTTCCTTAAGTCAATATTATTATTTATTCTAGTTAAAGAATATCTGTTAGATAAATAATTTTTGAACCAATTATAAATCGTTTAGTAAGGAACATTTTGGTGAAATGGAGATTGTGCTTTTGACCAGACACACTACAATAGGAAGGTTAGAAACGATAAAATGTTATTCCCGTATAGGCCAAATTTAGAATTTCGGTAATATTATTTATTTTGAGATAGATATTTTAAGATATTACAAGATTCGATCCACCTTTGGAGAAAATGATTTGTAATCAAAATTAAGATATTTGGTGTAAATGAAGTATAAAATACAGTTTGCTAAGTATTATTGTACCAAACGATAATAAACGTTTTTTTTTTTTGAAAAGCAATAGCCGTCCCGTGGCGTTCTGGCTTGATCAAAGGGACCTGGGTTCGAGCGCTGGATAAGGCATGGATGTGTGTCGTTTTTCTGTTGAGGTCGCGCCTTCCTCACAGACCTTTTACTATCGCTTATTAAACTGACAGCTCCTGTCAGACCTCTGTGGCAAGCAGCTGCTTGAGGGGATATTTATTTTATTTTTATGAAGTGTTTTGAGTTATATCTCCGCCAAGTCTGCGGTGAGGGGACATCCTGTTACGGTTCCGTCTCGTCATTATATTTGTCCTAGCTATTAGGAAAATATCCCCATAAAAAAAACCAATTTTTGTAAACTGAAGTCTACCATTTAGTGAAATCATTTTGCCATTCAAGATTAAAAGGAACCGCTACCAACAACCAAGCGAGAAAATTTGCTGTAACCACCTTCAGGCAACGACCAGTGTTCGTCAAACAACATAGTAGTTTCATTCCTTCATAAAATAATATACTAAATAATTTCTCCACGTATCCAACAGTTCTCCGCATGTTGAAATGAATCCCGGGGAGTAATTGTAGCAAATTTGGGATTTTAAATCCATGAAAGCTGATCACTCTGTTCCCACATTTTCAACCTATTGAGACTGTTGTATTTGTTCTTCTGCAGGCTTTATCGTGTACCCTCCGATTAGCTTTGTCCCCTCCCCCTTTGCAGCTCCTATATGGTCACGTCTCCACATCCTCGAACTATAATTACTAAGAGTAATTATTTCTGTTTACTGGAAGGCGAACTCTGGGCTGCATTGTTTGTTGCTGAAAGAAAATTTAAAATGCGTGTATATTTTATGAAGATGAAAAAAATAGATATTAATGAACAAAAATATACAAGAAGTTTTTATAACCTGTAAAAATTATACATTTAATACAAAAATTCAATTTTTAAATTTTGAAGTTTTTAGACAAAAATGCATTTTTTTAGAGTTTAAAGGAATTTTTGTCGACCATTCGGTCGCCCCAAAGTTTAGCTGCCCGCATTCGATGCATGCCTTGCACGCCCGTTACCACGACCCTGATTCAACGACATGGCGGAGGGCGATATATTTAGAAGATCTACTGAATGGAGACGAGCTAACACAAGACCTACAAGAAAGTGTCGAGAGTGCACTCCAGGTCAAGGCAGCTTGTGAAAGAGAGTGTGGAAAAGACCGAATTAGAAGAAGAGATCGAGCAGGCATCGTGGAAGCTCCACGAGTCCTTTTTATTCCTTACCAACTGAGATGCAGGAGTGGATCTTTTGAATGAAAGGAGTTTAAATGGTCACTCGGTAAGTGATCAGTTTCTTCCCTTTAAGACAGATGTTCATGAAATTCCAGTGCAAGAAGAGCACCATATTTATCAAGTTCTATCATCATGTTCTTCAATAAAGCACCGCAAACAAAAGCCATCTCTCTCCTGTCAACACATCTCCCACCGCCTCTCCTGCAAAGTACCTCCTCATACATTCCTGTTTCATCGCCTGCACAAAAGAGTCGTGAAATCACTGATAAAAATGCCTGTCAAAACTGAAGTCGAAATCGATCAGTTTAAGGGTCGGAAGAAGAGGCTATGGAATAATAAAATTGGTTTCACGTAGAGTACTTTACATAAATCGTAAAATATAAATTTTATATTTTAATTTAATTTTTCGAAGACGTCTGGTACAACAGTTGTACAGGTAACTTTTTAAAGGTACTGAACCTGAAAGAGAATTGGACTTTTTTGAACTTGTGTTTCCAGAAAAAATTATGGATTTATTGTATAGGGAAACTAATGGTATGCTGCCCAAAACTTAAATAAAACAAGTGAAAAAAGATACCATTCGACGGATTGGATTGATATTTCTCCAACACAAATACGCAATTTTTATCTCTCACTTTACTAATGGGCCACGTAGAAAAGGACTGTATAAAAAATTACTGGTCAATGAATGAATTGACAGAGACTCCGTTTTTCAGAAAGGTTATGTCTAGAGATCGGTATTTGAATATTTTACGGTTTTGCATTTTCAGACAATTCAAAACAAGTCGATCGATCAAGCCCGAATTACGATCCTCTGTGGAAAATCAGAGAATTATTCGAAATGCTTAACCATGAATTTAAGACTGTTTATGACCCAACCGAAGAAATTGCAGTGGACGAAGTTATAGTAATTTTTAAGGGAAGAGTTATTTTTCGACAATATATACCTAAAAAACATAAACGTTTAGGAATGAAATTACGTAAACTTTCTGACAAACTTGGATATAGGTATAATATGCAGTTTTATGTAGGTAAAGAAAAAACCAATGCAGATCGAGGTAAACCTGTTGCCCATTCGACTGTTATCGCAATAACAGAATGCATCAAAGGAAAAGGACATAAACTTTTCATGGACAATTTTTTTTCTTCTCCAAGTTTGTTTTTAGAATTTTGTCTTGTATACAAAATGAATCCTTGTGGGACAGTGCGTTTCTAATGGAAAGATTATCCAAAGGATTCAGCATTTCCTCACATGAAGCGTGGTGACATTTCTTCCCGTTTAAGCAGGGGCATGACAGCTTTAGTTGGAAAAGTAAGCGAGAAGTGTTTATGTTCAGCAACATGCATGACCCCGAACCACCTAAAAAGGAAATGAAACAGAAAAACCAGAGATTGTAGCATGTCATAACAACCAGATGGGCTATGTTGATCTCAGTGACAGAATGACAAATAGCTATACATTTGGACGAAAAAAAATTTTTTTTATCTGCTAGGTTTAGCAGTGCTGAATTCCTACATATTACACAAGACTAAGCATATCAGCATCACTCATGGAGCATTCAGAAAATTTTCAGTTCGCCAATTAATGGAAAATTTCGAAATGGACTGTGCATCATCCATAGTATCATTTTCGGGTGGAGCAAAGTCTATTAAATCATATTCAATACAGTATGGTAAAGTCCTTGCGTTTAAAATCAAAATTCTGTACAGTAAAGTCTTGCGTTTAGAAAACAGGAAGAATGAACATTGGCCATTTGATCAGAAGAAAGGCGAAGATGCACTGTTTGCTCTGCCAAAGGCAAGCAAAGCAGAAAGACAGTAATCTGTAAAAAATGTAATGTAGGACTGTGCATAAACTGTTTCCGAGAGTATCATTGCAACGAAAAATTATATTTTCGATAGATTACTGTACATTTGGTAAAGTGTTAAATTAATTTTTAACTAAAAATAAATTAATAACGAAATAAAAAGTTTCATTAGTTCTTTAGTTCTAAAGCATCCTTTTTTTTACCTCGAAATAATTTCAATCTTAAAACTTTCAAGTTAAATTTCTTCATTTTAAACTAGTATAGTTATTAATATCTAATTATAATCTATGAATTTCATGGGAATAGTAAGTTTAAATAATGATAATTACCAGATTGCATCTTTCTGCAACAGTTTGATATATTTAATTGATCAATGGAATGTATACATCAAGAGATTAAATGGTAATGCAGTTATAGACAATCGATATTTAATCATAATTGCGATTTACTCTTAGTGCACTGTTTCCGTGCAAAACTTAATATTTTTAGCATCTGTATTAATTTCAAATGCAATATATATTTTTCAATGATAGAGAGTAAGAATGTTGAAAATTTGCTTTTTAACTTAATTATCATAGACTTGGTTATTTTAGTAAAATTAATCAAATTTTTTATTCCTCCACTTAATTTTTTAAACTCATGAAACCAACTATTGGATTTAGGAGGCAACGTTTTATGTCATGATTAGGAGGCAACGTCCAATGAGGATTTTATTACTAGTAAATAGGTAAAAGTACTAATAATTAGTAATTTACAGTATTTACTAGCATATGATTATAAATATAGTTAAAAATCCCTCATCCCCTGTAATTCTCAAATAAAAATATTTTTCTTTCTGTATTATCATATATTCATCTTAGCAGAGAGCAATCTATAAGAGTGGATGGGGGGGGGGGAGCAAAGGGCTATTATCTCTTTGAAGATGTTAATAACGTATAAAGGGAGCGAAAAAAATAAAAAAATTTATGTTTTGTATCCAACTGTTAAATGCTTTAAAGACCAGAAGAATTTATATAAACAGAAAAACAGGGAGAAATTATGTACGAGTCTGATAGTTCCTGATTGATTCAAAATTATTGCTCCCCCACCCGACAAATTTCTTCCTACATCCAGGTGTGCATCTGAGTGAAGTGATTCGTTTTGAAATTCAAAATGAAATAAACATTATATTTAGACAGATAAAATAATTGAACATTTCATTGTTATAGCAACGTAAGGGTTTAGTTAATTAACCTTTAATTATATAACTGTATATGGAAAAATGGCACCGAAATTAAATGTAAATGAACTTTCTAATATCTGCTTTTCTGTAATATTTTTCCATATTTAAGGAATCCTTAAAATTTCATGCAATTCAAAGAAATTTAACAAAAACATTTTGAAACTACACTTCTTATAAATAATATTTGACTCAAATTGATATTATTTATATTTGACTGACTTTCATCACTCATGTAACTTTGAACTTTCCATTCACAAACATTCGAAATCTTAAAATATTTTTGGCCAGCTTCTGTACTTAACTGGCTATTAGGAAATTAGTGGGAGGGTGGAAGAGGAGCGTCACGAGTGTGTCGGTGTTTCCCAGCTCGCCACTGTGGTGAATGGAGAGGGCTATAAACTACTTATCCGCAAGACAATGCTGCTGGTGGGGGTGGATTCGACCGGAATCCGCCGTCCTGTTAGGTTAGAAACTTGCCTAGAGAGCCGTCCCCAAAACAAATAAAGTTTACATATACAAGTCTACACGATTTACCGGAGTTCGCGTAGTTTGAACTTAGTATACGTGCAGTATGTGCAGCAAGAAATGAAAGTGGTAGGAGTAAGAGAATCGATGGCGCCAGAGAAAGTAAGGGGGTGGTCAAGACACTGAATTTCCATTGCAGTATAACATTTTCGCTCCGCTTCAGAGGTATTTAGAAGAAATTCTTGAGAAATGCATGAATAGCACATAAGTTGAACCATATTTTTCCCTTACTCTTTCTAGCATTCTCAAAAGGGGAAGAACTTCCTCCTCACCCTCTAGATCTGATCCTGTATTTGTACAATAGTTTCTTAAAGAGGCCTCCTACTAATCGAAATCGTACTTAAGTCAGAGTAGTAAGAATCAAATTCTCGCACCTCATCATCCTCATCTTTGGCACCCTCATCATCCTTATCATCCTCAAGCAGCCATGAGTTACGGAGGTCCAACCAGGGCGCAATTTAGTTTTCCAATCATATCTGTCCTGAGCTACATCTGCTAAATCTGGTCACTGCACACTAGTTCTAACAAGGTCCTGTTTGACTTTGTCTGCCCACCGCATCCTTAGTCACCCTCTTTTTCTGAGGCCTTAAGGTACACTGTTCTTAACCCTATTCGCTAATATATAATTATCCATACGGGCAACATGGCCAAACCAGCGGAGTATCTCTCTGAAATATACTGCTCAGAGGAGGTTGCTGACTCCTTTCCTTAAACTCATCATTATTACAAATTTGAATCACCTAATACCCAAGATACTGTGTAATCATTTAGAATCAAAAGTATCTAGTTTCCTGTTATCTTGTTTACAAAGTGTGCAAGTTTCCCTACCATAACTAACCCTAGAAAGAACCAAACTATTATACAGTCTAATTTTGGTCTTTAGGTGTATACGCCTATTTCTCCACACTCTCCATAGATTCTTAAAAGTCCCGGCAGCAATCTCTATTCGTCTGTTAATCTCATGCAGCACATCACCAGCATCTGTTACATAGCTCCCAAGATAATTAAACTGTGACAAGATTCAACCATTCAGATTAACTGAATCACAGCCTGTCTGACCAATTTCATCACTATAGTTTTCTCTCAGTTTATAGTTTTTAGTTATTTTTTTACTCTACTACCAGTCTCATCAACAGCTCAAATGAAAGAGTTCATCTCATCAACATCATGTTCTAAAAGGGCTACATCATCAGCATAATCTAAATCAGACATTTTCCTATCTCCAGACCATTTAAGGCTAAAATCTTTCCCTTGTAAAGAATTTCGATAGCATAATAAATAACCAAATTAGAGAGAAAAGGAGACAAAATTCACCGTTGTCGAACATCAGAAGAAATGTTAAACCAATTGCTACGAGTCTTATCAACTCTAACACACGACTCAGTGTTATTATAGGGAGCTTTCATTATGTTAACTAACTTGTCTGATATGCCATACGATCACACAATCAACCACAAATTATGACGATCAACAGAGTCGAATGCCTTTTTGAAATCAACAAATCTAGCAACCAGAGGTTTCTGAAACTTTAAACATTTCTCAAGAATCTGCCAAAGTTAAAATATCTGATCCACACATCCCCTACCACTTCTGAATCCACATTGCTCATCACGCAATTGCCGTCAACCAGATTCTTAATTCTATTAAGCACAATCATGCAAAGAACTTTCCCTGGAACATAGATAGGCTGATACCCCTATAGTTATCACAAGAACTGTACTGTGATCACCTTTTTTGAAAATAGGGATAATAATAGCTCTGGTAAAATCCTTAGGAACTATACCTTTATCATGAAAGATATTCAAAATTTCAGTCATTAAAGTGGTAATCGAAACATTCCCAGCTCTAAGCGTTTCAGTAGTAATTTCATCTACCCATGGGGATTTATGAAGTTTAAGTTTAGAAATATCCAAAATAACTTCAGACTGTGTTATAGGTTCAACGTTAAAACCAGTAATGGATCTAACATCATTAGAAACAATGGGAGTAGAACTAACCACATTGTTTAGAACATCACTGAAATGCTCAGACCACCTAGCCATGACTGAATCTTCACCTTCTATAATCTTACCTTGTTTATCCTTCAATCCCTGTATATCTGCCCTTTTTCTATAATACAAAACATTAACTGTCTGGTACAGCTCTCTGTTGTTGTGCTGTCTAACTGCTTCCTTGGCTTTATCAGCCAAGTCATCAAGCTAAAGATTCTTATCAGGAGCTAACTGATCCTTTACACTATTTTTAAGCTCTCTATGATGCTTTCTATTAGGACTAGTAGGTTACTAATTAAAGACATTCCTGCAGTTCCTTCTTTCTGAAATAAGCTCAAGTGCCTTATCACTCAAATAATTCTGTCTCCTCTGTTCTTTTTTTTCCTTAAAAGAGTACAGTTAGTTAAAAAAAAAAAAGCCTGTTTAAAGTGGTCCCATTCTTTCTCAACTTCAGTAGTAAGCAAACCATGACTGTCATAATAACTAAGTAGCCTATCATGGTAAGCTTTAGCTATAACTGGGTCTTTCAGAGCTTCAGTATTAAAGGTAAATTTTTTAATCTTAGCACAGCACTTTTTAAGTTTAAGTTGCAAAGCAGTTTTACCAAGGTAATGATCAGATCCAATTTCAGCTCCCCTATATGACCTGGCTAACAGAACTAGCCCATTTGCTGTTAATTAATATATAATCAATCATATTCTTATGCAGCCCAGCTGGTGAATCCCATGTGTACTTATGTATGTCGCGGTGTTTGTAATAAGTGTTAGTTATTCTGAAACCATTGAGTTCAGTTATCTGTAGAAGACGTTGTCCATTGCCGCTACCAATACCAAAAGGCCCTATTACCCCTCCCCAAAGGTCAGAGTCAGTACCAACTTTGGCATTGAAGTCACCTAAAACAAGGGTAATATCTCCTTTGTTGACAGAATTCAAAATATCCTGAAGTTATCCGTAAAACCTGTCCTTCTCATCTTCATCTGTATCTTCAGAGGGGGCATAACAGTACATAACATTCAAGTCTTTAATGGTTATCTGAATTTAGCTGTAAGAAACCTTTCATTAATGCACTCATATCCTAGAAGAGCATCACTAGCGTGTCTGCTGAGAAGAAGAAGACCCACGCCTTGGTGATGCTTATTATCATTCCTCCCTGAAAAGAGAAATTTGAGATTATTTTTAAGAATCTGACCTTTATCTATCCATCTGGTCTCTTGCAAGCCGAGAATATCTAAATTTTAACGGTGGAATTCTTGTGTGAGGACATCAAGCGAATAAGCTCTGTGCAGAGTCGTCATATTCCAACTTCCTATGAGGAGAAAATGATTAGTGGGTTGTTTGAAGAAATACGTTTATTGACTGAGGGAATGCCGACAGTCAATATACACTGGAAGACTTCCTCCAATGTAGAATTTGACGTTGCCAGTAGAAGCAAGAGTTCATGTGCCTGCGATGACCTCTGCTTAGGATTATCCATTAGCTGATAAAACATATCCTGTGAATCTATTCACTTGGGGCTGTCAACCCACAATCATACAGAAAACACTGCAGAAGATTTTCTCTTCACAGAAGCCCACAAGTGCAACAAATTCAGGATCCATAATCAAGCTCAGAGCCTTATTTCAGTCCTGTTCAGTAGGTTTTTATGGGCAGCACCAGAACTCTGTGCGGTTGACTACTCCTCAGCAGAGTAGAAAAAAAAAGAAACGTAGCCATAATTGTGCAGATCATTAGGCCATACTAATCTGGCAGCCCTCCCATTCCGTTCACTTCCACAAGAAAGTATTTCTCTTGAAAGGTACTAACGGCCTGCACCACGAGAAGTCGGGGTAAGACAATAGGTTCTAGGCCTGTCCTGTTCTATGCATCATCACAGGGGATTGGTGCATAGCTCTACTTCCAGTGACTACCTAGCTACCAATTACAGACCTTTGGGACCCTACTGTAATATAATTTTAAGTTGGCACCATGGAGAGGAAGTCCCTCTTGAGTTGTAGGCAACACACGTAGCGCCATCCATTACTCTCTTTTGAAATAATATTTAAGAATCTTTCTTTAACTGAGTTCCATTGATCCCTCGGTGGTTCAGTGGTATCGGTTTAGTTCGCAGTGATACTACCGGGATCTTGTTCCGGGTCTGGAAGGATCATTTGTTCTGTCATATATGTTGTGATTGTTCCAGAGTAAAATACAAATTGTTCACTTGTCCACCTGTGAAAAAAAGTGTGTTTTCACATTGGGACAAAAAGTGAACCTTTGCTGTAGCATGTAAACTGAAAAATACTGTAGTTCCTTTGTTTCAAGAATAAATATTTTATCAGAGTAAACTCTGCTGCTGAATTTAGCAAACTCTCTTCCTATATATCTCATCTAAATATGTCTAAACCCTATAGTTAGTGAAAAGTATTTCGTTCATTTCGAATTTAAATTTAGACATTACACTTGACGATAATATTTTCATCAGTTAAACTAGATGATCAGTTACGAAAAACACTTAAAAAAATTTCGGCAATTTCCAATGCAAGTGGTATTAAAAAAACCATGCTAATGTGTTTTTTTGCTTCATGCTTACGCATATTTTTTAACTGCATTTCATTACGTCTTGTTGTCTACTGTGCTTCTGCTTTCTTACAATACTTCTTTAATGCTTATTAAATTGCATTATTTCGGACGTGCTCAAACATTTTCATATCACGTGCTTACTTTCATCCTAGTAGTTGTCTTGCGGGCTAGTTTACGGTTTTTTTTTACCATCAAATCTTGACTCAAGCGACCCAGAGCTTACCAAAGGGCGAACGAAAACGCCTTCAGGCACCTCGCTTTATCTCATACTGCAAAATCATCGTTCTGCTGATAAACATGAATGAAATCGCGTCTTATTTGTAGAAACCTATAGATGGCAGCACTTGCAAGGAATCTACTTCCTTGATTTAAGGCCACTGTTGGCTTTTCTTTTCATTTACAATTTGGAGTTCTTCACTTCAGTGTTTATCAAGAAATTTTGGTCTCGATATGAAATTCGAATTCTCATTCACCTGACGAGCCAAAATTAAAATTACCAACTCACCTCGCGCCAAAGAGAAAGCCATTGCGATCGAATTTTGCGTCGCGACAGGGAATCCACGACTTTCTGTTGGATTAGTGAATATCACGAAATATTCTTTCCGTGTTAATACCCTGAAGAATATATTATTATTTAAATAACACTTTCTGAGAGCTCCTTCACCTGACGTGAGGAGCTCTGCGGAAAGAGTTATTTAAATTGCATATAAACCAAGTTGATTAGCAATGCACGCACTTTACTACATTAAATGGGCATGTCGACCTCCGATTATTTCGGTTAGGAGTTACTCGGATCAAATTTGAGGACTGAGGAAGTGGCATCTTCTTTTATAATAAAGTCCATTTCAGAGCAGTATTGCTTCTCGTAAAAATTGTTTGTAAACCAAATACGACAATTCGCAATAACTTAATAACTTTGAAATGTTAATGGTCATTATTTCCTTCCTATTCATTAAAAAATTCTCCGATATGAATTCTTTTGTTAGATAATAAGTAAAAATAGCGTAATTTAACAGGAAGGAAATGAAGCTCACTACAGTGGTATTCATTTGTAGTAATGAAGCAAGTGTGAAAAAAAAATTAAGTTGCCAAGCTTACTGCGGTGAGGTTATTTCCATCCAGAGCTTCGATGCTGAGCATCTGAATAACCGAAAGTATATTACTTGCAATGTCCATCACAACCTTTCTTAAGGAAGTGTGAATTTGTCCCCGCCTTAGCCTGAAATGGTAGAGGAACTGGCGTGCAACTAGAAGATCCAGAGTTCGGGTCCGGAAGGCGGAAGGGTGGTTTTTTAAAACAGCAGAGATCATTTGCTTAATTTCTAGGAACATAATTTTATTTCTTTCGTATTCATTTTAATGGTGTAATTAGCAAATGATCTTAAAGGAGAAAATTATTGCCTCACCTATAGGTTTTTCGAAATTTAAACATATTAGTGGAGATTAATTTTCAGTTGCAAGTAAAGAAATAATCTTGAGCCGCGTGAACCAGACATACAAAAAAAGATGAAGCAGATTTTAGTTTCGTTTCTTGGATCTTTGTGTTCGATGTTCTTCTACAAATGCTGTCCGAAGACAATACAGAAGAAACAGATTGTGTCGAGCATTTTTGTGTCAAGCGCATTGTGTCCTCAACATTCTGACATTTTTACTAACTTTATCTGACACATTCATGCAAAGCGTCTATTAAATAAGGAATATTCTTAATTGGTGAGATATAAAATCAAAATGGAACAGTTTGGACGAACTTTTTCCTCGTTGGTCTTTTCTCCTTTCCTTCAAGATGATATTTTCATTCTGTGTACATTGCATTTTTTTTCTTTTGTGAGCAATCCCGGCTTCTTTATACAACTCTGCTTCAAGCTGAACAGGGGAATCTCCCTGCTGAACCCGAGTCACTTGGACTGCGACACATCTTCGCTTGCGTCAATGCTTGCTCTCTTTACCTCTACTCCCTGCGCCGCTCTCGTTGCTTTTACTCTTCCTCGGTCAATATTTGTTCTTCTGTTCATTCAAATCATTTCCAGCGAAGCTCCTCGCGTCTGCGTGGCAAATTTTATGTAACGTAGCGAAGGAAGATTCGAATGTCTTCACGTTAAATTTCCTGCTCTCTGTTTTCGTTTGCGCTGAATGTTTCCGTCACACTCATAAGTTTTCATTTAATCTAAAGGTGACTTGTGTCTAGAAGAAGTTTGCTGCGGCGCTTTCTGCCACTGCCTTTCTTTTGCTACCAATTAGGGGGGTATGGAAACGTAAGCCACTTTCTTATGATTATATCTAGTGCACTTAATCCTCTTTAAAACTCAGATGTCTTTAGCTACTCTTATTACTTAATACTTTAATCCTTTTAGTTTCGAAGGAAATAATGCAAATTGCTGCCACCTTCGTCAGAGAATAATCTGCTTTCAATTCACGGCAATGGTTGGTGATGGTTTCTATGCTTGACTTGGGTCGTGCGTGACTTCTTTCTATGCTTGATGGTCGACTTGATGTGTGCAGAATCCGCCGAAAGAAGTGTACAGATTTCATATTTTTAGATTTTCTAAAATGCTAATGGAAAACAATTTATTTTGCTGCGAAAACAAACATTTCAAATTCTTAGAAACTTTCGAAAAAGGGACAGATTTACAATGAGGTGTGTGGATAATGTCAAACGGGACCATATTAGAGTTTGAAAAATTATAACCTAATTCATCTCAGGAAAATACCACCTAAAAGCATCCGATCTCATCTTTATCGGTGTGAAATCTACAACTGTGTGTTCGGTCGTCATCCCTGCAGCAGACAATCTTCACTTACCCACGAAGACGTAATGGACGATTCGATTACAAAGTTTTCGAACTTATTTTTATTGGTTTAAATTAAACGTTAAGTGAGGTCGCTTTTTTCTCCCATGGCGTTTTTTTTTTTCAGTGATATGTGCGAATACCAAAAATTTCACTTGTATATATTGAAAGTTTTCTAATTTACAATTTTAAATCTTCACTCATTTGTTGTCGATATTGATGTCAATTTCAACTGTTAATTTTATGCCATCATATAGATTTTCTCCTCATCTGAAGACAAAACCACCGAGTTTTACGTTGGGCTAATTTGACTGCCCAGCAGATTAACCAGCAATTGAAAGAATGAACACAAAGCCCTTAAATGTACTTTTGTTTATCTTTAATAAAATATTATTTCAAATGCATACAATTACATATATGGCATAGAGAACAATAACAACACAGTAAAACAAATTCAAAACCAAATATTTTAGCAAACATTTGAATTGTTTGATCATTTAGAATGAGAGATTTCCTCTCTAAACATAACGTGTTTTGCGGCAATAATGCGTTAATTTTAAGAAACCGTTCTAAATTGATAAATCTGAGATATCGACTAGCTACAGAACCTAAAAGTTATTTTCCTCTTCGTTTCTTATTAAAGGTATTAAGGGACTATAAGTGTATTAAAAGATGGCCTGTCAGTTCATCGCAGTGTTAGACATGTGGTTTTATTGATTTTCTGCATCTGCAGATTGTTCAAATGAACTCTAGAGACAATAATTTAGACTTTTAAAGATTAAACATGCGTCAGAAGAATTTACCTGAAAAATTAATTGAAACTAACATAACAAGGATTGTTGCAAACCATTTAATAAAATATGCATTTTAAAAGTTTGCCTTATATTAAAATAATCATTACGCAATCATTAATAATATTTATAAAAAATAATTTATTTTTAAACATTTCAGCTTCCTTGTTTTTTTTAAATACTGAACGAATATTGTTGAAAATCGAGAATTTGAATAGGTTTGATTATGATCTTTAATTTATTATCAGTTACACTTTTGCATTAAATTGTATATTTTTATAAGTTATACGACTACCAAAGAAATATATAATAAATAACGTATGATATAACCAGTGTAAAAAAATATTAACCATATAATTTTATTAAAATTAATTATTTTAACGAGAATTTGCTTCGTCGAAGTTGGACTTCTTGTCCTACATACGTTCTTTTTCTCTTTTGCAAAATTTATTAATTTGTCATCAGCAATTCTGGGGCCGGACAAAAAGAAATAGTTAGCCGTAATTTTCCCAGGACTGTTATAAGTAAGTTGTTCGAATTTCAATTTATGATTTTTAACCCTTACCCTTTGTGGGGAAAGGGAGATGCAATTTATTTGTTTTTATAGATAAATTAAAATTTCTTTTTGGGTCGACCAGAAAGGGAACACCAATGGGCCTGGGTAGGCCGTGCCTCAGTGTGCAGGAATTGCATATTAAAGAACATGCTAGATAGCACTGATGGGAGAGTAGTAGCATAAATGAGAGTTCTGGGCCAGTAAATGGGTCCAGAGAATTCTGTGAAAAACCATGGGAAAAGTTATGGGGGATGAGGTAAAAAGTATGTTTCTTGTAGTTTTTTGTGAAAATATGTGTGAAAATTAGAAAAAATGGGGGTGATTTTAGCATGTGAAAAACTAGTTTAAGTTTTTTTTTAACGATGAGATGTAAACTAATTTGTGAATTAGTTTAAATGGATTAGTTTGAAATGAGGTGTGTGTATATGAGATAAAAATGATGTGGTTTGTTGAGTTATCGTACACTTAAGTGGATTATTCGGTTGTAAAAACCCATGTAAATCGGTGTTGTTTTTTGTGAAAATATGTGTGAAAATCAGAAAAAAACCGGGGTGTTTCATGTGAAAAAAAGTAATTTAAGTTTTTCGGGCAGACGAGATTTTAACTAATTTTTAGAAAAATGAAGTGTGTGTGAAAGAGATAAAAAAACGATGTGGTTTGTTGGGTTATCATTTACTTCACTGGATTATTCGGTTGTAAAACCCAGGTAAATCGGAGAATTCGACAAAGCCAGATAGTTTTGAGAAATTTGTTTGAAACTTATGACAAAATCAACCGATAAAATGACGTTCTCGGGGGAGCATTTCTAAAGAATTACAAATTGGTACAGTTTTCAAAATGATTTATTAGTATTTTTTTTTACATTTGTTTTCAGTTCAATGTTTTGTAAATGGTATTTCCTACTTTACTATACATATCTGATATTCGATAGTTTCCAAAAGCATAAGAATAAGTTCCATTGATGACATGTCGTTTTGTGTATTCTTGGGATAAAGCAATTTTTTTAATTTGGTATACATATATCATGTTGTTCCGATAGAAATTCCGTTTGTTGCGTATATACGATTTTTCCATCAAATAGACATTGCCGATAATCTTCGTGACTAAATTCATTTCTTACTCCGTTAGCTGCTTTTTTGGGAATTGGAGCATCTATAGAATGCAGTTTTGGACGTAACGCAACAACCTCTTTGATTGGAAGACCCTTTAATTCGTCTTTAAATTTTCCTGGAACCATTTATTTGATTCACTGTATAATGCATGGTTTGTGGGGTAATTTGAGATATCAAAGTAGTCTTGAGTTAAATTTCTCATATATGTCATCTGTCTGGATATCGACACAGAAGGAATCAGTATCGGTAAATGACAATTCTGCATTAAATTTTGGTTTCAGAAAATTGTAGAAGAAATTATACATGTGAAATTTACTCAACTCCAAAATCGTTACACCAATGTAATATGGTTTATCTAATATAATATTTTTCTTTTTCACATGGAGAATTACGAAATTTTCTTCAAGTTTAACACAAGAAACGTACCTAGGATTTGCAATTAATTTTTTAAGCTTTTCTTCAGTATTCACAATGTGGCATTTTATTCTCTTTCTCTTATTTTCAAAACATTTGCCATATATAGCATTGTTCATCAATTGGAAAATGTCTTTTTCAAGATTATTTATGGCATTAATTCGTTTTGTTGTATTAAAATCTATGTAAGGTTTCAGCCATGGTTTTTGATCAAATTCCAAGATTCTATGCACCTGTTTCACCCTCAATCGAAGTTCCACATAAAGTTTAAGTAACCTATAATGAACGACATAATTTTGCTTGTCGAACAGATTTGGAATCAAGAATGACACATTACTATTAGAGAGTTTCAATTTTTCAGGAGCCAAGGGGAAATCATTGTGTAAATCGTGTAGATGTGCCGGATATTCTAGATCAACTTCGAAGAAATAACCCTTTTTGTTGTCGTCTGGAATATTAAACAGGTCCATATTATTTACCCATTTGAAATTACCAGTTGGAAGAGGTTGAGACATTGCCCAGCCATATAAATTGTTTGCATCAAAGTACATGATATAGTTTTGTGGTTTATTTCTCTCATATGGAGACCACAATATCGACTAAAGGATTGTTGGCCTGTGCAAACCTCTTAGACACTAAAGATATTCCTCCTCGCAGAGCTCTTTCTACGAAAAACTACATATCACCTTTTATAAGTTCCAGCTCAATTTCTGTCATTTTTTAACAGGCAGCATAGGATAAGCCAGGAGAGTTAAAATAATGACAAGGATCGAGTTGGTAGTTATTCATACACGAATTTCTGTAGTTTCAAATATATCTCCTAGAAGTAATACATCAGTGATCATATACAGATCGTGATATTCCCCGAAGGTAGCAATGGAATCTTTCGTATTGTTCATTGTTTTGAAAATTCTCTTTGGATGGAAGTGACGTTTGTAAAAACTGAGCACTCTGTTGCAAGTACTCATACGGAAAACTTCCTTTGCTTTTCAAATGTTCTTTCTGTGAGTCATTCAGATTATGTTGTCTATAGTATTGACTTAGGATGTAGAAATTTTCCACAGTGAATTTTTCTTTCGACAGTGAATCCAGTGAAGAACTGAGGAACATGAATGAATCAATAAATTTAATTTGACCGAATTTAATGCATATATATTTTTCTGTAGTTTGTGGAATACAAGAAATTTTCTTCTTATCTTTAAATTTCCACAAATCTCTTACTATAATGTGGCCGTCAAATCCTTTGAGATTATGAAACACTGGTATTTCAAGTTGAAATTTGTATTGAAGATTACATTTGTTGTGAATAGCACCTCTGTATTTTCCAGTTAAGTGATCGTGGTCCCTTACTCTATCAGTTCCTAGAATTTTCCCACAAATATTACAATATTTTGCTCCAGTAAAAATTTGCCCCTCTGTATTTTCCAGTTAAGTGATCGTGGTCCCTTAGTCTATCAGTTCCTAGAATTTTCCCACAAATATTACAATATTTTGCTCCAGTAAAAATTTGCCAATCAAAATCAGCCATCTTAACATTTCTTTTCTTCAAATCATTGATGAAAGTTTTGGCTTCGATCATTTCATTCAAAAATTGCTCTGTTACATTTTTCCCTCTGTACATTCTGGTTTCGATCAGTTTACCTTCCGGTCCAACTATATAATATATGCAAATCCTGATGGTACTAAATACTTAGTTCGCACCCTACATGGATTATTCTCAATTCTTCTACATTTCGAAAAGCATTCGAAGTCTGCATAAATCACATATGGGTGGTTCAAACCGTTTTTAGTTGTATGGAATTTCATACTATTCGCTTCGGGAAACTTGATAGTTTGTAAAGTGTTTGATTTGCAAATATCTACGTGATTCTTTAATAAATCGTCGCGAGTGATATTATGAAGACAGCATAGGCACGGATAGGATATACCATTATGTCTTGAAAGGTATGCTGTAACCCTACTAATATTTTTAATCCAACAATAGTTGGAATTACTGCTGTCTCTTAAAAGTAAAAGTTGTATGGGTTCTTTAACAGGATTCTGTGATATATATAACGTATGCAAACCATCTTTCTTAGCATTAAAAACATTTATAGAAAGATTATTAAGCCTCGAACTTCGGGGTTTGATCGAGGGTTACTGGCTAAGTCAATGAAGATGTGTCTAAGACGTTTTCAAATATTTTATATTTTTCCACACGTTGCGGATTGTTTTTAGCAGGATGTAGAGCCGAGTGGTTAACGCGCTTGGCTACTGATCTACGGGACCTGGGTTCGAGCCCCGGATAAGGCATGGCTGTTTGTGTCGTTTTTCTGCTGAGGTCCTGCCATCCTCACAGATCTTCTACTATGGCATATAAACTGACAGGCTCCTGTCAGACCTCTGTGGCAAGCAGCTGCTTGAGGGGGTATTTATTTTTTTTTTATAGAGCTGATAATATTGACCACAAGAAACATTTGTTGTCGTAGTTTTTAACATTCACTATTCCTTTTGTAGATTTCAAATGTTCTGATAAATTTACGAAAGCAGATGCTCCAACTGCATTATACTGAGACATTGGAATTTCCATAGAAATTATTTTCTCAAACACCCATCCACTTCCCTTTTGTATAAAATTTTCAAAGTCGTTATCAATTTTCTCATAAGCATTTTTTAGTAATTCATTGAGATAGGTAGGCAAACTGATTATTTCGTTACATGTCGAAAAATGTGCACATATTTCTTTCTGTCCTTCAGGATCCGTCTGCTTTTTAAATTTTATTTGTAATATGAATCTAACTTTTAGAGTTGGGTTGTTTTACCTCTGAGCGGCACTTTTTTGCACACCATGGGCTAAATGGCCAGGTCACATGGACCCCGAAGGCTCAGAGAAGGTTGGGGGAGGGGACCCACTGGAACAGCTGTTAGGAGACAGATGGTAGCCTCCCGTCAAGGCCATCCAGCGTGTTCTTTAACGTGCACAGGGTATGGCTCTCTCGCACACGGGGCCACGGCTTAACGTCCCATCCGACGGACGGCGGCCTTTCCAAGTCCATCGGTGTCCCCTACTGACCGTGGGAAGGGCGGGGAATTTTTGCGGAGATAAATCTCAACGCTGACCCAGCTGGGTCTCGAACCTGGGAACTACAGATTACGAGCCTGGCGCGCTACCGACTGAGCCACCCCCGCCCCAACTTTTAGAGGCTGACTGAGTTTATTCTTAATTATATATTTCCATTTATTGTTATTTTTCTCCAGGAAACATTTTATGTCTTCTCTGACATTTATGTTATCAATTTTATATGTGCGAAACGTTTTCCGAAAAGTACTGCTTTTATTTATTTGGTATTGACTCAGATGATGATTGTAATTGTCTTTTCTGTTAAAGCTGGAATTGCAAAATTCGCATTTTTCAAATGTGCGAGAAGTGCATGCAGTTTTCACATGACGGTTCATACTGGATTTGAGAATAGATTTCCCACATTTGGTACATTGAATAGTTGCGCTCATCTCTCAGTTAGCAGTTATACCCTCTTTATTATATATATAGTAGGTAAAAATCATGGTGCAATAAAGCAAAAAATTGAAATTTTTCATTAAGCGAAAACATTAAGCGAATTAATTAAATTATTGAAATTAATTAATTTCACTAGTGAAACATTGAAAATTTTCTCTTAAGGAGAGACTCCACCCTGAGCGTTCTAATAATAGTCAAACTTTGAGAATTGTCTTGGGTACAATAAACAATACAATGACTCCAAACTTTTTGCATGTTGTTAAGGCATGTTTATTGTATAAAAAATTATATTTTTAAGTAAAAATATTGTAACGGTCGTTCTGTGGCTCCTCATTGGTTGACCTCAGCGCGAAAGACGTGCCCTCCTGGTAGAGTGCACCGGACATCGCAGGAATATCTAAGAACAAAATTATTAACAGTTTTACAAACTTTGAGACATTGGCTATAGCGTAGTGTAGGATCTTTTTCAAAATTCGAAAAATTGACAAAATGACGGCATTTTGAAAAAAATAAAGTATTTTTTTTCCCTTAAAAAATGGCAGTAAATTGCTCGCTAAAAAACGAATAATTAAAATATCAAAAAAATCCTACGCTAGCTTTTAGATAATTCTTTCCTACGCATTTAAAAAAAATATGTAAATTGGATGAATGTTTCCCAAGATCCGCACTGTACCAGTTCAAAAAATGTTGGTTCGAGAAAAACGCGTTTAAAGATTTAGCTGCCTTTTTACCGGGATTGACACGACCTCGTATTTCGCTGTAACTTCGGAAGGAGTTCGAATTTTGAAAAACTGTTTCAAGACCATATTCTACACTTCATAAACTTCCGAAAAATGCAAAAAAATTAATTAATTAAAAATTAATTAGAAGTTAATCCGCGCTTATTAAAATAATTAACTGTTTAAAATTAAAACATATGTGGGACTGCATATCAGTACCTTGATGATCTGACTTCGGAAAAAATAATGGTTTCTAACAAATATTTTTGAAAGAGTGGCCAAAAGAAGATTTAGATTCGAACCAGGAACGATCTGGAAGCTAGCAATACGCAGTCCCGTATTCTCTAACTGTAGTTGCGACGAGTAGAGATTTCAAATGATGGACAAAGATACAAATTTTGTTAGAACAATAAGAAAAAATTTAAATATATTTAAATTTCATAATCAACAGAGTTCCACCACTGGCTTATACAGGTGGATGAATTTTCATTGCAATCAATTGATTAAGTACCCACTCCACTTAAGTAAACTTAATTTAAAGTAACAATCAAAATTAAAAGTGAAAGTGACAACAATCAGAATAAGTTGAATTAAAATAACTATACCATGTTTGAAGACTTGTCAGCAACGAGAACTGTATTCTGCTTGGTTATTGTAATGTGCACTCGGAATAAATTTTCATGAAACACCCACTCCAGATTTCCTGATCGTTGTTTTTCCCCAAGCAAAGCAAATTTTTTTAAATTTCGTCTAACTTCATTTAAGTAAAAGTTTACTATCTCTCTAATTTAGAGATGTCTGTTTTGAAATTTCCCTCCCTGAAATATGGCCTAGAATCAGTCCAGTGATTTCCACTAAAATCGGACTTAAGCGAAGAGAGCAAAAGAAAGATAGATAATAAGACCGAACCCTGGTCCTGTTAGTACGATAACCCCACACTGATCTTCTTCTCCAGTCGAAGCGTGACAATATCTTTCTGGCAACCCCAGGAATTCTCCAACCCTTTGGCCAATCAGAAGCAAGCCCCGGGGAAAACAAAACATCCACTTCCATATTTCACAAGTGGAACAGAGTCTTGTTGCCAGGACACGGCATTCCTTCCGAAGGTTAATGTCTGCTTTTGCGCAAGACAAAATGGTCCACACGAGTTCAGACTTCCTGTCATTTACATACCAGCGAAGTTCTTTCTCGAAGATCATCAACGTAAACAGATGAAACCGAACTCTGAATAATATTCACAAACGAGGTCTAACCCCCATCGACCTCTCAAGACGTCTCCGTTAGACACTAAGTGGTTGCATCATGATAGTGAAATAAAAAAAAATATCAATAGGTCTGCGACCTATCATTCTTCATGTATGACATCCGAGATAGCCAACCGTTAGATAATGTCTGGAAGAAATCTTTTAAGTGAAGAAATGATGTAGCGAGCAATCGGAAGGCTCGAGGTCGGACAACGTTAGTCTTAGGTAGACAAAGGACTAAATATGAATTGTAGCGTTGTAAGCTGCTTTTCGAATCGATTCGAACAAGCCAAACCATCGCTAGAAGACAGATACCTGGACGTTTGAGGGCCACATCAACTAGGGATAACCGTTACCTGCTCCTAAATGCAAGGCGCCATAGAACACATACAGCACGCTTTTCATATCGCTCCATCCAAGGGACGGGCTGTATCCCAGCAAACTGTGTCCAGAAGGTTTTATACAGGTCATCTTTATGCAAGATGACAAGTTGTGTCTGTCCCTTTGACGTTCGGCTAGTGCAGAGCCTGATTGAATTGGTCTCAACAACATCACAACTTGATTCAATGTCAATGAGGTAATGCTCTGTCACCGATGAATCCCGATTTAGTCTGCAAACCGATTCACGGTGACTATTGGTTTGGGAACAGCCTGGATCATCCCATTAACATCCGGGAAAGAGACAATTTTGGAGCTGACGGTGTGGACAGGCATCATTCCCGATTGCTGCACAAATCTTTGTCTTCCCAGGAGCGACTGTAAGAGCTGTAAGGTATCGCAGTGAGATCCTCGAACCTTGTGCTAGTCCATTTCTCGTAATAGTTGGTCAAGATTCCGTGTTAATGGAGATAATGCTCGCCCTCACAGAGTTCGCTTGGTGAACCAATACATTGAGAGTGAAACCATAAGCTATATGGACTGTCTTTCCCGATCACCTTACCAAAATCTCATGGAACACCTTTGGAGCGCTCTAGATCGTCGGTCTGCACTCATGAATGTTGTCAAAGGGCAATTACTCCCTCAAACCCTCATTGACACCCTGATATGCAGCATGATGAGTCGTTGTGCAGCCCGTATCTCTGTCCGAAGGTGATCCCACATCATATTAAAGGTATGTTATCATTAAACTTTTACTTGCCATTTGAGGTAATGATTTTCTAATTCGAATATATCATTAAATATTCAGGGAATTCGTTTGTTTTTCAGGTATTATTGGAATATATGATCGTGGATTTCACCTGTACTTTTTTTTGTTTGTTTTTTGCAGGAAGAAGGTACTTCCCTACACAAAGGACGGAGATAACCTATAAGCTATCTTGGGCTTGTCGTGGTTTCTCATACAACATACAAACACTTACACAAGGACATGCCCGCTGCTCTTAGTAGTCAGGTACGCGAACCACTAGACCGCGTAGGGTCTATTCATTCAAATTCGACGAATGACTTGTTTGTAATTCGTGAATTTTGCTTAACTTTTGTGCACCTATGTATTGACTTTCAAATGTTTACAACTGATGCCCTTGCTTTATATTGAAATGTATATAAAATTTTGCAGCCGTCCAAAGAAATCAAAAATTAAAAGTACCCCCAGTGTGAAGAAAAATTGGGCACTGGGTATTAGTGTGTGGAAGGAAATTGAATACAGTTGTGGTTTAACCATCGTACGAATGGTGCACGTCTGAATGCGTCTGATGATGAGTCATCAGACATTGCGTACCCTAATGCCAAAATTTGAAATTCGCGGTATAGAAAATGAACGTATACAAGATCATTATTAAGTTTTACAGGACCCGTATTTTAAACTGTTACATTTTATTAAATAATTAAGTAACAAAACTGATTGTATGTACAAAATGTCAAAAAAATTCTCAAAAGTTTCGTTTTATGTTCAGCTGACTTCATTGCGGGCCCCGGTGGAGGCGTGATATTCAACTTCTATATTCGGCTCAGTATGTCTGATGCAATCTTGAAGTAATTAAATGTTTCTTTCCTTTAAATGCTGTAAATTGCCATTTATTATTCAGAATAAACGATGTTATTAATGTATTCGTAAGAAAAGATGTCCAATAGTGTCAAATCAGGATTTCTCGGGGGCCGCAAGATCGGTCCACCTCTACCAATCCAGCGATTTTGAAATTTGGCTTTTTTTTTTTTAAAGAATATAATTTTTATTCATAAGAGTAAAGAATACAAATACATTTACAATTTGACCCGCAAAGCTAAATAGCTTATCTGCAGGAAAACGAATAAATTATATTAAACATAGGTCATTCAGCCACAAAAATTGTGTACATAAAATAAATCCACAAAACACAACACATAAAGATATTATATGGGATATTAATTCCGTACCGTCATAACAAGAAAGCTTTCATAGTTGTTTTACATTTTGGACACACAATTACTAATTATTTAATAAAGGAATAACACTCTGAAATATGTGTATTCTTTTATAAATACTCTGTATTTCACGCAGAAGACGATTACTTTAGCAAAACGTGGCCGTCAGAGGCTTCAGTAATTCTTCTAAGGGTGTCGATTATTGAATGATAAATGTTCTTTGAGACAACTTACTATCAGCAAATAAGAACAAACAATAGAGCATGTGTAGATCGTCTACCTGCCTTGGTTGTCAGGTGATGGATGATTATTAAAATGTCTGCCTTGGTGTGTCGGCATTGGCGGAACAAATTCGCTCAGCGAAGGCCATCTGCTATCGCCACAGGCGCTTCTATTTTTAACGAACTTATAAAACAAATTTACTTTTTAGTTGCTTTTATATTTTTAAATCATTGGTCTTGGGATGCCCCGGTGAATTCGGTGGAAAATGTGTTAATTTTAAAATATATAATTCGTTTCTCACACAGATTTTTTGCAATTTTCACGAGATAGATTTAATTCTTTTCCCTTTACACTATTTTGGAATAATTCTGATTATTTTAGTTTCGTTTCAAGGTTAGGCCTTTGCTGAAAATTTCACAGCGGCAAACCATGGATGGCAACTTACACAGACTGCACAGTTCATCATCATCAGTTGTCATTGATCATTAGATGATTGAATTAACCATCACTTATCGATCAGTATCTTCATGATCATTGGTTGATTGACTATTGACATCGAGTAGCCAACCAGCTTCACCACTGAATTCCTCATCATGGCTTTAAAGCAATATCGATCAAGTAAAAGCTAAAACGTTATCAAGTAGAATGAAATGATGGTAGTTGATTCGCCATTTAATCGGATGTATAGATTAAGTATGAAGAAATTAAACTGAATTGAACGTATCGAGGCTTTAATATTCTGTGATTGATATCTGCTAGACTCCCTGGTCAATCAGTTAAGTAAAGAAACGACATCTTTACAGCAGCATCGATGGATCGATGGCAACGGTTTCCAAACTATGGCAAGTATCAGTGTTACCAGCGGCAAACAGGGAACCATAAATGTGCGATTCCGTGAAAGCGACGTCACATGTTATTTTTGAGTCTGTTAGAAATGAGAGAGGTAGTACACTTAGGCATGATAAATTGAGGAGTGGTAGCATCATATTTCCTTTCGTTTGCAAAAATGACAGGGAACAAATTACATATGGGAATTCCCGAGATTTCTCTGAGAACTGTTGTCTGCAATGTGCAAATACTATTTCATGTTATTGTTTTTTTATTTCAATCATGTATTGTTAAATAGCCATGTTGGTACTTGCAGTGGCAGGAACTGTTCTCGTAAGAAAGACCATCCCAAGAGATGTAATGAAGAAAGCCACTGAAGATGTCGATGAAGATGAGGAAACACTGCCACCTGTGGATACACTTGAGGCCTGTGACAAAGCGGCTGTCAGGTAAAGAATTCGTTTCTGCACTTTCGTATTTTAGCTCTTGACAGCTTGCATCACGAGAAAACTTGAGAAATAAACTCTTATTTTTGTTTTGCATGATAAAAAATACTTTATTCACTCAACGTATGGAATCAACTCTTTCAGTTTGTGAAGGATCCTAATTCATTCAGAAAGAGAAGGTTTTGGACAAACAGTGGCACAGAATAATCACTCTTTTTCTTTTTTGTTTAGTAGAAAAAATCGCTTTTTCCGACAAATGAAGAATTCATTCTGAAATAAGGATGATGCGATATTTTCCCCCTCCTCTCCTTTTTAGTTCCAGGTTCGAGTCCCAGCTGGAGCAGTGTTGAGATTTATCTCTGAAAAACTCCCCGCCCTGCCCTCGATCACTAGGGAACAACGATGGGCTTAGAAAGGCCACCATCCATCGGATGGGACGTTAAGCCATGGCCCCAAGTGTGGGGAACTATACCCTGTGCACACTGTATGGACTTGACAGGAGGGTTCCATCTGTGTCCTAATAGCTGTCCACCTCTGGTTAATACGGGGTGGGGAGTGGGTCCCGAAGGACCCACTCCCCATGGGGAAAGCACGTGCTCCGTCTCAAGACACTACACGTGCATAGCAACTAGAGGCTTGGAAAAGAGAAGGTGAAGTTTGTCTCAGGGGAGAACAGTAGGGACATGGAGTATGGGTGGTGTTAAAGGGGGTGCTGAGTGCAGCCCGGGAAGAAGGTAGGAAAATAAGTCGAAGAGAAACAGCAGCCACGGGGCTCAAAGGAGAGAGTCCCGGAGCTGGCAGACAAGCCAGCCTATATCCCTCAAGTGTGCCCTGACACGGGCACCCTCAATGGACACTGAGACCAGTTCGCCTGCTACCTCATTGATCGCTTGGGAGTCCCTGAGTTCGTTAGCGAACCCTTCTGTGAACGGGCACCTGAGGATATAGTGCCCAACATCTGCATCTGGAGCCCCACAGCCGCAGTAACTGTGGGTAGAGATTTTAAACCTCTCCAGGTATTTGGGGAAACTCCCATGTCCTGTTAGGACCTGCATCAAGTAGTGGTCAGAGGACATCAGGGATAGACTGACCCTTTTTAAGAATGTCTTTGTTTGAAGACCATTCTCAGTCGTATCCCAGAGCCTCTGCCACTCCTGAAAGGTACCTTGGCCAATTATAGACTTCAGGGTATTTTTAGAAGTCTTTACCGCTATCACAGGTTGAGTATTATTACCTGCGGAACGGGCCAGTTGGTCGGCCCGCTCATTTCCTTCATGCCCTACATGTGCCCTGATCCAGGAGAAGGATACCTTGGGCAATCTCTGATCACCCAGGATGCACTTGATCTCATTAACTATCTGATGCCTGTTGGTTGCATCTGCAAGTGCATGCAGAGCTGCCTGGCTGTCCGTGTACAGCCTAATGTCGCTGTTCAGACCGCTGTCATTGAGGGTCCAGTTGAGGGCCTCTCTGATAGCGAGCAGCTCTGCTTGGAAGGCCGAGCCATTATTTGAAACCTTCCTCTGAAAATCATACACGTTGGCTCCTTGATTGAAGACAGTGAAGGCTAAACCCACACCGTCCTCGCTCTTGGAACCATCGGTGTATATTTCAATATTTGTACCTGATGGTAACTCCGTGGACCAGGGCACACATAGTCTCCTTGTGGGATGTATATCCCACTTTGCGGTATTTGTCTCATATTCCTCAGGGTCATACTGGACTCCGAGGAATGTTGCTTTCTCCCTAGCCTGCGTGACTCTGAATATGGTCGCTTCTTTTCCGACCGTCAAAAATAGCGGGGGGATCCCTGCGAGCACCAGGAGGGCATCCGTAGATGTTGTCCTATAAGCCCTGGTGATCCGCAGTAAAGCCGGCCGTTGGGCAGCGAGCAGCTTTCTACACATTATGGCGTGGTTCGTCGGGCGCCACGAGGCGCCCGCACCATATGTCAGGATCCTCTCCGTTCCCCTGAGATAAATTTCTTTGAGGACCTCGCTTCTGAGTCCCCATGAGACGCGAGCCATGCGCCCTAGCTTGCACATAACGTTCGTGCATTTAGCTTTCAAGTCCTGCAGGTGTGGGATCCAGCTCATCCTCTCGTCCAGGGTGATCCCCAAGTATTTTAAAGTCGTCATGTGGCGGATGTTTTCGCCTTTTAATTTAAAGATGGGATACCTCTTCTTGAGGACGCCCTCTTTTGCAATCGTCATCGAAGTTGTCTTCGCAACGCTGAACCCAAGCTTGTTGCGATGACACCAACCCTCAAGTATTTTAATTGCTGCATTGCCAGCGACCTCGAGATTTGCTCTTGAGGACGCTGTTATGGCAAGCAGCAAGTCGTCCGCATATGCCTGGAGCCAGACACCCTCGGGCATAGTCAACTCCAGAGCAGTATCAGCGACTAAGTTCCAGAGGAACGGTCCGCTGCACGACCCTTGTGGGCAGCCTCTTTCCAAGTTTCTTGAGACTGCCCCGCTAGCATGCGAATACTTGACCACCCTCTCTTGGAGGTAATTGGATACAAGCCTGAAGACGTTCCTAGGGCAGGAACTCTCCTTCAATTTTGTCAGAATCGCAGGCCACCAGACATTGTCGAACGCGCCCGTCACATCCAAAGCAATGAGAGAGGTGTGCAACTTGTGCACTCTATTTACCTGAGCGATGTCCACCACCTGTTTGATAGCAGCGGTGGTGGACTGGTCCGTCCTGAACCCAAATTGCTTGGGATTCAAGAATCCGTTCTTGTGGCAGTGGTGGTACATCCTGTTGGTCAGGAGTTTATCCAGCACCTTTCCCAACACCGGCAGCAGACATATCGGTCTGTATGATCTCGCATCAGCCGGATCCCTACCTGCCTTGTTTAAAAGGACAAGGTCAGACTGTTTCCAGGCGGTTGGGAAGGCTCCCAGATTCAAGCATTTATTGAAGAGCTGGGTGAACAGGTCTTTATGTTCATTAAACACCTGAGAAACAATCTCCACCGTCAGACCATCGTAACCCGGAGCCTTGCCCCGGGCCATTTCTCTGATTACCTCTCTCACCTCCTCATCCGTAAACGGAACGTCGTCCGCCGTGTCCGGCGGAATCCTGCAATTTTCCCTTAGGAGCCGATGTTCTGCATCATCAGAACTCCCGTCGTCAGTGGGAAACAAATTGTCCATGAGCACCTGGATAGTTTCGCTAAAGGAAGAGGTCTTGGATCCATCTTCCTTGCGAACATATGCAATATCCAGAGGTTTAAAATCCCCATCCGTAGCTAGCTTATACTGTAAAGTAAAAGGGTTTCGTGCAGAGACATCACTGCAGAATTTCTGCCAGGAGGTCAACTGCACCTGTCGTATTGCGAGCTTATATTTTGCCTGCTCCCTCCTGTACACTTCCTCTCTGGTACTTCTTTCCCCAGTCTGACATCTTTGAAATCGCCTTCTAAGAGCTCTCACCCTTTTCCTCGTGATGCTGAGCTCTGGTGTCCACCAGGGCACCGATTTTCTTCCTGCTGTGGGCTGCCCTTTGTACCCGAAGGTTGCCTCGCAGCCAGCACTTATTATCCTCGTCACCTCACTAATGATGTTATTTAGTGATTCGCAGTCTTCAATATTGCAGACACTCTGGCCGATCTTCGCCAGTTCCGGTGTCACACAGTGTAAGAGCTTGCACCAGTCAGGAGCTCTACCCACCGCAAACCGTCGTGCATATTGTGGGGGAGATGTTGTTCCACCCACCTGGAACACTATGTAGTTGTGGTCGCTGTTACTGACCTTATCGCTGACACACCAATTCCGGATCATAGGAATCAACCTAGGTGTTACTAGGGTCAAGTCTATCCAGCTGCGACCTCTTGGGCCGTTAAAAGTAGCTGGCGTATCTACTTCATTTAGTAATAGTAAATCAGCAGAGTTGATAAAGTCCAGAGTCATATCACCTCTGACATCTTGTCGGTTTGAGCCCCACAGGGGATGCTTCGCATTGAAGTCCCCGCCTATTATAATGTTCTTAGAATTAACGCGAGTTAGGACGTTTTGTAACTCGGTTAATAAGTCCTCAATGTTATTATTTGGAGGACAGTAGATGGAGATGGCGTGTACTAATAATCGTCCATAGCCGATCTCCACTACTACAATAGTATCCGTGTGATATGCCAGAATGGCATTCACCTTGGGGTTCAGAACGACAACTCCAGCTTTAGGCTTGGTACCTTTTATACTAAATAGCCTACTGGACAGAGGGAGCCCCCGTATGACATTCTCTGTGCAGTAGGGTTCCTGCACTAGAGCAATGTCGACTCCTTCCTCCTTTATCTCCTGGCTGAGTTGGGCCATAGCAGCCCTTGCCCCATTTAAATTAATCTGGATAAATTTTAGACTTGCCCGCGGACCACCAGGAAACCTACTTTCCATAGTCGGTGCGTCTACGCAACAACTTTATCTCACGACAGTACGACGGACACTTCGTGTCCATCGCACTGTGGCCAATATCGTACTTGGCACCATGCTCCTTGTTCACCTTATTGCATACGATGCACTTCGGTTTGGGCTTTGTGCACTCCTTGTATGAGTGCTTACCCGCACACTGCGAACACCGTTGTGTCTTAAGCTCACATTCGGTCTGCTTATGCCCAAATGCATAGCATTTGTAGCATCGCAGGACTCTAATATAATCTTTAACGTAGCACCGGGACCAGCCTATGTTAATCTTACCTACCTCTAGTAATTTCCTATGAGAGGCACTACTAGCCTCTAAAACCCAGTGGACCGTGTTGTCCACTCGGGCTTTCATCGAGAACATAGGTGTTATGTCTCCTTCTTCGTCATTCAGCCTATTCTGGCTGCGTATGACCCTCTGGAGGTCCTCGCGAGGGATGTCCATATCCACGCCGCAAACCATGATTTTAGGCTTAAGCCTTACGGCCGATTTGGCCTCTAGAATTTCCTAGAGTGACTCATGGCTTTCAATTGCACTTTTTAGGCTAGCCCGGTCACTCTCTGAGCTGCACTCCACTATGACTCCGTTAGCCCTCATAGGCTTAACGGTCATTACCCCCAGGTTAAGGTCTGTGGGGTTGATGTTTCCTTTGAGACTATCCTTACCTCTAATGCTGACTTCTCTTTATCTTTAGAGAAGATCAGCAAGGTATGTCTCTGCCGTTTTTCAGGGGGAGTGGGCTTTTTAGCTACCACCGAACCGCCCTTTCCCTGTCCCTGCCCACCAACAGCCTTGGCATAGGTTGGTGGCCTCTCCTTCCTTTCAGGTGGACGTGCATCCCGTTCCAAGATTTGTCCTCTCATGGTTGCAATCTCCAACTCCTGTTCGCAGACTATGGTGTGTAACTTACGAGCTACACCCATAATTGCGTCCCTTAACTCATTGTCAACTCTTTGTCGGAACATCTCCACCGCCAGTTCCTCCAGAAGGCCAGCCGCGTTTGCCAGCCTTCCTGAGCCCTTCTCCTTACTGCTGGGCTCTTTTCTACTATCCGGGGCCGCTTCTTTAGTCGAGCACCCTTCATTCCCGCCATTTCCTGGGTCCTCTCCTTCTTTAGGAGGCCCATTTTCATGCTCCGTACAACTTGTGGTGGGAGGAGGAGTTTCTGGGACTTCCTCCACCACCACCTCAAGATCAGCAGCCTCCTTGGGCTTGCTGTCTTTCTTCCTAGTCCGCCGCTCACTATCGCCTGACACCAACTCCAACTGTTTGGGTTTCATGGTGGGTTAAAATTGTTCGACCCAGACGGTCTCCACCCACATCGGAGTCCTACAAGGGGAGGCCTCAGAGTTAAATTCGTCGCTCGAGGTACCTCAGAGATACGCCCAGGTTATACCCAGACTTCGGATCTCCCCTCGGACCAGAGCATGATCCGGGCCGAGGCCCGGTACTAGTCCGGGTCCCAGTCCGGACCCAGCCCCTATCGTCAAGAATCACCTCCACCCGGTTGACACCGCAACCGCCCCTGGCCCGCCCCGGTCAAGGGGCGGGACAGGGGATGCCTCACGTACCGATTGATCCGAGAGTGCCAGCTCAGACCTCCCGTTTTATTGAAGCAGAGGCCAAGGACAGTGTATTGGGATACCAGCTTGCCTGTCCCTCAACTGCCAGGACCCTCCTTTCCACATTACGGGTCTCCACCCACGGTAAACAGGTGGGCCACTCATAGGTGTGGCGACCATGATATATTCTCCCCACCTCACCCATCAGGGCTCACTCCAAACCTAAACACTGGCCACCATTTCCCTATTAGATACATTGTCCAATTTGAACAATCTCGGCCAGTTTCCTCCCTTGAGTACAACTAGGAAGTAGGCCCGCGCCCCAGGGACGTCTTGAGGCGCGTATTCTGGGAAGAGTCAGTCCTAACCTCCACCCAGAAATGGAAAAATCAGAGGCGTAAAAATGGGGGAGGACGAGAGTCCCCTGTCCAAAGGACCAGGACTCCCATCCTCCCCCGTGTTAATGAAACGACCTCAGCCTAAACTCTACGAATGATCTGATTTTGAGACCAGTGAACCTAAAAAGAAAATAAAAACGGGTTGGAGAGGAGCCTGTGCCTTTCGACACAGGCCGCCTCTCCCCTTTGACAACAGACCTGTAATATCGGCTCTCCTCATAGCCACAGGCGTCTGTACGCCTTTACCTTTATAGTGTGTTCACTCATCACACTTTTCCATTTCCTAAACTTTTACTGCAGTCATTCTAAGAACCTTGACTGCAGTATTTAAAAATTTTACCCAACTTTTTCGTCCGTCTCATCAACCTTACTTCACACCTCCATTCCAATCATACTCCCATCTTTCGTGCTGCCTTTTGCACTGTTCCAACTCTCCTGTTCCGTCTTACTCCACATCTCTTCTCTCCAATCCTCATGTCCTCTTTCACAGCCCACCTCCAGCTGTACTCAAGTAATAACATTGTTGGCCTTGCCTACTGACCACCACACCCTTGGTGTTCTCCTGTGGGGTCCCAACTTTCCTCACCGCCATCCACCACATCTCTTTTCACTCTCACTCTTCCGTTCGTCTCAGTCCTTACTTGGGAACTCTTAGTCTGGCCTTTCCATCTCGGCCTGTCCGACATGAGTAACTCTGGTCGGCCTAGCCCTCGACTTCATTAAGGCACGCAAGCCCCCCCACCACGACAAGGTGGTTCCCTTCGGGGGGGTAATAGCTGTCCAGTGGGTCCCCTCCCCCAACCTTCTCTGAGCCTTTGGGGTCCTTGTGACCTAGTCATTTAGACCATTGTGTGCCAAAAAAAGTGCCGCTCTTAGATACTTTTTGCAACCTAACCCTGTAATGTGCAGAAAAATTGCACTCCCTGCCAGGCCATCCCATTTGGAACTGCGTTTTTATCGACCTAAGTGGGAAATGCTTTACCTTAATTGGTCGACAGCAAAGCGTCCTCAGTGGGAAATGCTTTACACTAATTGGTCGACTGTCATTTGTCCTTTTGGTTTGCTTGTCCAACTCCACCATGGCTCACTGTTTCTCCTTCCAGTGACTTTTCTCTTTGCAAGATGGGCAAAGGCTTTACACCCGACTGTGTGTATCAGCAACTCTTTTGTCAGCCACCGTGCTGAATGTCAGACTTCTTGTCTTTCTTAACAAATGGCTCAAAGTCCGGCACATCAATGGTATCGGCCATGGTCTGCTGTGATGTAATCATTACAGACCAGATCCCACTGCAGAACTGCACGCTAGTAGCCTCGTCTTGGACCACGTGGCAGCTAAGCATCATCGTCGGTGTGTCCTCTTCACCAGCTCGCTACAGGTTTGATCTCAGTGAGGCATCAGCCTCACCCTGTTCTCTCCAAGATCTGCCAGCAGCTCCATCGTCTGGCAGCTACAACCACCATTATCTTCTCTTGAGTGCCTGTTCATGACAGGGGAATTGACGACATGAAACAACAAGGTTGGGTTGCAAAAAGCATCTTAAGAGTGTCCGACTCTCTACTGGCAGTTCCATATGTGGATTTCCGGTAGTGTTTGTCCATCTATTTCCGGACACAGTATCTTGGTCTGAACAGGTCGGTAAGAAACTGTTCAAGATCAAGCCCATTATTAAACCACGGCAGTCATATATTCACAGGAATCGCAAGGAAGAAGCTGTACTTGCTCGGCTCCGCTTACGGTCATTCGTTTATTTCCACATTCATTTCTTCTTCCGTCGGTTTTACTGGGTAGTTTAATCGAGTGTAATTTTTTTAGGTATATTGTTTCTACTTTTTGCGACCTGGGTTATTTACACTTAGGTCTGTATTATTTTAATATACATCTTTTGTTTTACTTATTGTATTTACATTCGTCGTTTGCTTTTTTACACCGTTTTACACTTTTAATATTTTAACTTTTGGTTGAGTGGTTATATGATTTTTATCCTTTACCTTTTACGGTATATCTTGTGTTTGGCGCAATATGGCCTTAGTTGCCGTTGCACCATAAAACCCCAAACAGCCAACCAATCTACGGTCGGATGGCGAACCTAAGTGGGAGTTTCGTGACACTGTTTTATTCATCGAACATATTTTATGGAATGTATAGCTTTTAATTTCGAACGTCGTTTAAAGCCGTCCCATGGCCGAGTGGTTAGCGCGCTTGGCTACTGATCTAAGGGACCTGGTTTCGAGCACCGGGTAAGGCATGGTTGTGTGTGTTGTTTTTCTGCTGAGGGCCTGCCATCCTCTCAGATCTTCTACTCTGGCATATAAACTGACAGGCTCCTGTCAGACCTCTGTGGCAAGCAGCTGCTTCAGGGGATGTTTACTATTATTTATATGTTTTTTCACTTCCATGATTTTACTGCCAAGCCCCATACACTTGGCCATATTTTATCGGATAATTTCTTTTAACCACCTGTCTTCGACATTTACGATTTACAGGGTATTTTAACGTCTGTGATTTTATTTTTTGATCCTTGTTTGCTTTTGCTTTTAAAATAGGTCCTCTACACTCATTGTTGTTTTTGTATTTTACATTTGTAACCTATTTTCATTGGTCTGTAAATGGTAGCTAGGTAGTCACTGGAAGGAGAGCTATGCACCAATCCCATGTGATGATGCACAGAACCGGCCAGGCCTAACACCTAATGCCCGACCCCGTCTTCTCGTGGTGCAGACCGTTAGTACCTTTCAAAAGAGATTCTCTCTTGTGGAAGTGAACGGAAGGGGGAGGGCTGCCAGATTAGTTGTGGCCTACTGATCTGGACAACTATGGCTACTTTTAATTTTTTTTTCTACCCTGGTGGGGAGTTGTCAACCACACAGGGTCCTGCTGTTGACAATATAAACCCACTGGACTGGACAGATATATGGCTCTCAGCTTGATTATGGGCCCTGATTTTGCTGCACTGGTGGGCTTCTGTGGAGGGAAAATCATCCGCTGTGTTTCCTGTTTATTTGTGGGTTGACAGCCCCAAGTGAATAGATTCACAGGATATGTTTATCAGCTGGTGGATAATCCTGATCATAGATCGTCGCAGGCACCTGAACTCTTTGCTTCTATTGGCATCGTCAAATTCTACATTGGAGGAAATCTTCCTGTGTAGATGACTTCAGCGTTTAGTGGTGGGGGAACGGGTCTTTGCCCCATGTCTGCGATAAGGGGGCTGTTTGATATTGTCGCCATTCCCTCTCTCAATAAACATAGTTTCTTTAAACATCCCACTAACCATTTTCTCTCCATAGGTAGTTGGAATGTGAGGACTCACACAGAGCTTTTTCTCTTGATGTCCTCACACAAGAATTCCACCGTTATAATTTAGATATTCTGGACTTGCAAGAGACCAGATGGACAGATAAAGGTCAGATTCTTAGAAATAATCTTAAATTTCCCTTTTCAGGGAGGGAAGATAAAAAGCATCTCCAAGGCATTGGTCTGGTTCTCAGCAGACACGCTAGTGATGCTCTTCGAGGATATGAGTGCATTAATGAAAGGTTTCTTACAGCAAAATTTCAGACAAGCGTTAAAGACCTGAATGTTATCTGCTGTTAAGCCCCCACTGAGGATGCCGATGAGGATGAGAAGAATAGGTTTTATGGACAACTTCAGGATATTTTGAATTCTGCCAAGAAAGGAGATATTACCCTTGTTCTAGGAGACTTCAATGCCAAAGTTGGTACTGACCCTGACCTTTGGAATGGAGTGATAGACCCTTTTGGTGTTGGTAGCTGCAATGGCAATGGGCAACGTCTCCTACAGGGTGGCTTTAATTACATTACTACATTGGTGGCTTTAATGTTGGCCGTATAACACAATTTGAAGTTATTTTGGCTGTTTCTAAACTTAAACTACATAAATCCCCAGGGGTAGATGAAATTACTATGGAAATGCTTAGAGCTGGGAATGTTTCGGTTACCACTTGGATGACTGAAATTCTGAATATCTTTTATGATAAAGGCATGGTTTCTAATGATTTTACCAGAGCTATTGTTATCCCTATTTTCAAAAAAGGTGATCGCAGTTCTTGTGATAACTATAAGGGTATCAGCCTACTCTCTGTTCCAGGTAAAGTTCTTTCCATGATTGTGCTTAATAGAATTGAGAATCTGGTTGAGAGTCAATTGCGTGATGAGCAATGTGGATTCAGAAGTGGTAGGGGATGTGTGGATCAGATATTTTCACTTAGGCAGATTCTTGAGAAATGTTTAGAGTTTCAGAAACCTTTGGTTGCTAGCTTTGTTGATTTCAAAAAGGCTTTGGACTCAGTTGATCGTCATAATTTGTGGTTGATTGTGGGATCATATGGTATACCTGACAAGTTAGTTAACATAATGAAAGCTCTCTATAATAACATTGAGTCGTGTGTGAGAGTTGGTAAGGCTTGTAGCAATTGGTTTAACATTACTTCTGGTGTTCGACAAGGGTGCATTTTGTCTCCTTTTCTCTTTAGCTTGGTTATTGATTATGTTATGCCAAATTCACTTCAAGGGAAAGATTTTCGCCTTAAATGGACTAGAGATACGAAAATATCTGATTTAGATTATGCTGATGGTTTAGCCCTTTTGGCAAATGATGTTGATGAGATGAACTCTTTCATTCGAGCTGTTGATGAGACTGGTAGTAGAGTAAGTTTGATTATAAACAGAGAGAAAGCTAAAGTGATGAAAATTGGTCAGGCAGGCTGTGATTCAGTTAATCTGAATGGTTGCAGTCTTGAGCAGGTGTCGCAGTTTAATTATTTTGGGAGATATGTAACAGATAATGGTGATGTGCGGCATGAGATTAAGAGAGGAATACGGACTGCTGCCGAGACTTTGAAAAATCTATGGAGAGTGTGGAGAAATAGGAGTATACACCTAAAGACTAAAATTAGACTATAATAGTTTGGTTCTTTCTAGAGTTAGTTATGGTAGTGAAACGTGGACTCTTTGTAAACAAGATAACAGGAAACTAGATGGTTTTGATTCTAGATGCATACGCAGTATCTTGGGCATTAGGTGGTTCAACTTTGTAACTGATGATGAGGTTAGGCAAAGGAGTCTGCAACCTCCTTTAAGCAGCATATTGTGCAGAGAGAGACTCCGTTGGTTTGGCCATGTTGCCTTTATGAATAATTATAGATTGGCGAATAGGATTATGAACAGTGTGCCTAGAGGCCTCAGAAAGAAAGGGAGACCTAGGATGCGGTGGGCAGACAATGTCAAACAGGACCTTGTTAGAATTGGTGTGCAGTGGCCAGATGCAGTAGATGTAGCTTAGGATAGACTTGCTTGGAGAACTATATTGCACGGTCTAATTGGACCTCCGTAGCCCATGGCTGCTTGAGGATGATGATGATGATGAATCTATTTTACTGGAAAGTTTATGCTCATTTTCCTGTGTTTTGCAGTTGTTAGCGACTTTATTTTTATTTATGGTTGTGGGATTATTCGAAGTTTATTGATTTTATTGTACAGATTTCTCATATTTGGTGCAACATGGCCTAGTTGCCCTTGTGCCTAAAACCCCAAACAACCAAAAGAAACTCTTATGTTGTTATCTTTCAGTCCTATTCCTTCCCCCATACACAACACTCTACGTGGATTTTCATAGTGGCATGCCATAAAAGCATTGAGGCTGCTGTCCTCGTGACTGGTGTACAGGTAACCCATATCAGACACCACGTGTCTGAGCTTTCCATTCCTAAACTGGTAAAGTCCATTTTCTCTAACTGCCAAGTTCCGATGGAAGTACTTTACTCTGTTGCATTGAGGTGATTCTTAGTTCTATGCAACCCATCGGGTAAAACCCATGTATAGTACTAAATATTTTGGTGTTTGAAGTAAAAGTTAGTTTATTCTGAAAACATAGAGTTACTATAGGAAACGTTCACGATTGCAGCTGCCAATGCGAAAAGAAACCATCACCCCCGCACAAAGATAAGAGTCAATAACAACTTTGACATTGAAGTCTCCCTCCAGCACAAGAGTAATATCTCATTTTTTGATAGAATTCAGAATATCCTTATTCTCATCCGAGTTCTCAGTGAGCAGAGCTGGTTAGAAGGGAGAGAGAGGTTACGAGGACCATTGGTCCCAGTCCTCAAGCTCAAAGATGCCCTGAAATTTAGTTTGTTAATCATTTTGATATTAGATGCAACAGTAAAAGTTGTGATTTAGTAGAAGATATGATTTTTAACCAGTGAGTCTTAGATATGGCTTGGTTATTTCTTTTATGGTGTACTTATGCTGAAATCTCGCAAACCTTTCCAATGCCATAGTAAATGCTCTTGTCGTACCTCTGTTGCAAGCAGCTGCTTGAGGGGTAAAACATTTTCTATAGAATTGATCAAATTTAAATTAAAACGTTTTATAAATAAAGTGACATTTTTATTTTGGCTAGGGGTTTCAAAAGTTGAAAGCTTCCCAGGCCTCGGAAGGTGGAAGTGGCACGGATTTCTCCAGACATGTGAGAATCCCTGTCAGTATATATACAGAGGTACTCAAGTCTTTTAATTCATGATTGACCTTTTGCTGGGAAAAACATTAATGCACATCTATTCCAAAAGAGCATCGCTGGCATTTTTGCTGAGAACATAGTTACCACTTGTAGATTTTTCTTGCTTTCACCTACTGAAAAGACAATTTTCAGAATAAGCATAAATATTGGACCTTTGCCTGTCCATCTTGTCTCTTTCTAAACCTAAAATGTCCAGATTATGCCGCTGAAATTCCTGTCTGAAGGCATCCAAAAATTAGTGTCTGCTAGGGCCCTTATATTCCAAGTTTCTTTGGAAATAAAATAGTTAGTATGCCATTTAAAGAAACTAGGTTTATTGAAAGACTTATCGTCAATATCAAACAGTCCCATAATCGGTGGCATGGCGCAAATACCCCTTCTCTCTGTACTAGGAACTGAAGCCACCATGCTTGTAGGAAATCGAACAAGAAGTGGATTTCTTTACAATCAGTCCATCCCAATCTTTCAAGTACTTGCATGCCGGCGTCTGAGCACATTACTAAAATTTAAGTTTGGCGATAGAAAAACTAGTTTTAAGGCTTCAGACACTTCTGATGGCTTTTGATCAGGATCATGTGTCAGCTGATATAAAGTATTCTACGTGTCTGTTCATAAGGCGACACGGGCGCTGTGTCAACTTGGATCCTCAATATCCTTGTCTGTAGCGATCCAAGACGCAGAGTAGAATTAGGTTTTGCCAAAGGAAGGACTTTGCTTTTATAGTACTGTTCAGCCGCGACGGTGGGTAGTGGTATAACGTGGCATTCTCCCGATAGATGTAGTGCAGTCTCTGAATTGCCGACATCTGGGTTTTGTCGATAATCATAATACCTGTCTGTTCATTTGGGGCTGATGACCCAAAACGTAAGTAGAAAAAAGAGGTGTAGAGTCTCTTTCAACAGAAGCTCACCAGTGAGTAAAATCCGCAATCCAAATTCAAAGTCAGTACAGAGTTTGGTTCGTACAGATGGTCACCTCAGCACCGAGACCTCATAAAGCAGACCACTCCTCAACAAAGTAGAAAAAATATGGCCACAGGAGTCTAAATTATCTAGCAGCCTTTCCATTCCGTTGTACTTCAGACGAGAGATTATATCCCTGAAAAGTGCTAGGGCCAGCACTACCAGAAGACTGGGTCGTACATTACGTTTCTGCCTAGCTGGTTAAATGCATCATCACAGAGGATAGTTCACAGATCTCCTTCCAGTTATCCCAAAGTAAGATCAACTAAATTGTTTTAGTTAATATCATATATAGAAATAAATAAATAAATAAATTAATTAATTAATTAATTAATTAATTAATTAATTAATTAATTAATACCCCCTCAAGCAGCTGCTTGCCACAGAGGTCTGACAGGAGCCTTTAAGAATAAATATTTAATACTAATTAATTAAAAATAGTAATATGTTAAGGTAATATTCCTGTATTAAATATGTCTGTAATGAGTTATATTATGTCGCTAAAATTGTATTCTTGCCATTGTAATGTAATGTGTTTTGCAACATCTTAATAAAACTTGTTTTAGATCGGCGTCAAGTTCTAACTTTTCTGAGATTAAATTTGTTTTCAGGCTAGTAAAAACAGTATTTTATCTCATTTTTGCAGCATATTTAACTATGTGGACTACACTGGTTTCCATAAATTAATGAAAACTCAGAAAACTTATGATAAAAAACTATATGAATGATTTTAATGAAATTTGATGAAACATTAATTACAATGTTAGTTTCAGAATGGCATAAATATTTTACACTACAAACATTTTTCGTCAAAAAATAACACTTAGAGGAACTTGTCCAAAAATGAGGTGTCAGAATGCAATGGGCAAAGTTCTTTAATTAGGTGTGTGGTCACCCCTTACAGCAATGCAATCACAACAGCGATGTTCCATGCTGTTTATGATGTTGTGAATCAGCTCAGTAGGGAGTAACGACCATTGTTCCTTTAAAGCAGTAATAAGCTCCTCCTTTGTTTCAGGTGGCGGGTTGAGGGCAGCAACACGTCTCCCTAGCGCATCCCACACATGCTCAATCGCACTTAGGTCGGGAGTTCGAGATGGCCACTGCATGCACATAATGGTTTCTCTTGAACGTATTGTTCCACTAGTCGAGCTTTGTGTGGACGAGCGTTATCATCTTGTAAGATGAATATTTCACCTATTGCACCAGCATAAGGACGTACGTAAGGGTTCAGGATGCCATCTCTATACCTTTGAGCATTGAGGTTCCCACTCGGCAACACATTGAGGTCTGTGTGTCCACCTAAGGAAATGCCACCCCAAAGACACACGCTACCTCCGCCGTAACTGTCTCTTTGACGGATGTTACTGGGATGATAGCGGGTACCTCGTTCTCTCCATATCAATGTCCGAAATCACTCTGTAAGCAATATCTGGACTCATCTGTGAAGAGTACTGACCTCCATCGCTCTTCTGTCCAGTTAACATGCGTGCGTGCTTTCTCCTGTGACGTGACGAGTATAGAAATTGCTGGCCTTCTAGCGTACAGACCTCGCCCATGAAGCATTCTATGCACAGTAGAAGAAGCTGATACAATCCTTCCAGTGGCTGCTGAAAGAGAGGATCGTAGCTGAGAGGGAGTAGACGTCCTGCTCCTTAGTGCTGTTAACCGCAGATAAGTCTTGTATAGCGGTCGTAACTCTAGCCCTTCCTCGGCGAAACCTCCAAGACGCGGAATCCGTGCTAAGAAATAGATTCCACAGTCTATGAACCACAGAAGGACTCGCATTCAGCCATCGTACCACATCTGACTGACTTCGACCTGCTTCGAGTCGGCCAATAGCTCTCCATCGCAGTTAATTTGGCAAGTGATGTCTCGAGGTCATTCCTACAAAATGGGTATTTCGAATTTCTTTACTCAAATTTACAACACAAAATAACGATCCACTCCAAAACATCCGTTTTTATGCCGCTATCCGATTACCCAAATTGACGCAACCTAGATTAATAATATGCATAAAGTATGCTCACTCATCATTACTGGTTACATGAAGAAGTTTGGTGGGGATCGCACAATGGTTCGGCGAATTATCACGATTTTTCTCATTTTTCCTTAATTTATGGAAACCAGTGTATTATATTAGATAAATGCAGCTGTTTCGTAAATACACTGATTCATAAATATCACATTGTACTTTATTTCGTAAAATAAGTTTTAATCATTGGTACAAATGGTTAATTTCTAATTTACATTCAAATTCATAAACAACGATCTTCCCGATTTCCCCTCAAATTCGCTAGTATACGTCTACATTGGCGATGAGTATTTTTCGTGACTAAAACGAACATAATGTATGAGAAATTAATTAAGCTTCTCTGGATTGCTACAAATAAAATTCAAAACAATGTTACATAAATATTTGTTGAAATATTAATTCGGAAGTAATAATAAAGTGTTTACAAATAAAATTTTAAATTTACGTTTAATTAATAACAAGGTTTTTAAGACTTCCCCCTGCCATCATGTTTTCATATTCGTCTCGATTTCCAGGGTTTAAATTGTCACGGCGGTTTTCTGGAACTTATCTACCGTGTAAATCGAGGGATCGGTGTATACTTTTAAAGAATCAAGAAAGTATCTTGAATGAAAAAAAATTAACATTTTTAATGAATACTATGAAATGGCAAAATCGTGTAGTTATGCACCTAAAAATGTTTGATCAAAAATTTGGAAGAAATGAACCAGATTCAATATATTGAGTGAGCTTCGCGATGGGACGGATCGGAAGTAACATCAGTTAATAAAGAATAAACTGAATATTTCGAAAACTGAATATTTTCGCTATGGTTATTTATTTCAGCAAGGGATGTGTCACTGTGGGATGCGAGAATTTTTACTGCATATAATAATATTCCTGGAGTCTGTGAAATAAATTCCCAGATTGCAAGACAGTGTGACGGGTTGCTAGACTTATCTGTTAACCGATGTTACAGAAGAAATATCATAATTTTCGGGATTCAAAAGGATAACAAAAGAAAAAACTCTTGTTATGATGTCCATGAAATAATTCTCCAATATAATGATCCATACATTTTGTAGCAACCAGAGGAGAAGAATATTGGGACACCTCTTTGATGAATTTGTCTAGAATTTGGTTATGTTGTAGCTGTGAATGAATTATTGAGTCATCTCATATTATGAAAGCAAAAAGCCTTTAATAGCAAAAATATTATTTAGCAAAAAGCTTTTAATATTTAAGCTTTTTAAATTGCACGATTTTGCAATCACTCTTTTCCATGTATGCATAGAATTTATTTATTATTTGCATCTTTTTTAGTTCAACAAATGACTCAGACTATTAAAAATTTGATATGTTTGCAATAATTAGTGATTTATCTGTTCCCTATTGCAGGCTTCGAGAATTAGCCAATCATCTGCACCATGGAGACGTTCCCATGGATGTTTTGCAGAAGACGCTGCAGTATGCCGTTTGTGTGTTGGAAGCCATTTATGTGGATGAAGCCAGGTAAGAGGAAATTATATTTCTTTCACACCACAAACAGCTTTTGATATCAAATACGTCTTATTTATTTCAACGTTCAGGTTGTGCTCAATCGGGTACCAACTGGAAACTTTCTCATCTCCATTAATAGGAGCCATAAAAATTGCAGCGTGCTATCAAATAATCCCGAAGGATAAAAAGTTTACGGATTTACACAAGAATTTACATCTGAAAACACAAACCCTTTCCACTCGGTGGGAAAATTTGTAAACTCGTCTCATTAATTTTGCGACCAGCATATTAAGTTCCGATAGTAAAGACTTTCTTAACGTCAGATCAAGTTAACATTTGTAAGCAGTGGCAGGAAGTAGGAGTTGAATTCTTGTCACTGGACGAAACCAGGGTCCTGTTTCAGGAACTGATTGGCTGGCAGAATAAAATTTTCAAACAAGCCGAAGTTGGTGTTTATAATTTTTATTTATAAATATTCAACTCTAGTGTGAAAATAGCAATTTACCTTTCATATGCTTCAAAACTGGTTAAGAACTGTTACTTCAATACTAAACATTAATACTAACAAATATTGAATGAAGCATTGTATGTTTGTTTAGAACAGGGATTTTCAAAACTTTTGGCATGACACCTCTACGCATCTCATCATTAGGCAATGTGTTTTTAACAGAAATTTTCATTTATAATAAAAAGTAATAATAAAATTTCAAATCTTATATACCCCAGTTTGGAGACCACTGGCCTATAATAATTTATTTTGAATCCGTGTTTCTCTTTTTTAAATTCTGAAGAATATGGAAAAATAAAAGCATATACATCTGAAGACTAAAATTAGGGTCTATAGTTTGGTTGACTAGTTTTCGATCAGTAAATGCCCCAGTTTCAGAAAGTTAAATTCGGAGCAGTATAGTAAATGTTTTGATTTCATTGGAGCGGGGTTGGCTCAATCAGTAGCGTAACAGGCTCGTAATCTGCTGTTTCTAGGTTCGAGTCCCAAATGTGCCGCATGGAGATTTATCTCTGTGGACCCCCCCCCCCCCCCCCCCACGCACACACACACACACCACCACCACCACCACCACCTTGCCTCTATCAGAAAGGGGACACCGATGGGCTTGGAAAAGCCGCCGTTTGTCGGATGGGACCTAAACCATTGTCCCATGTGCAGGAGAGCCATACCTTGTGCACATTAAAGAACACGCTGGATGGCCTTGGCAGGAGGTTAACATCTGTATCCTAACAGCTATCCAGTGGGTCTCTTCCTCCAACTTTCTGGGTCCTCTTCCCCCAACGTTTCTCTGATCCCTTGGGGTCCTTGCGACCTGGCCATTTTAACCCATTTTGTGCAAAAAAAAAGTGCCGTACAGAGGCAATACAACCGAAACCAGATTTTAATTTGCTGAAACTGGTAGATTTCTTTTCGTAAGTGTAACTCCCACAGAAAATTTAACTAAGGCAGTTGTATAAGTGCGCAATAGGCATGACGCTGAATTCGCAACAGGTAAGAGAAGCAGTAATTCACTCAATCTTAAAAGCGCGTCGAGTACAGATTGCATAGTTATGGTGCATAGATTGGCTTTTGGGTTGGGTTGTTTTACCTCTGAGCGGCACTTTTTTGCACACCATGGGCGAAATGGCCAGGCCACATGGACCCCGAAGGCTCAGAGAAGGTTGGGGGAGGGGACCCACTGGAACAGCTGTTGGGAGACAGATGGTAGCCTCCCGTCAAGGCCATCCAGCGTGTTCTTTAACGTGCACAGGGTATGACTCTCCTGTATACGGGGCCACGGCTTAACGTCCCATCCGACGGACGGCGGCCTTTCCAAGCCCATCGGTGTCCCCTACTGACCGTGGGCAGGGCGGGGAATTTTGCGGAGATAAATCTCAACGTTGACCCAGCTGGGACTCGAACCTGGGAACTACAGATTACGAGCCTGGCGAGCTACCGACTGAGCCACCCCCGCCCCACATAGATTGGCGGTAAGCCGATGTGTCAAAGAGATGTGACCGTTATCGTTGCCGGAGAATATCGGAGAGGTGTACATTGTTCCTGGCACGTATAATTCGAAGCCTTGTACTTGCGCAAAATTCATATATCATCACGAGACAACAAGATTTTCTTTCTCAACTGTGTCACGTTTTTCTTTCTCTTGCTTTTATCTGCGCCATTTTAACTGCGAGAACAAGTTTTTCTTTTGTACTAATAATTCTGAGGTTTACTTGCCTTCGTTGAAAAACGTTTTCGATATGTCAGATTTGGCGCATTAATAAATCTTTGTTTTCACTGCAGGAGACTGATGGATGAGGATGATGAACTTTCTGAAGTGCATCCGGATGCAGTGCCTACGGAGGTCAGGGAATGGCTAGCTTCCACCTTCACTCGCCAGATGTCATCACAGAGGAGGAGAGCTGATGACAAGTTGCGATTCCGGTCTGTTGCCCATGCAATACGGGCTGGGATCATGGTTGACAGGTAAGACCAAGACACAGTTCAGAGCTATCCTTGACAAACCCAACCAATTCTTAAATTCATAGTTATTGTTTATAGATAGGACCAAGACGTACACTTAGGAGTTATGGTTGATAGATAAGAATGCAATTTACAATGTAACCAGCTAAAATGTTTCTTAATGTTTGAAAATTGAAATAAAAACTACCAGCAAGAATTATGTGTGCGATGTACTCGAATCGTTATTATTTTGTTGCCTGTGGCAAATACCCTGTTCGTAATTTCAATGCGAAACAAAGAGAATAGCTCGAATCTTGAAACCATCATCTGCAAACTAACTACAAATATTTTTGACATCATATTTCACCATCAGTCCCTTGTTTCTTTTTCTATAACGAAAGAAGTTCATCTCACCCAATGCTTGACATTTCCTACTTACATTTTTAATGTTAGTTTTGAAATGATATTTTTTAAATGTTTTCTAATTCTTCGCTGTAACATATTTTTAAAAAGTAGCTTTTTAATGCTGTGATGAAATCAATTTTTTTCACAAAATTTTATTTATGATTACTTTCAAAATTAGGACAAGGTTCAACTAAAACCGTTTTTGTGCAAGTTAGAGGACAGGGGAAGTCCTCAAATTTTCACCAACTGTTTCAAATCAACAAACTTTTCTTTAAAACAGCACCTGTTGTATGGACATCTAGTTAGCCTTTGAGATACATATCAGCAGATTTTCAGGAACAAGGTTAATCAGTGCTTGTCGCTGAAATGAACCAAAGTCCATTAATGAACAGTCCAGTTAACGTGATCAAGAGAATAAGGACACAAATATTATAATTCAAACCTGAATTTACCAAACTTTCCAAATCCCTTTCCTTTCTAAAAGATCTTTTACTCTAAATGAATTTTTCGCCGAAATACACAACACGACATTGAAATTTCCTCACCCGGAAGGAGTGAGGGGATAGAGGTGAAATGTAGCACGCACATAGCAATATATATTGGTATAACATGATTTAATTTGCAGCCACTTACAGCGGTTAGAAGATGAGATAATGCAGCACAGTGTGACTTCCTCAGTAAGTGGTTGCACCGACGTGAACGGCAATACGGCTTGACATGCAGCCATACCGTCGACGGATATGGTCTTGAGGAATTGCACACCAAGCAGCGTTGACTTGCTCCCATAATTCATCGAGATTCCGCGCCGGCTGGTGAGTGGATTGCACACGTCATCCAATGTGGTCCCACTGATTTTCTATTGGGAATAAATCTGGGGATCGTTCTGGTCATGGCAATACTTGAACATGCTGCAAACATTGTCTGGAAACCACAGTTTTCAATGTCGTGTGTGTACACTGGCGTTGTCATGCTGGAAAATGTGCTGCTGCATGCCTCCCAGGTATGGTAACAAAAGGCTGCAAGTAGGCTGCAGAACTGCGCTTACATATCGTGCAGCTGTCAGTGTTCCTGTGATGCAGACAACAGTTGACCTGCTGTCATATCCAATAGCACTCCATACCATTATGCCTGGCAGACAGGCGGTGTGCCGGTCGTGAACAAAAGCTGGATCTGTCCTCTTGCCAGGTTGTCACCATACACGGACCTGTCGATTGTCAGCACCCAGACAGAAACGGGATTCATCACTAAACACAACAGTGTTACATTCGTGATCTCAGTTCGCACGACTTCGGCATCAAGTCAGACGAGCGCTGCGATGGTTTGCAGTCAATGGGAATCTACATAACGGTTGCCTAGAGGCAGGTGTGCCTCATACAACCTCTTTACTGTTCGGGTCGTTATGGGAACGTCCATAGCTGCTGACACAGCCCGTCGAATATCGCCTGCAGTACTCTGTGATGACGAACGAGCATGTCGAACAATGCACCTATCAAACCATGCTGACGTCTGTCAGATTGCACTGTTCCCTCTGCGACGCACGCTAGAACCTTCATTTCGCCACTGTTGCCAACAGCGTCCAACAGTTCGTGCATCCCGATGAACATGAGCAGCGACACGACGTGTAGTCTATCCAGCTTCACATAGGCCTATAATTCTTCCTCTCTCAAAAACGTCCAAATGGCGATAACCTGCCGACGGTATGTACCAGGCATTTTCGGCCTTCACTGAACAATTTCCAGATAGAACCACCACTCAACTGCGCACCCTCCGCCCTTCTATTTGCATGTTTGTACGACATGCCCTTCTAGATAGGGCATTTTCAATGTCGAGCAGTGTATGTCGATATATATTTCTGAGAAAAAATTCTGAAATAACGATAGAAAATTAAAATTTATCCAATGACATCATTATTGATTTCGTTATTTAAACCAATCATGCCGAGAAAGATTTTTTGATAGCTGACGCCTCACCAAATGCACTAGTCGTGAGATGCACCAGTAGAAATTTCAAGAACAATGGCATTTACATATACATATCATTATAAATTTAATAGATGAAAACTGAGCGTAAGTTCAAAAGAATTCTTACCAATAAAATTATAAATAAACTAATTTAATTACTTAAGCAAACAGTTCACAAATATAATAATTCAAACCATTCAAAAATATAATTAATGAAATTAAAGCTGAAAGAATATCTAGCAATTCTCTACCACACTTGAAACAGACGTACTATAATTCTAACAGATTCTATTCGAAACGTAAAAAGAATCTTAATTAACATTCAATAAGCGACACAAACATCTTAGGTTTATTTTCAATTGTTTACATTTCCAATTCTGGTATTTTACCTTAAACATCTCATTGACACTAAGCCTCATTTGTTTTACTAGAAGACTTTATGGACACATTACTATCATTTGAATTGGATTTCTTCATGGTAACTACGCTCGAATCAAGCAGAAACTAGTAACTCAACTTTTTCTAAACAACAAACTGTTCAATTATTTCAAATACCTATTTCGTAGTTTACTTTATAGCTTATTAAACGATTTTCACAATTCTCGCGCATACCGCAATAAAGACTCTTCTTTAGACTAACTTTACAGACCACGAATGGGCTGCAACAGCCGATGACATTCTCATCTACGAACACGAAAACGCGTCTCCAGTGGGCACAGAGCATCGACACTGGATTGTTGAGGACTGAAAACAGGTAGCCTAGTCAGACGAATCAAGGTTCCTTTTGCATCATGCTGATGGAAGGAACAGAATTTGGCGCAAGCAACATGGGGGCCACCTTGTGTGCTGTCAACAATACAGGGTGGCGGTGTGCTGGTGTAGGGAATGTTTTCTTGGCACACATTAGGCCCCCTGATACCCATCGAAGGACATCTGAACGCCACAGCATATTTTTGAACATTGTTGCTGACCAATTCATCCGTTCATGACTACAGTTTATCCTCATTCACATTGGACACATTCAGCATGATAATGCTAAGCTCACAATTCTCTCTTAGGCATGTATCATTCGGTGATGATACATGCCTAAGCTCAAAAGGCATGTATCATCACCGAATGGTTCCAGAAATATGCCACCAAGTTTTTCTTGCTTCATTGATCTGCATGGCCGTCCGTTGAATGGTACATTAAGCCGTGACCCCGTTTGCGGGAGAGCCATAACTCATGCACGTCAAAGAACACGCTAGATGGCCTTGACTGACATCTGTCTCCCAACAACTGTCTAGTGGGTCTTCTCCCCCTCCAACCTTCTCTCAGCCTTCGGGGTCCTTGTGACCTGGCCATTTAGGCTGTTGTGTGCAAAAAAAATGCCACTCATAGGTAAAACAATCCAGCCTTCATAGTTCCCAGATCTAAATCCTATTGAGTATATTTGGGATGAAGCGGAGAGGGCTCTTCTCAGCGAGACTGTTACGCTGTCCAGTTTGCACTAACTGTGTGAGAGAATCATTTCCGCATGGTACAACATTCCTGAAAAACGCATCCATTACCTTGTAAGTTCCATGCCCCGACGAATCGGGCTGTTCTGAAGGCCAAAGTTGGCGCAACACGTCACTAAGTAGGTGTACCTAATAATCTGGCATCTCAGTTATACAACCAGCAGTTGCTAAGTTATGATCACCACCATGTTAAACCTCCACGGAGAGGCAGTTATTGGTCTAAACACAAAGTGCCTTGGATGTTATTACACTGTTATTAATTTTTAATAGGAAATCTTGAACTCAAAAGAACGTTTAGCAAACAAAAATTCATAAATGAACTAATTTATTACAAAAGTATAAAACCACATATGTGAAATAAATTCAACTACCACAAATCCTTCTTCATCAGTATAAGGCTAAACCATCAAAAGAATATTTCACATTATCTACCTAAGCTTCAATTCTTACAGACTGTAGTCAAAGCACAAAGGAAAATTTTTTACAACATTCAAAAGGTGACACAATTATCTTTGTGAATAAACCTGTAAATTACCAAAATTAACCACCTTATCAGTTCTTTTTACATATTAAGATCACCACGCTGAGACGATGAATTCTTCTTATGAAAATATAAAGCCATTCAGCCGCTTTCTCGACTATCATATTGCCTCTTCAGTTTGATCGTCAAGTCTCTTAAACATCTTTGATAAGATTAACCTAATACCAATTCATTAAAAGAAAAATTAATATACACTTTCAGTCACTGCGGACACTTTTCAATTCCCTCCTTAAACATCGTTAAATATCCAAGTTTTTGTCTGTTCCATTCAGCTAGTGACGTAATTCTCAAGCTGAAGCGCAAGACTAGCATCAAAATGATACATCAGATCATGGTTTTATTGTTGCTCGTCCATCTGTCGTAACAATATTTTGATACACTTCCGGAGATAGGTTGTGCCAAGCTGATGGCTTGAGAGGTCACATTCCAAACTTCATTTCCAACTTTCTGCCTCATCGTTCTTTTTGTGTCCATGTCGGTAACACTTTATCGCGGCTTTTCCTCCAAGAACAGGAGGTGCCACAAGGCTGTGTTCTGAGTGTTATGCTTTTCGTTGTCAATAAAAAAATGTCAAAAAATAATATAAAAGGATGCCGCTCGTGTGTGAGTTGTGTGAATTTAGTTCTAATGATGGTAGTGAATTTCTTCGCTGTAACGGCTCATGTAATAGCTTTGTTCCCTTTTATTGTGTTCGTATGAAGCAAGGTAACTTTGAGATGTCTTTAGAGAAGAAAAAAGATTGGGTAAGTTCAAAATGTAATTTACTAATAATTCCACTAAGCCTAAATCTGTTGAACAGCAGAAGCCAAAGCAATAAAGAAATAGTTTTCCATCACGAGATCCCACAATGGTTGACATGGAAACACAAAGTTTGACGTCAATACAGTCTTTAGAACTTCAGAATAATATTACGCTAAATAAAACGTAGCAAATGACAGGAATAAAGAATTGCAGAATACAAATATTGAAATGCCGTGTGAAAAACATATTACACAATGATAAGGGAGGAAATGCATATATTAAAGGGTGAAGTAACAGAGACCTTTAACACTAAAATGGAACTGTTGAAAAGTGTAATCCACGATTGAACCCAAAGTGCTGAATTTAACTGAAATGAAATTGATGACTTTATTAAACTTATGGATGAAGTTACTAAAAAATTTATAGCATTAAAGGAACATAACGAAAAATTAGAAGCAAGTGGTAGGTTGAAGAAAAGGAAAGAGAAAATTGAAAACAGCAAGTGAGAGATCTACAGCAAATTATAGGTCAGATCACACTTTCCACCTCCAGCATCACTGGCACCGTTGGGACATATTCTACAGGAAGAATGGTCCCACATTCTATTACCGTATGTGCATGACTTGTATATACATCTATTCCACGTCGAATTACGTCTGTTCTCAACGCCCGAGGTTGGCCTACAGCTTATTAATAAAATGTTCACAAGAGTAAGCGTGTCCATTTTTTCGATAAACCCTTGTACCTGTAAAATATTTTAATTTTTGGGGATGTTAACATCGATTTATTAGAAAATAATAGTTTTACGGAGATGTAATATAGTAATATCACTTGGATTTATTCACTGTATAAAGATACCAACAAGATATACTAACTCTTCATGTATAGATCATATGTTAGTAAGACTAACAAGTTATAACGATGTAAATGTGAGCGTAATTAAATCAGATGTAGCTGATCATTATATGACAATGATACAGTATAATAATCATTTAAATAAGAAACACTCTTGCCAAACAACGGAAATTACAGAAGATAATCGTCTTGAAATTTCACTTAGTTCTAAGAATTATTTTGTAGACACACAAACAAATGTAGACACTCTTTTTGAAACTTTCCATAACGACCTTAAGAAATTAATGACTAATTGTACAAAATGTATTCCGATTTATTATAGCAAAAATACTACACTCAAACTTTGGATAACAAATAAATTATTGGAAATGATAAACGAGAAAAATGAATGATATAAATAAATGCAAAGAAGATCCTGGGACACTGAATTGTCACAGCATTTCACTGCATTCAGAAATAAATTGACTAATAGAGTACGCTTTGCT